>CM069132.1:135615739-138015739 GCA_035221665.1 Okamejei kenojei
TGGTGGTGGCTCCATTCCGCATCCGACTTTCTGCCCAGCCTTCTCCTCATGCCGAGTGAGGGCCCACCACGAAAATTGGAGAGCAGCACCTCATATTCCGCTTGCAGTTTGCACCCCATGCGGTAATGAACATTGACCTTCTCCAATTTCAGGTAGAGCTTGGCTTTCTCCTCCCCTTCCCATCCCTCTGTCCTCCGTCTCTTTCCGTTTCCTCGGGGGATTGGGTCCGTACCGGGGGTTGTGTCGTGCGGGGGGGTAGGGCGGGAGCGCAGGTGCTTGTGTGTGGTGGTGGGGGGGTGGGGGGGGGGCAAAGGCGGGGGAATCGACATTTGAGTCTGGCAAACATGTCCCCGTTGTTTCTTGTTTCCTTCGCTCCATAGATGCTGCCTACACCCTATTTTCTCCAGCATTGTTCTTCAAGCCTCTTGGTGGTAAGTTGCTGCCTTACAGCGCCAAACCCAGTTCGATCCTGACTGCGAACCTCTGTACGGAATCTGTATGTTTTCCTTGAGTACCCTGGTTTTCCTCCCACATTTCAAAACTACAGGTTTGAAGGTTAAATTTGCTCTGTTAAGATTGTAAATTGTCCCCAGTTTGTGTTAGTGCACGGATCATGGTCAGCAGCGCGACCTCCGAGACCGAAGGGCCCGTTTCCTGATCTGTAATCCCAAACCTAAAACTAAATATAAATAAGAACTGCAGATCGGAAATCGAGGTACACATAAGGCTGGAGAAAAACTCCGCGGGTGCAGTCAGCATCTAAGGGAGCGAAGAGATAGGCGAAACGTTTTTCGGGTCGAGACCCTCTTTATCAACTGTCAGGGATCAGGAAACGAGAGTATATAGACGGTGAAGTGGAGAATAAAAAACAATAATGAAAGATATGCAAAAAGTATCGATGATAAAGAACAAGCCATTGTAAGCTGTATTAGTGGAGTAATGAAACTAGTGCTACTAGGGTTGGAGAGAGATAGGAAGAGGGGAATGACCAGGGCCTGAGGTCTAGTGAGTGGGGAAGGGGAGGGAACAGCAAAGAGTTAACGGAATTGAACAAATTCAATGTTCAAAGCCGCAGAGGAGCAGACTCCGCCAAGCGAAAATGAGGTGTTTGTGTCTCCAACTTTCGTTGGTTGTCTCACTCTGGCCGTGGAGGAGGCCCAGGACCAAGGTCATACGGAATGAGGAGGGATTGAAGTGCGACCACCGGAGGTCCCGCTTGGTTATTGCTGACCCGAGCGGAGGGAGTTCGGGGTTGCTGAAACGATCGCCGAACCTCCGCTTGGTCTCACCGATATAGATCATCTGGCATCTGAGCAGCGATGCAGTAAGGTAGGTTGGAGGAGGAAGCAGTGTGAACCGCTGTCGGACCTGGAAGACTGCTTGGGGTCCTGAAAGAGTGGAGGGGGAGGTGAAGGGACACTGTGTAGCATTTTGGTGCGGAGTTTGGCAAGGAACGTGCCCGTGGGAAGGGGTAGAGCAGAGGGAAGGGAAGAATTGACCAAGGGAGTTGCGGAGGAGAGCGGTCTTTGCGAAGGCAGACAGGGAGGGATTGAAGAGTGCGAGATGGGGAGGGGTCACGGGAGTGCGAACACGGAGATTATGATGTTATATTTGCCGGCTGGGCGAGGTGAAAGGTGAGTACCAGGGACTCTGCCCTTGTTTGCGAGTGGGGGAATGGCCGAGCGAGGGCAGGTTGCGGGGTATGGAGAGACCCTGGTGCGAGCCTCATCTATAGTGGGGGAGGGAATCCCCGTTCTCTGACGAATGCGCCAGTTGTGAAGAACTTGTGGACACCTCATCCATGGGAGCAGATGCGGCGTAGACGGAGGGACGTACCAAACAAAGTATGGTTCCCCGGAAATGTTCCTTGATGCATGATTACAGTGGAAAAAAAACATGAAATTAAGGACCAGATTAAATTGCTGGTTAAATTGGAGCTTCACTCCAACATGTCTTTGAAAACAACATAATAATCAAAATCTACATTTGACAGGTCTGAATTATCTAACTCTAAAAGCAAAAACCCAGCATGCAGTATAACAGAGTAACGACACAAAAGATCAATTGTCAGCAGAGTAATAAGACTCTTTATTCATTTTTCAGTGACCTCAAATGAAGCAAACAGGGGGTGTCAATGGCAGAGATAATTTTAGTGATCAATGACAACCCTTGCACGAACGCACATATTACGCAGGCCATGCTTGCCAAGTTCTGGATGCTTTCTCCAATAACCCAAACTCTTGCGCATTTTTCCCACACAAGTCTAGAGAACAAGTAATCAAGTTCCAAGTTCCATAAGTAAAGAGGAGTAGAATTGGGCGATTTGGGCCGGCATTGAGGTCTACTTCTGCCATTTCAAAACATTTCTGAAAAACACATAAGGGATTGACAGACTAATGCAGGAGAAAATGATCCCCAGTTGGGGCAATCTCCAAACGCCTGTCACAGCTTAGAATAAGGAGTGGCAATATAGACTGAGATGAGGAAAACATGTTTCAGCCATAGAGTGGAATCTGTGGAATTCTCTGCCACAGAAGCATGGAACCCCCATTCACTGGATGATTCAAGAGAGAGTCGATATAGCTTCTTCGCTAAACAGAATCATGATATGGTGAGCAAAGCAGGAACTGATTCTGGGAGCATTAGCCATGATTCATATTGAATGGAGGTCTACTCGAATGCCGAATGGTCTAATCCTCACCCTTTTTCTAGTTCTAGCTCTGCCTCCTAAACCCATTTTACTGCCTTCAACCCCAATATCCCTTGACACTTGTTCTAATCAAGAATTTGTCTATCTCTGCCTAACAAAATTCCACTACGGTTATTATTGCCCACTATGGCAATGAGTTCCACAGTTAAAAAACATCTGAAAAAGAGTTCCTCCTCCACCTCCGTTCTAAAAGGTGTCAATCCAAAGTGGTTTATTGTCATATGCTCATCAACGTGGAAATTCCCTTACTTGCAGCAGCACAACAAATTAAAGATGGTACTCTGCAAACACCATCATAAACAAACACATACACATACAGTGCATTCAGGAAGTATTCGACCCCTCCACTTTTTTGCTACGTTACAGGCCCGAAACAAAAATGGAATAAATTCTTTTTTTTAAATCATTCAATCAATATACAATTCGCTATAATATAAAAACGAACCGAGTTGTTTAAGAAATATTTAGCAAAAAACTGAAAAATCACAATGACATAAATATTATGTACAACAGCACTTTGATGGAGGCAACTTTGGCAGCGATACAGCCACAATTATTTTTGGATATGACGCCGCAAGGCTTGGTACTCTTATGTGGGTAAATTCTCCCATCTTCTCTGCAGAACCTCTCAAGCTCAGTCAGTTGGTGGGAGCGTCCGATGCACAGCTAACTTTTCAGGTCCCTCCAGAAGATATTGATCGGGTTCAAGTCCAGCTCTGGCATGCCACTCAAGGATAAATCACAGACTTGTCATGAAGCCACTCCTGGTGTTCGCAATGGCTGTCCGGCTTTGGTCGTTGTCTCTGTGGAAGTGAACCTCTGCCCAGTCTGAGGGTCCTGAACCTCCAGCAGTTTCAACAAGGATCTCATCGTACTTTGCTCCGTTCTTTCTTCCCTCAATCCTGACTCGTCTCCCAATTTCCTGCCGCTGTAAAAACAGCCCCGCACATGATGCTGCAACCACACCACCATGCTTCCACCGTAGTATGGTATTAGGCCAGGTGAAGAGTGTTGCCAGGTTTCTCCAAAGTGACGCTTCCTTCCATTCAGGCCAAAGAGATCAATCTTGGTTTCATCAACCAGCGATTCATGTTCAGGTCTATTGGCAAACTCCAAGTGGGCCATCACTGAACCTTTTACTAGGAGTGGCTTCTTGTCTGGCCACTCTACCAATATAGTCAGATTGTGGAGTGCTGCAGATATAGTTTTGTTCTTCTGTAAGTTTCTCCCATCTCCACAGAAACTTCTGTGAGCTCTGTCCCCCCCCCCCCCCCCCCCCCCACACCCCCCCTCCCCCCCCCCCCTCCCCCCCCCAGAGTGGCCAACGGGTTCTTGGTCACCACACAGACCAAGGCCTCTACCCCGATTGCTCAGTTTGGCCAGGCGCCAGCTCTATGAAGAGTCCCGGAGGATTCAAAGTTCTTCCATTAAGAATGACGGAGGCCACTGTGCACTCAGGAATAAAAAGGACACAAAAAAAAAAATAAAAGAAGAATAAAGACGAAGAAAACAGGAGAAGAATAAAAAAAAAAAAAAAAAGACAGAACAAATGACAAACAACAGACACCTCCGGCAAGCCCCTGCACCAACAAACCCCAAAGCGCAACACACCACGGCCACCCCTAAACACCCAGTCGAAACCAAACCCAAAAACAAAACCAACCGCCACGACGCGCACCCCCCCCGCCCGCACCGCCCCCCCTACCCACCGCCCCCCCCACCCCCCCCACCCTCCCCCCCCCCTCCCCACCTTCACCACCCCGCTCCCGCCCCCCCCTCCCCCCCCCCCCCCCCCCCCACCCGCACCCATTCACTTCCCTCCCACTTCCCCCCACCCCCCCCTCACCACAATCTATCCCCCCCTCCCCTCCCACGCCCCCCCCACGCCCCTCCCGTCCCCTCGCACGTCCCCGCCCCCCCCTCCAATTCGCCCCCCCCCTCCCAACTGCGCCCCACCCCTCCCCTCCCCCCCCTCCACCCCCCCCCCCCCTCCTCCCCCACTCCCCCCCATCTCTTCAGCAGCCCTTCATATAATCCCCCTCGGTCCCATAATCTGAGTCAACTACACAACAGTCCGCGTACACCGGACAATACCTTTGTCTTCATGGCTTGGTTATATGCACAGCCCATGCTCGTCACTGTGGGACCCTAAAATAACATGGGCCATCCAAAACATGTCTAAACAAAATAAAAAACCCCAGGTGGACTCCAACACGTTGTAGAACCAATTCACGATAATCCAAGAGCACCTGATGCACCAAAGCAAATTATGAGTGTCATAGCAAAGGGCTTGGAAACATATGTAAATGTGATATTTCAGTTATTTCCTTTTTAGTTACCTTGCAAAAATTTGTAAACACCTGTTTTCCCTTTTTTTAATTATAAGGTATTGTGTGTAGATTGATGATTAAAAAAAAAGAATCGATCACCCGACGAGAGGGCCTGTACATCTGGCCATTTTAGAATAAGGCTGTAATGTAACAAAATGTGGAAAAAGTGAAGGAGTCTGAATACTTTCTGAATGCACTGTATGTAATGTATGGAAAGACAAACAAACAATAATAGCACAAGGACAAAGGCAATGCCCCCAAGTCCATGAACAATCGGATGGGCAGAGAGAATTTGGATATCACATGCCAATCTGAGCTCCCCAAGTTCGGAGCTTATTTGGAGGTTGTAGTGTTTAATAGCCTGATGATTGTAGAAAAGAAGCTGTTCCTGAACTTGGCCGTTACAGTTTTCAGGATCCTATACCATCTTCCCGTTGGGAGGAGCAAAATATGTGGCCAGGATGGTATGGGTCGCTGAAGATGCTGGCTGCCTTTTTGAGGCAGTGACTCTTGTGGATCACTTCAATGGTGGGGAGGTCAGTTCCCGTGATGGACTGGGCAGTGTTCAGATTATTAATGTTGATTCATCTTCATTCATCCCATACCTGTCAGGCTAATTGCATTGAAATGCTGCAAGCTGACACTCCGCTGCACACGCACCATCAATACCACTAGACTTCAAGTCTACTGCAACCTCTAATCCAATCAATTCAAACACCAAACAAAATCATTAGTCATTTCTCGTGTCCAATTGTATTGATTGTTACCGTGTACTAATTTGAATTCAATGCAACAAGTGCCTCCTGTGCTCAGAACTGGATTAGGAATTTTGGGAGGTATTTGGGAGGTATTTAGAATATGAAACATAGAACAGTACAGCACACAAACAGGCCCTTTGTCCCACATGTCTGTGCCGAACATGTTGCCAAGACAGAGAGATGTAGAAATAAGGCACAGCAGATTTTGGCACAACGTGTCGGAGTAACTCAGCATGTCAGGCAGCATCTCTAGAGAACATGGATAGGTGACGATTTGGGTCGGGATCCTTCGTCAGACAAAGACAAACTCTTTGAAGAAGACAAACTCTTACCTGCCTGCACTTAATCCATACCCTTCTGTTCCCTGCAAATCCACATTACTGGGAACATCCACCTCCACAGCTTTGAGAATCATGAAAAAGGCAACAATGGTTTCTTCAAAGCAAACTGGTCAAATATGGTGCCTGGAAGTGGCCAATGCAACTAACACAAATGAGTTAAATCCGCAATGTCAACAATGTGACTATACCGGTCAGACATTTCAGGTAATTCCACCCCTGCCTACCTTTGGAACTGTGTCTATGATATCCCTCAATCAATCTACAGGATGGTTCACAACATGTCCAAGAAGAACATTGCATATACTGTACATATACATACATTTATATATATATACGTTCATAAGTCAAGGGAGTAAAGTTAGGCCATTCAGCCCATTAAGTCTACTATACCATTCAATCATGGCCGATATACTTTTCACTCTCAACCCCATTTTGGTCGGTTGGGGGCGCTGTGAGTCGGCTGCCCTGCCAGCAGCGTGTTCGTTATTTCGACTTTTTTTGTTTTTTTTAGTGTGTCCAAATGTTCGTTTTAATGTCTCTCGGTATATCTTATGTGGGGGGTGGTGGGGGGGTGGTGGGGGGGGGGGGAAGGGGGGAAACTGTTTTTCAGTCATTTCCCCGATGGAAAGGCAACTTTTTCCATGTTGCTTCTCTGCCTCCCCTCTCGCGACCTAATAGCTTGGATTGGAACGGCCTTTCCCGGCGTTGGGCCCGGAGTTTCAGCAGCGGGCGCAGAGTGGACTTTTCCATTGCAGACCATGGCGGAGGTCACCAGAAGGGAGTGCTCCGATCGCTGGCCTGGTGACTTTGGCATCATGCGGCTGTGGTCTGCGGAGCCTCTAGCCGCGGGCGTGGAGTGGACTTGCCATCCGGAACCTGAGATCCATTGCCTTGGATCGCTGGAGAAGAGCTTCGACCGTCAGCCTGCGGCCTATAACGTTCTGGTAAGAAACTGGCCGATTCGGGCACTCCAAGCCGCGGAGTGTGTACGATCGTCCCAACGTCAGAAGTTCGATCACCCGACGAGAGGGCCTGTACATCTGGCCGTCCGTAGCGGCGGCCACGGAGGCTTCAAGGCCCCGACCATGGATGAACAAAGGAGGAGGACTGACTGAACTTTGTTGCCTTCCACAACAGTGAAGAATGCTGTGGTGGATGTTTATGTTAAATTCCTATTGTGTATTGTGTGTTCTTTTTTTCAATTGTATCGCTGCATGGCAAATTCATTTCACTGCACCTTAGTTGGTGCATGTGACAAATAAATTTGTATTTTATTGTATTTCCTGCTGTACATAGAAACATAGAAAATATGTGCAGGAGGAGGCCAGTTGGCCCTTCGAACCAGCACCGCAATTTATTGTGATTGTGGCTGATCATCCACAATTAGTAACCCTTGCCTGCCTTCTTCCCATATCCCTTGATTCAGCCAGCCCCTAGAGCTCTATCAAACTCTCTTTTAAATTCATCCAGTGAATTGGCCTCTACTGCCTTCTGTGGCAGCGAATTCCACAAATTCACAACTCTCTGGGTGAAATCTTTTTTTTTCATCTCAGTTTTAAATGGCCTCCCCTTTATTCTTAGACTGTGGCCCCTGGTTCTGGACTCCCCCAACAATGGGAACATTTTTCCTGCATCTAGCATCCTTTTATAATGTTATATGTTTCTATTAGATTTCCTCTCACCCATCTAAATTCCAGTGAATACCAGCCCAGTCTTTCTGACAGTCCCACCAACCTAGGGATTAACCTCATGAACCTTCGCTGCACTGCCTCAATAGCAAGGACCAAATCTGCACACAATACTCCAGATGCGGTCTCATCAGGGCCTTGTACAACTGCAGATGGACCTCTTTACTCCTATACTCAAATCCTCTCGTTATGAAGGCCAACATGCCATTAGCTTTTATCATTGCCTGCTGTAACTGCATGTTTACTTTCTGGTGTACAAAGACAACCAGGTCTCGTTGCACTTCCCTTTTTCCTAATCTGACACCATTGAGATAATAATCTGCCTCCTTGTTTTTGCCGCCAAAGTGAATAACTTCACATTTATCTACATTATACTGCATCTGGCATGCATCTGCCCACTCACTCAACCTGTCCAAGTCACCCTGCAACCCCCTTGCATCCTCTTTGCAGTTCACACTGCCACCCAGCTTTGTGTCATCTGCAAATTTGCTAGTGTTACTTTTAACCCCATTATCTAAATCATTAATATATATTTAAATATTGGAAAATTACCACCAATGCATCCATGATTTCTGGAGCCATCTCCTTAAACCCTGGGATGCAGACAATCAGGCCCTGGGGGTTATCAGCCTTCAGTCCCATCATTCTACCCAATACTATTTCTCGCCTAATGCAATTTTCTTTCAGTTCCTCTGTCTCCCTAGATCCTCTGTCCTGTAGTACATCTGGGAGATTGTGTGTTTCTTCCTTCGTGAAGACCGAACCAAGGTATCTGTTCAACTCTTCTGCCATTTCCATGTTCCCCATAGTAATTTCACCTGTTTCTGCCTTCAAGGTACCCACATTTGTCTTTATTAACATACCTAAGAAGTTTTTGCTATCCTTCTTTATATTCTTGGCCAGCTTACCCTCGTACTTCATCTTTTCACCATGTATTGCCCTTTTTGTCCTTTGAAGGTCTCCCAATCCTCTGGCTTACCGCTACTCTTTGCTATGTTACACACCTTTTCTTTTAGTTTTATTCCATCCCCAACTTCCCTTGTCAGCCACAGTTACCTCTTACTCCCCTTAAAATCTTTCTTCCTCTTTGGAATGAAATGATCCTGCATCTTCTGGATAATGCCCAGAAATTCCTGCCATTGCTGTTCCTCCGTCACTCCTGCTAGGATCCTTTCCCTTGAGTTTCCTTGGCCAGCTCCTCTCTCATGACTTCATGGTCCCCTTTGTTCAACTGCAACACTGACATTTCTGATTTAACCTTCTCCCTCTCAAATTGTAGATTAAAACTTATCACATTATGGTCACTAAAGCCCCTGTCCCACTTGCGTGTCCTTGGCATGCTAATTACGCGACCTCGTAGTCGCGTTGAGGCGCGACGGTCCCGCGAAGGTCGCGCGCGACTTCATTCGCCCACACAGCCGTCTGGAGCGCATGACGTCATTTGAAGATGGACACAAAATGCAGGAGTAACTCAGCGGGACCGGCAGCATATCTGGAGAGAAGCAATGGGTGAGAAAGAAGGGTCAGTCTGAAAGAAGGGTCTTGACCCGAAACGTCACCGCTTCTCTCCAGATATGCTGCCGGTCCCACTGAGTTACTCCACCATTTTGTGTCCATCTTCAATTTTCTTGGCCCAGCTCTGGGAGTAGGAGTGGGGGCGGATCCGGACCGCAACGGCCGTGAGTCCCAGGCCTAGCTCAGCGATCGTTTGTCTGCTTCTGCTGCTGTTGAAGGTGAGACGTTGCGTCGCGCCAAGTTCTTGGGCCATCAGTTACACGACAGGCCGTTGGCACACGAAGATTTCATTTGCTACAAAAATTTTGGAGCCCCGCGCAATGTCGCGCACAACTACATACCCCTCCGCGCTTCTCAGTGGGACTGGCTCCGCGCGGCCACTCGATGCCCCTGTGCCTCAACGCGATGACGAGGTCGCGTAATTTGCGTGCCAAGGACACGTAAGTGGGACAAGACCTTACCTCCTAGCGGTTCCTTTCCCTTGAGTTTCCTTATTAAACCTGGTTCATTAGACAATACTAAATCCAGAATTGCCTTCTCTCTGGCAGGCTCCAGTTCAAGCTGCTCTAAGAATTCATCTCGGAGGCACTCTACAAACTCGCTTTCTTGGGGTCAAAAAGCAACCTGATTTTCCCAGTCTATCTGCATATTGAAATCTCCCATAACCACAGTGGCATTACCTTTGGTACATGCCAACGTTAACTCCTGCTGCTACCTGCACCCTGTATCCAGGCTATTGTTTGGGAGCCTGTAGATAACTCCCATTAGTGTTTTCTTACCTTTACAATTCCTCAATTCTATCCACAGCGACTCTTCATCGTCAGTCCCTAAGTCACCCCTCGCTAGGGACTGAATTTCATCCCTCGCCAACTGAGCTACCCCACCTCCTCTGCCAACCTGCCTGTTCTTTCTACGGGACGTATAACCCTGAATATTCAGTTCCCAGTCCCAATCCTCCTGCAGCCATGTCTCTGTAATCCCCACAATGTCATATCTACCAATCTCTAATGGAGCCTCAAGCTCATCCACTTTACTTCTTATACTTCGTGCATTCATATATAATTCTTTTAATCCATTACTCACCTCAGTTTTCACATCGATTCCTATTTCACTTGGCCATACTTTCCTATCCCTTCGTGAGCTTTCTGCCCAGTTATTCTTTCTTAACTTTTCCTATACTCTCTTTCCCTTATTCATCCTTGTATTTTCAATTTGGCTCCTCCCCCCACTATTTAGTTTAAACCCACCCATGTAGCAGTGGCAAACCTGCCTGCCAGAATGCTGGTCCCCTGCCTGTGCGAATTTAGAAGAGTTTAGAAGAGTTTGAAAAAGTATCATGTAGAAGACCTCCTTCGACTATGTAGAAGACCTCCTTCGGCTATGTTGAAGACTAGCTTCGACGAGCTTCGGGAAAATTGGACACTGAATAGTGGAGAGTGAAGACGACCTCCTTCGATCCCCTTCGACTATGTTGAAGACTACCTTCGATTACCTATGAATAACATGCTGACCTTCTTCGACTAAACCCACGAGTAAAAAAAATATCAATTTTCTTCATGGCGACCTTTTTTTACTCGCGGGCATTTTTCAACATGTTGAAACATAGAAATTAGGAGCAGGAGCAGGCCATTCGGCCCTTCGAGCCTGCACCGCCATTCAATATGATCATGGCTGATCATCCAACTCAGTATCCTGTACCTGCCTTCTCTCCATACCCCCTGATCCCTTCAGCCACAAGGGCCACATCCAACTCCTTCTTAAATATGGCCAACTTATTAATGAACCAATTAAGAGGGGTAAGGTATTAGAAATATTTAAAAGCACTTAAAATAGACGTTGCGTTTATCCAAGAGACACACTTGAAAAAAGAGGCAGAACATAGACTAAAAGCCAAATGGATTGATAAAGTATATCACTCTTCTTTTACACACAAATCTAGAGGTGTAGCAATATTAATTCGTAAAGGTACTGCATTTAAACATACTTCAATAATAACAGATAGTGATGGTAGATATATTATTGTAATAGGAGAATTATATACACAAAAGGTGATTTTTGTTAATATATATGGCCCAAATTTTGATAGCCCGCGATTTAAAAAAAAATTATTTAATACAATCCCAGAATTATCACAACATAATCTAATAATTGAGGAGATTTAAATTGCACACTTGACCCTTATTTGGATAGATCATCAAAACAACGAAAACTTAAATCACACTCCAGTGAGTTAATAAATGCATATATAGACACCAGTAATATTAAAGATGTATGGAGATTGCAAAATCCAACAGGACACAAATACTCATTTTACTCAGCCGTGCATAAAAGTTATTCAAGAATAGATTATTTTCTGGTAGATTTAAAACTTATTCCACTTACGTATAATTCAAAATATCATAATATTATAATTTCAGATCACGCATCATTAACTTTTAAGATGAAACTAATGGGTAAAATGGAAAAACAAGATAATTGGAGATTTAATCCACAAATTTTAAAGGACAAAATAACTCAAGAATATATTACAAAACAGATCAAGATCTTCTTTGAAACAAATGATACACCAGAAATATCATCATCCCTCTTATGGGAAACTTTTAAGGCCTATGTTCGGGGAATTATGATATCTTCTCAAGTATTTTATAATAAAGAGAATAGGAAGCTACAACAGGCATTGGAAAGAGAGATTAAACAATTTGATACAGAGAATGCCATTAATCCAACTACGACCAAACATAATAAAATTTTTTGCATTGAAATATAAACTAAATAAAATACAGTCAGATCAAGTTGTAAAACTATACCAATATACCAAACAAATTCAATTTGAATTCGGTGATAAACCACATAAACTACTGGCTCGTCAATTAAGAAAATTGGAAGGAGAAAAATTAATATATAGGATCAAATCAGATAAAGGAGAATTACTAACACAAACTAAAGATATAAACGAAAGATTTTTGCAATATTATAAAAATTTATACTCAGCTAAAACAAAAGAAAATCGTATAGGAGTAGAAACATTTTTTAAAAATTGTAATCTAAATGGACTAGATTTAGAAGATAGGGAATTATTAAATGTCGAAATAACTACTAAAGAAATTGAAGAAACTATTAGATCATTAAAAAAGGTAAAACTCCAGGACCAGATGGTATTGGAGCAGAATTTTATAAAATATTTTATGACATGATAGCCCCACGTTTGAAGACACTATATGAACACATTTACACACAACAGAAATTACCAGATACATTAAATGAATCTATTATAACCCTTATACCTAAATTAGATAAAAATCTCGATGACCCAGGGTCATATAGAGCTATATCTCTTTTAAATACTGATCAAAAAATATTAACAAAATATTAGCACAAAGACTAAACAAAGTGATTAATAAATTAATTCATTCAGATCAAACAGGATTTATACCAACAAGATACTCTTCAAATAATCTGAAAAGATTATTTAATATTATATACTCGAAAAGAAATATTACGAAGGATTTATCAATTATCTCGTTGGACGCAGAGAAAGCTTTTGATCAGATTGAATGGTCTTACTTATTTTCGGTTATGGAATTTTTTCAATTGGGAGAGAAGTTTATAACATGGGTTAAATTACTGTATACTAGACCAACAGCTAGAATATTAATTAACCAAGTGTTAACAACTAAATTTAACTTATTCCGAGGTTGTAGACAAGGTTGCCCTTTATCTCCACTACTGTTTGCACTTGCAATAGAACCATTAGCAAAATCTGTGAGATCAAACCCTGAAATATATGGGTATGAAACTAAAGAAACTAAAAATAAAATCTCATTGTACGCAGATGATGTATTACTTTATATCACAAAACCAGAAATTAGTCTTCCTAACTTGTTAGATTTAATAACTCAATTTGTATCGTTTTCAGGATATAGAATTAATTGGAATAAAAGTGAACTTATGGCAATAATGGGAAATAATTTACATATATTACAACTATACCCTTTTAAGATTGCAAATGAAAAAATTAAATATCTTGGAATTTATGTAACAAAAAGATATAATTCATTATTTAAATCTAATTTTTTACCCTTATTGAATAAACTATTTAAGAATATTCAATATTGGAAAACATTACCTATTTCAATGTTAGGTAAGATTAACGCGATAAAAATGACTTTTCTTCCACAATTACTATATTTGTTTCAAATGATCCCGATATATCTTTCTAAAAAATTTCTTTAAGAAAGTGGACTCCATGGTTACTAATTTTATTTGGGATTATAAGAATCAATAGAATAATTAAAAAGCATCTATGTAAATCAAAAATAAATGGTGGCTTTGCACTGCCTAATTTTATGTTTTATTATTGGGCAGTTAATATAAAAAATATGAATTTTTGGCTGGGTGAACTAGATAAACAACCAAATTGGTTAAAGATGGAAAAAGAAGACTGTACCCCGTTTGAAATTGGTTCGATTTTATTTGCTAATACTCCAATACATAAGAAAACTTATAAAGAAAATCCATTAATAGAAAGTGGAATACGTATTTGGAAACAATTAAAAAAAACATTAAAATTACAGAATGTACCACTAGCTCTTCCAATAGTAAACAATATTTCTTTTAAACCTTCACTGATGGACAAAGGTTTTTTAAAATGGAAGAACTATGGAATAAATAAGATCGGTGATCTTTATAGGGAAAACTTATTTCTCTCATTTCAGGAATTACAACAAAATTATGGATTACATTTTAAAGAATATTTTCGATATCTTCAAATTAGAGACTATGTTAAATCAAATACACTGGATTTTAGGAATAGAAAGACAGAAATCTTAGATGAATGTTTAAATAAACATCCGAATACTGAGAAATTAATATCATATATTTATAATATTTTATTGGAAAATGATTTACCAAATACGGATAAATATAGACAAGCATGGGAAAATGAACTAGGTCAAGTAATCAGTAGAGAAGTATGGAATGAAAGTTTACAATATATACATCAGTGTTCATTAAATGCTAGACACTCCTTGATACAATTTTAAAGTTATACATAGATTACATCTCTCAAAGTCCAAATTAAATAGAATTTTCTCAAATGTGTCTGCAATATGCGATAAGTGTCAACAATTAGAAGCTAATTTAACGCATTAATTTACAAAATGTATAAAAATCAGTAATTTTTGGATAGAGATTTTTAAGATAATCTCAATTGTAGTTAATGCAACGTTGACTCCAGACTCAAAACTAATTATATTGGGAATACTGGAAACAAATCAGATATTAACAACACAACAAATAATTTTTATCGGTTATAGTTTAATAATTGGTAAAAAATTAATACTAAGATTTTGGAAAGGTCCTACTTCCCCCACAACTAAAATGTGGATTACAGAAATGTCGGAGACGTTGCACTTGGAACGATTAAGGCTTGCCCTGATGGACAGGCTGGACCAGTTCAGAGGAATATGGTCTCCATTTATTGAATATTTAAAGGGTTAAGATGGTCCAGTTCGAAACCATGACGGAAGCCTGAATGTATGAATGGATGAAGAATTATAGACAATAGTTCATAAATATATCTCCATTGAAGAATATCTTGTTTTAATATTCCACTCAATCAGTTTATCTCTCTTTTTTTTTCTTTTCTTTTTCTCTTTTTTATTTCCTACTGCTATAAAATAAAAAAAGAAAATTATAGAAGTACAAATAAGATTGACTGTTAATTTTAAAAATATTAAGAATGTATGTGACGTTAATATTTTCTTTTGCTTTAATTGGATTTTATATTTCTTCTTAATATGTAATTACTTCTAATAAAAATATCTTACCAAAAAAAAAAAATATGGCCAACGAACTGGCCTCAACTACATTCTGTGGCAGAGAATTCCACAGATTCACCATTCTCTGTGTGAAAAACGATTTTCTCATCTCGGTCCTAAAAGACTTCCCCTTATCCTTAACTGCGATCCCTTGTCCTGGACTTCCCCAACATCGGGAACAATCTTCCTGCATCTAGCCTGTCCAACCCCTTAAGAATTTTGTAAGTCCTCTATGAGATCACCCCTCAATCTTCTAAATTCCAGCGAGTACAAGCCAAGTCTATCCAGTCTTTCTTCATATGGAAGTCGTGCCATCCCAGGAATCAGTCTGGTGAACCTTCTCTGTACTCCCTTTATGACAAGAATGGCTTTCCTCAGATTAGGAGACCAAAACTGTACGCAATACTCCTGGTGTGGCCTCACCAAGACCCTGTACAACTGCAGTAGAACCTCCCTGCTCTTGTACTCAAATCCTTTTGCTATGAATGCCAACATACCATTTGCTTTCTTCACAGCCTGCTGCACCTGCATGCCTACTTTCAATGACTGGTGTACCATGACACCCAGGTCTCGCTGCATATCCGCTTTTCCTAATTGCTCACCATTCAAATAATAGTCTACCTTCCTGTTTTTGTCACTAAAGTGGATAACCTCACATTTATCCACATTATACTGCATCTGCCATGCATTTGCCCACTCACCCAGTCTATCCAAGTCATCCTGCAGCCTCCTAGCATCCTCCTCACAGCCAACACTGCCCCCCAGCTTTGTGTCATCCGCAAACTTCGAGATGTTGCATTTAATTCCCTCGTCCAAATCATTAATGTATATTGTAAATAGCTGAGGTCCCAGCACTGAGCCTTGCCGCACCCCACTAGTCACTGCCTGCCATCCTGAAAAGGACCCGTTCACTCCTACTCTTTGCTTCCTGTCTGCCAGCCAGTTCTCTATCCACATCAATACTGAACCACCAATACCGTGTGCTTTAAGTTTGTATACCAATGTCTTGTGTGGAACCTTGTCGAAAGCCTTCTGAAAGTCCAGATATAACACATCCACTGGTTCTCCCTTATCCACTCTACTAGTTATATCCTCAAAAAATTCAATAAGATTCGTCAGACATGATTTACCCTTCGTAAATCCATGCTGACTTTGTCCAATGATTTCACCATTTTCCAAATGCGCTGCTATCCCATCTTTAATAATTGACTCTAGCAGTTTCCCCACTACCAATGTTAGACTAACTGGTCTGTAATTCCCCGTTTTCTCTCTCCCTCCCTTTTTAAAAAGTGGGGTTACATTAGCTACCCTCCAATCCTCAGGAACTACTCCAGAATCTAAAGAGTTTTGAAAAATTATCACTAAGGCATCTGCTATTTCTGGGGCTACTTCCTTAAGTACCCTGGGATGCAGCCTATCTGGCCCTGGGGATTTATCGGCCTTTAATCCATTCAATTTACCTAACACCACTTTCCTGGATTTCACTAATTTCCTCCATCTCATTTGACCCGCGATCCCCTGCTATTTCCGGCAAATTATTTATGTCTTCCTTAGTGAAGACAGAACCAAAGTAGTTATTCAATTGAGGGTACACAAAAAGCTGGAGAAACTCAGCGGGTGCAGCAGCATCTAAGGAGCGAAGGAGATAGGCGACGTTTCGGGTCGAGACCCTTCTTCAGACTGGTCAGGGATCAGGGAAACGAGAGATATAGACGGTGATGTGGAGAGATAAGGAACAATGAATGAAAGATATGCAAAAAAGTATCGATGATAAAGGGAACAAGCCATTGTAAGCTGTTTGTGGTGTGAAAATGAGAAGCTGGTGCGACTGGGGTGGGGGAGGGAGATAGAGATAGAGGGAATGCCAGGGCCCGAGGGCTGAGGGAGAGGTAGGAAGGGGAGGAGACAGCAAGGGTTATTCAATTGGTCTGCCATGTCCTTGTTCCCCATGATCAATGCACCCGTTTCTGACTGCAAGAGACCTACATTTGTTTTAACTATTCTTTTGCGCTTCACATATCGATAAAAACTTTTGCAGTCAGTTTTTATGTTTCCTGCCAGTTTTCTTTCATACTCCATTTTCCCTTTCCTAATTAAGCCCTTTGTCCTCCTCTGTTGGTATCTGAATTTCTCCCAGTCCTCTGGTAGGCTGCGTTTTCTGGCTAATTTGTACGCTTCGTCTTTTTCTTTGATACTATCCCTGATTTCCCTCGTTATCCACAGATGCGCCACCTTCCCTGATTTATTCTTTTGCCATACTGGGATGAACAATTGTTGTAGTTCATCCATGCAGTCTTTAAATGCCTTCCATTGCGTATCCACCGTCAACCCTTCAAGAATCAATTGCCTGTCGATCTTGGCCAATTCACGTCTCATACCCTCAAAGTTACCTTTCTTTAAATTCAGGACCCGTGAATCTGAATTAACAATGTCACTCTCCATCCTAATGAAGAACTCAACCATATTATGGTCACTCTTGCCCAAGGGCCACGTACAACAAGGCTGCTAACTAACCCTTCCTCATTACTCAATATCCAGTCTAGAATAGCCTGCTCTCTCGTTGGTTCCTCCACATGTTGGTTTAGAAAACTATCCCGCATACATTCCAAGAAATCCTCTTCCTCAGCACCCCTGCCAATTTGATTCACCCAATCTATATGTAGATTGAAGTCACGCATTATAACGGTTTTACCTTCGTTGCACGCATTTCTAATTTCCTGTTTGATGCCATCCCCAACTCCACTACTACTGTTAGGTGGCCTGTACACAACACCCACTAGCGTTTTCTGCCCCTTAGTGTTTCGCAGCTCCACCCATATCGATTCCACATCCTCCAAGCTAATGTAATTCCTTTCTATTGTGTTAATCTCCTCTCTAACCAGCAACGCTACCCCAGCTCCTTTTCCTCTCTGTCTATCCTTCCTGAATATTGAATATCCCTGGATGTTCAGCTCCCAGCCTTGGTCACCCTGGAGCCATGTCTCCGTGATCCCAACTATATCATAATTATTAATAGCTATCTGCACATTCAACTCCTCCACCTTATTACGAATGCTCCTCGCATTGAGACACAAAGCCTTCAGGCTTGTTTTTACAACACTCTTGGCCCTTTTACAATTATGTTGAAAAGTGGCCCTTTTAGATTTTTGCCCTGGATTTGTTTTCCTGCCACTTTTCACCTTGCTACCTACTGCTCCTATCCTCATTTTACACCCCTCTGTCTCTCTGCTCACACATTTAAGAAACCCTACACTTCTTATTCTCCGTTTGTTATTTTTTTCTCCTTTCCTCCCTACGTGTTGCGTCTGACTGCTTCTCTTCTCTGCCTCCTGCCTCACAAACGGACTACTTGCCTTCTCTATTTGAGTCCCTCCCCCCAACCGATCTAGTTTAAACTCTCCCCAGTAGCCTTTGCAAATCTCCCCGCCAGGATATTGGTTCCCCTCGGGTTCAAGTGCAACCCGTCCTTTTTGTACAGGTCACACCTTCCCCAAAAGAAGTCCCAGTCATCCAGAAACTTGAATCTCTGCGCTCTGCACCAGTCCTTTAGCCACGCATTGATCCTCCACCTTGCTCCATTCCTACTCTCACTGACGCGTGGTACAGGCAGTAATCCTGAGATTGTCACCTTTGCGGTCCTTCTCCTTAACACTCTTCCTAACTCCCTAAATTCTCCTTTCAGGACCTCCTCTCTTATTCTACCTATGTCATTGGTACCTATATGTACCACGACCTCTGGCTCCTCTCCCTCCCATTTCAAGATATCTTGGACACGTTCAGTCACATCCCGGACCCTGGCACCAGGGAGGCAAACTACCATCCGGGTCTCCTGACTGCGTCCACAGAATCGCCTATCTGACCCCCTGATACTTCTATAAAGTACGATATGACCTAGCTGAGGCCTCGAGTACGCGGGGACTAGTCTCGAGCATGAAGGAGAGTTACAAAGACCTCCTAGGATCTGGTGTCGACCATGCTGTGAACATGAGTCGTGGGAAAACTCTTCTGAACTCGCGGATTAGGTCGCCGCAGTGGGACAGCCCCTTTAAGGTGCAACCCGTCCCTTTTGTACAATTCACCCTTACACCGAAACAGATCCCAGTGGTCTAAGAATCTAAATCCCTGCCCCCTGCACTCCTCAGCCACACATTCAGATCTGCAATCTCCCTGTTCCTGCCCACAGCAGCACGAGGAACTGGAAGCAAACCGGAGATAACGACCCTGGAGGTCCTGCTTTTCAGCCTTCTTCCGCCATAACACTGACATCCATACTCATCAAGAATCTGTCAATCTCCACCGTAGAAATATCCATTGACTTGGTCGCCACTATTGTCTGTGGCAATGAATTCCACAGATCACCACCTTCTGACGAAAGAAATTCCTTCTCATCTCCTTTCTTAAGGTATGTCCTTTTATTTTGAGGCTATGGGCCTATGGCCATAGACTCTCCCAGGTGGAAAATCCTACCCACATCCACTCTATCCAGGCCATTCACTATTTGCTAAGTTTCAATTAGGTCCCTTCTCATCCTTCCATGTTGGGGGAGTCCAGAACAAGGGGTCACAGTCTAAGGATAAGGGGGAATTCCTTTAGGACCGAGATGAGGAAAACATTCTTTACACAGAGAATGGTGAGTTTCCGGAATTCTCTGCCACAGAAGGTCGTTGAGGCCAGTTCATTGGCTATATACAAGAGAGAGTTGAATGTGGCTCTTGTGGCTAAAGGGATCAGGGGGAATGGAGAGAAGGCAGGTACAGGATACTGAGTTGGATGATCAGCCATGATCATATTGAATGGCGGTGCAGGCTCGAAGGGACGAATGGCCTCCTCCTGCACCTATTTTTCTATGTTTATATGTTCTATATATATGTATACATATATACACACCTACACATAGAATTCGACTTGGGTGCAAATATTTTATGCATGAGATTAAACCAAGCCACAGGGCTGAGCATTGAAATATTGCTTCGCAAATATCTTAGCTGTCTCCCTAGCAAGCGTTGAGTCAATGCTGCAACTTCAGAGGTGACATTGTACGGGTGGGATACCAAACCATGGACTTTTGATCCTTTTAGAGGAATATGAAACATCAAGAAGGGACGAGAGTGTCAATAAACAATGTGCTGTGGGAGCTCAGTTAGTCAAGCAGAATCTTTGCTTCTGCAGAAACGAGTGTAGGAAGGAACTGCGGATCCTGGTTTAAACTGAAGATAGACAGAGAAAGCTGGAGTAACTCAGCGGGCCAGACAGCATCTCTGGAGAAAAGGAATAGGTGACGTTTTGGGTCGAGATCCTTTTTCAGACGTCTCGACCTGAAACGTCACCTATTCCTTTTTGGAGTTCTGAGGGGGGTAAAGGAATTGTCAAATGTTTTGGGTCAGATATAAGGTGCCATGTCTGAAAATTACAAAAGGAAAATCCCAGAAATGTTGAACCCAGATCATTGACACCGGGTGTTAATTCTCTTTCTCTCTCCGTAGTTGCCAATTGATCTGTTGAGCAATTCTAATGTATTCCATTTTTTAGACTCCGGTTGAAGGAAGGGATGGCTTCCATCATGGGCTCAGGTCAATAGCTGCGGGTGTCTCCTCTCACCCTACCAACCTAAAAGATGCCGGAGGAGCTTCTTTAACCTTCATTTTTGCACAGTGGGAGAGGACATTCCAAAGATAACACCTCAGCTACTCATTTCTGGTAAGTCCCTCGCTAATCTCGTTGATGAAAAAAAAGGTTTGCACTTATTTATTAGTTTCCAACATAAGAAATCATGCCACAGATTGGCAGCAAACAGTTCAGCAGAGTCACAGAGAGTTATAAGGAAAGATGACTGGATGTTTAGTCAAATAGGTACATTTGAAAGTAGTGCCTTAAAAGACCACATTGAGGCGATTGAAATGGTTTGAAAGCTTGGATATGAACCACCAATGTCAGGTGAACTTGATTTACTTTAGAGATACAATGTGGAAACAGGCCCTTCAGCCCACTGAGTCCATGCCGACCAGCGATCACCCCGAACACTGGCACTGTCCTACACACGAGGGACAAGTTACAATTTACACAGGCTAATTGACCTACAAACCAGTAAGTCTTTGGAGTGTGGGAAGAAACCGGAGCACCCGGAGAAAACCCATGCAATCAAGGGAGAACGTACAAACTCCATACAGACAGCACCCGTAGTCAGGATTGAATCCAGGTCTCTGGGTCTGTAAGGCAGCCACTCTACTGCTGCGCCACTGAGCCACACCTTAGGGGTAGAGAGTGTGAGCAATTGGATGGGCAGAGAGAATTGGGATTTCCCATGGCAATCTGGAGTTTGGACCCACTCTTGCATTGATTGCAACAGGCGGGGGTGGGGAATTCCTTTGTCACACTGCGTCTAAACCAAGTGCGGAACTCGCTATCAAAACATGGAGGGGACCGGGGGGACACAATCTTTTGGCAGCCGCGCGCGCATGCGCACACTCACACACACATGCGCGAGGCTTCGGAGGCTCAATCCAGCGCTAAATGCAGCTCAACTCTGCCTGTCTCGCCGGGTTAACCTACAGCCCTGACTGGACTGACGGGACACCAGCGCAGCTTCTCCGCGCTGGCCATCTTTCCCGCAAGCCCAGGTTAACCAGGCAGAGTTGAGCTGGGTTTAGCACTGCTTCTCTGCGCTGGCTGTGGGCTTGGGTGTACAGCTCGCATCTGACTCCCAACCCCTCTGGCCACTCGTGGGGGGGGCACTCAGGTGGGGACGGAACAGCGCCAGAGACCGGGATCGATCCTGGCTGTGGATGAGGCGCAGGTCTGTGCCACGTCTCCCTCCTCCAATCACCACACTCTATCCTCAGTCCCCCTCCCCCCACTACTCCCTCCTCCAATCATCGCGCTTAATCATCATGTCCCGCCCCCATTGCCTGCTGACTGACATCTCATTCGTCCGATCGGCGCCCTCGATCAGCAGTCCCACCTCCACTGTCTCGCGGAAAGCGGAGATTTTAAAATCCGGATGACAAAAACTTGGGGGGGATGTCCCCCACCTCTCAAAACATGGGGGGGACATGTCCCCTCTGCCCCCCCCCCACAGCCCCCCCCCCCCCCCCCCCCCCAGTGTTTTTTCCGCCCCTGGTCTAAACTGCCTGGTAAGCTAGGCAGGTAAGAGGCAAAGTATTAAAATGCAAATAATAAAAGCAGTTATAAGCTGAACATTTGATAAAAGTGCACCATATTTTGGCGCATGCAAACCCTCTGGCACTTCAGTCAGAAATGATTGTAGAACATTTGAAGTTAGGCACACATCTTGTTTAAACTTGCATTTGAATGTTTTTTGCACCAGGCCAGAATGAAAAGAATGAAGATGAAATAGAATACTGTCAAACAACACTGGCACAGTAAATTAGTGCGAAAATTTGGACAATAGATTTGTTTAATATAACTGATATTATCGGGAAGATATTGTCGGGTTTCTATGGAATCATATGATACAGATAGTGTTGGGGGTTACACAAAAAGCTGGAGAAACTCAGCGGGTGCAGCAGCATCTAAGGAGCGAAGGAGATAGGCGACGTTTCGGGTCGAGATGGGTCTCGACCCGAAACGTCGCCTATCTCCTTCGCTCCTTAGATGCTGCTGCACCCGCTGAGTTTCTCCAGCTTTGTGTGTAACCCTCGATTCTCCAGCATCTGCAGTTCCTTCTTTAATACAGATAGTGTTGTTTCTTTTGATTAAGCCATCCAATTAATCACCCCCTCACACCCCCTTTGTCCTTATGAAACCTTTCTCTTATCCATATTCCTAAGTGCCAAGAGTACTGACGATGTAGTCAATAGATTTAAGCAATTGGAAGGATGTTGAGCTGGAAAGTGTGCAGAGAAGATTTATGTGGCTGTTGCCAGAACTCGAGGGGCTGAGCTATAGGAAGTGGTTGAGCAGACTAGGACTTTATTCCTCAGAGCGCAGGAGGATGAGGGGTGAGGGGGATTGATAGGGTTAATGCATAGTCTTTCGCCCAGAGTAGTGCAATCAAAAACCAGAGGACATAGGTTTAAGGTGAGAGGGGAAAGATTCAAGAGGAACCTGAGAGGCAACCTCTTCACACAAAGGGTGCTGGGTATATGGAACAAGCTGACAGAGGTTGTAGTTGACAATACTGTCACAATATTTAAAAGTCATTTGGACAGGTACATGGATAGGAAATATTTAGAAGGATATGGACTAAACACAGGCAAGGGGGACTAGTGAAGATGGGTCATCTTAGTCAGCTTGGCCAAGCTGGGCTGAAGGGCCTGTTTCCATGCTGTATGCCTCTCTGACTCAATAGACAATAGGTGCAAGAGTAGGCCATTCAGCCCCTTGACTCAAATACTCATTGTGGACCTTACACATCTCCTGCCATTCCACTGCCATGACCCTTTGGTTTCCGAGGGGCCCTATTCCCTTTCTAATTACCGTCTAACTCTTAATGTACATATAATCTCTTCGGATTTTCTTTAATCTTAAGAAAAATCAAAAGAGATTTTATGAGACTCTCCTCACAGATTTAAAACAAAAATCAATAAATTAAACCCTAATATTAGTACATACAGGTACATTCCAAAATGTTTGGTGCAAATGACACAGTTGATAGTTCATAGCTTAGTTAAGGGCCTGTCCCACTGTACGAGGTAATTCAAGATTTCTCCCGAGTTCTCCCCTGATTCGAGCTTGTGTAATGTACGTAACGGGTACGTAGGGGCTTCTACGAGTAAAAAGTAAATTATGTTCACCACGAGTATTTTTTTTACTTGTGGACATTTTCCACAGTGTTGATAAAACGTCACGCGTTTACCGGATTTCTCGAGTACCTACCGTTACTCGTACGAGCTTGACATCCACGAGCTCCTACGTACCCGCTACGTACATTACATGAGCTCGAATCAGAGGAGCACTCGGGAGAACTCTTGAATTACCTCGTACAGTGGGACAGGCCCTTGATTGTTTGCAGTGTTCAAGAGCCTGATGTTTTTTTTTGGGAAGAAGTTGTTCGTGAATGAGGAAGTCAGAGTTTTCAGACTCCTTTACAGTACCTTCTTCCTGAAGGTAGGAGTGAAATGAGAGCATGGCCAGGATGGTGTGGGTCCCTGATGATTCTGGCATCCATTTTTAAGCAGCATCTCCTATAGACTCCTTCGATGGCGGAGAGGTCAGCATTCATGATGGTTCCGCCATTGTGGCCTTGTCAACAAACTGGTAAAACGGCTCGGATTGCTAAGACATTTCTGGCATTTTCTGTTCTTTATTTTTATTCTTGTCTTGTTCAGTCTGGCTGATGATCAAAGTGAACAAAGCAACAGAGTTGTGGAAAAGTTCAAAGGTTGCTGTACTGTCAAGAACAATGACGTGCAAGGTAAAAAATGTATGTCACAAGTGCCATTGTTCAGGTTGAATGCACCACCAATAACCATATAACCATATAACAATTACAGCACGGAAACAGGCCCTCTCGGCCCTTCCAGTCCGTGCTGACCATTTGTTTTCCCCTAGTCCCATTTACCTGCACTCAGACCATACCCCTCCATTCCCTTCACGTCCATATACCTATCCACTTTACTTTTAAATGTTAAAATCGATCCTGCCTCCACCACTTCTGCTGGAAGCTCATTCCACACAGCCACCACCTGAGTAAAGAAGTTCCCCCTCACGTTACCCCGAAACTTCTGTCCCTTAATTCTCATGTCATGCCCTCTTGCTTGAATCTTCCCTACCCTCAATGGGAAAAGCTTATCCACGTCAACTCTGTCTATCCCTTTCATCATTTTAAAGACCTCAATCAAGTCCCCCCTTAACCCTCTGCGCTCCAAAGAATAAAAACCTAACTTGTTCAACCTTTCTCTGTTGCTGGAACTCAGGCAACATTCTAGTAAGTCTCCTCTGTACTCTCTCTATTTTGTTGACATCCTTCCTATCATTAGGCGACCAAAATTGTACACTATACTCAAGAATTGGTCTTACCAATGCCTTGTACAATTTTAACATTACTTCCCTACTCCTATATTCATATAGGCAATAAGGGGCAGAGTATCAGAGGCAAGCACTGGCAATGATTACTTAGAATCAATGGTTGCTTAGACCTGACCCTTTACCTTGCTAAGTCAATGTGAAGTGGAATGGGCGAGGATGATTAACATCAACAGATGTTGAACAGATGAACGTATATAGCTAAGTAAAACCAGAATAACGGTGGTTTACTACAAAGTGTGCAATGCAATAAAAATCGAAGAAAAATTCGCTCAGACACAGAGAGAAGCTTTTCAGATCCTTGAGATAAGAGTAAATGTCTGGGATAGATTCTGGGAAATGAGGATTGCTTGATTTTCTGCGAAAGAAACCGTTTGGTAGCAAAACATGGTACATCTTAGTTCTACAAAATCTGGCGTAGCTCATATAAATTTTAATAATTAGATTGAAGAGAGACACAAAAAGCTAGAGTAACTCAGTGGGACAGGCAGCATCTCTGGAGAGAAGGAATGGGTGACGTTTCGGGTCTCGACCGTGCTTGGGTCTCAACCCAAAACGTCACGTACTCACGTAAACGAAATGTATTCGCTGGAATTTAGAAGATTGAGGGGGGATCTTATAGAGACTTACAAAATTCTTGAAGGGTTGCACAGGCTAGATGCAGGAAGATTGTTCCAGATATTGGGGAAGTCCAGAACAAGGGGTCACAGTTTAAGGATAAGGGGGAAGTCTTTTAGGACCAAGATGAGAAAATCATTTTTCACACAGAGAGTGGTGAATCTGTGGAATTCTCTGCCACAAAATGTAGTTGAGGCCAGTTCATTGGCTATATTTAAGAGGGAGTTAGATGTGGCCTTTGTGGCTAAAGGGATCAGGGGGTATGGAGAGAAGGCAGGTACAGGATACCGAGTTGGATGATCAGTCATGATCATATTGAATGGCGGTGCAGGCTCGAAGGGCCGAATGGCCTACTCCTGCACCTGTCTTCTATGTTTCTATGTCACCCATTCCTTCTCGCCAGAGATGCTGCCTGTCCCACTGAGTTACTCCAGCTTTTTGTGTCTATCTTTGGTTTCAACCAGTATCGGCAGTTCCTTCCTACACTTAATAATTAGATTATAAGATGATAAAATTAGCACAGCAACACGTGTATGAAAATAGACATTATAAATTTAGTTCTTAATGCCAGTGCTCGATTGCAAATACAGCAACATTGAATATCATCCAACTGCAATGGTTCTTGTTGTAGTCTAATCAGGAAGAGACAAAGACGTGACAAGCAGCAGATAGAACAATGTGCTTAAAAGTACTAAATATAACTGAAAGTGAAAACAAATTCTTAACGACTAAACAAGAGTGGGTGGCAGCTTCCTGTTTGAGTCTAGGTCCACAAGGAATTGCAAGTTGCGGGAAAGTCATTAGGAGTAAATCTCAGGAAATATAAATTGAGAAGCCACACTTCAATCCAACGTCTGTGGAAAATCTTCCAAGAAGAAAAATGACAATTGGGCCAATTAAATTCTGAACACGTCAAGTAATATATTAAAAAAAAAACCAAGGGCTTACCAGCAATGCTTTCAAAAACAACAACGGTAATATAGCAATTTGATGTTGCAAAATATCCCAAGGCATCACAGGAATAACGTCAAACCACATTTGCTACTTAATTACAGAAGTAGATGACAGAACATAGAACAGTACATCACAGGAACTGGCCCTTCTGTCCACAATGTTTGTGCCGAACCTTTGCCAAGTTAAACTGATCGCATCTGCCTGCATTTGAGCCTTATTCCTCTATTCCCTGCCTATCCAAAATCCTCTTAAACGCCACCATCGTATTTGCCTCTACCATCACCCTTGGTTGGCAGTGTGTTCCAGAAACCCTCCACTCTCTGTGCAAAAACACATGCCCCACACATTTTCATTAAACTTTTAAATGAATTTAAATCATTTTACTGCCACTTAGATGTTACTGCCACTAACCTGCTGCTCACTGTTCGTGGTCATCACTCATTCAGTCTTAACTTAAACCGATTCCGAAGGTCAAACTTGCTTCTCAAACTGACCCCAGAGTGGTGCGGCCAGTTCCTGAGAGATAGCAAAGTGATGGTGACAGGGGAAAGCAAGAGAGTCTATTAAATACCTCTGAACACTATAGATAACCAGCAAACACTCGCCCCAGCTTTGCGCTGCTAAATCTGTCACGAGTATTCCAATGTTGTTTATACCTCTAAACATAGCTTAGAGTCAGAGAGATCATGGTCTAACAGCGTGGAAACAGGCCCTTCAGCCCAACTTGCCCACACTAGCCAACATCTCTCTCCAAACCTGTCCTGTCCATTGACCCGTCTGAATGTTTAAAAATGATTTTTTTTTAGATTTAGAGGAAGTTTGATTATTGCCACAAGTACCATGGTACATTGAAAAGCTTTGTTTAGCATGCTGCCTAATCAGATCAGATAATACTACACATTAATACAATCAAGTCAAACTCAAGTTTATTAAAAATGTTAAAGCAACCCGATGACACTTACAAATTCTTAAATAATTAAAAATAACACAAATACTTTTATTGAGAAATAGAAAAACATTTTATTTTTTTCCCAATGGCTCAACAACTCCCATTGAAGTAAATCGACCCAAGAACGAAGGACCAGATGGAAGCTAATGCCAGATGATATAACATATTTGTCAGCAGAAATACAGTGAGATTTCAGCAAGGTATACATCCACAGCCAAGAAATAGCCTGTTAGAGCTTAAACCACAAACCTGGGACTTGCTCTTTTGATAATGTCCCAAAACTCAGGGAACAGCAACTGAACTCTTCTGTAAAAATCTGGATCCAGGAAACATGATATGCAAAAGAGACATATAAGGAGTGAATTAAAGAGGGAATGAAAGTAAAGGAAACCAATAGGAATAATGAGGAGACACCAGTTAGAACCACATCTCCAGAGTGCCTTTAGCAGTGAGTGAAGCAATAACATTCAAATAGATCAAGTATGTAGTAAATATGATAGATCATAGGGGAAATGCAAAACCACAATGAAATATTTGGACAGGTACGTGTACAGGAAATGTTTAGAGGGATATGGGCAAAATGCGGACGAGTGTAGGAACATAGAAACGTAGAAAATAGGTGCAGGAGTAGGCTATTCGACCCTTCGAGTCTGCACCACCATTCAATATGATCATGGATGGTCAACCAACGCAGTATCCTGTACCTGCCTTCTCTCCATACCCCCTGATCCCCCTAGCCACAAGGGCCACATCCAACTCCCTCTTAAATATATCCAATGAACTGGCGTCAACTACCTTCTGAGGTAGTTGAGGCCAGTTCCAATTCCAGAGATTCACCACTCCCTGTGTGAAAAATGTTTTTCTCACCTTGGTCCTACTAGACTTCCCCCTTATCCTTAAACTGTGACCCCTTGTTCTGGACTTCCCCAACATCAGGAACAATCTTCCTGGATCTAGCCTGTCCAACCACTTAAGCATTTTGTAAGTTTCTATGAGATCCCCCCTCAATCTTCTAAATTCTAGCAAGTACAAGTCAAGTCTATCCAGATGGGACATCTTGGCCGGCGTGGGCAAGTTGGGCCGAAGGGCTTGTTTCTATGCTGTATGACTCTTTTCAGGATGAATTTAAAATGCAACAACTTTCTGCATTTCATGGACATCACCACTATCCCAATCTCCAATAATGCAATTCATTCATTTCTTTTCTCTTATTTATTTATTGGCAACTTTTGCTAAAAGGTTACATCACATGCGTCTTTATTGTCCCAATGTACAAATGACTGAATGGCAAAAAGGTTCAATAAATCCTCAATTAAGTTTCACCTCCATATTGCAAAAGAAGACTGAACTAGGATGCAGGTATTGTCCATGTCCCATGTTTGATTAGAATCAAGATCATCCCAGACAGTCCTCACTATATTTTACACCTCAGATCAGTCACATCACCAAAATATTGACTGAAGTGATTTTGAAGGATGTGCTATAAGGAGAGGGAGATGTGCTAAAAGGAGAGGCAGGAACTTAAGGGAGAGGTTTCCAGCATTCATGATCTCAATGGCCAAAGGTATGTGAAAAGATACAGGGGGTTACGTGAAAAACAAGCATAAATAAAGGGTTATAATCTGGATAGACACAAAATGCTGGAGTAACTCAGCGGGACAGGCAGCATCTCTGGAGAGAAGGAATGGGTGTCATTTAGTGTCGAGACCCTTCTTCAGACTGATGTCAGCGGAATGGGCGGTACATAGATAAGGATGTGTAAGGTGTGAAAACAGGACCAAGGGAATGAAGTTCAAAGAAAATCTAGAATAGATTGTTAGTTGGGAGAAGGTAATAACAAAGCAAACAGAGATAAAATGTAGTCAGAGACAGTAATAATTCCAGTTGTAATCTGGAAGTGGATAAAGTGAAAAGAAGTGGCAATGAGATGGAGAGTCCTATAAACAAGGAGGATTAATTTAAGTTTGAAGTATTGGGCATGTCAGAGAGAATAAAATACAGGGTAAAGGGAAATAAGGAGAGGGACATGGGAATGTTTGGATTGCTCTGTTGGAAGCTGGCATAGACCCAATAGGTTGAACGACCACCTCCTGTGTTATAATAAATAAGTAACTATTCACAGCTCCAGTGGCCCTAAGCTCCAGAACTGTGTGTGTTCAGTTTACAAGTTCTTTCTGTGATTGCATGCTTTCCCGCGAGAGATACATTTTTTCCACAGAGCAAAAATTGTGCCGGATGTTAGAATAATTGGATTCTGGAAATTACCTCTGGAATAGGTGCCTGGTGGGTGAATTAGTGGGGGATGAGGTGAGAGAAGTTCAGTTCAGTTTAGTTTATTGTCGTGTACGGTGAAAAGCTTTTGTTGCGTGCAAAACAGTCAATGGAAACACAATACATGATTACAATCGAGCCATTTACAGTGTACAGATGGTATCAGCGATGTGCGTCTCTTGTAGAAGGAGGACATCAGCTTTAAGGTCCTTAGCAGATCTTGAGATTCATTCTTTGCCCTGGACATTCCTTCTACATTTAGCTGGTAAATGCGTAGAGATTTCCCAATGCTGCGGGAGCTTTGGCCCTGGAGAGGGCCGTTTGGATTATGAGTCACTAGTGGCATGGTCAAATGTGACACCAAATCACTACATCTATTTATTTATGCACGCCGGGTTGATTACATTAGTCGAAACCGGGTGGACCTCCTGAAGGTTGCAGAAGGGAGAGGATGTTGAAAGATTGGTGCTCCTTCGAGACAAAACGTGACCTTCCTATCCCTGCTGACTTGAACAGTCTGCCCAACATGCGCCTGAAGTCCCGCAAACCCTTCTGGTCTTCCGTTAAATCCCTGGAAGACTTTGACTCTCAGACTGAGTGGCGCAGAGCCTGGAAAGATGCCAACACCAACAACGGAGAGGTCATCACAGACCCCACAGTGAAACCACCGGGATTTGACCTCCATCGCAAGCAATGGCTAACCCTGAACAGAATCCGCACCCTCCGTGCAAGAGCAGCCCATCACCTGCATAAGTGGGGGATGACAGACAGCCCTGCTTGCGACTGCGGACGTCCAGACCAGACCATCCCACACATCGTGAATGACAGCTCACTGGGGCTTTTCCCCTGGGGGCATCAAAGCCGTCCACCCAGTAACTGACGCTGTCCTGGCCTGGATGTCTCCCCTTGATCTACAACTTTCGGCTTTGCACACCATACGCAAGAAGAAGAAGTGTACAGATACATAAGGGAATGATATTTAGTGCAAGGTAAATCCAGTAAAGACCGATTAAAGATAGTCCGAGGGTCACCAATGAGGTAGATAGTAGTTTGGAAGTTGCTGGTGAGCAAATGTGTGAGAGTACATTCTCAATAATATAACTGAAAAAGTGGGTTTAGTTTTAGTTCTAGTAGTTTTAGAGATACAGCGCTGAAACAGGCCCTTCGGCCCACCGGGTCCGTGCCAACCAGTGATCCCCGCTTATTAATACTATCCAACATCCACTAGGGACCATTTTTACATTTACCAAGCCAATTAACCTACATACCTGCACGTCTTTGGAGTGCAGGGGGAAACCGAAGATCTCAGTGAAAACCCACGCAGGTCTTGGGGAGAACGTACAAACGTACGAACGTACAAACAGAAGGTAGTTGAGGTCAGTTCGTTGGCCATATTTAAGAGGGAGTTGGATGTGGCCCTTGTGGCTGAAGGGATCAGGGGGTATGGAGAGAAGGCAGGTACAGGATACCGAGTTGGATGATCAGCCATGATCATATTGAATGGCGGTGCAGGCTCGAAGGGCTGAATGGCCTGCTCCTGCACCTAATTTCTACATTTCTATGTTTCTATGCACCAAATGTTGGGATCGAACCCAGGTCTCCGGGTTTCAAATGAGTCCTCACCAGCACGTTGTAAAGCATCAGCATTATATTCTACTCCTTTCAAAATGAATGCCAGCACCCTGCCCTTGAGGATTTAGGAGGAACCCGAGAGGTAATTTTTTCACGTAAAGGGTGGTAGGTGTATGGAATGAGCTGCCGGAGGAGGTAATTGAGGCAGGTACTATTGCAATGTTTAAGAAACATTTAGACAGGTACATGGATAGGTCAGGTTTAGAGGGATATGGGCCCAATGCAGGCGGGTGGGTCAAGTATAGATGGGACATGTTGGCTGGTGTGGGCAGGTTTGGCTGAAAAGCCTGTTTCCACACTGTAAGACTCTATGATTCTATTGTATTTGCCTTCCTTACTGTCATATTGAATGATGGTGCTGACTCCATCCACACTGGATCACTCTATGATCTGCAGTTCCTTTTTACACAAACACATAACACTCCTGCCTTCATGTGGTCATATAGGGTAACTACACACATGTTTTATTTTCAGTCTAACACTGCAAAGTTGAACATTTAGGCTTTTCTGCAGAAATAGGGATAACCTTGCCAAACATGCTGAGCGTAAACTGGAGATCCATGTAATCTGATCAATTTTCATCACATCCTTGAAATGTTTCTCCCATGGTACAAAAGAACCTTTAACTGAAAACATACAGTATATCATATAACAGTACATCAGAGGAACAAGCCCTTTGGCCCACCATATCTGTGCCAAACAGGATGCCGTTAAACTAATCTCTTCTGCCTGCATGTGATCCCTAGCCCTCCATTCCCTGCATATCCCTGCCCATCTAAAAGACTCTTAAATATCCCGGTAGTATCTGCCTTCACCAGCGTGTTGCAGGCAATCACCAAACTGTATAGAAAAAAATTTCCCCGCACATCTTCTTTGGACATTTCCCCTTCCACCTTAAAGCTATACCCTCTGGTGCTTGATATTTCCATCCTGGTAAAAATGATTCAGATTGTCTCCCTATCTATGCCTCTCATAATATTGTATGAGGTATCCCCTCAACTTCCTTCGTTCCAGATAAAACAATCTAAGTCTGACACTTTACCCTATCTACGCCTCCATAAATTTATAAACTTATATCAGGTCTCCAATGCTCCAGAGAAAACAAACTCCAGAGCAAACATTCCAAAAGAGTCCAATCTTTTTATAGCTAGTACCTTCTAATTAAGGTAGCAATCTGGTAAACCTCTGCTCCCTCTCCAAAGCCTCCACATCCTTTCTGCAAAGGGGCGGCCAGAACTGTATGTAATTAAACCATTCATCAAATGTTTGAAGAGTAGTTGCTGGCGTATGCAAAAGGACACAAAGAAGGGTTCCAACCTGAAACTTCCACCCCATCCATGTTCTCCAAATATGCTGCCTGACACACTAAGTTACTCCAGCACTTTGTGTCCTTTCCATAACTTCCTATCACAATTCATCCTACCATAACTAGAGAACAGTCCTAAACTGTATCTACCTTATTGGTGACCCTCTGTCTCTATTTACCACGTCACAGTGAAGCATTTGTGTAGGAAGGAACTGCAGATGCTGGTTTAAATCCAAGGTAGACACAAAAAGCTGGAGTAATTCAGCGGGACAGGCAGCATGTCTGGAGAGAAGGAATGGGTGACGTGTTGGGTCACCCATTCCTTCTCTCCAGACATGCTGTCTGCCCCGCTGAGTTACTCCAGCTTTTTGTACCTATCTACAGTGATGCATTTGCAGGGGTGTTGTTTGGCTGAGTCAACATGCCGCTGTTGACAGCGCTGTGACATTACAGCCGTCAGTGAAGCTACTCTGTGAAAGGACACCAGAGGTTCCCTGAAGGGAGGCGCATGTTATGAATGCATATTCAGCATTCCTGCTGTGGATGTTCAAAAGATCGACCTGAAAGGGCGCAAGGGTTTAAAGCTTGTATTAGCTTCCATCTGCCTCTGTTCCTCCGGTGGAATCTTAACTGGAAATCTTCCCTTGTTATCCCACAAACTGGGTCTTTGTCACCCAACCCAATCCTCGAAGAAAGAGGCAATCATGTTGCTGATAGGATTTAACTGACAGCCTCGAAATCCTTCAACAGTGTTTCAAACGAGTTGCCACTACCAACAGTGACCATCAAATGGAAACAAATGATCTACAGAAGGAAATTTAAGACTTAAGGGACAATTGCTGCTTCAATAGCTGCTTCACTATTGTTTTTATTTGTCTCCAAATACCTCGGCAAAAAAACAATCAAGAAAAGTTTCCGTTTTTGTTTATATCTTTGGTAAAGATGAGATGGAGTTTCTTCCCACAGGACTGTGAACTCCTATCTCACCAGGGACTAATTTACTAATTTACTGTTGTGTTGTGTCATTTTTTTTTTAATTCTCTAAAATGTAAATACTAGTTCTGTTCTGTTGTTCTGTAGTTTTTGCACAATCTGCGGGAACTGCCACTTTCATTTCACTGCGCATCTTGTATGTGTATGTGACAAATAAAGTTGACGACTTGACAGTCAAAGAACCTCTTTTTTTTCACGTGCTGTCAATGTTGCAATGTTGTGAAGGTCAGGCGGCCACTTTGTGTCCATCCAAGGGGCGGCTTGGTAGCCCAGCGGTAGAGTTGCTGCTTTACAGCACCGGAGACCCGGGTTCGATCCTGACTACGGGTGCTGTCTGAATGGAGTTTGTATAGTTCTTCCCGTAACCGCGTGGGTTTTTTCCCGCGTGCTACAGTTTCCTCCCAAACTCCAAAGACGTACAGGTTTGTAGGTTTATTGGCTTTGGTAAAGATTTTTAATTGTCGCTGGAGTGTAGGATAGTGCCAGGCAACAGGGATCGTTTCTCGGCATGGACTCGATGGGCCAAAGCTCCTGTTTCCATGCTGTATCTCTAAACTAAACTAAATAAACAACAGGGTTGTAACTATCATCCAGTTGGGTTTAGGAGCTGGTTGGGGAAGAAACAGTAGACAGATATGATCATTTAAAAAAATATAATAAATGTTAACCAAATCATCCCCAGATCTATTAACCTCCCCCACTCACACATCTCAGCCAAAATGATACAAAAACCTCGAGATAAAATGCAGATATTTCTTGCTCAACATTCTCACTGATACTCCAGAACTTTGTGTTTTGCTCAAAGTCCAGCATCTGTGGTTCTTTCTGTCTCAGAAAAATGTCTGTGAAGAGCAAATAAAGCAGATATTTCTATAATAATTGGCAAGAAAGAGAGGAGTGCGGGCTCATGGGGTTCATAAATGCATCAAAATGAATGTATCTACACTTCTGTACATCCTGAAGTTCAGGAGAGTGGAAGGGAATAACTGGACTCCCAGCATTGATACGAGTTGAAGAGCAGTGATTGAACCTTGAAAGCAGAGGAAGATGAAGGGGATGTCACTGCTGATTACACTGATGTTTATTATGGCAAAAGCTCACATCCCAGCTGTGTGTATGGTTCCTTTGTTTTAGGGCTTAAAGGGTGGTGAAGAAGTCTTTTGGCATGCTGACCTTCGTCAGTCAGGGAATTGAGAATAGAAGCTGGGACGTTATGTTATAACTGTACAAGACATTGTTGTGACCGTATTCAGAGTACTGCATTCAGTTATGGTCACCCCGTCATTGAAACCATATAACCATATAACAATTACAGCACGGAAACAGGCCCTCTCGGCCCTTCCAGTCCGTGCCGACCATTTGTTTTCCCCTAGTCCCATCTACCTGCACTCAGACCATACCCCTCCATTCCCTTCACGTCCATATACCTATCCACTTTACTCTTAAATGTTAAAATCGATCCTGCCTCCACCACTTCTGCTGGAAGCTCATTCCACACAGCCACCACCCTCTGATTAAAGAAGTTCCCCCTCACGTTACCCCGAAACCTCTGTCCCTTAATGCCATTAAGCTAGAAGGAGTGCAAAGAAGATTTACAAGGATGTTTAGTTTAATTTAGTTCAGAAATATAGCGCAGAAACAGCCCCTTCAGCCCACCGGGTCCACGCCAACCAGCAATCCCCGCATATTAACAAACTCTCCTGCACAAACTAGGGACAATTTTTCACATTTACCAAGCCAATTTAACCACATACCTTTGTAACCACGTACGTCTTTGGAGTGTGGGAGGAAACCGAAAATCTCTGAGTAAACCCAAGCAGGTCACCGGGGGGACGTACAGACTCCATATAGACAGCACCCTTAGTCGGGATCAAACCCAGGGGTATCAAGGGGTATACCTAGGGGTATCAAGAACGATATAACACTCTCATCTCATGCTTGAGGCAATGAATTCGTAGCCCCACTCCAGATGATGCATCCCGTAATCTCAGCTGTTAGCCCATGTTTAGCTGTCCATGTTGTAAGGCTTCTCTCATGGATGGACCATTACACAGAGGTCTCCACTATCCTCCCAATGGAATTTTAAAGGTGCTACAGCATGATTCAAAGGTAAATTGGGTCCTTTCCCCAGTACCTTAGCTAAACTTGTGCAGGAAAGAACTGCAGATGTTGGTTTATCCCGAAGATGGACACAAAATGCTGGAGCAACTCAGTGGGTCAGGCAGAATCTCTGGAGGGAAAGAATAGAAAGAACCCATTCCAACCAAAAATGTTACCTATTCTTTTCAGAGATGCTGCCTGACCCACTGAGTTAATCCAGCTTTCAGCCCCCTTTACTCTGATACCCCTAAATAAAATCCAGTGCAACCAATTGCCTTCAGAAGTCACCTAATTAGTAAATAGAGTCCACTTGTGTGTAATCTAATCTCAGTATAAATACAGCTGTTCTGTGAAGGCCTCAGAGGTTTGTTAGAGAACATTAGTGAACGAACAGCATCATGAAGCCCAAGGAACACGCCAGGCAGGTCAGGGATAAAGTTGTGGAGAAGTTTAAAGCAGGGATAGGTTATAAAAAAATATCCCAAGCTTTGAACATCTCACGGAGCACTGTTCAATCCATCATCTGAAAATGGAAAGAGTATGGCACAACTGCAAACCTACCAAGACATGGCCGTCCACCTAAACTGACAGGCCGGGCAAGGAGAGCATTGATCAGAGAAGCAGCCAAAAGGCCCATGGTAACTCTGGAGGAGCTGCAGAGATCCACAGCTCAGGTGGGAGATTCTGTCCACAGGACAACTATTAATCGTGCACTCCACAAATCGGTCCTTTATGGAATAGTGGCAAGAAGAAAGCCATTGTTGAAACAAAGCCATAAGAAGTCCCATTTGCAGTTTGCCACAAGCCATGTGGGGGACACAGCAAACATGTGGAGGAAGGTGCTCTGGTCTGATGAGACCAAAATTGAAGTTTTTGGCCTAAATGCAAAACGCTATGTGTGTCAGAAAACTAACACTGCACATCACCCTGAACACACCATCCCCACTGTGAAACATGGTGGTGGCAGCATCATGCTGTAGGGATGCTTTTCTTCAGCAGGGACAGGGAAGCTGGTCAGAGTTGATGGGAAGATGGATGGAGCCAAATACAGGGCAATCTTGGAAGAAAACCTGTTAGAGTCTGCAAAAGACTTGAGACTGGGGCGGAGGTTCACCTTCCAGCAGGACAACGACCCTAAACATACAGCCAGAGCTACAATGGAATGGTTTAGATCAAAGCATATTCATGTATTAGAATGGCCCAGTCAAAGTCCAGGCCTAAACCCAATTGAGAATCTCTGGCAAGACTTGAAAATTGCTGTTCACAGATGCTCTCCATCCAATACTTTTGCACGCCACACTTTTCAGTTTTTTATTTGTAATAAAATTTGGAAACCATGTATCATTTTCCTTCCACTTCACAATTATGCACCACTTTGTGTTGGTCTATCACATAAAATCCCAATAAAATACATTTACGTTTGTGGTTGTAACGTGACAAAATGTGGAAAAGTTCAAGGGGTATGACTACTTTTGCAAGCCACTGTATACGTTCCTCAAACAGCATCATTTAAATAGATCGATTTGAAATTCTATTACGGAACACAGTTTTTTTGTGAGTTATAAAATCAACTTTTAGCTGACAAAACCAAAATTGGCTTCAGCTGCAAATTTACAAATGCATTGTGCACTTTAGAAAAGTACTTTGCCATCCTATGTGCACTTGACTTACTCTCAGAAAGAGGCCTCTGGCTTGCTGGCATTACAGTGCACAATAGATGACAAATGTGGTGACATTGTAGCACTAAAGCATCTCTGCAAATGACAAGGCCCCCCAGCACAGAACCAGCCCCATACTGCAGATGAAGATTTGCTTACGGTCACTTAAAGGGGCCCTCTCAACTCAGGCTACCTTCGATTAGACTGGCTTTGAAGCATCAACTTGATTCATCCAAGACAATATTAACGTAGCCCTTCCACAACACGAGAATTTAATTCTTTGTTACTGGAGGACCCGACTACAGGTGCTGTACGGAGTTTGTACGTTCTCCCCGTGACCGTGTGGGTTTTCTCCGAGATCTACGGTTTCCTCCCACGCTCCAAAGAGTTGTAGGTTAATTGACTTGGTATAATTGTAAATTGTCCCTAGTGTGTGTAGGGGTAGTGTTAATGTGCGGGGATCGGTGTGGACTCGGTGGGCCGAAGAACCGATTTCCGCGCTGTATTTCTAAAACTAAAGACAAAAAAAACATCATAGGCAGTGTTAATTGGCGGCAATGGCATCCTCCCTTCATTACTATCCTCCCACTTGAGGTCAAATCTGTCCCAATGCAGTCTCAGTTTACAGAAGTTAATCAATGATTCCGTGGCGCCATCTGGTGGTTGGGCCATTTTTAGATCGAACCCTCGTCGGTAGAGCTGGGACGGTCACGTGACTGAGTTTGGCGGGAGTTTGCGAGTGAAGCCCTCGACCTGAAAACTCACCTATTCCTTTTCTCCAGAGGTGCTGCCTGACCCGCTGAGTTAGCCCTTGAGCAATTTGTGCCAAAGTTTCCACATGTGTCTGGCCCTTGCACGACAAAGTTACAAAAGTCCAGTCGCTGCCATAAGCCTCTTTCTATCTTATCAGCCTCTACCTCCACGCCTGACAGTGCATTACCCTCTATTCTCTGAATAAAAAAAACTAGCCCCGTATACCTCCTTTAAACTTTGCTCCTCTTACCTAAAAGTTATGCCTTCCAGTCTTTGATATTTTTAGCCTGGGAAAAAGGTTCTGACTGTCTACCTTATCAATGTCTCTCACAATTTCATATAAGTCTATCAGGTCTCCCTTCAGCCTCCAGCATACCAGAGAAAACAATCCAAGTTTATCCAACCTCAAAGCTAAAAGCCTTGGATTAGAATCCAAGCAACGTTCAGTAATGGGCAAAATTCCTGATATTGCAGGATTTATGGAAGATGATCCACACAAATTTCAGGATTAGTGGTGCTAATACACAAAATGCTTTGTAAATTATAAAGATTAGAATATTGCTCCTTTACAGCCTGAGTAGGTCAACAGAAGGTGCTATCTGAAAGCACTTGTTCAATGTAGAGGAATTGTAATGTACTTTCCATCTACCTTAACATTACTTTGAGATCTATCTTCACTCAAATTGTCTGCATTGTATCTGGCGTTACAACAACTTTCCTACAAAAATCCATCATTAGTTTTAAAGCATAAATAATGCTGAGATTGTGAAAAGCAGCAAATAAATGCAAGCTTTTATTTTGTTGTTATTCCAAATACCATAATTATTCAACAAAACAAGCCTTTTGCACAGACAAGTATGGAACGAGGTTTCATTCAGCCTTTCAAATTTCCCCCCATTCATTTAGATCATGGCTGTTCTATGACAACTTACATGAAGATAGACACCAAAAGCTGGAGTAACTCAGCGGGACAGGCAACATATCTGGAGAAATGGGTGAGGTTTCGGGTCGAGACCCTTCTTCTGACTAGTCAGGGGTAGGAAAACGAGAGATATGGACGGTGATGAAGTACAATAAATGAAAGATACGCAAAAAAAGGATAAAGGAAACAGGCCATTGTTAGCTGTTTGTTGGGTGAAAAAGAGAAGCTGGTGCGATGTGCGGGGGAGGGATGGAGCGCAAGGGAACGCTGGGGTTACTTGAAGTTAGAGAAATCACATTCATACCACTGGGCTGTCAGCTGTCCACGCGAAATATGAGATACTGTTCCTCCAATTTGAACATGTCTTTGCTGCATATTTTTTGTTTTTTTTTGTTTAATATTTTTATTTAATAGAGGTAAATACATCAATGTACATCACATATATATTGTTACAATCATTGTACCCCATAATTTTATGGCTTTTAAGGAAAAAGAATAGAAACAAAAAGTAAAGTAGGTGAAAAGAGTTGTGAAAGTGAAAGAGCGTGCCAAAGGGGAGAAAAAAAATCCCTTGGTCAAAGAATTAGAGAAAGGGGATTAAGAGATAGACTCTAGAAAAGAAAAAGAAAAAAGAGTGAGAGAAAAAGAAAATCACGCAAAAGGAATTTACCAACTCAATAGTTTTTCATCTCCCCCTACCAAGACCTGAGGTACTCTTGCACCCTATCTTTGTAGCAATTCTATAAATGCAGACCACGTCTGATAGAAGCGTTCTGATTTTCCTGCCAGGCGGAGTCTCATATCTTCCAGATGTAGTGTTTCAAACATAGTTGAAATCCACATATTTAATGTTGGTATCGGAGCATTTTTCCAGAATTTTAAGATTAGCTTTTTTCCTATTATTAAGCTGTAATCAAATAGATTCTTTTGATACACATTTAATTCTGAACTACGTTCTGTCGTTCCAAAAATAATCCATTCTGGCTTTGGTGTCATTTTTATTTTAAACAGTTTTGTGAAGATTTCAAAGATTTCAATCCAAAACATTTGAATTTTTGTACAAAAGATGAATGAGTACGCTATAGTAGCTTCTTGACAGTGGCATTTATCACAAATTGGTGAAAGGTTAGGGAAAAATTTATTTAATTTCATTTTTGAGTAGTATAATCTATGTAAAATTTTAAATTGTATTAAAGTGTGTCTTGCATTAATTGAGCATTTATGCACATTTAATAAGTACTCTTTCCACCTTTCATTGGAAATTTTTATGCTTAATTAATTTTCCCACACCTCTGATACCTTCCGTTGTTGGTATTACCTCATTTAGTATAATATATATATATATATATATATATATATATATATATATATATATATATATATATGAAATTCAATTTGCTGATTCTGCCTTTGTATTCATTGCTTCATCTAGTAAGTCTGATGGTATTTTGTGAAATTCTTGTGCATGTTTTTTCAGATAATCACATTTGGAAATATTTAAAATACTGATTGTTACCCAGATTGTATTTTAGTTGTAATTGTTTAAATAATAGTAGTTTTCCCGTTTCATACAAATCTCCCAAAGTTTTAATTCCTCCTATTTCCCATTGTATAAATGCTTTATCTATAATTGAGGGTTTAAACAGAGGGTTTTTAGCAATAGGAGATAGGAGAGATAGGTTTCTTAATTTTAAGTTGTATTTTATTTGTTTCCAAATTCTGATTGTACTATGTATAATTGGTTTTTAATGTAGTTTGTATAAAGCTGCATATACTTTTAAGCAGCAAAACAAAATTACCTTTTTTGTTGTTAAACATTATCCAGTGGACCTTGAACATTCAGTATCTTTTGATCGGAGGAAGAGCATTACAGATTTTTACTCACATGTGCGAAAAAAGGGCCTTTGAAATTGTCCTACTCTAATGTTAAGACTGTCAAATCAAGTTTTATTCGTCGCTTGCACATAAGTGCAAGTGAAATGAATTTGCCAGCAGTGGTACAATAAAAAAAAAGAACACACAATACATAATAAAAATTGAACACAAACATCCACCACAGCATTCATCACTGTAGTGGAAGGCACAAAGTTTAGTCATTCCTCCTCCATTTTCCCCCGTGGTCGGGACCACAACCCTCCGCAGTCGCCGCTGCGGGTGTTCAGATGTTCAGACAAGGTAAGTCTAGGTAAGTCCTGAATCGGTGCCTCCCCATCGGTGCTCTCTTATGGCTGATTTCACCAAGCAGAATAAAATGTTTCCAGTATCTATTCTATGCAATCATTTCTAATTCGCTGAGGAAATACAAACCAAGCTCATTTTCAACTTGGTTTCACATCCCCCCATTGCAATCAGTCTGAAAAAGGTTCCCGACCAAAATGTGCCTCCGCAGATGCTGCCTGACCTGCTGAGTTACTCCAGGACTTTGTGTTTTGCTCATGACACAAGTCTTTGACTTAACCCATAAAATATTCCTATTTAATACATGCTGGATCCCTTTTACTGCAGGCTTCAAAAAATTAGCAACCAAACCTCCTGCAGATAGACTTTAATCAAAGCATTTTACTCGAATGGATTTCCCTTTAAGATAATGACCCTCCATTCTATTAGCCTGCTAGATTACATTTTGAACCTCGCCAGCAGTTTTTAGTGATTTGTGTGCACAGGCGCCTAGTTCCTGAGCTCTTGCCATTAAGAAAACATTCCACTTTATCTTTTTCAGAAGATTAATTGCATTAGAAAGCTACTCAGCTACTATGGTTAAAGAGGATTCAGCTTAAAAGAAAATCCAAACTGCACAGAAAATCTCAAATCAATAAGCTTTGCTGAAAAAAAAACTTGTATTTATTTATAAAATGCCTTTTGGGTTATCAGAAAATCCCAAAAGTCATTCACAGACAATGAACTGGCCTGAAATGTAGGTAGGCATTGCTATGTTATAGAACACAATATTCAATTTGTATAGAGCAAAGTTCCATGGAAAATAAAAAGATTAGATAAATACCTTATTATCTTCTTAAAGTAAGATTGACTAAGTGTTAAATGGTGACCAGAATTAAGGAGAGAAATAAAGATTCACCGAGCTTTACTTTGAACAAGGTCGTTGGATAATCAACATCAAATTGAGAATGTCAATAGCACTAAGCTTAACTTCTTTGTTAGAAATATAAGAATATCTGAAGAATTCCAATTCAAATCAATGCTCAGGTCCTATGTGTTGGAAGGAACTGCAGATGCTGGTTTAAACCGTTCTATCGCTATCGCTGTCGCTTGTGGAACACCAGCAATAATCCCTTTATCCCCTGGCTGGCTAGAAGTTTTATAATACTTCCAATGAGTCCAAATAAAAACAACAGCTTAAGCTGGCTAAAGCTTCCTGGCACTCGTCATGGAAATACACACAGGCACCAATGGCTCAGAGGAGATATATCCTAAAAGAATCATGCAGGCACACAGAAGACTTGAATTAAAACCATCACTTGAATTTAGTTTTAAATATTCCCTTGTGCTCTAAACTTGAGTCACTAAAGTAAAACAATATGAGTAACAAATGTCTCTTTCGATCGAGAAAAATGAAGGAACCGCAAGTAAAACAGAGGCCCTTTCACATAATCCTAAACGCAGACTCGTCTTTTAAAGAGAGGTTTGTATAAATTAAGTGCATCCTCTAGGACTCTGTAAATCCACTGGTACAGAATAATAGATTTGTCCTACAATCAGAGTGTGCGGAGGTCAGGCTGACTGAATTGGCTCTCAACACTTGAGCAACAGTCTGCTCTGAATTGCAAGCACTCCACAAAAATGTCATACAAATTTAATTTGTTTTTCACTTTCCAGCATTAGTTTATAATTTGCCTGCTCGGCGCTCTTGATCACCTGTTTCACTTTCTCTACCTCAATGCCCTCAATTAACATACAAATAACGGGAGAGCATGAAAAATGCCTTTTGCAGGCGCTCTGCATGTTTCGCGATTACTTTTAATCTTGGTGGGACGTAGAATTCTGCGGCACAGAAACGGCCCCCTTGCTCCACCATGTCCATGCCCATCATCCAGCAACATTTGTGCTAATCCCGTTTTATTTTATCACCACATTCCTATCAACCCCCAGCAGATCCAACCACTCAGCTAAACACTAGGAGTGATTTACTGTAATGAAATTCACACATCAATTCACGCACCTTTAGGATGTGAGAGAAAACTAGAGGAGAAAACCATGTGCTCACAGGAAGGATATGCAACAATATGAATATATAACTGCTAATAACGATATGCTTCTCAATGTCAATGCCAACAATACAGCTCACCCCCTCCATGACACACTGGTCAACCTGAGGAGCACCTTCAACCACAGACTGGTTCCACCAAGATGCAGCACAGAACGCCACAGGAGATCCTTCTTCCTGTGGCTATCAAACTGTACAACTCCTCCCCTTTCTGTCGTGGAGTAGACTGACTCTCCTTCTCTCTCCCCCCCCCCCCCCCCCCAATCTTTGCACACCCCCAATCCTTTCCACTCGTCACTTTAATTTCACATTTCATGTATCCTGTGTTTTATGACTGTTGGCAGATCACTTTCCCATTTCCCTCCTGGGATGAATAAACGTCTATCAATAGACAAAAGGCAATAGGTGCAGGAGTAGGCCATCGGCCCTTTCGAGCCAGCACCGCCATTCAATGTGATCATGACTGTTCATCCACAATCAGTACCCCGTTCCTGCCTTCTCCCCATATCCCTTGACTCCACTATCTTTAAGAGCTCTAGCTAACTCTCTCTTGAAAGCATCCAGGGAATTGGCCTCCAAGGCCTTCTAAGGCAGAGAATTCCACAGATTCATAACTCTCTGGGTGAAGAAGCTTTTCCTCATCTCCGTTCTAAATGGCCTACCTTATTGTATTGTAACGTATCGTACCGTAGGAAAGAATTGCTAAAATCATCACTGATGATATGTTGTAACTTCATTTATATAGCAGCTTTAATTTAATGAAAGGGTGAAGATAGGATTCTTAAAAGGAGAAGAGGGAGAGGGTGAGGCTCATGGAGGCAAGTCGAAATCCAAACAAATAACTGAAAACTTGTGCCAATCATGAGGCAAAGAAAATTACCAATAAAAAGATGGCCAGGACTGGATAAACACAGAGATTTCCCGGGACATTGACTGAAAAGGTCTTTCTTAAGAACATAGCGAATAGAACAATAAAGCACAGGAACAGGCCCTTCTGCCCACTATGTTTGTGCCGAGCATGATGCCAAGAATAACCCTTATCTCCCTGCACATAATCCATATCCCACCACATCCATATGCCTATCCAAAAGTCACTAAATGCCACTGTCATATCTGTGTCAACCACCCAACCCCTCAGCACGACCCTGTGAGAAAAAACGCACTGCAAATCTCCTTTAAACTTTGCCCCTCTCACCTTGAAGCTGTCCTCTAGTATTTTGTATCCCCATGTCCTGGGAAGTTGGTTCTGACTGTCTACCCTTCTTTCATCTCAGGCAATTCTCCAGGCTCGAGGATGGCTTGTTGCCACCCTGATTCAATGGCTTCCAAAGTAGTGGAAAGTCCTTATACGGGACTGATTGAGGGGGTGAAGGGATCCAGAATTATTTGGTTGGATTAAGATGCAATCCCAGACTCTTTATACGTCTTTGGCTGGATTAAGTTGATTGTGGTGAGATATAGGCAATCCAAAGGCCATACAAGAATCTGAATATGCAAATGCAAGATTTAAAATAGATATAATAATAAAAGATGGAAGAATTGCCAATGGAAATGGTAGTGCAATTACAACATTTAAACAGGTATGTGGATAGAAAAGGTTTGAAGGGCTACGAGCCTTCAACGGCAAATGGAACCAAATTTGGTTCGGCAACTTGGTCAGCATGAACAAGTTGGCAGAAGGAGCTACATGGATAGGGCAGGTTTGGAGGGATATGCACCAAACGCAGGCAGGTGGGACTAGTGTAGTTGGGTCAAAGTTGGCCAAGTTGGGCCAAAGGGCCTGTTTCCACAATGTATCACTATATGACTCTGGCTCTCAGGAGCTTCTTTCCATGCTGCATCACTTGTAGGGTGAAACTTACACATTTTCCCAGTGATCATCTTGATGACAGGTAAACAGAATCTTGTGATCTCCCGGTTGCCAAACACTTTATCTTCCCATTCCCACACTGACCTTTCTGTCCTGGGCCTCCTCCACTGTCAGAGTGAGGCCACATGCAAATTGGAAAATCAGAACCTAATATTTCACTTCGGCAGCTTACAGCCCAGTGGAATTAAAGTGGTTTCTCTAATTTCGAGCAACCCTTGCATTCCATCTCTCTCCATCCCTCCCCCAACCTAATTGTCTTAATACTATCACTGATTGTATCCCTTCATTATCAACTCTTCTGCCCACCAATGGAGCATTGTGGGCTCCACCTTTCTTGAGTCATCCTGAGCCAGCTCTGATTTGTTCTGTACCTTTTCATACTTCCAGTTTCCCTCTCTCCTGACTCAGTCTGGGGAAAGGTCTCGTCTCAAAACGTCACCTATTTCACCTCGCCAGAGATGCTGCCTGACCCACTGATAGCATTTTGTGCCTACAAACAGAATCTGAGTTTTAGTTTGTTTAGAGAAACAGCGTGGAAACAGGCCCTTCAACCCACCGAGTCTGCGCCGACCAGTGACCACCCGTACACTAGCACTATCCTACACACTAGGGACAATTTACAATCTTTACCGAAGCCAATTTTACTTCGGAGTCACGTGAGTGACTACGTGAAGAAGCCCCGCCTGGCGCTGGAACGGCATTGCGTCGACGCTGACGGCAGAAGCAAGAGTTGCAGAGCGCAGCTCCTCGCAGCGGCCGGAACGGACCCGCAGGTAAGTGTAAGGAAAAAAGGGGACGTTCTAAAAAAGACGTTACGCTGGTAAAACCAGCAAAAGAGAAAGTAAAAGTTAAAATCAGAGTCACGCTGGCGTACTGATTTAGCCAGATAAATGGAAAAGAAAAATGGAGAAGTCTCAAAGGAAAATCTCGCGGGTAAAAAGATCGTCCCGGGGTGAAGCTAAAGAAACGGGACAAGAGTTTAGTGCGGATCCGGTTCCGATACCGGTGGCCGTTGATTCACCCGTTAGTGAGACTATAATTTCTCCAGAAATACAAACCACGGAGGAAAATGTTCCTAGAAAATGTTAAAAGAAACCCGTGAGGCCCGTGGTTTCTGATAATGACTCTGATAATGAAAGTCCTCCGGATAATAAAGCTATATGGCTAAAAATGGAACATATGGAGAAAGTGCTCCAAAATATAATGAGACAAGGGTCACAGCACCCAGAAGTTTCCCAAAATGACCCTGAGGGGTTTGAATATACAGAATATGGCTATATGCCAAATTGGGAATTTGAAACTCCGGACGCAGGATTAAAGGCGGAGGAAGTCTCATTGGATATAATTCCAAGTGTATCAGGGCTGCAAAAGACAGACCCTGCAAGTGGTGATGTGTATAATGTGTGCACACCACGAATAAAAAAGAGGAGGCCAGATGTGCCTGAGATGGCAAAAGATTTTGCTATACCTGAAGGAAGTGGTGAGGCTATGGAAGAAAACCTAGCTGCCAGTATTAATTATATGGTATCTCACCAACTTCAAGATTCTGTGATGATTGAAACAGCAGAATTATATAAAACACCGGAAAATTGCACCCCATTGAAGGTACCTACGGTTAATCCGTCTATATGGACGCCTATGACTCCAGGCATGAGAGGACAAGAAATAAGATTTCAAAGAATCCTCAAATTGATTTCTGCTGCCATTACTGCTTTTGGAAGGCAAATGGAGGGGTTGGAGATGGATAAAATCCAAAAAGATACTTTGGGCTTATTATGCAATTCCTTCTATGAAATTAATTGTATGAGGAAAATTGCGATTCGGCCCATATTTCATCCAAGGTTTGCAGGTCTGTGTCGATCAAGTGGTGTTCAAGCTCCTGGTTATCTATTTGGAGAAAACCTGCCTAAACAAATAAGAGAAATGGATGAAGAGGCTAAATCTATTAGCAACATGAGACCTTTCGTCTTTGGACAAAAAAGGTATTTTTCGTCAAGAAGGGGATTTGATTTTGGAAACAGAGGCAGGAGTATGATAAGAAAATATTATCATCCGACACAGCCTAATGTTCACCCGTATACGGGGAGAAGGAGACCACCACGTTCATATGGAGAGGTACAAAAAACTTATTCTATGCTTAAAGAAACTGTGGACAAATCTCCAGTTGGAGGGAGATTACAAATGTTTTATGATGAATGGCTTGCCATCACATCTGATCGGTTTATTTTACAAACAGTTTCAGGAGCTACTATTACATTCAAAGAAAGTGTTAATTCTCCGGTACAAAATAAACCTGCTTATGGTGTCATGTTTTCTGCAATTGAAGAGGCAGAAATTAATGTGGAAATTGACAAATTGTTTAAAAAAGGTGTTATTGCAAAAACTGTTGAACATGAGCATCAATTTGTGTCAAATATATTTCCAAGAAATAAAAAAGATGGTGGTTGCAGAATTATTCTGGACCTTACAAATCTTAATAAATTTGTCGAATATAAACTTTTAAAAATGGAAACATTTAACACTGCAAGACATTTGATATCAGCAGGTTGTTATATGGCTACAATTGATTTAAAGGATGCGTACTATTCAGTACCAATACATCAGTTCTTTCGAAGGTATTTAAAATTTAATTGGCTGGGACAGCTGTGGAAATTCAAAGCTTTACCAAATGGGTTAAGTTCAGCTCCCAGGCTCTTTACAAAGCTGTTGAAACCAGCTTTAGCACAATTAAGAGCACAAAAGCACATCATTATGGCTTATCTGGACGACATTTTAATCATCAATAGTAATCAGGAATCAGCTGAAAAATCAGTTTCAGCAACTAAAACTTTATTTGAGAAGTTAGGTTTCTTGATTCATCCAATTAAGTCCCAGCTGCAGCCAGCACAGTCAATTAACTATTTGGGGTTTGTGATTAACTCAGTTACTATGTTAGTAAATTTGCCAACAGATAAGATTGATGATATTTTAGTGACCTGTAGGGGTCTCATTCACAAACCTTATCCCTCCATCCGAGAAGTAGCAAAGGTTATTGGTAAATTAGTAGCAGCATTTCCTGCAGTAGAATTTGGTCCATTACATTACCAAAACCTTCAAAGGGACAAAATAAGAGCTCTAAAAAAGAGAGCAGGCCATTTTGATAGGCCTATGCAATTAACAAAAGAAGCTTTATTGGAATTACAATGGTGGATTGAAAATGTCCCACAAGCTGCTAAAAACATTCTGATACAGCAGCCTGAAGTAATTTTACAAACAGGTGCTAGTGCTCTCGGATGGTGGGGGGCGACAGATTCATTCACCAGCTGTGGGGGCAGATGGACTGTCCAAGAGGAAATGTTTCTCCAAACATATGGTATTAACTATTTAGAATTATTGGGTGCATTTTATGGGTTGAAGGCATATTGTTCTACAAAAAAGAATCTGCATGTACTGATACAATTAGACAATAAAACAGCTGTTGCATATATTAATCACATGGGTGGAGTCAGATCGCTATCATGCGATTGTTTGGTCAATCAGATATGGCAATGGTGTATTAACCACCAAATTTGGATTTCAGCAAATTACATCCCAGGTAAAGACAATGTGGTGGCAGACAATAGATCAAGGATGTTTAAAGACAACACAGAATGGATGTTGAACCCAGTAATTGTCAGTAAAATTGTGACTCAATATGGGTTACCAGACATTGATCTGTTTGCATCAAGACTAAATCATCAATTGCCTAAATATGTGTCTTGGGAACCAGATCCAGACGCAGTAGCAGTAGATGCTTTTTCATTAAACTGGGGGAATATGTTCTTTTATGCTTTTCCGCCATTTGCTCTGGTTCAGCAATGTCTGAAGAAAATAGAACAAGATTCTGCCACAGGACTATTGGTAATTCCAAATTGGCCGACACAACCATGTTAACATTGATGTTAAACATGATTAAAGAACCATATATGTCAATTCCTAGCAGCAGTGATTTATTGATAAAACCAGTAACCAAAGAAATTCATCCATTACATGCTTATATGAATTTGTTAATCTGCAGGTTTTGACCAGACCACTACAGGAGCTTGGATTGTCGGATAGAACTGTGGATATTATAGTCGCATCATGGCGAGATAGCACTCAGAGACAATATATGACACATATAAAGAAATGGGAAAATTTTTGCAGACAGTCAAATATATCCTATCATACTGAGAACATTGCAAACATATTGGAGTTCCTTGCCGAGTTGCATTTTGAACAACACTTAAGTTACAGTGCCATTAATAGTGCACATAGTGCCTTATCATCTTATTTAGGACAAATCTCTGACCAGAAATCAATTGGATCACATCCATTAATATCCAGATTTATGAAAGGAATCTTTAACAAAAATCCACCCAAACCAAGATATACAGAAATTTGGGATGTTAGCATTGTACTTACCTTACTTAGGCAATGGACTCCAATCGAAGTTTTGTCATTGGAAAAGTTAACATTTAAATTAGTAATGTTAATGGCATTGGTTTCAGCTCAAAGGGTGCAAACATTACAAATGTTACGTTTAGACTGTATGCATGTGACTGCAGATAACATTGTGTTCTATGTTTACGATCTGATCAAACAAAGCAGACCAGGGAGAACTGGAGCGAAGGTAATGTTTCAAACTTATCCCATTGATCCAACGTTGTGTGTAGTTAAACATTTGAATCATTATGTAAAAGTTTCCAAAACTCTTCGAGGAGATGAAAAAACATTAATGATTACGCATAAGAAACCACACACAAAAGCTTCAGTGCAAACAATCTCAAGGTGGTTAAAACAGGTGTTACTTTTAGCAGGAGTAGACATTGATGTGTTCAAATCTCACTCCATCAGGGCAGCAGCTACATCCGCGGCGAAGTTACAACACGTACCACTCAAACATATTTTAGAAACCGCAGGGTGGTGTAAAGAAGAAACTTTTTCAAAGTTCTACAATAAACCTGTTCACACAATGACAGGCTTTGGACACGCGGTGTTGGGTTGACTATAATCACCTGCTTTGTTTCACTATTGATTGATATTATCAATTATGTTATCACTTATATCTTTTATCACTTTGTAATGGTTCCCTCAGGTGTAAAAAGAGGGTTATTATATGTTCTTTTATCATTAAAAGATTTATGGAAAGAACTAAAACTAGTCTGGTTTTTCTCATGTATGTGTTGACCTAGCCGGACTGTCGTATGGAAGAATTCTACGACATGAAAAACACAGAAGCTTCAAAATCTTCACGTAGTCACTCACGTGACTCCGAAGTAAAATAGTAAGATTAAACGAGAACTTACCAGTTCGAAGTTTGATCTTTATTTTATGAGGAGTAACGATGAGGGATTACGTGCCCTCCACTCCACACCCTCATAAAATAAATGATCATCTGGTAGTTCTAAATCTATGATGAGCCTTACTATCTTACTCTGGCTATTGTGTTCTGTGTTTTTCATGCCGCTGCTTTGAAGTATGCCGTTCCAGCGCCAGGCGGGGCTTCTTCACGTAATCCCTCATCGTTACTCCTCATAAAATAAAGATCAAACTTCGAACTGGTAAGTTCTCATTTAATCTTACTATTAAACAATAAACCTGTACGTCTTTGGAGTGTGGGGGGGAAACCAGAGCACCCGGAGAAAACCCACATGGACATGGGGAGAAACATAGAAAATAGATGCAGGAGTAGGCCATTCGGCCCTTCGAGCCTGCACCACCATTCAATATGATCATGGCTAATCATTCAACTCAATAATCTGTACCTGCCTTCTCTCCATACCCTCTAATCCCTTTAACCACAAGGGCCACATCTAACTCCCTCTTAAATATAGCCAATGAACTGGCCTCAACTACCTTCTGTGGCAGAGAATTCCACAGATTCACCACTCTGCCACTCAGAACTTACAAACTCAGTACAGACAGCACCCGTAGTCAGGATCGAACCTGGGTCTCTGCGTCATCCTAGTTATGTTGGAACCATGCAGGGCCTTGAACAATCTCAAGTTTATGGAAGTTGAAAGTTAAAAAAGTCTGGGCAGGAATAATCGCATCAAAGACTAGCAATGGTTGCAGCTGCAAAAGAGTGGAGGCGTTGGGACAGAGAGGCAAGGTTGAGGATGTAAAAGTGGGTTGCCTTGGTAATGGAGAGGATATGAGCCTAGATGGGATGTCGTTTTATGAAACAGTGTGTTTCACCCTCAGTTACTAGTCAGAAAAAAATGGATGGAGTTTACATCAGGAATAAAGACAAACACTTGGGTGTTCCAATTTTTTAATTAGGATCACATTCACAGTGATGCTACACGTCTCCAAGAGCAACAAAAACAATGAAACATTTGAAAGAAGTTTGGCTGATTATGCTCGGGTGACTATTGGCAAATTAAAACATAACTGATTATTTCTAATAGGCTGAAAAAGATATGGCACTCAAGGGCACAATGAATGCAATTCAATTAAAGGTATTATTTAATCATTTTACACATTGGACTCAACAGTGTTAACAGCAGCATTCAAAAAAATCTTTCCAAAATTCACTGCCAGGGCTCACTATTGAATAATTCAGCACTTTATTGAGAGTACATCTTTTGGTAATGGTAACTCTTGGGGGTGTTGTTCTACATGCAAGCACTATACAAATGCAAACTAGTCTTGTTGAACAACTTAGACACAGGCTGGGACTCAGCCATCTGTTTTTGATGTTTCCAACTAAGCCTACAAAGAAGCTATTGCATTCTTGAACATTTGTCGAATGATATCCCAACACAATTCACAGGCAGGGTTTAAAACATGGTGAGCTGAAAAAGTTTCTATCGACTTACGAATATGTTCTTCATCCCCCTATTCATACTTTCCTGAGTGATAGGAGCCAAATTAAGCCATTCGGCCATCAAGTCTACTCCACCATTCACTCATGGCTGATCTATCTTTCCCTCTTAACCCCATTCTTCTGCCTTCTCCCCATAACCTCTGACACCTATACCAATCATGAATCTATCCATCTGTGCCTTAAAAATATCCATCCACTTGGCCTGCACAGCGTTCTGTGGCAATGAATTCCACAGATTCAACACTCTCTGACTATAGAAATTCCTCCTCATCTCCTTCCTTCCTCCTCATCTCCTTTTATTTTTAGGCTTTGACCTCTGGCCCTAGACTCTCCCACTAGTAGGAACATCTTCTCCACATCCATTCTAACCAAGCCTTTCACTATTCTGTATGTTTCAATGAGGTGCCCCCTCATTCTTCTAAACTCCAGCGAGGGCAGGCCCAATGCTGACGAACATTCATCATAGGTTAACCTACTCATTCCTGGGATCATTCCAATAAGTGATAAGCAATTATTTCTTCTCCAAAATGAGTTGACTATATTGGTTGTTTAAGTGGCTCATTATTCAATTGAGTGTTCTGACAGTCAATAGTGGGAGACTGGTCACATCATGTTTCTGGATGTCAACAGACTGTAAAACTACAAAAATAACACCATTGTTTAAAAAGAAAAAGATGGGCGAAGTAAAAGCAAAACGGAGACAAAAGGAACTGCAGATGTTGGAATCCTGTGTGGAAAAAACAAAGGTCAGGCCAGGGCAGGCAACATCTATGGAGGGAACAGACAATGTTTCGGATCGGGACTCTTCTTCCGATTGATAGCAGTGGAGAGAAATTGCTGGAAAAGAGAGGTGGGAGTGGGCATAACCTGCAAGTGGATAGGTGGATAAATGTGAGGGCGGTTTTAATTGGTAAATTACTCCATCCATCTGCCAACCAAGTCTTCGTTCTCCTGTTTCCAGGGTGGATAGGTGGTAACCACCTATCCAGAGTGCAGAGATTTATGAGAATGTTGCCAAAATTCAAGGGCCTGAGCTTTAGAGAGGTTTCTCTTTGGGCCACAGGAAACCGAGGAGTGACTTTATTCCTTGGAGCGCAGGAGGATGACAGGTGATCTTATAGAGCTGTATAAAATCATGAGGGAATAGATAGAGTGAAGGCAGAGTGTTTTACCCAGAGATGGGGCAATCAGGAACCCGGTATAGGTTTATGGTGAGAGTGAAAACATTTAATTGGGACCTGTAAGGCAACTTTATTCACACAGAAGGTGGTGGGCATTTGGATTGAACTACCAGAGGAAGTAGTTAATGCAGTTACAATAACAACATTTTAAAAAACATTTGAACAGGCACATGGATAGGAAATATTTAGAAAGATAGGGGCCAAATGTGGACAGATGCGACTAGGGTAGATGGGGTATCTTGGTCAGACATAGAAACATAGAAACATAGAAAATAGGTGCAGGTGGAGGCCATTCGGCCCTTCAAGCCAGCACCACCATTCATTGTGATCATGGCTGATCGTCCCCTATCAATAACCCGTGCCTGCCTTCTCCCATATCCCTTGACTCCACTAGCCCCTAGAGCTCAATCTATAACTCTCTCTTAAATCCATCCAGTAATTTGGCCTCCACTGCCCTCTGTGGCAGGGAATTCCATAAATTCACAACTCTCTGGGTGAAAACGTTTTTTCTCACCTATTAAATTACCTCCCCTTTATTCTAAGACTGTGGCCCCTGGTTCTTGACTCGCCCAACACTGGGAACATTTTTCCTGCATCTAGCGTGTCCAGTCCTTTTATGATTTTATATGTTTCTATAAGATTCCCTCTCATCCTTCTAAACTCCAGTGAATACAAGCCTTGTCTTTTCAATCTTTCCTCATATGACAGTCCCGCCATCCCAGGGATCAATCTCGTGAACCTACGCTGCACTGCCTCAATCACAAGGATGTCCTTCCTCAAATTAGGAGACCAAAACTGTACACAATACCCCAGATGTGGTCTCACCAGAGCCCTATACAACTGCAGAAGAACCTCTTTACTGAAATCCTCTTGTTATGAAGGCCAACATCCCATTAGCTTTCTTCACTGCCTGCTGTACCTGTAAGCCAACTTTCAGTGACCAGTGTACAAGCATGCCTAGGTCTTGCTGCATCTCCCCCTTACCTAACCTAACCCCATTGAGATAATAATCTGCCCCCTTGTTTTTGCCACCAAAGTGGATAACCTCACATTTATCTATATTATACTGCACCTGCCACTCAACCTGCCCAAGTCACCCTGCAACCTCCTAACATCCTCTTCCCAGTTCACACTGCCACCCAGCTTTGTGTCATCCTTAAACTTGCTAGTGTTGCTCCGAATTCCCTCTTCCAAATCATTAATATATATGGTAAACAGTTGCGGCCCCAACACCGAGCCTTGCGGCACTCCACTCGCCACTGCCTGCCATTCTGAAAAGGACCCGTTCACTCCTACTCTTTGCTTCCGGTCTGCCAACCAATTTTCTATCCATGTCAACACCCTACCCCCAATACCATGTGCTCTAATTTTAGTCACCAGTTTCCCGTGCTGGACCTTATCAAAGGCTTTCTGAAAGTCTAGATATACTACATCCATTGGCACCCCTTCATCCATTTCACTTGTCACATCCTCAAAAAAATTCCAGAAGAATAGTCGAGCATGATTTCCCTTTCATAAATCCATGTTGACTTGGACTAATCCTTTTACTGCTATCCAAATGCCCCATTATTACCTCTTTAATAATTGACTCCAGCATATTTTCCACCACCGAAGTCAGGGTAACCGGTCTTTCTCTCTCGCTCCTTTCTTGAAAAGGACTGAGCAGGCAGAGCCGAATGGCCTGTTTCCATGCAGTATACTCTAGTACTCTCATTTGTACCCACCTCTCTTTTCCACTTTTCTCCCCCCGCTACATCAGCGTAAAGAAAGGTGGCAACACAAAATATCTGTCCATTTTCTCCAAAGACGTCACTTGACCTGTTGAATTTCTCTATCACTTTGTATGTTATAATAGGCATAGACTCCATGATTCTATGATTGGGTGGCATGGTGGCACAGGGGTAGAGCCTTACAGCGCCAGAGACCCGGGTTCAATCCTGACTACGAGTGCTGTCTGTACTGAACTTGTACCTTCTCCCCGTGACTGTGTGGGATTTCTCAGAGATCTTCGGTTTCCTCGCACACTCCCAAAGACGTACAGATTTGTAGGTTAATTGGCTTGGTATAAATGTAAAAAAATTGTTTCTAAAATGTGTAGGATAGTTAGTATGCGGGTCGGTGCGGGCTCAGTGGGCCAAAGGGCCGATTTCTGCACTGCATCTCTAAACTAAACTAAACTCAACAATTAAATCTGGGAATCCCCGAGTTACTTGCTATGATACATCTTCAAGAAACAACTATTTAACTAAATTTAGCCTAATGGTGTCAGAAATAGAACTAATTAAAGTTTTGAAGGATAGAATTAATCATTATTTTGAAAGGCAAGAACTAATTAAGGATCCTTAAGAAAGGATATGGATATTTTTTTCCCCACGTTCTCTCATGACCTAGCAGGCAGTCATTTGGCCCATCTAGTCTATGTCAGGTCACATAACATTCCCTTCAGCCCATTATTGAGTTAGGGAGGCAAACGGCATAGAAACAGACCCTTTGGTCAAACTTGCCGTTGTCGACCAAGATGCCCCATCTAAACTAGTTCCACCTGCCCACATTTGGCACATATCTCTCTAAACATTTAAGAGTAAAGTGGATAGGTATATGGACGTGAAGGGAATGGAGGGGTATGGTCTGAGTGCAGGTAGATGGGACTAGGGGAAAACAAATGGTCGGCACGGACTGGAAGGGCCGAGAGGGCCTGTTTCCGTGCTGTAATTGTTATATGGTTATATGGTTAAACCTTTTCTATTCATGCACCTGTCTAAATGTATTTTTAATGTTATACCTGTCGCATCCACTTCTTCTCGCAGCTCCTTCCATATACCTACCACCCTCTGTGTGAACACAGTGTCGCCTCTCAGTTTCCTATTAAATCTCTCCATTCTCCTCTTAAACCTATCTGGTTCATGATTCCCCTTCTTTGGGTAAATGACTCAGTGCATCTACCCTATCGATTCCGCTTCATAATCTTAAACACCTCTATAAGATCACCCTTCCTCCTCCTGCAGAAGGAATAAAGCCCTAGCCTGCTCAATCTCTCCTTGTAGCCGCCGTTCCAGGTGTCCCAAGCCGCTGTGAGGACTCTCCCGACGCCGGAGCACCATCACCCGGCGAGAAGGTCTAAAACATCGGGCTGCCGTAGCGCCGACTGCGGAGGCCTCAATAGGCCCGACTATGGGTGGACATGGGGATGGGACTGGACTTTGTGCCTTCCCCCACATTGGGAACCATTGTGGGGGGGGATGTTTTTATGTTCATTGTTAATTCTTTAATGTTGTGTCTTATCTTTATCTGTGTGCTACATGGCAAGTCAAATTTCACTACACCAATTGGTGTATGTGACAAGAAATATCCTTTGTCCTAGCTCAGACTGCTAATATCCTTGTATGTTTTATCTGGATTTAATGTTCTCCCACTTAATTTCCTTGTAACGTCTTCTCTTACACATGCCCATCAACCTCCTTTACCCCCTCACACTAGGGCTATTTCCATTCGCCAAATAAAGAACACATCTCTTTATTGTGGCTCTGCTCTGCTTAACAGGACGCACAGTGGCGCAGTGGTAGAGTTGCTGCTTTACAGTGCTTGCAGTAAGGCTTGATCCCGACTACGGGCGCTGCCAGTACGGAGGTTTACGTTCTCTCCGTGACCGCGTGGGTTTTCTCCGAAATCTTCAGTTTCCTCCCACACTCCAAAGATGTACAGGGACGTAGGTTAATTGGCTTGGGTTTGTATTCGTGGTATCAGTGTAAATTGTCCCTAGTGTGTGTAGGCTTGTGTTAATGTTCGGAGAACGCTGGTCGGTGCAGACTCGGTGGGACGAAGGGCCTGTTTCCGCACCGTATCTCGAGACGAAACTAAACTTAATCAATTTTTGTTTTGGAGAAGTGAAGTCTGTTTGCCCGTGGAGGCCCGTTGGGGTCCACCCAGAAGGTTTGTCAGTCAGTGGGATCAGGTACCCATCTGTAGGCTCGTCGGCCGACGGGACCAGCAACCTGCCCAAAGGCTCTTTCTCCGGTGTAACGGGGAGGGAGGGAGCTGGAGTCGGTTCTCGGGATCTGCTGCAGTACATCGAGCACGTGGGACGTCCGGACTTTGGACTTTTAATAATGGCGCCAAAGCCAGCGGCGCCTGCACGTGTAATATATGCAAAAAGAATTTCACTATGCAGTTGCATGTGTCAAATAAAGCATTATTTGAGGTCTGCGTGGATTTCAGCCAGACCTCATTTAACAGACATCTGTTATTTATATGGGATATCACACTTGTTAAACATTACTTTATACCTTAATCTTGTTGTTATTGAACCACGGTAGCCACGTCATCCAAAAAGACGTGATGGTCACTAACACACTTTCCTTTCGCTTGCAAGGCATGCAAACATGCAAACAAAGGGACCAGACGCTATCTGTATGATGACAAACAAGCCTGTATGTCCACTGTCCCATGGGAATGCAGTGCCGGCAAGACAAACTGGGGCAGCGGTAGATTACAGTGCCAGTGACCCGGGTTTGATCCTGACTGTGGGAGCTTGCCTGCACGTTCTCCCCATGACCTGCGTGGGTTTTCTCCGGGATCCCCAGTTTCTTCCCACACTCCCAAAGACGTACAGGTTTGTAGGTTTATTGGCCTCGGAAAAAATGTCCCTAGTGTGTAGGATAGTGTTAGTGTGCGAGGTTTGGTGGCCAGTGCGGACTCGGTGGGCCGAAGGGCTTGTTTCCGTGCTGTATTTCTAAACTACAAAACTAAATAATTTGAGCTATATAATTCAACTTGATGTCTAGTTGATACACCAGACTTTATGGATGCAACATTTGTTTCAAACTAGCTTCCACTGTGTAAACATTTGTGCCATGAGAGACACATCTAAAACCACAATGCACATTTGTTATTGTATGGTAATTATTTTCCCTTTTTGGATTTACATTTATGGATTTAACTCAAAGTCACATTATCGAGAAAATGTTGGTGCATGGAACCTGTGTAATGATAAATGATAAATGGAGTGAGGATGGCTTCCCAAACAAAAAAGTCCACCAAGACTCCTGCACAATTATTGTCGTGTCTCCATCTCCGTAACTACTCCCAATTGTTTCTTGGTAGTTCATGTCCAATCTGCCACATGATGAATGGAATCCACAGTGCAATTCGGGTGGGATCTCTTCAGCCACTGGAGAAGACAACGAGGAGGTCCCTGGTGATAACATACGCTGTCAACCTCTCTGCCGTTACCACAGTTGGACTTCTCTTTCCTTGAAGATGGTCTGAGGCCTCTTGTGCTCGTCCTCCACTTTCTTCTTCTTCTTCTTCTTTCGTGTGGCGTGCACAGCCTAAAGTTGCAGGACAACTTGTTCTGTTTGTTCTTCCGTTTGTGCACGTCGAGTTGATTGCATTCGTTGATACAGGGCGGACCACGTGAAGGTTGCAATCTTCCACCCCCTCCTCCACGTTCCACAGGAGGAAGATGTGATTGTGGATTCGTAATTGAATCTCTTCACTCTGAGTTTTGTAAACTTCTTACAGGTTTTCAGGGGCGGCACAGTGGCGCAGCAGTAGAGTTGCCGCCTTACAGCGCTTTCAGTGCCAGAGGCCCGGGTTCGATCCCGACTACGGGTGCTGTCTGTACGGAGATTGTACGTTCTCCCCGTGACCGCGTGGGTTTTCTCCGAGATCTTCGGTTTCCTCCCACACGCCAAAGGCGTACAGGTGTGTAGGATAATTGGCTTGGTGCATGTGTAAAAACTGTCCCTAGTGTGTGTAGGATAGTGTTAATGTGCGGGGATCGCTGGTCGGTGCCGACTTGGTGGACAGAAGGGCCTGTTTTCGCGCTGTATCTCTAAACTAAACTAAACTAAACTAAACACAGTTTCTACAAAATCTTTCAAGTTCATTGGAAGGATAACTGAACCATTGTCTGCGAACTCTCCTAGGCCAATAATCCCAGAACTGAGGCCCTTGTTACACTCAGTCATTTACAATGGGCAGACCATGTCATAAACATGGCTGACAACACATGTCTGAAATAGAAACTGTTCAGAGTTATGTCACGGGAATTCATGACCCACCAGACAGAGGGAAGGATTCAAGAACGTATTTGAAGTCTCTATAAGACACGGGTGAACACAAGGAAAGCTGTAGGCCCAGATGACATCTCGGGGCAAGTACTTAAGTCCTGTGCTACGTAGCTAGTTCCGGCGCTCACTACAATATTCAACCGCTCCCTGGCCTAGTCCGCGGTCCCTGCTTGCTTCAAAAGATCCATCATTGTACCGGTACCTAAAAATGCCTCCCCAGCCTGTCTGAATGACTACCGTCCGGTGGCCCTCACCTCGGTAGTCATGAAATGCTTTGAGAGGCTGGTCAAGAAACACATCTGCGCCTTCCTCCCTCGCAACATGGACCCGCTACAATTCGCATACCGTCCGAACAGATCCACGGACGATGCGGTCTCCCAGGTTCTGCACACCGCTCGCTCTCATCTTGACAGCCAGAAGGCAGGGGCTATGTGAGGATGCTGTTCATAGACTTCAGTTCAGCCTTCAACACGATAGTCCCCACCAGACTGGCTGAGAAGCTGCTGGAATTGGGGCTCAACACCCCCCTGTGTGCCTGGGTCTTGGACTTTCTCACCACCATCGAAGATAAAGGGGGAGCTGTTTTAAATACCTGGGAGTCCACATCTCTGAGGATATGACATGGACATCACACGCTGCAGCACTGGTGAGTAAGGCAAGGCACCGCCTTTACCACCTCTGGCAATTGAGGAAATTCAGGGTGTCTCTGAGGATCCTTCAGTGCTTCTACTCAGCGGCTGTGGAAAGCATCTTGTCTGGAAATATCACAATTTGGTTTAGGAATTGCTCTGCCCAGGACAAGAAGGCTCTGCAGAGAGTAGTGCGTTCGGCCAAACACACTATGGGAACTACACTCGCCCCCCCGTCAGAAGGGGCAACTCCAGAGCCAATAAGATCATGGGAGGTCCCTTCCACCCCTGCAATGGACTGTTCCAGCCGCTACAGTCAGGCAAACGCCTCCGTTGCCATGCTGTGAGAACGGAGAGGATGAGAAGGAGTTTCTTCCCAGAGGCCATTAGGACTGTAAACTCCTACCTCACCAGGGACTATCTTTCCTGTACCATTCTACTGTTGTGTGGTGTCTTATTTTAATTGATGTTTTTTTTTTCCTTTTTCTTTCCTCCCACAAATATGTAATATGTGAATCTGTGATTCTGTTCCATTCTCTTTGTAGTTTGTTTGTTTGTTTGTTTGTTTTTTTTGCACAATTCGTGAGCATTGCCACTTTTCATTTCACTGCACATCTCGTATGTGTATGTGACGAATAAACTTGACGACTTCACTATAAAGAAATACAACATTGCTATGGACAATGCGAGAAATGTGAGTTTGTGCATCATAAGGACACAGAGTCCTTGCACAAATGGTATAAACACGCCAACTCACCTATTTTATTTCTCCAAACATGCTGCCTGACCTGCTGAGCTTTTTGTGTCTATCTTCTGGATGTAAGTCATCTCTATTCAAAGGGACTTCTCCATGCAATGTCTCTAAGATAGACACAAAATACTGGAGTTACTCAGTGGGACAGGCAGCATCTCTGGATCGAAGGAATGGGTGACGTTTTGCGTCAAGACCCTTCTTCCGACCCTCACAGATGTTGCCTGTCTGGCCGAGTTACTGCAGCATTTTGTGTCCATCTTCGGTGTAAACCAGCATCTGCAGTTCCTTCCTACACATAATGTCTCCATCTTTCTCCTCCCAGGCTCTCAACATCTACATTTAAAATATAGTGTTCACCACTATCCTTTCGTCCTTTGCCAAACTCATGCACCTCTCTGATTTTGAGATCTCCCCCAAACCTTGTTTTAAAACCCACCTTTTTAGCCCGAAATTTTGGACTCATCGCTCACATCTAATACCTTTGTTCTAACTCCCATATTTGCCGTGAAACTGACCATGATTTTCTTAACATCATTCTTCAACACAGTTGCGTTTTGTAAGGAAATATATCAAAAGGTGATTCAATGGCAACTCAGATCAGAGTGGGCAAGCTTATCAAAAGCACCCACGTACCCTTCTGTAAAAAAATACAGTGCATCAAAACTAGAAACAAAGAACTGCAGATGCTGGTTAATACACAAAAGGACACAAAGTGCTGGAGTAACTCAGCAGGTCATGCAGCATCTCTGGCAAACATGGCTAAGGGACGTTTGAGTCAAGACCCTAATTATCTTATGTAGGTTATGGGAAAGATTTGACGCCATTGTGGCGCCATCTTGTGGCTGAGCCACTTTGGTCTCGAACCTTCGTTTGTCGAGCTTGAACTATTGCACGAACTGGCATGATCTGGGCCGACCAATCAACGCCGATCTATGTGGTCAGGTGACGGGGTGCAGCAGACGACAGAGCTAGACTTCACTTGGCAGCCATCGCTTTTGTACTAATATTAAACTGTGTGTTTTAAATAGTAAATTAGTGTTTGTACAACAGGCAAACCTCTTCACCATCCTCATTTCAGCAGTGGATCTTTATACAAACTAGCCACTGCCACAATAACTACCACAGCAGACCAGCAAAACTCTTTAAGTCAGTTCTTTTTGGTTGAATGTGCAGAATTAATGCAACAACTGCGACCAATTTATGAGCAAATTAAGGATACACCAATAATAATGTTTTACATTTTATACAAGGCATTGTCTAAGTGGATTTCAAACAGGAAAACAGACAGTGCATTGTTGAAATGAGTCTCTCTTAAAATGCCACAAGAAAAGTGGACAGGAAATTATACGGTAAACAAAATATTCCATTTAATTCACGTGAACATTGCCCAGTCCACCAGTCCATTACATCTACTGACCTCTCCACCATCGAAAGGATTGACAGAAGCACTGTTTTAAAAAGGCAGCTAGCATCAGCTAGGACCCACACCATCCTGGTCATGCTCTCATTTCACTCCTGCATCGAGAAGTAGGTTGAGTCCGAAAAAACTGTGGCAGCCAGTTTCCGGAACAGCTTCTTCTCATCAACCATCATGCTATTGAACACTACAAACTCAAACTAATCCCCAAACTATGTAGGTAGACAAAAATGCTGGAGAAATTCAGTGGGTGAGGCAGCATCTATAGAGCAAAGGAATAGGCGACGTTTCGGGTCGAGACCTTTCTTCAGACGGATGTCGGGGGGGGGGGTGTGGTGCGGGGAAAAAGAAAGGAAGAGGCGGAGACAGTAGGCTGTGGGAGAGCTGGGATGGAGGGAGAAAGCAAGGACTTCCTGAAATTGGATGTCAATGTTCATACCGCTGGGGTGTAAAGTACCCAAGCAAAATATGAGGTGCTGGTCCTGCAATTTGTGGTGGGACTCACTCTGGCCATGGAGGTGGCCATGGATTCAGAATGGGAGGGGGAGTTCAAGTGCGGAGCCACCGGGAGATCAGGTTGGTTAATGCAAACTGAGCGGAGGTGTTCCCAGAGACGCATTTAGAGACTAACATCGTGTGCTACTGGAAGGTCTCAACTCTTTGAAAGACGCTCTTTGATCTGCCCGAGCGTTGTTGACCACCCAGCGGAGCGAGATGTCCGTCGCGGAATGTTGCCGACTGGCCCGCTGCAGACTGCAGGAGTACGTGCTGAGGGACGCACTGAAGCTCGGTGCAGCCAACGCCAAGGCTCGGTGGGGGAGGACCACAGTCCAGGGTCCTTCCGCTGCTGGACATGGGGGGGGGGGGCAGGGACCTTGGATGGAGTTGAGGGGGAAGGTAAAGCGACAAGTGTAGCATTTCCTGCGGTTGCAAGGGAAAGTACAAATTGACCAGGGAGTTACGGCTTGGATGGAATCGAGGGGGGAGGTAAAGCAACTATGAACTGCCTTGGTTGCAATGGAGACTTTGGGTTTTGTTTTGTACTAGATTGGGTTTTTTTAATTAGTTGAAATTCCTTTCTTTGTTTGTTTATTATGTTATATATTGAGGACTGTGTTTACAAACCTATTGTGCTACTGCAAGTAAGATTTCCATTGTTCTGTTCCAGTACAAATGACAATAAAACACTCTTGACTCTTGAGAAATATCCCGAGTACTCTTCTTCATGTGTGGAGATAATCTTCATGATCCATCTAGTTTAATATGAAATCCAAACTGGCATCAATGGATGGTAGGAATTTTATTTGAGTCCAAAGTAACGAGATCAACACTTTTTCTGGGGGAGATAGCAAGCCAGGGGAAAAAGAGGGTGCAAAGCTCACAGGCAAAGCATGCAAGGCAGGAGCTAACAAAGAGCAGGAGAGTAGACTTTGCCTCATACAGTGGGGGGTGGTGGAGATACATCCCCGTAAATTGTTGCAATGTATATACATCTATTGTCATCGACGACCCACATCTAAATCTGTGTAGCTCTTTGAACTTAATAAAAAAAAACCCAATGAGAACGTAAAAACTATCACAAGTTGTATGGGTACAGTGCCCTCTGATTCTGATCTGCACATTTTAGGGCTGGGCATGGAGAGGGACTTGATTAGTCCCTCTCCATGCCAGAGGTTATGGGGTGCCAGAGGTTATGGGGAGCAGGCAGGAGAATGGGGTTGAGAGGGAAAGATAGAACAGCCATGATTGAATGGTGGAGTAGACCTGGCCTGGCCGAATGGCCTAATTCTGCTCCCATCACTTAAAACCTTATTCGCAAAAGTTCGCAGGATGATCAGATGGAGGCAACGGCAGCAACGGGCCTTTGTGGCCAGCTGCAGCTGGGACGGTAAAATGGCGGCAAAATGGGCCTCAGTGAGCTGTTCAGTACATTCTGTCCTAACCAGGGGATTGTACTAATGTACAGGGATGGTCTTGCTGAGCTGCATGCAAAAAATGGATTTCACTGTACCCGCTACACGTGACAATAAAGAAACCATTGAACCATTGACAAACTGGGATAAATGCTTACAATATGCACTTAGTATCTTCTCAAAGTTTTTCAAAGTAGGGATATTTTCACATGCACATTATTGTTGTTGCTTTTTTTTGTCACGTGTACCGAGGCACAGGGAAAAGCCTTTGTCGCCTGCTAACCAGTGAGCAGAAAGACAATGCAATCGAGCCATTTACAATGTATATACAGTGTACAGTGTACAGATTGTCTCCACGTAGACATATACAAATTCCTCGTATGTTGCAAAACATACTTGACTAATAAAGTATGATTATGATTATGATAATAAAGTGCATCAGACACTAATTTACATCTCACTGGTGAAGCCTGATTCGATTGACTGACCTGCAGCAGCTTCCCCACACACCCCAACACTTAGGAGCTGATGAAACGATCATTGCAACCTGCAAGTCATCGTACGTCTGTGGAAGTCGTGGCTCTACTGCTGAATGAAAGGGGCTGATTAAGCTGCGTGGAGAGTGGGTGTGCAAGCAAGTCAGTCTTTCTCACTCTTCCAGCTGCCACGGCTGCCGCCCCTGACAGGCAGTGTCACTGTTGAAGTGAACTGATAAATGGCAGCACAAAGCCGGGGTTATGTTATGGGCCCCATTTCAAATCGGAATGCGCAAAATGCACAGCAAACAAAATAATTGCTTGGACCGGTGCTCTCCAGACTACAAGGATGTCTTAACATAGAAGTGGCCTTCCCGTGACCTTTGGCAAGCAGTTGCTATCTCGCAAAAATATTTGCCATGCATTAACTGTGACAGCAAAGTTTAGCGCGGACAATCAGTGCCACAACTGTGTAAACTGCACTTTAAAATGATCTGACCCAGCCAGGATAATGAAAATCCCTTAACCACACAGAGTGGGTCCTGCCTATACTAGCACCATTTACAATGCCAGTCATTCACAAGCCTTTACAGTAACAAGGTTTGTGATAAATGGCTTCAATTGAATGATCTCCATTGTGCAATTCCTTTTGGGAAAACAGTGATCACAAATTCAGAACAATCTGAACTCTATCTTCGTCCGACAGGACCGACACTTATAACAAAGCACTGAAAAATTGATCTTCCAATCATGCATATTGCAATAAATTGTTCATACGTTTCTTTAGACATGGAAGTAGAATCTGGCCATTCGGCCCATCGAGTCTGCTCCGCCATTCAATCATTGCTGATCTGCTCCTGCCTTTTCCCCATAACCTTTGCCACTCTTACTAATCTAGAATCTATCAATCTCCGCTTTACAAATACCCAAAGACTTGTCCTCCACAGCCATCTCTGGTAATTAATTCACGCCCTGTAGCTAAAGACATTTCTCCTCATATCCATTCTCAAAGTTCGTCCTTTTATTCTGAGACTATGCCCTCTGGTCTTAGACTCTCCCACTGTTGGAAATATCCTCTCCACATCCACCCTATCTAGCCCTTTCATTATTTGGGAGGATTCAATGCGATCCCTCCACATCTTTGTGGAGCGCTCCAGCAGTTGCTTCAGCGGCTCTCCAGCAGCGGCCCGGCTTCGGCGCTCCGGCGGCTCTCCAGCGGTGCTCCAGCAGCGGCCCGGCTTCGGCGCTCCGGCGGCTCTCCAGCGGTGCTCCAGCGGCGGCCCGGCTTCAGAGCTCCGGCGGCTCCAGCGTTCCCGTGGTCGATCCTGATTGGGAGCTGTGGTGGTGTTCCAGCATTCCGGCAACGGCGGCGGTGACGGCCTGGCTTCGGAGGCTCGGCCGCGGGCCTGGTGGACGATGACATCGGAGGCCTGGATTGCCTCAGTACAGAGGGGGAACATGTAGGGGAAAAAGACAAAGACTTTAAGACTTTTGCCTTCCACCACAGTGAGGAGGTGCCTGGTGAACTCACTGTGGTGGATGTTAAATATGCGTTTATTGTGTGTTTTGTTTTAATTTATTACATGTTATGACTGCAAGGTAACAAATTTCGTTCAGACCGAAAGGTCTGAATGACAATAAAGGAATCTGAATCTGAATCTGAATCTGAATCCCTCCACATCTTTCTAAACCCCAGCGAGTTCACACCCAATGCCCCTCATACATGAACCCAATTATCACCAGGATCTTTCTCATAAATCCTCTATGGGCCTTCTCCAACGTCAGCACTTCTTTCCTCAGATATGGGGCCCAAAACTGCTCACAATATTCCAAGCATGCGCCTTATAAAGCCTCAGCATTGCATCCTTGATTTTCTTAATTCTAGATCCCTCCAAATAAATGCTAGATCTGCACTTGCATCCTTACTACCGTCTCAACCTGCAAATTAACCTTTTGGATATCCTCCCAAATCCTTTTGCGCTTCCGATTTCTGAATCCTCTCCATTTAGGAAATAGTCTACGCCTTTATTCCTTCTACCAAAGTGCATGACTGCATACTTTGCTACGTTATATTCCATTTGCCACTTCTTTGCCCAATTTCCAAACCTTTCCAAGTCCTTCTGCAGACTCCATGCTTCCTCTACATAATCTGACCCTCCGCCTATCTTCGTTTCAATCGCAAAATTGCCCATAAAGCCACTAATTCCACCATCCAGATCATTCACATTTAACGTGACCAGTAATAGACCCAACACCGAGCCTGTGGAATGCCACTAGTCACTGGCAACCAACCAGAAAAGGCCCCCTTTATTCCCACTCTTTGCATTCTTCCAGTCAACCTATCTTCTATCCATGGTAGAATCTTGCCTCTAATTCCTTCTGAAGTAGGGTCTCAACCAAAAATGTCACCTATTTCTTTTCTCCAGTGATGCTGTCTGACCCGCTGAGTTACTCCAGCTTTTTGAGTCCATGGGCTAATATCTTGTTTATCAGCATCATGTGGAGCACCTTATCAAAGGCCTTCTGAAAATCTAAGTAAACAACATCCACTGACCGTCCTTTGTTTATCCTAATTTAACTGCTTTATAATTGCTTTAATACTCACATAACAACTGTTTTTTATGGAGTCCACAACTCCCAGGATGCATTGCATAAGGATAGCTGATGATAAGCATGATCAGAGGTGACGGACTGAAAGGAGGAGATTGAGAGGTACAGTAAAGGAATTCCAGAACTTGGGATTCCTTTCTGGAAGGGGGGGGGAAAGATGTAATAGGAACCTGAGGGGTAGTTTTCTTACACAAATGGTGGTGACAGTATGGAATGAATTGCTGGAGGAGGTAGTTGAGGCAGGTACTATTGCAGTTTTTAAGAAACATTTAGAGAGGTACATGGATAGGATAGGTTTAAACGCAGGCAGATGGGACTAGTGTTGATGGGACATGTTGGTCGGTGTGGACAGGTTGACTGAAGGGCCTGTTTCCACCCTGTATGACTCTAACTTGAAGACAATGTAAGGCAGGACCACCCATTGTGGAAGATTCCAGACATTAAGGATATGACATTTCCCGAAATATTTTTTTTTTAATTTCAGTTTTAGACTGTAGGAAATCATGGCAATGTGAGCAATTCCCATCCATAATTGCTCCATGGGAGAGGTAATGAGCTTTCTTCAACCATTGGTAACATTGATTTGTTGGACTAATCCACCTTGCAAAGTGTCATCAAATTGGAGTTGCATCGGTCAATTCAGACACGTAAGGCCACTTTTCATCTACCAAAGGTTCACAAGTTCACAAGTTATAGAAGACCATTCGGCCCATAGAGTCCAATCCGCCATTCAATCATGGCTGGTCTCTGCCTCCTAATCCAATTTTCCTGCCTTCTCCCCATAACCATTGACACCCTTTCTAATCACAAATGTGTTTATCTCTGTCTTAAAAATATCCACTGACAGCCTCCACAGCACTCTGTGGCAATGAGTTCCACAGATTAACTACCCTCTGACTAAAGAAGCTTTCCTCACTTCCTTTATAAAAGAGTGCCCTTGAATTCTGAGGCTATGACCTCTGGTCATAGAAGGGCAGATACTAAGATTGGCTACATGGACCAGGCCGCATGGAGCAACTCATAACATTAGGGCAGCTACGGTGGCGCAGGGGTAGAGTTGTTGCCTTGTAGCGCCAGAGCCCCGAGTACGATCCCGACTACGGGTGCTGTCTGAAACATAGAAACATAGAAACATAGAAATTAGGTGCAGGAGTAGGCCATTCAGCCCTTCGAGCCTGCACCGCCATTCAATATGATCATGGCTGATCATCCAACTCAGTATCCCGTACCTGCCTTCTCTCCATACCCTCTGATCCCCTTAGCCACAAGGGCCACATCCAACTCACTCTTAAATATAGCCAATGAACTGGCCTCAACTACCCTCTGTGGCAGAGAGTTCCAGAGACTCACCACTCTCGGTGTGAAAAAAGTCTTTCTCATCTCGGTCTTAAAGGATTTCCCCCTTATCCTTAAGCTGTGACCCCTTGTCCTGGACTTCCCCAACATCGGGAACAATCTTCCTGCATCTAGCCTGTCCAACCCCTTAAGAATTTTGTAAGTTTCTATAAGATCCCCTCTTAATCTCCTAAATTCCAGAGAGTATAAACCGAGTCTATCCAGTCTTTCTTCATAAGACAGTCCTGACATCCCAGGAATCAGTCTGGTGAACCTTCTCTGCACTCCCTCTATGGCAATAATGTCCTTCCTCAGATTTGGAGACCAAAACTGCACGCAATACTCCAGGTGTGGTCTCACCAAGACCCTGAACAACTGAAGTAGAACCTCCCTGCTCCTGTACTCAAGTCTGAACGGACTTTGTATGTTCTCCCCGTGACCGCGTGGGCTTTCTCAGAGATCTTCGGTTTCCTCCCACAGTCCAAAGATGTACAGGTATGTAGGTTAATTGGCTTGGTGTATGTGTAAAAAGTATGCCCACCAGACTATGCAAATAAAATGGGGCAATAGGGTCTCAGCCCCATTTGGGGTTAGCAATGGTGTTAGACAAGGGGGAATTTTATCCCCAGTCCTTTTTAATCTATATATTGATGATCTGTCTAAACAATTGAAAGCCTGTAACACTGGGTGCGAGATTGGTAATATTTTAGTGAACCATAATATGTATGCAGATGATCTTGTGGTCTTTAGTCCATCTAGCGCTGGTCTCCAGCAGCTCCTTACTGCATGTTCCGTGTATGGTTTGGAACATGACATTAAATATAATGCTAGTAAGAGTGCTGTTATGGTCTGTAGAACCAAAGAGGATAAAAGCCAAATATATCCTGATTTTAAATTGTCTGGCTACAATCTTAGTGTCTGTACTAAGATAAAATATCTAGGGCATATTATTACAGAACAAATGACAGATGATGAGGATATTTATAGGCAATGACGCATGCTGAATATACAGGCGAATATCCTCTTGCGTAAATTTGGTGCGTGTGCAGATGTGGTGAAGATGTCGCTATTTAGAGCATACTGCACACCCCTCTACACTGCACACCTGTGGTCGAACTATTTAAAGACAAGTACGCAGAGACTAAAGGTTGCATATAACAATGCCATGAGAACACTGCTAAGGCAACCAAGATGGTGTAGTGCCAGTAATATGTTTGTGGCTGCAGGAGTCAGTACTCTAGAAGCTATCCTAAGACACCACATGTATAAATTCATTTGCAGGATAAATGACTCTAAAAATGTGCTTATTGTGGCCTTGACAAACATAAGGGTTAGCACTACACGCTACGAATCCCAGTTGTGGAGACACTGGTATCGTTGTCTCGTTGTACGACATTGATCATTTTTTACTCTGGATTTTTAACTTAAGTATTGTGGGTTTTTTAAAAAAATATATAAATTATGATGTTTTTATGTGATTTACCATGATTTTATACATATTTATGATATTTGAGATGCAATGCATTTTTAATGTAATGCTGCCCCTTGTCTGGACCTTGAGTCCGTAATAAAGTTATTATTATTATTATTATTATTATTATTATTATTCCTAGTGTGGGCTGTTTCCGCGCTGTATCTCTAAACTAAACTAAACTTTAGACCATGACCCCAAATGAGGCATTGACTTTGTGCACAAAAGTCCGGAAAACAAAAGTTTCTCACTGGTTCTTCCATCTGTTAACAAAACACATCACCTGTTCTTAAACTAACCCTTCAGTTCTTTCAGGGGTACACAAAAGGCTGGAGAAACTCAGCGGGTGCAGCAGCATCTAAGGAGCGAAGGAGATAGGCGACGTTTCGGGTCTTTAACACCTTCAGTTCTTTCACAATGTTTTGCTTGATGACTTTTTTTAATAATCTGATTACTTTCAAAAGTTCCAAATAAGTCCTAAAGATGCATCAGTGACTCATTGGTTTCCTCATTTTAATGAACACAAGGAAGTCATTATTCACACTGAGTTTCAATGAGAGGCAAAGAACAAAAACTCTGTGCATGCCAATAGCAATGGGGGTGGGACATGTCATTTTGGTGTATCATGAAAAGGTAATTGTGACAAAGGAATACAGCGCCACAATAAAGTGCCATTAACATGCCCTTTTGTGTTTCTAATCTGACAAACACTTACCATTCATGTGAAGCAGTTTCCACATCTCACATTTTTGCTATCAAGTTGGAAAAGATCCCAAATGCACTGGTAATGTCAACCATGCTTTGGGGGAAAAAAAGGTTTGTTTTTGATTAGAAACACAAGAATTAAAAAAAATCTAAATACAAACCTTTTCTTTCCAAAACATGGTTGTCTTTACCAGTGTATTTGGGATCTTTTCCAACTTGATAGCAAAAATGTGAGGTGTGTAAGGTAGACAAAAGTGCTGGAGAAACTCAGTAGGTGCGGCAGCATCTATGGAGCGAAGGAAATAGGCAACGTTTTGGGCCGAAACCCTTCTTCAGATGTATAAACTGCTTCTCACGGCACCAGAGAGACGGGTTCTGTCTGTGTGGAGATATGAGGAACTGCAGATGCGGGTTTTACAAAAAAGGACAAATTGCTGGAGTAACTCTATGGGTCAGGCAGCATTTCGGGAGAGCATGGACGGATGACGTTTTGGACTCATTTTCCTTTTTTTTTAGCTGTTGGTGTGACGTGTGTACGTTATCCCTTGACCACGTGGGTTTCCATCAAGTGCTTTGATTAGGTATGTTACAAAATGTACTTTCAGCGGCGCTGCAGTTCTGTCACTGGCCGTGTGCGTGACTTTGGCGCCTTTGAGGGGGGGGTGGCGGGATTAAAATGCCGTTTTCTTCTGCCTGACCGAGATATATTTTCTCGGGCTGCTACCTGTTGCTGAATAATCATTCCGACTGCCTTTCTGTGAAATTTCTTATTTAAACCGTGGGGCAATTTAAGCGCTGGAGTAAAATAAAAATCTACTTCTGAAGCCGTCAACGCAGACAACGGGACGGATCTCCCATATGGGACAAAACATAAGGTAAGTCGTTCATTTTACATATAAACTTGCTTCTTAGGATTACTTTAATCAAAATTTCATCAGCAAAAATGTGATTATGTAAATATACGAACCGACAGTGTTTTTCCTGCCGATATGGGGTTTAAATTCACCGCAAACCGCAACGTTCCAATCGATCGCATTCCACAAAATCCCACTTGCAAGATGATTAAAATGGCCATTAATTTAGGGGAATTTAACACTAAATTCCTTCCATTTGGCCTATAAATTCATGACAATGAGATTTAAAAATCATGTTATATTGTGAATTCTTGTGTGAATGTTATTTGGACACTTAGGCTATTTAAAATTTTTAACCTTTTCTTAAGAAATGGATAGATGTTTAGATCTGGTAATTGAATTTTGTAATTAGCTACAATTAGGTAACTAACTAATTATATGCATTAATTTCAGGTCATCCAAGTAAGATTGTTTCATATTTGTTTCAGAATGCTTCAATCTATAATAACTGAAAATTTCATTCAGTTCTCTTAATTTTTAAGAAAGTTATGAGCTTTTGACTGTCCTCGATCACAGCTTTTGAGTTAAGTCAATGGAAAAGCAATAGGGAACAAGATGCTACTATGAAAATGGCCATAGCTTTTTTAATACTGAAGATATGAAAGTGAATTAGGCGCCAAATTAAACTTCCTTTTATGTTTTATCTGATGGGATAAAATCTCAAAATTTTGTAACATTGCTACTTTGATGTCCTCCCACATCCCAAAGACGTGCAGGTTTGTAGGTTAATTGACCTCAGTCAAATTGCCCCTAATCTGTACGGAGTGGTTAAGAAAGTGGACTAACATAGAACAGATGATCGATCGATGGTCAGCGTGGACTTTGTTGGCCAAAAGGCCTGTTTCCATGCAATACCTCAAAACTAAACTACAACTAAGCAGCTAAACTGCCAAATCAAACAACTCACAGCACATAGAAAAATAATAAGTGCTGGAGGAACTCAACAGGTCAGGCAGCATCTGAGGAGGTTGCATTTCACTTCAGAACACTTGTCTAGTATCTGCAGTTTCTTGTCATAGAGTCACAGGCCCTTCAACCCAACTTGTCCACACCGGCCAACATGTCCCAGCTACACTAGGCCCACCTGCCTGCGTTTGGTCCAAATCCCTCCAAATTTGTCCTATTCATGTACTGGTCTAACTGTTTCTTAAACGTTGAGATAGTCCCAGCCACAATCAGTAACCCGTGCCTGCCTTCTCCCCATATCGCTTAATTCTGCTAGCCCCTCAGAACACAAATATGCATTCCCTTATAAATATAAATGGTTCTCAGTCATGTAATCAGAAAGGAATGGAAAGGAACATGAAAGAAGTGTGCAAACCAAGTGCTTATGACAGAAATCAAGATTAGATTTAATTGATGAGTGAAAGGGTTTAAGGGAAATTGGAACAGTCATGACCTGCTGAGTTAACCACTTTGTGTCCTTTTTTGGTATAAACTCACATTCTGGGACAAATGATCAGATGAGACAAACAATGAAAAAACTATTGTTTAAGTCTTACCAGAGGAGTAGGGGAATTAAATACGATTATTAGGGAAAATAGGGGAATATGAATACGGTTCTTTGAAAATTGGAATGAAACATAACTAGATTCAGCAATGGTGTGCTAAAAAAAAGTTTGCTCCCTTCAGGAAAGAGAATTTGCTGCCTTTACCCTGCCAGGCTCACACCATGAGTGGAAACAAGGAACTGCCGATGCTGGTTAACACACAAAAGCAAAGATCCTATAGCAAGATAGTCCACTCGCCAAAAAAGACGTAGTACGGTCATGGGCAGATTCATGGGTAATTTTCGGCCCCATTTCCGTAACCGGCTTCCGTCTCTGCACCAAAGATCCCATAGGATAATAGTGCGGAGACGGAAGCCGGTTACGGAAACATCCTCGTAAAAATAAAAGTTAGTTGGTAAAAATCTTCTCCTCATTTTCAGAATTTTAATTTATTAACACAAACTGTTCCCCCGCAACGTTGATTACACTGCGAGTCGGGTCGGGTTACGGAAATGGATGAAAAAAAGGCCCACGTTCCGTTCCGTTGCGTACTACACATCAGCCCATTGCATTTAGAAGGAGTGATCTATCTTGCTCCGCTATAGGATAGTTGCACAAAAGGACACAAAGTGCTGGAATAACTCAGCTGGTCAGGCCGCTTCTCTTGAAAACATGGATATGTGACATTTCGGGTTCGGACCCTTTTCAGACCAGGAGTGGCGCAAGCTGCACATCATTAAGATGACCACTTACTTCCCCTGAAATTGCCTTACGCATCCTTGGAGTCACGCAAGAGGCAGTTAGAACAGAATCCGACAGACCACCCAGAATCCATCAAGGCTTAGAATCCAGGCATGTCGAAGTCACATTTGAATTGAGCTGAATACTTTATTGTCACATGTAACAAGTCACAGTGAAATTCTTTGCTTGCTTACCGTGCCAAGCTATGCAAATAGTCGCCCATGAAGTGCACTGACCATAAAGTTACAAATTCCCCCTGCGTCAGTTCCCCTGTGTTCTCCCCCCCCCCCACCTCACGCCGGTCCTCCCACGCCAGGTCCTCCTTTCTTCCTTCCCTTGGAAGCGGCGTCCTCACTTCCACGTGTCCATCCTCGTCCGTCGGTCGGCGCCATCATCGGCCACCACACTGACCTCTCCACTAACGCTGCCGTGTCCTCTCCGTACACCTCCATGTCACCGACCCAGGTCCCAGCCACGGGCTCCGCCAACCCTAGGGTCCAGGTGACCTCAGAAATACTTCCTCATAAAAACCTGGGCACCGGCACGGAAATTGGCAAAGCTGTGCCAGAACTAAATCCATCTGGGTCGTAACATGCCAGATACCTCCATCAATATTTCCCACAAGATGCAGCAAAGGTGGTAGCAAAATCCTTGGTCATGAAAATCCAAGATTTATGGATGCAACCAAAAAGTGGCCCAGGGAACATCCTCTGATTATCACCAACCATCACCCTTCAAGTGCTAAATCACCAATGGACAATGGTTCTTTATTATCATATGTACAGACGTAATGACATTCTGTTTTTTCATACAGTTCAGTAAAGTATCACTTTACACACCTTTAGACTTTGGGGAGGGGGGGAGGGTGTGTGTGTGTGTGTGTGTGTGTGTGTGTGTGTGTGTGTGTGTGTGTGTGTGTGTGTGTGTGTGTGTGTGTGTGTGTGTGTGTGTGTGTGTGTGTGTGTGTGTGTGTGTATGTGTGTGTGTGTGTGTGTGTGTCTCGCTCTCTCCGACAGTCGCTGTTCTAGTTGTCAGTTTTTCAGGCAATGGTCGGCAACTTGACAGCCGCTGGCAGTCGCCTGAAAAAATCGCCTAAGTGGGACAGGCCCATTAGTTACACCAAGAGAACTTTGAAAGGTGACGATTCAGGTCAGGGATGTCGGAATCTCCCGTACAAGATTCACCAAATCAAAATAAATCAACAGGTCCTATGATGCTGAACATAGGAAACTGAGAGAAACTCAAGCAACTTTAACTCTTGTACACTCTGAAACATCCAAATAAAGGGCCTCCTTTGCTTTAAATTCAGTAGCAATCACAAATTATAGAAACAACGACCCTCCATTCCATAAAGTCTGGCTCAATGAAATGTTATCAGATGAATCCCGAAAGCCCATTGTTTTTCCCCCAGGCAGTTCTGCAAAAAAAAATGTTTTCTCTGCCTTTTGCTGTCAATTATCTTGAATTGCTTTATTCCCCAACGTGTGCAGGTTGGCTGATATAGGGTAGAAGAGTACTATTTTTACAAGTGAAAACGAAATATCACCACAGAAGAAAATAAAATATCAGTCCTTTCATCCCGTTATTCCCACCCTCTTCATTATTCATTGCCTAAAATTGTTTTTTTTTTTTAAATCAGGAACAAAGTGCAGAGAGGTTACAGGGACATGTCCTCAAGTTGCTGGTGCAGTCCAAAGACTGGATTTTTTTTGGCACTGCACTTGAAAATTGCTCACCCATTCCTTTCCCTCCATATTACCACAAGAAAACTTTGGGTTTAATCAGGTGGAAAGTGGGCGATGAAAATGAAGTGATTGTTTGCTCAAGCTGCCTTTTCTCTGCGTTTCTTTGATGTGGCTATAAAGGAAAGCTTTCTTTTGGCCCACCTCGTAAAAAACGTTGTGGTCATGCTATTCAAGGGGAAACGCATTAAAACAACTCACCCACATCTCCCTTTGCCTTGCAATAATTAAACAGGTTTGAAACCGAACAGCATAAAACACAACATATCAAGTGTCTGAGCTTTAAAGTCAGGGGGGCTGTGTATTTCAAAATCTTTCCAGGCATTCCCAGTACAAAAAAACCCCTATATTGTTTAGATTTTGGACTTTAGAGATACAGCGCGGAAACAGGTCCTTTGACCCATAGAGTCTGCACCAACCAGCAATCGCCGCGTATACTAGCGCTATCCTACACGCTAGAGACAATTTACAATTTTACCAAAGCCAATTAACCTAGACTGTACTTCTTCAGAGTGTGGAAGGAAACTGCAGCACCCGGAGAAAACCCACGCAGTCACAGTGAGAAGATACAAACTCCGTACAGGCAGCACCTGAAGCCAAGTTTTAACCTGGGTCTCCAGTGCTGTAAGGCACCAACTCTACCGCTGTATCCCTGTCCCACCCCATGTTGTCATCATAGAATTATAGAATGGCCATGGAACAGAAAGAGACCATTCAGCTCACAGCAAGTGTAGGAAGGAACTGCAGATGACACCAAAGATAGATACAAAACGCTGGGGTAACTAACTCAGCAGAGCAGGACAGGCAGCATCTCTGGATAGAAGGAATGGGTGACGTTTCGGGTCGAGACTGCCGTCATGTCCGCACCGACCAGCGATCACCCGCGTACATTAGCATGATCCTACACATCGGAGACCATTTACGATTTTTAATCAAAGCCAATTCACCTACAAATCCGTCCATCTTTGGAATGTGGGAGGCAACCGGAGCACCCGGAGAAAACCCATGTGGTCGCAGGGAGAAGATACAAACTTCGTACAGACAGCACCCATGGTCAGGATTGAACCCGGGTCTCTGGCGCTGTAAGGCAGCAACTCTACCGCTGTGCCACTGAGCCACCCCGTTTTCTTTTTGTTTTAATCTCCTTCACGCTGACTCTGACTGGTCACATTCTTATCTTAGATCCGTTCCATCTTGTGCTTTAATAAGCATGCCTGACATTCCAGAGCAGAATCTTAGTCATGACATTACATTTCACATTGAGCTGTAGTTTATTTTAATTCATTCTTGAACTGAGGATTTTTTTAATTACCCATGCTCAATATCTCAGGGAAGGCAATCAGACAATACAGGTTGATAACGTGAAACAGTTTGATATGACTGAGTGACTTGGCTCAGTCTTTTCTGTTAAAAAACAACCACATTGGTGTAGGAACAAAATACAAGTAAAAATTAGTTTTAATAAATATACAGATCGTACAGATGTCAGAGAGTAATGGTGGATGGCTGTTTGTCAGGTTGGAAGCCGGTGACCAGTGGGGTACCTCAGGGATCTGTGTTGGGTCCACTGTTGTTTGTCATGTACATCAATGATCTGGATGATGGGGTGGAAAATTGGATAAGTAAGTATGCAGATGATACTAAGATAGGTGGTGTTGTGGATAATGAAGTAGATTTTCAAAGTCTACAGAGAGATTTGGGCCATTTGGAAAAGTGGGCTGAAAGATGGCAGATGGAGTTTAATGCTGATAAGTGTGAAGTGCTACATCTTGGCAGGACAAATCAAAATAGGACGTACATGGTAAATGATAGGGAATTGAGGAATGATGTGGAACAGAGAGATCTAGGAATAACTGTGCATACTTCCCTGAAGGTGGAATCGAGAGTAGATGGGGTGGTAAAGAAAGCCTTTGGTGTGCTGGCCTTTATAAATCAGAGCATTGAATATAGGAGCAGAGAAGTAATGTTAAAATTGTACAAGGCATTGGTGAGACCAATTCTGGAGTATGGTGTACAATTTTGGTCGTCTAATTATAGGAAGGATGTCAACAAAATAGAGAGAGTACAGAGGAGATTTACTAGAATGTTGCCTGGGATCCAGCAACTATGTTACAGAGAAAGGTTGAACAAGTTAGGTCTTTATTCTTTGGAGCGCAGAAGGTTAAGGGGGGACTTGATTGAGGTCTTTAAAATGATGAAAGGGATAGACAGAGTTGACGTGGATAAGCTTTTCCCATTAAGGGTAGGGAAGATTCAAACAAGAGGGCATGACATGCGAATTAAGGTACGGAAGTTTAGGGGTAACGTGAGGGGGAACTTCTTTACTCAGAGGGTGGTGGCTGTGTGGAATGAGCTTCCAGCAGAAGTGGTGGAGGCAGGATCGATTTTAACATTTAAAAGTAAAGTGGATAGGTATATGGACGTGAAGGGAATGGAGGGGTATGGTCTGAGTGCAGGTAGATGGGACTAGGGGAAAACAAATGGTCGGCACGGACTGGAAGGGCTGAGAGGGCCTGTTTCCGTGCTGTAATTGTAATATGGTTATATGGTTATTCACATTCAGTATTTACATTTTACCTTCTTTAAAATTCTAAATACCTGCGGAACATAGGGCATAGAACTATAACAGCACAGGAACAGGCCCTTCAGCACATAATACCTATGGTTACTACAATGCCAAATTAAGCTAATTTCCCCTGACTGCATTCAGAAATTCACAATAAATGTATTGGCCAAGTATGTATACATACAAGAAATTTGACTTGGTGCTTTGCTCGCACATGGTAAAAACACGGTATACAACAGACAATTAAAAATAAAACATTAAACTTTAAACATGTGAAAATAAAGTACCAAAGAGGCTACAGACATTTGGCTGTTGAGTAGACCATGTGATCCATATTGCTCCAATCCATGCATATTTATGTGTCTACCCAAAAGCCTCATGCTCCTATCATGTCCACTTCCACCACCACTCTTGGCAGCACCCACAGCTCTCTTGTCCTCCCCCCCCCCCCCCCCAAAATAAAACTTGCCCCGCACATCTCTTTAAACTTACATCCTCTTATCTTAAAGCTATGCCTTCTAGTCTTTGACATTCCACCCTGGGGAAAAGGTTCTGACTATCTACCCTATCAGTGCCTCACCTAGATTTATAGACTTCAATCAGGTCTCCCTTCAGTTGCTCCAGAGAAAACATTTCAAGTTTGACCAAACTCTTCTTATGGTCAATACCCTCTAGTCCAGCCAGCCTCACCAAAGCCTTCACATCCTTCCTGTAAAGGGGCAACAAGAACTGCACGCAACAGTTCAGATGTAGCCTCACCAAAGTTTTATAAAGCAGCAACATTCCTTCCTGACTCTCATGCTCAATGATGGCAAGATTTGCTTCCAAGATGGCGCCCAACCCAGGTGACTATTTGTGTGCTAACCACAGAAGCAGATCTACAATCACATATTACAACCGTGCCACACTTTTAAATCTCTACTCCCACAGCAACATTTCTTACTTTATAACTATGATCACTAAACGTTATTCCCTTATCATGTATCTGCACACTGTGAATGGCTCGATTGCAATCATGTATTGTCTTTCCACTGGCAGGTTATCATGCAACAAAGGTTCTTCACTGTACCTCAGTACACATGACAATAAACTAAACTGAACTGAACGGAAGCATATCATACACCTACTTTATTGCTCTTTCTACTGTGTTGCTTTTTTTCAGGGAGCAATAGACTTGGACCCCAACAACCCTCCACACATCAAAGCTGTTAAGGATCTTGCCATTAACAATATACTTTCCCCTTACATTTGACCTCCCAAAGCCCAGCACCTCACACCTGCTTAGATTGAACTCGGCATCCTTTTAACAGACTGCAGATACAAATCGCAATCTGTGAATTATCTAAAAGTAGCCACAGAAACAACATGGTTTGGAATATTCAAGTTCCTGAATTAGTATTCCATGCCTTCAACCAATACACTAAATACAAATAAAAACACATAGAAATTTGGCCCAAATTGCCTAATCTTACATTTCTATCAAATTCTGTTTTATTTTCTTCCAAGCCCCTCTTTCCATATGAATGCACGAACACAAATGGCCTCTCAGTCAATCATTGCTTGAAACCAATTGTTCTGAGCCACGGTGTTGAAAACGTTTTCCAGCAATCTAATTAACAATCAGATCAGCAGGGAGCTGGTGCAAGGAGTAGGAACCCTTCAGTTAAATTTTGGAGATTGGCCCATTTTTAACACCTCACAAATTCAACATGTTATACCACACGGAAGGCTGTTAAGGAAGATGAGAGCCCATGGCATCAAAGGGCAGATATCAGGTTGGCTGGATTGCAGAAGGCAAAGAGTGGCAACAAAGGGGCCTTTTTCAGGTTGGCTGCCAGTGACTTGCGGAGTTCCGCAGGGCTCGGTGCTGGGGCCGCTGCTCTTCGCATTGTGTATTAACGATTTGGATAAGGGGATTGATGGCTTGCAGCCAAGTTTGCGGATGATATGAAAATAGGTGGAGGGGCAGATAGTGTAGAGAAAGCAGGGACTCTGCAGAAGGACTTGGACAGGTTGGGAGAGTAGGCAGAGAAGTAGCAGATGGAATATCCACTTACCATTAAGCAAAGTGTAGAGTCATGCATTTTGGTAGTAGGAATAAAGGTGTAGATTATTTTCTAAATGGGAAGAGAATCCAGAAATCGAAGGTACAAAGGTACTTGGGAGTGCTGGTGCAGGAATCCCAAAAAGTAAACTTGCAAGCAAAGAAAGCAAACGCAATGCTAGCATTTATTTCAAAAGGGCATATACAAAGGGATGAAATGCTGAGGCTCCATAAGGCTTTGGTCAGGCCGCATTTGGAGTATTATGAGCAATTTTGGGCACTGTACCTGAGATAGGACGTGCTGGATCTAGAGAGGGTCCAGAAGAGATTTACAAGAATGATCCCAGAAATGAGTAGTTTAACATATGGTGAGCGTTTGACGGTATTGGGCCTGTACTCGTGGAGTTTAGAAGAATGAGGGGGGACCTAATTGAAACATACAGAATAGTGAAAGGCTTGGATAGAGTGGATTTGGAGAGGATGTTTCCACTAGTGGGAAAGTCTAAGATTAGAGGTCATAGCTTCAGAATTAAAGGACGTTTGTTTAGGAAGGCGGTGAGGAGGAATTTCTTTTGTCGGAGGATGGTGAATCTGTGGAATTCTTTGCCACAGAAGGTTGTCAAGGCAAAGTCAGAGGATATATTTAAGGCAGAGATAGATTCTTGATTAGTATGGGTGACAGAGGTTATGGGGAGATGATAGGAGAATGGGGTTTGGAGGGAGAGATAGATCAGCCATGATTGAATAGCAGAGTAGACTTAATGTACCAAATGGCCTAATTCTGCTCCTATATTATGAACTCATGCCAAATCCACAGGCTGTATCCGTTGCAGTAATTATTGTTACTATCTCAAGTGAATTATTAATCTCTTTCCAAACATTGAAAATAAATGTACAGCTTCATGGTTTAGTGAAAGTTTTTTTTTTAAATTTGTTTAAAGTTTTTTACCTATTGCACATGATGTTAAACCTCACTTGTGATTTCATTGTTTCTAAATTCATTGCTCCATCCATTGTGTATTTAAATAACCTACTTCTCTGAGATTTTAAATGATGGCTGCTCAAGCCAACTGTTCCTTTGAAATCCAGTTCTTCGATTCAATTTCCGTGAGCCGGCAATGTTTACAAAGATAAATCTCCACACGATTTATTTTGACCCAACTCAGTTACATCCATCCGCAGCCTTTATATCCTTTTAAGAAGCCGAGCACACACAAGACCATATAAAATCTGATTAAAAACTTGTCTGTTGCACAGAGGGTTGAAGAATGAATTTATCAAGGGGCCAGAGTCAATCAATAAGCAATCACCTCCTTCACGTTTGCAACTCTGTTTGCATCTGATGTTCAGTCCTAACAGGCTGCAGATACTCGGGGCAGTCAGAGGATTATCAAACAATAGTCACAAAAACAAGAGAATTATTCAACAAAAGTCCCAAAACTTACTTTCAATGTATTTCCTCTTCTGCATAAACGTCTCATCATAAATATTACTTTGGTTAAGAAATTGTGTCTGTAAATACTATGCTTAGGATAGCTTGGTTCACAAATTCTTCTGGTTTTCTTTCGTAATGTTTTGAATGAAGCCGCAAAGTAACCCAAGTCCAAAACACTCCTGCGTTACTGGGAAAAACAGCATCAAGCATTTCTTCTCACGAGCACGGTTTTTTTTCACCCCCTTACCATGCATTCCATCTAACATTAATGATGCAGTCCAAAAGCAAAACAAAAAGAGGCTCACACAGCCCAAATCACAGCCACCGCAGTGATTCTCTTTGGTGCTTGGTAACGCTCCACTATTAATTGTGCCACAGTGACCTGATGAATACTGAGCAGGAAATAAAGCATGTGTTTGCTAACTATCAGTGAGTGGTGCAGATACCCCTCCCTCAGCTTGTCATTTGCATCAGCTCTAACCCTCCTCCTTGTGTTTGCCAAAAGCCTGGTTTCCAATTCCACCTCTATACAAATCTCTTTGGTGACTCAGAGTCCTCTCAATGGGCACAAGGCAAAAGTAAAGAGATGCATGGCTAAAGGCATCTCATAATTTGAAGGTTGCTTTTCTGCACGTGTAATAGGGACTAATTTGAGATTGAAAGATGAACTGGAGCAAAACTACTATCTAATGCAATGAAGAGGTATTTTTACTTTTGTTATAAGTTGTTGGCAGGGTGCCTTACACTTTAAGAAACTGCCCAGCAATCTAGTTTTACACAGGTCTTATAAAAAAATGATTGGTTTGATGCAAGGAAAATGCTTTCATTTTTGCAGATTTAAATTTCATAATATTGACATAGCAACATTTCTAAAGGCCAAGGTGCAATATAAATGCAAATTTTTGATCGTAAAATGTAAAATGCAATGAGATTCTTGGAAAGTGAAGAGAATTTTCTTGCATGATCTGCAAAGACATTAAGGTGCTAGTGCCAGGCAATGAACCGGAGAGTCACAGAAATTTACAGAGTAGATGGCAGCCATTTGGTGTCAGCTAAAAAGAGAAATTTCGATTAATCTTACTTCTCGCTCCAAATCCTTGTAAAGTACAAATAAACCTATTGGGGACTGTAGGAATTGCTATGTGGGTGACATTCTGCAGGAGTTATGGGGGTGGTGGCCAGTTAATATAAAGGAGAGCCAGTTTTCAATCAAACATCCTGTGTCTCAAGAAAGGTCTCGACCCGAAACATCACCCATTCCTTCCCTCCAGAGATGCTGCCTGTCCCACTGAGTTACTGCAGCTTTATGTGCCTATCTTCTCTATGGACTACACACAGGAGAACGATCTTAAACAGCACGGGAGAAAATCTGCATCTGCAGCAGTTTAAGTGACCAGCGATTATTTCATTGTGGTAGCTTTGGGAGAAGAGCTCATCAAATTCAACAGGGATGAAAATTGAAGTTGGGTTTCAACTGTTGGGGCAAGTTGGTGTCTGTGCAAACATTAGCATTGCCTTTTCATTCTGCTCCTATGAACTTGCGAACTTATTTGAGAGGGAAAGACAGATCAGTTATGATTGAACGTCGGAGTAGATGGGCTGAAAGGCCTAACTCTGCTCCCTTGACATGAACTTAATGCTGTATCAATGGGCAGTCTTGGTATTGGTCCCACATGAATTTCAGGATCAGAAGGGAGTCCAAATGCAAGACCACCTTGCCATAACTGGTCCTATCTTCCAGATGTCTTCAGAGAGCTTCTGCTCCTTCAAGGAGAAAGTGCCTAGAACGTTAATTTCACCTCTCCATTAGGTGTGTCAAAATATCACTACACATGACCCTGATGCCAAATTAGGATCCTGAAGGACTACAATTTAGATTTTACAAAAACTTCCAGTAGCATTAGAATGTTTTCCGCCTCAAAAGTCACATAGACTGTATGGGTCTACAATTTCTGCCACACTGCTCAGAGAAAATTGCCACTCCAAGGGCACAATCACCAGGGTAGCCAGACACTATAAGGCAACTGAACCATCCTGTCACCAACTAGAGTGCAGTCCTGACCTGCCTTCCAACTCATTGGAGACCCTCGGACCATCTTAAATAGACTTTATTCGACTGTATCCGGTGCTAAACATTATTCCTTTTATCCTGTATGTAGAAAGAAACTGCAGATGTTGGTATATACCAAAGAGAGACACAAAGTGCTGGAGTAACCCGGTGGGTCAGGCAGCTTCTCTGGAGGAAAAAGGATGGGTGATGTCTCAGGTCAGAAAGAAGGGTCCTGACCTGAAATGTCACCCATCCTTTTTCTCCAGAGATGCTGCCAAACCCGCTGAGTTACTCCAGGACTTGTGTCTATCTTCTGCACAGAGCGGACGGCTTGATTGTAATCATGTATAGTTTATAGTGTATAAATGAAACTAAACCAGCTGCCCTAGCAGAGAGGGAAACCACAGAGAAGTTGGTCTTAGCAATTAGAAGATAGACACAAAAAGCTGGAGTAACAGCGGGACATGCAGCATCTCTGGAGAGAAGGAATGGGTGATGTTTCGGGTCGAGACCAAGTGTCCATTTCTGTGTGCTTCCACCACCAGCCGCATCCTGTGATATACAGAGCCTGTTGTATGATAAAAATAATTTGTTGGATTCTCCAAAACACATGATAATGTTTGGAATGGTGTATGTAGAGTCCTGACTGCAGTAGATTGACCCAATACAAGGTGCAGAAATGAAGAACACAAAACACTATGCTTCATCAATGTTTCATTATTGGCAGTATATTATCTCACTACCTCCTCCAAAAAGTACTGGGCAATAGCTAACAAGAGTAACTTATTAAAAAAACAAACATTTAAAGTCAACATCCTTTCTGTGATTTACTTCCATAAAAGCAAATAAGTTCTCCCGATTTTATTTCGGAGTCACGTGAGTGACTACGTGAAGAAGGCCATCCCCACGCATGCGCGTCATTACGTCTGACGGATTGCGCAACGACCGACTGGCAGGCGCGTCGCTCTTCCAGCGGGTAAGTTTAAAAGGTCCAGGTAAGTGTTTTTTTAAACAGCTTTTGCTGGAATCGTTGCTCCCGGTTTGGAGTACGTTTGTTGGAGAAATGTTCGTATTGTGTTTGTGCAAATATGTCGAAGGTTAAGAGGCAAGCCGCGACCAAAACAGCTGTGGAAGACCACGGGCCTATGGGCAGCGTGCGACCGCCGAATTCACCTAAAGAGCTGCTGGTAGAGCAGCCAGCAGCCACAGACTTGGTGCGGCCAGAAGGCACCTTGGCTACTCCACGGGGGAGGAAAGCCACTAGGAAGTCTGTAAGGGCCCTGGACTCTGAGGAATCGGGCCAGGAGGAGGTGGACGAGTTCCCTCCTCAGGGCAGTGTTACCGGCAGGCTGGCCCAGCTGGAGAGCCTTGTGGAGAGGTTACTCCAGCACGATACGCTCCAGAGGAAGGAGCTATCGGAGCCCGGGGAGTTTATTGTACCCGAGGCAGCAGCGCCTGTGACAGGGCTGCGTGATATCTCCCTGTCTGATGACGGGAGCGTACGAGGTCAGAGCTATGCTGACCCAGAGTACGGAGGCACAGTTGGGCTAGAGGGACTGTCGGGTGGATTGGCCACAGCATCCAGATTCGTGGTCCCAGCCCTCACCGGCGAGCCATTGGACACAGAGCTCACCGAGAATATAAATTATATGGCTTCCCATCCTCTGCAAGAACAGACGATGGAGGAGACCACTGCCAGGTACATTACGCCACAGAACTGTGCCTCACTGAGTGTCCCCATAGTAAACCAATCTATTTGGGGGCACATTGGAGGGGGCGTCAGAGCCCAGGAGGTTAAATTGCAGAAGGTACTCTGGCTACTCGCCTCGGGCATCACAGCCTTTGCAAGGTCAGTGGAGGGGGCGCCTCTCTCGGCGACTCAGGAGGACGCGTTGGCATTAATGTGCAATGCACATTTTGAAATTAATTGTATCCGTAAAAATGCCGTCCGTCCTGCCATTAACCCTAAATTTGCTGGACTTTGTAAATCGGGGACAGTTCAACCCCCAGGCCTCCTATTCGGAGAAAACCTGAGTAAACAGGTGAAAGATTTGGACGAAGAGTCTAAGACTGTGGGGCTCATCAAGATGCCTCCAAAGGGGTTGTCTTTTCGCAGACTGTATCCCTACCCTCAGGGGCTGCTAAACGGTTCACGGTGGACGTAGTGTGGAGCAAACTACACAGAGGCCTTTTTTAGGGCAGGGCACGAGCCGGGCCATGTTCAAGATGCGGCGCTCTGCAGCAGTCCTACCCCCCAGACCTCGGGGGCAGAAACAGCGACGTTACCGCCAGTAAATCCTAAGGTAGGTGCGACTGCAATGGATACATTACAAGTTTGGGGGAAATTGCAATTTTTCATACATGAATGGCAGTGGATAACATCTAACCTGTTTATACTGCATAGTATTCAAGGTTTTCAAATTGAATTCATTTCTGACTTGCCTCCACCTACTCAGCACACACCTGGCCGTATGTTTGTGTTCTCACAACAGGAGTGTGTTAGTGCACAAAATGAACTAGAGTCTTTGTTTAAAAAAGGTGTCATTGAAAGGGCAAAGCGTGAGCCTTATCAATTTGTGTCCAACATCTTTATGAGGCCAAAAAAGGATGGAGGATGTAGAATTATTTTAGATTTGACAGAGATTAACACTTTTGTGTAGTATAAACATTTCAAAATGGAAACGTTTATTACAACTGCTTTCGAGGGGATGTTATATGGCAAACATTGACCTCAAAGATGCTTACTATTCAGTGGCCATCCATGAACAGCACAGAAATTTTTTGAAGTTTAACTGGATGGGTCAGTTCTGGCAGTTTAAAGCTTTGCCTAACGGATTAACTTTGGCTCCCAGTCTATTAACAAGATTGCTCAAACCAGTCCTGGGGTTACTCAGAGCACAAAATCATATTCACATGGCATATTTGGAGGATATTTTAGTCGTTGGGAGGACTTTTGAATTAGCTGAATCATCTGTGGCAGCTACAAAACTCGTTTTCGAAAAGATTGGATTCATTATTCATCCAGTTAAGTCTAAATTGGTGCCATCTAAGATAATTGACTATTTGGGGTTCACCATTAACTCAGTACACATGTCAGTAACACGTGCCTCAAGGCAAATAATTAGGCTTAATTGAAGCCTGCAGGAAACTCATTGTTGATAATCACCTGTCTATTAGACATGTGGCTCGGGTAATTGAAAAATTAGTGGCAGCATTCCCAGCTGCTCAATTCGGGCCTTTGCACTACCAAAATTTACAGTGTGCAAAGGAACAGGCACTTAAGCTTCAGAGACGTCATTTCGATAGACCCATGCAGCTATCAGCTGACGCTCTACCTGAGTTACAATGGTGGATAGCCAATATTCAGTGCTGCTCTGGTACTATCATAGTCAATACACCATCAATTATCCTGCAGACTGATGCCAGTGCACTAGGTTGGGGTGCTACGGATACTGTCTCAAGCTGCGGTGGCAGATGGGACCTGCAGGAAGCATCAATGCTTCAATCACACGGCATTAACTATTTATAGTTGTTGGGTGCACTCTATGGGTTAAAAGCTTTTTGTACCAACAGGCATCATGTGCATGTCCAACTTCAGATTGACAATACTACTGCGGTAGCGTACATTAATCACATGGGTGGCAGTAAGTCTGTATCCTGTGATAGGTTGTCCAATCTTCTCTGGCACTGGTGTATTGCAAGAAACATAGAAACATAGAAAAATAGGTGCAGGAGCAGGCCATTCGGCCCTTCGAGCCTGCACCGCCATTCAATATGATCATGGCTGATCATCCAACTCAGTATCCTGTACCTGCCTTCTCTCCATACCCCCTGATCCCTTCAGCCACAAGGGCCACATCCAACGTTAAATATGGCCAACGAACTGGCCTCAACTGCCTTCTGTGGCAGAGAATTCCACAGATTCACCACTCTCTGTGTGAAAAACGATTTTCTCATCTCGGTCCTAAAAGATTTCCCCCTTATCCTTAAACTGTGACCCCTTGTCCTGGACTTCCCCAACATCCGGAACAATTTTCCTGCATCTAGCCTGTCCAACCCCTTAAGAATTTTGTAAGTCTCTATGAGATCACCCCTCAATCTTCTAAATTCCAGCGAGTACAAGCCGAGTCTATCCAGTCTTTCTTCATATGGAAGTTGTGCCATCCCAGGAATCAGTCTGGTGAACCTTCTCTGTACTCCCTCTGGGTGACATCTGGGTTTCAGCTGTCTATTTACCAGGAAGGTATAAACACAGTGGCAGACATCAGGTCACAAGAGTTCAATGATAACAAAGAATGGATGTTAAATCACAAAGTGTTCAATGATATTGTCCTTCGTTATGGTGTGCCGGACATTGATCTGTTTGCTTCGCGACTTAATCATCAGTTGCCAATTTATGTGTCATGAGAGCCAGACCCAGGGGCAGTAGCGGTGGATGCATTCTCGCTACATTGGGGTGGAAAATTTGTGTATGTATTTCCCCCCCATTCTGCCTCATTACCCGATGTGTGGCTAAGATCCAGCAAGATTCCGCCACTGGTATTCTGGTAGTGCCAGACTGGCCTGCTCGGCGTTGGTTCCCTCTGGTTCTAGCCTTAATTACACAACCCTTCATGGTAGTGCCCAAGAGCAGAAATCTGCTGGTACACCCAGTGACAGGGGATAGCCACCCTCTTCATGACCGTATTAATCTGTTGGTTTGCAGTTTCTGAGGAGACCGTTCCTGGGGCTCGGGCTCTCATCACTACGGCCTGGAGGAAGAGCACTCAGAAACAGTATATTTTTCACATAAGAAAATGGGAGATGTACTGTTCCCGCTCTCACATTTCATACCACACAGCTACAATTACTGATGTCGGAGTTTCTATCATCACTCTATCACGATAGTAAACTGAGTTATAGTGCCATTAACAGTGCCCGCAGTGCTCTGTCCAATTATTTACAGCTGGGGTCAGCACATCACACGGTAGGGTCCCACCCTCTAATAACTAAATTTATGAAGGGCTTTTTTAATTCTACTCCACCTAGACCCAGGTACACTCATATTTGGGATGTCAGCGTGGTCCTCACGCTGCTCCGTCAGTGGGCTCCAGTTTCATCTCTGTCCCTACATCATCTGACATTGAAAGTAGTTATGCTCATGGCCCTGGCCTCAGCACAACGGGTTCAAACACTACACAAACGTAGACTGGCCAGTATGAGTTTGTCTGGCAATAATGTCACCTTTTCATTAGGGACCTCATCAAACAGACCAGGCCAGGGGTACTAGGGCTCAAGTTGAGTTTCATAGCAGATCCCTCAGGTCCACGAGTGTGTGTCGTATCATCGTATCATCCATAACCCATCAGGATTAAGGTCACCAGGAGCTTGAGAGGCTCGGAACTCTCCTTTTTGGTCAGTCACACCAAACCTCACAAACAGGTTACGGTGCAGACCATCTCTAGATGGATCAAACAGGTTCTGGCGTATGCAGGTGTGGACACTGACATTTTTAAATCTCATTCCACCAGGGCTGCGTCGACGTCAGCAGCAAGGGACATGGACGAAATTCTTGACCAAATTCTGACTGCTGCGGGACGGTCGAATGAGAGGACGTACCAGAGGTTTTATAATAAGCCTGTCGCCAGATCCGGGGGTTTTGCTGACTCTGTTGTAAGTTCTGTTTCACAGTTTCCCCCTGGGTGAAAGGGTCACTGTTTGTTTTTTTCTTTTCTGTTATTAAACTGTTATTATTGTTAAAACATGTCATGTTTGAATGCATTAATTTTCTCACTCGTCCTTGTCAATTGATGCAGCTGTGACGCATGGATTCTTTCCTCGGCATGAAATCACAGACCTTCAAAGTCTTCACTTAGTCACTCACGCGACTCCGAAGTAAAATAGTAAGATTAAATGAGAACTTACCAGTTCGAAGTTTGATCATTATTTTATGAGGAGTTACGATGAGGGATTACGTGCCCTCCGCTCCCTACCCTCGTAACTTAACGATCATCTGGTAGGTCTAGTCATCTATAATCTTACTATGTTAGTTCAACAACTGTTATCTGTGACTTCACACCGTTGCTTTGAAGATTGACGCGCATGCGTGGGGATGGCCTTCTTCACGTAATCCCTCATCGTAACTCCTCATAAAATAACGATCAAACTTCGAACTGGTAAGTTCTCGTTTAATCTTACTAGTTTATTGCAAAATTTAGTTTAGTCACTGAGCAGCTGGCCACATGCTACAAATTTTATTTGTTTGATGATTTTAAAAGAAGTTACTGTTTGTGAGAATGTCTTAGCCCTTTTTGGAGGAAAGGAGTTTTGAGGAAGTGTTGGAATTGCCCTAGAGGGGATGGTCACTATTTATGTGGCAAATACATTAGCATTTGTTCATTCGTTCATCATCGTTGAAAACGAAGCAGCGGTGTTGGTTTCCAATGGGGATGGTGACGGACACACCACACATCTCTGTCCTCCCATTCCTGCGCACTTCCGCAGTTGGAAGCATAGGATTTTGGTGTGTGTGCTTCATCACCATTGCTTACAATGCTATGCACGACAGTGATCGCAACTTCTACTGAAGTGTGGATGGCCGTTGGCTCGCTAGAAGCACATCCGTCCTTTGACAGGTCTTGCTTTTGGCCCTGCTGGGGGCCCACAGCCCCCTCCTCACCTGGCAAAACCGGTGAGGGAGACGGTTTAGTGGCCGTCTATCAGACCATGGAGCAGGTAGCACGGCATTACATGGTACCCGTAGCTGGGGGAGCTCCCCCCGACCTTAGCTTCACAATAAACTTGCAGTTACCAAACAGATAATTCACTAGTCCTTTGCGCAATGAGTGGTTGTAGGCAAAGTGGAAGAGACAAAGGCAAATCCCCAAAAGTACCCAAGTACTATGAATTATTCCCCATAGAACAATCATCACATTTAAAGACAATGGCATTAAACTGGTTGAGGGGTGTATTTACAGAGAACAAAGACCCCACCAGGCTCTAAATGTAGACACAAGGAACTGCCAATACTGTTTTACAAAAAAAGACACAAAGTGCTGGAGTAACACGGGAGGTCAGGCAGCATCTGTGGAGGATATGGAAAGGCAATGTTTTGGGCTAGGACCCTTCTAATTATGCCCAACCATAACACATTCTAAACGCTTTGTTCTTCAAGAGCAACAGACTAGCTGTACAGATCGGGATAAAGGCTTGTACAGTTGTACTGAACTCTCATTCCATCAGCATATTTCCCCATAACAGCAAATTAATCACACCAAAAGGGGTCATTTAAGTAACCATTTTAGGCACATGTTCATTTCTCATCTTAACTTGGGAGTGATAGGGATTCTAAAATAGGTTGCAGTGTCTGTCAGCCAGCTAGATGTGAAGAGCAGTGAGGGAAATTAATAAGCACACTCTCTCCTCCAGAGACATATTGTGGCATTTGCTGGAAGTCAGGTTAAAGAGATCTGTTGAATAACTTGCTGTCATCCATGTGAAGAATAGCATTTTTTAGAAACTAGATATTAAAAAGGAGCTGGAACTCTTGGAAACCTGCCCCAACGTTGACTTATAGAAGAGGAAAAACTTGGGGGGAAAAGATGCTACTCGACACAGATTCCCCAATCAAAAAGATGCAATGCTGGTGTAACACTTTAGAGACATTGCCAATGGTCAAGGAACAATTATTGCTCAATCCAGTCCACAGGACTGTTCAGTAATACCTGGCCTATATTGCATGGCTATAGTGACCGCAATTGCTACCTGGGGTGGAGCTGTGAATGTCGGATAGGCCAATGTGAAGAGTTTTTGAAATGATGATGTTTTAGGAATAGATTGTCCTGTGGTGGCATGCCCGGAAAAGAAAGGACCTCTCTGATCTCACCAAAGCAACATTTTGTCTCCTGCTTGCCCCCCAAAGACAGGGAATGGAAGGGGTTTTGGATAATGGGGGGGAGAGGGGGAGGGGGGGAGAAGAGAGTCATTTGGGGGAAAGAGAGTCGTGGAAGGCTGGTGAGGAGGACCTTGCCTTGCCTTCCACACCCTCAAGATTGGCTGCCAGAGGCACCCCGCAGGGCACTTCAGGAAGGCCTTTGATGAGGTTCCCCATGGGAGGCTGCTCTGCAAGGCTAAATCGCATGTGACCTAGGGAGAACTAGCAAAATGGGTACAGAAATGGCTTCATGGAAGGAAGCAGTGGGTGGTGGGAGAAGGGTGTTTTTTGGACTGGAAGCCTGTGACAAATGGTGTGCCTCAGGGATTGGCGCTGGGCCCGTTGCTACCTATGGTTCATATCAATGATTTAGGTGATAATTTTTCAAGCCATGATTTGTAGATGTGTGCGATATCTTAGATAGTGAAGCTGGTTATCAAAATTGATACCTGGGGTGGATCGGTGGATGATGGATAAGCCATTACAGCAGTGTCTTTATCAGTTGGGCATGTGGATTGAGGAATGGCTAATGGAGTTTAATGCAAATAAGTTGCATTTTCGGAAGTCAAACTAGGTCAGGACTTTCATTGTGAATGGGTAAGGCACCCCTGGGGAGTGTTGCTAAGCAAAGGGATCTAGGATAACACGTACATAGTTCCCCAAAAGTGGTGTTACAGGTAAATAAGGTAGTCAAGAAGCCTTTTGGTAAATTGCCCTTCATCAGTCATGGTATTGTGTATAGAATTTGGGATAGACAAAAAGCTGGAGTAACTCGGCAGGACAGGCATCATCTCTGGAGAGAAGAAATTGGTGACGTTTCGAGTCGAGACCCTTTCTTCACACTGGTTAGGGATAAGTGAAACAAGAGAATTTGGGATGTAATACTACTGTTGTACAAGTCATTGGCGGGGCCACCTTCGGAGTTTGTATGCAGTTTTGGTCACCGGCTGCAGGAAGGGTGTTGGTAAGGTGGCAAGAGTGCAGAGAACATTTATGAGGAGGGTGCCAGGACTTGAAGGGCTGAGCTATAGGGAGAGGATGGATAGGCTAGAATTGTATTCCTTAGAGTGCAGGAGGTTGAGGGTGAATGCACAGACATTTTTACCCAGGACTTGGGAATCAATAACAAGAGGACATGTGTTTAAGGTGAGAGGGACAAGATTTTATAGGAACCTGAGAGTGAACTTTTTCACTCAGACATTGGTGGGTAACTGGAAAGAACTGCCAGAGGAGGTGGTTGCCGTGGATACTATGACGGCATTTAAAAGGCACTTTGGGAGGGATATGGGAGGGATATGGGCCAAACATGGACAAAAGAGACCACTAAGAAGGGGTATGTTGGTCGGCATGGACGTGTTGTGCAGAAGGGCGATTGTCCATGCTGAATGACTCTATGACTCTATAGTGTTTAGACAAGCACTAAAATGATTTAATCATCGGTTATGGACCAAGTGATGGAAAATGGAATGAATACGGATGGTGCCCACTGGTCAATGTGTATCTGGTGGGTCGATTGGTCTGTTTCCATGCTATTTGCCCGTGTAATGTATCTTCTTCTTCTTGCGTATGGCGGGCACAGCCTAAAGTTGTCGGTAAACTTGTTCTATTTGATCTTGTTTGTGCACATCGGGTTGATTGCATTGGTCGAAACAGGGTGGACCACGCGAAGGTTGCAATCTCCCACCCGCATGTAATGCAGTAAAAGGAACAATGTCCTTCTGTGGGAATCTGCTTAGCTGACTATTGTGGGGCAGCAAACCCCAGGATGGCAGGTGCCTAGCCTCCACTGCCTGAAGAAGGGTCTCGACCCGAAACATCACCCATTCCTTCTCTCCAGAGATGCTGCCTGTCCCGTTGAGTTAATCCGGCTTTTCGTGCCTATCTAGTTAAAACGCTATCCACTCACAATGGCACAGTGTCACAGACAAAAGGTTAACTCCAACTGAAAGATTAATTTGCATTCTGACCTCAGGGAATGCTCAAGTACAAGGAGAGAGGTGCTGACCTCAATTGTTACACACGAATAAAAGTGCCGCATGTCAGATTCCATTGTATTTGCATTTAAGAGCACAAAACATTTGCGCATGTCTTTCAAGATTGTTTTCTACCTTACAAGCAAAATACATTGTACAAGCATTTAAATCAGCAGGGAGAACATTTTTTTGGATCTTTATGAAAAGATCCCAAGGGTCAAAGGTAACATAATGTTGGTCATAAAGTCATTCCTTGCTGCTTAAGGAGATTGGCTGCATCTTTGTATTTAAATGCAAATTTAAATTTAAAATTGAGATCGACTTCAAATTAAACATCTTGAAGTTCAGAGATGCAGGGCCTACGACCCACCAAGACCACGCTAACCAGCGATTCCCATACACGAACACTGTCCTACACAATAGGGGTAATTTACAATTTTTACCAAAGCCAATTAGCCTACAAACCTGTACGTCTTTGGAATGTGGGAGGGAACCGGAGCACCCCAAAAAAACCCACGTGGTCACGAGGAAAACGTACATTCAGTAACTATAGTCAGGATCGAACTCGGGTCTCTGAAGCTGATAGGCAGCAACTCAACCACTATGCCACCATGTCTTTTTTTTTTTAATTGTATGTTACAAGAATATATATTTTCATCCTAACACAAAATGCTTAGCTGGTTCTTTCCAAGAAAAGAAAAATCATACATTGGATATGACTTCTGTGAATTAAGAAGGAGGTTGTTGATTTTAAAATAAGTAATGTCTTAAAAAGTAGCAAATTATAATATAATTTATGTTACGACATATTAATGCATGAAGGTCAAAAATCAGGTGCAGGAATCAAATCTAACCCACAGTCCCTTTGAGTTTGGCCACCATTACAAGTGATGTGGATTTATCGAGTTGGGACCTGAAGAAGGGTCCCAACTTGAAATGTTCTGAAGGAGGATCCCGGCCCGAAACGTTCTCCAGAGATGCTGCCTGACCCGTTGAGTTATCCAGCACTATGTGTACTTATCTGTATTTACATGACACTTTTGATTGAGTGAAGGTTTCAAGATTGTTCCCGATGTTTGGGGGAATCCAGAACAAGGGGTCACAGTCTAAGGATAAGGGGGAATTCCTTTAGGACCGAGATGAGGAAAACATTCTTTACACAGAGAGTGGTGAGTCTCTGGAATTCATTGCCACAGAAGGTCGTTGAGGCCAGTTCATTGGCTATATTCAAGAGGGGGTTGGATGTGGCTCTTGTGGCTAAAGGGATCAGGGGGTATGGAGAGAAGGCAGGTACGGATACTGAGTTGGATGATCAGTCATGATCATATTGAATGGCGGTGCAGGCTCGAAGGGCCGAATGGCCTCCTCCTGCACCTATTTTTCTATGTTTCTATGTTTCTAAGATGAGGTGGCAGAATTTAACATTGCAGTCCACATGGAGCACTGAGGCAAATGACTGCATGTGGTTGGTTAAGTGTATAAAATAGATGGACAGATTCAGGGAGACAGTCCATAACCTGACGCCTAAGCAGTTGAAGACTAAATGTTGGAAAGAAAGGATACACAACCCAGAATTGGAGGAATGTAGGATCACAGAGGCCTGGAGGAAGTCACAAGGACAGAAGGGGATGAGACCAAGGGGTGATTTGAAAAAAATTGGCAGAAACATGCAAAACATCTTCCTATTTTAAGAGAGAGAATGAACTGCCTCTCCCAAAGTGTTAAATTATTCCTGCAAGGCATGTGATAAGTCTGCTGCATGGGTTCTTCTTGAACAAAAACAAAGTTAATTAAGGTCGAGATTGAGAAATATTTTTTTTAAACACAATTTACACACGAAATAGTAAATCAAAAGTTTATCCAACATTCATCTCTAAACATCAATGAACTGGACAATCAAAACTGAAAAGAGGCCCTTACCCAAGCATCACCCATCCATCCATCCCTCCACCCATACATTTACAATATACATCAATGATTTGGATGAAGGGATTCAAAGTAACATTAGCAAATTTGCAGATGACACAAAGTTGGATGGCAGTGTGAACTGTGAGGAGGATGCTATGAGAATGCAGGGTGACTTGGACAGGATGGGGGAGTGGGCAGATGCATGGCAGATGAAATTTAATGCGGATAAATGTGAGGTTATCCACTTTGGTAGCAAAAACAGGAAGGCAGATTACTATCTAAATGGCGTCAAGTTGGGAAAAGGGGAAGTACAACGGGATCTGGGGGTATTTGTACATCAGTCTATGAAAGTAAGCATGCAGGTACAGCAGGCAGTGAAGAAAGTGAATGGCATGTTCGCCTTTATAACAAGAGGAATCGAATATAGGAGCAAAGAGGTCCTTCTGCAGTTGTACCAGAGCCCTAGTGAGACCACACCTGGAGTATTGTGTGCAGGTTTGGTCCCCTAATTTGAGGAAGGATATTCTTGCTATTGAGGGAGTGCAGCGTAGATTTACAAGGTTAATTCCCAGGATGGCGGGACTGTCATATGCTGAAGCAATGGAGCAGCTGGGCTTGTACATTCTGGAGTTTAGAAGGATGAGAGGGAATCTCATTGAAACATATAAGATTATTAAAGGTTTGGTCACGCTAGAGGCAGGAAACATGTTCCTGATGTTGGGGGAGTCCAGAACCAGGGGCCACAGTTTAAGAATAAGGAGTAAGCTATTTGGAACGTAGACGAGGAAACACTTTTTCTCACAGAGAGTGGTGAGTCTGTGGCATTCTCTGCCTCAGGGGGCGGTGGAGGTAGGTTCCCTGGATGCTTTCAAGAGAGAGCTAGATTGGGCTCTTAAAAATAACGGAGTCAGAAAGAAAAAAAATCAATTCTGCGTTAGGTTTCAATTTTATTTAAAATAATTTTGTAAAAATTTCAACTTGGCTGACTTCATTCCAAAAGCGTCTCCTTAATTATGGCTTAATAACGGCAAAAAATCTCATACTTAAATTTTGGAAAAATGCACCCACACCAACGGTAAAAATGTGGATTTCAAATATGTCCGAAATGTTACACCTCGAAGATATGAGGTTCGTCCTAGCAGGCAAATCAGACCAATTCTTAAAGATTTGGTCTCCATTAATCGACTTATTACAAGCATAGGGTGCAACACAACTCTGGAAATAAACAGTTTCAGGACCTGGTGAGGGGTGTGTAAAGATATGAAGTAGGTACATCCCTTTTATCTTATCTTACTTTCTTATATTTTCCTTTTTTTATTTTTATTTATCTTTCTTTTATTCTTCCTCGCGCTCTATGTCTTTACGGGCTCTTTCTTTTCACTTTCTCACGTACTCACTATCTTATCTAACTTTCTCTATTTCTCTTTTTCTTCCTCCTGTTACATTCCTATTATTAAAGTTTAAAACAAGAAGTGGTACATGAAATGCATTATGTTATTTTTGGTTTATACTATTGTACATTACTTCTAATTAAAAAATTAATTAATTTTAAAAAAAATTGTGGAGTCAGGAGATATGGGGAGAAGGCAGGAACGCGGCTGATTGGGGATAATCGGCCATGATCACATTAAATGGCTCAAAGTGCACCTATTGTCTACTGTCTATTGTTGTCCCTTCCATTGATGCTCCATTGAGTAATTCCAGCACTTTATGTTTAGCTCAACGTTCCAGCACCTGCAGTTTCTTGTATCTCCAGTCTAAATTGATCACGGCACAAAATAAATTGAAGGGAACTGCAAAGCAGTTATGGACTGGCAACAAGAGTAATACCTGCTATGTACAATGTTTCTTTCATTACATCTGATAAGTGAACATTCTGACATGGTTATAATCATGCGCTCCGTGTAATTTGCGCCTCTTATAATTCACTCTGTTCATTTGGCAATATTGGCAAAAACAACATGACTTTGATTGTTGTTTTGCTTTTAATCTTCTTTGGCGGCCAGCGGTGGAAGAATCCACAGGCTGATTCGTGGTCTCGCAAAGGAGTGCAATCATTGTTTTCATGTCTTCATGTTCATCCCTCAGAGATTAAATGATTGAAGTGATATCACAATTCAGTTGACTAACAGGCAGACAGGTCACAGTGGGAACACCTTCTGTGACTACCTTTGCACCAGCACATCAGTTCATAAGTGATTGGAGCAGAATTAGGCCATTCAGCCCATCAAGTCTACACTGTCATTCAATCATGGCTGATCTATATCTCTCTCTTAACCCCATTCTCCTGCCTTCTCCTCATTACCCCTGACACCCATTAGTCCGACAGAGCAGGAGGATTTTGTCCACCCACAACGTTTACCATATGGATACCAACCCAGGCCTTGTCTGCTCCACCAGATGCTTCTTTTGTTATTGCATCAATGTGCTGGGCCCAGGACCAACCTTCAAAGATATAATGCACACCCAGAAACCTGAAGCTGTCGACTTGCCCCACAGCCGACTCATTGATAAAGACAGATTCATGGATCCTTGGTTTTAGAAACATAGAAAATAGGTGCAGGAGTAGGCCATTTTGCCCATCCAGCCAGCACCGCCATTCAATATGATCATCCTAAATCAGTACCCCATTCCTGCTTTTGTAAATAGCTCATTCTAAGCTCCCCCCCCCCCCCAGTCTAGTTTCAGTCATTAAATACTGAGACAGGCATTTGTGCACCTAAACTTTATTTTGGAAAAACACAATAACTGTTCCCCACTACTATACCTAACCAATGCGGGTTTGATCCTTGTATCTGCCTGGCCAAGCCCTCATAGCCTCGTGCAAGCAGAGACACTCCAAAAGGTCATGCGTTCTCCCAGAAGATCAACTCAGGACCTTGTGGGAGCTACCTTTTATAGGTTCCCGAACCTTGAGGGGCCGAACCACATGGAGGTGGTCTCTATACAGTCCAATAACAGATATCGATTAACACAGTACATGATAGATATTTCCCTAACCCAATAATACAGTAACCATTATATTGTATTCAAATGGAGCTTCTGGAAGGAAGCAAACATAGCAACATTTGCCCAGATATTCAAGAAACCCAGGCAAGGCTCAACACTTAACCCAATCAACATCTAACAAAGTAACGCTTTGCAACAATATTTACAATGTGCATGTCTGGCTTGCATTCACCCAATCCGTTACATGTAATTTACACCTAATTGTAAGAATCTGCAGATGTTCCATTCTTTCCCATCAACTCTTATCTAGGCTCCAGACAAGCTGGCACCATTCTGCAGCGTGTCCCATTTCTACAGAAGGCACATTTAAATTGACCAAATGGCATAGCAGCCCAGAAGCCTTTACTCAATTTTAGTGTCCTGGCATCTCCAATCTGTCCAGAATTAACACTTTCCCCCCATATCCCTTGATTCCATTAGCCCTGAGAGCTAGATCTAACTCTTTCTTGAATACATCCAGTGACTTGGCCTCCACTGCCTTCTGTGGCAGAGAATTCCACAGATTCACAACTCTCTGGGCGAAAACCTTTTTCCATATCTCAATCCTAAATGGCCTACCCTATATTCTTAAACTGTGACCCCTGGTTCTGGACTCCCTCAACATGGGGAACATTTTTCAGCATCTAGCCTGTCCAATCCCTTAAGAATTTTATGATCCCCTCTCATCCTTCTAAATTCCAATGAATACAAGCCCAGTCAACCCATTCTTTCATCATTCGTCAGTCCCACCATTCCAGGAATTAAACTGGTGAACCTATGCTGCACTCCCTCAATAACTAGAATGTCCTTCCTCAAACTTAGGAGACCCAAACTGCTCTCAATACTCCAGGTGTGGTTTCACTGGGGCCCTGTACATCTTCAGTATGACCTTTTTGCTCCTATGCTCAAATCTCCTTTGCCGTTCTGAAGTCAACAATCAGCTTTTTGGTCTTGCGAATGTTGAGCAAGAGTGTTATTCTGCAACATTCAATCAATTTATCAATCTCCCTGCTGAACTCTGTCTCAATGTTAGTCATTTTCCATCCCGATTCCTAGCCACATTTGATGCAGCCAGGGAAGACTAGCATTGGGCTGTGTGCTCATCTTTGATGCACAGATGTTCATAATGGCCAAGTGAACCAGAAGTCTTGGGGCTGCTGATATATGCCTAGCCATTCTTTACCCCTAGCTCAATGTCCCATTCTACATTTCCTTGATCATCGTCCCCTTTGATCTGTGTTTTCACACCTTACCCATGCTCTTCTCAAGTTTCTCAAGTTTGTGGATAACACAACCCTGATTGGACTGGTCCAGGATGGGGAGGAATCTGCCTACAGGCAGGAAGTGTCACGCAGCTGGCATCCTGGTGCCATAGCAACAACCTAGAGCTCAATGCTCTTAAGACAGTGGAATTGATTGTAGACTTTAAGAGAGCTCCCCCTCCCCTCACCCCACTCACCATCAACAATACCACAGTCACATCTGTGGAGTAATTTAAGTTCCTGGGAACCATCATCTCCAGGGACCTTAAATGGGGGGGCCACCATCGACTCCACAGTCAAAAAGGCCCAACAGATCATGCACTTCCTGCGGCAGCTGAGGAAACACAACATGCCACAGGCAATGATGGTCCAGTTTTATACAGCCATCATAGAGTCTGTCTTCACCTTCTCCACCATGGTCTGGTTTGGCTCAGCCACCAAGCACGACATCCATAGACTGCAGCGCATCATTTGATCAGCCGAGAAAGTTGTTGGTGCAACCTTCCACCCTTTGGTGAACTGTACACTGCAAGGGCCAGAAAGCGAGCGGGTAAGATCATCTCTGACCCCTCTCACCCTGGCCACAAACCCTTTGAAGTACTTCCCTCTGGGAGGCGACTCCGGACTATCAAAGCCGCCACAGCCCGACATAAAAACAGCTTCTTCCCACGACCAGGAGCTCTACTCAATATCAGTGTGGCTTAAAATGCTGACCTGGTTGAGGGTCTTGCCGATAAGAGTGCCAACCGGGGAGCTGATCTTATGTGGAGCACATTTATGACTCACACACAAGGCATGATTGCACATGAATACTCATGATAACCAAGAGGAAAACAGATGGAGCCCTGCTGAGGTCAATTAATTAGTTATTGTGGATGTGTTGTCATGCACAGTATGCTAAAATTGTGCTGGGCAGTGGTAAAGGAGAATTAGATCTTAATTCAGTGCTAACAACTTGGTGAAACTCAATGACTATTTTCAAGATGATTATGATTGAAATGAAAGTTTGGAATAATGGTTATCAGAACCTAGAACTTTGGCAACACATTTACCCATTTTACATGTAATCTTGAGAATAAAAAGGGTGGTATTCCTGTGTGAGATAGATAGAAATAGAATTCCTGATTGATATCCACGTTCGGCGAAACGGGGAATCATTTGCACTTTTGTTACTTGTTTATGTATTACCAGTTACATCTCTTCATCGTGGCAATACGGGGGGGAGAGGGGGAGAGAGAGGAATTATATATCTCCACTGAAAGTTACTATTAAATTTACTGCACCATATCAAAGTACTTACTGTACTCCAGACACCTCCCGGAGGACCGTGGAGAAGGAGTCGGCGGAGCCTCGCGCCATAGAGGAGCCTCTCGGGTCGATGGAGTCCACGGCTGGGGCCTGGGTCGGCGCCACAGAAGGGTCCGAAGAAGTGTCCAGAAGAAGCAAAGGAGGACACGGTGTGGGGGGGACCGCCATGAGGAGGGGGAGGGGGAGGGGGAGGGAGAGGGAGAGAACAGAGGGGAACTTGGCACGGATACTTTGTAACGTTGTCAGTGCCCTTTAGCTGGCGACTAATTGCACACCTTGTGTATGCAAATAAAGAATTTCACTGTGACTTGCCATATGTGACAATAAAATATTAATTCATTCACTGTACTGTGTATTCTCAATTGAAGAAATGACTTGCAGGCTTTGGTTTATGGGACGCCACAGCAGCTTGCCTCTAGACAAGGAGGTATGTCGGGAAATAAGTGGATTTGAGGGCACCCTCAAAGGGAACAATGTTTATCCATCAAACCTAAACACACCATTGTCCACCATCTGCCAGTGCTTGAGTCCAGCCAGTCACAACATTTAACAAAGATTGAGATGAGGGAATTAAATGCAACTTTGGAAATGTAAATTATGAGAGGAATCGATAGACAATCAGAACCTTTTTCCAAGGATGGAAAAATCAAACACCAGTGGGCAGAGCTTGAAGGTGAGAGTTTTACACAGAGGATGGTGAATGCTTGGAACATGCTGCCAGTGGTGGTGGTTGAAGAAGATGTGTTAGTGCTATTTAAAGGATTTTTGATTAGGCATATGGATATGCAGGGAATGCAGGGTATGGATTATGTGCAGGTAGATAAGATGTGGTGTTGTCATCACGTTCGGTGCTGACAATGTGGGCTGAAGTGTATATTGTCATCCTGTACTGTTCTATGTTCTAACTCAACGTTTGCATTAAATTCAATGGTAAGGGGAGGGTTGAAAGCGAGTTGTGAGAAGAATGTGAGGAAACGGTGTGATTTAGGCAAGCTGGGTGAATGAGCAAATGGAGCGGCACAGTGGTGGAACAGTAGAGATGCCACCTCACAGTGCAGAGAGCCGGATTCGATCCTGACTATGGGTGCTGGCTATACGGAGTTGGGCTGTTCTCCCTGTGACAGCATAAACTCTCCGCCGGTGCTCTGGTTTCTTCCCACACTCCAAAGACGTACAAGTCTGTAGGTTATTTTGGCTTTGGTATAGCCACACCCTTTGGGTAATGGGAAAGAGAGTAAAGGGATAGTTAATGACCCCAGAATTAATGGGAAAGAAAGCTCACAAAGGGATAGGAGAGTATGGCCAAGTGTAATAGGGATCGATGTGAAAGGTGAGATGTGTAAGGAATTAAAAGAATTGTATATGAATGCGCAAAATATAAGAAGTAAAGTGGATGAGCTTGAGGCTCGGTTAGAGGTTGGTATATATGACATTGTGGGGATTACTGAGACATGGCTGCAGGAGGATCGGGCCTGGGAACTTAATATTCAGGGTTATACATCCTATAGAAAGGACAGGCAGGTGGGCAGAGGAGGGGGGGTAGCTCTGCTGGTGAGGGATGGAATTCAGTCCCTTGCGAGGGAAGACATAGGGGCTGACAAGGTAGAGTCACTGTGGATTGAATTGTAAAGGCAAGAAGACACTAATTGGTGATATCTACAGACCCCCAAATAGTAGCCCAGATGTAGGGTGTAAGTTGCAGCAGGAGTTCAAACTGGCATGTAACAAAGGTAATGCCACTGTGGTGATGGGGGATTTCAATATGCAGGAAGACTGGGTTTAGTGTTGTCCAATGAACCAGATATGATAAGAGAACTCGAGGTAAAGGAACCGCTTGGAGGTAGTGATTATAATATGATTAGTTTTAATCTGCAATTGAGAAGGAGAAGGTTAAATCGGAAGTGTCAGTGATGCAGTTGAACAAAGGGGACTATGAAGGCATGAGAGAGGAGCTGGCCAAGGTAGACTAGAAAGGGATCCTAGCAGGAATGACGGTGGAACAGCAATGGCAGGAATTTCTGGGCATAATCCAGAAGACACAGGATCATTTCATTCCAAAAAGGAAGAAAGATTCTAAGGGGAGTAGGAGGCAACCATGGCTGACAAGAGAAGTTAGGGATAGAATAAAACTAAAAGACAAGATGAAAAGATGAAGTACGAAGAGAAGCTGGCCAGGAATATAAAGAAGGATAGTAAAAGCTTCTTTAGATATATTAAGGGAAAAAGAGTAGCAAATTCAAATGTGGGTCCCTTGAATGCAGACATGGGTGAAATTAAGATGTGACAAGTAAAATGAGACCACATCTGGAGTATTGTCCAGTTTTGGTCCCCTAATTTGAGGAAGGATATCCTTGTGGCAGTGCAGTGTAGATTCACGTGATTGATCCCTGGGATGGCGGGACTGTCATAGAGGAAAGTTTGAAAAGGCTTGTATTCACTAGAGTTTAGAAGGATGAGGGGGAATCTTATAGAAACATATAAAATTATAAAAGGGCTGGACAAGCTAGATGGAGGAAAAACGTTCCCAATTTTCGGCGAGTCCAGAACCAGGAGCCACAGTCTTGGAATAAATGGGAAATCATTTAAGACTGAGGTGAGAAAAAACTTTTTCATCCCGAGAGTTGTGAATTTGTGGAATTCTCTGCCACAGAGGGCAGTGGAGGCCAAGTCACTTGATGGATTTAAGAGAGAGTTAGATAGAGCTCTAGGGGATAGTGGAATCAAGGGATATGGGGAGAAGACAGGCACGGGTTATTGATTGGGGACGATCAGCCATGATCACAATGAATGGCGGTGCTGGCTCAAAGGGCCAAATGGCTTCCTCCTGCACCTATTTTCTATGTCTCTATGCTTATATTGTAAATTGTCCCTGGAGTGTTGGATAGTGTTGTTAACCCTGGCTAAATTGGACCAGCAAGGACTTCAAAATGGGGTTAAGTTTCAGGGTTGCTGGGAGATCTGATCAAATTGGAATTACTCTCTGCAGAGCTGGGAAAGGCTGTGAAGAGGTTCCAGAGTGTCTGGAGCTTAGATACAATTTGCAAGCAAAGAATGGGAAGCCCTGCAAACACTGTCAATCTGGTGCAAAATGCATAGAATGGATTGGATGGCTGCAAGCCAGACATACACCTTGTAAATAGTTGTAAATAATGTTTCAGTGTCTGACTTTGCCAAGTGTTGACTGGATGAGGTGTTGAGCCTTGTCTGAGTTTTCTCTTAATCAGGGTATCATCTCGAGGTCCGTTGTGAATACGATGTATTGAACTATTGTATCATTGGGTTAGGCGAATGCCTGTTATGTTTGGGGTTAATCGATATCTGTAATTGGTTGATTAAGAGACCACCCCCATGTTGTTCGGCCCTCCAGGTCCCGGGACCTATAAAAGTCTGCGATCACGAGGCTCAGCATCGATCTTTTGGAAGAGCGCTCAGGACCGCGTACCCTTCTGGAGAGCCTCTGTCTGAGCGAGGCCTAGAGGGCTTGAACAGGCAGACGCAAGGATCGAACCCGCGGTGGGATAGGTACTGTGTGCGATCTGTGACGCACTTTTGGTAAAATAAAATTCAGTTGATTCAAGTGCTTGATTCAGTGTTTTTATTGGAACTAGACTGGGGGGAAGCTTAGAAACGAGCAATTATCAGTGTTAGTGCACAGGGATCGCTGGTCAGCATGGACTCGGTGGGCTGAAGGGCCTGTTTCCGCACTGTATCGCTAAACCAAAGCAAAAAATGCAAGATGGTAGCTGAGCAAAGAGTAATCTCCTTATGGACCTTGGGGAGCAAAGGCCTATGTGTGGAGCAAGAGACATGAGCAATGCAAACTGAATACTTACCTGTATTCACCAAGGAGAAGGACATTGAAGATGATATGTTGATGATAGACACAAAATGCTGGAGTAACTGAGCGGGCATCTGCAGTTCCTTCCCACACATAATGTGATGGTCTGGAGCATGGCAGTTTTAAGGAGATGTGCGATATCATGGATTTAACAAAGGGTTAACAAATCACATGGGCTGGACGAAATTTCTGCAAGGATTCTGTGGAAAGCAAGGCAAGAGATACTGGGACCCTGATGGAGTTATTTTTTTTAATATGTAGCTCACAGATCACGTTTCAGTTGAAACAGAAAAGTGATGCATTTAAGAGGAGATACAATATGCACAGAAGGATGAAAGGATATATATTGACATGGATGCAGGGTGTGTAGAAGGACTGGGAGTGTTAAGGAGCTCCCATAATCAAGACAAATCAGCCATTACCACGTTATGGATTCCATGTAATTCAGTTAAGTATAACCTGGTATATTAGTCTTCATGATGGAGAGAAGGTTCAGTCAGGATGGAAAGATTTAGATGGACCATATGGCCTCTCTCATTTTTAGCTTAGTTTAGAGATAGAGCATGGAAGCAGCCCCTTCAGCCCACCGGGTCCGCACCAACCAGCGATCGCCCATACATTAGTTCTATCCTACACACTAGGGACAGTTTACAGACACTAATTAATCTGTAAACCTGCACGTCTTTTGGATGCGTGAGGAAACCGGAGCACCCGGAAGAAACCCAATGAACCTACAAACCTGAATGTCTCTGGAGTGTGGGAGGAAACCGAAGATCTCTGAGAAAACCGACGGGGAGAACGTACTAACTCCGTGCAGACAGCACCTGTGGTCAGGATTGTGGCTAGGTCTCTTGCACTGCAGCAGCTCTGCTGCTGTGCCTCCATGCTGCCACTGATGTCTGTTGACAACGGTAATCGTTCAGGATAATTTGTGGGACAGCAGCTTGTCTTAGACAAGGAAGCATAACAAGAAATAAGTAGAGTTGATGGCGACCTCGATCAGGACAATGCAACTTCTTTGTTTATCCATCAAAGATGAACACACCATAGTCCACCAGCTCCCAGTTTGGCCAACTCTCATTTCCGAATCCTTCTTTGGAATCCTTCTCCCCCTCCACCCCCCCCCCACCCCCCCATCAACCACCCGCCCTCCCACACAAGTTCATGCTCATCCAATCTTCATCTCCTAACCAGCCCCTACTGAGGTTTTCACCATTTTGCTTGGCTTTCCATTAACTAGGCCTTAAAGTATTCCCCCTCCTCTTTTAAGATGTTCTTTAGCACTCCCCTTTTGACACCAAATTATTAATCTAACAGGGCTGTTTGTCAAACGGTGCCCCGCTTAAACACCTAGGGATGTGCCACTGCTTTGAAGACCTCATATAAATACAAGTTGTTCTTCCTACACTCAGAATTCCCAGATGTACAGTTAGTAAACCTGAAATGAAGAGCAGAGTACTGCTCAAAGATATCGTCCTAGATTTATGAGTACTTAAATTGTTTAATTGTTAGTTAACGACATTTGGCTGGAGAACAAAGAATAATCTATCCCCCTTTTAATAAGGAAATCTGTGAATTTACTCAAAAGGAATAAATGAATAGCTGCCAGCACTGGAAATATTTTAAAGTCGAGAGAATGCCCGTTTGATCAACCTATGTCATTATCATTCCCTTTTACATTTGATTTGGCAAAGACACTAATGCATTCAATGCATGTTATCTCAGTCTTAAAGTATTCACTAACATCATAAAGTTCCAATAGGCCATAATTCATCAACATTAACTCTCTGATTTTAATGAAGGGTTCAGTTAAATATTTATTGGAGGATAGCAGCATAAAATCACTAGAAGAGTATGTCATTTGTTGCTTAAAATGGAAATGGTGAATTTATTGGATTTTTTTAAATTAGCTTTATTAAACAATTTGATTACAAATAGCATGGTTGTAATCTTTAATGTAACATGTTTACGTGCAATACAAGCCTTCACAATCCATTACTGTGTAGGAAGGAACTGCAGATGCTGGTTTACACCGAAGATAGACACAAAATGCTGGAGTAACTCAGCTGGTCAGGCAGCATGTCTGAATAGAAGGAATGGGTTACGTTTCGGGACGAGACCCTTCTTCAGAAGAAGGGTCTCAAGAGGGGTCTCGACCCGATAGGGCAGCATGGTGGTGCAGCAGTAGAATTGCTATCTTACAGCGCCAGAGACCCGGGTTTGATCCCGAATGCAGGTGCTGTCTGTACGGAGTTTGTACGTTCTCCCCGTGACCGAGTGGGTTTCCTCCCATACTCCAGACATACAGGTTTGTAGGTTAATTGGCTTGGTATAAGTGTAACATAGTCCTCCAGTGTGTGTAGGGTAGCGGTTAATTTGCGGTGGGCCAAAGGGCCTGTTTCTGCGCTGTATGTCTAATCTAAACTAAAGTGAGATGGTGCCTGTCCTGCCGAGTTACTCCAGCATTTTGTGTCCGCAATCCATTGCAGTTTGTGATCAGGGGTGGTCTGCAACTCTCAGCCCACAAAATACCAAGGTCTATGCTGCAAAAATATGCCTCATACACTGTTCGGGAGGAAGATGGTGGGAAGGCAAAGAGCTCAGCGGCAATAAATCAGACCAGAGCAACACCCCAACTCTTTGTTGCCATTTTGAATTATACGCACTTTGAAACACGAAAGCCAAGAGCTGGAGATATAATTCAGGAGGGAAGGAGGAACCAGTGGAGATGGCGTCAGCACCAAATTAGTACAGTCATCAGACCGACAACGAGAGGTAAATAACTTGTCGAAATGTTAGTTGAAATATTTTGGTGCATTTAAAGCAAAAAAATCACTAAATCTAACTCAGTACGGATATATAGATTGTCAAATATTCCAGGCTGTTAAATATTGGCGGTATACCTGAAACATAATCCTTTGAAAAATCAGGCCTGCGTGAAGCAGCAGCTTTTGAAAGGTGAAGTTTATTTGGTAATGTTCAGTTTTCCAAGATGGGTTTATTTTATCCTTTGTTTAAGCTTCTCAGGGTGCCTGACAACATTGTGAATGACAAATGCATTAACAAAGGTCTGTCCACTCGGTTTTGGTGTCGGTAACCTCAGCTCAGGCCCAGGTAGCTCCTAGAGTATCTCCCAATGTTCAAGCAAGTTGACAGTCTCATGGACCATATCTGAGGAAGGATGTGCTGTCTCTGGAGAGGGTCCAAAGGTGGTTCATAAGAACAGTATCAGGAATGAGTAAAGGGGCTGTCCCACTTGGGCGACCTAATTGGCGAGTTTAGAAGAGTTTAGGAGAGTTGAAAAAATGTCATGTTGAAGACCTCCTTCAACTATATTGAAGACTAGCTTCATCTACCTACGACTAACTTTGGGAAAATTGGACACCGAATTGGACAACCTCCTTCGATCTCCCTTCGACTATGATGAAGACTATGTACAATTACCTTTGACGACCTTTGACTACCCCCAATTACCTACGACTAACATGCCGACCTGCTACGACCTACTATGACTAAATGTAAGAGTAAAAAAAGTAGCGATTTTTTCCATGGTGACCTTTTTTTTACTCGCGGGCATTTTTCAACGTTGAAAAATATGCCGCGACCTAGCTGAGGCCTCGAGTACACGGGGACTACTCTCACACATGAAGGTGAGTTACAAAGACCTCCTATGACCTCGTGTCGACCATGCTGCGAGTACGAGTCAAGGGAAAACTCGCCAGAACTCACGGATTAGGTTGTCCATGTGGGACAGCCCCTTTAGTTAACCTACGATGAGTGTTTGTTGGCACTGGGCCTGTACTCGCTGGAGTTTAGAAGAATGAGGGCGTCCACATTGAAACATACGGAATAGTCAAAGGCTTGGATAGGGTGGATGTGGAGAGGATGTTTCCATCAGTGGGAGATTCTAGGGCTAGAGGTCATAGCCTTAGAATTAAAGGACATTCTTTTAGGAAGGAGATGAGGAGAAATTTCTGAACGCAAAGGGTGGTGAATGTTTTAGTTTAGTTTAAAGACACAGCACGGAAACAGGCTCTTCGGCCCACCGGGTCCATGCCAACCACCGATCCCCGCATATTAACACTATCCAACACACACTGGGGACAATTTTGTTACATTTACCAAGCCAATGTACTGACATACCTGTACGTCTTGAGTGTGGGAGAAAACCGAAGATCTCAGAGAAAACCCACATGGTCACGGGGAGAACGTACAAACTCCGTACAGACAGCACCCCCGTAGTCGGTAGTACGAACCCGGGTCTCTGACGCTGCAAGCGCTGTAAGGCAGCAACTCTACCGCTGCACACCGTGCCGCCCTCTGTGGAAGTCTATGCCGCAGAAGGCTGTGGAGGCCAAGTCAGTGGATATTTTTAAGGCAGAGATAGATAGATTTTTGATTAGTACAGGTGTCAGAGGTTGTGGGGAGAAGGCAGGAGAACGGGGTTAGAAGGGAGAGTTATCAGAATTTTTCCTAATATCTCTCCTATCTGCGATAAATGTCAATACTCTGAGGCTAATTTAACCCATACTTTTGTAAATTGCATAAAAATTAAAACATTTTGGGTGGATATTTTTAAAATTATTTCCATAGTGGTTAATATTCAACTGGATCCCGATCCTAAATTAATAATATTGGGCATATCTGAACAATACCTAAAACTAACAATAAACCAAAGAAATGTCCTGGGTTATAGTATAATAACTGGGGAAAAACTAATATCACAATTTTGGAAAAACCCTGCATTCCCTACAACTAAAATGTGGATTATGGAGATGTCGGAGACCTTAAATCTGGAAAAAATTAGATTTGTTTTAATCGACAAACCTGAATTATTTACTAGAATATGGTCCCCGTTCATAGATTATTTGAAGGGGTAGAATGGGCCAGCGCTGAGGCTCGACGGAAGCTTGAACCCAGGACTAGACGAATAGTTTTGTTTTCTGTACCTACTGACCTATCTCCTAAGTTGTATTATAAAATTAAAAAATAAAAATAATAAATTCAAAAAAAAAAAAAAAAGGGAGAGTTAGATCAGCTCTGATTGAATTGTGTCGAGTTAAACCCCTGTCTCACGGTGCGAGTCCACCCACGAGTGATCCCGAGTTAAAAACAAATCAAACTCATGGTAATCACGTAGCATTAACGTAGCGGGAGCGTCGGAGCTCGTGGACATAACTTAGCGACTCGTAACGCTAACGGCAGGTACTCGGGAAACGTGTTAACTCGTGAAAAATTTTCAACGTGTTGAAAGATTTCCACGAGTCAAATATACTATTGAAGGTAAATTCTGATACTTTTAAACTTGTTGTAATACCGTAGTAGCCCGTGGGTTTACCGTGGTGACTCGTGAGTAACTCGTGGGTTACTGCCTGAGTTAACACCGGGCGGGATGCGTGAAAAGTGACCATACTGAGGGAATTGCCACGTATATGAAGCAGAGAGAAACACGAGTTCCACACGGCTCTGCCCGACTTTTGAGAATGGATTTCGTGGTTTGTACCCACTCCCCCTCCCTGCCCACCCAACCCACCTACCAAGCCAGCCAGCCGGACCCCTCCTCGTTACAGTGGCGGAAGCGACATTTCCAAGAGAATGGGGCAGGGCTGGGATGGGAGCAGGGCAGATGAGGTGCACCAAAGGAACAAACAAGTTGGTGGTTGCAAGGGGCAGGCGGCAGAAGCCTTGTGCCCCAGCGAGGTAGACCGCTCTTCCCCCTGCTAATGCACACACAGAAAGAGAGAGATGAGAGCAGAGAATGATCCCAGCCTAACCCAACAACCTTGTCACGCCTGCGTATACACCCACCCCAACCTCCCTCCACCTCAACTCACGCCTGGACACCTAAGCAGCTCAGGAGGCGAACCCTGAGCTCCGCCTCCCAACAATCTGATGTGCAACTGATGTGAAAGAACAGCGGCTGCGGCTGACCGGCACCCGGCATGGACTTCTCACGCCCTCACACACGGAAAGTGTGTGCGAATAAGCAAAAACAAGGAATAAAATCAAAGCCCAGCTTGAAAGGCAACAAAAAAAATATTCCGCTTAGAACGAGCAGGCGCGGAGACATCCGTCCACATTCAAAGATTTCATCTCCCGTCTCCCTGCAGTGTGTAGACCTGGCAGTAAATTCAATTAAAATATAACAAACCTTCACCCGCTGGTCTTCTAACTACGTGATGTGTGTTTCAAGCAAATCCTAAGTATAACTGCTCTGGCACTGGACGGTGCGCATTTTCCCTTTGTTGGTCATATCAATAGATGCGGCCGCGCTGAATTCTATCTTTAACTCAAAGCCGCAGGATGGAGCTGTCTTCTTTAACACTGTTGCTTCGCTGCCTCCGCCTCCTTGCTGCACAATGGCAGCGAGTGCGGGGCTGAGATCCTGCCTAGTTTTTTTTAAGTTCAGAAATTGGTTAACTTTCAATACTGAATCAGAATATACTTACTGTATGAGATGCTGTCCAGCTCCTCTATTTGATACTTAAAACAGGCCTTCATTCACGGTGGTGCAGCGGTAGAGTTGCTGCCCGACAGCGAATGCAGCGCCGGAGACCCGGGTTCGATCCCGACTACGGGTGCTGTCTGTACTGAGTTTGTACGTTCTCCCCGTGACCTGCGTGGGTTTTCTCCGAGATCCTCCCACACTCCAAAGACGTACAGGTTTGTAGGTTAATTGGCTTGGTGAATGTAAAAATGTCCATAGTGGGTGTAGGATGGTGTTAGTGTGCAGGGATCGCTGGTCGGCGCGGACCCGGTGGTCCGAAGGGCCTGTTTCCTCTCTGTATCTCTGAACTAAACTAAACTAACAGGGGAGAACACTGGACCTTCTTGGTCAGTTTATTATTTTACACTTATATACATTACACAGATCACGGAGTGTGAAATAAAGCTGGCAAGCCAAGGTCACGCAAGAAACGGAGGAAAACGGGAGACGATTTTATTCAGTAACTCCATTCTGGCAGAACATCTATCCTGTGTTAAGAAACCTAACTTTCAGGGGATTTAAATCTTGAGTTCAACTTCTACCTGAATTTAATAGATTTACAAAAGCTTTGAAGTTCTCCCTGAAGTCCGTTTCTTAAACACCTTTACGTTTTGTGCTTTTTTTGACAGCCAAGTACTTTAAATGCCATTTAATGCATTGTAGCAATGATAGGCAACGATTTGATAAAAGGTTAAACCTGTTTTTTTTGTTTGCAAACACACAGCAGTTAATTACATGACAAGACATAACCATGTCACTTACGCACAGCACCGCCCTTGGAAAAAATACGAGGTACGTTGCCTGTGGCTGGAGTTTGCAAACAAATGAATGGGTTGTCACAATTCGTTCATTTATGTGGGCAACGCATCTGAGCAGAATCTGAGAATGGAGCGGCGTCCTAGAAAAGCATGCAGCTACAAAAGAGACACAGAGAAGCTGATCATCGGGGCAGTTCTATCCAGATACTGTAGATTTTTATAGTAAAAAAAAACTGCATGACATCATTTTTGTCCATGTGATGATTTTTCCACACGTCGGTAGTCGTTGTTGGCTCAAGAGTAACTCGGGAGAGGAACGTGGTAACTCGGGATAGGTACTTGGTACATCGCAGCAATGAGAAGTAAACGGCAAACTTAGACATAAACGTGAGAACTCGTTTAAACTCATGAACATAAACTTGGAATCTCGTAGACAACCCCAAGCTTGATTTTTTTCTTTCACTCGGGATCACTCGTGGGTAGACTCGCACCGTGAGACAGGGGCTGAATGGCCTAATTCTGCTCCTCTCACATGACCTGATAACCATCTCTACATTTTACAGCCTGGAGCTCACATGTCTGGTACCAGGCTTGGTGCTTAGAAGAATTCCCAAGAACGAGAGTCAGTGCTAAATGGGTCACCGTACATCGCAAGGTGCGTCATTGTCGCAGCATCTGCTGGTAACTTGGCCAAAACTCCTGCCTCCCACTGTTGCTCATCGAGGAGTGAATTGCCCACAACTTGATGTGGAGAGGCTGCCAGTGAGGGCTGGTGCTGGGCAGGCCAGGGTGGATGGTACACGTATTCATTGCCGGGTTGTGGGTACCCTGGCTGGTACTGTGAAGGACAGCCATTGGCAGGGAGCTAGCAGCACCTGCCTCACACGCTGACAGATCATTTGGATCTGTGGTCTTTGTAGCTTTAGTTTTAGAGATACAGCATGGAAACAGGTCCATCAGCACCCTTTATGTGGCGAATCTTTGCATACCTTGGGTGCACAAAGCAAAGAATCTCACTGTGACATGTTACATGTGATAATAAAGTTTCATCCATTCATTCAGTCTGTGCCAACCAATGATCATCCATCCACTGGTTCTATCCTACACACAAGGGGCAATTTACAGAAGCCAATTAACCTGCACATCTTTGGGATGTGGGAGGAAACCAGAGCACCCAGAGAAAACCCATGCGATCACAGGGAGAATGTACAGGCTCCAAACAGACAGCACCCGAGGTCAGGATCGAACCCGTGACTTTGGCTCTGCACGGTAGCAACTCAAACACTGCGCCACACTCCTCTTCCCTTCTCATGCACGAGTCCTGACATCCCAGGAATCAGTCTGGTGAACCTTCTCTGTACCCCCTCCATGGCAAGAATGTCTTTTCTCAGATTTGGAGACCAAAACTGTACGCAATACTCCAGGTGTGGTCTCACCAAAACCCTGTACAACTGCAGTAGAACCTCCCTGCTCCTATACTCAAATCCTTTCGCTATGAATGCTAACATACCATTTGCTTTTTTCACTGCCTGCTGCACCTGCATGCCTACTTTCAATGATTGGTGTACCATGACACCCAGGTCTCGTTGCATCTCCCCTTTTCCTAATTTGCCACCATTAAGATAATAGTCTACCCTCCTGTTTTTGCCACCAAAGTGGATAACCTCACATTTATCCACATTATACTGCATCTGCCGTGCATTTGCCCACTCACCCAGCCTATCCAACTCGCCTTGCAGCCTCCTAGCATCCTCCTCACACCTAACACTACCCCTCAGCTTAGTGTCATCTGCAAACTTGGAGATGTTGCATTCAATTCCCTCGTCCAAATCATTAATATATATTGTAAATAGCTGAGGTCCCAGCACTGAGCCTTGCGGTACCCCACTAGTCACTGCCTGCCATTCTGAAAAGGATCCGTTTACTCCTACTCTTTGCTTCCTGTCTGCCAGCCAGTTTCTATCCACATCAATACTGAACCCCCAATACCGTGTGCTTTAAGTTTGTATACTAATCTCTTATGTGGGACCTTGTCGAAAGCCTTCTGACAGTCTAGATATAACACATCCACTGGTTCTCCCTTATCCACTCTGCTAGTTACATCCTCGAAAAATTCTATAGGATTAGTCAGATATGATTTACCTTTCGTAAACCCATGCTGACTTTGTCTAATGATTTCACCACTTTCCAAATGTACTGCTTTCCCATCTTTAATAACTGACTCTAGCAGTTTCCCCACTACCAATGTTAGACTAACTGGTCTGTAATTCCCCGTTTTCTCTCTCCCTCCTTTTTTAAAAAAGTGGAGTTACATTAGCTACCCTCCAATCTTCAGGAACTACTCCAGAATCTAAGGAGTTTTGAAAAATTATCACTAATGCATCCACTATTTTGTGGCTACTTCCTCGAGTACTCTGAGATGCAGACTATCTGGCCCTGGGGATTTATCGGCCTTTAATCCATTCAATTTACCCAACACCACTTCTCGGCTAACCTGGATTTCACTCAGTTCCTCCACCTTATTTGACCCCCGGTCCCCTGCTATTTCCGGCAGATTATTTATGTCTTCCTTAGTGAAGACAGAACCAAAGTAGTTATTCAATTGGTCTACCATGTCCTTGTTCCCCATGATCAATTCACCTGTTTCTGACTGCAAGGGACCTACATTTGTTTTAACTAATCTCTTCACACATCTATAAAAGCTTTTTCAGTCAATTTTTATGTTCCTGCCAGTTTTCTTTCATAATCTATTTTCCCTTTCCTAAATAAGCCCTTTGTCCTCCTCTGCTGAACTCTCCCAGTCCTCTGGTAGGCTGCTTTTTCTGGCTAATTTGTATGCTTCATCTTTTGTTTTTATACTATCCCTGATTTCCCTTGTTATCCATGGATGCACTACCTGCCCTGATTTATTCTTTTGCCAAACTGGGATGAACAATTGCTGTAGTTCATCCATGCAGTCTTTAAATACCTTCCATTGCACATCCACTGTCAACCCTTTAAGAATCACTTGCCAGTCTATCTTGGCCAATTCACTTCTCATACCTTCAAAGTTACATTTGTTTAAGTTCAGAACACTTGTTTCTGACTTAATTATGTCACTCTCCATCCTAATGAAGAACTCAACCATATTATGGTCACTCTTGCCCAAGGGGCCCCACACAACAAGACTGCTAACTAACCCTTCCCCATTACTCAATACCCAGTCTAGAATAGCCTGCTCTCTCGTTGGTTCCTCTACATGTTGGTTTACTACAGGTTGGCAGCAGCTTCCCAGAGCAGCAATGCCCAGATCAGCACCCGAGGTCAGGATCGAACCGGGTCTCTGGTTCTGCAAAGTAGCAACTCTACCACTGAGCCATTGTGCCGCACTTCCAGTATGGATGCTACTTTGTATAATCGGTGTAATGGTTAGTATAGATGTCTGGATAGAGGGGTCTGAATCTGAGTTTTATTATTCTGACATATGTATTTCTCTGCCACAGAAGGCAGTGGAGGCCAATTCACTGGATATATTCAAGAGCGAATTAGATAGAGCATTTTGGGCAAACAGAATCATTGGGATAAGGGGAGAAAGCAGTAACGGGGCACTGATTTAGGATGGTTAGCCATGATCATATTGAATGGCGGTGCTGGCTCAAAGGACCAAATGGCCTACTCCTGCACCTACTTTCTATGTACTTGTCTCTTTCAACTCAGATTCAGACCCCTCTATCCAGACATCTATACTAACCATTACACCGATCTGCACTCATCCCGTTTACCCACATTCAGTTCATAGCCTTCTGTGTCTTGGCAGTTCAACAACGTTCGGCTTCACAGTGGCGCGGCAGCAGAGTTGCCGCCTGACAGCGCCAGAGACCCAGGTTCGATCCTATATGCATATCTTTCATTCATCTGTTCTCTATCTCTCTACATCACCGTCTATATCTCCCATTTCCCTTTCCCCTGACTTAGTCTGAAGAAGGGTCACCTATTGCTTTCTCCAGAGATGCAGTCTGGCCCACTGAGTTACTGCAGCTTTTTGTGGGCTGTTTTGTTTTACACACGGCAGATGCAGAGAGCCTAGAACGCACTGCCAGAGGTAGCAGTGGAGGGAGATACAATAGTGGCTTTTAAGATACTTTTAGTTAGTCACATGGATAGGCAGCGAATGGAGGGATACGGATTCTGTGCCGGCTTATAAGAGTTGATCTTGGCATCGTGTTCTATACAAACATTGCAGACCAAATGGCCTGTAACTAAGCGGTGCTCTTCTGTGGTCTACTTCCTGATCTGAAATGTTCCATGTTCTTGATCAGAAGGCTACCTGAACTAGTTCATTTCCGCTACGTGAAAAGGTTTGATAAGCTTAGATTTTTTTTCAGAACATCAGAGATTGAGAGGAGACTTGAGGTAGTATAGAGGAGGCGTAGGTAGTGTAGACAGCCAGAACCTTTTTCCGCAGGGTGAAAATGGCCAGCACTAGAGGTCATAGCTATAAGGTGAGACAGGGAGAATTTAATGAACATGTGCAGAGCAAGTTTTTTTTTAAACACAAAGGGCTGAGGGCATGGAATACATTACCAGGGGTGGCAGTGGAGGCATATACAGTAGTGGAATTGGAGAGTCTTTTAGATAGGCACGTGGAAATGTAGGGAATAAAGGTTATCGGTCATATACAGGTAGATGAGGTCCATTTAACTTGGCATCATTTTTAGTACAAACATCGTGGGCAGAAGGGCCACATTCCTGTGCTGTACTATGTTATATGTTCTATAATTAATCTGGAAAGGGTCCAGAAAAGATTCACACGAATGTTACTGGGAATGGATGGCATGAGATACAAGGTGAGACCATAAAGGCTGGGGCTTTTTTTTCCGGGAATATAATAGACTAAACAGAGAACTTAGAGGTGCAAAAAAAGTCATGAGGGATAGAAATAGTTGGATGGTCCCAATCTTTTTCCCCAGGGTAAAGGAATATCAAAATAAAGGGAATAGATGTTCGATGAAAAGGGAAAGATTTAAAGGGGACCCGTGGAGCAAGTTATTTTTCCCCACAGTGGCGGGAAAATGGAGCAAGCTGTCAAAGTAAGTGATAGAGGCAGGCAGCATTACAAGTTTAAAAGACATTTGGACAGGTAAACGGATAGCAAAGGTTTAGAAGAATATGAACCAAATGCAGGGAAATGGAACTAGCTCGTGGAGGCAACCAGCTGGTGCGGATGAGTTGGGATGCAGGGACTGATTCCTTGCAATGTAACTATAAGAAATGTCATTGTTCCATTCAAGGTAGATATAAAAAATAAACATTCATGATTCTCGACAATAAAGATGTTCTGAGAAAAGTCTACGAACAGTTGGGCTCTGCTGCCATCTTGTGGTAATCTAACACAATGGCCAAATAAAGAAACAACTTGAGAGGGATTGAGGAATACTGGAGAAACACTAAAGATGCGTTGGAAGCACGATGATTGAGCCGATTGAATCAATCTTCTCAATGACATTTATTCAAGTAGCGACATTACAAAACTTCCTCCAATTCAAAATGCGCAGTGTAGACAAAACTGAAAAGCCCAAGAATGAAGGAAGGTGCAAAATACAAATGGCGCACATTGTGCAGTCCATCACTTCCCCAACACCAAAGGATCCTGCAGGGAATTGTGTCTGAAAAAAAGCAACTTACATCACCACCCACCAGCTCTACTCTGACCACACGCTTATCTCACTACCACCATCAGAAAGGTACAGAAGGTGAAAACGATTGACCCCCAAGGTTCAAGAATAAGCCCCTCCTCGTTTAGCTTAGTTTATTGTCGTCATGTGTGCTGAGGTACAGCGAAACCCTTTTGTGTGCTAACTAGCCAGCAGAAAAACAAAACATGATTACAATCGAGCTATTTACAGTGTGTAGATGCACGGAAAGGGAATAATGTTTAGTGCAGGGGAAAGCCAATAAATTCCGAACCAAGATGGTCCGAGGGTCACCAATGAGGTAGATAGCAGTTCAGGACTGCTCTCTAGTTGTGGCAGGGCGATTCCGTTGCTTGAGAACAACTGTGAAGAAACTGCCCCTGAATCTAGAGATGTGCATTTTCATACTTCTATAATTTTTGCCTGATGGGAGAGAGGGGAAGAGGGAGTGGCCAGGGTGTGACATATCCATGACTATCCTTGCCGAGGATAAATGGAGTCAATAGAAGGGAGGTTGGTTGGTGTGATGGTCTGGGCTGCGTCCACAATTGACTGCAATTTCGTGCGGTCTTGGATGGAGCTCGTACAATGCTACACAGCTCTATCCACAACCCTACCGATGGCAACAAACTGTGTGTAGGTTGCACTGCACTCTTCAGCTTGCACAATTATGGTCTTGTCAGTGAATCTTGCTGACAATGTTATATTATTGTCATTGTATATTTATTTATTTATTGCGGTGTGTTAATATGCTGTGGGTGAGGTTTTTTTCCCCCAGGGTTGGAGAATCAAGAGAACATAGGTTTAAGGCAAGAGGGGCAAGATTTAATAGGAACCAGAGGGACACGTTTTTCACTTGGGGGGGGGGGGGGGGGGGGGGGGGGGAATACAGAACAAACAACTTTAGAAGGTATTCAAGCTAGGTACTATAACATTTTAACAACATTTGGACAGGTACAGGCACAGGAAATATTTTGAGAGACCTGGGTCAAACGTGGCCAAACGTGGCTAGCTCAGATGGGGCAACTTGGTCAGTCCGGACAAGTTGGGTTGAAGGGCCAGTTTCCAAACTGTCCGACCATACAGGCGATCCCCTGCATTACAAGCGTCTGGGTAACTTCAGATCACAACATCCCACTTGCCGATTTTTTCGGTGACAGCCGACATCACTGACTGACGTATCAGGTCACCGAAAAAGCTGCGGCGTGATGACATACTGACGCGCAGTGTTTCCTCAAGTGCCGCAACGTTTTTGTGTCGCCGCTGGATGTTGAAATGTTCAAAATCTTTCGGCGATCCTGATACATCAGTCGCCGAAAAAAAAATCGCCAAGTGGGACAGGCCCTTTAAACTACAGATCTCACAAATCACTATCGAAAAATATGAGTTACAGAATTAAATTTGCTCTCATGAAATTTGTGAAAGAGCAAATAAACAGACTTTATTATTTTTTCAACTCGTGTTTCTCGACATGGCGATGCGACTTTGGACGACAGAAAATGACAAGGTAGACAGCGTTCTCAGAATGCAAGCACCCGCCTTGTGGAGATCTCCTGCAATGCACTTTGGAAGATTAAATTCTGGTAGGACACAGAGGGTTATTAGGGCAGAGAGATTAACAGCATTTATATACTGAGACTTTGCAGAACAAGTCCATCGCTCCCCGAAAGTGGTGACACAGGTGGATGGAATAGTGAAGACAACATTTGGAATTCTTGCCTTCAGCACCTGGCATTGATTAAAGGAGTGCAGTTAATGGGAGCAATGGAAACAGAGCCCTTGTGTTAAAGGAAGCACGGCAACAGCACCTGGTAAACCAGATTCCTGCGTTTTCAAATAATCTGTTCTCTGATCGTTGGAATGTTACTCCATGTGCAGGAATTTTGATTTATTTGTGCTTGACAAATCTGTGGAGAATTAGACATCCTATTGATTCGTGAACGGGCATCACGTGAGCTGTTTCTATTTCTTCTGGTGCTAAACATTTTAGAAGTAACGACTTGCACGAATATTATCAAAAATAAAATTAAAGCAAAGGTGAAATCAAAGCAAATTTGTTGCTGGACCTATTGGTCATAGGAGGCATTTACTGAGAAAATGGATAATAGGTATTAGCGACAAACATGCAAAGCTGGCCCAAGGGACTTTTGTCCTGGTTGTGTTGAACTTGGAACAATGGAGGATTCTTAGTGACAAAGATCAGAAAGAGGGGTAGAGTGCTAAATTACTGAAATATAATTTCGAAACATTCCCTGCAAGTCAGAATTCTATGACATTGGAAGAGTTAGAGATTAAAATATTCAAGCTCATTGTTTGGGTCACGTTTGGGACTTGGTCTACAACTGGAATCATCTTATCGGCAAAAAATAAATGAAATTTAAGGATTTTTTGACGATAAAGTAAGAATGACTTAGTTGATTCTGGGACAAAACGTCCAATATAGAGTGACCCTTCCAACATTAATGCTCCAACTTTAAGTAAAGCTGTTGCAGAATTCACCAAATTATAAACAATAAGGGAACATATCTCAACACAAGTGGACAGAGTGGTAAAGAGGGTATATGCTATACCTGCCTTCATAATGGCATTTAAGATGCTTTTGGAAAGGCATATGACTATGCAGAGAATGGAGGGACATGGATTATGTTCCGGTGGATAAGAGATGGTCTTCGCTTCACGTTTAGTACAGACAGCGCGGGCCAATGGACCTGTTCTTCTGCTTTGCTGGTCCATGTTCTATGACACACGTTAAAAATGCGATGACAAGACGCGAAGACTCAAATTCAAACCAACTCCTTCAGTCAACCGCACCAACTGGAAAACTACATTCAATTAGGGTCACATTACAGAATAGTTGATTATATTGCAAAGAATAAGGAAGATAATTCTAACAAAGCATAGAACAGCACAGAAACAGGTCCTACAGCCATCAATGTCTGTGCCAAACAGGATGCCAACCCTTATCTGCATGTGCATAATTTGAGTGTAGGAGCAAGGAGGTCTTACTGCAGTTGTACAGGGCCCTGGTGAGACCACACCTGGGGTATCGTGCGCAATCTTGGTCTCCTAATTTAAGGAAGGACATCCTTGCTATTGGGGGAGTGCGGCATAGGTTCACCAGGTTAATTCCCAGGATGGCGGGACTGACATATGAAGAAAGAATGGGTCAACTAGGCTTGTATTCACTGGGATTTAGAAGGATTGGAGGGGATCTTACAGAAACATAAAATTCTTAAGGGATTGGACAGGCCAGATGCAGGAAAAATGTTCCCCATGTTGGGGGAGTCCAGAACCAGGGGTCACAGTTTAAGAATATGGGGTAGGCCATTTAGGAATGAGATGAGGAAAAGAAAGTTAAAGAGAAAGTTAGATATAGCTCTTAGAGCAAGGATTCCCAACCTGGCATAAATTAACCCCCAGGGGGTACATTTTGCCTACCCAGGGCGTAAATTAGTTGATTCTGGATTTGTACATATTTTTCTCATTGGATGACTCCGTTTGGTATGAGTATCTGTTCATCATCAGTTGCTCATAAATAAGTGAAATAACATTGTTATGTGCTATTAAAGTTGCCAGGGAGTAAATGGAACGAAAAAGGTTGGGAAACCCTGTCTTAGGGCTAACGGAATCAAGGGATATGGGGAGAAAGCAGGAACAGGGTACTGATGGAGGATGATCAGCCATGATCATATTGAATGGTGGTGCTGGCTGAAAGGACTGAATGGCCTACTCCTACACCTATTTTCTATGTTTCTATAATCAATATCCTTCCATTCCCTGCATATCTATGCACCTATCCAAATGTCTCTGAAATATCATTATTGTATTTGCCTTCACCACCACCCCTGCAGCATATTTCAGGCACTCCACACTGTGTCAAAAACTTGACATTAACATCTCCTTTCAACTTTGCCCCTCACAGCTTAAAGCTATGCCCTCTAGACTTTGATGTTTCCATCCTTGGAAAAAGGTTCTGACTGTCTACCCTAGCTACAATAAGTCGCTCAATTTTATGTACTTCTATCAGGTCTCTCCACAACTTCCGGCACCTCAGAGAAAACAATCCAAGCCTATCCATCTCTCCCTGCAGTTGACACCCCCGAAACCAGGCATCATTCTGGTAGACCTCCTCTGCATCCTTTCCAAAGCCTGCACATCCTTCCTGTAATGGGTTTACGATGATACTGCTGGAACTGGAAAAATTGTTGTCATGAGAAAATATTGGAATTTACTGGGATTGTTTGCAAGAGAGATTGAAGGAATATAGAGTTTACATCCTTGATTTCTGGTTATTGAATATCATGGCAGGAAGATCAGAAGGGAGATGCGGAAAACCTTTCCCACTCAGGGTTAGTATAATTCTGGAACTCACTGCATGAAATGGTGGTAGTGGCAGCAATACTCTTCAGGTCGAAACCATTCTTGGAGGAGTATTTGAACAGCCGCTGCCAAAATGATGGAAGATGGGTTAAGGCCAAGTAGCAATTTCTTGGCGAACAGAGACAAAATGAAGTGAATGGATGAGCTTAGACACAACGGAGAGAATGATTCAATCTTGTGCAACACTGCAGAAAAAAATATTAATGACTGATGGAACAAGATGGACATCCAGTGGATAATTTGTGACGGGAAAATGGAAACCATGGAATAGCAGTGGACATTAGCTCGATCAACTATTCAATTAGATCAGTGCTGATTTGCATCATAACTCCATTTAATCCACCTAAGTTACAGAGCGTTCACTTTCTATGCCTATAAAATATCTTAATTGATCTACCATTAAAGGTAGAAGGAAAAGTAATTGACAAATGGGAAGAATCCAACTATTAACTTGCTAAATTGCTGACAGTTTTGGTCTCCTAATTTGAGGAAGGACGTCCTTGTGATTGAGGCAGTGCAGCGTAGGTTCACGAGATTGATCCCTGGGATGGCGGGACTGTCATATGAGGAAAGATTGGAAAGATTGGGCTTGTATTCACAGGACTTTAGAAGGATGAGGGGGATCTTATAGAAACATAAAATTATAAAAGGACTGGATAAGCTAGATGCAGGAAAAATGTTCCCAATATTAGGTGAGTCCAGAACCAGGGGCCACAGTCATAGAATAAAGGGGAGGCCATTTAGGACTGAGGTGAGAAAAAACTTTCACCCAGAGAGTTGTGAATTTGTGGAATTCCCTGCCGCAGAGGGCAGTGGAGGCCAAATCACTGGATGGATTTAAGAGAGAGTTAGATAGAGCTCTAGGGGCTGGTGGAATCATATAACCATATATCAATTACAGCACGGAAACAGGCCATCTCGGCCCTTCTTGTCCGTGCCGAATACTTGCTCTCACCTAGTCCCATCTACCTGCACTCAGAACATAACCCTCCATTCCTTTCCCGTCCATATATCTATCCAATTTATTTTTAAATCATAAAATCGAACCTGCCTCCACCACTTCCACTGGAAGCTCATTCAACACAGCTACCACTCTCTGAGTAAAGAAGTTCCCCCTCATGTCACCCCTAAACTTCTGTCCCTTAATTCTCAAATCAAGGGATATGGGGAGAGGGCAGGCACGGGTTATTGTTTGGGGATGATCAGCCATGATCGCAATGAATCGCGGGTGGTGGCTCGAAGGGCCGAATGGCCTCCTCCTTCTCTATGTTTCTATGATTCTAGCGGCAACACCCATGAGCCCGGTATTCTGCAGAAGGACCATAAATCCTGTAAACATCTCTACATTTTCTCCAGAGTTGTGACCTTTAGTTTAGTCTAGTTTAGAGATACAGCACAGAAACAAGCCCTTCAGCCCACAGAATCCGCGCCGACCGTCTAATCCCGTACACAAGCAATTTGCAATTTTTACCGAAGCCAAATTAACCTACAAACCTGTACATCTTTGCAATGCAGGAGGATACTGGAGCACCCGAGGAAAACCCACGCAGTCACGGAGAGAGCATGCAAACTCCGTACAGACAGCACCCGTACCTGCCCGAGTATTGATTGAGCCCATGATATTAATCACACCTTCAAACTTATTCCAGGTTATCCCACTTTTGCGTCCACTTCCTGCACATTAGGGGCAACATGCAGAGTCCAATTAACCTATACAACTGCACATTTCTTGGATATGGGAGGAAACCAGAGCATCCAGAGGAAACTCACATGTTCACAGAAAAAAATAATGCAAACTCCACACGGATTGAACCTGGGTCCTTGGCCCTGTGAGGCAGCAGCACTGCCAGCTGCATCATTGTGCTGTCTTATTTCCAGACCTCTTTTCATTCCGAAGTATTAATACTCTTGGGCATCATAAAAAACGTGTATGGTCGTACTTGGCATTGTATCCACAAGTTCAATACTGCTACATTGGGCTTTAAAAGCCTGTTACATGCCAAGTGACGAGCTCATTTGATTACTTTCAGAAGACAAAAAAGAGAAAAACAACTCCCCGCATTATCTAGCCTTTTAAAAAGCACTTATCCACCGATTTACATTCCAGAGTTGGACAATGTGCAAGTTACTGCAAATGGCAACATTTTTCTTTTCGCAGCAGAACTCATTAAAATGCACTGCAATAAAGATCCAGAAAAAAAGAATTTTGAAGTGATATTATGCACTGAAGACAACGCAATGGTCCATTCAGTTCCTGAGGTTTGTACATTTCATGGCAGGGCCACATCATGGTCAATATTGGTGTGCCCTTCCTAAGAAGCAAATTTTGATCCTTATTTTCAAACGCTGATAATCTCAGTTTTTTTTTCTAGTTTTAGAGATACAATGTGGAAACAGGCCCTTCGGAACACTGAGTCAGAGCTGACCAGCAATCGCCTGGTAGTTCATCTATTGAATTCATTGCCACAGAAGGCTGTGGAGGCCAAGTCAATGGATATTTTTAAGGCAGAGATAGATAGATTCCTGATTAGTACGGGTATCAGGGGTTATGGGAAGAAGGCAGGAGAATGGGGTTAGGAGAGAAAGATAGATCAGCCATGATTGAATGGCACAGTAGACGATAAGCTGAATGGTTAATTCTGCTCCTATCATTTATGAACTTATGAACACCCGTACACTACACACTAGTTCTTTCCTAGACATTAGGGACAATTTTACAGAAGCCAATTAATCTACAAACCAGCATGTCTTTGGAATGTGGAAGGAAATCAGGACACTTGGTCCAACCTTTTTCTTCTCTCTCCCCTCCCCCCCCCATCTGCCCCCCCCCCCCCTCCCCCCCCCATCTGCAGACTGATTGTAGTGGGGGGTGGGGTGAGGGAGAAGAAAGTAGGAAAAGCTCTCTCCGCAACTCCTTGGTTCAATCTTCCCTTCCGTCGGCAGCCGGGCCAGCTGTCAGACCTTTGCTTACCACCGACATCACCACCCCTCTTTCTCATGGCCGATCATCCGTTCACGAGTTGGATAGGGCGCCCCGGCCAAAACTCCTCAGCTGGCCTGCTGGCTGGGCTTTGTGTGCAGTCCAGCACCCGGGCCAACTCATCATCCACCCAGCCACGGCCGAGTCGGTCAACGAATTGCCGTCGGGAATTTATCCCTTAACTTGACCTTTTGTCCCTTATTTTGGAGTGAGAACCATGGCAACCCTATGTTAAATTATCTCACCAGCATCCCATTAACATTATTCCGTTATAAACAAAGATTGCGCTGGGAGTTTATTTGTTGCAGTTGTTTTATCTTGTGATGGTGTATGTGACGAAAAGGAAACTTGGGTTGAGATCAGGTTAACGATGCACAAAAAGTTTATATTCATTGGAAAAAGCTGATTAAATGCTGCAAACAAACAAAATCCCAGAGAATAATTAAACCCAATGCTCCATTAACCAACTCATTCAGAACCCAGCCCATTGATACAAATAATCTCGGAAAAGGGCAGGATATTCTCAACACTTGCCCACAGATCATGCAAGGGCAAACTTACTGAAAAAAACCCATCAAAAGCAAACCCCAACTGATTGGAATTTTCCCTCTGCACATGTTGTATTGACCCAGGGCAAGGTTTTAATTGGTGTCAAAGACAAGGTTAAGCCAGCTGAAACGGTGTGTGTAAAATCAATGGAAATAAAGTGTAGGAATTAGACAATTGGGATTTAAATTAGATAAATTACTTTGAAAGGCTTAATTTGAAAGGGTAAACTCCAGAGTTTGAGCATCCAGGGACATGGGGGTCAATGGATGAAAATTGGGTCAGGTCAAGAGGTCAGAATTGGAAGGAAGCAAAGATTTCAAAGTTTGGGAGAGCAGATTACAAAAGATCATAGAGTATGGAAGAGAGTAAAGTGTGAAGGCATGAACTGCAGATGCTAGTTTACACCAAAGATATGCACAACATGCTGGAGTAACTCAGTGGGCCAGGCAGTATCTCTGGAGAGAAGGAAACTATGATGACCTGTGGAACCCAAGAGCCGATGATGATCCCTTGTCGGCCATAGGCCTGTACTCGCTGGAGTGGCCACAGTTAAGTATAAGGAGTAAGCCATTTAGAACGGAGACGAGGAAACACTTTTTCTCACAGAGAGTGGTGAGTCTGTGGAATTCTCTGCCTCAGAGGGCGGTGGAGGCGGGTTCTCCGGATGCTTTCAAGAGAGAGCTAGATAGGGCTCTTAAAAATAGCGGAGTCAGGCGATATGGGGAGAAGGCAGGAACGGGGTACTCATTGGAGATGATCAGCCATGATCACATTGAAAGGCGGTGCCGGCTCGAAGGGGCGAATGGCCTACTCCTGCACCTATTTTCTATTGTCTATTGAGTTAAGAAGAATGAGGGGGATCTAATTGAAACATACAGAATAGTGAAAGGTTTGGAAAGAGTGGATGTGGAGAGGATGTTTCCACTAGTGGGAGAGTCTGGGACCAGAGACTCAGAATTAGAGGACGTTCTTTTAGGAAGGAGATGAGGAGAAATTTCTGTAGTCAGAGGGTGGTGACTCTGTGGAATTCTTTGGCCACAGATGGCTGTGGAGGGCAAGTCAATTGAATTTTAAGGCAGAGATATATAGATTCTTGATTGATACGGGTGTCAGAGGTTATGGGGAGAAGGCAGGAGAATGGAGTTAGGAGGGAGAGATAGATCAGCCATGATTGAATGGTGGAATCGACTTGATGGGCTGAATGGCCTAATTCTACTCCTATTCCTTATGACCTTATGAATAGGTGATGTTTCAGGTTGAGACCCTTCTTGGTGTGAGCTTGGCACTATACTGGTAAACACGCCTTATGATTTGACCAAAAATGGAAGCAAATTTTGCAGGCAAAAGCAGTAAGCATGAGGCGAGGGAGAGATACAAAATCGGACTGCTTGTCAGAAACGTGATCAATCGGACCACAAAAAAGCATAGAACAGTCCATCATGACCACTGTGGATGTATTTCACGCATTATATATTTGCTTGAAAATGTCAAAGCAATCGTGAATCAATTTCGCTGTAGGCTTCACAAAGGATTTCAGGAACAAAATTAATGTTATTCAAATAAAGATCTACCAATGTCATGTGTACTGAGATACAGTAAAAATATTTCTTACGTAGAAACGTAGAAAATAGGTGCAGGAGGAGGCCATTCAGCCCTTCGAGCCAACACCGCCATTCATTATGATCATGGCTGATCGTCCCCAATCAATAACCCGCGCCTGCCTTCTCCCCATATCCCTTGAGTCCACCAGCCCCTAGAGCTCTATCTAACTCTCTCTTAAATCCATCCAGTGATTTGGCCTCCACTGCCCTCTGTGGCAGGGAATTCCACAAATTCACAACTCTCTGGGTGAAAAAGTTTCTTCTCACCTCAATCCTAAATGGCCTCCCCTTTATTCCTGGCCCCTTTTCTTTATCTTCATATCTTACATGATTACAATCAAGTGATACACAAGTAAGGTATGTGCATGCTTAGACTCGAATACACCAGGTGGTGCAAACAGAAAAATACTAGATTGCAGGATATGGTGTTAGGGTATTATAGTATTACAGCTACAGAAAAAAAAAGCCCAAGGTCCACAATGAGGTAGGTTGGAAGATCGGGACTACTCCACAGCTTATGGGAGAAACAGAGGTGTATTGCTGCGGGTTTATAAAGTGCTGGTCAGACTGCATTTGGAGTACTGAGAGCAAATTTGAGCCCCATATCTGAGGAAGGATGTGCTGCCTCTGGAGAGGGTCCAGAGGAGGTTTACAAGAATGATCCCAGGATTGAGTGGGTTAGCATATGATGACACTGGGCCTCTACACGCTGGAGTTTCGAAGGCTGAGGGGAAACCTCATTGAAACCTACAGAATAATGAAAGGCATAGATAGAGTGGATGTGGAAAGGATGTTTTCACCAGTGGGAGAGTCCAGAGGGTAGTTAATCTGTGGAACTCATTGCCACAGAGGGCTGTGGAGGCCAAGTCATTGGATATTTTTTAAGGCAGAGATGGACAAGTTATTGATTAGAACAGGTGTCAATTGTTTGCGTTCTTGGGTAGAGCTGCTGCCAAGCCAAGCTGTTGCTAAATCAAGCTGTGGCACATCCCCATAGGATACTTTCTACAGTGTATTTGCAGAAGTAGGCAAAAATCGTAGGAGACATGCCAAACATCCTGAAGCAGCAGAGGCATTGGTACGCACGCTTAGTTGTAGCTTCAATGTGTTGGACCAACAAAAATTGGAGGTGATATTTTCCACTTAATACTCTTGACTATTACACCGACTGATGCGGAGGAGTGCTGAGTCCACCGTTGTTCATTATTTACATTAACTTGGATGTGAAAGTGTGTGGTACGGTTGGCAATTTTGCAGATGACTCTGAAATTGGTGGTATAGTGGGCCGTGAAGGTGGTTATCTCCAATCACAATGGGATCTTGATCAACTGGACCAATGGCAAATGACGTTTAATTCAGCCAACCACAAGGGGTTTCATTTTGCTGGGGCAACCCAAATAATGACATGCACAGTAAATGGTTGGGGCTTGGGGAGTTTTGTAGAACATAGGCACTGAGGACTAGTTTGAGATAAGAGGAGAGGATGAATGAACTGTGGCTTTTCTTCCTTGAGCATCGGAGGCTGAGGGTGACTTTACAGGGGTGTATAATGAGGATCATGGACAAGATGAATGGCCAAAGTCTTTACCCAAGTGTAGGGGCGGGCAGGACAGGATTTTAGTGGTGGAACATTAAAAAAAACCTCAAGATTGTTAAGGTGCTGTCCCACTTGGGCGACCTAATTGGCGAGTTTAGAAGAGTTTAGGAGAGTTTGAGAAAATGTCATGTTGAAGACCTCCTTCGACATGTAGAAGACCTCCTTCGACCATGTTGAACATTAGCTTTGACTAGCTATGACTGGCTATGACTAACTTCGGGAAAGTTGGACATCGAATAGTGGAGAGTGAAGACGACCTCCTTCGATCTCCTTCGACTATGATGAAGACTATCTATGACTACATTCGACTACCCTCGATTACCTATGGCTAACATGCCGACCTACTACGACTAAACCTACGAGTAAAAAAAGTATCGATTTTTTCCATGGCAACCTTTTTTTTTAAACTCGAGAGCATTTTTCAACATGTTGAAAAATACGCCACAACCTAGCTGAGGCCTCGAGTATGCGGGGACTACTCTCAAGCACGAAGGAGAGTTACAAAGACCTCCTCGGACCTTGTGTCGACCATGCTGCGAGTCGAGGGCAAACTCGCCAGAACTCGCTGATTAGGTCGCCTAAGTGGGACAGCCCTATAACACGGGTTGGAAAATTTTTTAAAGAACAAAGAACTGCAGATGCTGGTTAATACTCAAAAGGACACAGAATGTTGGAATAACTCAGCAGGTCAAGCAGCATCTCTAGAGAAGATGGATAGTTGACGTTTTGGATTGAGACCCTTCTTCAGACTCAGACTGAAGGGTCTCAATGCAAAACGTCATCTATCCCTGTTCCCCAGAGATGCTGCCTGGCCTGTTGAGTTACTCCAGCACTTTGTGCCCTTTACAGGTTTGAAGAATATGGGTCAGGCACAGGCAAGTGGCTCAGTAAGCAATTTCGTCGCCATGAACAAGTTAGGCCATAAGGCCCATTTCTGTGCTTTGTAAGTTCTGTAACACTCATCAAAAAGACAGTACTGCTGGGAATGAACCAGGGTAAAGTTCCAAGAGCGAAGATTAAAACCAGCGAGACTCGCAGTTCAGTATCGAGTTTAGGGAGACAGATAACATGCCCAATGAAAAACGTGTTGCAGCCAGCAGCAGGTCATTGACATCAAATCACATTAATTTATCTCACATAGCTCAAGTTCAAACATTGACTAACAATTCAGATCCAAATCAGAAAGTTAGTTATCTCAGGTTAACATTTAAGAAGACTAGCTTTTACTGGCTAATATGTGGAGAGCTGCAGCCCATTAATTCTCAACCAAACATAAGCATTCGAAACGTGTCATTGTAAAAGAGAAAGGAATGAAAAAAAAAAATCTCAGTGTTTGATTTGTTCCTATTTGAACAAATTGTGTAGAAATGCATAAATACTGCTTTATTTGATTAGTAAGCGTGTCAGGGGTTTCGGGGCGAAGGCAGGAGAATGGGGTTGAGAGGGAAAGATCAATCAGCCATGATTGAATGGCGGAGTAGACTTGATGAGCTGTATCGCTCAATTCTGCTCCCATAAATTATGATATTCTCAAAATCAGGAAGAGTGTTCACCACATTCCAAAGGTTATTTTTTTGTGAAGAATCACTTGCACATAGCTGCTGTTTTGCTGGATGAAAAATTCCACCATTTTGTTTTAAAATTTTATTTCAAAGTTAAAATATATATATTTTACTCCCAACGAGAGCTGGTAAAACATGAAACAAAATGTACTATTAATCAACAAATATAAAATATATGGAAGACAAATTAACCAGAATTGAGATACAGTTCACATTACCAACCTGGCAGATTTGGATTATATACAGCACTTAATCTGCTGCCGCATGAAGACAGGGGCAGAAAGGGACAGATAACCCCATTCCCCTGCGGAACCATCACTGAAGTCAAAGGTTGTCATTGCTCAGCACCACCACCTCCAATGAATCTCATTTCAAGTTCAGCCCATCAGATCTTGCTACTTACAGTGTGACTCAACACACCGACGCATTCTAACAGACACCTTCGAGGTTAGACAATTATTCAACGAAAAGGAAGTAAAGAAAATGAAACCCATGAAGTATCTAACAAAAAAAAAAAAAGAAAAATGACTGGCCTACTAAATGATCAGGCTTACGGAGGCAGCAGCACAACGAGTCATTTCACACAATGTCCAGTATTTTACACAGTATTTTACACTGCAAAGTCTGCCTAAAGTATTGCAGGAAATTATTTCTGTTGTATACAATATGCTCTGCCATGCGAGTAATTATACAAATGAATTTAATTAATCCCCCATATCATCGACATCCGATTTTAATTCTAGTTCGAAGGGGAGGGAGGCACCCATTTCCTTGAGGAACTCCAACATACCTCAGTGGCTAAGTAAGAAGCCTGAGCCAAGGCTGGATACCAACCTTGGCAAATCAGAGATACTTCACGTCATAAGACAGAGATAGGAAGGGCTGGATAAACACTCAATCGGAATATTCATAGTCACTAACTTGGAGAAACAATTGCATAGTTTGCAACAATGTGTTGCTTACTCCATGTGCCAAATGCCTTTATTAATAAAAGTTTGTACCTTAAGAAAACTACACTAAAAGCAGCTGATGGTTCTTGCTAAAACGTTGCTTTACAACCTTCGTCAATCATAGAACAATTGCAGCGACTTGAATGAAGAAATGGGGTACAGATGCAAGGCAACGTGGGAAATTGATGGCTTTGCCTAACATGCCCCCTTTTCATTGACACTAACGTTTGGAGAGTTTACCCTCAGAGTTTACCCACAGCTGCCTTACATTGGCAGTGAAGAGAGGGGAGATGTGGGATGGGGAGAGGATGAGAGCAAGAGGGATGAAACCTATTTCCATAACTCTCCGGTTTGAGTATCAGGTTCTCACTAACGTTTAAACATCAGACCAGCTGTATCCAGGTGAAAACACCTTTCTGTAGGTAATAGGGAAGAGGAATAGGGAAGAGGACATGGACTACTTTTAGTAGTCAATAAGATTTATTGCACACGCACCAAAATGTTTCCTCCTGTGCTACAGTTTGAGGTGAAAATTCCCTTTTTTATATAGCCAGAAGAAACAACTTAAAGTATGTTTTTGCTGAAGCCCATGACAAAACAATTGCCTTCGTCTTTCCCCAATACAGCGACGACAATGTTGACATTTACTCAAATTTCACAGCCCAGGGAATCAAGCTTTCAACTGTGTCCAAAAATCACCTGCGATGCTATTGTTTTTTTAAAGAAACCTTTCACCTTCATTTGTCTGGAGATCGACTGGGTGATTAATTCCCATGGCTCAGAGCTTTTACAGCACTCAGTCACTGATTAGAATTGCATCTGAAATTATGTACAATAAATACTCTACAGCCAAGAAAGAAAACCCAAACTGTAACAAAAAAAAGCCTATAACATCTTATAAAGTAATAACTTGAGGGTAGGAAGGAAAAACATTTTTTCCCCTCAGGACCCCTGTAGAAGTAAATGTTTCTTATATAAAACCACAGAGATTACTCTCTATACCCTCAAACTTTTTAATGGAGTGCTCCAATTTTCCCCAAGACTTGTGCACTGCTGTGGAGCTCCTTTAAGGTTCGAATGGCATAATCAAATGACTAGTTAACTAATTAACAGGCTCTATGTTTTTTTTTGCTGGTGAAGCAATGGACTGTTGTGCTTAAAACTGTGTTTCTTCTTGTTCCAAGGAATGAGGGGGAATGTGGCAAGAGACCGGGAGAGACCCAAGTTTCTGGAGAACTGGATAACGCAAGGGCTTGGGCCGATGGAAGGAGCGCCGATTCTGCACCCGCTTGGCTGCTGCAGAGTGCATCTTAGTGTCTTTGCCGATCAATGGCTTCTGCTCCTGTGTCCCTGCATCCTTTGGACAATTGTCCTCTGCCTCTTCACTGAGCGTTTCGGTGTATTGCACTTTTGCGTTGAGTTCAGTGCTGTCAGAATGAGGAAGCTGTGCATCCTCGTTGAGGCTTGCGTCACTGACCTTGTCAACAGCAGCCTTGGAGAGTGTTTCAGCAGAACCCTCCTCTTGTGCAGCCACGTGTTCTGAGATCGTGGGCACCTGGGTTTCCACGTTTTCTAGTGAGGAATAGCTCTGCACCCAGTTCTTCTGGAGATAAGGGAAAACCCTCGAGGGCCTTTCAGCACCAGAGTCATTTTGACTTGCTTGGTCATCTTTCCAGGAAAAGAGTTTTTCATCCAAGTTGGAAGGGCTAGGTAAAGGAGGGGGACTTGGGATTGTCTTGGAGTTACCTGTACAAAAACGAAATAAAATCAGTTTAGGAAAATATGTCGCATTCAATCAATTGAAAGGTGAAAAACCACCTCAAACTGTTCACAAATTAATTTTGCCTCAGACCTCTTTAGTTTTATTATTTTTTTAATTGGATGCAGATGTTACTAAAATCTAGATTCTAGTCTATTGCTTATTTCCATGAACTTAAAGAGACAGTGATGAGTCATTGCTGGGACAGGAGTCACATTTTGGGGCAGACAGCTAATCACTGTCTCTTCAAGGCTATGGCAATGAGCAATAAACGGCCCAATTCCTTCCCTCTGAACAATTAGTGAACCAGGCGGATTTTGCGATAATTTCACAGTTACCATTTCCAATTTCCAAATTCTTTAAAATTTCAACGTATTTTATTATTTCAGGGGAAATTCTCAGGCTGCTGACAGTCATGAGCCTGGGATCAATGACTTGAAATTTAAGCACGACCAAAATAAAATGGAAAATGTTTGGAAGCAACTCAAAACAAGAGTGTTGGCGGCACGGTGGCGCAGTGGCAGAGTCGCTGACTTACAGCGCTTGCAGCATTGGAGACCTGGTTTCGATCCAGACTAGGGGTGCTGTCTGTACAGAGTTTGTACGTTCTCCCCATGACCTGCGTGGGATTTCTCCGAGATGCTCGGTTTCCTACCACACTCCAAAGATGCGCAGGTTTGTGGGTTAATTGGCTTGGTATCAATGTAAATTGCCCCCAAGTGTGTGTCGGATGGCGTGGGTCGGCACAGATGATTGTCATAATGCTCCATTGAGTCAAACCCATTTATTTCACCCAAATTATATTCAATCTTCAGAACTGCTAAATATTAAATTGATTCAGTGAAGATTTGAAATTACCGGCCAATTGGTTAATCTCCAAGCAAAACTTCAGTTAAAAATGAAAAACGCGTCACTGAAAACCTGGACGTCTTCTGCAAGGCAGTGCCATATACACAAGGTGTTTGTTTAAAAGAGCAATTTTCCACAAAATAGTACAATTCAATTAGGGCAAGGATCAATATTTTTGAGGGATATTTCCCTATTCCTTTATCAGATAGAAACAGAAACATTCTAAATTTCCAGCTTCCAATTCATTTTGACCTAAAGAGCTCGATCTCAATGTTGAATGAGGCCAAAGAACTATAGATATCACTAACCAAATGTTGACAATGTAATGTACCAATAAATCACACAGCAGCAACAAAACATTTATAGGGTGGAACTAACAGCAGCCTGAATGTGCACATAATACCAGCTTAGAAACTCAAAGCTTTGTTTATATGATCACACTGTCACACTGTGTGACTTTAATTCAAGGCTAGAATTATTTTTTTCCCCCCACAGCAAACCATGGCAGACTCTAGAGATAAATAGAAGGAATGTCACAACAAATGGAAAGGAAGAAAATAGTTCTATTAACCAAATGACAAGAGAAGAGCTAGAGAGGAAATAAAATCAGTTAATCGAAGTTTCAGCGAAAGTTAATGAATCGGTAATTTAATCAGCAAAGTTGTAAACCAGCGCTAAGTGATAGTAGGCTTGATGATGTGAGAAAAGAGGAAAATGCAGACCCCACAGCCTGTAGAATGTAGATGCTCCAGCAATTTGTGTCTATCTTCGGTTTAAACCAGTATCTGCAGTTCATTCCCCCTCCAAAGTGACCAACTCGCTTTCGTGAACAGGCCAGGACTCTATTCCCTGGAGGGCAGGAGGATGAGGTGATCTTATAAAGTCTTAGAGCATAAAATCATGAGGAATACATCGAGTAGATGCACAGTCTCTTGCCCAGAGTAGGGGAAATTGAGAACCAGAGGGCATAGGTTTAAGATTAAGGGGGAAATACTTTATAGGAATCAAAGGGGCAACTTTTTCCCACAACGGGTGGTGAGTGTATGAAACGAGCTGCCAGAGGTGGCAGTAGGGGCAGGGACTATCGCAGTTTCACAGGGACTATTGCAATGGTTAAGAAGCGATTAGGCAGGTATATGGATAGGACAGGTTTAGAGGGATATGGACCACATGCAGGCAAGTGGGACGTGCACATGGGACAAGTTGGCGGTGTGGGCAAGTTGGGCCGAAGGGCCTGTTACCGCACTGTATGACAACGGCAGCAGCTTGAGGAGGAATATTTACTGTATTGAGCTGGTCACTTCTCCCTCCCATTCCAACTGAACCCCAAAGAAACTGCAGATCATTGCAATCATCCAGTCAGCCCATATATTCAATTAGTAATGGGCTACCCATTTACTGAGATCCATTTACAAACCACTGAAACACAGCCAAGTATTGACAGATCTATTAGAGGTGGGATCGTTAGAGAATTAGACACGAAAAAGCACAAAGGTAGATGTACAGAAAATGAAATAGGATCAAGATGTACATCAAAAATGGAGATCTGAACAATAGCCAAATTATAAGGTTTAAGATTTGAATACATTGCGCAAAAAACAAATTAAAACTGTTTTTAAACTGTAGCTTTCTAATGCTTTTCATGTAACAATAAACTTGCCATTTGCTGATAAAATCTCATATCTTATCTTGTACTTTACTGACCATCTTATCTTGTATCTACATTCTTTACTCTAAACTAACAATCATTAAAGATTTTCTATTCAAAATATTCCACCTCTGCATAATTTTAAACAGTTGTGAAATGAATGCTGGAATTTTCTGATCGTATAAAAAAAACCTCACGCTTACCTCACTGTTTCTTAACATCTATACTTCCTAACACCAGCAGCCAGCATATGAATCTGTTGTACAATCAACAATATCTCAACATCTGTTCGATAAACTGGATCCCAAACCTGCACTGAGTTCTGTAAATGCACTCCAAGCGTCGCGATTTTAAATGGATTCACAGTTACATCTGCATTTTAAAATCTCGCACCACTTGTCTGAAAATCTCACTCGTTTAATCATTCGAGGATTATTTACGTGGTATAAACACTCTTGACTTAATAAACTCCAAGTCCTGCTGCTCCTTCATATCCCCCACTTCCCTCAAATTATGCTTTTAAAATTAAAATGTCGCTCCTCATGATCGTGAGCTCGATCAGCCTTCTAACCATTTCACCACTGTACACGCTAACAGCATCCAATGAACTTAATCTGATATTTTAGTATCAGCAACAAAATTAAGCAACTATACCTCGAGTTCTGTATAAATCATTGATACATGTAATAAATAGCTGCTTCAGAACAGAACCTTGAGGTTTCACAACCCATTCCTTTTACTTCAATAATGTTTTCTATTTCAATTATTTCCTTCAAAGTTGTTTTTATTTCAGTTCATTATATTTCTGATTCCACACCTCTATTTTCTCCAGCTGACTCCTCTGCAACTGTTATCAGGCAACCCAATCAAGCGACCACAACCAAACAGCACTCCTGAACTACTTTGTACCTCATTGGTGCCCCTCAGGCTATCCTTGGTCGGACTTTGCTGGCTTTACCTTGCACCAAACGTTATTCCCTTATCACATACTGTAAATGACTCGATTGTAATCATGTACGATCTTTCTGCTGGCTGGATAGCACGCAACACTGCACCTATATGTGATAATAAACTAAACATTTCAACTGCACTTCGTCTTGTCTCTGAATAACCATGTACCCAGCATTAGAGAGGGCACAGTTCCATTCATACTCCTCAAATGATTATTGGCTGATTATCATTTTCTCTTAATTCTCGGTATTCAGCAACTTCACCTTTCCTCCACAAAAATAAATAACTACATGTTTGAAACGTTTGCAAGTTCTGCGATTAATGGAAACCAATGGAGATCACAATGCAATGTTATGGAGTAACGTGGAGAATGGGATTACATTGATGATTCAGGTAGGAAAGACAATGGGTGTTCCTCCGAGATGTCGGCGAGCAAAAATGAATCAATGGATCGGGTGCTGAGCTGCATAGGTGTAAGCCGCCTGAAGGTGTTGGGACTCCTTGGCAGTTGTAAACGTGCCCGCTGAGATGGGATGACTGTTTCTTCGCCTGCCACCCATGGTGGAGTCATTTGGAAAACTGATTGATCATCCTCGGCAGAAAAGCTGGGGTTATCGAGTCCTGCAAGATTAATTTGGTGTGGCAAAAATTAGATTAGTGAAAAGAATATCTGAAGGACTCACAACTTACTTGGCGATGTAATCTAAAGTCACATTATGGTCAACTGCAAACACTGCAATATCTGAATCCACAAAAACACAACACTGCTGGGATAAACTCAGAAGTTAGAACGTTGCAAAGGCCTGACGATATGGAGAATTTGGTCATAAGCAGCAATGTTTGACATGTAGCATTTCTTGAGTTTGTGAAGAAATGATAGGATGTACAGATTGGCGTCTCCCAAACCCAGTGTGATTCAACAGCCTTGGAATTGTCGAATGCGTGAATATAGGGTCTGCCCATAATGATTGGAGAGGTCTTCACATTTTAATTATAAATTAAAACCTCAGCAGCAGCAACCAGGAAATTGTAAACTTATAATGGATGTGCATCAATCCAAAAAATTATACAGCAAACCCTCATTATAACGGACTATAGTGGGGAGGGGGGGGGGGGGGCGGGGGGGGGGGAGGGGGGGGAAGGGGTGAAGAGAAAGAGGGGATTATTTCACATTGTCCACTATAACCAAGGTATTATCATTGTATAAGTACTTGCAGTAGATACAAAGTAGATACAAACAACTGCATTGGTGGCGAATGCACAGAAAGAAAAAAATTGCAGGAGTGACTCAGCAGGTCAGGCAGCTTCCCTGGAGAACATGGATAGGTGACGTTTCGGGTCGAGACCCTTCTTCAGACTCTCTGTCCGGAACTGGGTGTGGAATCCAGCTGAATTGATGGCACCGGCCTGCTGGAGGTGGAAGCAGACAGGGCTTGGGCATCAAGGAAGCGGTGGCGGTGCTAGTTACCTTCCGAGCCGGGCTTGTAAGCAGCTAGGGAGACAACTAGCGAGATGATTTGGGGGGGGGGGTTACACTCTTAAAGTTGCGCAAAAGCTGATATTTTCCATTAAACTTTTAAGACTCAAATATGAGCCAAGGAAATATTAATTACATATCCATTCTATAGACAAAGTAGATTACCATTTCTTGTTTCATCCGTTTCTGCACTTGGGGCAGTAATTAGGAAACTGATTCCTCCATCCGCTGCTTCATAATTGTCCTCTATGTCAGAGTCTAGAGGAATTGGAAAGGAGACAGCTCTTAAGTATGTAACAAATTAAATTCATTCAGATGGTTGTTCAATCAATCCATCATTCATCTCTTTGGCAGGCATATTGGATTTGAAATCAGATTTTACTGAACAAAAAATTATTTCGACATTTTAGAGATACAGCATGGAAATTAGCCCACACCAACCTGTTCACAATTGCTCCATGTAACCTCACTTTCTCATCCACTCGCAACACTCAGGGCATTTTACAGAAGCCAATTAACCTACAAACCTGCATATCTTTCGGATGTGTAAGTAAATTCGGAGCACCCGCAGAAAACCCAGTCGCAGGGAGAATGTGCAAACTCTGCATAAATAGCGTCCAAGGTCAGGATCGAACCCAGGTCTCTGGTGCTGTGAGGCAGCACCACTCCACCCGTGTAGGAAAGAACTGCAGATGCTGGTTTAAATCGAAGATAGACTCAAAAAGCAGGAGTAACAGCGGAACAGGCAGCATCTCTGGAGAGAAGGAATGGGTGACATTTCGGGTCGAGACCAAAACATCACCCATTCCTTCTCACCAGAGATGCTGCTTGTCCCGCTGAGTTACTCCAGCTTTGTGTGTCTACTACTCACTACCTACCAGTTGTGCCACCCGAACGGTATGGCTGAAATCCCATTGACAGATTCAATTCAGCCATGATTGCAATGAATGGCCTCCTCCTGCACCTATTTTCTATGTTTCCACAAGAGCCCTTAGTAGTTCTACAAGAGTCCTTAGTGGTTCTAAAGAAAACACAATTTGAATTAACGATCATATCTTCCTCATTTTGTGAAGCAAATCTGAAATAGCTCGATAAAACATGGATGGGGCATGATGCTGGGACTCTAACATGATCTGCCAGATCCTAGGATTTACTTAAAGGCGGAAGATCATCCATATAGGTGACCTTCATTTTACTTGGAGAGAGCTGGGGCGTTATTACTTTTACAACTTGGTGCTGCACAGTCACCTAAACTCTCACGCCATGAATTAGGGATGTTCTTGGCCTGCAGGCCTCAGGAACACAACCCAAATGGATGGAACAAAAACCTTCCGAAAAGGTGTAGCTCAAACAGTTTCCGAACCTACATGCATATATAATTTAAACTCCAAGGCCAACTGGAAGTTTTATTCTTGCCGAGTCACGAAGACAAAGTTAAAATGGAATAAGGCAACTTTACAACAAGGAATTACCTACAATCTACATACAATCAGAGCTAACTATTGTTGATCTCGATTTTATGGCATGTTAAGAGGAAGCAAACTTGCATTCATACAGTAGCTTTAATGACACAAAAACAAATGTTGTCAATAAAATCAATCTGAACCTTCCACTGTGTTGTAAAGCTGGGGGTACATTAGTCTATGAGCAGACTGCAAAGTACCACAGGCAATAGCGATGACTGTGATCAGATAATCTGTGTTACCTAATGTTGGATACCAGGGATTAATTTACCTGCTCTTCTACAAAACATTAAACATCCACAGCACCATCCCAAAAGGGTTTAATTACTTCCTCAAAGTCAACTTCATAATGTCACTGGAACAAAATTGGTGTGGCAGATGTTTCCATCTTTTGCCTGCGATGGATGGATCGCCACAGTGAGCCAACGTTGAATTACCAACTCCGAGAAGCAGAGAGACTGGAGTGTGCCAGACCCCTCTCAGTAGAGGAACACTTCCGACAGACTATTTGCTGATTGATGCCAATGGTCACAATCAGAGAATACATCTCAGCATCCTGTATTCAAGCTCCGAGCTTGCCAATAAACCTACATTGAGTAGGTTTTCCAGTATTCAAAAGGAAAGCTGTCAATCCTGTGATAAATCCCACCTCAAACTAACAGAGGCTGCAGAGACATACAGGAGACTGCAGAAACTAGAACCTCGAACAAAAAGAAAATAATGTGTATGGGGACATCGCTGGTGGGCGCAGACACAATGGGCCGAAGGGCCCATTTTCATGCCATCTCTCTAAAGTATAAAGACAGGTGATGTCACAGGTCGGGACCCGTCTTCAGACTGAATAAAATGTTGGCATCCCAAATAAGGCAAGTAATGTTATTGTAAATCATGCAGTCAGCATCAATGAGGTTTGGAAAATAGAGGGACAAGGTAAAATACAATAAGTGTTTACCTTTATCAACCTGGAATGCAACAGCATGCGTTGGGATCTTTCCATTTGACAAAGCATCACTGTGCTTCTGTAAAACAAAAGTAGAGAAGCCTCATTAGAAGTCAAAGGAGCACTGGTTTCATGATGGACATTTCATTAACTTGTTACCTGTCATTTCCTAAATAACTTTAATCATAACTCTACTCATTACCTTGATCAAGTGGCACGGTGGCACAGCTGTGAACTCGCTGAACCAGAGACCTGGATTCCATCCTGACCTCGGGTGCTGTCTGTGTGGAGCTTGCATGTTCACCCAGTGACCATGTGGGTTTCCTTTGGGTCCCCTGGTTTCCTCCCACATCCCAAAGATGTGCAGACTTGTAGTTTAACTGGTCTTTCTAAATTGCCTCTAATGTGCAGGGAGTGGGTGCAAATTTGGGACAACTAGCGTGAATGGGTGATCAATAGTGGATAGACTCTGTTGGGCCAAAGGACCTGTTTCTGTCCTGTGTTTTTCTTTCAAAAGCTTGATGTACTGTAGAAAATACGATGGCATTCACCCCCTCTACATTTCCATATCATCTTGCAAGGAGTAGTCCACCTCATGTCATCATTTCCAAACCCTATTTGTAGCTGTGAGCCATCCCATGAAGTTTAGTTTAGATGTAGTGTGGAACCAGGCCCTTCGGCCCACGTAGTCAATGCTGCCCATTGATCACCCACACACTAGTTTGGTGTTATCCCACTTTCCTATTCGGCACACATCAGGAGCAATTTACGGAAGCCAACTAACCTACAAATCTGCACATTTTTGGGAATGTGGGAGGAGACCCCCACACAGGAGCACCTGGAGGAAACCCACGCGGTCACAGTGAAACCGTGCAAACGCCACACAGACAGCGCCCGAGGTCAGGATCGACCCCTAATCGACAACTAATCAAATGCCTCAGTACTTACCTCCAATTATGGACAAGAGTGGGTGGAAAGAGGTTAATAAAAGGGAAAAAAATGTATACACACCATCAGAACCCATCGCATATGCAAATTATACGGTTGTCAAATTGGGAAGTTTATCACCTACTGTGCCAGGAGCAGGAATATTTATCCTAGCAACCAACGATAGAGGGATTGGTCTCCCTCTCCCAGGCACCACTGGCGTTCCAGCCTCCCGCCATATATTCCAGACCATCTCTGGGTTTCACATGTATCCAAAGATTTGTGTGTTAATGGGAGAGGTAGAGGCTGGGACTATTCCTTGGAGCGCAGGAGGATGAGGGGTGATCTTATAGTGGTATATGAAATCTAGAAATGGTGGACGCATTGGTGATCATTTTCCAATGTTCAATAGATTCAGGATCAGTTCCTGTGGACTGGAGGATTGCTAATGTCATCCCACTTTACAAGTAAGGAGCGAGAGAGAAAATGGGGAATTACAGACCAGTTAGCCTGACTTCAGTGGTGGGAAAGATGCTGGAGTCAATTATTAAAGAGGTAATAATGGGGCATTTGATAGCAGTAAAAGGATTAGTCCAAGTCAACATGGATTTATGAAAGGGAAATCATGCTAGACTAATCTGAAATTTTGACGTGGATAGAAAATTGGTTGGCAGACAGGAAGCAAAGAGTATGAGTGAACGGGTCCTTTTCCGAATGGCAGGCAGTGGCGAGTGGAGTGCTGCAAGGCTCGGTGTTGGGGCTGCAACTGTTTACCATATATATTAATGATTTGGAAGAGGGAATTAGGAGCAACACTAGCAAGTTTGCGTATGACACAAAACTGGGTGGCAGTGTGAACTGTGAAGAGGCTGTTAGGAGGTTGTAGGGTGACCTGGACAGGTTGAGTGAGTTGGCAGATGCGTGGCAGATGCAGTATAATATAGATAAATGTGAGGTTATCCACTTTGGCGGCAAAAACAAGGGGGCAGATTATTATCTTAATGGGGTTAGGTTAGGTAAGGGGGAAGTACAGCGACACCTGGGTGTCCTTGTACACCGGTCACTGAATGTTGGTGTGCAGGTACAGCAGGCAGTGAAGAAAGCTCATGGAATGTTGGCCTTCATAACAAGAAGGTGCAGCAGGCAGTGAAAAAAGCGAATGGTATGTTAGCTTTCATAGCAAAAGGATTTGAGTACAGGAGCAGGGAGGTTCTACTTCAGTTGTACAGGGTCTTGGTGAGACCACACCTGGAGTATTGCGTGCAGTTTTGGTCTCCAAATCTGAGGAAGGACATTATTGCCATAGAGGGAGTGCAGAGAAGGTTCACCAGACTGATTCCTGGGATGTCAGGACTGTCTTATGAAGAAAGACTGGATAGACTTGGTTTATACTCTCTGGAATTTAGGAGATTAAGAGGGGATCTTATAGAAACTTACAAAATTCTTAAGGGGTTGGACAGGCTAGATGCAGGAAGATTGTTCCCGATGTTGGGGAAGTCCAGGACAAGGGGTCACAGCTTAAGGATAAGGGGGAAATCCTTTAAGACCGAGATGAGAAAGACTTTCTTCACACAGAGAGTGGTGAGTCTCTGGAACTCTCTGCCACAGAGGGTAGTTGAGGCCAGTTCATTGGCTATATTTAAGAGTGAGTTGGATGTGGCCCTTGTGGCTAAGGGGATCAGAGGGTATGGAGAGAAGGCAGGTACGGGATACTGAGTTGGATGATCAGCCATGATCATATTGAATGGCGGTGCAGGCTCGAAGGGCTGAATGGCCTACTCCTGCACCTAATTTCTATGTTTCTAAGATTTCAGTATAGGAGTAAATAGGTTCTTATGCAGTTGTATTGGGCTCTGGTAAACCCACATCTGGAGGATTGTGTACAGTTTTGGTCTCCTAATTTGAGGAATCCTTGTGATTGACGCAGTGCAGTGTAGGCTCACGAGATGAATCCCTGGGATGGCAGGACTGTCATAGGAGGAAAGAATGAAAAGACTAGGCTTGTATTCACTGGTGTTTAGAAGGGTGAGGGGGGATCTTATAGAAACATAAAATTATAAAAGGACTGGACAAGCGAGATGCAGGAAAAATGTTCCCAATGTTGGGCGAGTCCAGAACCAGGGGCCACAGTCTTAGAATAAAGGGGAGGCCATTTAAGACTGAGGTGAGAAAAAACATTTTCACCCAGAGAGTTGTGAATTTGTGGAATTCCCTGCCACAGAGGGCAGTGGAAGCCAAATTACTGGATGGATTTAAGAGTTAGGTAGAGCTCTAGGGGCTAGTGGAATCAAGGGATATGGGGAGAAGGCAGGCACGGGTTATTGATTGGAGACAATCAGCCACAATCACAATGAATGGCGGTGCTGGCTTGAAGGGCCGAATGGCCTCCTCCTGCACCTATTTTCTAAAAGATCGGGTAGTTGTTTAAGAAGGAACGGCAGTTGCTGGAAAATCGAAGGTAGATAAAAATGGTGGAGAAACTCAGCGGGTGAGGCAGCATCTACGGAGCGAAGGAAATAGTCGACGTTTCGGGTCGAGACCCTTCTTCAGACTGATGTGAGGGTGGGGGTGGGGGGGCTGGAAGAAGTAAGGAAGAGGCGGAGACAGTGGGCTGATGGAGATCTGGGAAGGGGAGTAGAAAGCATGGTCTACCTAAAATTGGAGAAGTCAATGTTGATACCACTGCGGTGTAAACTGCCCAAGCGAAATACGAGGTGCTGCTCCTCCAATTTACAGTGGGCCTCACTCTGGCCATGGAGGAGGCCTAGGATGGAAAGGTCGGATTCGGAATGGGAGGGGGAGTTGAAGTGCTGAGCCAGCGGGAGATCGGGTTGGTTATTGCAAACCGAGCAGAGGTGCTGGGCGAAGCAATCGCCAAGCCTACGCTTGGTCTCACTGATAGATGCACAGAGTCTCTTGGCCAGAGTAGGTGAATCAAGGACCAGAGGACATAAGCTCAAGGTAAAGGGGAAAAGATTTAATAGGAATCCGAGGGTTAACTTTTCCACACAATGGGTGGTGAGTGTAAGGAACAAGCTGACAGATGACAGGTTTGAGGTTGGGACTATCCTAACGTTTAAGGCAAATACATGGATAGGACAGGTTTGGAAGGTTATGGACCAAGCACAGGCAAGTGGGACTAAGGTAGATGGGACATTTTTGGCCAGTGTGGGCGAGTTGGGCCGAAGAGACTGTTTCCACACTGTATCACTCTATGACTCTAATAACACAGCCAGGTAAAACAAGGTGACATTCTCACTCGAAACCCTGCCAGCAAGCACAGTTTACCTTCTTAGCTGCTTTCTCTTTCTTCATGTTCCTAAACTTGCTGGTGTAATTGGCCCCAAGCTTGGTGGATTTGAAATTTTCAAGTCTCTTTTTCATGGTGCGGTGGAAAATCTCTTTATCTTGTTTCTCGTCTTCGTTTCGTATTAGTTTGTGGCGGCTGTAATTAATGCTGTACTTTAAACAGAAACCAATCGGCCAGTCAACAAACACATCGTGATGCAAAGGATGTTATGAAGTAACAGTTTGCTCACCTCCTCTCTAATCCGAGTAATTAAGTCAATTTAGATTTCGGCTTGATTTCAAAGTTATTGGGCGAAGTCATCAGGCTGAGATATCAACTATTTCCCCACAGATAATGGTAAGCATGCTGATTATTTCCCACATCCTTTTGTTTATCTTTGAGGGCATGAAGGAGTTATAGAACCAAAATACGTGGAAGATAATAAATGGCAGAACAGATCCCAGGACTGAGTAGCCCATCCTGATCTTATTTTTTCTCTCAAAGACTAAAACCTCTCAGAAGGCAGGAGTAGATATTGAATTGGAAGCTGAAGTACAAATCTTGCAAAAGGTAGTGATATCCCCTTGTTCGTACTTTTGTTTATGATCAACCAAGTCGGTCGGTCACTTCACAAATGTGGACCATGAATCTTGGCTGGGGCTGGTCTTCCCAAATGCCCCACAACCCAGGCATTTACACGAGTGAAATGCTGCAAAGTTGCTGAGTCTGGCTTGCACCCGGCAAGAAATTTGTCAGCACAAGAGAAGAGGGTAGGATGCTCAGGGGAAAACACAAAATAAACAAATTTAGCTTCTGCTAGCCATTTCTTCTGAAGGATCTCGACCTAAAACGTTGCATATTCCTTCTCTCCAGAGATACTGCCTGTCCAGCTGAGTTACTCCAGCTTTTTATAACCATATAACAATTACAGCACGGAAACAGGCCCTCTCGGCCCTTCCAGTCCGTGCCGACCATTTGTTTTCCCCTAGTCCCATCTACCTGCACTCAGACCATACCCCTCCATTCCCTTCACGTCCTTATACCTATCCACTTTACTCTTAAATGTTAAAATCGATCCTGCCTCCACCACTTCTGCTGGAAGCTGATTCCACACAGCCACCACCCTCTGAGTAAAGAAGTTCCCCCTCACGTTACCCCGAAACGTCTGTCCCTTAATTCTCATGTCATGCCCTCTTGTTTGAATCTTCCCTACCCTCAATGGGAAAAACGTATCCACGTCAACTCTGTCTATCCCTTTCATCATTTTAAAGACCTCAATCAAGTCCCCCCTTAACCTTCTGTGCTCCAAAGAATAAAGACCTAACTTGTTCAACCTTTCTCTGTAACATAGTTGCTGGAACCCTGGCAACATTCTAGTAAATCTCCTCTGTACTCTCTCTATTTTGTTGACATCCTTCCTATAACTAGGCGACCAAAATTGTACACCATACTCCAGAATTGGTCTTACCAATGCCTTGTACAATTTTAACATTACTTCCCTACTCCTATATTCAATGCTCTGATTTATAAAGGCCAGCACACCAAAGGCTTTCTTTACCACCCTATCTACCCTTTTATGTCCATCTTTCGTTTAAACCAGTATCTGCAATTCCTTCCGACGCCATTTCTTAAACACAGGATGCACCAGGACACAGGAAAAGATCACCATCTGCACAAAATGCCAATTGCAAAGCTGGAGCTAACTATGTGACCATCCGAACCCAGGAATCTCCCTTGATTCTTGTATTCTCCTTCTGACCACGCAGAGGGAAAAGCTGGGATGGAATCTATTCCATTTCAATGAGGTGAACAAACAGTCCCAACATCATTCAGACATTCAGAAACCAACACCTGATGAAATAAAAACATTCGCCCACTCTCCAATGTCTTATTGGTTTTTTCATATTTCCTTGAGGAAAATACAAATTCATGCAACTAAGCTAATATTGATTCAGTGATATAGGATATATGTCTGTCATACCTGCATTTAGCAAATACTGAGCAAGATACAAGCTCATAAATAAACCGAGTTATCGGAGCAAAATTAGGCCATTTGGTCCCTCAAGTCTATTCCACCATTCAATCATGGCTGATCTATCTTTCTCTCCCCTCCCGATTCTCCTGCCTTCACCCCATTACACCTGAACTAATCAAGAATCTATCAATCTCCACCTTAAAAATATCCATTAACTTGGCCTCCACAGCCTGCTGTGGCAATGAATTCACCACCCTCAGATTCAGCATCCAAGGAGGGAATGGACAAACTAAATTTGGGATGGGGACCGTTCTTCAAATATCACACGGATGTTTCAAACTGAAATAAAAATGTAAAATTAAGAGAGCTTCCCCAACAAATATGTGGCAACAGTCTAAAATGGGTGTCAGAGGTTATGGGGAGAAGGCAGGAAAATGGGGTTAGATAGATCAACTATGATTGAATAGTGGAGTAGACTTATTGGCCGAATGGCCTAATTCTGCTCCTTTCACTAATGATCTTTTGATCTAAATGAACTACATGAGTTTGCTTACTCTTTGCCTGGGTTTGTACAGATGTTGATGTAACATGTGATGAGTAACTGTTTCTTCACGATCCTTGATGCTCTTCACTCTGTTTTCAATTGCATGCATGTCCAAGCACACCTCACTGGTACTCTCTCTCCTGAAAAAAAAATAGCATTTTGTCAAAATCGCTTGTTGCCCGGGATGGTACCATTCTCCTGCAAGAAAGGGAGTGCCCTGGGTTGGAATTCCACTACAGAAACTTAATACCAACAGTATGGAGTGCTGCACATTTTGAAGCGGTGGCTTTAATCATAGATTTCCTTAATCCTCATCTTTCAGTGAAAGAGAAGACATTTCTAGGCTAAAAATATGGATAATAAATGCATATAAGAACAGGAGTGGATCGATTTGTACAAAGGTTTTGCAGCATGAGGGAGCCATTGCTGTCGGCCTGCACTGTAACCTCCACCCTGCATGCTTGTTAGAATAATTCAGTGTGGAAACGGGCTCTTCGGCTCAACTTGCCCACACAGACCAGCATGGCCTATCTATACGAGTCCCATTCGCCTGTGCTTGGTTCATATCCCTCCAATCCTGTCCCATCCATGTACCTGTCTAATTGTCTGTTCTTTTTTTATACAGCGAACGTTTGTTGTTGTTGCTTATTATGGTGTTTACAGTGTACTGTGTTTACATATCTGTTGTGTCGCTGCAAGTAGGAATTCCATTGTTCTGTTTCGGGGCACATGACAAATAAACACTTGACCTATCCCGACAGGTAAATTTAAAAAAAAAAAATAATATCTAGCCTTTCAGCCTTTGTGGGCTTTCACCGTGTGTAAATTAGTTGTTGTGCTTCCAACATTGATTACAGACATTTCTGTTGGTATTTAGGCAGACTCATGAACAGGCAGGGAACAGAGGGATACAAGAGGGATTCAACAGGGAGTTAGATATAGCTCTTAGGGCTAATGCAATCAAGGAATATGGGGAGAATGCAGGAACAGGGTACTGATTGTGGATGATCACCCATGTTGAATGGTGGTGTTGGCTCGAAGGGCCGAATGGCCGACTCCTGCACCTATTTTGTGTTTCTTAACCAGGTACATGCAAATGGGATTGGTTTAGATTGACATCATGGTCAGTGCACACACACAGTGGGGCAGAGGGCCTGTTACTGTCCTGCACTGTTCCACTTCCCCTTGCTCACATTTAAGAATATTTGTGAGTGCGCTACTGCCTGTAAACCACTTTGAAACATTTTGACGCTGTGAGAACAGTTGCATCAACACAAAAGCTTCTTAAATCATGTCGTGGACTGTTTTGGAAGTCACAAGTCATTTGTCAGGACAAAAGGCACGTCATTTCTCACTCCGGGCTGACGGAGGGAAATGCAAGCCTAAAATATCTCTCCTTGGAAGTGAGTGATGGTCATGAATTATACTTACAGCACTGCGGAGACAGATGAATCGACAATGGAATGACGAGGACCTGTGAAGTCAACGTTAACATCGCTACTCGAGCGTATAAAAGCCAAGGACCCTCGCCGCTCTCCCTGCAAAGATGAAAAGCAGTAAGTCTCACATGGAGTTAGAAGTAAATACATGTGATTCATCATCTGTTGCAAATTGACTAGATATCCTTCTGAGGTAAAAGCAGTAAAGGTTATCCTAACTTGTCAGGCATCACTTGAAACAACTGTAGGTAATACATCAGCCTTGGGTCAGCGATACCAAGTCAGTGGACCAATAATTCAAATATTGCAACAGAAATTTAAAGGCGAATCTTCTTTTTAAACTGGCACAGGTTTAAGAGCTCGGTGGCCACTTCAAGTGCTTTATCATCATCAATATAGACTGCAGATCATCAGAATAAACAACAGTTGCATCTCTTGTTGACCAGACAGAACCAGCAGTTTATGTCATGACCATTAACATATTTTTATTGGACGGCAATAAGTGAGCTGGCCTCACCCCATACTTAGTGTAGGAGGGAACTGCAGATGCTGGCTTAAACCGAAGATAGAAAATGCTGGAGTAAGGACGGGCAGCATTTGTGGAGAGAAGGAATGGGTGACGTTTTGGGTCAAGACCCTTCAGACTGAAAGGTATCGACCCGAAACGTCACCCATTCCATCTCTCCATAGATGCTGCTTGTCCCGCTGAGTTACTCCAACATTTTGTGTCTACTTTCACTCAACACCTAGCTTGTTCAATAAATTAACATGATCAACAAACATTGTTTGAATACACTAGTCTTCCGAAATACCCTTTCCAGGAATTTGATATCCTTGAAATTGTTCCCAGAATCAAGTGCAATGCGCCAGCTAAATGGTAACCATCGGTTTGAGTTTTCCTTGCAAGTGATCATTTCCTTAACTAATGCATTGTTAGAGATAGCGACGACAGGGACTACTTTATCTGCACTGGGACTGCAGAGAACTACAAGAACTGACTAACTGGTGAGATTACCAGCACTACAGGAACTGACTAACTAGTTAGATTACCTCAGAAACATAGCTGATGGCATCCTTCAGATTCAGCTCACGGAAAACGCTTAGGATTTTGTCCCGGCTAATCTGTGCAGACTTCCTCATCATTATTTTACTTAGATACTTTCTGTCAAAGTTAGTCCACCTAGAGGAAAAAAAAGAACAAATCGCCATAATGTATCTTTCTCGAAACCCCTTATTATGCCTTATGCAGGCTAGTCAAAATCAGAGGTTAGGAAAGAATTGCAAAATAATAACATTTAAAATGAAATAATTTGATAAAATGTTATTGGTATGAAAATATTTTGAATATTTATAATGTACAATGTTCAGTTTAGACATGCATACCGAGGTTCAATGAAAAGCTTTTGTTGCATGCTAACCAGTCAGCGGAAAGGGAATAACTTTAGTGCAAGATAAAGCCAGTAAAGTCCGAACAATGAGAACCCGAGGCTCACCACTGAGGTAGATAGTAGTTCAGGACTGCTCTGCAGTTGTGGTAAGATGATTCAGCTGCCTGATAACAGCAGGGAAGAAACAGTCCCTGAATCTGGAGGTGTGTGTTTTCACACTTCAATACCTTCTGCCTGATGGGAGAGGGGAGAAGAGAATGGCCAAGGTGCAACCCGTCCATGATTACGCTGCGGGCATTGCCGGGGAAGCGCGAGGTATAAATGGAGTAATTGGAAGGGAGGTCGGTTTGTGTGATGGTCCATAATTTGTTGCAATTTCTTGTAATATTTGAAGACAGAGCTGGAGTAGCTCAGTGGATCAGTCAACATCTCAGGATCTGCCTGACCTTCAATATTTGTGTGGTTTCAAAAGAAATGTCAGACTATAGGAATATAGAGATAAGTGATAAGTAATTTTCTCTGCACGGATACAGGCCTAGCAATTATCCAGGAGAAACAAGAACCAATTGATCATGTGGCATCCCTCCCTAAAATGGTTTAGAAATATATAATTTGCACAATTAGGGAAGCATTAAATTGACACAAATATTTATGCAACATTGTAGAAATCACTGTTTACTTACTTGTCTCTAAGATAATTGTGTCCAATTTGCCCAGAGATATCTTCTATTGCAGATAATATATGATCAAATGCCTTTGAAAATAAATGTCAGACAAAACTTCTTAAATGCAAGGAGGTGAAATTAAATGCATAGACAGCATGCTGGGATGAGATTAATTCTCTGAAGTACCTTTAATGAAATACAAACCTAATATCCAGAAATTTACATTTAGAAACATCAGCAAATCCAATGATATTTATTTTAAAGTCAGTTCCATGGGAATTTCTATAACTTTGAGGTTATTTTCTACAACTTTGATGCATTAATCCAGCTACTCCTGCCAACTGTTGAATACTGTTTTTAGATGGATACAGTCTCATTGAAGATGGATACAGTCTCACCTCTCCAATGTCTTCTTAGCTTTCTTGTTCAGAAATAGATTTTAACCACAACCTTGTCTACTCTCTAAAGCTGCCTGATCAAGTCAATCTATTCACAAATTAAGCACCTTTACAATGGCCACATCCTATCTTGTTGCTTCTTTGAAATGGGTAATTAACTATACCTGTATAAACGTTATCAGGTTATAAAATAGAATGTTTTTTGTTTTTTAAATTGTAAAACAGACTCTTGACATTGTGATGAGGAAAATCTGCTTTTTCGTGGGGTGTGTTCGGGCTTGCAGTTGTGAGCAAAGGGAAATTAATGGCTTTAACGCAGCATTAAATAACCCAGAGATAGATTTAAGTCTTGCTATGGTAGTATAAAAATGTAAGCACATTTTATTTTAATTCTGCATGTAAACAAAAAGACAAAAACTGGGATCGTTCAGAAGCTGGGAGATTTTCACAACAGGTCAGTTGGTTCACTGATATTTAAAGAAAAGTAATCCTCTTGGAAGTTGTCATATGGAATACAATGCATGAAAAAGTGAGGTTATGCACTTTGGAATAAAGAAAATGATGTTAACCAAAGTCACACCACGAGAGTTTGCAGTAAATATATCTGGAAGTTGAGGCAACTTTACAGGATTGCGTTGAGATTACGTTCAGAGTATTGCATACAGATTTGATCTGCCTACATAAGGAAGGATACACCCATGTTGGGGCGAGTGCCGATTCACTAGGCTAGCCCCTGGGATGATGGGTCGACTTATGAAGAAAGATTGAAAGGGTTGGGCCTGTGGTCATCGAAGCATAGAGAAAAGTGTGATCTTATTGAAATTTAACATTAAGGGTGAATCTTGGAAGTGGTGGCTGTGTGAGCAGTGAAGGGGATGTTAGGAGGTTGCAGGGAGACCTGGACAGGTTGAGTGAGTGGGCAGATGCGTGGCAGATGCAGTATAATATAGATAAATGTGAGGTTATCCACTTTGGCGGCAAAATCAAGGGGGCAGATTATTATCTCAATGGGGTTAGGTTAGGTAAGGGGGAGGTACAGCGAGACCCGAGTATCCTTGTACACCAGTCACTGAACGTTGGCGTGCAGGTACAGCAGGCAGTGAAGAAAGCTAATGGAATGTGGCCTTCATAACAAGAGGATTTCAGTATAGGAGTAAAGGGGTTCTTATGCAGTTGTATATTGCTCTGGTAAGACCACATCTGGAGTATTGTGTACAGTTTTGGTCTCCTAATTCAAGGAAGGACATCCTTGTGATTGAGGCAGTGCAGCGAAGGTTCACGAGATTAATCCCTGGGATTAAGTCCTGCAGGCAGGACTGTCATATGAGGAAGATTGAAAAGACTTGGCTTGTATTCACTGGAGTTTAGAAGGATGAGGGGGATCTTATAGAAACATAAAATTATAAAAGGACTGGACTAGCTAGATGCATGAAAAATGTTCCCAATTTTGGGCAAGTCCAGAACCAGGGGCCAAATAGAATAAAGGGGAGGCCATTTCAGACTGAGGTGAGAAAAAAAATGTCACCCAGAGAGTTGTGAATGTGTGGAATTCTCTGCCACAGATGGCAGTGGAGGCCAAATCACTGGATGGATTTATGAGAGAGTTAGATAGAGCTCTAGGGGCTAGTAGAATGAAGGGATATGAGGAGAAGGCAGGCACGGGTTATTGATTGGGGACGATCAGCCATGATCACAATGAATGGCGGTACTGGCTCCAAGGGCCGAATGACCTCCTCCTGCACCTATTTTCTATGTTTCTATGTAACACCATCTGCCTGCACATAATCCATATCCCCGAAATCCCTGCATATCCATTTGCCCATTCAAAAGTCTCTTAAGTGTCACAATAATATCTGCCCCTACCACTACCAGCACGTTCCAAGCACACATTGCCCTCCGAGCAAAGAAACTTACTCAGTGCATGTCCTTTAAGCTTTGCCCCTCTCGTCTTAAAGCTATAGCCATAAATATTCAATATTCCCATCCTGGGGAAAAGGTTCTGCCCATCCACCCTGCTATGTCTCTCATTATTTTATATACTTCTAACAGGTCCCCCCCCCCCTCAACCTCCTGTGCTTTGGAGAAAACAATCCAAGTCTGTCCAACCTCTCCTTGTATCTAAAACTCCCCTATTTGAGTCATTATTCTCGTAAACTATCTCTGCACTCTTTCCAAAGTCTCCACATCCTTTCTGCATGAATCCTCCATCATCTATCTGAATAGTGGGGCGGGATTGTCGGGCCAACTAAGTTACTTATCTCTCTTTCTTATATGGCTGTGTTGGACTATTAAAGCCGTTTCCATGCCGTACAGATCGATGACCATGAAATGCTCATTCAGCACACAGCGACTGCTGAAACACTGGACTTACCCGTCCATGGAGCTTCTCATTGAGTAAAGGATCTTTCTGCTCGCTCTTCTTCACTTTCAGCCAGTTCACCAAAGGTTTGATCGTCAGGCCCTGCAAAATATCAAAATCCGCTTGGTTTCATCACTGAGCAGAGTTGCAACTCTTCACATAAGAACATAATTTATTACTCAGATCAGATGCGTGCTTGGAAATCCTTCATCCCCACGGAAACAATTGCAATCAATCACCTCTGCATCACAGTTGAAGGCACACCACCTTCCATTCGTTCGATTCCTCTCCAGCAAACTCAAAATAATGCCGACATTGCAAAGACTAAAAGGGAGAGTTTTCATTCCCCTTCACTCTGTACAGACGGGGGATAAAAGGTATTGCTTTCACATGCTTAATTATTATGCATTCTTCCCTCAGAACTTATGTTTGATCCCACCCAAGACATCCTAAAATGGCTCTAATCAAGGTGGCAAATAGTAAGTACCCTTCACATTACTGCTTTGTGTTGCATCCGCAGGCTTTCACGGGTTGACCCCATGACGGTACCAAAACTGCCTGGTTTCTCTCCAGTCTGTCCAAAAGTAACCGAAGAATAACACAAATGTCTTTCTCCCCATACATACCCAACTGATGCAATTTCCTAGGTAGACACAAAATGGTGGAGTAACTCAACGGGTGGGGCAGCATCTCTGGAGAGAAGGAATGGGCGACGTTTCAGGTGGAGACCCTGGGTCTCGACCCGAAACTTCACCCATTCCTTCTCTCCGGAGATTCTGCCTCACCCGCTGAGTTACTCCACCATTTTGTGTCTACCTTCGATTTAAACCAGCATCTGCAGTTCTTTCTTACACATGATTCAATTTCCTTTTACTTAAGCTGCTACACATGAACATCTGAATTCAGACATTTTCTAAATACATAAAGGTGATGCACAACTACCCGCACCACTTCCCCATCTGTAAATTGACAGGCAAATTCTCCAGAATCATTCCAGTACCAAAATAGTACTAAGGACTCATCCACAGCCTTCAATTCCTGAACTCTTTGTCCAAGCTACCAAATCCACCTGCCATTCCCTGGCAACCATGAGATTAGCCATTTATGCCATCGTTACTGCAGACCATTTCTGCAAGATTCAGATTTAGCTCTCAAGGCTAAAGGAATCAAGGGATACGAGGAATAAGCAGGAGTAAGCAGGGGTATTGATTTTGGATGATCAGCCATGAACATATTGAATGGTGGTGCTGGCTCAAAGAGCCGAATGGCCTACTGCGGCGCGTATTTTCCATGTTTTCTATGTTCCACCCATCACACTGTCCAATTTTGCCCTGCTCCTCAACTGCTCCTGGATCTTCACCCATATCTTTGCTATGTCGAGGTTTGACCATATCATTGCACTCACACAAAACTTTGCTTCCAAACTATGTAAACCTTCATCAAAAAGTCTTCTTGCATTCCAACCTATACTATTTCCATTTCATCCCTCACTTTATTCTTGTTCACTTGCATCCAGGGAAGCAATAGTTCTATATTAAAATTTACACCCTTATTTCATATCCCTGTAAGGTCTTTCCTCTCTCCAGCTCCATTCTCGGGGTGGAAGATTGTAACCTTCACGTGGTCCGCCCTGTTTCGACTAATGCAATCAACTCGACGTGCACAAACAGAAGATCAAATAGAACAAGTTGTCTAACAACTTCAGGCTGTGCACGCCACACGAAAGACGCAGCAGCTCCATTCTCCACCAATCCCTATAACCTTCCAAAAAATCCTTTGTTCTCCACTGATTATTTTGAGATCCAAAATTTGAGTTACTCTCTCAATGGCTTCCGTGTCTTCAGCTACCAAGATCGTTGTCATTTGCCCCAAATCTATTGAGTGTTAAATATTATTTAAGCGTGCAACACCTTGAGACATTTTACAGCATTGAAGGCACAGCTAAATGAAAATTGGTGTTTGCAGTTTGATAGATTTCTCTTCAATGCCGCAGTTACCATTTAAATTGTAACTCCAGAACATGGAACAGTACTGCACAGGAACACACCCTTCAACCCACAATGTCTGTGCCAAGCACGACTTATCTGCCTGCACATAATCCATATCCCTCTATTCCCTTCTGCATATCAATGTGGATGTCCAAAAGTCTCTTAAATATCACTATCATAACTGCAGTGCGTTCCAGGCACTCCCACCCTCAGTGCCATAAATCGTCACCTCCACATCTCCTTTAAACTTTGTCTCAAAATATCTGTGAAACACCTTAAGTTTTATTGAGGATACTGCATATAGGTAAATTATTGCTGCCTTTTTCTTCTCTTGAATTTTTTCCAGCACACATCAATGTCTAAAGCCTTTTGTGGTGCAGATTAAATTCTTAAGGGCCTGTCCCACTTGCTGATTTCTTTCGACAACTGCCAGCATCATTGACTGATGTATCAGGTCACCGAAAAAGTCGTGGCGTGATGACATAATGACGCACGGTGTTTCCTCAGGTGTCGCAACATTTTTTTTGTTGCCGCTGGATTTTGAAATGTTCAAAATCTTTCGGCAACCCTGATACGACAGTCAATGACGCTGGCAGTTGCCGAAGAAAATCGCCAAGTGGGACAGGCCTTTTACTCTTTCTAACTGACTTTACCCAAAATTACAGTACAACAACCCAAAAAACTGAAAATGAATACCACTTGGCATTGTGTAGGAAGGAACTGCAGATGCTGGTTTACACCAACGATCGACAGAAATGCTAGAAGAAATCAACAGGACAGGCAGCATCTCTGGATGGAAGGAACAGGTGACATTTCGGGTCAAGACCCTTCTTCAGACTGTCTTCTTCAGAATGAGGAAGGGGTCTTGGCCCGAAACGTCACCTGTTCCTTCTATCCAGAGATGCTGCCTGTCCCACTGAGTTACTCCAGCATTGTGTGCCTATGACTTAGCATTATTATACAGCATTATATACATTTGGCAAAAAAGGACCCTGCCGTTGTGTTAGAAATCAGCCAGAGTCAATTTGTACAACAGTGCATCAGAAACTAAATTGGAGAGTTTAGACTTTATTTCGGGGGAAATGAATTCTTGCAATTGAATTGGAATCAATCTCATAAAGCAAAGGGGTGTTCAGAATATGGCCTGAGTTGCACATTGATATCCTACACATTTCTGGACTATTCATATTTGTCCCTTTCATAACATTGTAAAGCACTTTGCAAATGAAAGTTCAAAAACTGTAATTTAAGAAATGGAGCTATTGGTATGTACAGAACAAGAGATATTTTACAGCAACAAAAATACATGATTTAGTGACATATATTGGTCAGCACATAGGGAAAATCTCCCAGGCTTTTCCATATGGATCTTTCAGATCCATTTAAAATGCGTAGACAGGGTCTCAACAGATTCTCATTCAAATCTGTAGGCTTGTGTTACTCCACTAGGCCTGCACTCAGTACAGTTGATAGTTACCTGGAAGATGACTGTAAAATACACCACAATGATAGTGGTACTGACAAACAAATTCCTCACGGGAATTGTGTCCGCTTCCAGCAATGCTACCAGAGCAAAGGCCACAGCTCCACGTAGACCCCCATAGGACATCACCACCTGATCTATAATCTCCAACTGAACCACACGGAAATGGTTCAAAATCCAGGTCAGAATTACAACGCCTGCAAAAAAGATAGACATTTTATTTACTCTACTAATATTTAAAAATAAAACAAACCTCGTCCAAGTACAAACTTGTTTTCTAGGGTTCTCTTAATGCTTGACAAGATTGGTGTACAAATTATTAAGAATTAACATGCAACATTATGAAATCAATCTATCTTGTTAATTTTTTTTAACCTCTCGTCTGGAGAGAGATGGCTTCCTGGATAGAGCTCCATCAAGCAATTGTGGGGTGGCACGGTGGCACAACAGTAGAGGTGTTGCCTTACAGCGCCAGAGAGGCGGGTTGATCCCAACTATGGGCGCTATGTGCACGGAGCTCGTATGTTCTCCCCAGGATCTCCAGTTTCCTCCAACATTCCAAAGATGTACAGGTTAGTAGGTTAATTGGCATTTAACAATTGGAAATTGTCTCAGCGGTGTAGGATATATGTATAATCACTGGTCGGAGCGGACTCGGTGGGCCAAAGGACCCGTTTCCATGATGTATCTCTAAACTAAACTAAATCAAACCCAGAGAGCTTTATGGTAGATTTCAATGTGTCCAATGCTGAAGATGTCCTTCCTCACATCTCCACCTGCGGACAGAGCAGGTATGTAGTTGGTAGCACTGCATGAACAGGTCCCGAAAATCTCTACTTTGCATCCCTAATCTGTTCATCTCAGCCACCAGAAACATTTCAATCCAGCCTTGCTCATCCAATCTTAAATGCCATTTCTAACTAAATTAGAAAAGAAATTATAAATATATGAACATTACTTAATTTTAAGCAGTGAGCGACTACAATATTTTCCTCAAAATCAAAGATCTTCTCCACATCCACCTTGCTAAGGTCTCCCTCGATGTTTCAATCAAGTCCTCTCTCGCTCTTCCATTTTCCAGGTTGATGTGAACTTTCCTCACAAAGCAACCTACCTACTGCAGGTATTAGTCCAGGAAACATTCTGTTAAATGCTTCCAAAACTGACTTCATTATTTAACCAAATTACACCAATGATTTGCCAATTTAAAAAAAAGATATTTGTGTTAACAAACATCCTTCGTGGATGGCACAACTCAAAGTTGCTGTTTCAAAACATCAATGAGCCAGCTTTAGTCTTAACCTCTGGTACGACCCATGTGGGCTTTTCATGTTTCTACTTATGATCACATCGGTTTCCCCCTACGTTCCAAGGACATGGGTCAGGTACTTTAATTGATCACTCTAATTTGCCCCATTTGTGTTATGGGTGTGGAATCTCGGGGTGGGGTGAAAGGTGGCTGAAATTGATGAAAATGTGGGAATACAGAATATGGTACAAGTGCAGCAGAGTTTGTGATGGTGGATGTTCAACATGGAATTAGTGGGCCGAAGGGCCTGTTTCTACACTGTGTGTCCCTATGTCTGCCCATGCCTTGGCTATCCAGCACTCACCTATGACTCTGTAAACAGAGATGAAGACCAGCGTGAGAAGTATGAAGGCAGTGTTCCAGGTCCATATTGTAGTGTCCACTGCAGATATTCCCAAAAACATGAAGATAATGGTCTCGGCACCACTTGCCAGCATTTTCATTGCAAACCTGACAGTGGTGATGGATTGCTCACAGAGGTTGGCCTTCACATACTTCTGACAGCAAATGCCACAGAATGTGATACTGATGAAAGAGAAACATGAACATTTAAGGTTAGGGGATTTGAAGCAAAACACTAATAAATTTATAGAAGCATAACAAAAAACTTTCTGCATAAGGTAGAATACCCCACCCATCCAACACTCCGCACCATCATCACCTAGCCACCCGTCTGGCTGATCTGAGCTACAAACGTTCAGCAGTTGAAACTCCAGTGTGTAATCTTCAACCTTCACCCCGGTAACAAATGAACCAGTACATGTGACCTCTTCCCAGTCTGTGGCTATGGTCACCTCTGGCAATGCATGGAATAATACACATCAGCTATAGAAAGAAACGCAATCACCCCTGCAAGACTGAATTAAACAAACCTGTACTCTATCACTTCAGCGCTCTGTTCAGGTGTTGTTCAACAAATTCACCAGCTTGGCAAACAATAACCAATGCCAACTTTACCAATCGTCATTGAAATACTCTCTCCTTTTCCTTAAAAGATAATCGTGCATACTCCAAGACCCTTAATTTGCTGCTTCAGAAAAAGCAGAATGTCTATTCATCTCCAGACTTAATTCAACAGAAAATCTTATACATTTTGTGTGCGTATTCCCAAAACCTTATTAACCTAGTCAGAGTGATACAGTGTAGAAACAGGCCCTTCGGCCCAACTTGCCATCACTGGCCAACATGTCCAAATTACCTTAGTCCCACCTGCCTGCACTTGGTCCATATCCCTCCAAACATATCTTATCCATGTATCTGTCTAACTGTTTCTTAATAGCTGGGATAATCCCAGCCTCAACTACCTCCTCGGGCAGCTTGTTCCATACACCCACCACCCTTTGTGTGAAAAAGTTGCCCCTCAGATTCTTAAATCTTTTCCCCTTCACCTTATACCTATGTCCTCTGGTCCTCGATTCACCTACTCTGGGCACGAGATTCAGTGCATCTTTCCGATCCATTCCTCCTGCGCTCCAAGGAATAGAGACCCAGGCAACTCAACCTCTCCCTAAAGCTCCTCTACTCCTGGCAACATCTTGTAATTCTTCTCTGAACCCTTTCAAGCTTGACAATATCTTTCCTTTAACAAGGTGCCCAGAACTGGACACGATGTTCTAAATGTGGACTGTAATGGGGTAAATGTTCATAAGCAGTGGGTGGATGGGGAAAACAGTGCAGGCACTCACACAAGGACCAGCTTTAAATTGCAAGTCAGCATTAGTAGAGTGTAAAACCACTGCCGTTGTTGCTGGGTGCAATTATCATCCCTGCAACTCGCATGAAAGCAAAAACATAGGAATCAGGAGCCAGAGTAGGCCACTCACCTCGCTCCCTCAGCAACAGATCTTTTACCCTTTTAGGGTATGGGAATTAGGAACCAAAGAAAATGGGTTTTAGGTGAGAGGGGAAGGATTTAACAGGAACCCAATGCAACCTTTTCCCACACAGAGGGTGGTAGGCATGTGGAAAGAGGTAGATGAGGTGGGTACTGTATGAATCAGGTACTGAAATTGAGGTTATAATCTGTTCAAATCATGTCTGAGATTATAACCTTAATTCCATAATCAGTACCTGATTTTGTCTCTGCTGTGATTGCATCTGCCTCCATGACCTCCTCTGAATGCACGTTCCAAATATCAACCACTAGTGGACATCCAAGCCATGTAACCCTGAAGCTGCAAAGATATGCACCTTGATCTGCAATAGCACATACTTGCAACTGCTAATAAGTACATCAGAGAAGAGTACAGATGGAAATGAACACCTTTGTACTTACGCCAAAATAGCAGAAAGAGACAGCATCTCTGCCGTGAGGTAGGAGAGGTATGAAATCACAAAGACAAATCCAGGTTCAATCACTCTCACGTGCTTGGTGAATCTGGTTACCAAGGAGAGCAGGAATGCAAAGATGATGCCAATGGCAGTCCCACCCAAGCTCACCACAAAGAAAGATACTGGAGGGAATTGGTGGAGAAAAAAAAAGGAGCCTTATAAAACGTCAGATCAAAAAAGTCAAAAACTGAATAAAGACAATACTTCAACATAACAAAATCAAAGAGATAATAGGAATCAATTACAAGAACTCTTTGCATTTATCGTTTAGTTTAGTTTATTGTCATGTGCACTGAGGAACAGTAAAAAGCTTTTGTTGTGTGCTAACCAGTCAGCGGAAAGGCTTTTGAGAGAGGTGTACATTGAAATGGATTTGTCTAGAGTTATCAACTTGAATTTGAAATGGTCCACTTAGGTAGATATTATGATAGCATGGCCAAAAGGAAATATGAAACATCTCAAAGTAGTAAAGACAAGTAGAGGGGCAAACGAATTATGGGAGAAGGCTCTAATCTATTGGTAGCTTACCAACTAACGGTGGATGAAGATTGAACATTAGAGATGCACAATGGTCAATCATTGATAGAAGATAAACGTTTCAAAAGCTTGCAGGACTGGGAGAAACAATAGCAATGGAGAGAAGGTAAGCATGGAGGAATTTCAAAAAAGGTTGACTTTATGATCGTTGAATTGATTAATAAAGTCTTTCGAATGGACAAACAAGACTTAAACAACAAAGTCACGTTAATGTAGAACAGAAAGTGGCAGTGTGACCACAAATATAGTTAAATTGTTTAGTTTTAGGGAAGGTATAAATGGACAAAGGCAGGGGCAGTGTTACCAGGTGGAGTTAGAGTTAATTTTGTTACACATATTTGATTAGCCACCTCGGGACAGTATAAAATACAAAGATTGTGTAGATTTTGATTTGGTTTCATACATTCAATATCAGGGGTTATGGGGAGAAGGCAGGGGAATGGGGTTAGGAGGGAGAAATAGATCAGCCATGATTAAATGGTGGAGTAAACTTGATAGGCCAAATGGCCTCATTCTACTCCTATCTCTTATGAACTTATTTATTAAAGGATGGAGTCAATGACATGCAATCTAAGCAGGACTGGAGACATTGATATTTAAAGTCCAACCTGAGATGAAATAAACTTAAAACAACTGAAGGATGTATTTCCCTACCAATGCCTTTGAAATAGTCCAGGCCTTCAATATTCCCTGCCCCAACTTTAACAAATGATTCAAAGACATTGTACAGCACCTAAAAAAAAGCAAAATAAAACACAATTACAATCAACCAAGCAGAATAAAGGTACATTGTGGAATCTTTGTTCAGATCCGAAAACCCCATCAACAATCTATCACCAGAGATGGCTGCACAACCCTATTTGGTTCAGGGGCCCTGGTGAGACCACACCTGGAGTATTGTGTGCAATTCTGGTCTTCTAATTTGTGGAAGGACATTATTGCTATTGAAGGAGCGCAGCGCAGGTTCACCAGGTTAATTCCCAGGGTGGTGGGACTGACATATGATGAAAGAATGGGTCGACTGAGCTTGTATTCACTGGAATTTAGAAGAATGAGAGGGGATCTTAGAGAAACATAAAATTCTTAATTTCAGATGCAGGAAAAATGTTCCCAATGTTGGGGAGTCCAGAACCTGAAGTCAGTTTAAGAATAAGGGGTAGACCATTTAGGACTTAGATAAGGAAAAACATTTTCACCCAGAGAGTTGTGAACCTGTGGAATTCTCTGCCACAGAAGGCAGTTGATCCCAAGGCACTGGATGTTTTCAAGGGAGAGTTAGATCTTAGGGCTAAAGGAATCAAGGGATATGGGGAAAAAGCAGGAATGGGGTACTGATGATCAGCCATGATCATATTGAATGGCAGTGCTGGCTCGAACCTAAATAGGTGCTGCACCTATTTTTCTATGCGTTTGGAGAGTTCAACACGTCGTCTCTGTCTGAAGCTCCCCCACCCCAGTCATCGTACCAGTTTCACTGTCACCTGTTAAGTTTCACTGAATGCATAACTCATTATCACCTAGCCCACAGCCAACAATGGACCATTGTGGGCTCCACCTTTCCTTGATCTTCATTACATTTCGCATATCTTTCATTCATTCGTCCCATCCCTCCCTATGTATATGATTGCTTTTCTCCAAAGATGCTGCCTGACCCGCTAAGGTACTCTAACTTTTTGTGTCTAACTCTGGGACAGTTATCAGTCCAGCATGCCTTTGGTCTATAACATGGGGTGAGAGGGCGGGGTGCATTTGCTGACCTCCAAGGGAAGTATAGACAACCTTCCCACTGTCCTGCCAGTCTGTGACTGCAGGCAAGTGCCAGATTTATGGCTTGTCATGAAGTAAAGTCCATGGCTGCATAATGAACAAGTCAATGTCCAATAAACTGATAGCCGACTCAGCAAGAACCAGCTTTGTCAAAATTCTGTACATTTCTGACAATATTTTGGGTTTATAAAAATGGCGAAAATTGTTCAAAAATTAAAAGAGCACTATTTCAAAGGAAGATAATACAGAAACATTTAAATAAACTCAAATAATCTGCAATCTACATTAACTCCAACTACATTTCACTGACACCAAAAGAACAATTACAGGCCCCGCCAGTTCACAAGGTCTGTGCTGAATATAGAGTCATGGAGTCATTGAGTGATAAAGTGTGGAAACAGGCCCTTCGGCCCAACTTGCCCACACCAGCCAACAAAGTCCCACTTGCCTGCGCTTGGTCCATATCCCTCCAGACCCGTCTTATCCATGTACCTGTCTGTTTCTTAAATGATGGGATAGTCCCAGCCTCAACTACCTCCTCTGGCAGCTTGTTCCATACAACCACCACCCTTTGTGTGAAAAAGATACCCCTCAGATTCCCATTAAATCTTTCCCCTTCACTTTGAACCTATGTCCTCTGGTCCTCGATTCCCCAACTCTGGGCAAGAGACTCGACCCGAGGTGCATCTACCCGATCTATTCCTCTCATGATTTTGTACATGATACCAAGGCTAACTTATCCACCTGCACATTGCCATCTCTCTCCATTCCCTGCATATCCATATGCCTACCTAAAGTCTTTAAATGCCACTAACATATCTGCCTCAACCACCATCCCCAGCAGGGCATTGCAGCCACTCACCTTCCTCCGTGTAAAAATTAACCTGCCGCACACATTTCCTTTTAAACTTTTCCCCTCCAACCTTAAATCGCTTCCCTCGAGATTTCTTCATCCTGGGAAAAATATTCTGACCGTCTATCTGGTCGATGGCTCTCATAATTTTATATACTTCAATCAGGTCTCCCACAACCTCCGGCATTCCAGCGAAAACAATCCAAGACTGTCTAATGTCTCCCTGTAGCTGACACTCCCTAATCCAGGCATCACTCTGGTAAACCCCCTCAGCACACTTTGTAAAGCCTTTCCATCCTTTCAATAATCAAGTGACTGGAACCGCACACGATACTCCAAATACAGCCCAGCCAAAGTTCTTTAGAAAATATGCATAACCAAACTGCATTAAAACTGACATGCTTGACGAAACATCAGGTTTCATGCAGTTTGTTTGTATGGATTTTCCACAAAAAAATTACATAATCAGGAAAGCAATCAAACAAATGACTGCAATCTCAGGACCAGCATTTTCCAAGGAATAAACTTAAGCCATTCTTAAGAACGAGAGGATGAAAAGAAGTTGATCCAGATAACATAAAATATGAAAAAATTATATAGCCGGTAATTGTAATTTGTCAAAATTGAGTCAAAGCAAGCGAAAAAGATAAAATGAAAGGCTAGTTACTTGAATACACAGGTCTTCGTAACAAGCTATTTGTCATCAAGAATGGAAATAAATCTAAATAGACCTCAGCAATGTGGTTACAAGGTGACCATTATTTGTATTGGTGACTGCAGGAAAGGATCACCAGCAGAGCTCCTGGATGAAGTAGGAAGGAGGATTGAGCAGCAACAGAATGAGAGACCTTAGAAATTTTGAAGAAATTACAGAAATAGGGGCATAGTTTTAGAATAAGGGTTTATCCGTTTCAGATGGAGATGAGGAAAAAAAAAATCACTTGAGGATTGTGAATGATTGGTAATTTTATACTCCAGATAGACAGCTGTGGAAAAAATTCCAAACATGTTCAAGGCAGAGATTGACAAACAAGCCACACAGTAGTATGTAGGATGGAACTGCAGATGCTGGTTTAAATCAAAGATAGACACAAGATCCTTGATCTTAGTAAAACCCTGACATGCCCGAGAAGCTGATTGGCCGATCTTTTATGTTCTTATTCTCCAAGACAGAGAATCACAGGCAAAACAAGAACTTGCTGCACCAGTGATCAACCAGTGTTATCAACAGGGGGCGCCAAACTATTGCAGTTCAGACAACTAGGTTCAGCGAACAACCAACTGCTCAGAAGTATTGCGCTGAATAATGTGTTCATATCGCTGGAATGGACTTTAATCAGATATCAGAGTGCAACTAGCCAAGCTAAAGTTGCGATATTGTTTCATTCGGGTTTAACATTTCAGCCACATGCCCGGGAAAGGATCTGTGATCTTCGCCTTTGACAATATTCGCAACCATTCAATTTCTCCTCATTCCCAAGTAGGATTTCATTTGCATTGCTCAAACACAGCTACATTTTTCGTGTAGAAACAAAGAATTACAGATGCTGGTATTAACACAAAAAAGTGTTATAAAATGCTGGAGTAACTCAGCAGGTCAAGCAGCATCTCTGGAGAACGTGGATGGGTGACTGAAGGATCTTGACCTGAAACGTCACCTATCTATGTTCTCCAGAGATGCTGCCTGACCTGCTGACTTACTCCAGCACTGTGTGTCCTTTTAAATCTCTCTTGCTTGCTGCCCATCTGGTTGCGGGCTGTCCATGAATTGTATGGAAGGTCCAGCTCAAATCCATCCCACTCCGGTAAGGGAGGTGGTGCTGGATGCTTTATTTAGGACATTGCAGTGGTCCAATTGAGGGCTTGACTCTCCTGCCTTTTAACTGCTGGGGCTCCTTCTGCAGTGGTTTCCTTTATTCGAGACATACCTGGAGCATGCCTTTCACCATGCTTAAGGCAGAGTGCAATGGGCTCAGGAAAGAGTGATTGACAAAGCAAAGGGAAGGATAGTGGGCATTATTCACCATGGTCGGGAACTACGGAACAGTCATCGACTCAGTGATCTGGTAATGGCTGGCGAATTTAGTTGATGCATGTCCACGAGCAGCAGGACAACTTTTTCCATGCACTTGGGCACACAGTGGAGCAGCAGTAGAGTTGTGTCCTTACAACGCCAGAGATCCGGCGTCGATCCTGACTAAGGGGGGTGTCTGTATGGAGTTTGCACCTTTTTCCTGTGCTCTGGTTTCCTCCCACACTCCAAGGACATACAGGTTTGTTGGTTAATTGGCGTTGGTAAAAAAATTGTAAATTGTTCCCATTGTGTACGATAATGTTAACGTACATGATAGATGGTCGGCGCGGACTTGGAGAGCCGAAGGACCCGTTTCCGCACTGTATTTGTAAAGTCTAAAGTAAAATCTAAACTCCAAAGTTAAGCCTGATAACATTTCATGAAACATGCTGTGTGACATTATTCAAGGCCAAACTGAAGAAATTAGCAAATGCCATTGCCTGCCTATCAGATATAGTTTCAGCAATTTCTTGATTCACATAAACAAGAATTAAAGTGTGCTATAGGATCATCAGATCACTACTCAACCCTTTACATCAAAGGCCCCACCAATGTCAGGCCTTATGCACTGATAAGTAAAATAAATCTGAGAACGCTACATTAATTAACATCCAGAAAATGAAGTACAACCAAGGCTGACATCCGATTGTAATGATGATACAATGAGGAGAGCTGTATCACCAGAAATGCCATGTTAGTTTGTTTACTTTAGTTTATTGTCACATGTATTGAGGCACAGTGAAAAGCTTTAGTTGCATGCTAACCAGTCAGCAGAAAGAAATACGGGATTATAATCGAGCCATCCACAGTGCACAGACACATGATAAAGGGAATAACCTGAATAATGTCTAGTGCAAGATAAAGTCAATAAAGTACGATCAAATATAGTCCAAGGGTCTCCAATGAGTCTGAGGGTCTCCAATAAGATATTAATACCAAATTCACAGGTATTTGAGAACGCCACATTTTTCCATCTCAGAGACTTCGTAAAAAAAATCAAAAATGAGAGGGTATGTCACAACTAATATCCAAGCTCAGCCAATCACCAAATCTTATCATTTTTGCTGATGTTCTTATTGATGCTGTGGAATTCCTGCTTTATAAGAATTTGTCTGATTCTCTAGAATATTAATCACCCTCTGGAAACAGGTATTGGGGTGGCAGTGAAAAGTGTTTTGTTTTTTTCCTCGGTCCATAGTATGAAAATTATTTTTTCCTTGGACCATAGTATGGAAGTTGCCAGGATTCATACTTCTGCAGTAGAATAAGGAGTCCAACATTTTAATATAAACTTTAAAAAGAGGGATATGCAGGCAGGTGGGACTCATGCAGATGGACATCTTGGTCAGCATGAGCTAGTTGGACCGAAGGACCTGTTTCCATGCTGTTCAGCTCGGAACTCATGTGAATGTAGTCGCGAAATGTAGAATTTGCAAGTCATTTGCCTTACCCTGGAAAAGGTGTAATTTTGGGACAGTGATCGTCTTCAGTTTGTATAGAGAGACTTTATTCATTGCATTGCACTTCAAATAGAGCTCTGTTGATTTCTGAGCCAATAAAAAGCATAACGAAAAGTCTCAAAAACAGATGTCCTTTGTCTTTTCATTTATATTTTACCCAATTTACCTGAACCTTTGGATGAAATAACAATTTCAAATACTAATGGTTCCATTTAATGATTTATTCCAATCACTTAAAATTTGAATATCATAGCTGTTTTAACTGTGCCGGGTACACCCAGAACAAGGCCATGTCCTCATTTGGTAACCAGCACGTCTCTTAAGGGTTCAATTCGTCTTCTGGAAGATTTATAGCTCGATAGTTACCACGGCAACAGAAGTAGTTCCAGATTTCTGAGATGAAACTAATCCAGTGATTTTTCTCCTACTCTCCTCACTTGCATTATTCTGCACTTCCCCCAAAGGTAGTGATCAGAGTTATTTTTAGTTTCCCAAGACCTGGATTTTGTCAGAAAGGATAAATTAACTTGCTTGCAAAATCCAGAGAACGGTGGTGCCTGTAAACCACTTGTTAATTGAGATCACTGCCTGCACTGCAAAGGTACAGGGACATTGGGAGCTCTCTGGGGATTGAAGCATCCTGCTCCAAGCCAATTTGGGACCTACATTCCAAATGCCACAAATAGAAAGTGTCATTTTATACCTCTATTTCCTTCAAACACTTCCATTTATTAGCTCTAACAACAAAGGGCTTGGAAGAAAATGCATGCTTGATGGATGATCAAGAATGATCAATATCAGGTTTAAAAAAAACACTCTCTTTTTGGACTGATCTTAAAGAGGCAGCCAGGCAGGCAGATGAACTTGTTGAGCAGTCAGTCGTGGGCATGGTACAGTAGGACATCCCCCCCAAGTTTTTGTCATCCTGATTTTAAAATCTCCGCTTTCCGCGAGACAGTGGAGGTGGGACTGCTGATTGAGGGCGCCGATTGGACGAGAGAGACGTCGGTCAGCAGGCAATGGGGGCATGACATGATGATTCAGCGCGATGATTAGAGGAGGGGGGAGTGGGGGTGGGACTGAGGATAGAGTGCGGTGATTGGAGGACGGAGACGTGGCACAGACCTGCGCCTCATCCACAGCCGGACCGATCCCGGCGGGTCTCCGGTGCTGTCCCGTCCCCACCCGAGTGCCCCACTCATACCCCCCCCCCCCCCCCACGGGTGGCCTCATCCCAGGCCCACAGCCAGCGCAGAGAAGCACGCTAAACCCAGCTCACTCTGCCTGTCCCGCCAGGTGAACCTGCCTGGGCTTGCGGGGAAATATGATCAGCGCGGAGAAGCAGCACTGGCGTCCGGTCAGTCCAGTCAGGGCTGTAGGTTAATCCGGCGAGACAGGCAGAGTTGAGCTGCATTTAGCGCTGGATTGAGCCTCTGAAGCCGTGTGTGTGTGTGCGTGCGCGCGCGTGGCCGCCAAAAAATTGTGTCCCCCCTGTCCCCCCCATGTTTTGATAGCGAGTTCCGCGCCAGGTAGAAAGTCATGCTGAGAAGCCTGCGGGTATATCTGAGCTACACTAATACACTATGATAGAATTTTAGTTATCCCAGGAGGGAAATTAGACTGCCAACAGTCATAAAACACAAGATACATGAAACATGACATGAAAGTGACGATGGAAAGTCCAGGATTGGGGATGCGCAAACATTTTTTTTGGGGGGGGGGGGGGGAGAAGGAGGATGAGACTTCAATCTTCCCCATGACAGAAAGTGGAGAGTTGTACAGTTTGATAACCACAGGGGAATAAGGATCTCCTGTGGCATTCTGTGCTGCATCTTGGCGGAACCAGTCTGTTGCCAAAGGTTCCTCCAAGATGCACAAGAATGACTCTTTAGTGAACGTTACAGATAGTTCAAACTTCAACAAGATTCACACATATTTTAAGATTGAATATTAAGTAAAAGCAATGCACTTCAACAAGAAATAAAACTTGACAGAGCATTTCTCTTCTTTCCCTTGCTGGGTGGGGGGGTGTCAGTCATAAACTAATTGAGAGAGATTTTGATCAAACTAGGAGTGTCAACACTACTGTACTGTGTAACATTATTTTCTTTAGTCCTTCAAGGGTTTTGCAAGGCTGAGTCAGCATTTAATTGCCCACTCCTGATTGCCCATTAGAAGGTGGTGGTCAAAGAATCACAGAGCATGGAAACAGGCCCAGCGGCCCAAATTGCCCATTGCCATGCCAACCAAGATGCACCATCTGTACTAGTCCCACCTTTCCTCGTCTGGCCCAAATACCTCCAAACCCTTTCCTATTCATGTACCTGTACAAATATATTTTAAATGCTGAAGGTGGTGGTACTGAGTTGTCTGCTTGAACTGCTGTAGCCCATGAGGTTTGTGTACACCCACAGTGCCGTTGGGAAGGTGTTCCAGGGTTTTAACTCGGAGCCAGTGAAGGAAAGATGGCATATTTCCAGGTTAGATGGTGTGTAGCATGGAGGGCAACTTCAAGATGCCGGTGGTCTCATGCCTTTGCACTGCCCCTTGCTACCCCACGGCTTCGGAAGGTGCGGTTACAGAAATCTTAGCAAAATGCTGCTGTATATGACAGAAACTGCTGCCATTGAGAGTTGGTGGTGGAGTCACACACCACGGAAACAGGTCTTTTGGCACAACTTGCCTACACCAACTAAAATGCCCCATCTCCACCAGCCCAACCTGCCCGTAATTGACCCATATCCCTCTAAACCTTTCCTATCCATGTGCCTGTCTGTATCTTCTAAATGTCGTATTGCCTCAACTACCTCCTCGGGTGGCTTGTTCCATATCCCCACCACCCTCTGTGTGAAAAGGTTGCCCCTCAGATTTCTATTAAATCTTTTCCCTCTCGCCTTAAACCTAGGTCCTCTGGTTCCTGATTCCCCTACCTGGGTAAAAGGCTCTGCACATTCCTCTCAAGATATTGTACATCAAAGCTATTTTAATATTTTAACGGAATTCTCAATATTCCTCAATAGCTCTGAACAAGTATTTTTTAAAGTGCATCAGTCAAATGGGACGAGCGGAGATGGAGTATCAGTCGGCATGGACAAGTTGGGCTGAAGGGCCCATTTCCCTGCCGTATGACTCCAAGAATATTTAACTTCACAAATGCTATCAGCTTTCTATCAGCAGAATGTTCTTACCTTATGTCCATGTTCTAATTAAAGCTTTCAATTGTCCCAGTTAAATCGCATTTTTCATGCTGCACTGTGCCAGAAACATCAGCAAGTTCCAGTTCCCCAGCTTTACAAGCAGGTTTTTTTTCTTTGGCAAGATGTGTACTTCAGAGACACAGCACGGAAACAGGCCCTTCAGCCCACCGAGTCTGCGACGACCAGCGAGCACCCTGGAAGTTACCACTGTCCTGCACACTAGGGACAATTTACAATTCTTAACAAACCCAATTAACCTAAAAAACTGAAGATGAACAGAAAATGCTGGAGTAACACAGCGGGACTGGCAGCATCTCTGAACAGAAGGAATGGGTGACTTATCAGGTCAGTCCGAAGAAGGGCCTCGACCTGAAACATCACCCGTTCCTTCAATTCAGTGATGCTGCCTTTCCCGCTGAGTGACCCCAGCATTTTGTGTCCATCTTCAGTTGAAACCAGCATCTGCAGTTCCTTCCTTTTACCTACAAAACTGTACGCCTTGAGTGTGGTAGGAAACCGGAACACCCTGATAAAACCCATTTAGTCATAGGGAGAACATACAAACTGTGTGCAGACAAGCACCCATAGTCTGGATTGAACCTGGGTTGCTGTATCTGTAAAGGGCCTGTCCCACTTATGCGTCATTGGCTCGCAAATTACGCGACCTCGTGGTCGCTAACGGCGTACGGGCACTGTATGGCCACGCGGGGCCGGTCCCACTTAGAAGCGCGGAGGGGTGTGGAGTTGTCAGGGGCTGGTCCCGACATCGCGCGGATTCCGAAATTCCTGCAGTGACCAAAATCTTTACGCGCCAATGGCCTGTCGGCCCGCATACGCACGCAGGCGCTTTGCGATCGTACGCAGTGTCTTGACGGCATATGCAGCGTCTTGACTGCATACGCCTAGCGCGCGGCGTTGCGTGACAACGTCCAAATTCAGTCGGCCCGCCTCCCGTCCAGCTGATTTGATTTATATGCGTAAATGACGTCACGCGCGAACTTAGCGCGACCTCCGCTTCCGGTTGGTTGTGCCAAACGCACGCAATCGCATGCAAGTGGGACAGGCCCTTAAGGCAGCAACTCTACCACTGCATAGATGTGAGACTTTGGTTGGAGTGAGGGAGAATGATACAAACAGGAAGGGCTTGATGGAAGACCTTGCCCTCAGTTGCTCGCATCAAACACAATGCAGTGATGGCTGCCTGGTATAAAATGCTTCTACGATTGGCTTCCGTTGAAATGAATGGAATCACTTCTCAGAAGCAGAGTACAACAATTAGCCATCACCAGAAACACATTTAGTGCCAGTGACACAGGATGAATTTCGAAGCGTAGGGTCTTAGCGTAGGGAGAGTGCGGCTCCACTTTGTGTGGTTTTTAAAAACTTCTTTAAATGTCATATGCATCCCTAATGATTCTAAAGCATCCCCTAATAAAATTATTTCAGAAATATTCTTAAGGTTTGTTGAAGTTGTCTGTGCATTTCAGAGAATGGCTTCCAGACCTTCACCTTTTAAGATCTCCAATTATCTGATCTTTATCAGCATCATATAGTGTGCAAGACTCCGGTAACTTGGCATGACGTTAATGTCATGGACATGGAGAATGACAACTGGAAATCAAAAATTATGACAAAAATTGCAACTAGGTTAATGAGGGGAAAAGTATTTTATACAGGATAGGAGAATCGCAAACCAGTGGGCGTGGGATTAAGTGAGTGGAACCCGAGGGGCATGAGGGTACATGGAACAAGCTGCCTGAGGACGTAGTTGAGGCTTTTAAAGAGACATTTGGACATGAAGATGGATAGGGAAGGTTTAAGGTCATTAGGTCATAATAGTAGAATTTGGCCATTCGGCCCATCAAGTCTACTCCCCCCTTCAATCATGGCAGATCTATCTCTCCCTCCTAACCCAATTCTCCTGCCTTCTCCCCATAGCCCCGTCACCTTAGAGGGATATAGGACAAAAGCAGGCAGGAAGATTAGAGTACATGTGGCATCTTGGTCAGCAACGCCAAATAGCTTGTTGCCATGTTGCAGCATGATCTAAACATTCAAAAAAAGGTGCCGGCACAATTGTGAACTCCACCTTTTAGCATTGGACTAGAGGAAAATCTATCAAGGACTAAACACTGCTTGAATGAGCTTACCACTGTGACTGCGTCGTTAAGAAGAGATTCTCCAAAGACGATGATAAACAACACTTCATTCACATGAACCTCTTCAAACACAGCCAATACAGCCACTGGGTCAACCGCGGCAATCAGACTTCCAAACAGAAGGAATTCCAGGAGGCCGGCATCGAGATCTCCTGCAGAACAAATACAATTCAGAAAAAACACTAATTTTCAGTCACAAGCAGATTATAAATGCAATATACTGCTGTTGGTCTCATGCCTTCAATGAAATAACATCATTCAAAGTGCTTCAAAAGCTGTTGGCAGTGAACGATTTGGTCAAAGAAAGTTAGAGCAACTTCAAAAGAGGAAAGGTAGAAATTAAAAGTGTTGTGTCGAGATACGAATCCCGTAAGGGTGGAGGAGATTAGTTTAACTTGGCATTATGCTCAGTATGGACACTGTGGGCCGAAGGGCCTGTTCCTGTGCTACACTGTTCTATGTAGGGAATAGACAATAAAAACCATCGATGTAAACTGAGGAGCAACTCGTCAGGCCGAATGGCATTGGAGCAAGGGAGCCCAAGTTGAGAAATTTCAAAGAAAAGTTTGACCTAATACAAAATGGCCAACATCACAGCTCAGTGCGAGTGCACGTATTGGTCAAAATACCCAAGGTAATAAAATAATTTTGATTTTAACATACCTTTTGAGCATGGTTAATTGGTTGACTGGGTGATGGGATTGGGGAGGGGTGAGAAGTAGGGGTTGGTGAAACAGGAAGGGGCGAGGCAAGCAGTAAAAACAGCATTTGAACTAAATGGAGTCTGCGAAATGAAGGCACAAACACAGAATCCACAGTTGAATCTCTCCTCCATCCAGGCGACAATACAAGTGGGGCACACAAATTATGTGGCATAATCTGAAGAGCCATAGCTAAACCTCGGGCAGAGGAAATAGTGAGCATCAAGTTGCAATGGTCAGATCAAACATGGGACAAGTGGAAAATAACGATACAAATTTTTAGGTAAATAAACAACTTGTATTTGTATTGTGCCTTTCAAGGCCTCAAGGCCCCTAAAATGTCTCCAGCCAATTACGTAATTTTAAAATACATGGAAGATTGCATGTAAAGTACCAAGATTATGGTCAGGAAATATTTTACTATTCGTAAAATATTTGGTGATGGATTCGCTGGGCCACGAGACCAGAGAGACGTTAATAGCTCTTCACCACATATTTTTTACATCTCATGTAATAGACGATATGTTGGCCATTACAGCAATTCCTCAGTGTTATTTGTAGTGGAATGTTAGCTTGCATCGAATGTCTGACGCCACCAACCTTCTGACTATAGGACAGATTAACAGCATGGCCTAATTATGGTAAAAGCAAAAATATTTTTGTTCCCTTCAAAAAAAAACAAAGTTTGAGCAGTGTCTTCTTAAAATAGCCTGGTACTTGTGTGGGTACAGGCAGATAACAATGCTCATTGAGACAGGAAGGCTTATTTATAGAGGGCAGCAGGTTACAGCTAACAGATGGTGAAGCAAGACAAATATTCAAATGTTGTTGCATTTGAACCCACATAGGCTATTCAATCCCTCAAGCTTATTCCAATTCTAAATTAGATCATGACTGATCAGTACTTGAAATGCATTTGGTTTTCTTTAACTATTCATTATATTACTGAAACTGCCGATGCACTTCAAAGTGACCGTTATTTGATTCCCGAGTTTGTCTTGCTGAGCAGGCACAGAGAGCTCAGGAAATCAGCAATACTGATGCATATCTGCACGAAAAAAGAGAAAAAGTCCAGACATATCGACATACAGTGGCTCAGCTGAGAGAGCTGCTGCTTTACAGTGCCAGAGACCGGTGTTCAATCCTGATCTCTGGGGCTGTCTGTGTGGAGTTTGCACGCACATGGGTTCCCACTGGTTCACTTTGTTGTACTTTAATTGGCTTCTGTAAATTGCCCCTAGTGTGGAGAGAAAGATTTTGCGAAAGTGGGACAACTTAGAACGACTGAAGAGGCGATTGATGATCAGCATGGACTGTGGGCTGGAGGGATTATTTCCATGCTGTATTTTTAAACTCCAATGTGATAGTTCCTCTAGTTATAAAGGCACAGCCCTTTAAAGCAAACTACTGCGAACTGATAATCAATGGTCAGCATGGACACTGCGAGCTGAAGTGCACGTTTCCATACTTTATCTTTAAATCAATTCAATATCTTTCAGGGGCCGTGGAACAATTTTTAAAGTGGGGGGGGGGGGGGGGGGGGGGGGGGGGGTGGGGGGGGGGAGGACCTGGCCTCGGGGGTACCCAGTGAGGGAGTGGAGCGACCGAGCGGGGGGAGGGTGGCAAAATTATTTTGTGTTGTTGCTCGTCCTCCAAAAACTGGGGGAATAATACAGGCCATCCCACAACTCAAAAGGTGTGGGGGATATGTTCCCCCCCCACCCCCCTCTCTCCATCTATCTCCCTCTCGGGGATGACCCTATCTCTAACTCTCTCTCTCCCTCAGGGCAGACCCTCTCTATCTCCCCCTCCCTCTCGGGGACGACCCTCTCCCTCTCAAGGCTGATCCTCTCTCCCGGGCCGACCCTCTCTCTCTCTCTCTCTCTGGGCCCCACCTTCCCTTCCTCTTGGCGGCTAATATCAGCGCTTTGTTCACTGGCCCATATCTTGACTGAACCACGCCGTGATTGGATGTTGAGCAGAGAGGGGGGAAGGTTTTTTGCGGGGGGGGGGGGGGGGGGGAGCCAGTCGGTTTCCCCCATGGTGAGTCGTGGTTTTGCCGATAGATCATACAGCGGAGCTCCGCTCTATGATCTTTGGTTTTGCCGCGCTCACTGTGCGCTTGTTCTGAGATTCTGGATGTCAGAGGTCCTCAGAAGAAGAGAAAAATACACATACGGGCCGGATAATTTCAGGTTAAGAAGCATGTCTCACCAAGAAAGTGGAGGGGCTGCAGCCCCCCCCCCCAGGTTCCGGGGGCCATGGCTTTAGGAGAAACCAATAGTAATGGCGCAGGTGGCGCAGCAGTAGAGTTGCTGCCTGACAGCGTCAGAGACCCGGGTTCGATTCCAACCATGGGTGCTGTTTGTACGGAGTTTGCACGTTCTGTCAGTGAGCTGTGTGGGTTTTCTCCAAGATTTCCGGTTTCCTCCCACACTCCAAAGACGCACAAGCTTGTAGCTTAATTAGCATGGTATAAATGTAAATTGCCGCTGGTGTGTGTAGGATAGTGTTAATGGGCAGAGATCGCTGGTCGTCGCGGGCTTGGCAAACTGAAGCCCGTTTCCGTGCTGTATCTCTAAACTAAAAGAAACTAAACTAACAGAAATGCCTGAATCTGACTTACCCATAATACCAGACTTGAAAACACCATAGAGGGAGAGACCAGTTGTTGCAGCGTTCCAGATTGTCCCAATGACTGCATACATGAGAATCGTCCCAAGATTCCCAAAGAAGTGTCGGTTGGGCATGAAGTATCCAGCGTCCAATATGATCGGTGGCAAGAGGTAGAAGAAGAAGACAGTTGGTGTTAAAGTGAAGGAGGCGGTGTGGTCGGCTGCCCAGACAATTCCTCCCAGGGCGAGACCTAACACAATCAGCAGAGCACTCTCTGGAACCACAGTGGTGATTTTCTCGGACAGGTGGAATACTAAGGAGAAGAAAAATACAGAATCAATAACCAAGATATATATTTTCTAGTATTTTATTTTTCTACCATGTTAGAACATTCAACACAATCAAGTGGACTAATAAAAAAGGTGACCTGTACTTCTACACCAAAAGATCCCCTCACCCATTTCAAATATGCACAGCAAATTCCTAAGATTGCATGAAGGCAGCTTCTTCATTTCATAAATATGCATCTCACAGATATAGATTATTCAAACTTGTCAGTATATTTAAAAAATATATTTACAGCTTTGACACTTGAGGGAGCTCAAAGCCTAGTTACCTTGCCGTGCACAAAAAACATTTGAACAATACTCAGGTAATTAGGTCAAGACTTAAACTGACCCAGAGCATCGCAATGACTCATAAATATACATCAGCTCCTCTTCAGTAATAACACAAGTAAACGTGAAGTTGTGAAAGAAGCACAAACACTTCAAAACAGTGAATATTGATATTTTAGGTTCTTTTTGTAACAGTATCAATCACCGATCATTTATATTTCTCATTTGTTGCCAAAATTACTTAACTACAGGGAACATATGCCCAGTTGGCTTCATTCTCATTTCATACTACAGCCCAATCAGTCAATTGCAATTACTGTGCATATATTCCAATAACAGTCCCTCACTTGCAGCTGCTACGAATTTCACAACTCAAGAAGCAAGTCTAAATTAGTCCGCTTCAAGATTTGTGAACTCCAAAACATTTGGCAGCCCACTCACTATCTTTGCCACCTGCAACCCACGTTTTCAGATCAAGAGATTTAATGAGCAGATAATTTGTTCTGCAGGATTAACACGCATCTCAATGATCTCAAAATACCTTGAGCTCTGAAAAGAGGTGATCTGTCACTGCAATCCATTCAGAATGCAACAAATAATAATTGTGGATGACTTTTTTTTTTAAGCAAATGTGTTGCTTTGACATCTGGAGTGATTTTTCAATCGTCTCCAAGTGGTTTGCCTTAAAAGCCCTACTTCAGTGGAGAATAGGACGTCCTCTGGCAGCTCACAGCTTGTCCCACCTAACCACGAGTGTGTGCTCTTTTAAAACTTTCCTCTCACCCTTAAAGATATAGCCTCAAGTCAAGAATGTTTTATTGTCATGTGTACATAAAGGGAACAATGAGATTCTACTTGCCACAGGTTTTTAAACACAGCAGTCATGTGATAATAAAATCGACTCGAGAAATAAAAAATGCATAAAGAGCAAAAAAGGTTTGTGACTCGCCTACACGGAGGAAAAGATTGTGGCCATCTCCCTTCTCTCTGCCCCTCATGAAATTTACAAACCTATATAAATGTCATCCTTTATCCTCTTATGCTCCAGAAGCCCCAACCCTTCCAAATTCTTCTGAAAACTCAAACCCACCAGCAACACCCTTGCAATTTTTTTTGCACATTTTCCAGCTTAATGGCATTTTAGCTGGGCAACCAGAGTGACACACAGAACTCCAATGTGAGGTCTGACCACCATCATATACAGTTGTAACATAATGTCTGGTTCTGGTACTTGATGCCTTAACTCAAGGGTTCCCACGTTCAGGGAACGATAGACTTGAATCGTGTTCACGTGGACCAGCTCCAAACACGGATCATCCTTTTCCAAGATTCACTCGGTCTCCATCTCAGGAAGCAGACTTACTACTGATTTCACCATAAACTGACCTACTTACACACCATCCCACGTCATCACCCAAAATGAAATTATCTTTTTTGCTCAATTTCTCCGCCCATGTCGAGCTTTCTTGGGCTTGAGAGGAAAAGATTGATCGGTCATGCTTGAACAGCAGACTTGATTTGATGGGCTGAATGCCCTAATGATGCCCCTATAAACATATGAACTTCAGAACATCTTGGTGCATGGCATTTAAACTCTTCATCTCATTCCCACACTGATATGTCTGTCGTCAGCCTTCTTGAACAACGACAAGACTGAGTACAGGAAGGTAACATGGTGTTATGATAATAACTTCATTTTCAATGTCAGCAAGACAAAGGAGCTCGTTATCGACTGTAGGAAGCATGGTGGACCTGCCCAATTAACATCGATGGTGCAGAAGTGGAAATGGACAAGACCTCAAAGTTATTTGCCGTTAACATTACCAACCACATTGAAGAGAAAGCTAAGGCAACACTCCAATGCCTCTACTTCCTGTAGAGACTGAGGAAATTCTAAGTTTCCAATGACTCACATAAACTACCCATGCGCCTGCATTGCTCGGGATCATTCGACTTTTCTGCAACGGTCTGGGCCTTCACGATTCATCCGAACACCCAGATTGTCATCTTCTTTATGCATTCCTCTATCTGCATATTCTCATTTTTAAGTCCAGCTGTCTCACTTATTGGTTATAGACACAAAATGCTGGAGAGTTATTTTTTGTGTAGAGATGGTTCTTACCGAAGATAGACGCAAAGTACTGGAGTAACTCAACGGGTCAGGCAGCATGTCTGGAGAAAACAGATGGGTGACATTTCGGGTCAGGATCCTTCTTCAGGCCTCTGAAGAAAGGTCCCGACCCGAAACGTCACCCATCCATTTTCTCCAGAGATGCTGCCTGACTCGCTGTATTATTCCAGTGCTTTGAGTCTTAGAATTATTTATTTATGTACATTCAATATCGGAAAATTGCTTTTGCATCGTACACATTGATTTTATGAAGAAACCCTTTACACCAAACAATAATCTCCCCCTTTCCTTTTCGAGCAGTTATATTCCATAGATGTCGTGTAGCACTGCATTCAGAATGCCACTTGACTTGCCACTTCCTTCAAGCTGTTTCCTCACACACTTGCCCATTAGATATAGAATTCATGAGAAAAATTTGTGTGGGCCCAATTATGAATAGACAGTTTTGGACTCCGGATCACACAATAAATGATTGTGTTAAATAATACAGAATAAAACACTTAATCGAAGGTTGCTTTTTTATGGAACTTTTTTTTTAAATGGCCATTTACCTTTGTCTTATCTTTAACCACTCTAAGGCTGGAAAAAAACAAATGATGTGTGCTCTGTTTCCTTAATCACCAATAAAGTGATTTATTTTGATATCAATATTGTTATACAACAATATTTTATATTGTATATAAAATTGTTATTTGACATGAATGACAGACAAAGCTACAAGTAAAATATTTTACTAGATTCCAAAGTCTCTGATCTTTGCTCATTGGATGGAAAAGTACAGCCATCCTTTTCTCGACAGCACTGAGGTAACACATTTTCTGGCTTCTCAGACCTAACACTCATCTCATATTCAATTGAAAGGTTACCAACCTGCCCTCTCCTACCAAAGTAGAAGGCATAATGGTGGGGCTCAACTCATTTCCAAACTAGGCACACAAGAAACTCAAATCAGAATGTAGAATACTGATTGAGCCTTTTACTGTTGACCTAAGACCTTGTCCACTGGGCTCTAGCAAGGTTCATTTCAGAACGGATCTGCCACACCAACAGAAAAAGCTAATTCAGTAAGTTAAAGAGTCATAGAATCATAGAGTGTGGAAAGAACTTCAGCCCAACTTGCCCACACCGACCAACATGCCCCATCCACACTTCTCCCACTTGCTTGTGTTTGACCCCACACCCCTCTGAACTGGTCCTATCCTTATCTGAGGAAGGTGGTGACACTGCCTAAGCTGCTGCGGCTCGCCTGCAGTCCATCCGTCTTTCTTCTTTTTGTTTTCTTTTTATCTTGTTAGATGTATGTTTTAGTCTATTTTTTGTTGTGTATATGTGTTCTCTTCCTTCAACGGGGATGCAACCTTTTCCTTGTATCTCCGTCTGGGCTGAGGCCTAACATCGTGGAGCTGGCGGCCTCCAACTGGAATCGACCCCGAGGGCTCCGGTGGCAGAGCCTGTGGACTCACTATTGCGGAGCTGGCGCTATGGATGAGTCCCGACTTCGGAGCTTCGGAGCCTTCGGCTGCAGGCCCTGTGGACGGTAACATCGGGAGCTCACAGGTCGCTGGTTGGTGACCGATTTTCGGGAGCTCCCGCAACAGCAGCTTCACCCACCCCGAATGGCGGAGTTTGAACCGGCCCCTTCGCGGTGCTCAAAATCGGCCGCGGGATATACCATTGCCCGGCGGGGGCTTCAACATGGAGAGCCTCAACGCAGCAGTTTGACTGCCTGACCGCGGGAGAAGCAAGGAAGAGATAAGACTTTCTGCCTTCCATCACAGTGAGGAGGTGCCTGGAGATTCACTGTGATGGATGATTGTGTTAAATTGTGCTTTTTGTCGCTTTTTGTTGTCATGACTGCATGTTTTGTTCAAACTTGTTTGAATGACAATAAAAGGAAATTCAATTCAATTCAATCCTTCTACCTGTCTAATTGTTGCTCCAGCACTTAAGGGATTTACAAGGAGCCACTGCCTCAAAATAGACAGCCAGCATCGGAGGCCCACATCACCGTGGTTACACACACATTGCACCCTCTGCCATCAGGACGATGATATAGAAGCTCGAAAACTAACTTTAAGGTTCAGAAACAGCTTCTTCGCTATAGCCATCAGGCTACTAAACATCACAAATTCCAAATAAGCTCTAAACTACATAGACTTGGTTTTGTCTTTTTGCATGCGTGAGTGCCGCAGACATTGCAGGCTGAAGGCCCTATTCATGTGCTGCGCTGTACTGCTTTATGTAATCTTATAATTTGGTTCAGGAAGCAAAGTGGTACAAATTCCCCAGTTTCATTGACGGCACCAAAGTAGAGATGGTTGAAAGCTTCAAATTCCTAGGAATCAACAACTTCTCCTGGACCACCCATATTGAAGCAACAACCAAGCAAACACACCAAAGCCTCTACTTCCCTTAAAAGCTTAGGAAGTTCGGCATGTCCCCCGACAACTCTAACTTCTACCGATGCGACATAGATAGCATTTTTTTTCGGGAAAGACTGGATAGACTTGGCTTGTACTCGCTGGAATTTAGAAGATTGAGGGGTGATCTCATAGAGACTTACAAAATTCTTAAGGGGTTGGACAGGCTAGATGCAGGAAGATTGTTCCCGATGTTGGGGAAGTCCAGGACAAGGGGTCACAGTTTAAGGATAAGGGGGAAGTCTTTTAGGACCGAGATGAGAAAATCGTTTTTCACACAGAGAGTGGTGAATCTGTGGAATTCTCTGCCACAGAAGGTAGTTGAGGCCAGTTTGTTGGCCATATTTAAGAGGGAGTTGGATGTGGCCCTTGTGGCTGAAGGGATCAGGGGGTATGGAGAGAAGGCAGGTACAGGATACTGAGTTGGATGATCAGCCATGATCATATTGAATGGGGTTGCAGGCTCGAAGGGCCAAATGGCCTGCTCCTGCACCTAATTTCTATGTTTCTATGCATGAGAGCTTGGTTTGAGAACAGCTCCATCCAAAACCACTAGAAATTGGAGCAAATTGCAGACGCAGCCCAGACTATCAACCAAACCAACCCCGCTGCCTCGGCAAGGCCAGCAGCACAATCACGGGCGAGTTGTACCCAGGTCACCCAGGCCCTCTTCTTCCCTCTCCCATTGAGCAAAAGGTATAGAAATGTGAAAATGCACATCTCCAGAATCAGGAGCAGTTTCATCCCAACTGTTACCAGGTAACTGAACTATCCTACCACAACCAGAGAGCAGTCCTGAATTACTACCTACCCCATTGATGACCCTCACATTATCTTGGCTTCCACTTTACCTTCCACTAAACATTATTTCCCTTATGTATTTGAACACTGTGGATGGCTAGATTGTAATCATGTATCGTACCTCCACTGACTGTTTAGAACGCAACAAAAGCCTTTCACTGTACCTCGGTACACGTGGCAATAAACTAAGACTGAACTGAACATCAAAGATCGATAACTAACACTTGTCTCTGCGATCGATCTGCCTGATTTAATGAGTATTTCCAATGTCTTCAGAGTTTCTTTTGCCTTCCTGCAAATACTGTGATTACACAGGTCCACCCACAAGCATGGAACCAAAATAAATTCTATAATGTTACATTTTACAATACTGTGAAGGGCGCTGTACTAAAATACTAAACAACCTAATGGCTAACAGTAACACAAACAGCCAAGCTCACTCTTTTCTTTAGAAGGCTGGTATTGATATAATAAAACCACACGTGGAATTACAATTAGCTCTCCAGTATGAAAGTGATAGTTCAACAGCTGGGAATTAAGCCAACAGTTTATGCAATCCATTTCATTCTGTAGGTCATGACTGACATTGTTGTTCTTGGGCAATCCCTCAGGGTCAAGAATGACTTGCTCTGCAATGATTTCGAGTCCTGCATTGTATCGATTCTCGATAGAAACATAGAAGATAGATGCAGGAGTAGACCATTCAGCCCTTGCATGGGTCCTTTCTTAATCTATCTTGAAAAACATCCACATCACAACTCCAGAAAGTATCTGCATGCTACTCCAGGTGGGTCCTGGTCAGCTATTCCCCGTAGTTTTCCAAACATGTTTTTACGAATGTCCTTGGAATCTCCCCAGAGCCCGTCCGGCTATGCCGATAATGTGGACCATCCGTAAACATTGGTTAAACATAATCAAATTCTCATGGAGATTAATTTGGTTCGCCTATTCTGCCAATGTATTTTCCAGAAGCAGTAATTGGTGATATTTCATCAGCCCATTGCCCACGTTTCCAGTGAATACAGAAAGACAGAAGATCTGTTGCTCAGTAGATGACAGCCATAGTGTTGGATTTAAGGTCTTGGGCTTCAAGCACACTTCACAGCAAGCTGTCAAAGGTGGAGCTGGCAGATCAGAGGTGATAATGATGACACAAGTAACTGCAGAGCGCAGAATCTTATACAGAGCACAATGCTGCGCAAAGCTTATACGACGCTAAAAAAATATATAAGATTAATGATAAATTGATACTGTTTATATTATTTGTACATATCAGTGTGTATAGCTGATTTCCAATGTCCCCCTGCATATTCACAATATTAACCGAGCACAATGCTGGATCAACTCTAAGGGTCAGACGGCATCTCTGAGGATCATCAGTGCAGCTCAACCTCTCTCTTCATTTCAGTAATGAAATCAACACCATGTTGGAAACTGTCCTCCCTCCAATCCTGCATTTCCAATGACTAAAGTTATTTTTGGAGTTCAATAAGATTTTCATTTATCTTGAAGAATAACTTCACTCCACATGAAACCTGGAATGCGATGTAGTTCCCCACTGAACTTTGCTACACCAAGCAGTAAATTTGTCAATTTAACATCTGAAAAACTTAAAAGACAGAATGAGAGTCACTCCACACACAGTGCCTTTCACCATACAGTGCCTTTCACCATAGAAACACAGAAAATAGGTGCAGGAGTAGGCCATTCGGCCCTTCGAGCCTGCACCGCCATTCAATATGATCATGGCTGATCATCCAACTCAGTATCCTGTACCTGCCTTCTCTCCATACCCCCTGATCCCTTTAGCCACAATGGCCACATCTAACTCCCTCTTAAATTTAGCCAATGAACTGGCCTCAACTACCTTCTGTGGCAGATAATTCCAGAGACTCGCCACTCTCTGTGTGAAAAATGTTTTCCTCATCTCGGTCCTAAAGGAATTCCCCCTTATCCTTAGACTGTGACCCCTTGTTCTGGACCTCCCCAACATCGGGAACAATCTTCCTGCATCTAGCCTATCCAACCCCTTAAGAATTTTGTAAGTTTCTTTAAGATCCCCCCTCAGTCTTCTAAATTCTAGCGAGTACAAGCCGAGTCTATCCAGTCTCAAGACATCGCATTTCTTTATTTCAGGACATCGCATTTCTTTATTTATTCACATTGCTGGCAAGGACAGATTTACTGTCCATCCTTCAATGTCCTTGACCAAATGGTGGTGTGCCACCTTGTTAGACCCCTGTCGCATTTCTGGTACAGGTACTCAAAGTTCTCCGAGGGAAGAAATCCCAGAATAAATAAGGAATTTATTTAACCCACATCCCAGTGTGTCTCTTCCGCACACATTCACTTGTCCACCAAGTTTTCCCCCTTCCTTTGTTCATCACTCCCATCCTCTCTACTCATCTGGTTCCATCTGCCCATCTTCCGCTCTCCACCTGGTTCCACCTACCAACCTCTACCCTACCGAGTGGCAATCTCTCTTGTACCTTCTCAGTCTCTTTCAAGAGAGTGTTAGATATAGCTCTTAGGCCTAAAGGAATTGAGGGATATGGGGGGGAAAAAAAAAAGCAGGAACGGAGTATTGATTTAGGATGATCAGCCATGGCTCAAAGGGCTGACTCCTTCACCTATTTTCCATGTTTCACAGTCCTGAGGCAGTGTCTACACCAAAAACACCAACTAACACCGTTTGCCTCAACAGATGCTGTTTGGCCCACTGAGCTTTTGCAGCATTCTGCTTGTGTATCAAATATCCTCTGAGTATTAGGTAATGTCTTGCAAGCCACCTTAACTATCCGTGCTGCCGCCATCTGGAATCCTTGAGAATGTACACCGAATGCTGAATCGGCTCAAAATGCAACAGTTTACATTAAGTGGCAAATACAAGATTCGGTGCAGCAAATAATCAAAACGTCCTTGCTTGATACTCCTTGGGGTGTTTCATTATGTTAGACCATCACAGAAATCCAATTAAACTTATCTTTATTTTATTTATTAACTTTTTTTTAACAAATTACAAACTAACTTTATTTTAATAGGGTTGGGCTTCAATTTTAGATATATTCTGATGGCATGACAGAAATACAGTTCAAGGTGGAAATGGAATTTCCCCACTGTAGGATCCTGTAATAAATACTCTTCAATGAACCCATATAAAAATTGATCTTTGGAGCTATTTATCTCCAATTACAATGATGTTGACAATGGCTTGGTTAAAGATCAAAAGGTGCAAATGTTTTGCAAAGCTTCCTTATGAGCGAGCCCATTTAATTTTTCAAATGGAAAATATTAACTTGGGAACAAAATGCTCTGATTAACGACAGACTTGCATTTACCTGCCACCAATCATGACATCAGCAAATCACTTTGCAGCCATGGAAATGCTTTTGAGTTACAAGGCACTGCATTAATGTCAGAAACTCACCCTCAACCTATATGCAATATGTGATATAGACCATTTATCCTGCTTTGTTAATCATGTCCGAGGGATCATTATCAGCTTGGATAAAACTACACATTACTTTATCAAATTATATTAAAAGTTTGTTTCTGAAGAAGGGTCCCAACCCAAAACGTCTTCGGTCAATTTCCCCCACAGATGCTGCCTTGCCCACTGTGTTCCTCCAGCATTTTTTTTTGTTGGTCCAGATTGCAGCATCTGCAGTTCCTTGTGGCTACATTATAGCCTGATTGTCAGCCATGTGCCTAACCTCTTAATGAGGATGTTGCTGTGACCAGAGGACTGGGCTTTCAGGAGAGGTTGGTCATGCTAAGACTTTATTCCTTGGAGTGCAGAAAGCTAATAGATAATCTTATAGAGATGTATCACAAGGGGAATAGATAGGGTGAATGCACAGAGTATTTTTCCAGGTAAGGGGAATCAAAATCAGAGAACATAGGTTTAAGGTTTGAGAGGAAGGATGGAATAGAAACCTGAAGGGCAATCTTTTCACTCAGATGGTGGTTGAGGCCAGCTATAACAGCTTCGAAAGTCACTTAAATACGTGGTATAGGAAAGTTTGAGGGATACAGGCCAAACATGGGTAAATTAGATTAGCTTAGATCAGGCATCTAGGTCGGCGTGGAGAAGTTGGGCTGAAGGGACTGTTTCTGTGCTGCATGGCTTGGACTCTTGTGACTCAACAGTTGTCAGTTGATCAAATTTGTTGGGTGAACGAGACTGGTCCCAGCGATTCCATTGGTGCAGTGGCAGCCTGGCTACTCCTCACATTGGCCATGCCATTCCCGCAATATAAAATTAGGAGAGGCATCGATTAGTTAGACCGTCAAGAGACTTTTTGATAGGCACAATGATATACAGACAATGTGGGGGGGGGGGGGGGGGGGGGGGGGGGGGGGGGGGGGGGAGAGAAATAGGAATTATAGGCAGTTCAAGGGTTGGTCTTGGCATCATCTCCAGTACAGAAATTGTGGGTCGAATGGCCTGTTCCTGTGCTGTACTACTCCATGTTCTATATTCTAATGTGCTAAAAATAATTCGAGTGACATTTAAACTTCACGACTTCTTGGTATAAGAGATGAAAGAACTACAAATGAGGTCCAATTGATCCTAAAAATCCAAGACAAAATGATTATTCAAATTTAAAAAATGTTTCTTCAGATTCCGTGCTCCAAGTGCAAATCATCAAATAGACATCGGGAGCCTTCCACAGAATAGTACACGTGAATATGCAGGAAATGGATGGATAGGGATCACACGATTAGTTTAACTTAGCATTATGTTCGGCATGGGCATTGGGGACTGAAGTGCCTGTCCCTGTACTGTACAATTTTAAGTTCTATGCTAATTAATTATTCACACTCTCATCCCTCAATAAAGAACCGCCATCACATTTTTCTCTCATTTATGAAGTGATCAATAACTGACAACATTTATTAAAGATCACTCCCAAACAGATGTTCCCCAACTACAAACACCAAGGCGTAGTTTGTGCTCAACTTGTTCATGCTTTCTGGTCACTGGGCGGCAATTTAAAAACAAGTGAAAAGCGAGGATACCTTGGCAGGACCTCTGTTTTTTTTTAAATCACACGATTAAAAAGGTTATTCACATTCTCAGCATTTTCCAAACAGACAGACAAAACTCAATACGTAATAATTATCTCGAGCTTCTTGTTATTCAAACAAGTAATAATTATCCGGTCTTTCAGAACTATTTAAGTCCACAGCAAGGCCAGTAGTCACAAAGGCGGTTTCCTGAATGAATCATGTCAGATGGGTTAAATTGAACAGAGTGTCTCCTTGCTCGTACTAATTACACTGAATTTAAGTTCAAAAACAAGCCATTTGACTAAAGTAATCAGTGCCAGTTTTTGGACCGCAAGAATGTCTTCACTCTTCTTCAACCAACCCTTTGACACATTGCTTTCCATTTGGCTTTGTGCATTCACAAAAGCTTCCCTTTTAAACCACTCTACAATTTATCGTAGCTACTCCACACATTCCATAGTCCAGACATTTTGTGGAAAAATTTCCCTGAATGGTTTTATTAGTGACTTCCTTACAGTTAGAACTTCCCATCTTTTAGGTCTTCAAGAAGAAACATCATTTCCACTTCATTAAACTGCTTCCCAATTTTATGTTATGAATCCTGTTATGCTTCATTCGGAATATTGTACAACCCAAACGTTAACGGCATCACTTTGCGTTACGCTGAAGATTCCAGCATCGCAGTTCCTTGTGCCTCTGGTTATATTCAGTACCTGGACCAACATACCAACACGGAAGTAGATCAAAGCTTTCACAGATAGGAAAAGAGATTTAACCTGCTGGAAATTTTAGATCTTTATAGAGTCTGGATAGAGTGGACGTGGAGAGGACGTTTCCACTAGTGAGAGAATCTAAGACCAAAGGTCATAGTCGCAGAATTAAAGGACGTTCCTTCAGGAAGATGACAATGAATGTCTTTGGTCAGAAGTTGGCAAATCTGCGGAATTCATTGCCACAGAAGGCTGCGGAGGCCAAGTCAATGGATATTTTTTAAGGCAGAGATAGATAGATTCTTCATTAGTACGAGTGTCAAGGGTTATGGGGAGAAGGCAGGAGAATGGGGCTAGGAGGGAAAGACAGATCAGCCATGATTGAATGGCGGAGTAGACTTGATGGGTTGAATGGCCTAATTCTGCTCCTATCAATTATAAACATGAATAAAGGCCAAGGCAGCACATAAAAAAACAAGAAAGTCAAATCTGATGTTACAAGACTATCCAAGAATAGGTGCAGCTGAGATATCTTTGAGGTTTTATCCAGCCATAGTGGCTTAAACAATGGATAAGGAAAAGCTCTCAACTTCTAAACAAAACGACTGAGATGCACAGTGGCATATTGAATACAATTGAACTTATTCATGCAACTGGAGAGAAACATGGCTTTGCGCAGAACTGATAACAGATACAAAATCTACCCTTTGAACATATTACACGTGGGCGGTGTGATCATTAGATATAAGCAGGGAGAATTTACTTATTTCCTCCCACTGCTAATTCTGGTGACATCCCCCTCTCCACAAGAAAAGCATGCATTTCTGATGCAGTTTTCATATCCTCAAAACATCCTAAACTGCATCATGTATATTGGTTTACTTTCAACCTCAGAGTCCTAGAGTCATGCGTCATGGAAACAGGCCCTTCGGCCTAACTTGCCCACACCGGCCAACATGTCCCATCTACACTAGTCCCACCTGACTGCGTTTGGCCCATACCCCTCTAAACCAGTCCCATTTTTGTGCCCATCGAAATGTTCCTTAAACATTGCGATAGACCCTGCAGTGACTTTGGTCGTGTCACATGGTGCTCGACCGATACAAAGGGCAAATGAGATAAAGCGAACTGAATGTCTCCTCGTTTGTACAAATGCTACAGAATTTAAGTCACAGAAAAAACAAACATAATCAATGCCCTGTTTTTGAACGACAAGAATGCCCGTTCACTCCACTTCAACAATGTCAACACATTGCATTTCATTATCATCAGGTCATAAGTGATAGGAGCAGAATTAGGCCATTCGGCCCATCTCGTCTACTCCGCCATTCAATCATGGATGATCTATCTCTCCGTCCTAACCCCATTCTCCTGCCTTCTCCCCATAACCTCTGACACCTGTACTAACCAGTATTATCCTCAGTGCACTTTGCCTTTCTTTAAAATCTCTGATTTGCCCCCAAATACTCGATGCAGAAGTGCATTTCACATTTCAGGCCTTCAGGGGAAATATTTCCACGAATTGATTTATTAATGACTATCCAGCAGTTACGGCCCCTGGAGATGGATTTCTGAAGGAATCTGCTCTATTTCTTTAATCCTCCATAATTTTATGCATTTCTATTATGTCACACCACAGCATTCGTTTGGGCAGAACAGAGCTCGTACCCATTTAAGATGTTTCCTGTCAACATACTCTTTGAAGAAGGGTCTTGACGTGAAACGTCACCCATTCCTTCTATCCAGAGATGATGCCTGTCCCGCTGAGTTACTCCAGCATTGTGTCCATGTTCAATGTAAACCAGCATATTCCTTCCAACACGTTTTTGAGATCACCTTGGGCAGGAATGCTGCTTTTGACACAAAGGGAAAATCTAGGCTAGGTTTTGGATGGGGGATGGAGATGGAAAGCAAGGGCTATCTGAAGTTAGAGAAATTAATGTTCATACTGCAGGGGTGAAAACTACCCAAGCAAAATACAAGGTGCTGTTCCTTCAATTTGTGGTGGGACTCATTCTGGCCATGGAGGAGGCCAAGGACAGAAAGGTCAGATTCGGAATGGGAGGGGGAGTTGAAGTGCTGAGCGACCGGGAGATCAGGTTGGTTATTGAGAACTGAGCAGAGGTGTTGGACAAAGTGATCGCCAAGCCTACGCTTGGTCTCACCGATGTAGAGCAGTTGACACCTAGAACAGCAGATGCAATTGATGAGGTTGGAGGTGCAGGTGAACCTCTGCCTCACCTGGAAAGACTGCTTGGGTCCTTGGATGTAGTAGAGGGGAGAGGTAAAGTAACAAGTGTAGCATTTCCTGCGGTTGCAAAGAAAAGTACCAGGGGATGGGGTGGTTTGGGTGGGAAGGGATGGATTGACCAGGGATCTACAACGGGAACGGCCTCTGCGGAAAGCAGAAAGGGGATGAGATGGGAAGATGTGATCTAACATGTGATGGTCTGATACTCTAATGAATGCTATCGGGAGTCATTAAATGCAGTAACGAGGTTTAGTTGGTTAAAATAGATTGTAAAAGGAGCTGGTTCAGCTGATCATCCCCAGCTTTCAACAACACCTACCTCTGTGGGACTTCTAAACGTGATAAAGACGTTCAAAAGAACTTCACAGGAGTGCCATCGCTAACAGGCGACAGAGAGCAGCATAAGCAAAGACAAAAAGCCAGCTGTTAAGAAGAGCCTTTCAAAGAATGCCGAGAGTCAAAGGTGTATCGGGTGGGGACTCTGGAGCTCAGAAACCTGTCAGTTGAACAGACAGCCACCACCCAATGCAGATTTGACGGGGTACGAGGGAGTATATAGTGGGGACTGGAAAACAACCTCTCTCATGTATCTGTTCACTGAGGAGGGCTCCATTGTAATCATACGCACCAGCAACAACTTCTCACTGTACCTCAGTATGTGTGAAAATAAACTAATTTTTTTTTAAAGCGCTTAATGCTGAACCAATGCAGGGCCAGTCCAACTCGGGAAGCAGAAGCAGAGAGGTGAGGAGGCATATCTTGTGTGTTAGGAAATGTGCGATGGGGTACCTGATGATGATGTGTTTAAAAAGAATGAAGCAGAAACAACCAGTCAGCAGTCCATTGAAGTATGGCCAAGTCTAATGTGCCAAAAGGTATGTATTCTCATTATAGCAAAAACCTTAATTGATTTTCTGCATTTGGAAAGTTTAGCATGTGGCAAATCATCTGTCATCGATAGAGGGGACACAACTCTGCATTAATAGGAACTGGATTGAGGTATTACTTTGAGAACTTGCAACAAAACAAGGGGCGATGGCAGAATTGAGATACAGGGTCGAAGGACAGAGGTGAGGCAAGGCTTCTCGAGATGCAAGGAACATGGGGCAGAGGGCAGGGGAGAAAGTCAAGTGCTGTGGAGGTGAAGACACAGGGATGGAGAGGTAGGAAGAGTAATGAGAAATGAAGGTGAAAGCAGAAGGCGAGCGAGAATGAGGGGGTTAGAGTGAAACAAGGAGAGGACATGAAGCCCGAGCTGGATGGTAATCAGAGTAATCTTCAGTACCGAGCGCCATATCTGGTAATACACAAGTCGTCAGTGGGCAGAGTAATACTGCAACTGAAAAGGAATTGAGGTGATTTCTCCAGGTAGCTAAAATAGGCAGCTCTGAAGAGAGAGTTACTGATCAGTTTTGTTTTTTGTCACGTGTACTGAGATAGTGAAAAGCTTTTGTTGCTTGCTAACCAGTCAGCAGAAAGATAATACATGATTACAACCAATGCATTTACAGCGTATAGATACATGATAAGGGAATAATGTTTAATGCAAGGTAAAGCCCGCAAATTCCAATCAAGGATAGTCCAAGGATTAAATCAACATGTTAAAAAGTTTAAAAAATAATTACCGTGAATGGGTCATTTTGGTGATAGTGAATACAATGTTATCATTCTAGAGTCAGGGAAATTATAGATCTCGTCAGAGAAATTATAGGTCGAGCCAAAGAAATTAGACCTGTGTAAACTCTTTCTTTGCAGAGCGATGCAGCATGGAAGCGGCCCATTGATCCATCATAGCTCAAAAGTTCATAGGTTTACAAGTGATAGGAGCAGAATTAGGCCATTCAGCCCATCAAGTCTACTCCACCATTCAATCATGGCCGATCTAACTCTACCTCTTAACACCATCCTCCTACCTTCTCCCCATAACCCCCGACCATCAAACACCAATTGTACATTAATCCTGTAAGAGTAACAATTGTTTATTCTTCCCACATTCTACTCACCTCCCTCCAGATACTAACACACACCTACCCATGAGGGGCAACTGTGACCAATTAACCAACCAACTCAAATGTCTTTAAGTTGTGGGAGCAAACCAGAGGACAAAGAGGAAACCTATCTGGTCACAGTTGCGTGTCTTGTTGCTTTTTTTTGTATGGCTGTATGGTAATTCGAATTTCACTGTACCTTAATTGGTACATGTGCCAATAAACTGACCTTGAAACCTTGAAACAAAGAACTGCAGAGACACAAAAGGACACAAAGTGCTGGAGTAACTCAGCAGGTCAGGCAGTCTCTCTGGAGAACATTGATAGGTGATTTTTGGGTCGAGACCCTTCTTCAGACTGAAGGGTCTCGACCCAGAGCGCCACCTAGCAATGTTCTCCAGAGATGCTGCCTCGCCTGCCGAGTTACTCCAGCACTTTGTGTCCTAATATGGGGTGCCTCCTGAATTTGAGGATCATCCAGAGTCAAATTGCTTCCTTCTGCTCCGTAACTTTCCCCGATTCTGCACTAACAGCTCAACTTGGCTAGAGCCATAGAGAGTGTGGAAACAGGCCCTTCGGCCCAACTTGCCCATACAGGTCAACATGTCCCAGCTACACTAGTCCCACCTGCCTGCACTTGGTCCATATCCCTCCAAACTTGTCCTATCCATGTACCTGTCCAACTGTTTCTCAAATGTTGGGATAGTCCCAGCCTCAACTACCTCCTCTGGCAGTTTGTTCCATACATGCACCACCCTTTGTGTGGAAAAGTTACCCCTCAGATTCCTATTAAAGAGATTATGTGCATCTACCTGATCTATTCCTCAATGTAACATTAGGACTTTCAAATGGACCTTACACATTCCAAAAATGGAATGAGCAATTCCCAATATATTTCTGCATGCACCTCTCAAAAAGGCCACAACTTAGTGCATGCCCGATTTACTTCAACCTAAAAAAAAGCCCTGAACATTCAAAAACGTATTAAAACTCATTAGGATTACTAATTTCGTGAGGAAATGAGCAAACCTCCAGGCACATTACACAAAATACAATTATAATACATCCCAAGTTAATAGGATCAGGGCAATAAAGGTAATTCTATTTGCAGTAACAGAACCACAGCAGCTCTTGAGAGGGAGCCACTTCTGACAATAATCGCCATCAGTTTATCAGAGGTCGAGATTAAGCAAGACTCGTATTAGTAGCGGATCCCATAATTTTTTATTTTTTTTAATAACTGCGTTGAAATAGACCAATATCTTAAAATATTAGAGTGCAGTTGTAGCACGGGTTGCAGCATCCCTCGGGCTATCAGATTTCTGCAGTGCTGGACAACCCTGGGAAATACAAGAGGTTAGTTTTCGGATATATGTGTGTGTTTCACCAAAGGGAAATGGTACAGCCTTCTTTTATTTCCTGTACCATGTAATCCAATTGCTCCAAAGACAGGAACAAGTAAGGGCGGTGGGTATATGGAATGAGCTACCTGAGGTGGTGGTTGAGGCAGGTACTATCACAACATTTAAAATACATTTGGACAGGTACATGGATCGGAAAGGTTCAGAAGAATATGCCGAAATGTAGAGACAAAGAACTGCAGATGCTGGTTAATACCAAAGATAGACACAAAGTGTTGGAGTAATTCAACAGGTGAGGCAAAATCTCCGGACCTTTTGCTTCCAGAGATGCTGCCTGATCCGCTGAGTTAATCCAGCACTTTGTGTTTATGTATAATATGGGCCAAATGGGACTAGTTGAGACAGGGCATCTTCGTTGGTGTGGCACAGTTGGGCCAAAGGTCCTGTTTCCATGCTATATGACTGCCAAGATCTGAATCTCATTTTCTTTCTGTGCTGTTTGGAGTCAGACACAAAATACTGGACTAACTCAGCGGTCAGGCAGCATCTCTGAAGAAAAGGAATAGGTGACATTTTGGGTCAAGACCATTCTTCAGACTGAAAGACAGGAGGCAGACAAGAGGCAGATCTTGGCAATCGATTTTTCATAAATGAAAAATACATTAGTGAGAAAGTTGAAGACCTGCTGTTGCAGATTATAAGAAAGGTTTCTCTCCATGGAGTGAATAACACCTTTTCTGCCAACACCAGGTTTGCTTGAGTAATTTGAAGCAGGGAAAATTGGAATTTCAGGATTGACATGTACTCAGATGAAATTTCTAGTAACATTGAACCAATAATTTCCACCACACAGAAAGACGGGACACAGATGATCAGGAGCATCACTTGCTCTGGCATGTCACAAAAAAGACGACTTACTAACTCATTCCTTCACTCCAAGGTCAGGGACCTGGTAAGTCAATACTGAACAAACTGAATATAAAAACAGGGAAGCAATGCGGAGGCTTTATAAGACTCTTTACATTACTGCATTTGGAGTATTGTGAGCAGTTCTGGGCCCCATATCTGAGGAAGGATGTGCTGGTGTTGGAGGGTCCAGATGTGGTTTACGAGAATGACCCCAGGATTATTGGGTTAGTGCATGAGCGATTGACGGCGCTAGGCCTGTACTTTAGACTGGATTTTAGAAGGAGTTTCTAATGCCCCTGTCCCACTTAGGAAACCTGAACGGAAACCTCTGGAGACTTTGCACCCCACCCAAGGTTTCCGAGATTCCCGGAGTTTTTTGTTCTCCGGCAACCACCTTCAACTAGCATCGCAACCAGCTTCGACTAAAAAATTACCGATTTTTAAAAAGGAAACCACTTTCGACCATTAGGGAGACTGACAAAAACCTCTGGGAAATGCACGGAAACCTTGGGTGGGGCACAAAGTCTCCAGAGGTCTCCGGTCAGGTTTCCTAAGTGGGACAGGGGCATAAGGAGCTCATTGAAACCTACCGACCAGTGAAAGGTCTGGATAGAGTGGATGTGGAAAGGATGTTTCCACTAGTGAGAGAGTCCAGGATCAGAGGCCATAGCCTCAGATCCTAAGGATGCACTTTTAGAAAGGAGATGAGGAAGGATTTATTTAGTCAGAGGCTAGTGAATCTGTGGAATATATTGCCACTGACGGCTGTGGAGGCCAAGTCAATTATATTTTTAAGGTGGAGATGGACAAATTCTCGATTAGTAAGGGTGCAAGGGGATAAGGAGAGAAGGCAGGAGGATGGGGTTGAGAGGGAAAGATAGATCGGCCATGATTGAGTGGTGGAGTAGACATGATGGGCTGAATGCCCAGTTCTGCTCAGAGGACTAATGAACAATTCTAAGTACTTTCACTACAGACACGCTCCAACACTTCTCAAAAGCCTCAGAGCAGCGTTTCTGGAGATAAGGACAAGGCGATGTTTCCGGCCAAGACCCTTCTTCAGACAGAGTGAAGGGAGAGAGAAACTGGAGGCATGAAAAGGCACAGAGGACAAAAGAAGAAAGGTGTGAAAAGAACGTCAGAACAAACCAGAACGATCCATATCAGAACGAGCATTTCTCACACTACTACCAGGCACAATGCCACAACAAGGTTTTTGCCCCTTCATAAAGCTTGTTCAAGAATACAGGAGGATTTGTAAATTGCTACTTAGCCCAATGCTTTGGAAGCATAGCTAATTCCAGCTGGTCAAAAAGGCACAGCAGCGCCTTTACTTCCTAAGGAGGCTCAAAAAAGCCCACCTGTCCCCCCTGATCCTGACCAACTTCTACCGCTGTACCATCGAAAGCATCCTGACCACCTGCTTTACGGTATGGTACAGCAGTTGCACCGTAGCAGACAGGAAGGCACTACAACGGGTGGTGAAAACCGCCCAGCACATCATCGGTGCCCCGCTCCCTGCTTTGGATGCCCTCCACCGAAAACGGTGTCTGAGACGAGCTGGGAAGATCATCAACAAGGACCCCTCCCACCCTAACCAGGACTGTTTGCCCCTCCTACCATCGGGGAGGCGGTTCAGGTCCCGCACCAGCAGGATTAGCTTTACAATAACACATCGCACTGCTGAACTCGGAGTCCGCCGATAGATTCCCACATCTGTATTTATTTATCACTACGTACTGACACTAAACTGCATTTCGTTGTACCCATACTTGTATCTGTGCAATGACATTAAATTTGAATTGAAAATTGAATAATTGGAGTCAGTGCATAATTTCTTATAACATGACAAGATAAGCAGACATTTTAACACACTCACACACAGCAGACCTGAGCATTTAACTTGCCTAAAGCAGAGGTGCAATTGTCTTTAATTCCAGCTTTTAAGGTGGTTTTAAAAATAATGATTTTGCTTCCCAAGGCTGCTGTGTACTAAATGTGCCAATGACTTAAGTGGGGAGCAAAATGAGAGCTTATTCAGGTGCTAATGAAAAACTTGGTAGGTTGTCATACAATGCTCAACTGAAATGTTACCAAGCTCAATGGAAAAGATTTCAGCAAGCAGCAAACAAATTGCCAATTTGACAGGTAGTTAGGAACGATGGGATTGTCAATTTTCTCAATTAATACCAGGGAGAGAAATTGAAAACAAATTAGAGCTTTAAAATGTTAGATTTTACACCTGAACAAAGCTGGAAGAATCGAGAAAATTAAATGAAACCAAGGAATCCATCCAAACCAACAGCCCAAGGTATGGTAACATTGATAGGCTAATCGCCCACTCTATGTTGTCCCAAACATGAAAGGGCACTGTTTCCCACAAGCGTAAGGGAGTTCTCCAACGAGTCACGGCCAATATTATCACAAGTGAATTTTTTGCAGGTCCAATATTGCTGACTGTTTGCTACTGCATTTCCTTACGATAAAGGGATTTTAAAAGCACAATGCAATTTAACATGGCATGGCTGGGTGCTATAAAATACAAACAGGCTTTCATCTTTCCTCATATTAGTTAGGGGTGGGGAGCAACCGGTATAAAAAGGGGCTGATCAGGAAGAGTGAGCAACATTCTTGGAATAGCTATAAACTATCAGCCTTGGGCAGACACTTATCACAGCTATCTGCAATCCTGCATACCAAACACCTTCAGATGTGTGCTAGGAGGCACCAAGACATCACGACTGCAGGACAATAACCAGAATAATTGCTACTTAGCATTAATTGCGACCGGAAATATACAAGAAGATAGCGTATGTGAATGATTTGTTGGCTTTGCTCTATATTTTGAAAATATTAACTTTGTATTTGCTGTTGCTGACAATATTTTGTACATGGCAGAGTATTCTTTTGCATTAATGATTACTGCAACTCCTCTGCAAAAGTTCGTTACAAGACTCCGAAAAGTAAACAATGGCGAGTTTACCTTCAGTGGATTCCAATCGGAAGCTGAACACGCTGTGTTGTTTCTGAAAACTTAATGACTGCAATTAAGATGTTTTTGTCATCACAGAGGTATAAAAACCTCCATTTGCATATTTTGCCCATTTAATAAGACAAGTTTGAGCAGAGCTCTCCATGGGTCCCATTATCCCCAAGCTTTGCAAGAAGTCCTATTATAGAAGTGTAGGTCTGTAACGAAGCATGTCAGACAGGCAATGATACATAAACATTTTTAAATTGCATGAGGTCTAAAATTCTTGCTTGACGATTTAAAGCTACTGCACAAAGGCATTGTGGTGTCATTGGTCAGTCAGATGCAGCAGGAAGGCTGGACCTGATGGCTTGCTGCAAAATGGTGTCAAGGGCACTCGTATCAAGGACATATTCACAGTTGAGGAGTTCTATGAAGTGCCGCTTTCTGCAGAGGTTGACTGCCCCTTGATTTTTGCTAAATTCACATCAATATTTGGCGGCAAGTGGTGTGGCCCCTCGGTTGAATTGAATGAATGCCGTCTTGATACGATTGAACTTTATTTATCCCAGAAGGGAAATTGATCTGCCAATAGTTATAAAAACACAAAATACATAAAACATGAAATTAAAGTGATGAGTGGAAAGGATAGGGGATTTGCAGAGATTTTTTTTTGGGGGGGGGGGGGGGGGGGAGAGTTTGTCTCAGTCTACCCCATGACAGAAGGAAGAGGAGCTGTACAGTTTGAAAGCCACAGGGAAGGAGCACTTCCTGGGACATTCCGTCCTGCATGTTGGTGGAACCAGTCTGTTCCTGAAGGCACTGAAGATAGCTTGATAGCACACGATGAAAGGCCTAGATGGAGTGAATGTGGAGAGGTTTCCACTTGTGGGAGAGCCGAGGACCGGAGGGCAAAGCCTCAGCATAACAGCACACATTGTACCTCAGTACGTGACGATAAACTAAAGTCAACACTGATGAGTTTGGGGGGGGGGGGGGGGGTAAATTGACCCAAAATGGGTGTATACCGTTTGCACACATAAGGACATACCATTTGTTCCCCCAATGAACAGGTGAGTAGCTGCCAACATTTTAACAGCTGGATCTGGTGTTTGTTCTCAAGTTCAATGCGATAGAACTTTATTTTTCTCAGGAGGGGAATTGATCAGTTCTCAAGTTATTGGAGAAGAATTAGGCCATTCCACCCATCGAGTCCACTCCACCATTCAATTACGGTTGATCTCTGCCTCCTGCCTTTTCCCCCATAACGCTTGACGCCCATTCTAATCAAGAACGGTTCTTCAGCACAAGTCTTTGAGTCTTACAACCCAGACACTCATCTGGTCTTTTTGCCCTTTTTTGCATCCAGTGCTTTCAACTGATTCTTGGCTCAGCATGGAGTGAATCAAAGTGGTCGTGGATTGGTCTCTGTGATGATGAAATCTCATGGGAAGTCAAGACGATTATCGCTTCTGCATTTATGAATATATGTCAGCTTTACTGCCCGATAACACCCCTCCCTCAAAAAAAAATCCAGTTAGCAAATCCACACAAAATCATTGATTAACAGAAAATATTCCACGGAGAAGAGATGTTTCGGGTCAAGACCAGTCTTCAGAAGGGTCCCAACCCAAAATGTCACTTGTTCATGTTCTCCAGAGATGCTGCCTGGCCCATTGAGTTACTCCAATGCTGTTGGTGTGTGTAAGCGAGCATCTGAAGATTCTTGTGTCGAGAAAATATATATCATTTCATAAATTTATCCAAACAGACTTTAAACTAACATGTCAATTAAGTCACTAGTTTCCATTACCAACTTGGCTTTCATTACATGATCCGTATCATTTTCTATGCCATAGGAATTGTTCCAAAGATTTTAGCGCAGCTTGTCTGATATTTTAACCTACTTCCTGTGATGGAAACCATCTGATATTAACTATTTATCGCATTGTGCCATTATTTCTTTATTTTTTTTATTGCGATGGTATGAATTTTGGGGCCAATCCACATTCCCAATTCATTATTCGTTTCCTTATGACGTCCATCAGAACACTTCAATTGTAAATCATTCTTCACCTTGTCTGAAATTTATAACAAACTACCCTCAGCATTGTGTCATAGTCAGTCATACAGCATGGAAACAGGCTCTTTGGCCCAACTCATCCATATTGACCAAATTACCTCATCTAAGCGAGTCCCATTTGTCCACACTTGGCCCATATACCTCAAAACATTCCAAGCAGTTCGAGGGGCTCACATTACCTCAGACTGGGCATTTTTCTTCCAATTATAAGTAAATTTATTGGTTCCTTTGCAATTTCCTTTTCATGTTCCTGCTTTAGTCGTTCTTAACATTGGTTCTTTCAGTTCCTTCCTTCTTCCTTCCTCCCCCCCCCCAACCCCCGGAGCATTTTAGTTTAGTTCAAAGATATAAAGCAGAAGCTGGCCATTCGGCCCACCATGTCCAAACCGACCAGCAATGTTCGCATACCAACATTAACCTACACACTAGGGCCGATTTACATTTATACCAAGCCAATTAGCCTACAAGCCTGTATGTCTTCGGAGTGCAGAAGGAAACTGGAGCTTCCCGGAGAAAACCCACACAGGTCATGGGGAGAACGTACAAACTGCTTACAGACAAGCACCCATAGTCGGGATCGAACCTGGGTCTCTGGCCCTGTAAGGCAGCAACTCTACTGCAGCACCACTGCGCTGCCCCTTATTTCTCTGTGTTACTTCTTACCCTGTCCCTTATGTCCTTAGTCATTAGTCATTAGTTTTTTCTAGATCAAACAGCTTGCTAATATAAAATGGTCTGTATAATATTGCTTGTTATTAAGAACACCTCCCACTGACCATCTGTCAATTTATCCAACAATGGAACTTGTTTTATTATGCACAGCCTTCACATCATGTGAAGGTAAGCCATACTGAATCTTGTGTCTCAGTAGTTTTTAGTTTACTTCCAACAGAAGCTTGAATCCCATCATAGAATAACTTGGGATAGATAAATGTTCACATAATGTCAGGCCAATTCCCAAATCTAACTCATCACTCAATACCAAATCACTTCTGGCTCAACGATATGTTGGCTGAACAGAAAGGTGAAAACTATACTTTCCCCTGCAACTGCAGGGGATGCAACACCTGTCCCTTTATCTTCCCCCCTCGACTAGATCCAAGGACCCAAACAGTATTTCCAGGTGAGGCAGAGGTTCACTTGCACCTCCTCCAACCTCATCCGCTGTTCCAGATGTCAACTTCTCTACATCGACGAGACCAAGCCTAGGCTCGGCGATCATGTTGCTGAACATCCGTTCAGTCCTTCTTAACCTACCTGATCTCCGCTGGCTCAGCACTTCAACTCCCCCTCCCATTCCCAATCTGACCTTTCTGTCCTGGGCCTCCTCCATTGTCAGAGTGAAGCCCAGAGCAAATTTGAGGAACACCACCTCATATTTCGCTTGGGTAGTTTACACCCCAGCAGTATGAACGTTGGCTTCTCTAACTTCAGATAGCCCTTGCCTTCTCTCTCCATCCCCTTTCCAGTTCTCCCACCAGTCTTACCGTCTCTGACTACATTCTATCTTTGTCCCGCCCCCACCCCCGACATCTCGACCCGAAACGTCACCCATTCCGCTCCAGAGACGCTGCTTGATCTGCTGAGTTACTCCAGCATTTCGTGTCTACCTTCGGTTAAAAACAAAGATGGATTTACATACCCTGACTACAAGCAATCCATTACCACTTATTGTAATCTGCATTGGAGATAAAACCACACCAACCATTCTCCATGACTTTTTGCTCTTTGAATTAATACATTCCGTGACCTTACAACCATTACCAAGGCATCAATGTGCTCGGGCCTCTTATTTTCAAAGGTTTAATTATACTCCTTGAAGCCTCCATTAGTCATTCAATCTCATCCTTCATCAAAAGGCAAGCGTCTCTAAGGCACTTGCTCTGTCTTTTATAACCTGGTATATTTAGTTCCTGGTCCCAACAGAGTTGTAGCTGTAATTGTTACGATGTTTAACCCTTACAGTTGAGTTTACGCTTGCAATTCAAATTGTTTATTGCTTTCCAAGTATTTGTACAACATGTATTCTGACCATTCAATTGTTAGAAACATAACATAGAAACATAGAAATTAGGTGCAGGAGCAGGCCATTCGGCCCTTCGAGCCTGCACCGCCATTCAATACGATCATGGCTGATCATCCAACTCAGTATCCTGTACCTGCCTTCTCTCCATACCCCCTGATCCCTTCAGCCACAAGGGCCACATCCAACTCCCTCTTAAATATGGCCAATGAACTGGCCTCAACTACCTTCTGTGGCAGAGAATTCCACAGATATTCCACAGATATTCAGAATGTTCTTCCATTCTGAAGTGATATTTAGTCATAGAATGTTGGTTCCACTGGGAATGCCATGAATTCCTGTTCACGCATTCTTGAGAAGCTGGCCATCAAGTATCTACCTGAAATGGTGCAATCCTCCAGGTGAACATACATTGACAGGGATCCAGGATGAGCTAGCCAATGGGTCTCAAAATTGGGATAGTGGAAGGAGTCAAAGGGAGGTAGTGAAGGACCGCTGTTCAGATGGGAGATCTGTGTCCATGGATGTGCCACGGGGACCAGTGCTGGGTACACTGTAGTTAGGTTTACACATTAACAATTTGGATGAATTGGCAGGTGGTGATATGGTTACGTGTCAGAGTGACATCAAAGTTGGTGGTGGTGCAAGGTGGCTATTTATGGTTTCAACAGGAGACAGACACAAAACTCAGCAGGAAAGACAGCATTTCTGGAGAGAAGGAATAGGTGACGTTTTGGGTAGAAAGCCTTCTTCCCGAGCTGAAACATCACCCATTCCTTCTCTCCAGAGATGCTGCCTGGCCTGCTGAGTTACTCCAGCATGTTGTGTCTATCGTCAGTGCAAACCAGCATCTGCAGTTCCTTCCTACACATCTCAATCAACTGGGATTGACTGGAAAGAGAATGGCAGCTGGAATTTACCACAGACAAGTGCAATGCGATGCATTTGGGAAGTTAAACCAGGCCAGGGTTTGTATAGAGGCCTGTGGAATGTTGTAGAACATAAAGACCTAGAAATGTAGGTACACAGTTCCTGAAAGTGGTGAGATAAGTGGGGAAGGAGGTAAAGGCACAAGGCATGCTTGCCTTCATTGGATGGAGCATTGATACAAGAGCTGGGACATGAAGTTACAGCTGTGTCCAACATTGGTGAGACTGCATGTGGAATAAAAACATAGAAAATAGTGCAGGAGTAGGCCATTCGGCCCTTCGAGCCTGCACTGCCATTCAATATGATCATGGCTGATCATCCAACTCAGTATCCTGTTCCTGCCTTCTCTCCATACTCCCTGATACCTTTAGCCACAAGGGCCACATCTAACTCCCTCTTAAATATAGCCAATAAACTGGCCTCAACTACCTTCTGAGGCAGCTAATTCCAGAGGCTCACCACTTTGTGTGAAAAATATTTTCCTCACCTCGGTCCTAAAGGAATTCCCCCTTATCCTTAGACTGTGACCCCTTGTTCTGGACCTCCCCAACATCGGGAACAATCTTCCTGCATCTAGCCTATCCAACCCCTTAAGACCCCTTAAGAATATTGTGTGCAGAGCTGATATTCTCACAAACTGAAAGATGGGATTGAACTGGAAAGGCTGCAGAAAAGATTTAAGGACATTGCAGTGACAGGAGTTATGACTGAGTTAAAGGCCTGTCCCACTTTGGCGATTTTTCAGACGACTGCCGGCGACTGTCATAGTCGCAGCAGGTCACCGAAAAACATGGCAACTGGAACCCTCTCCGACAAGCTACCGACAACCGGCGACCCAATCGTCGCAACTTAGGACGTCCACCTACGACCACACCTACGACAACCAACGTCCGCCCTCAACAAGCTACGACCCTGTCGGCAACTACTGAAGACAATGCCTGTCGCTATTTGACTTCCCTTGACGCCGTCAGTACCTGTCGCCGGTTGGACGTAGGTAGTCGCCAATGGGATTCGCCAAAATCAGCACTTGCGATAACCTACGTCACCTGGCGACAACCTACGACAGCACCTACGTCTGGAGAAGTCAAGCTACGCGCATTGGCGTTAAACCCACTCGCCGACTGTCGCTAAAATTTTTTGAACATTTTGAAAATCCAGCGGCGACCCAGAAAGACGCTACGAATCTTTGGGCAACCGAGGAGACTACTGATGCTCATACAGGTCACACGCCGGCGGCCATGTGGCGACAGCCTGTGGTCATCTAAAAAATAAATAAATAAAATACCCTAAGTGGGGGACAGGCCCTTTATAAACAGAAACTGGATATCCGGGACACAACATGATAAAGGGAGTAGCATTCCCCTTTTAGCCGACTGGATAGCACGCAGCATAAAAGCTTTTTGCAGTACCTTGGTACTTTTTGTCGCACCTACATGTGACAGTAATGAATTAAACTCATTGACTGGAAATAAAACTGATTGATATCAATAATAAACTGAACTCATTGACATTGTTAAAACATTTAAAAAGTACACCAAGGAGATTGAGAAGTGACCCTTTAAAGGTTTATTAAAAAATCAATTATCGATATGGTAGATGGCAAATTAAGGTAAATTAATATGTCTCTTCCCCAGGGTAGAGCAGTCTATGGACAAGCTCATGCACAGGACATGCTTAGAGGCAATGGGCCACAATATAGGAACATGATCAGCAAGGAGGAGTTGGGCCAAAGGGCCCGTTTCCATATTATAAGATTGAGTCCAAATATTATTTTAGTTCACTAAGCTATTTATGTTTGAAATCCTTGAGACAACTATTATGTATTCTTTTTGCTGGAAGTTTGACCCCATTGAGGTGGTGCTCACTGTAATGGTACAGTACCTTCATCCGAGTGAAGGAGCTGAGGAGCCACAGAATACAAGCCTTCCTTCACACATCTCACTTGGCCACATATTGCATGCTTGCCTCGCTAATTTGTTTATTTCCATGCCATGTGGCTTGGATAATAAATTAGAGATTACTGTAAAGATGCAATGTGCGGTACCCAAGAACACGTAATTAAACTGGAGTGCACAAAGCATATAAAACAAGCACTTGTAGTCGAAAACATAAAATGAATTAGTATAATGCAGAAATCTTTGGCCATTATGCATGCTTCCTTCACAGAATCTAAACAAAATTCCAAGTTGTCTCTGTACATAATAACACCACCACAATAGTGGACACAAAATGCTGGAGTAACTGAGAGGGACACGGAAGCATCTCTGGTGAGAAGGGATAGGTGACGTATCGGGTCGGGATCCTTCTTCAGACCCGAGACGTCACCCATTCCTTCTCTCCAGAAATGCTGTCTGTCCTGCTGAGGTACTCCAGCATTTTGCGTCCATCTTTGGTTTCAACCAGCATCTGCAGTTCCTTCATGCACACCACCATAATATATATATGGATATCCTGAACACAGAACTAATCAATGCAAACAAAGGTGGGAGTAGTCACAGATCAGCATCTGACCTTCTCTCTGCCCACTGATGCAGCCCGACCTGCTGTGCATTTCCAGCATTGCCAGTTTATGCTTCAGATTTGCAGCACTAAACCCCCAAGGTACAACCTGGAATTACTTCACTAAAGTAAAGCTTTCAGGAAGTTTGGACTCGAGCTCAATAAATCAATTAAAGTGTTTTCTAAACACAAGAAAAATAGTTGTTTGTACATAATCTCAATCGGTACCTAGAAGAAACATTCAAGTTTATGGAACAGCAAAATGCTCTTTCATCCCAAGAATTAATGGGTATCGCTGAATTAGTATGAAGGATATGGATGACATAGTAAATTTCATTACTTGTACACATAATCAGGCTTAACTTTAGCCTTAAAAGGCAGATCTCAGATTGGTCAGCTTTTGCATACATAAGTGGGTCAAAGCTCAGCTCTCCAAGTGCAAGCATAATGCAACTGTTCAGCAATTCTGGGGCACGGGCTACATCATTGAACTCTTCCTGGAATCCATTGGGGCAATGCAGACAGATATTTTAGACTGAAGTTACAAGTTGTTTCTACTTAGCATCGAGCTCTTTGGATTCAATGGGAAGAAATGAACCGCAAGCTAAAGTTGGTGATGCACAAAATCTTGAGCAAAACACGGTTCTGGAGGAACTCAATGAGTCAGGCAGTGTCCATGAAGGGCATGGATAGGTGACATTTTGCATCCGGACCCTTTTTTGAATAATCTTAAGTTAATTTTATTTCATCGTGTTCAGTTGATGTAAACAATTAATTGCTTTAATTACATCTCTGCACTTCTAGTGATTTAATCATTTGCTGATTTACATGAAAATATCACTGAGCAAAATTAATAAGGTAAGTGTATTTAAATTGTTTATGTCATACAACAGCTGACATTTAGTAAGCTTGGAGCAGGTTCTCTCTGACAATCAGGGTAATGTCAGGGGCGGATGTTAATTGTTCTGAATGGAGCCCGACACTACATTGAACCTCAAAGCGGAGCTCTTTGGCTTGGAGTGTACCCAGAGGCAAGCCAACAGCTTGAGAAACTTCTTGTCAATATTAGATACCTCTGCAAGTGCAATAGCTTCACAAGGCTCTCAGCCGATTTAAGTTATATTATTTACATTGTTCCTAACCGGAAAAAGTCATTATTTCTAAGGCTGAATGGTGGGCTGACCCTGAATGGGTAAATGGAGTCGCGACAAAGATCAAAGTGTAGAAACAAGGAACTGCAAATGCTGGTTTACAAAAGACAGTGTGCTGGAGTAACTCAGCACCACTAAAGACCATGAGGAAGGTCAAGCAGCATCCCCAGCGACCATGAAGGAGGGACCCGACTCAAAATGGCACCTACCCATGTTCTCCAGGGATGTTTCCCGATTCACTCCAACACTTTGAGTCTTAAGGCAATTATCAGCCATCTAGGATTTTACTTAATGGTGGCATAAACCCGAGGGCTGAATGGCCTACACTTATTCCTATGATGAAGATTTTGGGGGGAAGAGAAGATAATCGGCACACAAGTGCAGGCGCTGGAACTTTGAACAAAACATTGGAGGAACTTAACGGGTCGTGCAGCATCTGTGGAAGGAATGGGCAGTCAACTTTTTCGGTTGGGACCCTTCTTCCACAGGTGTTGAAGATGGCATTTGCGTGGGCAAAAGGAGGAGAGGAGTAAGGCAAAATGGCTGAAAGGAAAAAAAAAATCCTGCAATACCCAGCTATTAAAAAACTCAATTGCCTCTGTCAAGATCCGCCATCAATAATGGTAGCATAGGACACCCATCACCCTCACAACCCGAGCACTCTAACACCTAAAGCACCCAAAAAAAACTAGACCAAAATAATATAAACATGAATCTTTAATCTGGTCAAAAATAATATTGCTTTTGGATGTCCTTGATCGGAGGTCTATCCAGTTCATTAAAAAGTGGCACATTCTAGTTTTCTAATGTCTACCTTATAATGACTATTGCATACCAGTACTTTTCCAGTGAATGGTCTGCAATAAATCATCCTTTAGCTACAGACGATGAGGCCATTACTGCTACGCTGTCGAACTGTTATGTTCTTTTAAAGATACATTAGCGACGATGAAGACATTGCCAAAACAAATTTTCACCCTACTCTGATGCACATATTTTTGCACAATCCCCCTCTCCAAGCCCAATATCACATTTTTTTGTCAAGGTCAATTCATGCTGGGATCCTATTTGTACTGAGTGTTAACAGGTTAATTGATCATCAGAGATTATCAATGAGCAAGAGAAATTGTGGTAAAGAAAAATGCACTCAAAGAAATTTGAATTAGTATTAGAAACATAGAAAATAGATGCAGGAGGCGGCCATTTGGCCCTTCAAGCCTGCACCGCTATCCATTGTGATCATGGCTGATCATCCACAATCAGTCACCCATGCCTGCTTTTTCCCCCCATATCCTTTGATTCTGCTAGCCGCTGGAGCTCTATCTAACCGTTTTAAATTCATCCAGTGAATTGGCCTCCACTACCTCCTGTGGCAGAGAATTCCACAAATTCACTACTCTCTGGGTGAAAACGTTTTTTCTCACCTCAGTTTTAAATGGCCTCCTCTTTATTCTTAGACTGTTGCCCCTGGTTCTGGACTCCCCCAACATTGGGAACATTTTTCCTGCATCTAGCTTGTCCAGTCCTTTTATAATTTTATATGTTTCTATAAGATCCCCCCTCATCCTTCTAAATTGCAGTGAATACAAGCCCAGTCTTTCCTCATATTAAAATTAATTGCTCAGCAATAGAACTGAGATTTTTTTTCTCAGAGGGTCACAAGTCTATAGAACTCTTTTCCTCAATGAGCAGTAAAACTAGAGCCGTTCAATATGTTTAAGTTAAAGGACATGGGTACTTGATGAGTAAGGGAGTTCCAATAAACATATGGGTTATTACTGATTATAGTCAGAGAGGTACGCCATGGCAACAGGCCCCTTGGCCCATCATATCCATTCTGACCATAAAGCGCCCATTTACACTAATATACTACACCAATCTAATCCAACTTGATTTTTTCCAAATACATTCAACTTTACCCCAGATCCTACCACTCAACTTTACCCCAGATTATCCTATCAAGCCACCTGTTTTTGGAGCACCCGAAAGCCGCAGTCGCAAGGGGATTGGGCGAACTCACACAGACAGCAGCCAAGGTCAGGATCGAACCCGGGTCTCTGTCGCCATGAGGCAGCAGCACCACCAGCTGTGCCAACATGTTGCCCTGATTTGACCATGGGATCATCAGCGGTCACGGTGGCACAGCGGTAGAGTTGCTGCCTTACAGCGAATGCGGCGCCAGAGACGCGGGTTAGACCCCGGCCACGGGTGCTGTCCGTACGGAGTTTGTACGTTCTCCCCGTGACCCGCGTGGGTTTTCTCCGAAATCTTCGGTTTCCTGCCACACTCCAAAGACCTACAGGTTTGTAGGTTAATTGGATTGATTAATTGGCTTGATAAAAATGTAAAAATTGTTCAAGTTGGCGATATGCAGAGTACTGCCCTGCCGACTATAAAATTCAAAAGTTTCAGCACAAAAAATAAAACAGGTGGACTTTTGAATTGTGAAAAATGTTTCTCCTCATGCTACCTTTCACTATAATTCTTGTCTGGCATCCTTGTGTTATGTAACAGAGATACAGCGAGGAAATGGACACTTAACCCCACAGAGTCCATGTAGACCAGCGATCCCCGCACATCAACACAATTGTACACACACTAGGGACAATTTACAATTTCACCAAGCCAAATTAACCTGCAAATCTGTACGTCTTTGGAGTGTGGGAGGAAGCCGGAGCTCCCAGGGAAAACCCACGCATGTCACAGCAAGAACATACAAGCTCGGTACAGATAGCACCCGTAATCAGGATCGAACCCAGGTCTCTGGCGCTGTAATCACTCATACTGGTTTCATCCGGAGAGCATTCTTCTTCTGAACCTTTGACATGCATCCCATACAAACAATACCAGCAGCTCTCAACTTCAACCACCAGAGGATTGCATCAGCTCAGGTCATAACCCCGGCAGCAAACCTGGAGAACATTGATAGATGATTTTCGGATCGGGAAGTTTCTTCAGGGATATTTCAAGGATATATTTTAGGGATAGACACCAAAAGCTGGAGTAACTCAGCAGGACATGCAGCATCTCTGGAGAAAAGGAATGGTGACTTTTTGGGTTGAGACCCTTCTTCAGAATGAAGGGTCTTGACCCGAAACGTCACCCATACCTTCTCTCCAGCGATGCTGTCTGTCCCGCTGAGTTACTCCAGCTTTTTGTGCCTATCTTCGGTTTAAACCAGCATCTGTAGTTCCTTCTTACACATCTATTTTAGGGATATCGACTGGAAAATCTGGATTAACTCTATTCTCAGAAGCAGCCCCTTATGATCTTTTTCCTCCTCTGGGCTGACAAGTTGAGGTCTCAGTTTAAATTCTCAATCAGAATTCAGAGGCTGAGTGAAGCGTCCCATCACTGTTGCACTGTTCGAGTCTCTGGAATGGGAGCTGAACACAGATCCTTCCAAAAGGTGAGAGTGGCTATGGAGCTAAACACTTTGTAAACTTTTAAGCTTAAAATCCAAGCATCGATAGGGTAAATATTTATACAGAAAGTGTCACAAGAAACAAATGCTCCAAATAAAAAGCTTTTGTCCTGTCCAATCCAACACTCTGCTAATAACATAATCTTTAAATGTCACAGCAAAGAATGGTTTGTAGAAATTGAATGAAGGAAAACTTCTTTTAATAACGCCTTTTAAGACTCCATTGATTAAACAAAGTGCAGAAAAGACATGAGAAGACCTGTTTGGCCTAGCCAAAAAAAAATCTATTGCAGTTCTGTTTCAGGTCTAAGCTGGGTACATATTTCAATTGACAAAGGAACAGTAAACATTATTTTTCAAATGCATTGAAACTTGAAAGTTGAAGGGGCGGCAAAGCTGGGGAATTCGAAAATTTCAAACTGAAGAATTTGAACATTAAACATTAACACAAAGATAACAGAAGATTGAAATACAGCCCATAGTTCCAGGAAATGCATCTCATCTCCCAAACTTAACAGATGGGAGAAACCCAATGAAAAATTAAAATGAACCTATTTAGTCTCTGCCCGAGATTTTAAGTAGCCCAACATCAAAGAGAGAGAAATCTTCACCATATGGGAAATGTAAAGAAAAGCTACAGGAAATGTTGAAAATACATGCTGCATCTGTGATATTGAATTGATCTAAATGAGAGGAAATGTTTCAAGGGATATGGGCCACAGGCAAGCAGATGGGATCAGCTCACATAAAAATTGGTTGACATGGACATGTTGGGCCAAAAGGCCAGTTTCTGTGTTAAATGACTATCACACAAAGTAAAACAGATTCACTAGCTATTTATCTCGTTGCAGTTTGTGGGATTTTTCATGTAGATAATTTGGGTGCATGACTTTTATGAGAGAGATTCCATTTCAAACACAGAATGTAAACTTCTATCAATAAGGATGTCAATAATGCGGGAAGAGATTAAATACAAGATCGAGAACAGAACGATCAAACACTATATAGTAAGGACGCCTTGGAGCTGTGCTTTTGTCATTAATCCCAAATCAATAGTAGATTAGCCTGATAAATTGAGACAGATTAATTTGATCAAGTGATATGGAAACAGGGCGAGTAAATATTTACAATGCAATTTCATTGCATCAGAGCGCATGTAATTAATTATCTGACTGGCAGACTTGCATCAGAGCCTGCAGCACAAATTCTAAACAGGTAATAAAGTGCAACGCCAAGGCGACTGTTGTTTCAGCAGTGACATCCTTTAAAAGAAATGTTGAATGCAGGTACTCTGGCTCGTGTTTATCCTTCAACACGTCTCAGTGTGCCCAATTTATTTTAGGTTAGTTTAGTTTAGAGATTCGGCATAGAAACATGCCCTTCGGCCAAGCCAGTCCACACCGACCAGCGATCCCCACACACTAACACTATCCCACACACACACACACACAGGGACACTTTTACATTTTATACCAAGCCAACTAACCTACAAACCTGTACATCTTTGGAGTGTGGGAGATTTCTGAGAAAAAAAGATCTCTGAGAAAAAACCAAGCAGGTCACGGGGAGAACGCATAAACACAGGACCCATCGTTGCATTGGCCAGGAAGAGTAAAGTTATGACAGACACTGGGAAAGTCATCACCAGGGCTCATCCTCAATGGCAGAAACTTAGGAGTTTCTCCCCAAATTGCAGAGGATTCCAGATGTTCAAATGACATGGTCTTCACTGTGCAATAACTTCAAGAAAATTACAGGGAACAGCATCTGTCACTGTGCACGGTCTTTCTCAACCTCACTGAAGTCAGTGACTCCGGCAATCAAGGTGGTGGTTTATGGGTGGAAGGGTGATGTAAAAACTCACACATAACGCAAGGATCACAAGTACATTTGACATTCAGTGCCGTCGATAACAATTTTCTTTTCTCCCATGATGGTATAATTTTCTCTGTAATGAATAAGTTCAAGTTATGGGAGGAGAATTTGGCCATTCGATCTATCAAGTCGACTGTCATCAATCATGGCTGATCTATCTTTCCCCGTCAACCCCATTCTCCTGCCTTCTCCCCCCAAAACCCTCGACTGCTTTACTAATCGTAAGTCTGCCAATCTCCGCCTGTTCAAGTTTACGTTTGCCACATGGATGAGTATGGTACAGGTATAATGAAACATTATGGGTGGCCTTGTATTTTCTCATGACCAGAAACAGACAATAAAAGTGAGAGAAAATTGAAAGAAACAACTTAAACACTACATCCCATACATCTCACCTTGCATGCTGATCATGTAAATGCATTACAAACTTTATATGACTGAGGGTCTTCTTTCTGTTGTGAAACTAAACTATTTTAGACCCTACTTTATTTTGTGTACATTACAACCTGAAATTCTTGCTCTTTGATTGTTTTTACGAGACATTCCTTGTGTTACACTAAAATGTTAGCACCTCCCACAGCCATCAAGCTAAATTTCCATCTGCCACTTCTGAGCAGTGGCAAGAAGAAATCTAAAGGGCCTGTCCCACCAGCATGAGGCGAGCGCGACCTAACGTGGTCGCTCGAGCCGCACGGCCTCACGGGGCCGGTCCCACTTCGATCGCCGGAGCCGTATGGAGTTGCGCGGGGCTCCGAAAAACTGACACTGTTCAAAAATCCCACGCGGCAACGGCCTGTCGGCCCGCAGCCGCATAAAGGACGTACGCAGCACCTTGACGGGCGTACGCAGCGTCTTGACGGCGTACGCCTAGCGCGTGGCGTTGCGCGATGACGTCACCGCCCGATGCCGTGCGATGTCCAAATTCAGTCGGCCCGCCTCCTGCCCGGTATGATGTCGGGACCAGCTCCATACGGCTCCGCAGTTGGAAGTGGGGCCGGCCCCGCGAGGCCGTATGCCTCAAGCCACCACGTTTGGTCGCGCTCGCCGCATGCAGTCGCATGTTGGTGGGACAGCTCCTTAAAAACCATCATGAGATCAAAGTTATTTGAAAATTCCATCCTGAGCCGCAGTGGGACCCACTGTGCAATTATGAAGAACGGCAAAAAGCAATTACAAACATTCTGAGCAAATCGTCTTATTCTTCAGAGGACGGCACCAAATGAACATCAAGAATCATCCAGTTTGGCTCACTCTACAAGTCGTAACAAGCACAACTGTGCGTACAAGTGTCAAGAGCATTTTTTGCCATGTCCCCCAGATAGAACAATGAAATTCTCACTTGCTGCAGCACAACAGAATACATAAACATAGTATGATAACATAGTCACGTCTGTGTGCCCCGCCCAGGTCACAACTGTTGTGCTTGAAGTGCAAGGTCACTCTAATGGAATACTCTATCCCCAAGTTCATACGTTGTTGGAGCAGAATTAGGCCATTCGGCCCATCAAGTCTACTCCACCAATCATGGCTGATCCATCTTTCCCTCCCAACCCCATTCTCCTGTATTTTCCTGGCTTCTCCCCTTACTAATGAAGAACGTATCAATCTCCACCTTAAAAAAAAATCTACCGACTTGGCCTCCACAGCCTTCTGTGGCAATGAATTCACAGATTCACCACCCATCCCATTGTCATGAGCATTGCGTCAGTTCAACAAGACCCATCAATACGTTTACCAGGAAAGAGCAATTGGGTGACCATGTCACTTTGCAAACCTTACTCATGTAGAGAATAAACAAACCTGAATATAATCTTTGTGTTACATATAATTAATCAAACCTCCACATTGTTAGGCTCATGTGCCAAACAGTTTGGCAACTTTTATCCCAAGTATGAATATCTTCATTATTCATCATATCTGATTTTAACCTCACCCAGCTGCCCTTGACATCCCTTTGTGTGGTAACCTCTCCCATCTTTACAGGAGTTAACAGCCATAAAAAAAGGCAGCTATCAATTTAGATAAGTAAATAAATGTAATCAGACAATGTTTACCTGTAAGCTGCTGAAACATTACCCAGTAGTTCTATTTTTAAAACAGATGGGAGCTTGTTGTTATCACATTGATTTGATTTCTAGTTTTTATTGTTTACATCATGGAGATGGTAAATGTAAATCTAACTGACTGCAATATCAAAATATAATCCGGAAATAAATCTACGCTTTATTTCGAAAACATTCGGCATGATCCATTAAATCGGAAATATCGTTTTCTCATGAAATAGACTTAAACCGTACAAATGTGATTACATAAATCATGTTCAAATGCAAATTTACAGATGCGCAAAAATAAAAACAGAGAATTGTTTTGCAGCTCATCTCTAAAAGACCACTCAGACTGTTATTCCCCTTCCCTTGACGATCAATTAATGCTTACAATTTGCTTCAAATTTGCATTTGAACATGATTTTTGTAATCACATTTGTACGGTTTAAGTCTATTTCATGAGAAAACGATATTTCCGATTTAATGGATCATGCCGAATGTTTTCGAAATAAAGCGTAGATTTATTTCGTAGATTCCAGCGGCTCTCCAGCGGTGCTCCAGCAGCGGCCCGGCTTCGGGGCTTCGGCGCTCCAGCAGTTGCTCCAGCGGTGCTCCAGCAGCGGCCCGGCTTCGGCGCTCCGGCGGCTCTCCGGCGGTGCTCCAGCGGCGGCCCGGCTTCGGGGCTTCGGCGCTCCAGCGGTGCTCCGGCGGCGGCCCGGCTTCAGAGCTCCGGCGCTCCAGCATTCCCGTGGTCGATCCCGATTGGGAGCTGTGGTGGTGTTCCGGCATTCCGGCGGCGGCGGCGGTGACGGCCTGGCTTCGGAGGCTCGGCCGCGGGCCTAGTGGACGATGACATCGAAGGCCTGGATTGCCTCAGTACAGAGGGGGAACAAGTAGGGGAAAATGACAAAGACTTTAAGACTTTTGCCTTCCACCACAGTGAGGAGGTGCCTGGTGAACTCACTGTGGTGGATGTTAAATATGTGTTTATTGTGTGTTTTGTTTTAATTTATTACATGTTATGACTGCAAGGTAACAAATTTCGTTCAGACCGAAAGGTCTGAATGACAATAAAGGAATCTGAATCTGAATTGCAATATCTCCACCCAAAACAGCAGCTAGCAAAGGCTATTCCTCCCTCCCTTAGCAACTACTTCTCTGAATGTAGAACTTAATCTCTAATCACATCTTGCCTTGGCTACAGCTGAACTCTGTACTCTAATGTTCTGTCATTTCTCATATTTCATCACAACGCCAGGTGACCTTTCAGCCATCAGATCCATCCTTCCTATCCGCTTAAATCTTTCATTCTCCCATCCACTTTCTTACAACCTATTCCCTCGCACATGCCATTCAACTTCCCAGTTTCTCTTATTACCCAACGAGTTCATAAGTCATAGGAGTAGAATTGGGCCATTCGGCCCATCGAGTCCACTCCGCCATTCAATCATGGCTGATCTCTGCCTCCCAATGTCATTTTCCTGCCCCTCGGGTCACAGGAAGATAGTCAAAATGCTGGAGTAACTCAGTGGGTCAGGCAGCATCTCTGGGGAGAAGGAATGGGCGACATTTCGGTTCAAGTCCCTTCTTCAGACTGAAGGGTCTCCATCCAAAACATCTCTCCAGAGATGCTGCCTGTCCGGCTGGCTGAGTTACTCCAGCATTGTGTGTCTATCTTTAGCTTCTAGCTTCTGTAGTTCCTTACTACACAAGTCATGGAAAGAACTTGCAAACCACACACACACACACACACTCAAGAGCAATTCCTGGTTTTCTTTTGAAGATTGACATAAAAAGCTTGAGTAACTCAGCAGGACAAGCAGCATCTCTGGAGAGACGGAATGGGTGAGGTTTTGGGTCGAGACCCTGCTTCAGACCAGTTTTCCTTTTATTTTTTACAGAATCCATTCTCAGGGACTGCAAATCAGCAGCACAATCCCCAATGCCCAGCAAAGAATTATGATACCAGGTGACAGAGGAGGAAAACGTGTTCACCTTCGACTGGAACACAGCACTTACACAAGTTATCATCAGAAACAAAGTGTATCATATTGCAATCTTGAATTTGGCCAGCAGGCAGCAACGTGCGAGGTTACCAGATAACCACATATAAAGAGAAATTAAGTATATTTGAAACAATAGAATTGATGGACATGCTAATCATACCAAACTTAATGGGTGCAAGAGTAGGGGCAAAAGGTCTCTTTCTGAAGACTATATCTTAATTGAATCATTTTTTCTTAATGATTCAATTAGTCCGGTTTTCTTTGCACACTTTCCAATGCCATTTGTTTTCTGGTTATTTTAAATAAGGCGTTATTCAAATTATTCCAGAGTACAGTTATTGGAGACAACGTATTGTCATTGGCCAATGACTTTTGTTCATCCTTAACTAGAATTGCAAATCTCACAACAGGCACTTTGGCCCATCATGTCGATGCTGGCCTTCAAGCATCTATCAATACAAATCCAATTTACCAACACACGGTTCAAAACCTACAATGCACTGACAATCTAAATGCATGCCAAGGTCCTTCTCAAATGTTGTAAGCGTAGCCATCTCCATGAACTTTTCAAGCAACATTTAAGGCTGTAACTATCCTTCAGGAGCAAAAATGTCTCCTTCTGACCTCCTCTAAACTACTTAGCCCTCACCTTAAACCCAAGCCCTCTGGTCCTAGACTCATCTGCCATGAAGAAAAACTTGTTGGAACCTATTGGATTCATGCCTCACCAGTAGGAGCCCAAAAGAAATATGAAAGGCAAAAGACATTAAAAAATTACTGTAGAGTTGTATTTGTCTCATGGCATTCAGCAAGTGAGATCTATGACTGAACATTAGTGGAGCTCTTGGGGGAAGTGAAGTGGAGTAATGCTGATCTGCAGAAAGGAGGAATTAAATTGAATCCCACACAATGTGTCCCTTGAACCTCTCTTATCTCTGATCCATGCCAATAGCCTGGGCATTAAGGAAAGTAAAGGACATTAAGGAATGTTGCTACCAACTGTAAAATTTTATTTTACACTTAGATTTGCAATGTCTTGCGAACCCTAAAATAATTAAGATCTATTATCCTGATGCCATAAAGCCCGTCCCACTTACGTGCCCTTACCAACCGCGTCGTCACGTTGAGGCGCACGGGTATCATGTGTGCCGCGCAGGACGGTGGCATGGAGAAGCGCAGAGGGGTATGGAGTCGTGCGTGGTATCGCACGACGCTCTGGGATTTTGTAGGGAAACAAAATCTTTGCGCGCCTCCGGCGTGACGCAGCGCGCAAGCATATTGCGGCCCCACGATACCCGCGCTCCTCAACGCAACGGCGAGGTCGCGTAATTAGCGTGCCAAGGACACACAAGTGGGACAAGGGCACGACCAATGATTAGAAACTGCACGTCACCCGAATCTGCTACGACAGATCATCAAGGGTGTAAAAACCTTGCGAGCATTATGGGCACGAGAGCTTGGATTTCTCGATGTACAAAACGTTGGCCTATTGGTGAAATGTTAAAGCATCACACCTTACAAAATTCCATTCAGTTCTTTCCACTCGTCAGCAAATCAATGTCGCGCCAAACCACTGCCTCATTGTCCAGGGTGCACCAGCTATGTCCGGCCATTGATTCTGTTTGTTCGATGCAAAACAAAAAGAAATCCTTTTGTGGAGAATAGCCCATTTAGACACTTGGATTTAGATTTCATATGAAAGGGCGTGCTGAAGAAAGTAACACTTAAATCAATAATCAGATACATTAATGATTTGTTCAGGAGAAATGTTTTGTTTTGCTCTCATTGATAACTCCCAGCTATGTAACCTATCAAAGACAATGAACAAAGACAATGAACATTAAACAAGGACCATGCATCTTGCTGCTTACGAAACATTTGCTACTTCAGCACCCTCTCCGCCTCAGAACCAACCTCTGGGCCAACAGTAGAAGCAATTTAAAACATTGAAAAGGGCACCTCAGATACTAAAACCTTGGGGGAACTAAGTTCAACCAGCACATATGTGGCAGGCTCCAGAGTTTCCAAAAGTTTACTTATTTTTTTATAGTTACTTAACAAGAGCTGGGGTGGCACAGTGATGTGGCGATAGAGTTGCTGCCTTACAGCACCAGATACCTGGGCTTAATCCTGACTACGGGTTCTGCCTGTATGAAGTTTGTACATTCTCCCCATGACCACATATATTTTGCCCGGGTGCACCGGTTTCGTCCCACACTTAGACATGCAGGCGCGTAGGCTCATTAGCTCCTTTAAATTGTAAATGGTCCCTAGTTTGTAGGGTAGTGCTAGCGTATGGGGATCACTGGTCGGCATGAACTCAGTGGGCTGAAGGGCCTGCTTCCACGCTGTATCTCGACACTAAAAGCTCAGAACATTGGGAGTTAAACAGACGTTTGGCTAATGATTGGAATAAATAGATCATTTTCAGGCTAACACAAGCTGTAAATATTGAGATGCCACAGAGTTCAGCAATGGGATTTAAACTATTTACAACACTGAGGAGGACTTCAGTGGAATTTCCTGACAAAATAAAGTGACAAGGCAAGTTGTAAAGAGGGTGCAAAAGGATATAGACAAGTCAAGCAAACTAGCAATTATTGAAGAGCATTATGTAGACAATGAGTAGAAAAGAAAAAAAATGATTCCCATAAGTTTATATTTAAGAAGGAACTGCAGTTGCTGGAAAAATCGAAGGTAGACCAAAATGCTGGAGAAACTCAGGAGAGTGAGGCAGCATCTATGGAGCGAAGGAATAGGTGACGTTTCAGGTCGAGACATTTCCTCAGACTGATGTGGCGCTGGGGGAGCAGGAAGAAGAAAGGAAGAGGCGGAGACAGTGGGCTGTGGGAGAGCTGGCAAGAGGAGGGGGATCGAGGGAGAAAGCAAGGTCCAAAGATCCTATAGCTCTAGGATCTTTGGCAAGGACTACCCGATATTGGAGAAGTCAATGTTCATACAGCTGGGGTGTAAATTACCCACGCAAAATACCTGTACCTCCTGCAAACCCATCTACTGCATCCACAGCTGTACGCGTCAGCTGCTCTACATCGGTGAGACCAAGCGCAGGCTTGGCGATCCCTTCGCCCAACACCTCCGCTCAGTTCGCAATAACCAACCTGATCTCCCGGTGGCTCAGCACTTCAACTGCCCCTCCCATTCTGAATCAGACCTTTCGGTCCTGGGCCTCCTCCATGGCCAGAACGATGCCCACCGTAAATTGGAGGAGCAGCACCTCATATTTCCCTTGGGTAGTTTACACCCCTGCAGTGTGAACATTGACTTCTCCAATTCAGGTAGTCCTTGCTTTCTTTCTTTCCCCTCCCCAGCTCTCCCACAGCCCACTGTCTCCGCCTCTTCCTTACTTCTTCCCGCCCCACCACCCCCACATCAGTTTGAAGGGTCGCGACCCGAAACGTCACCTATTCCTTCACTCCATAGATGCTGCCTCACCCGCTGAGCTTCTCCAGCATTTGTCTACCTTCCATAAGTTTACGTCATAAGTGCTCAATTAGGTGATTCAGCCCGTCAGATTCACCACCCTCCTAAAGGAGAGTCCTTTTATTCGGAGGATATAGCCTCTGGTCCTAGACTCTTCCACTTGTGTTCCTCTCCACATCCACTCTATCCAGGCCTTTCACTATTGGTAAGTTTCAATGAGGACCCCCTTTTGAACATAGGCGAGTACAGGCCCAGTACCATCAAACTCTCATCATATGTTCACGCAACCCAAAGGAAGACTCCGTGATATTGCCCGACAGAGGGATCCGAGTTTCCCTGCACATGCAACACAAAGTGATCATATGGGTACAACAAAGTGATTAGGAATGACCACACAACCAAAGGGGTTTTATAACCATGGATGGTTATACCTTAAGTGGAGCATTGCATAGAACTCTGCCATTTTATTTATGGAGAGACGATAGACAATAGGTGCAGGAGTAGGCCCTTCGACCCAGCACTGCCATCCACTGTGATCATGGCTGATCATCCACAATCAGTACCCAGCTCTTGCCTGCTCCCAATATCCCTTGACTCTATCTTTAAGTGCTCTAACTCTCTCATGAGAGCATCCAGAGAATTGGCCTCCACTGCCTTCTGAGGCAGACAATGCCACACACTTACAACTCTCTGGGAGATGACGTTAACTGAGGTTGACAGTTGGGATGAAGTTACAATTGCCAAATCATTGTGTCACAAAAGGACACCATTGAGGTCAATGCTGCCTCTGAATGGAATAAGGATTTATGTCCCATTACCCCATTTCTTCACCATCGCCTTCAGAATTGTCTGTTGCATGCCGGCCCAATACAGCTTTGACAGCACAACTGGATTGTTCCAACACCTTTACAGTCAGTGGATTCAGGGCCCTCTTTAAGATCAATAAAAGTGACTCATCACATTTCCCTTTCACGCCTGCCCTCTTGGCCCTTGAACAATCTGTGAATGTGAACTGCAACCATCTGTCTACTTCGTCCAATTTGTGTACAACTCAAGGGTACACAAAAAGCTGGAGAAACTCAGCGGGTGCAGCGGCATCTAAGGAGCGAAGGAGATGCAACGTTTCGGGTCGAGACCCTTCTTCAGACTGGCCTCAAATTGTGTTCATCATCTCAAAAGGATGATCAAGATGCAAGCAACCGCAGATGCCGGAATCTTGAGAAAAAACACAAAGTGCTGGAGGAACTCGGCAGGTCAGGGCACATTTAGGGTGGCACATTTGCGCAGTGGTAGAGTTGCTGCCTTGCAGCACCAGAGGCCCTGGTCAATCCTGACTATGGGTGCTGCCTATGAGTTTATAGGCTCTCTCTGTGACCACATGGGCTTTCTTCCTACTATCCGTCCAAAGACGTGCAGGTTTGTAGGTTAAGGTCCCTTGTGTGAAGGACAGGACTAGAGTGTGGGTGACCACTGGTCGACACATACTCGATGTGCTGAAGGGCCTGTTTCCACGCTGTATCTCCAAATGAAACTAATCTGTGGAGGAAATGGACAATGTTGCTTTGGGTTGGGCCCCTTCTCCAGCACGGAGCACCTCTAGCACTTTGTATTTTGCTCCAACGGATGATCCTTTGCTTTGAAACCAAATGCCCACCTCAAAATTCCACCACAAGGAAAGCATCCCCTCAACATTATCACCATGAATTCCACCATTGGTATTTTAATACATTGTTACTACATGTCAATTATTGCCGAAACAATATTTTGAACAGGTTCGATCCAACTTTCTTTTATACTCCATTTGTGAATCACAGGATTAATTACACACGTTTTACTTATGACACAAACACATCTTTCCACTTTCAAGTATTTCCATGCATTCATCTGCTAATCCATGTTATGAGAAACAATCGTGTAAATTGGAACTATGTTATGAGGAAACTATGGTTAGTAATGAGAATGTAATCTATGCTCCCAAGTTGTAACGGTACAACCCTTTAAGAGGTGATGAAATGTAATTACTTCCATGATTGTTGTTTGCAAACTCAGGATTTACTGTGCTTGGATAACATTTGTTTGGATGAAAGGGAGTTTCAGGTGTTATGGAAACCTGTGAACAAAGTAAAACGGAGGCCAAACTCAAATCAGCCATTTATGACAGCGCCAGGTCAAGGGTCAGTCACAATGAACTGCAGATGCTGGAATTTTGCGAACAACACAGTGCTGGAGTAACTCAGTTGGGTCAAGCAGCATCTCTGGAAGCCATGGAGAGGCAACATTTCAGGTCGGTTACCCTCGACCTGAAACGTCATGTATCTGCAACACCTAGCTTCTCAGACAAGATGAGCAAATTTGTGGCAAGGCAAATGCAACCCTCGCATTTATTTCGAGAGGACTAGACTATGAAAGCAGGTATGTAATACTGAGGCTTCAAAAGGCAATGGTCAGACTGCATTTGGAGTATTGTGTGCAATTTTGGGCCCATAACCAAGAAAGGATGGGCGGGTCCGAGGAGGTTTACGAGAATAGTCCCAGAAATTATTTGATTAATGTATAATGATCATTTGACAGCACTGGGATGAGAGGGGACCTCATTGAAACGTACCAAATAGTGAAAGGCCTAGATAGAGTGAATATGGGGAGGACGTTTCTACTCATGGGAGAGTCTAGGACCAGAGACCATAGCTTCAGAATAACAGGACATACCTTTAGGCAGGAAATTAAAAGGGATTTCTTCAGCTAGAGGGCGGTGAATAGTTAAACCTGAACTAATTTTGACTCGCACATTAATTTGAAACCTAATGGAAACTAATGGACTAAGACTCCACACCTGCTCGGGAATTGACTGATTAAGAGCCACCAGCTATGTGCAGTATTTATTCTGTTCCTGGTCGCAAAGAGGGCACTGTGCCATTTCGATCTCTCCCAACAATTTTAAGCCCAAACATGGTCCCATCCAATTAAAATGGTGCCATCCCCTGTGCTCCCTTTCCAGGGACACAGACAGAGAGAGGCGCAGACAGAGAGAGAGAGAGAGGCGCAGACAGAGAGAGAGAGAGAGAGGGGCGCAGGCAGAGAGAGAGAGAGAGAGAGAGAGGCGCAGAGAGAGAGAGAGAGAGAGAGAGAGAGAGAGGCGCAGGCAGAGAGAGAGAGAGAGAGAGAGAGAGAGGCGCGCAGACAGAGAGAGAGAGAGAGAGGCGCGCAGGCGGAGAGAGAGAGAGAGAGGCGCACAGGCAGAGAGAGAGAGAGAGACAGAGAGGGGCGCAGACAGAGAGGGAGGGAGAGAGAGAGGGGGGCGCAGGCCGACAGAGAGGGAGAGAGAGAGAGAGGGGGGGGGAGGAGACACAGCCAGAGGGGGGGCACACAGAGACACACACACAGCGAGAGAGGGCGCGAGAGAGAGCGACACACACATTAATTGTCAAACGTCCCCACAACTTTCTATTGCAACGGCAGCAGACAGTCAGGGTGGGCAGTAGGCCATCAAAAACCATAACCGTGAGCACTGGCACACCCCAAGGCAGTGTCCTGAGCCCCCTGCTGTTTAGTCTGCTTACACACGACTGTACTGCTAGACTCAACAACAACTTCATCAACAAGTTCGCTGATGACACAACAGTGGTGGGTCTCATCAGTGACAATGAGTTGGTGGTTGACTTCAGGAGGGCGGGAAAACAACGCCATACACCTCTGCACATCGATGGTGCTGATGGGGAAAGGGTCAGCAGTGTGAAGTTCCTAGGACTCCACCTGTCAGATGACCTGACGTCCACGACCAACACCACAGCACTGGTCAAGAGAGCCCAGCAGCGACTACACCCTCTCCGAAGACTACGGAAAGCAGGTCTCCCCACTGCACACCTACGAACTTTTTATAGGGGGACAATCGAGAGCACATTAACCTACGGCATCACTTCCTGGTTCGGGAGCTGCAAGGCGTACGAACGGCACCAACTGGACAGGATTGTGAAGACCGCCAGCAGGATTATTGGTGCTCCACTCCCTTTATTGTTGGACATATACAGGAAGAGATGTATTAGCAGAGCCATCTCCATCATCAAAGACCCATACCACCCATCACATCACATATTCTCCATCCTGCCATCTGGGAAGAGGTACAGGAGCATCAGCTGCAAAACCAGCAGGATGCTCCTCAGCTTCTTCCCGCAGGCTATAAGACTGATAAACGGACTTTGCCCCCTGCCAAAGTATCGCGCACCAAACACCAACCTGGACACACTGAAGCAGAGCCATTGTCGTGCCGCTGCCGATCGGAACTCATGATATGTATTTTTATTTTTATTTCTATTTATTTTTTACCGCACACTGAATGGACACTGGTTGAGAAACCTTTTTTCATTTCCTCTGGGTATGCAAGTACTCAGGAAAAATGATAATAAAGGTATAATGCAACGGAACAATGACATTTTTACTTGCAGGAGCCTAACAGGCCAGTGAAAATAATGCACCCGAAAAAACTAAATCGTTCAAACAAAGCTTAAATTAATAAACATAAAACTCATGCAGATAAAAGCATGTAGTGCAACCAAAGTTTAGTTTAATTTAATTTAGTGATACAGCGCAGAAAAAGGCCCTTGGGCCCACAGAGTCCGCGCCGACCAGTGATCCCCGCTAACACTGTCTGACACGCACTCGGGACAATTTTACCACAGCCAATTAACCTACAAACCTGTACGTCTGGAGTGCGGGAGGAAGCCGGAGACCCCGAAGAAAACCCACGCAGGTCACGGAGAGAACATGCAAACTCCGCACAGACAGCATTTGTAGTCGGGATCGAACCCAGGTCTCTGGCACTGCAAGGCAGCAGCTCCGACGCAGTGCCACCCGTGCTGCCCCAACAAGTCCACAGTTGCAGAGGTTAGCGTTATGTAGTGTTCAAGAGCCAGATGGCTGCTGGGATGAAGCTGTTGTTGAACCTAGCGCTCAGAGTCCTCGGGGTGCTGTCCCCTCTTCCAGAACACACGAGCACAATGAGAGCGTGGTCACCCCAGCTAACTGGACACGCAGCCCGTTTGCTGCAGCATTGATTCAATTCAATTCAACTTTAATGTCATTGCACAGATACAAGTATGAGTACAACGAAATGCAGTTTAGTGACAGTACGAAGTGACAGCAATATATAGGTAAATACAGATAAATAAATACAGATGTGGGAATCTATCGGCGGGACTCCGAGTTCAGCAGTGCGATGGTGTTGTTGTAGAAGCTACTCCTCATCCTGCTGGTGCGGGACCTGAGGCTCCTGTACCGCCTCCCCGATGGTAGGAGGGCAAACAGTCCATGGTTAGGGTGGGAGGGGTCCTTGATGATCTTCCCAGCCCGTCTCAGACACCGTTTTCGGTGGAGGGCATCCATGGCAGGGAGCGGGGCACCGATGATGTACTGGGCGGTTTTCACCACCCGTTGTAGTGCCTTCCTGTCTGCTACGGTGCAACTGCTGTACCATACCGTAAAACAGGTGGTCAGGATGCTTTCGATAGTACAGCGGTAGAAGTTGGTCAGGATCAGGGGGGACAGGTGGGCTTTTTTGACCCTCCTCAGGAAGTAAAGGCGCTGCTGCGCCATTTTGATCAGCTTGGAGGTGTTGAGGGACCAAGACAGATCCTCCGAGATGTGTACCCCGAGGAATTTGTAGTTGTAGACCCGCTCCACCTCAATCCCGTTTATATGGATGGGGGTGTGTCTGCCCCCTCTGTTCTTCCTGAAGTCGACAATGATTTCCTTCGTCTTCTGGGAGTTGAGGACGAGGTTGTTATTGGCACACCAGGTTGTCAGGTGCTGGACCTCCTCCCTGTAGGCTGACCTGTCGTTGTCACTGATCAGTCCTACCACCGTGGTGTCGTCGGCAAATTTTATGATGGCGTTGGAGCTATACTTAGGGATGCAGTCATGGGTGAAGAGGGAGTAGAGGAGAGGACTGAGCACACAGCCCTGTGGCACGCCAGTGTTCAGTGTTATAGTGGAGGAGGTGAGGTTGTTGATCCTAACAGACTGAGGTCTGTTAGTGAGGAAATCCAGTGTCCAATTGCAGAGGGAGGTGGAGATGCCAAGACCACCGAGTTTGGTGATCAAGCTAGCGGGTATGACAGTGTTAAAGGCGGAGCTTTTGTTGTTTCTTTTTAACTGTAGCACAAAGTGACTGGATTTGATCTCGACCTGTTCTACTGCTTGCAGAATGTCGCCACACTCCGGCACCGTGTACCCTCACAGGAAGATCAGGCGATCCCAACAGCCAAATCCCTGGATCTTGTGAATGGGCAGATTCATCAGAGTGCTTCCACCAAGATGCAGCTCAGAACGTTACAGGAGATCCTTTTTCCCCCCTGTGGCTATCAAACTGTACAACTCCCCCCCCCCCCTTCCGTCGCAGGGTAGACCGACTCCCCTTCCCCCTCCCCAATCTTTGAACGTCCCCGATCCTGGATTTTCCACTTGTCACTTTAATTTCATGTATCTTGTGTTTTATGACGGTTGGCAGACCAATTTTCTTCCTGGGATGAATAAAGTTCTATCGTATTCACCCTCACCGCCAATCAGACGCCCAATGTTCAACAGCGTGGTACTGAGGTGAAGCCACATTAGTTTAGTTCAGAGATACAGCGCAGAAACAGGCCCTTCAGCCACAGTGCCCATACCAACCAGTGGTCACCGTACACTTAAGGGCCCGTCCTACTTTCACGACCTAATTCACGACTGTTTTTACTCGGACATTTTTCATCATGCTAGAAAAAACGCCCCAACATACTTGATGCCACGAGTACCGATGACTAGCGTCACGACCTGCTACGACCTACCAACGACCTCATGACGACCGTGCTGCGAATGCGAGTCAAGAGCAAACTCGGCAGAGGTTGTGAATTAGGTCGTGAAAGTGGGACAGGCCCTTAACACTATCCTACAAACCTGGGACAATTTACAATTTTTATCAAGCCAATTAGCCTACATACATGTCCGTCTTCAGAGTGAGGGAGGAAACCTGAGCTCCTGGAGAAAGCCCACGCAGGTCACGGAGAGAACGTACAAATTCCATACAGACAACACCGTAGTCAGGATCAAACCCGGGTCCCTAGCACCGCAAGGCAGCAACTCTACCGCTGCGCCACCTAGCCACCCCATTGAGAGAAGAAAACCCTCAAAGACCTCAGATGGCACGACAAGCTCTCACATTCCATCCACGATTCATCGACTCACTCGGACCATGGACACTGTCAACAGCCTGGGAGCTGTTGCGTTTTAATTTCTAGCTTCAATAAAAGGAGGATATTTTGTTAATCACTTTCAAAAAGAGCAAAAGCATGTCCTTTTGCAGAAATATTTGCACCATTATCCCCGGACTATCACTCCACTGGAAATTCCAGTGATCTTTCAATGTCCTGAAGCACCAAAACCAATTACACCTATATCTTCCTCTCCACTGAAATGTTTGCTGTCCTATGACAAATCCTCTGAAATGACACTTTAATTTGTGACTTCCGAATGTGCATTTTACAGAACTCAACATTTGGGCATTAAAAACAAATGAAAAGCAATGGATGTTTTCTGTGAATGTTCCACAATTAACAGTGTGGATAGTGCTGAGTTAAACACCATCGGATTGGTACAAAAATAGAGTAACTCAGCGGGTCAGGCAGCATCTCTGGACAAAAGGAAAAGGTAACGTTTCAGGTATAGACCCTTCCTCAGAAACATCACCTATTCCTTTTCTCCAGAGGTCGTTCCTTACGGTTGGGCACTCTGAAAGGGCATGTTTTCTGCGCTGATCTCTGAACTAAACTAATGCTGACAGCCTGATCCGCTGAGTTACTCCAGATTGTGTATAACTTCAGTCTAAATCAGCATCTTTCCCACACTATCAGATTGGGGTCAGCCATAGTTCTATTGGCATAATCCCACCCCCCCCCCCCCGGCTCTGTGTCAGAGACTGCAGGATCAGTTCCCACCCCAAATAGGCATGGATGAAAATCAACGTCAACAGACCAGGACAGTACAAAATGTCTCACTGATGGATGTTAAGTAGTGAACATGAATATTTTTGAGCTGACTCCAAACAAAAAAAAAGCGTTTGCTGGAAATCTGAAGGATACACGGTAAATGGTGGAAACACTCAGTTGGCCAGGCAATGTTGGTGAAGGAGACAAATCAGTATTTCGGGCCAGATACCCTAACCATAGAAAGGTGCAGGTGGAGGCCATTCGGCCCTTCGAGCCCACACCACCATTCATTGCGATCATGGTTGATCCACAATCAGTAACCCGTGCCCACCTTCTCCCCATATTCCTCGATTCCGCTAACCCCTAGAGCTCTATCCAACGTTTTTAAATTCATCCAGTAAATTGGCTTCCACTGCCTTCCGTGGCAGAAAATTCCACAAATTCACAACTCTCTGGGTGAAAAAGTTTATTCCCATCTCAGTTTTAAATGGCCTCCCCTTTAGTCTTAGACTGTGGCCCCTGGTTCTGGACTCCCCCAACTTTTGGTACATTTTTCCTGCATTTAGCTTGTCCAGTCCTTTTATAATTCTATACGTTTCTTTACGATACCCTCTCATCCTTCTAAATTCCAGTGAATAAAAGCAAATCTTTCCAATCTTTCCTCACGACAGTTCCGCCATCCCGGGGATTAACCTCATGAACCTACGCTGCACTGCCTCAAGAGCAAGGATGGCCTTCCTCAAATTAGGAGACACAATACTCCAGATGTGGTCTCACCAGGGCCCTATACAACTGCAGAAGGACGTCTTTACTCCTATACTCAAATCCTCTTGTTATGGAGGCTAACATGCCATTAGCTTTTTTCACTGCCTGCCACACCTGCATGTTTACTTTCAGTGATTCATATCCTAGCAACCTCCAGGCCTGGACCTCAACACTATTGGATCCCACTGCCTAACCCCTGACCATGCTCCATCTCCCATTAACTACAACACCATCGCATACACCCGTCATGAGCCCTCTTCATCCTGCTACAGTAACCTCCCCCACCCCACATCCCTGAGCCCTCAACCCCATTTTAGTTTAGAGACTGGGGACAATTTACTGGGGACAATTTACAATTTTCAATTATGTAAAATTAACCTACAAACCTGTACATCTTTGGAGTGTGGGAAGAAGCTGGAGCAGCTGGGGAAACCCACGGACTCAGAGAGAACGTACAAAGTCTGTACAGACAGTACCCGTGGTCAGGATCAAACCCGGGTCTCTGGTGTTGTATGGCAGCAACTCAACCACTGTGCCACCGTGTCACTCCCAGATCTCGTGTCTGGTTCCTGCCCCAATCCCTGCCATGTCCTCCTCTCTGATGCTAAGCCTTTTGTCCTCAGCAGATGCTTTATTTTGGCACCCCTGCACATACACCTCAACGGCTCCCAAGCTGACCATGATGTCGAGCTCTACTCCGGCACCTCGCCCATTTTAATGCCAAGGAGTCCTCATCTCCCCCCTCAGACTACTTTTCTCTCATCTCCAACACATCTTCCTCTTGGACACCTGGCCTTCTACCCTCTCAATCTTTTCATTTCCTAATGCCGACATGACATTGGCCATTTTGACCTTTTCACTCCCCTCAGCCACTCAAATTTTACCCTCTGAAGCTCAACCACCCATTCACTCCACACCAATCCTCCTTCCCCCACCACCCACCCAGACAAAACGGGGGCAGAGTTCCCCTGGCCCTGACCTTTCTCTCCACCAGCCTCCACATATAACACATCACTTGATCATTTCTGCCAGCTTCAATACGATAGGAACACCCGGCACGTCTCCCCCTACCCCGCACTTTCTCCATTCCACAGAGACCACTCCCTCCATGACTCGAGTTCATAAGTTCATGTCATAGGAGCAGAATTAGGCCATTCAGCCCATCAATTCAATGCCACTATTCAATCGTGGCTGATCTATCTTTCCCTCTCAACGCCAATCCCAACAACCCCCGACACCCTTTCTAATCAATCTGTCAATCTCCCCCTTAAGAATATCCAATGACTTGGCCTCCACGGCCACCTATGGCAATGGATTGCGCAGATTCACCACCCTCGGACTACAGGAGTCTCTCCTCAAATCCCCTCAGGATACGCCCTTTTTATTCTCAGGCTATGTTCCCTGGTCCTAGACTCTCTGATTAGTGGAAACATCCTTTTCACATCCACCCTATCCAGGCCTTTCACTATTCGATAATTCTCAATGAGGTCTCCCTTCAGCCTTCCAAACTCGAGCGAGTACAACCCCAGTGCCGACAAATGCTCATCACCCGTTAACCCAATCATCCCCAGATCATTCTCGTAAACCCCCCCTGGACCTGCTCCAATGCCAGCACATCCTTCCACAGATATGGTGCCCAATACTGAACCGTTCACTTATCCCTCCCCACCGACTCCACCCAAAGCACTTTCCCCTGCAACAACTGGAAGTCCAATACATGTCCCTGCACCACCTCACCAAGCCCTTGCAGGCGTGACAGAGGTATACGTGCATATCCTGCAACCTCCTCTATCGCATTTGGTGCTCTTAATGTCGCCTCCTCTTACATTGGAGAGTAAATGTTGACTAGACGACCGCTTTGGCAAATTCTTGCACTCCATCCATCAGGACCAGGTGGACCTCCCAGTTGCTCGGCCCTTAAATTCCATTTCCTTTTCCCAATCTGGCTGCAGCCTCCTAGGAGCATCGCAAGAACATATCTCTAATCCACTTGGGTAGTAATGGTGCAAACATGAAATTGTCCCATTTCGGTAAAACTGTCCCCTCCTCATCTACTCGCCTTTTCCCCTTTTCCCCACTCCCTTCCGCATCTTTCCTTCCACTTTCCCACCACACAGTTCTTTCCCTCTGCACTCATCACTCACCTCCTTCCTGCTCTGGATCCCACATTTTTTCTCCCCCCAATCCCCATTACCGTCTATTCACAATCTGGTTCCAGATGTCGCTCCCCACCTTTTCTTATCAGATTCCACCATTGGCCCCTTTTCTATTCCCACTCATCACCTCCAGCCTTGGTTACCGTCTATCCTTCTCTTCTCCCACCTGACTGATCAGTCAATCAACCCCGCCTTCCGGATGGATCAACCCATCACTTGCCAATTCTTACCCCACCCCATCCCTCGCTTCTTTCTACCACCATCAGAAGGATTCACACCCAAACAATAGTTTGTCTATTCCCTCCACAGTGGCTGCCTGAACCACTAAGTTCTTCCAGCAGTTTGTTTTATTCACAAGATTCCACCATCTGCAGTCTTGTGGGTCACTGTTCATCAGAAGTAGGAAAGAAAGAAAACATGTCGGAAGATAGACTGCAGGTCTGAACAAGGGTCTCCACCCAAAACTTCACCTATGCCCTCTTTCCATATATGCTGCCTGTCCCGCTGAGTTACTCCAGCTTTTGGTGTCTATCTTCTGGTTAAACCAGCATCTGCATTTCCTTCTCAAACATGTGCGCAGGAAGGAACTTCAAATGCTGGTTTACACCGAGGATGGACCCAAAAAGCTAGAGTAACTCAGGTCAGGCAGTATCTCTGGAGTAATGGGATTGATGTTTCGAGTTGAAACCCTTCTTCAGACACTTTCCCAGTCAGACCGAGTCTCCAGCTTGTGTCCATAAAAAGGGAAAACAAGTTGGCTTTAAGTTGCAAAGAGGATGGGGAAGAGATGGAAAAGACAAGATCGTGGAACAGTCAGAAGGAAATGTAGGCGCATCTTGTATTGCAAATAGCAAGATAGCTAAAGGAGTAAAAATACCCGAGCCAAAATCATGAGTGGATGACCTCCAGCAGATAAAGCTTAGATAAAAATCACATTTTCACAAAATATAAAATGTGATAGTGTCCACAAGGCAGCCATGCACCCAGATGGAAGATAAGATACTGTTCCTCAAGCTTGCATTTCATCTGATCGCAACGGTACAAGAGGCCACAAGCAGATCAATCTGTGTGCGAGAAGGCGAGTTAGAGGCACGCAACAGGAAGCTAAGAGCTGCTCCTGTGGATTGAACACAAGTGCTCCACAAAGCAATCAATAGACAATAGGTGCAGGAGTAGTCCATTCAGCCCTTCGAGCCAGCACCACCATTCAATGTGATCATGGCTGATCATCCCCAATCAGTACCCCATTCCTGCCTTCCCCCCCGTATCCTGACTCCGCTATCGTTTAGAGCCCTATCTAGCTCTCTTTAAAGTATCCAGAGAACCGGCCTCCACCGCCCTCTGAGGCAGAGAATTCCGCAGACTTACAACTCTGTGAGAAAAAGTGTTTCCTCATCTCCGTTCTAAATGGCTTACCCCTTATTCTTAAACTGTGGCCTCTGGTTCTGGACTCCCCCAACATCAGGAACATGCTTCCTGCCTCTAGCGTATCCAAACCCTTAACAAGCTTCTACATTTCAATAAGATCTCCTCTCATCCTTCTAAACTCCAGAGTATACAAGCGCAGCCGCTCCATTCTCTCAGCATATGACAGTCCCGCCATCCCGGGAATTAACCTTGTAAACTTACGCTGCACTCCCTCAATAGCAAGAATGTCCTCCTTCAAATTAGGGGACCAAAACTGCACACAATACTCCAGGTGTGGTCTCACTAGGGCCCTACACAACTGCAGGAGGACCTCTTTGCTCCGATACTCAACTCCTCTTGTTATGAAGGCCAACATGCCATTCACTTTCTTAACTGCCTGCTGTACCTGCATGCTTACTTTCATTGACTGATGAACAAGGACCCCAGATCCCATTGTACTTCCCCTTTTCCCCAACTTGACATCATTTAGATAATCTGCCTTCCTGTTTTTGCTACCAAAGTGGATAACCTCACATTTATCCACATTAAACTGCATCTGCCATGCATCTGCCCACTCCCCCAACGTGTCGAAGTCACCTGTATTCTCATAGTATTCACCTCATAGTTCACACTGCCACCCAGCTTTGTGTCATCTGCAAATTTGCTAATGTTACTTCGAACCCTTTCATCTAAATCATTGATATATTGTAAATAGCTGCGGTCCCCGCACGGAGCCTTGCGGTTCCCCACTAGTCACTGCCTGCCATTCTGAAAGGGACACGTTAATCCCTACTCTTTGTTTCCTGTCTGCCAACCAATTTTCTATCCATGTCAGCACTCTACCCCCAATACCATGTGCCCTAATTTTACCCACATCTCCTATGTGGGGCTTTATCAAAAGCTTTCTGAACGTCCAGGCACACTACATCCACTGGCTCTCCCTTGTCCATTTTCCGAGTTACATCCTCAAAATATTCCAGAAGATTAGTCAAGCATGATTTCCCCTTCGTAAATCCATGCTCTCGGACTGATCCTGTTACTGCTATCCAAATGTGCCGCTATTTCATATTTTATAATTGACTCCAGCATCTTCCCCACCACCGATGTCAGGCTAACTGGTCTATAATTCCCCGTTTTCTCACTCCTGCCTTTCTTAAAAAGTGGGATAACATTAGCTACCGCCCAATCCATAGAAACTGATCCCAAATCTATAGAACATTGGAAAATGATCACCAATGTGTCCATGATTTCTAGAGCCACTTCCTTAAGTACCCTGGGATGCAGACCATCAGGCCCTGGGGATTTATCAGCCTTCAGTCCCAGTCTACCCAGCACCATTTCCTGCCTAACATGGATATCCTTTAGTTCCTCTGTCACCCCAGATCCTTTGGCCACTAGTACATCAGGAAGATTGTTTGTGTCCTCCTTAATGAAGACGGATCCAAAGTACCTGTTCAACTCATCTGCCATTTCCTCGTTTCCCATAATAAATTCTAGGGGGTACCATCCAGTTGGTATGGCTGCCCAGCCTGCAGCTGTCTGTCTTTTAACTTCTTTCTTTTATTTTTAGTGTGTAAAAAATGTTTTGTTTTGGAGCCTATTCTTTTTTTTTATGTTGGGGAGTGGGGGGGGGGGGGGGGGGGGGGGGGGGGAAGGGGGAAACTGCTTTACCTGGTCCCTACCTGGTCGGAGAGGCGGCTTTTCTCCGGGCTGCAACTTCGACCCGTCCTCGCGGCCTACCAGCGGGCCTGGAGACGCGTTTCCTGAGGGGACCGCCCAGAGTCACGGCTTCGGAGGCGGCCAGAGATGCCAAGTGTCCCGGATTCGCCGTATTTTATCCCGGCGAAATAACCTTTTTACGGTGTTCCGGCAGCCAAACATGCTGTTACGGAACACCGCCGCGCCGGTGTTCCTCCCGTGGTGAACGCCGGCGCCATGTGTCCCCGGTTTGCCGGCCCGCGCGATCAGCGGCACTTTGCCGGGCCCTAGTGTCCACGCCTGCGCAGTGGGGAGGGTTGCCGGGCCCTAGTGTCCACGCCTGCGCAGTGGGGGAGGGTTGCCGGGCCCCAGTGGCCGCGCGTGCGCAGTGGGGGTGGCGCCATTTCGAGCCACGCCACGCCCGGCCCAGAGCCCGGGCGGCGCCGCGCGATCAGCGGCACAGCCGCCGCTCGCGGCAGCCCCATCACCGGGCCTCCCCCCCACCCCCTCCCAGTGCGCAGGCGCAGACCCGCCGGCAACCTTCCCAAGTGCGCATGTGCCGGCCGGCAGCGCTGATCTGCACCAGTGCGCAGGCGCATAGCCGCCGGCAACAACTCCAAGTGAGTATGTTACGGAGAGAAATGCATTTAACCCCATTTGTTACGGACGAATGTTACTGTGAACTAAATTAGGGTTGGCATCTCTGGGCGGCGCAGCGCTGGAGCACCATCGTGGAGCGGTGCGGGCGATACCTTGCCTGGGTCGCCGCGCTGGGGCTCCAGAATGCTGAGACCACAGGTGAACATCGCGGAGCTGCGGGCCTGTGGAGCAGACAGCCGCAGGCGGCAGCGTTGAACTTTTACATCGGGATCCTGGGATCTCTCGCTGAGATCACCAGTGATGAAGCTCCGTCCGGCGCGGCCTTGTTGGCTTCGGAAGCCGCGGTCTCCAGTAAGGAAGTGGCCGTTCCGGGTGTCCCAAGTCGCTGTGAGGGTTCTCCCAACTCCGGAGCACCATCACCCGACAAGGCCTAAAACATCGGGCCACCATAGCGCCGACTGCGGAGGCCGCAATAGGCCCGACTATGGGTGGACAAGGAGATGGGACTGGACGTTGTGCCTTCCCCCCATTGTGGGGGGGATGTTTTTATGTTTACTGTTAATTCTTTAGTGTTGTGTCTTATCTTTATCTGTGTGTTGCATGGCAAATAAAATTTCACACCAATTGGTGTATGTGACAATAAATATCCTTTGTCCTTTGTAAATTCACCCATGTCAGTCTCCAAGGGTCCAACAATTTTTTCCTCTTCACAAACCTAAAGAAGCTTTTACTATCTTCTTTTATATTCTTGGCTAGCTTACCTTCGTACCTCATCATTTCTCCCCGTATTGCCATTTTACTTATCTTCTGTTGCCCTTTAAACATTACCCAATTCTCTTGCTACCCGCTAATTTTTGCTACGTTGTACCTCTTCTCTTTTACTTTTATACTGTCCCCGACGTCCCTTGTCAGCCATGGTCACCCCTTACTCCCCTTGGTCTGGTTTGGCTCAGCCACCAAGCACGACACCTGGAGGCTGCAGCGAATCGTCCGATCAGCAGAGAAGATTATTGGCTGCAACCTTCCCTCCATTGATGAACTGTACACTGCAAGGGCCAGGAAGCGAGATCATCTCTGACCCCTCTCACCCTGACCACAAACTCTTTGAATCACTTCCCTCTGGAAGGCGACTGAGGACTGTCAAAGCTGCCACAGCCAGACATAAAAACAGTTTTTAATCCACGAGTAGTTGCTCTAATCAACAGCCAAAAATCTGTAGCCTCCCTTTGATCTGGTGTTTTGTTGGTTCACATGCTTGATCAATGGTGTTTTATCATTAATGTTTTATTATTATTAATGTTGAGTGTTTTCTGAGTCATTCGTAACTGTCACTGTATGTCATGTTGTTACTTGTTGGTCGAGCACTAAGGCAAATTCCTTGTATGTGAATACTTGGCCAATAAACTTACTTACACTTACTTACTCTTTGGAATGAACTGATCCTGCACCTTCTGTATTATTGCCAAAAATACCTGCCATTCTATATTCCTTGATCTTATCTCCAATGATGTATCAATGGTAAATTATTCCATTCCTTATGATTTTTCTTTTATTCTCTTTCTTTTTTATTATTCTTAATCTATTAAAAAAACTATGAGGCAAAATGATTCAATTGATAATATTAATAATGTATGATTGATGTACACGAAATGTTTCTACCATAATATGTTTGCCAATTTATTGCTTACCTCTAGTAAAAATATTAAAAAATTAAAAAAAACACCTGCAATTGTTGTTCCACTGTCATCCCTGCTAGGATATCTTTCAAGTCAACTTTGGCCAGCTCCTCCCTCATGGCACCATAGTCCCCTTTATTCAACTGTAACACTGATACCTCCAATTTACCCAACTCTCTCTCCAATTGTAGATTAAACCTCCTAACCACTACCTCCTAATCGGCCCAATTTGTGTTTGGTTTCCCCAATGTGGGGGAGACCATCCTGTGAAAACCAGACACAGTAGACTAGTTTTGTAGAAGTGCAAGGGGATTACTGCTGAGAACAGAAAGACTGTTCGGGTCACTGGATGGCGCAAAGAGAAGTAGTCTAGGGATATGTGCAACCACTGTGGTTGCATTGTGAAATGGCACATGACACTAGTGTCTCAGGGGGATGGAACCACAGAGTGGACCACAGAGTCATGAAGCAAAACGCACCCTTGAAATGGTAAAAGGATAAGGGAGAACATGGGTCCGGCTGTGGAATTCTACCCGAGTTGGTGGAAATTATGAAGGAGGATCCGTTAAATGCAAAAGTTGGTGGGGTGAAAAGTGAGATCCAGCGGAGTTCTATCCTTGCCCTGCCCAGAAGAGGGAGTGAGAGGAGAGGCGTGGTAAATAGACGGGATGTGGACAAGAGCTCTGACCACCATGGAAGAACAGAAGCCGCAGCTCATGATGAAGAGGGGCATTTGAGAGGCATCTGTGCAAAAATAATGTAACCATTGGAGAAAAGGCAAGAGATGGAGGGAATAGGATCATGGAAGAGAGTCATTAACAAGTGGCAAGGGTTAGAGAGAGTTAGCAAGAAATTTGGTCAACATCATTGTGAGAGACTGGACCGGTCGTGGATTTCCTGGCTTTCCTTTGCTCAGAGTTGAGGACAGAAATAACCCAGAATGGGGACTGAAAGCAAGAGGTGAACACATGAAAATGACAGCAGGATAAAAACTGATAGCAAATGCAATAGAATTGTACAATTCCACATGGGTACAGGAACATCACCAATACAGTTGTTGACACACTGGCAAAACTGCAGGGAGGGGTGGTAGCTGACATGAATGGAAAGAATGTTACTTAAAAATTGATCTGATAGAAACGTAAAATTCTTAAAGGATTGGACAGGCTAGGTGCAGGAAAAATGTTCCCGATTCTGCGGGAAGTCCAGAACCGGGGGTCTTAAACAAAGAATAAGGGGTTGGCCGTTTAGGACTGAGATGAGGAAAAACTTTTTCAGCCAGAGTGTTGTGACTATGGAATTCTCTGCCACTAAAGGCAGTGGAAGTCAATTGACTCGAATTTTTCAAGATAGAGTTATTTACATTTAGTTCTTAGGGCTAAAGGAATCGAGGGAATGGGGAAAAAGCGGGAATGGGGTACTGATTTTACATGATCAGCATGATCATATTGAATGGCGACGCTGGCTCTAAGCACCAAATGGCCGACTCCTGCACCTATTTTCTATGTTACATCACATCATGCAATTGAGGCATTACCCTTGTCAATAATTAGAAGTAAAGCAACATATTAAACTCTCCTCTGTGCGAGTAAACTCTTTGCGTTTCCTACGGAGCCCTCACAGCAGAATTACATCATTGCCTGCAGTGCAGTTTTGGAAGATTAACGTTCCCTCTTTAATAGGTTGAGTCATTTAATGGCATTGATAACTGGTTGTCAAAGGTTATGAGAAGGCAGGAGATTGGGATTGAGATGGAAAGATAGCTCATCCATGATTGAGGAGACTTGATCAGCCAAATAGCCGAATTCTGCTCCTATGACATAGGAACTTCCCTGGAAACCAGGGACTGCCGAAGCTAGAATCGTGCATAGAACACATTTTGGAGAAATTCAGTGGGTCAGGCAGCAGCTCTGGAAGATAATTTTTCAAAACTCTTTAGATTCTGGAGTAGTTCCTGAGGATTGGAGGGTAGCTAATGTAACCCCACTTTTTAAAAAGGGAGGGAGAGAGAAAACAGGGAATTACGGACCAGTTAGTCTAACATCGGTAGTGGGGAAAATGCTAGAGCCAGTTATTAAAGATGGGATAGCAGCGCATTTGGAAAGTGGTGAATTCATTGGACAAAGTCAGCATGGATTTATGAAAGGTAAATCATGTCTGACGAATCTTAATTGAATTTTTCGAGGATGTAACTAGTAGAGTGGATAAGGAAGAACCTGTGGATGTGTTGTATCTGGACTTTCAGAAGGCTTTCGACAAGGTCCCACATAAGATATTAGCATTCAAACTTAAAGCACACGGTATTGGTGGTTCAGTGTTGATGTGGATAGGGAACTGGCTGGCAGACAGGAAGCAAAGAGTAGGAGTAAACGGGTCATTTTCAGAATGGCAGGCAGTGACTAGTGGGGTACCGCAAGGCTCAGTGCTGGGACCCCAGCTATTTACATTATATATTAATGATCTGGTTGAGGGAATTGAATGCAACATCTCCAAGTTTGCGGATGACACGAAGCTGGGGGGCAGTGTTAGCTGTGAGGAGGATGCTAGGAGGCTGCAAGGTGACTTGGATAGGTTGGGTGAGTGGGCAAATGCATGGCAGATGCAGTATAATGTGGATAAATGTGAGGTTATCCACTTTGGTGGCAAAAACAGGAGGGTAGACTATTATCTGAACGGTGGCCGATTAGGAAAAGGGGAGATGCTGCGAGACCTGGGTGTCATGGTACACCAGTCATTGAAAATAGGCATGCAGGTGCAGCAGGCTGTGAAGAAAGCAAATGGTATGTTAGCTTTCATAGCAAAAGGATTTGAGTACAAGAGCAGGGAGGTTCTACTGCAGTTGTACAGGGTCTTGGTGAGGCCACACCTGGAGTATTGCGTACAGTTTTGGTCTCCTAATCTGAGGAAAGACATTCTTGCCATAGAGGGAATACAGAGAAGGTTCACCAGATTGATTCCTGGGATGGCAGGACTTCCATATGAAGAAAGACTGGATAGACTCGGCTTGTACTTGCTGGAATTTAGGAGATTGAGAGGGGATCTTATAGAAACTTACAAAATTCTTAAGGGGTTGGACAGGCTAGATGCAGGAAGATTGTTCCCGATGTTGGGGAAGTCCAGAACAGTTTAAGGATAAGGGGGGGGGGGGGGGGGGGGGAAGTCTTTTAGGACCGAGATGAGAAGATCTTTTTTCACACAGAGAGTGGTGAGTCTGTGGAATTCTCTGCCACAGAAGGTAGTTGAGGCCAGTTCATTGGCCATATTTAAGAGGGAGTTAGATGTGGCCCTTGTGGCTAAAGGGATCAGGGGGTATGGAGAGAAGGCAGGTACAGGATACTGAGTTGGATGATCAGCCATGATCACATTGAATGGCGGTGCAGGCTCGAAGGGCCGAATGGCCTACTCCTGCACCTATTTTCTATGATTCGATGATTCTATGATATGGATAAACTATGTTTGTAGTTGGGACACTGCTGCCTATCCGTGTCCTCCTGAGATGCTGCCTTGCCCACCGAGTACTTCAGCACTTGGTGCTCTAGTTAATTTTCATGGTTGTAATCAGCTAAGGTTTTGTGGGAAACGCGGTTGAGAAAGAGATTGTGCCCGAGTCAGTGCAAGCCGGGGGTCGTGAAGAGTCTTTCAACTGACAGCCCACTTCTACAACTACTACTTAAAAAATAACGGATCAAAATTGCAACAATGCAATTCCTCTTCACTACGAACACAGACTATTAGTGGCTCAGTAAGCAGTAAGTGTCAAACCATTTGTAATTTAATTACGAAACCAGCAGACAAACCATTTGTAATGTCTGCTTAACAATGTGATCCATTAAAGCATCCCACCTTTTTTTACATGGCCGTAGAAACCGACCCAGATGCCGACAAGCAGAACCTTGAATATATATATATATATGCAGCTAAAAACATCAACCTTCAATCGAAACTGTTCCATTATTGTGCCAGCGTTGGTCTTCGAGGCGATTTGTCCACACCGTTTTTTCCCCCTAGGACATGCAATCGAAAAGTAGGTTGCACTAACAAAGCTAACCCCAAAACGAAGCGGCTGGCAGGAAAAGAGTCCCAGCGAAACCAGCGGACATCCCAATCCGATCGCTTACCAACTTTAGCCACGCTGGCCACCAAGATCCAGACTGCGATGACATAAGGGTCCTGGACGTGATGCCAATCGAAGGAGACAATCTGATAGGCGTCGCTGCTGGAGTTCCCCGCTGCCGGGCCGGGGTTCCCCGCTGCCGGGCCGGAGTGGGGCTCCACAGTGACCCAGCGGGGTCCTCCTCTCTGCTGGAGCCAGCTGGCGAGCCCCTCGGCCGGGCAGCAGAGCGGCAGAGCCTGGGCGAGCAGCAGCGTGATCCAAGGGGCGCTTGCGGTCCGGCACACGCGGGTCCACCTGCTGCCCATGTCGCTGCTGGGACAGCTTCGATCATTCGTCAAATTAATCTCCCGGTCGCTCCATTTATATAAAAAAAAACAGGTCAATTAAGAGGGGGTGGGGCTAGCGTCTCACCTCGGACCGGATTACAGTACCTGCGCCTTTGGCAAGGGAGCGAAGTCTCGCTGCAACCCAAGTAGCTCGGTGAAATCTTTCCAAGAACGAGAAGGAAAAAAAAAAAGTGACTTGTGTCACCCTCAATCTGCCAGCAAAGAATGCACTTCATGCCTCTCGAGTGGATATCACTGTCAGGTTATTCCACTGAGCCCCGACACGAAGTGTTCAGAGAACTCAGCGGGCCAGGCAGCATCTATGGAGGGAGTGGACAGCCAGCGTCCCCGGTCGGGACCTTTCTTCGGACAGACCCGTCCCGAAAAGTCGCCTCTCCTGAAAAGTCCTGCATCGATGCTGCCTGAGCCGCCGAGCGATTCCAGCACTTTGCCAGCGTCTGCAGTTCCTTGTGTCTCCACAGAGCCTGTTCAAGAACGTTTTGTCGGGTTGAGTCGCTTTCGGCTGATGAAGATCAGAGCCGTGACAATTCATTCCCCGAAGCCAGCGGCAGTGCTGCCCGAGCCCAGATCACCGGAGGTCCCGCTGCTCGGCTCTAAACGCGGCACAGTGAGCGACCGCTGGGACAGCCCAGCCCCGGTCAACACATAGCAAACCCTATGCATGGAACATTAATGCTTAGTGTTTTCAGAGTCATTCGCAACTGTCACTGTATGACATGTTGTTACCTGTGGGCGGAGCACCAAGGCAAATTCCTTGTATGTGAACACTTGGCCAATAAACTTTTGTGGCTGAAATCTACTCATTCCTTTTCTCCGGACCCGCTGAGTTATTCATGCTTTGAGGTTATCTAATAGACAGGCCTGGACACACGTCCCCAATGTCAACGTCTGCTGATTTATACCGAAGATGAACACAAAATGCCGGAGTGACTCTCAGCGCGTCAGGGAGAAACTGCTAGAGAAAAGGAATAGATGGGGATGTTTCAGGTTGAGACCCTTCTTCAGATTATTGATGTGTATAAAATCATCAGGGGAATAGATTGGGTGGATGCAGAGTCTCTTGCCCAGAGTAGGTGAGTCGAGGACCAGAGAACAGAGGTTTAAGGTGAAAGATTTAATAGGAATGAGGGGTAACCTTTTCACAAAGGGTGTGGAAGAAGCTACCAGACGGAGTTGTGGCAGAGACTATCCCAACGTTTAAGGAACAATTATACAGGTACAGGGATAGGACAGGCTTGGATGGATATGGGCCAAATGCAGCCAGGTGGGACATGTTGGCCAGTGTGGGTAAGTTGAGCCGAAGAGCCCATTTCCCCACTAATACTATACAGACCCTTCTTCACAGATAATGCCTGGGATACTTACAAAGTGCATCAGCTTTACTATGCACAGTGCCCCGCCATATGCCTCATCTCTCAGGTAGTAAACGGGGCCTTAATTTAACATCACATCCAAAAAGACAGTACAACGGGCGCAGCTTTGGCAACCGGTTGCAATGAATTATTTGTTGAAGTTGCTTAGTATAAAATGCACAAAACAAATTGTAGTGGTTGACAGAAGGTCATACACGGGTGCAGCACTGACGTTCCGCCCTCAATTCCACCGAAAAACTGATCCCAAAATGTTCCGACTTAGACGCTAAAATCCTATCTTGCTCAAGAGTGCCGCAACTGTGGAATGAAATTGCGTGCACTTATTACTGATAAACATCCGGCAGCAGCTTATACCTCAGATTCCATTTGGTGGGACGCAGAGCAGATAAGAGAAGCAGCATCTGGGGATTGAGGGTCATTCATGAGGGCTGCTCATGAATACAAGGATGGGACAGTGGATGACCAGCCATGATCACGGTGACTGGCGGTGCTGGCACGAAGGGCCAAACCGCCGACTCCTGCACCCATTGTCTATCGACATGCTTGACAAAAAAAACTAGCAAAATTGTGAAGAGTAAACCCTTAGCTTCATCAGACAAGCCTTCGATTACTTCATGGCCACTCTTCCAAACTCCACTTTGCTACATTTCCTTAGCTATCCATTATTATGTAGACTTCAGTCTCAATGACAAGTGACCCAGCATCCAGTTTCTTGAAAGGAGTGGTGCATGCCATAGTGAACTCCATTCAAACACAATGCACAATCACACTAGAGCAGAATCTGCAAGGAGGAAAGGCACAGGTGGCAGAAAGGGAGTACAGGAGCCAAGGGACAATCAAAAGTTTGAAGCAAATAAAACTCTTTGCTGGGAATGGGATCAAAATCAATACAAAATATGCACAACGTTGGCAACTGAATGTAATGAATGCAATTGTTCCAAATAGTTCAATACAAAATGCACATAGGGCATGAAATTGCTCTTGAAGAGCGGGAGTTTTAGTGGTATCGTAGTCAGGAGCTCTACCGAGTCGATGTTGCAGATGTTTCTTTTCATCAACTTCACCACTAAACGTTCCACCAGCTTTACCACAGAAAACCCTGTGCCTTCATGCCGACACATTTGTGCAGCTCTCAGCAAAGTTTAGCTCTGATTATTGAGGCAGTCCCCCACGATCAGGGCAGTGGAATCATTCCCTGATTCTGTGCACTAAACATTTTATGTGATTCCTTATTGCCACTATATGCATACAAGTATTTCACAAAGGACTTTCCCTGGGTGCTCTGGTTTCCTCCCACATTGCAAAGACGTGTAGATTTGTAGGTTAATTGGCTTCTGGATATTGTCCCTGGTGTGTAGGAGAGAACCAATGTTTGGGCAATGGCCTGCTTCCAGGCTGAATGTATATGATATATGAATGGCTGTGCTGGCTCGATGGGCCGAATGGCTTACTCATGCAACTATTTTCTATGTTTCTATATCTAAATTAAATTAAAGACACCATCAGTGGTACATGGGGTTTCATGGTGCATACATGTGGTTTCATAGAGTATCAAGTCCCAGGCAGGAGTAAATGGGGTTTCACAGTGTAACGGACCATGGCAGGAGCACAGACCATGTTGCAAGTACATTGGGTTTCTGAACCCTGCTCTCACCATTTTACACAAGATAATATTTGGGCGTAAGCATTATAAACAATGGACAATATGTGCAGGAGTAGGAAATTCGGCCCTTCGAGCCAGCACCGCCATTTAATGTGATCATGGCTGATCATCCCCAATCAGGAATCTGAAGAAGGGTTTTGGCCCAAAACGTTGCCTATCTCCTTCACTCCATAGATGCTGCTGCACCCGCTGAGTTTCTCCAGCATTTTGTGTATCCCCAATCAGTACCCCGTTCCTGCCCTCTCCCATAATCCCCTGACTCTGGTATTTTTAAGAGCCCTATCTAACTCTCTTGAAAGCCTCCAGAGAACCTGCTTCCACTGCCCTCTGAGGCAGAGAAGGCAGGTTCGCTCGATGCTAATAGACATATAGCTAATATGTCTATCATTGGAAGACCAATTTATTTAGCTTCAGACGTTTTTGTACGACTGATCACCACCTACACTAAGAGTGAATCCCAAGGCAAATATTGCAGATGCTGGAAATTTGAAGACAGATAGAAAGTGCTGAAAATACTCAGCAGATTAGAACAATCATCGAGCCAAAATATTAACACTGCTGCTCTCCACAAATGCTGGCAGGTTTGCTGCGTATATTCAAGAAACAAAGGGCACACTTACAACCTGTTAATATGCAATTCATGGTTGGGATTTGCACTTTAGATTGTTAATCATTTTAAAGTAACATTTTAGCAGAGCTATAATTATTGACCTGCAGTAGATTACACTTCTCATTAAACATTGTCAATGCAATCATAACTCACATTCAATTTGAAAATATCTCAAACTTAATAGCCGTTTAAATGTTTAACTGGTCTGGTTGATACTACAAAGGGGGTTGCAAGAGTTGCACAAGGCTCATGGAGAAAAAAAGTATTTATCTGAATTCAAAGTATGATTAGCACTGAAGACAAACAAAATTGGAGGCATTGATGATTATGATCAGGAGACATGCAGCCGCGACGAAGGTTTCTAGTTTAATTTGCTTCAGTGAAACAAAATGTAAAATTGTCCCTTATGCATAAGATAGTGTTAGTGAATGGAGCGATCACTGGTCAGAGCAGATTCAGTGGGCCAAATGGCCTGTTTCCACGCTCTAAGTCCAAATTAGACAAAAAAAGTGTTTTAAAACACTGCATGCTCCGTGACTTTAGTAATGGTAACAGAGTACAAAACAAGAGAATTGTTGATAATACTTTCCCAAGCGATTGGCCTCAGCTGCGGAACAGTGTTCAGCTTTCAGTAAAACATTGTAAAGATTAATATCAAGGATTTGAATAGGATGTAAAGGAATGATACCAGAGATGAGAGTGACAGAGGCAAAGATTCACGAGATTTAAAAGGATCTAAATTTCAAGGCATAGTAGCCTTAAATAGGATTAGAATGAAGAGATATTCAATGTCAGCATAGACACAATATGCGACAGGGCCCAGCAGTGTGCTGTATGACTCTGCGACTAAAGGCCCTGTCCCACTTACGTGTCCTTGGCACGCAAATTACGCGACCTCGTCACCGCGTTGAGGCGCACGGTCATAGTGTGGCCACGCGGGGCCGATCCCATTGAAAAGCGCGGAGGGATATGGAGTTGTGCGCAGTATCGCTCGGCTCTCTGCGATTCCATACTGAATGAAACCTTCGCGCGCCACCGGCCTGTCGTGTAACTGACGGCCAAAGTGGGACAGGCCCAAGACCCTGGTGCAACGCAACGTCTCGCCTCCAACAGCAGCAGAAGCAGGCAAACAATCGCCAAGCTCGGCCTGGGGCTCAGGGCCATTGCGGACCTGGTCCGCCCCCGCTTCTACTCCCAGAGCGGGGCCAAGAAAATTGAAGATGGACACAAAATGCAGAAGTAACTCAGCGGGACCGGCAGCATCGCTGGAGAGAAGCGGTGACGTTTTGGGTCAAGACCCTTCTTTCAGACTGAAGAAGGGTCTCAACCCGAAACATCATCCATTCCTTCTCTCCAGAAATGCTGCCGGTCCCGCTGAGTTACTCCTGCATTTTGTGTTCATCTTCAAATGACGTCACGCGCTCCAGACGGCTGTGCAGACGCACGAAGATGCACACGACCTTCGCGGGACTGTCGCGCCTCCACACGGCGACGTCGCGTAATTAGCGTGCCAAGGACACGCAAGTGGAACAGGGGCTTAAGAAACTACCTCTATCAGGAAAACCTGGGGCAGTGTCCCTTAAAGCAGTAGGTTGAGAGAAGTGCTCAAAATTAATTTTGATAGAATGAAGTGAACAATGTTATAGAATTCAAGAGCTGGAAAAGAACAGTTTTAAAGTCATACCAGAACAAAGCAGTGAATTGTGTGATATGGTTTATTTTTCTTTAAGTTCCTTGGATGCACAATTTCATCCAAGAATGAAATGGATGAAGCAAAAGGCTGTGGTGAGAAAGCAGGGGAGCAGAACTACATTAGATACCTCTAATGACCAAGGAGGAACACGTCTCCCCTCTCCCATCAGGCAAATGGTGCAAAAGTGTGAAAATGTACACCTCCAGATTCAGGGACAGTTTCTTCCCAGCAGTTATCAGGCAACTGACTCATCTTACCAACAATCAGGAATTTACTGGCTTAAGGGGCTGTCCCACTTGGGCGACCTAATCCACAAGTTCTGGTGAGTTTGCCCTCGACTGATACTCACAGCATGGTCGACACGAGGTCTTTGTAACTCTCCTTCATGCTCGAGAGTAGTTCCCGTGTACTCAGTGGCAGAAATCCCGGGGGGGGGGGCCGGGGAGGACACGTTTCCCCCTCCGTTTCGGAGTTTAAAACCCAGTGAAATCTCCGCTTTCCGCGTGACTGGGGGTGGGAATGCTGACTGACGGCGCCGATTGGACGAGAGAGACGTCGGTCAGCAGGCAATGGGGGCAGGACACGATGATTCAGCGCGATCATTGGAGGAGGGAGGTGTCGGTCAGAGGCGGAAGTAGGGGGGGTGGGACTGAGGATAGAGCGGGCTGATTGGAGGAGGGAGACGTGCTCAGGTCATAGGGTAACAACGGCAGCCCTGCACACAGACCTGTGCCTCATCTGCAGCCAGGATCGATCCCCAGTCTCGGGCGCTGCAATAGCTGCCAAACCTCCACTGGACCATCCCTGTCCCCACCCGAAGTTACGTGAATTTGAACTTACAAATTTGCAGTCTAGCAGTGCGGGATGATAAGTCATAGTCTTGGCCGTTGGAAGGCAGAGCCACTGTTGGACATGCAGAGGTTGGCATTGTGCAGGGCTCAAAATTAGCGATTGCCCGGGCGCCATTGACCACAGAAAGTGTCACCGGGCAACCAAAATGCAGACTCATTTTGCCCGGCTTGGCACCCAAATACTGGTTTATACCGGTAGACGCAAAAAACTGGAGTAACTCCACGGGTCAGGCAGCATCTCTGGCGAATAGGAACCGACGTCTTGTGTCGGCGGCTGTATTCCTCCAGCATCTTTGATTGCAGGGAAAAGATACTGGGAGCGGGGTGACGAAGGGTCGGAGCGAATGACGGGCCCCGAACAGCTGCAACCGCGGCAGCAGTGGAGCCGCGACAGCCTCCTCCTCCCGCACCCCGCCCAGCGGAAGGAGACCTCCCTCAGCGTGCGAGAGAGGTTGTTTTTAAAGTGCCTTTTTCAGATTTGCCATCAGCGGCTGCTATCGCCCTGATAACGGCGCTTTCAAAACAACTCCTTTCGCACGCCAAGGCCGGGAGGAGGGAGGGAGAGGGAGCGAGGGAGAAGGAGAGGGAGAGGGAGAGCGAGGTCTCCTTCCGCCGTCTGAAGCAGCTGCACCAAAGACCCTATAGCTATAGGACTTTGAGCTGCACCGCTTGGCTCCGCACCTTCCTGTCGGCTGGCAGAGGGGAGGTGGTGACGAGTAGGCGGCAGCACTTTGGCATTGGACAGGGACAGCCAAGGCAGCGGGGGGATGTTGTCCGAGGAGCGCTGACCTTCCTTCCTCCCCACCCCCTCTGCCCCTTCCCCCCCCCTTCTCTCTCTCACGCCCCCCTCCACCCCTCTTACCCGGGGACCCCTCCTCTCCATCCCGCACTGATCCCCATTCTCCTCTATTCAACCCTCACTGACATCCTCTGTGCTCCCCTCCCCATATATTCATCATCCTACCCACCTCGCATTGATTCTCCTGCCCCCCCCCCCCCAAGTTCGTCAGTTTATTGTCATGTGATGTGTCACTGATAGGACAATGAAATTCTTGCTTTGCATCAGCACACAGAACATATAAGGCATTTACTACAAAACAGATCAGTGTGTCCATATACCATTATATAAGTATGTATACACACACACGAATAAATAAACGAATAAAGTGCAAATAACAGATAATGGGTTATTAGTTATCAGAGTTTTGTCCGAGCCAGGTTTAATAGCCTGATGGCTGTGGGGAAGTAGCTATTCCTGAACCTGGTCATTGCATCCATCCATCCTACACTGGTCCCCCAATTCATCCTGTACAGACCCCCCTTCCCATCCATCCTGCACTTCCTCCCCCATCCATACTGCACTGTTTCTCCCATTCATCCCGTACTGACCAACCCTCCATTTACCCTGCACTGATCATCCCATCCATCCTGTAGTGATCTTCCCATATTTTACTGATCCCCCAATCACCCTGTACTGATCCCCTCATGCATCCCGTACCGATCCCCCAATTCATCCTGCAGTGATCACCATTCATCCTGCATTGACCCTCCGATCCACACTGTCCTGACCCCCCTCCCCATTCATCCTGTACTGATCCTCCCCATTCCTGTGCTGATCCCCCTCCATCCATCCTCTACTGATAACCCCATTCAAGAAGAATGGGGGGGGGGATCAGTCTGAAGAAGGGTCTCGACCCAAAACGTTGCCTATTTCCTTAGCTCCATAGATGCTGCCTCACCCGCTGAATTTCTCCAGCATTTTTGTCTAACCCCATTCAACCTGTACTGAACCCCCATTCATCCTATACTGATCTCCCCCCATCCATCCCGTACTGATCCCCCCATTCAACACCACCGACATCCCCTGTGCTCTCCCCTCACAATTTTACATACTCCAACCAACACGTACTAATTCATCTGCCTCAATCCATCCATTCCGCGCCGATTGCCTTCTCCAAACCCTCCCCCCCCCCCCCCCGCCATCATCCCGCACCTGATTCACACACCCCCTGACCCTATTGTGCTTCATGGTCTTCAGAGCGAACATTGACTATGATAACAGAATGTAATCAAATGTGTTTTATTTCCCAATGTTAGTATTTGTTTTGACACCTTTAAACATATTACCAAAAGAACATTTGCTGCAGTTATGTCCTTTGGCCATCTCTTGTCAGTTAGTGTAATGTCAGATGGGTATAGTCGGTTTTAACAGCTATTATCATAAAATGCCTTTGAAAATTTCCTTGCAACCTCTATATTTTGTTATGGATAAATTATGTGGGAAGCCAGAGTGTTTCTGTGCCAATAGCAATAACGACCCATGCCATGGCCATGTCATGGTAATTTTCGGTCCTTCACAGAACACATGCTTGCATCAATCTGTAGTGTGCATGGTCCAGGATTTATTGACACAGGTTGATCATATGCTGAATAATCCAACCACATGTTTGTTTGGAAGTGGAAAGAACTAATAGAAATTGCATTCATTGCAATGTGTAAAAAAAGTTGAGATGTTGTATTTTACTGCATGTCATTGTGGTATATATCATGTCTTGATTGGTGAATATGTTTAGTTTGTGAGTTATTTGAAGCAGAAATAATATGTGAATGTAGACAAAAGTGCTGGAGAAACTCAGCGGGTGAGGCAGCATCTATGGAGCGAAGGAAATAGGCAACGTTTCAGGCCGAAACCCTTCTTCAGACTGAGGTTTCGGCCCGAAATGTTGCCTATTTCCTTCGCTCCATAGATGCTGCTGAGTTTCTCCAGCACGTTTGTCTACCTTCAATTTTCCAGCATCTGCAGTTCCTTCTTGAACATAATATGTGAATGCTTCATTGAGCATAATTCCGACTGGTAACTACACACTTCGTCCGAGCACATTATCGCACGCGTCTTGCAAACTGTCTTCAATGACTACCTAAACAATCATTTGGCAACCTTAAAAGCTGTCAAGGTTGCCCGGCTGGCAACAGGGAAAAATAGTTAAGTGAGACCCCTGTTGTGCCAAGAAAAGAACATGGGATAATGGAAACGAGGACTTAACAGAGAAAACAGAATTGAAAGAGGACGGCATATTGTTCAAGAAACTTTATAAACACCAATAAGTAGCTAATGTTTGACAGTCCTAACCCACATTATCGTGTTAGAGAAGTATTGAGAGAATTGCATGGCAATCCTTTGGAAAAACAACAAGGAGAAGAAAGATCGATCAGTCATTTCTCATTTCTTTAGTCCCAAGAGCTAAATCTAACTCTTGAAACCATCCAGTGACTTGGCCTCCACTGCCTTCTGTGACAGAGAATTCCAGTTTCACAACCCTCTGGGTGAAAAAGTTTTTCCTCATCTCAGTCCTAAATGGCATACCCCTTAACCTTAAATCGTGACCCCTGGTTATGGACTCTCCCAACATTGGGAACATTATTCCTGCATCTAGCCTATCTAATCCCTTAAGAGTTCCTGTAAGATCCCCTCTCATCCTTCTAACTTCAGTGAATACTTTAAGTGAAGCCCAGTCGACCCATTCTTTCCTCATATGTCTGTCCCACCATCCCGAGAATAAACATGGTGAACCTATGCTGCACTCCCTCAATAGCAAGAATGTCCTTCCTCAAATCAGGAAACCAAAATCGCACACAATACACCCGGTGTGGTCTCACCAAGGACCTGTACAACTGCCGCAGGATCCACTTGCTCCTAAATTCAAATTCTCACAATGAAGTCCAACATGCAATTTGCTTTCTTCACTGTTTGTTCTACCTGCATGCTTACTTTCAGTGACTGATGTACAAGGATACCAAGGTCTCATTGCACCTCTCCTTCTCCTAATCGAACACCATTCAAGTAATAATCTGCCGTCTTGTCCTTGCCACCAAAGTGGATAACCTCACATGTATCCACATTAAACTGCATCTCCCATGCATGTGCCCACTCATCCAACCTATGCAAGTCACCCCCCCTCGCGGCTCACATTGCCACCCAGCTTAGTGTCATCTGCAAACTTGGAGATGTTATTGTGGTTCTTTATTTCAAAAGTCAAGTGCAGTAAGATCACATGACTATTTACTACTGAGGACAGGAAAATATGGACTTGTATGCAGCAATACACAAACTATGTAAAAGGGATCGACACAAAATGCTGGAGTAACTCAGCGGGTCAAGCAGCATCTCTAGGGAAAAGGAATAGGTAATGTTTCAGGTCAAGACCCTTTCTCAGATAGAGAGATGAACAGGGGAAATCACTGAGACTTTTAAAATAGTGCACAGGACTACCCACAGAAAGAGTTTAGAGACAAGTTCCTTCACTTTTAGACATGATGTACACTATCCAAAAATCCAGGAGAACTTGCTCTGATAATTTTAACAAGTAAAACATTTATAGGGATATGCCACAGCATCATAATAAGCAACAATTCTCCATGTGCTGTAGCTTTACCAGTAGCTTCATTAGACATCAGTTAGTGAAGAGGAAACTAACATGCCAGTTGTCAGATTACTTTCATCCTTGAATCCCCACTCCATCCAGTCAGCAGAAAGTACCTCAATGATTCATAGATAATTGCAACACACAAGAACCATTTGTCCTTGATTGATTCAGTAAAGTACGAGTTCATGAAGTCCAAACAAACAAAGGTAGAAAATGAGGGATACTAAAATTTAAAGTTAATCACCACATCAGATCGTTATCTGGAAAGTGCTGATTAAAAAAAGGGTAGGGTGGGTGCAGAACTAGACAAAAGATCTGAAGATTTGAACCCTGTAACCGGGGGGGGGGGGGGGGGGGGGGGGGAAAGATGCAGGCATTTAACTATTATCCACTAAAATTGGTTAAGATGGGACCTAATGTGATGATAAATGTGGATGTAAATAAGACATTACCACTGCAACAGTCAACCCCTTTGAGATTGCTGTTATACTCAAAAGATTGTATGTGCATATTCATGCAGACATATGCGGAATTAAGATTTTAATGAGTCCAAACATTATAAAAGGAATCAACAAGGCTAAGGAAAATGTGACCCCCCCCCCCAAACAAAAATCAAGTACATTTGACCTCGAGTAAATGTATCAACTCAATGCATTTATGGATAGGACAGGTTTAGAGGGATATCGGCCAAACACAGGCAAGTGGGAATAGTGTAAATGGGGCATGTTGGTCAACGTCGTGTAGTTGGGCCATAGCGCTGGCTTCCACGGCCATGACAAGTAGGTAATTATTTTTTGACGAGTCGGTGATGGGGAAAAGAGACATGCAGACAGAAACAGAGATGGTGTTAGCGAGAGAGAGAGAGAGCGCGCAAGAGAGCACAAGCGAGCGCAGGAAACAACGTTTGCGAGAGTTAATCCAGAAGCTTAGTGTCTGTTTTTTGGCAACCATGCTTTTGTCATGCAAAGTTTGGTAGAATAAATCTGACAGGAATACTCATTTAATCATAACTGATCTCGTCTTTTACAGATGCCAATTCATTCTTGCATTTGCAGCATTGTCTGGGGTTTATGGCAGACTTCAAATTGTGTCAGAAAATTACTCGGTGCAAAAGTCAGGTGATTGAAAGGACCATGATATGTTGCAAAGTCAATTTCTTTTTAAACGCTCATAAAATATTGATAGCAAGATCATTGCATCTGCTTGGAAATGAAGTATTGCAATCTGGCAATCAAAGGGATTACAATGTGTTATGCAACAGCAAAGGGAAATAAGTGACACTTTTAAACTGTTTACTAATAATCTTCCTGCAAGTCTACTCTACCCTTCAACATAAGCTCATCTAAGGGACTGTAACCTGTATTGAAACTCCATTGCATTCAGCCATCACTCCATTTTCCGATTTACTGTGATAACCAGTTCAATCAAATTAAAATACTTGCATACCGATCAAATCTATCCTAGCTTTACGCCAACTTCCTCCAGTCCAAGAACCCTTCAAGCAATCTTGCAAGTCTGGCCTTACACACAGAGGGTGGTGAGTATATGGAATAAGCCTCTGGGTAGGCATTCTAACTTTAAGGTCTTTTGCCTCCAACACCATTTCCTTCACCAAGCTCTAGTAGACTCACACCCTAACAAATTAAATTATCAGCTAAAAATCATATTTTATTGCATGTTAATTTAAGGGGTGGCACAGCAGTAGTTTCTACCTTACAACGCTTAGACCCCCGGGTTCAATCATGACTACAGGTGGGGTGGGTACAGAGTTTGTACATTCTCTCTAACATATCTTGCTGGACATATACAGGAAGAGATGTATTAGCAGAGCCATCTCCATCATCAAAGACCCCTACCACCCATCGCATCACATATTCTCCATCCTGCCATCTGGGAAGAGGTACAGGAGCATCAGCTGCAAAAACAGCAGGATGCTCCTCAGCTTCTTCCCGCAGGCAATTAGACTGATAAATGGACTTTGCCCCCTGCCAAAGTATCGCGCACCAAACACCAAACTGGACACACTGAAGCAGAGCCATTGCTGCTGCCGATCGGAACTCGTGACATATGTACTTTTATTCTCTATCTCTATTACTGAATGGACTGGTTGGGAAACGCTTTTTCGTTTTCCTCTGGGTATGCAAATACTCCGAAAAATGATAATAAAGATATACAGCCACATGGGTTTTCCCTGGGTGCTCTGGTTTCCTGCCACACTCCAAAGACATGCAGGTTTGTAGGTTAATTGGCTTTGGTAAAGTTTGTAAATCATCCCTTGTGTGTAGGATAATGCGAGAGTATGGGGATCACTGGCAAACTTAATGAGCCGAAGATACACTGTATCTCTATACTAAAAAAAGTCTTCCTCACTAATCTGCCTTCTAGAACCATGAGAAAGGCTTAGTGAAATTGAGTACATTAATGTATTGATTGAAATACTGTATCAAAATAAAGGGACGTGTTAAGTTAATACTTTATGATCTCATTGCATTGCCAAGGAAACATTGAAATGTAATCAGTGTTACAAGGAAACATGTGAACTAACATACACAGAACAGCCTGCCCCGCTGAGTTACTCCAGCATTTTGTGTCTATCTCGGTGTAAACCAGTTTCTGCAGTTCCTTCCTACAGAGATTTGCAAATGACCAATTAAAGGGCCCGACTCACTTTCCCCGAGTTATTCACGAATTCTCCCGAGTTTTCAAACTCGCAGAATGTTCGTAACGTGTCTGTAGGAGGCCGTAGAAGTCCGTGAATATATCGTAGCGGCTCGTTATGCCAGCCGTAGATACTCGAGGCATCAGTAAGTCGGGACGTTTTTTCCAACCCGATTTTTTAAAAAGTCCACGAGTAAAAAAAAAGCCCCGAGTTCCTACGGCTGGCATAATGAGCCGCCACGATGCATCCACGGACTAGTTACAAACATTCTGCGAATTTGAAAACTCAGGAGAATTCGTGAATAGCTCAGGAGAGTGGGACAGGCCCGAGGGATAAACATGGGCCATCAGCATAATATCTGCTCTTCTTTGCAGAAAGTCAAGGGAAAGCCAAGCCAAGGGTTGGACAGAGGAAACAGTGATGTTTCATTTGTGTGCACAAAAGCCCAAAGCAGTAAACAATTAAAAAGGAATTGGCCCTGACTGGCAACACAATTTATGGTAACGGCATTGAAGCGAAGAGGTTCAGACTAAAAGGCAACTATAGTGCAGTAGTACAATAAACTTTATAGACCATTATTTGAAAGCATAATTAAATTAAGCAATCTCAAGAAGCATTACATATCACTTCACTCATGCCTTGCCACCCAAACCACCCCCTCCAACTATTTTCCTCTGCAGCTGCAGGAGATGCAACATCCTACACCCACTTGACTCCCTCACTTCTATCCAGGGAACACTGCAGCCCTTGCAGGTGAGACAGAGGTTCACGTGCCCCTCCTCTAAAGGGCCTGCCCACTGTACAAGCTAATTCAAGAGTTGTCCCGTGTTTCCCCCCTGATTCGAACTCGGAGAATTACGGTTATAGCCGCTCGTAGGTACTCGGGGCTCTATGTTGAAAAATCTTCACGAGTTTACCGCGTTACCCGAGTACCTGCCGACATACCCGCTACGTACATTCTTTGTGCTGACCACGAGTTTGATTTTTATTTTAACTCGGGAGAGCTCTTGAATTAGCTCGTACCGTACGACAGCCCCTTAACTCCATTCGGTGCTCCCGATGTGGCCTCCTGCACATCAGAGAGATGTATTCAATTCACCAAGGCCTGCTGGATCTCCTGGTTTAAACCATTGTAACTTCCCCTCAAATACAGACCTGGGTCCCCGCCCGAGTGAAGCCACATGCAAACTGGACAGCACCTCATATTCCACTTAGGTAGGTCACAACCCAATAGTATGATCACTGAATTCGCCACTTATAGGTAACTAACCAACAAGCACCTCTTCCCCCACCCTCATCTCCTCTCACCTATATTCCTTGTCTGGCTTCACATTAAGCCTCTTCTCTCATTATCTCCTTATCTCACAGCCTTTTGCATTTCCATCATGGACCTCCCATCACCTTTCACTTGCCAGGTTTAGCCCATTCCCACCTTTCTTCTCTACCACTACAATCAGGAGTCAAGTCAAAGTATCCTTTATTGTCATTCGGACTTTTCGGTCTGAACAAAATTACAAACCTTGTCGTCATAACATAGAATAAAATAGCAAAACACACAATGAACACAGATTTAACATCCACCACAGCGAGTCTACCAGGCACCTCCTCATTGTGATGAAAGGCAAAAGTCTTAAAGTCCTCGTCTCTTCCCTCCTTGTTAGTAGCAGGATCCTGATCAAATATGTCACCTGTCCATGGTCTCCGGAGATGCTGCCTGACGCGCTGAGTTACACCAGCACATTTGTATGCACCAAAGATCCTATGGCAAGCTAGATCACTCGACGAAAAGGACGCAGTATGGTCATGGGTAATTTTCTGCCCCATTTCCGTAACCGGCTTCCGTCTCTGCACCAAAGATCCCATAGGATAATAGTGCGGAGACGGAAGCCGGTTACGGAAACATTCTCGTAAAAATAAAAGTTATTTGGTAAAAATCTGCTCCTCATTTTCAGAATTATAATTTATTAACACAAACTGTTCCCCCTCAACGTTGATTGCACTGCGAGTCAGGTCGGGTTACGTGAATGGATGATAAAAAGGCCCACGTTCCCCTCCGTACTACACGTCAGCCCATTGCAGATAGAAGTGATCTATCGCGCTCCGCTATAGGATCTTTGGTATGCACTAGCCATCTTGTGTCTAAGTATTACAGGAAGTTTGTGCGACATGTGCCTTAAGGGCTAGCTGGGAACTCGACCAACTCCTGGGATGAGAATATTGTTCTGTCAGAAACAGCTGGAGCAGTTGGATCGTAGTAATTAAAGTTACGAATGAAGAGCAATCTTCTTCAAACTTGTAAATATCCTAAGGGGCATGGCAGAATAAATGCTGAAATGGTTTCACTCATGAGAGAGTCACAAACGAAGGGATATAGTCACAGGTAAAGACAATCATTTTAAACCAAGAGGCATGACTATTTCACTATTGCAGTGGAATGTGAATCTGTAGAATGCCCTGCCATGGAGGGATGTGGAGATAGAGCAAATTAAAGGTGGTAATTTTTGTAAGACTGCAAATTAAAAATTGTGTCTAGCATAGATGAGGAAACAAGCCCTGGATCACATCAGTAATTACCATATTGAAAGGCTATCCAGGCTTGAGGGGCCCCATTGTTCACTCCACCACCTATTTTATTTTATGCTGATATGCAAAACAGTATCTTAATGCCAGAGACCAGTCATACAGCACAGAAATAGGCCTTTCAGCCCAACTCATCCATGTCAGAACAAGGTGGCCTTAAACACTAGTCTAATTTGCCAATGTTTGAAGCATTTCCCTCTATACTTTTCCTATTAATATACCTTCTATTTACCTGGTCAAACATCTTTTCAATAATATTGTTCCTGCCTCAACAACTTTCTCTGGAAATGTATTCCACATATGTAAAGCTTTCCCCTCTAATTCCCAAGTCCTAGGAAAAGGCTGTTTATTCAGATTGCAGGATAGCTAATGTTATCCCACTTCTCAAGAAAGGAGCGAGAGAGAAAACAGAGAATTACAGACCAGTTAGCCCGACTTCGGTGGTGGGAAAGATACTGGAGTCAATTATTAAAGAGGTAATAATGGGGAATTTGGATAGCAGTAAAACGATTAGTCCAAGTCAACATGGATTTATGAAAGGGAAATCATGCTTGACTAATCTTCTGGAATTTTTTGAGGATGTGACAAGTAAAATGGATGAAGGGAGCCAGTGGATGTAGTGTATCTTTCTAGACCATCAGAAAGCCTTTGATAAGGTCCCGCACAGGAGACTGGTGAGTAAAATTAGAGCACATGGTATTGGGGGTAGGGTGTTGACATGGATAGAAAATTGGTTAGCAGACAGGAAGCAAAGAGTAGGAGTGAACGGGTCCTTTTAAGAATGGCAGGCAGTGGCTAGTGGAGTGACACAAGGCTCGATGTTGGGGCCGCAACTGTTTACCATACATATGAATGATTTGGAAGAGGGAATTAGGAGCAACACTACCAAGTTTGCAGATGACAAAGCTGGGTGGCAGTGTGAACTGTGAAGTGGATGTTAGGAGGTTGCAGGGCAACCTGGACAGGTTGATTGAGTGGGAAGATGCAGTATGTATCTATATTACTAAAAGTCTGATCTTGACCGCTTTTGGCTCGCTGTGCTGTGATTTCCAAGAAAACGCCACCACCTACGGCCGTCATTTTTGGCCACCTCGCTCAGAGCCCTCCACCTTCCAGGACCAGATTATTTTTCCCCATCGATGAAAAAAAAATCAAAGACATTACTGCTTTTAAAGTATTCCTCATTCTCTCTGCTGCCCCTGCTGGAGGGAGGGGGAGGGACTATAAGACCAGGAAGTGGTGTGCCTCATTCAGTCTCTGCAAAATGGAAGCCAGTGGTGTGCCTCACTCAGTCTCTCTGAATAGCACTGAACACGTCTACTGAACTGTGAGTGCCCTTAATGTGGTTCTAAAAATAATGAAAACAATGTCTATTGGTTCTAAAATGGTTGCAAAAAGTGTATTTTTTGGTTCTAAAATGCTTGCAAAGTGTCTATTGGCTCTAAATTGCTTGCAAAAAGTGTCTCTATTGGTTCTAAAATGCAAAAAGTGTCTTGGTTCCAAAATGCTTGCAAAAAGTGTCTCTTGGTTCTAAAAGGCTTGCAGAAAGTGTCTCTTGGTTCTAAATGGCTGCAGAAAGTGTATTGGGTCTAAATGGTTGCAGAAAGTGTCTATTGGGTCTAAAATGATTGCAGAAAATGTCTATTGGGTCTAGAATGCTTGCAAAAAGTTTCTCTATTGGTTCTAAAATGCTGCCTGGCTAGAATGACTGAGCTACAGTTGTGGCCTCCTAATTTGAGGAAGGACATCCTTGTGATTGAGGCAGTGCAGCATAAGTTCACAAGATTGATCTCTGGGATGGCGGGACTGTATATGAGGAAAGATTGAGAAGACTAGGCTTATATTCACTAGAGTTTAGAAGGAAGAGGAGGGATCTTGTAGAATCATATAAAATTATAAAAGGACTGGACAAGCTAGATGCATGAAAAATGTTCCCAATGTTTGGGCAAGTCCAGAACCTTGGGCCACAGTCTTAGAATAAAGGGGAGGCCATTTAAAACGGAGGTGAGAAAAATGTTTCACCCATATGGGGAGAATACAGGCACGGGTTATCAATTGTGGTTCAATCAGCCATGATCACAATGAATGGTGGTGCTGGCTCGAAGGGCTGAATGGCCTCCTCCTGGACCTATTTTCTATGTTTCTATTCACCCTATCATGATTTTATTCACCTCTAAGATTACTCCAGTCTCCAATGTTCCAAAGAATCGAGTCCCAGCCTACCCATGAGCTAGCCGAACAGTGAAACAGGCATCAGGGACTAAATGGCCTGCCTGTTTGTGGAAAATTATATACTAATACAGCATGATGCACATTTGAAGTCATGAAGTTCATAAGTTCATGTGATAAGCAGAATTAGGCCATTTGGCCCATCAAGTTTACTCCACCATTCAATCATGGCTGACCTATCTTTCCCCCTCAACCCCATTCTCCTGCCTTCTCCCCATAACCCCCGACACCCGCACTAATCAAGAATCTATCTCTGCCTTAAATATATCCACTGACATGGCCTCCACAGCCTTCTTTGGCAAGGAATTCCACAGATTCACCACCCTCTGACTAAAGAAAACATTAAAGCAAACTTTAAACTAAAAAAGGATTTATACAACCTCTCTGTGGAAAACACCACAAAACCAACAGGCCAGATGGCCTTGGGTATCTTCTCTGGAGCAACATAGCCTTTAGGACAAATAATTGTTCTCAGAACATGATGGAACGCATGTGTGGGCTGATTGTGCAAATGCAGCAGTTGGAGAGCGCAGAATAAATAAGATGCACATGGTGTATTAGTACCTTAGTGATTTATTATATTCCTGGTTATGCATGAATAATGACCAACATATTATAAGGAATAGGAGTAGAATTCAACCATACAGCACATCGAGTCTACTCCTCCATTCAATCATGGCTGATCCATCTCTCCCTCATAACCACATTCCCCTGCCTACGCCCCATAACTTCGAACACCTGAACTAATCAGGAATCAACCTAACTCTGCCTTAAACATATCCACTGACTTGGCCTCCACCACCTTGTGTGGCAAACCCACAATAAGGAGAAAGATGAGGAAAAGCAGACCTGGCGAGAAAAAAAAAAAGTGAGTTTCCAATCGAGCTGGAAGATCGACCTACCGGTTGACAGCATTGGCGATGCCAGTGGGATTTTGGTACAACAGCAGAATTGCTAAGTACAGTAGTGACACATGCAAGCACATGGGAAAATGTCAGCCACATTCTGCAAATACGTTAGGGCGGCACCGCTAGTGGAACAACTTAGTCACAGCTCCAATAATTCCGGTTCAATCCTGCCCTTGGGTGTTGTCCGTGTGAAAGTTTGCACATTTCCCCTTGCGGCAGTGTGGATTTTCCTGTTGATCTGGCTTTCTCCCACAACCCATACCTGCGCAGGTTATTAAATTAATTGGTGACCGCAAACCTCCTTGAGTGTGCGGATTAGTGGTAGAACCTGCGAGGAAATAATGGGAACGAGAGGGTATAGAGAGTTAGTGTAGAAATTAGCACTTGCTGATCAACGTGGATTTGGCAGCCTGAAGGCCACGTTTCAATATTGCATCTCCACAATTCCATAATTCTAAGACCGAAACAAAGCACCGATCAGCTACTGTTGAGAATTATATACTGAGAAAAGGGTGACAGTTCAAAAATGGTGACAAAAGCAAAAAAAATCAAACACTAGAGGGCATAGCTTTAAGGTGAGAGGGGCAAAGTTTAAGGTAGATGAGCGGCATAAGTTTATTTTTAAGAGGGTGATGAGTGCATAGAATGTGCTGCCAGGGGAGGGGGTTGTGGCAGATACAATAGAGGCATTTAAGGGATTGGATAGTCAGAGTCCTAGAGTGATAGAGTGTGGAAACAGGCCCTTCAGCACACCTCCTCCACACCGGCCAACAATGTCCCAGCTGCACTAGTCCCACTTGCCTGCGCTTGGTCCATAACCTTCAAAATCAGTCCTATCCATGTACCTGTCTAACCGTTTCTTTAACGATGGGATAGTCCAAACCTCACCTAGCTCCTCTGGCAGCTTGTTCCATACACCCATCACCCTGTGTGAAAAAGTTACCTCTCGGATTCCAATTAAATCTTTCCCGCTTCACCTTAAACCCATGTCCTCTGGTCCACGATTCCCCTACTCTGAGCAAAAGACTGTGCATCTACCTGATCTATTCCTCTCATGATCTTATACACCTCTATAAGATCACCCCTCATCCTCCTGCGCTCCAAGGAATAGAGACCCAGCCTACTCATCTTCTCCCAATAGCTCACAGCCTCTAGTCCTGGAAACATCCTCGTAAATCTTTTCTGAACCCTTAAGCTTGACAATATCTTTCCTATAACATGGTGGCCAGAACTGAAAAATATTCTAAATGCGGTCTCACCAACGTCTTACACAACTGCAACATGACCTCCCAACTTCTGTACTCAATACTCTGACTGATGAAGCCTTATCTACCTGCGACTTGACCTTCAAGGAACCATGCACCCTAGATCCCTCTGCTCTACAACACTACCCAGAGGCCTACCATTTACTGTGCAGGTTCTGTCCATGAATGTGCAGGGAATCAGAGATATGGATTATGTGCAGGCAGATACGTGTAGGTCTTGGCCTCATGTTCAGCACAGATATTGTTAGCCGAAGGACTTCTTCAGGTGCTGTACTGCTCTCTGTTCTATCTAGGCAAGCAGTTCATGACAAGTTACATTCGATATCAATTGCACAGGATCAACAAGAAGAATTGATAAGAACCAAAGTTGGAATCGTAACCTAATGCTTGAAATGCTTCATGCTATGAACCATTCTGAAAAACTGCTTCAACCTGCTTGCCATTGTACCTCACAGTACTATTTGACAAGCCCAAGATCCATATGTTTTACCAGCCACTATCAAATAAAAGCTAATTGCATGTTGAACAAATTATGCTAAATAATAATGTTCAAGTTCTTCCGTGCCTTAAATGTCTACTTTTGCTTATTTTTTTGGAGATACAGCACAGAAACAGGCCCTTCGGCCCACCAAGTCCGCACCGACCCCCGCACATTAACACTATCCTACACACACTAGGGAGAATTTTACATTTATACCAAGTCAATTCACCTACAAACCTGTCCGTTTTTGGAATGTGTGAGGAAACACAAGATTCCGGGAAAAAACCCAAGTAGGTCGCAGGGCGAACGTAAAACTCCAAATAGACACCACTTGCAGTCGGGATCGAACCCGGGTCTGAGGCGCTGCAAGACCGCAACTCTACCGCTGCGCCACCGTGCATCATTCTCTAAACACATTTGGCAGCATTGACCTGCAAAGCACAACCATCAGGTTAAAGTGAGCCCAGAGCGACAGTCAGGAGAAACTGAATAAACTGGAATGTTCAGGTACAATTCATAATTTATTGAAATGGAGGCAGCAGTCAATGTAGACAAAAAGTCCAGAAAAGATCAATTAAAGCTGCAGAGCAGGACAATATATAGAAGAAAATTGTTCGCTGTCCTTTAGAAATTGATACAGAGCAGAATAAAGTTGAAAGGTTTCGAGTACAAAATCATGAAATAAGTCAAAATGCCTGTGCAACGACTTAAGCGCTCTCATTTTTTAATGGATGGGCCAAAAGCCTTCCTAACCTGGATTTTATGACAATTGGATATTGTTCATTATTGATTTAAATTATATTTTTCATTGATTGAGGTTTATATATTTCTTTATAAAGTCGAAACTCTGACCAAAATGAGAAATTTAGTTAGGCAATAACCGACAACGATAAAACATTTAAAAGTTTATATGGCATAAATCATAGCCAAATAGATAACAATCATGTTTAAATCACAAACCACACACATTTATTTGATTATAAAACTTCCTGATCAACCTTGGTGTATTACAAATGAACTTAAGTATTTGCCAGGAAAATGAGTTGACAAATGGTTAGGAGCAGAGACTAAAAAAAAACCTAAATGCTAACAGATGGCGGACTGCAGGAATGGGGCACTGTTGTGTATGGCTGCTCTGCCTGCAGTCCGCCCTTTCACCCTTTATTTTTATTTTTAGTCCTGTTAAAAAAAAAGTTAGTTGGAGGACTTGTGTGGGGTGGGGGAGGGGAAGGGGGAAACTTTATTTCCTAGTCCCCACCTGGTCGGAGAGGCTGCTTCCCTCTGAGCTGCTTCTTCGCGGCCTACCATCGTAACTGGAGCGGGCATTTCCTGTCGGGACCGGCCGGGACTACAGTACAGCGCTGGGACACCATCAGGGAGCGGGCGATGCCTGACCGGGTCGCCGTGCGGTAAGCTCCAGAGTGCTGAGACTCCCAACATCGCGGATCTGTGGCTGCGGGCAGTGCTGGATTTGGAACACCGCGGAGCCTGGGTTCCGAGATCGCCAGAGTCGGAGCTCCAGCCAACACGGCCCGAGGACTACGGGTGCCACGGTCTCCGGGAGGAAGCGGCCGCTCCAGACATTTTCCAAGCCGCTGAGGAGTGTTCACCCGACGCTGGAGTTCCAGCTTTCCGGCAAAGAGGGCCTGAAAACATCGGACTGGCTGCGGAGGCCACAAATAGGCTTCGACCTCGGGTGTTTCACGGAGGAAGAGGACTAAGTTTTTTGATGCCTTTCGCCGCAGTGGAAAATTTTAATTCTGTGGGGGGACGTTCATGTTGAATTCTATAATGTGTTGTCATTTTTCTTATTTTTAATTTTTCTATGGATGTACGGAAACATTATTATTTCTTTTATGTAAAGCACTCGTTTCAACGCGAGTTGATTTAAACGTGCTATATAAATAAAATGGACTTACTTACTGACAGTCTAATGTTCAAGTACTGAATTGATGTTAAGGGCCTGTCCCACTAACGCGACTATTCAGTGACTGTCTTCGACCTTCAAGCGCGAGAGCACTCGCCTGAAAAACTGCGAGCTGGATCGACCGTCAGCGATGAAACAGTGAGCTGGATCGACCGTTTGCACACACACACACACACATCGCAAAAGCGGGGGCCAGGGAAAGCGAAGGAGGGGGAGACTAAGAAGCCAGGTAACTTTTAATAAAGTTTAGCGGGCATTTAACATTACCGGTTGGTTTATTTACCTTTTTTTCCTCAATTAGCTTTACCTTCGACTACATTCAATTGCCTTTGATTACCTACGATAGCATTATGACTACCGCGACTAGACCCAAGAGTAAAAAAAATATCGATTTTCCATGGAGACCTTTTTTTTTAAAAAAACTCGTGGGCATTTTTCAGCTTGCTAAAAAAAATGGCGCAACCTAACAAAGGCCTCGAGTAAGCGGGAACTATTCCCGAGCAAGAAGGAGAGTTACAAAGACCTCCTAGGACCTAGTGTCGACCATGCTACAAGCATGAGTCGAGGGCAAACTCTTGTAAACTCGCGAATTAGGTCCCCGCAGTGGACAGGCCCTTTAGACAGACGGGGCTTGACCCTAAACGTTACCCATTCCTCCTCTCCAGAGATGCTGCCTGTCCCGCTGAAGGACCTGTCCCACTTTCATGACCTTTTTTTACTCGAGGACATTTTTCATCATTTTGAAAAAACGCCTCAACCTACTTGATGCCACGAGTACCTACGACTAGCTTCACGACCTACCTACGACCTTGTGACGACCATGTTGCGAGTATGAGTCAAGGGCAAACTCGGCAGAGGTCGTGAAAGAGGGACAGGCCCTATAGTTAATCCAGCTTTGTTTCTTTCTTCAGTTTAAAACCAGCATCTGACACATTGTATTGATGTTGTTGGTTTCTAGAGCTCACTAGAGGGTAGCTTTCAATTTCAGAGACAAGAGACTGCAGATGAAATCTTGATCAAAAATTAAAATACTGCAGAACCCAAGGAGGTCAAGCAGCATCTGCAGAAGGAAATGCCAGGACCAGGACCTTTCTTCAGACTGAAACAGGCCTTTCGGCCCATCAAGTCCACGGCAACTATCAATCACTATTCAAAATTATCTCAATTTTTCATTCACTCCCACACACAACGGCAATTTTGAGGCCAATTTAACCTACAAACCCATACTTACGGCCCGGTGGCATTGCTGGCTTACAGCGCTTTCAGTGCCAGTGACGCAGGTTTGATCCCGATTACAGGCGCTGTCTATACGGAGTTTGTACGTTCTCCCCGTGAGTTTTCTCCGAGATCTTGAGGTTCCTCCCACACTCCAAAGATGTACATGTTTGTAGGTTAATTGGCTTGGTATAAATGTAAATTGGCGCTAGGTGCAGGGATCATTGGTCAGAATGAACTTGGAGGGCCGAAGGGCCTGTTTTAGCGCTGCACTAATAATAATAGTAATAGGCCCCTCTCGGTCATGACCGACCATGGGCGATGCATCCTGGTTGGATGCAAGCCTGGTCATATGGCGATGTCATATGGAGGACAGACAGGTACCTGGATAGGGAGGGATACAGATCATTTATGGACAGGTGGGACATGTTGGCCAGTGTGGGCAAGTTGGGCCTGTTTCCACGCTGCATCACCACACTATGACATAGGTCCTATCACTTGCTAACTCCTGCCGCACCACTTCCCTCTCCAGAAGCTTTCTCTCCTCTACTCCGAAGACAGCTCCCGAACTGAAACATCTGTCCATTTCCCTCCACAAATGCTGCTTCATCGAGTTGCTCTAGCACTTTGTGTTTTGCTCAGCTGACTGGCATGCATCAGCCCACACTTCTTGCGATCTCAATTCATTAATTGCAGAATTAAATCGCCAAATATGATAACCCATATTCTTCGCCAGCAGCAATGCTAACCAATGTTCTTTTAGAAAAAAAGTTTCACAATTTGGATTTATTTTGTTTTGGAAACAGGTAGGGGAACACAATTAGGCAGTATTTTACAACTGCATCCAATAACAAATGTCACTTATACGAGATGACCACAGTAATCATCAGTATCTTCAATTATTTATTAAACCACAAAAAAACTAACTTTTTTTATTGTTCAAAAGAATTAATGATGCATGAGCCACAAGGTGTGCCCTTCAGCAATGAGGAGTCGCCATGCTTTATTGGGCATGGCAATTTTTTATATCATTACAAGCAGCAGCAGCAGCAATTGTTGGCTTCAAAACCATGTCATAAAAATCAAACCAATTTTATCAAGTTTCACTGCGTCTTAAAACTGCACACAAGTATTCATAAAATACATCCATAAACGACTCCCATCGTTACGAAAATATTTAAACCATGGTAAATAAAAATCAGTCAGAATTTTACGGGATTTTTAAGGAATACTCAGTAAGATACAAGAGGGAAGTGTGCGCGCAGCAAATGTTGAGCAAAGGAACACAGTGGCATGTGTACATGTGAACACAAGAGGAACAATGGAAATCACTGCTACTGCCAAGAATACAGGCAAAAAGGAAAGAACATTTCTCAAGATTTGCAATGATCTGATGGAAGATGCAAGGCGTACAGGGCAGAATAGTGAGGAGAGAAGATGATAACCCAACCAAAACCTTCGATTTAAAATGCAAGATACGCAGAAATACCAGTTTTAGTTTTAGAGATACAGCATGGAAACAGGCCCTTCGGCCCACTGTGACCATGCCGACCAGTGATCCCCACACATTAACACTATCCTACACGCACTAGGGACACTTTAATCTTTTACCCAGCCAATTAACACTACATACCTGCACGTCTTTGGAGTGTGGGAGGAAACCGAAGATCTCGGAGAAAACCCACCTAGATCATGGGGAGAATCTAGGTCACGGGGAGAATGTACAAACTCCGTACAGACAGCGTCCGTAGTGAGGATCGAATGCAGGTCTCCGGCGCTACAAGCGCTGTAAGGAAGCCACTCTACCGCTGCGCCACCAATATGAAATAACACTGAAATAAAAACCAGGAATGCCCAGAAGGTCAACAGTATGTGTTGCAAGAGTATTTCCTAGCCAACAGATGCTGCCTATTTTCTTCTTAATTTAAGATTTCCAATACCAGCAGTATTTTGCATTGGAAGTACATTGGGGATACAGCGCGGAAACAGGCCCTTCAACCCAGAGTTTGTGCCGACCATTGTTCCGCGTAGACTAGCACTATCCCTGCACCCATTGGGGACAATATATAATATTGACTGGCCTTGAGGGAGACACCAGGAATATTGCCCAAACTGAAATCATATTGCCCGAGTCGAAGACGAGGGCAATATGATTTCAGTGCGGGCAATATTCCTGGTGTGTCCCGAAAGAAGCCAGTCAATATTATAATTATTAGCTATCCGCACGTAAATTAAAATAATTCCGTCGTCGTCAAGAGACGCAAATCTCGCACTGCTGGAGGCTGCCATGTTTGTTTAGATGCCGTGACCCGATTCTTCGCGGTGAACTTTGGCCGGGTTCGTGTCCCGGATGTACGCCGATGTAATATTTCATCTTTGTGATTGACCGCAGTTTTTCTACGTAAAGTCAATGGCGAAACCCGGAAGAAGAAAAATACCAAGTAATATTGCCCGCAGGAAACTGCGCGTTTTTGGACCAATCAAAATACCAACTAATATTGCCCAGTAAAACTCCCTTGTATAGGTAATAATTATATAATATTGACTGGCCTTGAGGGAGACACCAGGAATATTGCCCAAACTGAAATCATATTGCCCGAGTCGAAGACGAGGGCAATATGATTTCAGTGCGGGCAATATTCCTGGTGTCTCCCGAAAGAAGCCAGTCAATATTATAATTATTACCTATCCGCACGTAAATTAAAATAATTCCGTCGTCGTCAAGAGACGCCAATCTCGCACTGCTGGAGGCTGCCATGTTTGTTTAGATGCCGTGAGCTGATTCTTCGCGGTGAACTTTGGCCGGGTTCGTGTCCCGGATGTACGCCGGATGTAATATTTCATCTTTGTTATTGACCGCAGTTTTTCAACGTAAAGTCAATGGCGAAACCCGGAAGATGAAAAATACCAAGTAATATTGCCCGCCGGAAACTGCGCGTTTTTGGACCTGTCAAAATACCAACTAATATTGCCCGGTAAAACTACCTCGTATAGGTAATAATAATAGAATATTGACTGGCCTTGAGGGGGATACGACATATATTGCCTGAAGTAGATTCATATTGCCCGAGTCGAAGACGAGGGCGATCTAGTGAGGGCAATATGTCGTATCCCCCGAAAGAGGACAGTCAATATTGTTATTATTACCCATATCAGACATCTAGAGGAAAATCTCAACATCTCAGCTCGGCGGACTTCCACGTAAAATTTAGCCAAAATGGACGCCAAAGTCTTCCTGTCTGCCGTTTGAATATCGATATCTAGACCCTTCTCCATCAAATATTCCTTGAATATTGTTACTGCTTGTTTCGTTGCCTTCTTCGTGTTCTGCGCGTCTTTGTTTTGTAAAATCTCGTCAAATTGCTGTTCGTCAAAAGTCGCGAACCTCTTCTCGCAGGAGGCTGCCATTTTGCTTGTTTTGTCGAGAACAAATTCTAAATTTCCCACGCAGCGCCACATTGCCAAGTTCCCGGATGTGAGACCAGGGGAATATAAGACTATATTTACCGCTGTTTTAACACGCAAAGTCCATAGGCGTTCGCAAGAAAGGGGAATACAAGAAAATATTCCCCTGTTAACCCTGCTGGCACTCAAAACGAAGGGAATACAATTTTGTAAAAGCATAGCTCAGATGTGTGATATGGGTAATAATATACAATATTTACCAAAGCCAAGTAACCTACCACTCTGCACGTATTGAATGTTGGGTGAAACCAGAGAAAACCCACATGGTCACGGGGAGAACGTACAAACGCTTAACAGACAGCACCCTTAGTCAGGGTCGAACCCGGTGTCTGGTGCTGCAAGGCAGCAACTCCATCGCTATGCCACCACGCCTCACATTACTTCTGTAATGTATTCACAATGGTAAAGCAAAAAATTGGGCAACAATTTACTGGAACCAGCACTCACATTTTGATGAATGACCAAATCATTCATTTTAATTTGACCAAGATCAGGACATTAAGCAAACCTAAAATTTCAAACAAATTTAATGCAATCATTTTCATTGCCAAGGTCAGACACAACCAGTTTAATAAATCATACAAAATTGTCTGCAATTTTACAATGCTCTCCGACTACTGCACTCTAGTATCTGTTCACCTTCTATTCCCAGGTTCCTGGAAATGGGTTTAAATCTATAACCTACTTAGAAAGAACAGAGAGTACTACCATTGAGCCAAGATGTTTCAACAGTGAATCAGGTCTTGAAGTTCACGATTGATTCAGATATGCATAGCAAGCATAGCATTTTAGACTAAGCAGATGTAGGCTCACAGGTGGGGGTGGCTGGAACGAAAGCTTAGTCTTCTCCTGATCTTCTTCTGACTGCTTGAGCTGACACGTCACCGTGGTTATCTCCTATCTCGGGTAAACATCACACCCCTGAAAAATTGCATCAAATCCCTCGAACTACCTTTCTCCCATTTTATTCCAGGAATTCTGTCAGAGCTCCTCATGGTCATTGGAAACCTGCCTAGTTTAAAATGTTAAGGCCAAATAACTCAAACTAAAAGATCAACGTTCCCAGCATTTACAGAGTCGAGACCGAGTCGCCCGAGCTACAAGACTAAAAGCAACAAAATATCAATTCACTTCCAGGGCGAATGTTTAGTTTAGCAATACAATGTAGACACCGGCCCTTCGACCCACCGAGTCTGCGCCGACCAACGATCCCCATACACCAACACGATCCTACAACCAGGGACAATTTAGAATCTTTACCGAAGCCAATTAACCTACAAACCTGAACATCTTTGGAGTGTGGGAGGAAACCGGAGCACCCGGGTAAAACCCACGCTGTCACGGGGAGAAGGTACAAATTCAGGACAGACAGCACTCGTGGTCAGGATCAAACCCGGGTCTCTGGCGCTGTGATGGCCGTGGTTGAGCTAGAAACCCTTCAAGATTTTATGGGACTGATGGAGGAACTAAGGACTAACATCAGCAAGGCAGAAGTGGAGGGCTAACACAGGAATGGTGGTCGGGCTGGTGGGTCAAATTGCCTGTTCCCGCATTGTCATTCGCACATACACATGGGGGTAAGTTGCTCAAGTAAAAGGCTGTCCTTTATGCTATCTTGTGTATGTTACATCTGACTGGGAGTGATCACTGAACAAATATTTGCAGTCTGAAAGCATAATATGCATTCCATCAGTACTCCTTCAGTATGTGATATTTGCCATTAAATATCAGACTTGTACATATTGCATTTCCCATCTCTGCCATGGAAACTGCAAAGAGGAATTCTATCATATGTTGATAGAATGCGGCGACTGGGCTTGTATACTCTGGAATTTAGAAGGATGAGAGGATATCTTATTGAAACATAAGATTAAGGGTTTGGCCACACGAGAGGTAGGAAACATGTTCCTGATGTTGGAGTCCAGAACCAGGGTCCACAGTTTAAGAATAAGGGGCAAGCCATTCAGAACGGAGATAAGGAAAAACCTTTTCACACAAAGGGCTGTGAATCTGTGGAATTCTCTGCTTCTGAAGTGAAGGCCAATTCTCTGGATGCCGTCAGGAGAGCGTTAGAGCTCTTAAAGATTGCAGTCCGGGGACATGGGGAGAAGGCAGGAACGGTGTACTGGTTGTGGATGATCAGCCATGATCACAGTGAATGGCAGTGCTGAATGGCCTACTCCTGCACCTATTGTCTATTGCAATCTGAATCTAGATCAACGTGAGATTTCAACAGAATATTTCACATATCTAGTTCAAATTAATTTATTGTAGATTAAAATAGAAGCAAAGTAATTCAGATTCCACACAAGCATAAAATTAGGTTATCTTCAACTAGAACAGAGGTGTAAATATAGACGAGATTTTAAACATTCAGTATGGAGATTATCAATTTGGATTCCTATTGACAATTGCTCATCTTGCTCACCTTTTAGTTTCTGAAACATTACATTTCTAATATGGCCCGTGCTTTAGGGAATGGTTGGACAGGCTAGGTCTTTATTCCTTGGAGTGAAGAAGATGATGGGGTGACCACATAAAGGTGTATGAATCATGAGGGGAATAGATAAGGTGAATGCATGACAGGGGTGTGAAGAACTGGAGTTAAAGATTTAATGTGGGAGGGGCAAGATTGTATAGGAACACAAGGGGCAACTTTTCATCAGAGTGTGGTTAGCATAGCTGCCAAAGGAGGCAGTTGAGGCAGCCATTATAACAGCATTTTAAGGACTCTGACAGGCACATGGATTGAAAAGGTTTAGAGGGTTGTGCACCAAAAATAGGCAAATCTGGCTCCTTAGATGGAGCACCTTGGTCAGCATGGACTCCTTTGACCAAGGGCCCATTTCCATGCTGAACGACAAGGACTAATAGATTATCAATATTGCTATCAGCCTTTGACACCATGGCTTCACTTGGTGTATTAGAAGCATTGGAGTGATAAATTAGAGGAACCTTGCCACTTTACTACTAAATACAATTACTATTTTGTTAAAGGTCATCGTTCTAAATTAGAGATAAACCACTCTCAAAAAATGAGCACTAAAAGCCAAATTGACAATGGAGCAATTAAAATCTCAATGCAGCAACAATTAAACTGCCAGTAGCAGGAATATGCACACTACCATATTCTTCTTGTTGCCCATTAAGTAAATTGACCAACATGAGAAAATTAATCCCAATTTCAATTAGAGTCATCATGTCAGTGTGATACAGTGTGGAAACAGGCCCAACTTGGTGACACTGGCCAACAGGTCCAAGCTACACTAGTCCCACCTACCTACACTTAGTCCATATCCCATCAAACTTCTCCTATCCATGTACCTGTCCAACTGCTTCCTAAACATTGGGATAGTCCCAGCCTCAACTATCTCCTCGGGCAGCTTCTTCCATACACCCACCACCCTTTGTTCCAAGGAATAGAGACCCAGCCTACTCAACTACTCCCTATAACTAAGACCCTCTAGTCCTGGCAACATCGTTGTAAATCTTCTCTGAACATTTTCAAGCTTGACAATATCGTTCCTATAACATGGTGCCTAGAACTGAGCACAATACACCAAATACAGTCACCAACATCTTATACAATTGCACCATGACCTTCCAACTTCTATACTCAATACTCTGACTGATGAAGGCCATGGTACCAAAAGCCTTTTTGACCATGTTATCTACCTGTGACTCGACCTTCAAGAAACCATGCACCTGCGCTCCTAGATCCCCCTGCCCTACAATACTTCCCAGAGGCCGACCATTCAGTGTAGGTCCTGCCCTTGTTAGACATTCCAAAATGCAACACCTCACCTCAATTCTAATCAGTTTATCATAGAGAAAACAGTTTCACCACTGGAAAATCAGTCGCTTCAATGAAAGTTAAAAGCAGTTGTCAACAGATCTTAGTGTAGTATGAAACTCAAGATCCAAGACAACGTTCTTGGCTGGGAAAGTCATTGTAAATGATGCCCAACTGATGGGATGCTCATCATAAAGGTTGTTCATGCTGTAGGCTTTCCGATGCGCCCGAGGAATTAATAGGACAATGGAAACTCTGTTAGGAGATCGTTGAGGCAGGTACGATAACATTTGAAAGACATTGGGACAGGGAAAAAGTTGAGACAGATAATGGGCCAATGACTAGCAGGTGGGACTAGTCTCGACGGGCCATCTTGGTTGGCAGCGGCATGTTGGGCCAAAGGCCCAAGTGTGTTATTTTTGTGGCATTGATAATGTAGCTACAATTCTCCTGATGTTTGTACACCTACACCACATCCTTGTAATTACATTCTAGTTTTTACCACTTGGAACTGGATAGCAGTGCAGGTGGGGAACATTTGATTACCTTTGTTAACGCGAGTAAAAGATGAACATTCAGCTACTATTGCAGCAATACTTGCATAATTGCAGTACAAAAAGCACAAATTTTCAAAATTCCAAACTATCTGGGCAAACCTGATCAGCAAGATTGAAACTGCTAACATTCACATTTTTTTGTTCTTGCTTTCTCCCCAAAAACAAGCATCCTGTGCAATTAACTTTCACTGAAGTCTTACAACAGCGCTGAGGAGGCTACCCTTAATAGTCAAGAGCAGCACAATGGCACAGCTGGTAGTGCTGCTGCCTGACAGCACCAGAGACGAGGGTTCAATCCTGACCTCTGGCGCCCGCTGTGTGGAGTTTGCATGTTCTCCGTGACCTCCAGTTTCCTCCCGCATCCCAAAGATATATGGGTTTGTAGGTTTATTGGCCTCTGTAAATTGCCTTAGTGTGTAGGGAGTAGATGCAAAAGTGGGCAACATGGAACTAGTGTGAATGGGTGTTGAAATGGTCAACGTAGACTCTGTGGGACGAAGGGTTTGTTTCCATGCCGTATCTTTCTGTATACGAGTTCCCCTTCAGAAAGTGAAGCTTTCTCAGTCTATGAAACTATTACATCAATTCAGTGCATTGTTTCAGCATAGTTGGTGGAACTTTTACCTAGGAATCAAAAGATTATGGTTTTTTAGGTTACACTTCAAACTGCCCTTGGATAGCACTACAGGGATTGCTGCATTGTCAAATGCAGTGGTAACTCATTATGAAGCGACTAGTTCATCGCCATCATCTATAAAGCATGTGGGAATATTGTGAAGTTATGAAAGAGACTGTAAAATTCCTTTCTACACAAAGATATGGAAAAATTGGTTTAGGTTTAGATATACAGCGCAGAAACAGGCCCTTAAGCCAACCGAGTCAGTGCCGAACAGCAATCCCGCTGCACCAACACTATCCTACACAATTTACAATTTTACCAAGCCAATTAGCCTACAAATCTGTATGTCTTTTGGAGTGTGGGAGGAAACCGGAGCACCTTGAGAAAACCCACGCAGGTCACGGGGAGAACGTACAAACTCTGTACAGACAAACACCCGTAGTCATGATCAAACCACCACTGCGCCACCATGCCAATATGGAAACAATGGTTGGGGTAATTTTCTAAATTTAAAAATGTCACAGAAAAATACCATTAATGTTAAACAACATTTTTAACTGAAGAATATAGATTGCCAAGTAATTATCTTCAGAGTAGCCCCAGAGGGCAGCAGTAAAGGGAGATCCTCAGATGCAGCAACTAGTTTTTAATCAAATGACTCCAGTAAACAAAGCCTTTTGTTACTGTGGAAGAAAATGCTCCTAGTCTTCATCGCCAAATTTCAGTTTGCCTAGCCATCAGGTCATAAGTGAGAGGAGCTGAATTTGGTCATTCGGCCCATCAAGTCTACACTGCCATCCAATCATTGCTGATTTATCTCTCTCCCTCCTAATCCCATTCTCCTGCCTTCTCCCCATAACACCCGTACTAATCAACCTGAACTAGTCCAACTGAGTCCTCTGCACTGGTAAGTAAAGGATGGTCCATCTCTTCCCCAATCCAACCACTGAGTATATGCCCCTCCCTCACCCTTCCCAAAAATAGGATTATCTTCCAGCCTCTTTCAAAATCATCATTCCCTTTCTTCATACTCTGCTGGATCTAGGCATTCCCTGCATTGTTAAAACACAAAACAAAGTATGGTTGACCTCACAAATCAGCTCGCTGACAACCAAAGAATAGGTCTTCCAAGTGTGCTGGTGGCATCAAAGTGGATGGGGTAGGGCATGCTGCAGTGAGGATATGTGAACTCGCATCCAAACGCAGATAGATTGTGTGCGTGGGAAAAAGCCTTGGCAAATGGAGTGGAACGTGGGAAGGTGCGATATTATATACTTTGGTATGGGGAAAAAAACAAAAAAGGCAGACAATAACCTAATTGGGGAAAGACTGCAAATGAGTCGAGTGCAGGGCGATTTATGAATATTTGTGCATGAACAAAAAAAAAGTTAGCATGTTGGTGCAGGATGTAGGTAGGAAGGTAAATGACATCTTGGGCCTTACTGTAAGCAGGTTGGGGTTTAAAAATAGAGCATTACTACAATAGACAGGTGTTGGTGAGACCACACCTGGAATGCCATGTACAGTTGCAGTCCCCTTATCTAAAAGGGATATACGGACAATGGAGGCAGTGCAGGTGAGATGCAACAGGCTAATTCCTGGTATGCACGATTACTCTAGTTCAGTCTCGACCTCCAGTCCTGTCTGCATAGAGTTTGCACATTCTCTCTGTAACTGCATGCATTTCCCAAATTGCTTACATCTAATCCCGTATACCAAAAATTACTGCATTGGAAGGTTTATTGGTCACTGAAAATTGTGCCTAAAACTTGAGTGAGAGAATTTGCATCGAACTGAGGAGAGCATGGGGAGAATAAAATGGGATTTGGAGGAAAGAGGAATGGTAATCAGTACAGGATTATAGGGCCAAAGGGTCTGTATTGTGTTGTATGAATCCAAGAGATAAATGGTTTCAAGAGAGTTAGACAGAGCTCTTAAAGTTCGTGGAGTCAAGGGATATGGGGAGAAGGCAGGAATGGGGTACTGATTGTGGATGATCAGCCATGATCACAGCAAATGGCAGTGCTGTCTTGAAGGGCCTGCTCCCACACCTATTGTCACAAATGTTTGAGGCATGATCTTATTGAAACATTCAAAATGCCAAGGTAACAAGATAAGGAAGATAGATAAAAAGTTGGAGTAATTCAGCAGGTCAGGCAGCATCTCTGGAGAAAATAAATGGGTGTTGTTTTGGGTCAAGACCCTAGAAGTCAGGAGAAAGGGGAAGGAGAGATAGATGGTACTCAGCAGAAATGAATATCTATTTATGTCGCTCGTTGCCCTTTCCCGACTCGGTCTAAAAAAGGGTCTCGACCCAAAACGTCACCTATTCATTTTTTCCAGAAATGCTAACCCGCTGAGCTATCCAGCCTTTTGTGCCCATCTTTGGTTTAAACCAGCAACTGCCGTTCCTCCCTACACAAGATAGGGAAGATGTTGAGCCATTTCCAGTGGTTGAGTTTTGAATAAAAGACATCGCTGCCAAGTTCAGAAGTCATTTAAATTGATGTGCATTGGAATTTCTTCAGAGATTTCTGGAATCATCTTGGGTTTTATGGAGGCTAGATTGAAAGAGGTACATTTTTTTAAAGTCTGAGGATAAAGCCTGTGCAGATCTGTGATGACCGCATTAAATGGAGGGTCCGGCTCCCGTTTTCCCATGGGTGGGATTTTTAAACATATATCCTTCATTACTTGCTGAGATTAGTTTAGCGATATAGCAACGCAGCAGGCCCTTCGGCCCACCGAGTCCATGCTGACCAGCAATCCCCATACACCAGCACTATCCTACATAATCAGGACAATTTACCATGTTGACCAAAACCAAATTAACCTATAAACCTGTATGTCTTGTGAGTGTGGGAGAACCCGGAGCACCAAGGGAAAACCCACAGTCACAGGGAGAATGTACAAATTCCATATAGACAGCATCCGTCGTCAGGATCGAACCCAGGTCTCTGGTGCTGCAAGGCCACAACTGCGCCATCACGTCGCCCGCATTTTCCTTATTCCTTTGCATTTTCTCCTTTAAATTTAGACTTTGTAGCCATGAATATCAGAATTATGTGAAGCCATGAATATCACGGAATTAGGAAAAGGTTTGGTAATGTCTGTTGTCATGCCACAAACAAATCAAGTGGTGGTTCATATCGATGGAGCCTTCAGAATGCTACATTGTGTAAAATAGTTGCCTATGTGACATTGATAGCAAGAAAGGGAAAAGATATGGAAAACAATCATAAATTTCCTCAGAGTTTCAAACAATCGTGAAATATTTCAACAATGCACAAGTGATTTATAAAGATATTATTTAAATAAATGATCAGAAACCAAAGGAAAAAGTTTTATATTTTTCAAAGTTTCTCAGATCCATGAAACTTTTATATTGCATACATTTACTTTTGAGTTCCATAACATGGCAACCATCATTTACCCAAAGATCCCACCAGCTACTGAGCAATATAGAACTAGCTCACTTTTCATGTCAACTTAATGAAAAATATTGGACAAAACAGATCTGCCAAATTATTTTTCAAATAGTAGTTTAGTGATACAGTGTGGAAACAGGCCATTCGGCCCACCAAGTCCACACTGACCAGTGAACCCCGCATGTTAACACTATCCTACACTAGGGACAACTTTTACATTTATACCAAGCCAATTAACCTACAAACCTGTACATCTTTGCAATTTGGGAGGAAACCATAGTCCTCGGAGAAAACCCACGCTGCTCACGGGGAGAACGTACAAAGACCGTACAGACAGCACCCGTAGCCAGGATCAAACCAGGGTCTCTGTCGCTGTAAGCTTTGCAAGGCAGCAACTCTACTGCTGTGCCACCATCCCGCAACATTTTTGGGACACCATTTTCACACAGATGGTGGCGGGTATATGTGGGTGCACCAGAGTACAAGGAATTATTTTCATCCAGTTCAAAAGTGCTAGTTTAACATCACAGCCTCAAAAGGAAAGCCTTGGCTTTACTAAGATTTACTAAGATTCTGAGCCATTACTGATTCACTGATCAAACAAGTTATTAAAAGTTTCAAGTTCACTTCCTCCGATTTTGCTTTCAACCGAGCCCAGAGATCGACTAACATCCTGCCATCTAGCATTTAGTTACCTTGCGTGCGTTCTTTAGACAATCACTTTACTGACACTTAGTTTTATGTCATAATACTTTAAAAACAGCTATCAGGTGAACATGGTGGGAAAGCCCATAGATTAAATATCACCAACTCATATGGTGTAATGCTCTATATCAAAGGATTGCTCAAACAATTTTCCATTATCCAAGAGATTACAAGATCCAGATTTGCTAAATAGCATTCCAGTCATGAGTTTATGCTTTATGGGCTAAGGATTTCATAAGTTAAAAAAAAGATTTAAACATTGGCATCTGGCCCCCAGCCCCACCTTCCTTCCTCTTCCAGTTTTAGACAAAATGCTAGCGTAACTCAGCAGGACAAACAGCATCTTTGGAGAGCAGTAATGGGTGACATTTTGAGTCGAGACCCTTCCCCTCAGCTAACAATGATATATTTTACATTTTCCGTGAACATCCCGTTTGATCTCCAGTTTTAACACCTTACCCTTCCGTAACCGTCTCCTCTCCCCTCAAAAATCCCGACATTCTCCTCTTCCGGTTTCCTTTTGCAAATAAATTGCTCATTTACATTTATTCCTGCAAGGTTGAAATTCCCGAACCAATATTCTTGACTGAAGACTCCTTTTACTAGCTTCGTCACATTTTATGATGGAGGCGGTTGAGGGGGAATGGGGAGAAAGAAACATCACTAATCCAAGTCTCATCCCAAGGTCTTTCATGCATTTTCCCTATTAAACTGAAGTAACAGTTGGGAACAGCAATTCTGGCTGAATTGAGCTCAAGCTCCTATTCCTCTTTCTATTACTGCAATAAAAGTGGATCGGTCCTTACCCAGGCAGCTTTGATACACATTAATAAGTAATTAGGTTTATTGGCCAAGTATTCACATACAAGGAATTTGCATTGGTGCTCCCCCCACAAGTAACAAACAACACGGCATAGTGACAGTTACGAATAACTCGGAAAACACTAAACATTAATATATAATAATAAAACATTAATGATAAAACACCATTGATCAAGCATGTGAACCAACAAAATACCAGATCAAAGGGAGGCTACAGATTTTTGGCTGTTGAGTAATTAGGTTTTAAATTCCACCATAGAAAGCATTTGGCTAAGCAAGAATAGTTTTTTTTTTAATTAAACCTGTCGAGATATGTGGATTATTAGATTATTTTTTGGAATGCAGAAAATTGAGTAGTGATCTTTTTCAGGCGTATAAAATCATAAGGGGAGTAGAAATGGTGACTGTCCCCGATTCCTCCCCTTTTGGAAAACTTTATTGTCATTCAGACCTTGCGGTCTGAACGAAATTTCGTTGCCTGCAGTCATACATATAGTAAATAACAAAACACACAATAAACACATATTTAACATCCACCACAGTGAGTTCACCAGACACCTCCTCACTGTGATGGAAGGCAAAAATCTTGTCTTTGTCTCTTCCCTTCTTGTTCTTCCTCTTCCTCTGCGCCGAGGCGACCCGGGCCTCCGATGTTGTGACCGCACCGGGTGATGTAAATAAGTCCCGCGGGTGAACCGCGCTCCGCGAGCGGGCCGGTTCAACTCCGCGGCCCGGGGCGGTCGAAGCTGCCGCCCTCCAGTCCAGTGGACGCAGCTGTTGCTGCAGGAGCTCCGGAAGAACAGGTCACCAACCTGTGACCTGCGAGCTCCCGACGATGTCGTCCACCGGGCCCGCGGCCGAACCTCCGAAGTCGCTGCCGCCACCACCGCCAGAAAGCCACCACAGTTCCAAGTCGGGCCGCCCGAACCTGCCACAGCCCCGAAGTCCACCAGCCCCACGCTGGCAAGTCCTGGCTGGCTCTGCCTCCGGAGCCTCAAGGTCGGTCGCAGGTGGAGGCTGTCAGCTCTGCCATTAGGCCTCAGCGCAGACGGAGGGGAGACGGGGATACAACAAGAAACGTCGCATCCCCCCAAAACGAAGAGACTAAGAACGTTTCTCCTCCCCCTCCCACACACATACACTACATAATAACTCAAATTAACACTAAAACAAGACAAGAAAACAACAAATTTATCAGATTGGATTCTTGGTCTGTAATTATTTAGACCTATGTCTTTTAAAATATTGAGTGCTTGGACAGATTTTGAGGGATATGGGCTACAGACAGGTGGAACTAGTGTGGAATGGGATAAGTTGGGCAGTGTGAGCAAGTTGGGCCGAAGGGCCTGTTTCCACGTTGTAAGATTTTATGATTCTAATGATGCTGGCCTGAAATGTCACCTGTCCCTTCTCCACCTTTCCCCCCCAGGCTAGAGGAATCAGGAAAGAGGGAAGATGTTTAAGGTGAGAGGGGAAAGATTTCAAATGAACCCGAGGGACAACTTTTTCCCCAGGTATATGGAATGTGCTGCCAGAGGTAGTTGAGATAAATACAATAATATCTAAAGGACATTTGCACAGGTACATGGATAGAAATGGTTTAGAGGGATATGGGACAGGCAAACAGGACGAGCTCAGAAGAGCTATTTTGGTCGGCATGGGCGAGTTGGGCTGAAGGGCCTCGTTCTGTGCTGCATGAGCATGGCTCTAAAATGTCTGAAGATGTTTTTATTTTACTTCTTTTTCAAAAGCACAGCTATTTTTAGTTTGCTGCCTCTGAAGTTAAACCTTATTAGAAACGTTTCCTCTATTATTTTATCCAGTGACCCTCTTTGCAATTGAGGTCAACCTATTATCTGGGTTGTTCCCATGGAAAAGCCAGTCAGTGTGTTAAAATAATCAAATACAGAACTGCAGAGCAGCAAACACCTTCAGGGTCCCCTTCCGTCACATCACTCCACTGTGTTACTAAGCGATGCTCCCAAGAAAAATCAGCTTCCATGTTGGATTTTAACAATGGAAACTTGTTCCAAAAGAGCTCATTCTCTAGGCCTGCCACATTGACAATGGAATTCAACCATCCCGCAGAGTTACTCATCATTGTCTATCTCTCGCGCTTCCCTTATCCCTAACCAGTCTGAAGGGTCTCGGCCCAAAACCTCACCCATTCCTTCTCTCTGGAGATGCTGCCTGTCCTGCCGAGTTACTCCAGCTTTTTGTGTCTACCAACAAATCTAAAGATAGCTTCTGAATAACACAAAAGAGAGCAGAGAATATAAATAAACACTCAGGGCAGCACAGCTCTGAAGAGTTGCTGCCTTACAGCGCCAGAGACCCAGGATTCGATACCGACTACAGGTGCTGGCTGTACGGAGTACATACGTTCTCCACATGACCACCCTCCAATGACATACTTTGTAGGTTAATTGGCTTGGTGTAAAAGTAAATTGCCCCTAGTGTGTGTAGGATAGCGTTAGTGTGCAGGGGTCGCTGGTCAGTGTGGACTTGGCCTGTTTCCGCGCTGTATCTCTAAACTAAACTAAAAAAGCAGTTTCCCGTTTATATCGCAAACAAAATCCTCACATCTTAGCATCCTATCTCACAGTTCTGAAGCAGCCTGAACCAAAACGTAGTATTCTTCACCACGCAGACCACATTATATCACCCCACGTCTACCTCAATGCCTCCGTTGGTATAGCTGACCACACACCATGCTCTATCCCCCTAACACTGTCTGGTCCAGCTCTATGTTACACTCAATGAAACAAAAAAAAAAACTGCAAATACTGAGAATCTGAAACAAGAGCAGAAAATGCTCAGCAGGAACCGTGGGAAAGGAATCAGTAGTTATGTTTCTTAACTTGGATGTGATGAAGGATCTTTGACCCAAAACATTAGCTCAATTTCACTTTCCAGGGTTGCTGCCTGATCTGCCGAGTGGTTCTACCATTGTCTACCATTCTGAGTTTTAATACCATTTTAACATTTAACGCAACCACAGGACCTCCACCAAGGCCTTATCTCTGCAACCCACAGTGCAGCTTGCAGAGCTGTGCACACGTTTACCCCTTGGCAATCTACCCTCACCTCCCACTGCCTCATCCCTTGACTGGAGTCTTCATGAGGCATCATAAGACCAGGCTCAACTCTGGTGCAGGTAACATCAGGCTTCTTCTGCTCCAGTTTTGTAAGCTGCTTACCCGATTTTAATCAATTCCTCCAAAAATCTTCACACCTCACTGCCCCATCCTCCCATGACATGCTCTATATTTACCATTCATGTTCCTGGTGGATGTCTCAGATTACAGCAAATTTGGCATTTTATTTGACCATAAGATGCGTAACAGGGCCCAAAACACTGTATATTTCTACCTTGCTAATATCAAGAGTCAAGAGTGTTTTATTGTCAGTTGTCCCGGACGGGACACTTCTAAAAGGCACAAAGTGCTGGAATAACTCAGCAGGTCAGGCAGCACCAGTGGAGAAGGGACAGGTGACATTTCAGGCCAGCATCATTAGAGTCATAAAATCTTACAACGTGGAAACAGGCCCTTCGGCCCAACTTGCTCACACTGCCCAACTTATCCCATCCACACTAGTTCCACCTGCCTGTGTGTAGCCCATATCCCTCAAAATCTGTCCAAGCACTCAATATTTTAAAAGTCATGGGTCTAAATAATTACAGACCAAGAATCCAATCTGATAAATACCAGGCCCAAAATGCAATATCTGACATAGTTACCATCCACACTGCAAATCAATTTGAGTTCACCGTCACATGCACACGTATGGTGAGATGTAGATACAATGAAAATCTTACTAGCAGCTGTATCACAGGCACAGGCAAAACAGACATTAGTGCAAAAATGTACAATTAGAATACAGGTCCATGGCAGTGCAGGATGTCCACAGAATTCCATTACCAAGGTAGGATAAGCAATGTGCAGGCGTTGAAAATATCCTTAAATACTGCAGCCAATTGGTGTTCACTGGTCTTCAGCACCTGACCAGGTACACCTTTGCATGGATTTACCCTCCTAAAGGATGCTCTGATGGCAAGCTCAGCAACCATAAATTCATAAGGTTATCAGGGAATTGTGTAGGTGTGCCATTGTTCTCCCTTGCAAAGGGCGGATAAAAGGGCGGGAGCTCATTGGAAGTGATGTGTCCTTGCCCCTTATGCCACCTGTTTTTGCCTGATAGGAGGTGACAGCATGCGAGCCTTACCACCACTGTCAAAAGACCACCTGCGACTCCAGCTTGGCCCACAATTGCTTTTCGTGCTCATGGTGGCCTTCAGGTCTTACCTGGACTTGTACGACTCTGGATCACCCGTTCCAAATAACACAAATCTAGCCCTCAGCAGATTACTAATCTCCTGGTCGATCCAAGGCTTCTGGTTGGGGAAGACTCGAAATGGTTTTCAGGAACACACATGTCCACACATTTCTTTATGGAGTTGATGACAACTGCAACATATTCTTTCAGCTCCATTGATGAACCGTTTCAATGAGTTCACTGCTGATGAGTTTGTACATTACCTTCTCAGTTTGGATTACCAAGGAAACAAGACAAATAAAATATTCATTCCCACAAAAGCATATTTAACAGAGGCTTAAGATAGACACAAAATGCTGGAGTAACTCAACAGGGCAGGCAGCATCCCTGCAGAGAATGAGTGGGTGATGTTTCAGGTTGAGACCCTTCTCCAAACAGTCTTGTCAGTCACATAAGCCTTTCACACTTTAAGAGTCACAACTTTTTATTTTACACAGAAGGTGGCAAATGTTTGGAATGCAGTGCCAGGGTTAGTGGTTGAGATAGTTACAATTGTGGAATTTGATAGACTTTTGGATAGGCATGTGGATATGCAGGGAATGGAAAGATACAGATTACATGCGGATAGTTAAGAGATGGTCTTGGTATTATGTTTGGCACAGGAATTGTGGGCCTTTGCTTGTGCAACACTGCTCCATGTCCCATGCTGAGACTGACAGCAAACCTACTCTTCGACACTAATTCCTGCACTCAACACATGGCTCCTAATCTAGGTAGTCCGGCCATAAAACACACGCTACATGGAGCAGCTAAAGACAGATCTGATGCTCATAGAAACATAGAAAATGGGTGCAGGAGTAGGCCATTCAGCCCTTCGAGCCTGCACCGCCATTCAAAATGATGACGGATCATCCAACTCAGTATCCTGTACCTGCCCACTCTCCATAGCCCCTGATCCCTTTAGCCACAAGGGCCACATCCAACTCCCTCTTAAATATAGCCAATGAACTGGCCTCAACTACCTTCTGTGGCAGAGAATTCCACAGATTCACCACTTTGTGTGAAAAATGTTTTTCTTAACTCGGTCCTAAAAGACTTCCCCCTTATCCTTAAACTGTGATCCCTTGTTATATCCAGTCTATCCAAGCTGAGTCTATCCAGTCTTTCTTCATATGGAAGTCCTGCCATCCCAGGAATCAGTCTGGTGAACCTTCTCTGTACTCCCTCTATGGCAAGAATGTCTTTCCTCAGATTAGGAGACCAAAACTGTACGCAATCCTCCAGGTGTGGTCTCACCAAGACCCTGTACAACTGCAGTAGAACCTCCCTGCTCCTACACTCAAATCCTCAGATTGGAGTCAGCCTCTGAAGAATACAAGGAGTGTGCTGGCCATCTTAATTTAATTTCGTTTATTGAGACATGTACAGAGGTTTTAGTGAACAACTTTTTTGTTGCGTGATCACCAGTCAGCAGAAAGACTACATGACAACCAAGCTGTCCGCTGTGTTTCCTGCAAAGCACAGGGTTTGTGTGACACCACTGCTCTATTCCCTAGGCCTCCGTGTTGCGTTAGTTCTTCAGGAAGGAAACCAGCAAAACAAGATAAACTAGAAAATAATTTGCGATTGCGTGGAATATTGCTGGCACTAAATTTCCCAATTATATTTCCCCACTAAAGCGATCGGACCCGATGATAATTGCAGCATTTTCCGTTTCGTTTTCCAGCATCAGCGGTGTCTTCTTTTAAGTTTTCATGTACAATTCCATACAAGCGGTATCAACTATCCTAATTGAACACGGGCTGCCGGAACTGAGAGCGCAACTCAACCAAATGCGCCATTGGTGTCCCACTTATTCAAAGCAACATTGTAGAAAAGAACAAGCAAACTAGACCGGGCAGCACAACATTTAGCTGCTGCATGCAAATTCAACCATTGAGAAGACTCGTGGAGAGGATGGGAGAACTAAAAACGGCACAAAGCGCTGGAGAAAGTCAGCAGGTGAGACAGCATTTCTGGAGAACTGTAAGGCTTCCAGCTCCACAAGATGAGCAATAACGAAACGAGATAAACAGTTCTCCATTCTGTAAAACCAAGGAATTGCAGATGTTGGTTAATATCGAAAAAAGACGCAAAGTGCTGGAGTAAGTGAGCAGGTCCGACAGCATCTCTGCAGAATATTGATAGTTGCCGTTTCGGGTCGAATGAAGGGGGTCTCGTCCCCAAACGCCACCTATCCATGTTCTCCAGAAATGCTGTCTCACCTGCTGACTTACTCCAGCACTTTGTGTCGTTTTTAGTTCTCCCATCCTCTCCACGAGTCTTCTCAACGGTTGAATTTGCATGCAGCAGCTAAATTTTGTGCTGCCCGGTCTAGATTGCTTGTTCTTTTCTACAATGTTGCTTTGAATAAGTGGGACACCGATGGCGCATTTATTTTTGTAAGATAAATTGGTAGCAATAACAAAACATTCTTCTAGCGTTTCTCCAACACCTGGAAATGATTGCATCTGCCCGCCCGCCCGCCAAAGGTCAGTTGATATGGTCACCGTGTCAGTCTCAAGGCGGAGGGAAACTGGTTCCAGGGAGCCTCCAAATACCCAGTTCAAGAAGGAATTTGAAAATTGAGCGTCAAAGGGTGCCGGCTATTTTGGTCAAGAGCTCATTGCCTGGGGCAGTCCCAATCAGAAGATGCAAACGCCATTCATTCGTCTCTCCCTATCGGGAAACATAAATGTAGGGCATCTCCATATACTATAGTTTACGAACATTGTGCAAAAGTTAACTGTAACGCTCGTTTTACAACGGTTAAAATTGGCCCCGTGTTAAAAGTTATCACCTTGACATAAGCGTCTCCAACAGAGTGCAATTCGCAAAGAGCCACGGTAGAGTAGGTCAACTTTTTTTTAAGTGACAGGCAGCCTGGACTCAACACATTCTCTCCGTTCCGCTTGCAGGTAAATATCCCCCACTTTAACTCCTGGTATATCATGTGTTCATCACCGAGCCCCAGCGTCTATTCCACCCGCATGTTGCCCTCCCGAAGGCAACTTGTGTGATCCGCGTACTGAGACGACAGCATCACGGCGGGCAACCTTATTCAGCAAGCTTGCAAGGCGAGATTTACCGAACTGGGTGGGATGAGGGTCTAACGTCAAGAAATAATACACATTCCATCGCAGCCCAGATAGACAGAAAATGCTTCACAGCAACAACAACAACAACAACTAAGAAACACACCTCAGGAACATTTCTGTGGACGAGGTCCCATCACTCACCTATCTTCGCCAAACTGGCCACCAGGATCCATAGAGCGATAACGTAAGGGGACTGCACATGCTCCCAGTGGAAGGAGACGATGTGAAAGCCATCCCCGTGGCCCCCCGTCTCATTGCCTCCGCCAGCCTCGCCGTGTTCGCTCTGGGGATACGCCGCTGCCTCCGAGGTCCAAGCCACCGGGCAGCAGAGCAACAGCCCAAAGCCGGCCAGCAATGCACAGCGGGGCGCAAACTCGCTCCGGCCTCTCCCCATCTCCTTCCGCGAGTGTGACTGACTCTCTATCTCTCTCTGGCTGGCCGGCCGCCTGTGTTATCTGTGTGTGTGTGCAGCTGTTTCTGACCAGGTCCCGGGTGAAACCGGCTCCGAATACTCCAACCAGTCCTCCCAGCCGCTCTATTTATAAACTCGACCAATTAAATCGGAAAGGGGAGGGGGTGGGTGGAGAACGAGTCAATTTGCAAGTTAATTGAAACACCGGGGGACGGGGAGGAGGCAAACGAAAAGAGGTGACTTGGATGTTGGGATTTCGTCGTCGTGTGTGTCGCAATCAAACTACACTCATGTCTCACCAGCTCCCAGCTGTCCGGGCATCCTAAAATGTGGCTTTGCCCTTATCCCTCGCCACGTCCCCCCCACAGCTACCTTTAACTTAAAAAAAGACATTGCCTTCAGGAGAAGGACTCTTGAAATACTTTGTGCCCCGCACGTCTAATTCCAACCATGCCTGGAGTCTTGGTGAAACAGCCAACCCGCAGCATTCGAACGAAAAAAATGTTAACACGTTAAAAAAAAAACACATTATTTTAATCATATTTTGTGAGACTTTGCTAATGTGAAGATCGCAATGGAGATATTTCTTAAATTAAACACAAAGGTCGAATGTGAAAGGTCAGGGGGAAAAAAGGAAGAAATGTACCTGCTCAACGACTATCCATTGAGTCATACAGATCCTGTACATGCACATGCAGTCTGGTTTCATCGTTTATGTAAACTGAGTTACAGACAGAGTTTAAACTCTGGAGTGTCTTCCCTAAACTTCTGTCTATTTGACCTCCATCCCTTCCCCCCTTTGACTCGTCCTTCTTTGACCAATGTTTTGATTATCTGCTCTAATAAGTTCTCATGTTCATAAATTATAGGGGCAGAATTAAGCCATTCAGCCCATCAAGTCCATTACGTCATTCAATCATGCCTATTCTATCTTTCTATCTTTCCCTCCCAACCCCATCCTCCCATCTTCTCCCCATAACATTTTAATATCCTTAATAATCAAGAACCTATCAATCCCCACCTTAAAGATACGCAATGACTTGACCTCAATGACTGTATGTGGCAATAGCTGTCACAGATTCACCGCCCTCTGACTAAAAGAGTTCCTCCTCTTCTTCTTTCTAAAGGTACGTCATTTTATTCTGAGGCCATGGCTTCTGGTCCTATTGCCGGGTAAAAAGATTAGTGTCAATGTTGGGGTTCAGAATTGTTCTACTTCGTTAAAGATGCTCTATGGCTTCAAACCCTTTGGGTGAGGAGAAGTCGGAGAAAGATAGCTCACCTTTATGTTTTTAATTGCCATCAAGTGATCTCTGATGAATGCGAGGCATGTGGGACAAAAATGACACCAAGTGCTGGAGTAACTCAGTGGGTCAGGCAGCATCCCCGGAGAGCATGGAGAGGTAACATTTAGTGTTGGGACCCTTCTTCAGACTGAAGGATATGGATTCTGAATATGAGCAGGTTTCATTTCACCTGTGCTAAACTTATATTTATTTATTCAGACATGCAAAAATAGAAAAAGAAAAAAACATAGAAAAATAGATGCAGGAGTCAACCATTCGGTCCTTCGAGCCAGCTCAGCCATTCAATATGATCCTGGCTGATCACGTAAAATCAGTATCCTGTACCTTTGTTTCTGTAAAATGTTCTGCATACGTATCATGCCTAGTTACCTTTAACATAGTGACTTGCTTGACTACTTCAATGGGCTGTCTTGAGTCACATACAGACAGTCAAGGTAAGAATGGTAGATTTCCTTTCCTGAAGGACATGAGTGAAACAGGTAGCTAAGAGTCATACAGCTTGGAAACAGTCCCTTCGGCCCAACTCATCCATGCCGACAGAGATGTCCTATCTAAGCTAGTCATATTTGGCCAAATTTAGCCCAAATTCCTCTCTCCAAGTGCCTCTCCCAATGTGTTATAAGTCGGCACCAGGCCTCTAGAAAGATGAGGGGGGACCTCATTGAAACTTACCAAATTCTGAAAGGCCTGGATAGAGTGGATGTGGAGAGGATGTTTCCATTGGTGGCAGCATCTAGGCACAGCCTCAGAATAAAAGGTTGTATCTTCAGAAAGGAGATGAGGAGGAATTTATTTCATCAGAGAGCAGTGAATCTGTGGAATTCATTGCCACAGATGAATGTGGAAGCCAAGTCATTGGGATTTTTTTTAACGTGGAGATTGGCAGTTTCTTGATCAGTAAAGGGCCTGTCCCACTTTCACGACCTAATTCACGACCTCTGCCGAGTTTGCCCTTGACTCATACTCGCAGCATGGTCGTCACAAGGTCGTAGGAGGTCGTAGGTAGGTCGTAGCAGGCCGTGATGCTAGTCGGAGGCACTCGTGGCATCAAGTAGGTGGGGGCATTTTTCTAGCCTGATGAAAAATGTCCATGAATAAAAAAGGTTGTGAATTAGGTCGTGAAAGTGGGACAGGCCCTTAAGGGTGTCAAAGGTTACAGAGAGAAGGCAGGAGAATTGGGGTGAGAGAGAAAGATGGATCAGTAGTGATTGAATGGCAGAGTAGACTTGATGGGCCGAATGGCCTAATTGTGCTCGTATGACCTATGAGCTTCTAAACGCATGAATGGAGTTGAGAGGGAAAGATAGGTAAGCCGTGATTGAATGGCAAAGTAGACTTATAGGGCTGAATGGCCTAATTCTGCTCCTCTGACTGATGAATTTATGAAGTCTCCTCTGGCATGCATCTGAGTGAAACCACCGTCTGAGTGAAAATGTTGCCCCTCAGGTTTCTATTAAATCTTGCCCCTCTCACCTTAAACCTATGTCCTATGTTCTTGATTCCCGCACCTTACGTAAAAGGCATGCATTCACTTTATCTATTCCCCACATGATTTTACGCACCGCTGTAAGATCACCCCTCAGCCTCTTGTGCACCAAGGAATGAAGTATCTTCAACCTTTCACAATAACTCAGGCTCTAAAGTCAGTTACTGAATTCCATTTTTCCTAAACCAAAGGTTGTCGACCTCCACCGTGGTGAGCCCTGTCAACTGCCCTCAGTCAGGCGAATGACAACAAACAGGAGACAGCAGCAGCGCCAGAGCTTGGCGCATGCGCCCTTTTTAGGGCGGGCACCTATGGATGTCGAACCGGATGGCATCACCCTGCTGCGGACTTCTGCTGCCTCAAACGCAAGAAGACTTCTGTTGTCAATGGAAATTGGTCCATCTGTAAACATGCTCTTCTAAGCTTCTCCCCAGTCTAGTTCAGTCAAGAAAACACTGAGTCAAGCACTGAAACAACTATTTATTTTTGGACTGAACAACAAATTCCTCTATACGATACCTAAACCACCGCGGGTTCGATCCTTGTCTCTGCCTGGCCAAGCCCTTCAGCCTCGTGCAAGCAGAAACACTCCAAAAGGTCACGCAGTCCCGAGCGCTCTTCCAGAAGATCGACAAAGGACCTCGTGGGGACTGCCTTTTATAGGTCCCCCAACCTTGAGGGGCCGAACTACAAAGGGGTGGATTCTTTGCAATCCAATCAAACATATTAATTACAACAATACATTATTGACAGTTCCCCAAACCAATAACAGAGTCTCCCATACATTGTTTCAGGAGAAGCTTCTGGAAGAAGCTAACTTAACTTGAATAATGCAACATTTACCCTGGAATTCAAACAAACCTGCCAGGGCTCAACACTTTGGCCAATCAGCAAACAGCAGGGTAACTGTCAAGCAACATTATTTACAATATTTACAATGCTGCTGCAGTAATCCAGTCATCATGAGTACATCAGACTTGACCAAAATGGCCTAACACTAAATGAGTCCTTCACTAAAATTTGGTGCTATTAGTGCTCTGTTTTAGCCAGGATTTACACCTCCTCTTAACCCAATCAAACCTTTTCATAATTTTCATTTATTCCAAAGAAAATGATTCCAGCCTATCATTCAGCCTTTCTTCAGAAATGAGCGACCCTACCTTGGGAATATCAGTATAACATCCAAATCACAGAGAACGTGAAATGAAAGTGATCAATTAAAATCATACTATTAACAAGTACAATGAACTCCAGTCCATTTGATGACCACCAATTGCAGACGGCCTCTTGTAATGATTGATGCTCTGTATTGATCCATGGTCACCAAAGCAACGATAGCGTAGCCTTATAGGCCATTGTTTTCCTTTGCATTAATTTCAAAGATTGTGCATCGCTGTGAGGAAGAGAGTGGGAGGGATCGTGGAAGGGATAGAGAGACCGAGAGAGAGAGATTTGTAGTTAAAGACGACAAGAAATAAAAATCTGAGCGGCGGTGACACGAGATCCAGAGAAATTCACATCACTTTCATGTCAAGACAATTGACAATCATAGTTAAACCTTGTTTATTCAAATTCTAATTTTATTGCAAAGTACAGGTTAATGAAATTCTAATCTTATTGCAAAGTACAGATTGGAACAAAAATTACCATCATTGCATACAAAAGAGAATCTTAGATTGCCTCTTTAAAGCAAAAGACAAATTGAGCAACAGTCCTTTCAATCATCAAAGATTGGGTAAATGATCTTATATTAAGATGACAATGACAAATTTAATTTCCTGCTGTTCAAGTTTACATCTGTTTCCCTTGTATTTCCCAAGCCATGGGAGATAAGTAAAATGTTTTTTCAAAGACCACACTAACATTTCCTGGGTACCCACATCCTGCTTTAATTAAAACCTTGAATTTGGTGTGAAGTTTCCTCATTGGCATCCAAATATAGATTCACTTAGACTAGGAGGTGCTGGAGCCAAGTTACATATCCACTATGAAAGCCAAACTTTTTTAACTTACCGCCAACTTACAAGTCACCTATTCTTGCAAGTTAAAATTATCAAGTTTATTTCTGAATGTGCAGCACTCCGTCAGTCTTGCACTGGACTGGAGAGGCAGCCGAGACATTGTACTCAGACTCTCTAATACTGCCTTAACTAATGATAGTCGCTGCCCTTCAGGCAGCAGCCAAAGTGACTCATTAAATTAAATTACATGGTAGTAATTATAGTTATTGTGAAACATTTCCAATCTCAAGGGATTTCTGGCCAATGTTTGCACAAAATGGAGAAGGATGCATGAAGGCATCATCAGGAGTTTCGCATAAATGGCACCATCTCACAAACTCTCCCTTTAAACTTCCTGCTCCCATCTGCGGCCGAGTCTGTTCTTCTGCACCAGAAGATAGACACAAAAAGCTGGAGTAACTCAGTGGGACAGGCAGCATCTCTGGAGTCAGGAATGGGTGACGTTTCGGGTCGAGACCCTTCTGCTTCTACACCAGCACATCAACCACCTCAGAAACAAGAGCACTGCCGCAAAAACATGTCAGCCTCAATCCCACAGGAATGCCAAAAAAGACAAGGATTAATCGGAGAATATCAGAATCAGTTTTGATTATTATAGAGATACAGTGATCATTAATGTAAATCATAAATTTACTTAAAAATATGTGACTGAAAATACTGGAAATATCCAACAGGTGAGCTGTCATTTGTATAGAGGCAGATGATCAGCATTGCAGGTCAATGATCTCTTATCAGTGCTGGGATGGATCTGGTGCTGAGCAAATGCAAGTTCTAGGAAAGGAGGAAGGCAAGAAAGAACAAATGGGAAGGACCATGATAGAATGAAACCAGGAAAGAGTAAATGATGTGTAGAAAGGAACTGCAGATGCTGGTACATACCGAAGATAGACACAAAGTGCAGAAGTAACTCAGTAGGTTAGGTAGCAACTCTGGAGAAAAAGGCAGGCGAAGTTTCGGGTCGGGTCACTTCTTCACACACCAAGTAAAGAGTGCAATGTACAAGGAGATGTTAATGGGATAAAGAGGTAAAAATAATAAATGGTATTGTAGAATCATTATCACAGACTGCTTTTGTTGTTGAAGCCTGTGAAGTGCCTAATTAGAAGGTGGGATGTTGTTCCTCAAGCTTCCATGAGCTTCTTTGGAATAGAGAAGGTATGTGTCAGACAGGAAGTGGCAAGTAGCTAGAAGACAAATTAAAATGACAAGTAGCTATTGTACTGTATATCTTTATTATCATTTTTCCTGAGTACTTACATACCCAGAGGAAACGAAAAAACGTTGCTCAACCAGTGTCCATTCAGTGTGCGGTAAAAAATAAATAAAAATAAAAATAAAAATACATATATCATGAGTTCCAATCGGCAGCGGCACGACAATGGCTCTGCTTCAGTGTGTCCAGGTTGGTGGTTGGTGCGCGATACTTTGGCAGGGGGCAAAGTCCGTTTATCAGTCTTATAGCCTGCGGGAAGAAGCTGAGGAGCATCCTGCTGGTTTTGCAGCTGATGTTCCTGTACCTCTTCCCAGATGGCAGGATGGAGAATATGTGATGCGATGGGTGGCTAGAAGACAAGAATCATATTGAGCAATGTTGTTCAATAAAGCAATTATTTTGACTTAGGTTTTCCTTCAATAAACTTACTTTATACCAGTATTATCATAATTTGGATATTGAAAAAAACCCAAATCGGTCACTGAAACAGGCCCTTTGACCTACAGGGGCAACACCATCGCAGCCTCCAACTTCAGCCAGCTCCATGATGGTACGTCCACAGGGTCTGCGACCGGAGCACTGAAGGTCGATTCCAGTTGGAGGCCGCCAGCTCCTCAAATCTAGCAGCCCAGGACTAGCTGCAGTTCCAAGGTGGGCTGGCCTGCCCCGAGACTGGCTGGAGTGCACAGGCCACCCGCATGCCCTGGGACTGGCTGCAGTTCCCAGGTCGCGAAAAAACACGCCTGCGAGCCGGATGATTTTGGGTTACGGGCTGGATCTGGCCCGTGGGCCGTAGGTTGCCGACTCCTGTCCTAGATGTTAGGCTCATTGTATCCCCCCCCACCCCCTCCCCATGTTTTAAAAGTGATTTCCACCCCCTGTTGACGATACAAATGTCAATGTCTAAATCTCAATGTTCCTAAAGCATTTCTGAGAGTAACTGCCTCCTCCACAAACCGGCAATGCATTCCAGATTTAACTACCTTCTGAGTTAAAAAAAACCTTCAAACCGCCTCTAACTCCTTACCTACAACTCTGTCCTCTACTTTAAGATAGTTCTGCTGTGGGGTAAAAAATATCCTGAAGCCTAACCTATCTATGCCTGATAATGTTTGAGCATCTCGTTTGTCTAAAAAAGGGTTTCGACTCGAAACATTACCCATTCCTTCTCTCCAGAGATGCTGACTGATCCACTGAGTTATTCGAGCTTTTTGTGTCTATCTTCCGTTAGTTATGCTCTCCACCTCAAGCAAAACAAAGTCAGCCTACCACGTCTCTCCTTCTAACCAAAATGAACGGGAGGCGTGAAGCTGTTTCAATACCTGACTTCAGCTGATTTTCCCAAAAGGCAGAAGCATGTAGATGAGTAATAGTGCAGTGGTAGAGTTGCTCCCTTACAATGCCAGAGACCCGAGTTCGATGCTGACTACAGGTGCTGTCTGTACGGAGTTTATGTGTTCTTCTCTGGCTGCTCCAGATTCCTGCCACATTCCAAAAACATGCAGGTTTGTAGGTTAATTGGCTTCTGCAACTTGTTCCTAATGTGTAGGATAGAACCAGTGTACGGGTGATTGTTGGTCAGTGCAGACTCAGTGGGCCGAAGATAGAGTTTTCCACACTCTATCTCGAAACTAAAAATTAAACTAATAGTTCTTCTTGAGGGGGAGATGCAGAACTAATGAACTGTTGTCCTTACCTCTGCATCCCAATGGCGCTGCCACAGGTCTTAACTGAAAGCCACTGCATATCTGTATCAAGATAGGGTGGCTAAACTTATTGAACAGTCCACGACCTGAGTAACAGATTTCAGTGTCCTGAAATCTGGATTTCATGCTGCATTTATGCTGCCACTTTTCAAAGGAAAACATCCCAAACAAACTGACTCATCTCCAAAGTTTACGTCTTTACACAAGGCTCACCATTCACCTCTGGTACTAGATTCTCAGCTTCCTGATACACAGACTACTATCAGTAAGGATAGACAACAAAACATCCTCCACGATGATTCCCAACACTGGTTCCCTGCAAGGCTGCATTCTCAGGCCTTTAGAAATCCCTGTGTAGAGTCATAGTGATACAGTGTGGAAACAGGCCCTTCGGCCAACTTGCCCACACCGATCAACATGTCCTATCTACTCTAGTCCCACCTGCCTGCTTTTGGCCCATATCCCTCCAAACCGGTCCTATCGATGTACCTGTCTAATTGTTTCTTAAATGTTGCAATAGTTCCTGCCTCAAAAACCTCCTCTGGCAGCTCGTTCCATACACCCACCAAACCTTGTGTGTAAAAGCTATCCCTCAGATTCCTATTAAATCTTTGCCCCTTCACCTTCGACTTATGTCCTCTGGTTCCCGACTCCCATACTCAGGGCAAGAGACTCTGTGTGTCTACCCGATCTATTCCTCTCATGATTTTATACACCTCTATAAGATCACCCCTCATCCTCCTGCGCTTCAAGGAATAGAGTCCCAGTCTGCTCAACCTCTCTCTATAGATCAGACCCTTGAGTCCTGGCAACGTCCTCGTAAATCTTCTATGTACCCTTAAGTCAAGGGTTCTCCAACCCCTGGATTTGCATAAATTTTCATATTTGTTCATCATTAGTTGTTCATAAATAAGTGAAATAATATTGTTATGTGCTGTTAAAGTTGCCAGGGGTAAACGGGAAGAAAAAAAGTTGGGAATCCCTGCCTTAAATCGACACAAAATACTAGAGAAGGAATGTGTGATGTTTCGGGTCGAGATGCTTCTTCAGACTCTCAACCTGAAACGTCACCCATTCCTTCTCTCCAGAGATACTGCTTGTCCCGCAGAGTTAATCCAGCATTTTGTGTTATAATATTTTTTTTCGAAGTAACCCATCATAACAACGGTATAACAACTTTTCAAATACACAACCAACTTATTTCAATAAGTATACGGATGTTACGAATAATTCATATAAACTTCTATTTTTTAGAAAATAGAAAAAAGAAAAGAATAGATATTAATCAATAAGAATGGTGATTAAATAATAATTTTGATTATATAGAGAGAGAAAGAGAAAGAAAGAAAGAAGAAAAAAAGGAATAATAAAAAAATAAAAATAAAAAAATAAAAAAATAATTGTTATATATATATTTAATTAAAATAAAGTATTATATATATATATATATTCAACCATATCTGTTCAAAGAGTTCGTATTTGTCCATTAGGACAAATCTGATTCTTTCCAAATGCAATGTCTCCAACATTTCCACTGTCCACATTTTAATTGTGGGGGATAATTGTGGGGGATAATGTTCCCTTCCAAAATTTCAATATTAATTTTTTCCCTATTATCAAACAGTAATCCAAGAAATTTCTTTGGTTTACTGTTAATATTAGATTTGAATCCGGAACTCCTAATATTATTAATTTTGGATCTGGGTCCAGTTTAATTTTAAGAACTTCAGAGATAACTCTAAAGATTTCTGTCCAATAATAATTGAGTTTTATACATGTTACAAAACTATGCGTTAAGTTAGCTTCCAAGTTCTGACATTTATCACAAATAGAAGAAATGTTAGAATAAATTCTATTTAATTTCATTTTTGAATAATGTAATCTGTGTAATACCTTAAATTGTATCAATATATGTCTAGCATTTAATGAGCAACGATGTATACGTTGTAGGCTTTCTTCCCAAGTTTCCTTCGTTATAGATAAACCTATTTCATTTTCCCATGTTTGTCGATATATTTCCGAAGTTGGGATTTCCCTATCCAAAATAGTATTGTATATATACGCTATTCATTTTTCTGTATTTCGGTGTTTATTAAACAATTCATCTAATAATCCTGGTTTTCTATTTTTATAGTCTTGCGTATTTGACTTAATATAGTTTCTAATTTGTAAATACCTAAATATGTTATTTGACTGCAATCCATAGATATCCTGTAACTCTTGAAATGAAATAAATTTTCTTTTCTTGTAAAGGTGTTCTATCCTTTTAATTCCTAAATCAGTCTTCCTTTTTCTAGTGTCTAAACCCCTTGTCCACCAATTTTACAGATTCGATGGCTATTAAACAAACATTTTAGGGAGATATAAAGGGATGGCTTGAAATAAATATAACAATTGTCAAAAAAAATCATTTTTATAGCATTTATTCTACTGATCATTGAAATAGGTAGTGTTTTCCAATATAAAATATATATTTTTAGTTTATTTAACAATTGAGGGTAATTATATTTAAATAGACAGTTATAGGCTTTAGATACATTAATTCCTAGATATTTAAATTTGTCCGTGACTATTTTAAGTGGGAATTGTTCTAATATATTTAATTTTATTCCAGTTATAGGCATAATTTCATTTTATTCCAGTTAATTCTATACCCAGAAAATGTGCCAAACTTAATTATAACATTAAGTAGATTGGGAATACTAATCTCCGGTTTTGTGATATAAATTAAGATGTCATCTGCGTATAAAGATATTTTATTCGTTGTAGTTTTGGTATTATATCCATATATTTCTGGTTCTGATCTAATCATTTCGGCTAATGGTTCTATTACCAAAGAAAATAGTAATGGTGATAACTGATGTTGTCTCCCTCATATTTGAGATTTTTCTTACGTATTATTATCTTCATCATATCTTCAAAAACATGATCGTAAGCCACCTTCACAATCATCTGTCTTGGGGGAGCATCCCTCCTAGGGGTACGTCTCAATGCCCTGTGTGCTCGGCCCAGCAGAGTTTCTTGGTCCAAGTTCAGAATATCTTTTAGGAGTTCTGCAGCAAATTTTTGAGGGTCTTGATTTCCCTCTCGGCCTTCACGCAACCCAACAATACGCAGATTCTGACGCCTTTGACGTCCCTCCAAGTTAATGCATTTCTCAGTTATTTTGTGTAATAATTCTGATAACCGCTTGTTCTCGGCAAGACGCTTCTCGGCTGATTCAGTCAATTCTTTTATTGCGTCATTTTGTTGGTTAAGTGAGATTCTAATAGGTTCTAACTTGGTATCCAGCAGCAACTCCATCTCACCAGTTTTACGATTTACGTCATCCAACTGTTGTTGCAAATCAGTACCCGCTTTATCTTTCCATTCGTCCATCATAGTCTTTACAGTGGCTATAACTTATTTTTTGAACTCTTCTTTCAAATTTTCATGGCACACCAAAATATCATTTCTTAACGTCTTTATTTCCTCTTTATATTCTTTTTTCATATCCTTAAGCATTTGTTTTAGCTCACCCATAATAATTTTTTTGAGGTCATCCATCTTTAAAATATCTTCCTGGGAGGCACTCAAACTCGAGCCTGAGGCTCCAGTGAGGCCTACTTCCCTTTTCACAAGCTTTTTCCCTTGGTGGGGGGGGGGGGGGGGGAGCGATGCATCAACATTTTCTTAGTAAAGTCGCGCGCCTGATGACGTCACGTACCTTTTTAACGCTACCGGAGCCGTTCACACCCGTTCTCCTCTGGTGAGTAGTTTCAGTTAACCCCTTTTACCCCCGTTTTTTATACAATTTTTAGCGGAGCTGAATGGCGCGAGTTCCATCACTCCATAGCGCCACCGGAAGTCTCTAATCCAGCATTTTGTGTCTATCTTTGGTTTAAATCAGCATCTGCAGTTTCTTCCTACACATTTCTCTGTAGCCTTTCCAACTTGACAACATCTTGACAAGATCTTTCCTGTAACATGGTGCCAAGAACTGAACACAATACTCTATATGTGACCTCACCAATGTCTTGTATACTGTAATTTTAACATGAACTCCCAACTTCTTTACTCACTACTCTGACTAATGAAGGCTAATGTGCCAAAAGCCTTTTTCACCACCCTATCTACCTATGTCGCCATCTTCAAGGAACCATTTACCTGCATTAATTGAAACATAGAAACATAGAAAATAGGTGCAGGAGGAGGTCATTCGGCCCTTCGAGCCAGCACCGCCATTCATTGTGATCATGGCTGATCGTCCCCAATCAATAACCCGAGCTTGCCTTCTCTCCATATCCCTTGCTTCTATTGGTCCCTAGAGCTCTATCTAACTCTCTTTTTAACCCACCCTGTGATTTTGCCTCCAGTGCCCTCTGTGGCAGGGAATTCCACAAATTCACAACTCTCTGGGTGAAAAATAAATTCTCACCTCAGTCTTAAATGGCCTCCCCTTTATTCTAAGACCGTGGCCCGTGGTTCTGGACTCGACCAACATTGGGAACATTTTTCCTGCATCTTGCTTGTCCAGTACTTTTATAATTTTATATGTTTCTATAAGACCCCCTTATCATTCTAAACACTAGTGAATACAAGCATAGTCTTTTCAATCTTTCCTCATATGAGTGTCCCGCCATCCCAGGGATCAATCTGGTGAACCTACACTGCACTTCCTGCCAAGGGAGTGGATATTGTCAAATGTGTTCAGTAAAGTTTCCTCAGATGATGTATACAGGGCCCTACACAGGAGAGGGCAAAGCTTAAACTTCTCTTGGGAAATTAGGAAAGGCAAGTAACTGAAGTGCCCGTGAGTGAGCCCTTTGGGATTGGTGACCATTCGCTTGAAAATAGTTGTGGATAATGGCAGGGCAGGTTCACAAATAAAAAATTCTGAATTGGGACAAGGCCAATTTTGATTGTATTAGACAGGAACCAGCTCGAACTGTTTGGAGTGAGTCATTTGCGGGCAAAGAAACGTCCAGAAAATGGGATGCTTTTAATATGAGATGACAGGAGTTCAGGGCATAGAAACATAGAACATAGGTGCAGGAGTAGGCCATTCGGCCCTTCGAGCCTGCACCACCATTCAATATGATCATGGCTGCATGATTTTGTTAGAGTGAAGGGCAGGGCAAGAAGTGTAATGAAGCCTGGAAGGCGAGAGAAATTGAGGCTGTGGTCAGTAAAAAGAAAGAAGTGCAATACAGATATAAGGAGCTGGGATCAAGTGTATCCCTTAAGGAGTTTTGGGAACTGAGGAGCATTCTTCAAAAGGAAATCAGGAAGGCAAAAATGGGGCAGAAGATGGCTCGAACCGATAATATAAAGGAAAATCCCAAAAGATTTTATGTGCATTAAGAGAAAGAGGATAACTGGAGAGGGAATAGGACACCTCAGAAATAAACGGGGTAATTTCTGTGTGGAGCCACAGGAGATGGGAAAGGTCCTCAATGAGTAATTCTCCTCTATTTTTATCGTGGATTGTGTTCTGTTTCGATTACCCTGCTGTAAGAAGGATGTTGTTAAGGTGAGAAGGGAAAGATTTTAAAGGAACCTATGTTTTTTTAGTTTACTTTAAAGATACAGCGCGGAAACAGGCCCTTCGGCCACTGAGTCCGTACTGACCAGCGATCCCTGCACATTAACACTATCCTGGACGCACTAGGGACAATGTTACATTTTATAACAAGCCAATTAACCTTCAATACTGGACGTCTTTGGAGTGTGGGAGGAAACCGAAGATTTCAGAGAAAGCCCACGCAAGTCACGGGGGGGACATAAAACTCCATACAGGCAAGCAGGATTGAACCTGGGACCCAGACCTGTGGCCAGGATTGAACCTGGGACCCAGGTCTCTGGCGCAGTAAGGATAACCGGTCAGTGCAAATTCAGTGGGCCGAAGGGCCTGTTTCTGCGCTGTATCTCTATACTAATAAACACTGACTGTAATTGCTGTGGGATATAAAAGATGCCATAATGTTTTTTCTTCTTTTTGTCAACTAAAAATACAATAATGCAATTATTAAAACATAATTCTTATCTATTCTAGCTAATATTAGTGTTGAATATAATAGTAAGATTAAATGAGAACTTACCAGTTTGAAGTTTGATCTTGATTTTATGAGGAGTTACGTTGGTGATTACGTGAAGAAGGCCCGCCAGGACGCCTGCGCAGCAAACTTCAAAGCAGCGGTATGAAATCACAAATAAACAACACCGAAGTAAACAGTAAGATCAGTGACTCGAGAACTACCAGATGATCTTTTATGAGAGAGGGTTGGGCATGGTGGGCATGTAATCACCAACGTAACTCCTCATAAAATCAAGATCAAACTTCAAACTGATAAGTTCTCATTTAATCTTACTATTTTACTTCGGAGTCACGTGAGTGATTCCGTGAAGAGTTCAAAGCTTTGTGATTTCATGCCGCAGATTACAATCTCGGCATCCCACCGCATTTGATTGACTCGAAAGAGAAATAAATGCATTAGTAATAACATTGTATTCAATGTAATGATAGGGTTTATTTAACAATGTAAACAAACAACGGTAACCCTAAAATTTAGGTACTTAAAATGACATTGGCAAACAGCCCTGGATTGACAATTGGCCGATGATACATTTCTGAAACATCAGCTCATTTGCCCATCTGACGGCCACTAAAATTTGGTCGAAGGACACATACCTCCATTTGACCGCCAACATAGCTGCTGCCCTAGTATAATGAGATGTAAACACACTCTCTAAATGATATACTGACGTTGATGCTGACCTGGTGGAATGAGACATACAATCGTCAATGTTAATACCTGTTGCAGCCACCTTGAAATAGTCTGAACCGACCTTTTCTTGTGTAATTGTTTATTAACGAATACACAGTGCTGAATCCATACTTCTAAGGATTCTGGTGGCCTTGATAACATAAAATTGAGACAGTGGGGTATTCAAATGATCTTAAAACCATGCCAGCCCTGGTCAGCTCTGCTAGTGTAGACCAGAATGAATATGTAATGGCATGAACAGCCAATTCCATCCTGTCCAGCCACAGCGTTTGCAATGTTTTGCCATTGTTGTGCTGATATTAGAGTCATAACTAAGGATATAGCTGGAACCCCTTGGTGAAATAATGTTTACACATTTACAATAACCAACTGCATAATCTTGTGATGCGAGTACTTGTATCAAGATCTTTTTAACAGCTTGATATCCGGTTTGGACCCGACAATGTAGTTCCCTTATGTTACAGCTGTAATTTCTCTATAACTGAACTATTGTCAATATCACTTAAAATGAACTGGAAATGTCAGTAATTTGTATCGTATCAAATGTATCATAATATTTAACAACATTTCTGATCCCCCAATAACTGCTTTTTTGGATGCTATCCATGCATACTGCAGTGAACAACCCTCATGGCTAAATGTAACAAAATGAGGCATAAGTCAATCCATTGAAAATGTGTAAGTCAATAATCGTTTTACTGTGCAAAGACCAGTCTCCTGAACCACAGTTTAAAACAGCAAGTTCTTGCTTTTTGGCATAACTGAATAATACCGTTGTGCCATGATGCCTGATGAAGCAGGCAACATGGACGCTTGGCCAGTGCGATAGTACGAATCCAAACGAGGTCTTGCTGACTAAGACCCAGCTAATGAGGAAGACATAAAGTCCATTCCTCCTATTGAAACGAGAATATATTTCTCCACACTGTTGTGTCACATATTTTTGCAAACAGTGAACATGCATAAACATGACAAACAGTTGATAAAGTATTGAATCATGCTTTCATCATACTTTGAGATCCAACATTTATTCTGCGTTATCATCATTCTAAACTGGACGATACACCAGTGGCAAGGAGATTAATTACAGGATATTCTTCCTAATTACCATGAGACTAACATACGTCACCATTGTAGAGCAGCAACTTAACTTTGCATGAAGAATATGTATATTCACTCAAAACCTTACTCAACAATGCATTAAGTGTATATATTTAGTTGATACCAACAACTGAAGAATTGGTACTCATGCAATCTCCACTACGTTTGAGTAGGTGATGGTATTTGGAACTTCTCATCTTAGAGTTCGAACATCAGTTCATAATGACCACACTGCTGTAGCGAGTTTCAAGTTCAAGTTCAACGAGTATGGTCATTTTCAGCAATGCTGAATACTGTTACTTCATCATTGTGGCTGAAGTAGCCTCAGCTGACAATAGCACAAGGTTGTTAGCAACGATCTAATTGCTACTTACACAATATCAGTTCCTTGATTAGCTCAGCTGCAACCCAGCTGCCATATTGCCAATTACTTTAATCAGTTTTGTAACAGATTGCTATAACCCCAATCTCTTGCCACAAAGTGGAGACAAGGATAATAATAATTACAGGTAAATCCCAATGACCAATAACAGTCAATCCCATACTGCAAAGCCCACTGTTATAGTACAGTTACATTGTCTTTAATAACCTTTGTAATGGGATTTGTATAACATGAATCTCTTACCTTATGAACCTGTTGAAGTCAGGAGTAAATGTTTTACATACAGAAGTTCATATGCCAGATACTCATCATTCTTCATAATAACATGCCAATCCTGCCTTTTGCATGGGTGGTTTGCATGAGAACTTCTGCCCAATTTCCAAACCCTGGCCATAATCCAACTTACTTGGAATGCTCCAGCTGTGCCTCAACCAAATATTTTACCCCTGTGTGTGTTCTGCAAACAAATGTAAATGTTACAACTTGTGAACGGTGCACTACCCAAATTGTGGAAGTGCTAGACCCATTTAGTTGAACATGATCGGAGGTGCATGGCCATACCCTGACACTCAATGTCAGCCGGATACTGTCCCATCTTGGTCTCTGTCTCCGAGAGGGAGACCTTTGCAGCACTGTATACAACAGTTGCTGTATAATGATAGTCGTTTCAACGCACTTTCCAGCCACGGTGAGGAATTCATCCCCCGACTCCGTGGGCCTTGCTCTCTAACCCCGGTGGAGAATCATCTCCCGACTCCGTGGGCGAGCAGATACGTGTGAATTTGAACAACCCTCTGCCAGGTGTTGCTGGCGCCGCCTTTCATAAAGGCCGGCGCTTTTGTCATGAACAGTCCAGCTGTTGGCTCTCCTGTAGAAACATAGAAACATAGAAATTAGGTGCAGGAGTAGGCCATTCATCGAGCCTGCACCGCCATTCAATATGATCATGGCTGATCATCCAACTCAGTATCCCGTACCTGCCTTCTCTCCATACCCTCTGATCCCCTTAGCCACAAGGGCCACATCCAACTCACTCTTAAATATAGCCAATGAACTGGCCTCAACTACCCTCTGTGGCAGAGAGTTCCAGAGACTCACCACTCTCTGTGTGAAGAAAGTCTTTCTCATCTCAGTCTTAAAGGATTTCCCCCTTATCCTTAAGCTGTGACCCCTTGTCCTGGACTTCCCCAACATCGGGAACAATCTTCCTGCATCTAGCCTGCTTAAGAATTTTGTAAGTTTCTATAAGATCCCCTCTTAATCTCCTAAATTCCAGAGAGTATAAACCGAGTCTATCCAGTCTTTCTTCATAAGACAGTCCTGACATCCCCAGTCTGTAGGCCGGCACTTCACACATATAACCATATAACCATACAGCCCTGTCCCATATTGCTGTGTCAGCTCACTAAATCAACATTTAGTGTACAGCTTTACCTGTGAAAATATAAATCATAGCAACCTGTGCTAAACAATAATAACATTGTCAGAACAATATCATATAACAATAACTTTTTACTTTGCCTTAAGTTTTTTACTTAAAGAAAAAACATGATAAAGTATATACTTTTAATTATAAGGAGAATCCTTATATCCCAACTCACCTGAGGGCTGAATGAGTCCCAGTAATTTTTTGACTGGGGACCAACGTCTGTGAGCCACTGACCCCACTGTCAGTGGCTCCAGCGTTGCTCCTTTGCCGTTCCAACGGCATCCCACAGGCTTGGAGCCGCTGAGCCCCCTGTCAGTGACTCAGTTTAATATTCCTTGCCGTTCCCATGGCATCCATGCAGGGAGCCGCTGACCCCTCTGTCAGCGACTCTGCTTAATTTCCTGCTGTTTTTACGGCATCCCTGTAGGCTGGGGAGCCGCTGACCCCGTCAGCGACTCTGCTTAATTTCTTGCCATTTTTACGGCATCCCTGCAGCTGGGGAGCCGCTAACTACACTGTTAGCGGCTCCTTATCTCACAATTTTGCCGGTTTTTCCGCATTTGCGGTCGGACTGAAATTTCACCACAGTCCATAACCGGCAAGTTGTCGGGCTGCAAAACTGGCAGGAAACCTCTGTAAAAAGAGGCTCCTGCCTAAAACTCCTGGTAAGTAAAAATAAACTTACCTTTAAGTTTAACTTACCACAGGCAGGAGCTCAGTCCTGCCTGACTGGTGCTTGTGCCAGTGCGGCTGATATAATGCTGCACAGGCGGCCTGCCGGGCCTTCTTCATGGAATCACTCACGTGACTCTGAAGTAAAATTATTGTAATTTCCATGCTGTCATGGTAATGTTGTGATGCCAGCAATTTTAAACACATGAAGAGTCCAAGATTTTATAACAAGTCATTTCTGGCTTCTTTGGTTTTCTTTCATAAAGCCAATTAACAGAAGGAGCTGCTTGTGTAAAGATGCAGGATGAGAAATTCATACCACAGCCTTTTTTTAAAGCAGGACCTCGGGGTCATAGAGAATGATCGATCAGACAGCCTAACTTGCCCATGCCAACCAACATGCCCCACCTGCCTGCATTTGGCTCATATCCCTCAAAGCCTATACTATCCATGTACCTATCCTAACATTTTGTTTAATGTTGTGATGGTACCTGCCTCAACTATCTTCTCCGGTAGCTCATTCCATGTAAATCATATTAATTGAGCAAAAATTGTTGGGTTAAACCTCCTGCAAAAATCCATGCTGATGAAGCATTTTTCACTCATTTTGTTTCTGTTTCCAACCCCCCTTTTCTAGAGATGTGGATTCTGATTAATTGCAGCTTATTGACCTCCAGCTGAGATGGTTACTCATGGATATTCATGTCACTGAGAAGATTAATTGCAAGACCCCCATCTATCACATTCCTACGGTCCCACCCATTTGTCCTTTGAGATTATTCTACATGCTTCAGTCAAATAGTTTCACATCCAGTCATCCCACCTTAGATATTTCTGGAAATCAAAAGGTGAAATATTTATTTTAATTTTCTTTATGCTCCATTGAATTAATCTGGGCAGATTTATTAATACCTGAATGCTGTAGGTCAGGCCAGAGGGTTAGTAATTTTACATATCACAGGTATCCATCCAGGTGATCTTCTTTAATCCTGTCAATTGTTAGTTAAATTCCCACTTCAGTGCCTTGAATATGTAATCCAGGCTGGCATTCTCGTAGGTGTTGAGTTACAGATGATACATTGGACTTTTTCTGTATACAGAGGCTCTGGTGGGACATTCTTCCAAGTGTCTTGGCTAATATTTATCTCTTAAGAAACACAACAAAAAGAGATTTTCAGATACTTTACTTTACTGCTACTTTAGAGATACAGGCCCTTCGGCTCACTGAGTCCTCGCTGACCAGTGATCAACCCTTATGCTAGCGCTATCCTACACACTGGGTACCATTTATTATCTGTAGAAGTCAATTAACCTACAAACCTATACGTCATTGGAATGTGGGAGGAAACCGGTACACCCGGAGAAAACACACGGGTCACGGTGAGAAGGTACGGATGTTAATATTGACCAAATTAAAGACATCATAAAATGGAGGATCCCTCCATTGGTCAGAATTGCTTAACCTTTGTCAGTAGAAATTTACAGGCTGTGGATGGCGCCGACCAGTCTGAGCATCCGGTTGATATGTAAGGATAAAACATCCAGGTGTTCTCCTTATTTCCCCTTAATTGATAAAATATATAAAAACTTTGCGAACAAACTTAAATGCATTATTGTCATTGGATTGCTGCAACAGCATTGTTAATATTACAAATAATGTTGCGGGACAGGTTTTGCATGCTGTTTGTTGATTGGCTAAAGTGTTAAGCCCTGGCAGGTTTGTTTGAATTCCAGGGTAAATATTGCATTATTCAAGTTAAGTTAGCTTCTTCCAGAAGCTTCTCCTGAAACAATGTCTGGGAAGCCCTGTTATTGGTTTGGGGAACTGTCTATAATGTGCTGATGTAATTAATATGTTTGATTGGATTGTAAAGAGACCACCCCCATGTAGTTCGGCCCCTCAAGGTTTGTGGACCTTTAAAAGATGACTCCATCTTAGATCGAAGTCAATCTTCTGGAAGTGCGCTTGGGACTGCGTTACCTTTTGGAATGTTTCTGCTTGCACGAGGCTGAAGGGCTTGGCCAAACAGATACCAGCAAAGATCTTAGAGCGGAGTAAGATGATCCAATACTGCGAAATCCAATGGACTGACGTGTAGTACACACTGGACCGTAACTTCCGCCATTTCAGTAAACCCGGCCCGACTTCAGTTATGCCTCTCGCAGTGTAATGAGCATTGCGGGGGGACAGTTTGTGGTTTTTTTATTGTTTTAAATGTTTTTTTTAATTACATTTTTTAATGCAGTAAACCCTCATCAATTTCCCCCATCACTGTGAGCACTGCCTTGGTCGCTATTTGCTGAAGTAAGTGTGTTTGTGGAAACCTGCGTGATTGATAATCTGACTGGAAGCCAAATCTGACTGGACACACGCTAATACACACAATAATGGCACATACCTTGTGCAGGGAGGAACTGCAGATGCTGGTTTAAACCAAAGACAGACACAAAAGTCTGGAGTAAATCAGCGGATCAAGCAGCATCTCTGGAGAAAAGGACTAGGTGATATTTTGGGTGGATTTTTTCGATAGCTGCCATGACCCGTTTGATGTCACCCTTCGCCCTGCTCCTGGTCCTGGCCCGCACCGATCTGCCAGACATGCTGTGTGTGTGTGTGTGTGTGTTTGTTTGGCGGAGTCTGAGGGGAGAAGCACCGGCACCAAGAGCGAGCGAACGCGCGGACAGACGGACGAAAACAAAGATCATACAGCGGAACAGGTGACATTTCAGGTCGAGACCCTTCTTCAGACTGACAGTCAAGGGAAAGGGAAACCGGAGATACAGGCATATCTTCCATCCATTTGTCCTTAGTACAGTCTATATCTCTTGTCTAAAAAAAGGGGGGGGGGGGGGTGCGGCGATCGCTCCGTGTCCGTGTCGGAGGGAAGGGGGGGGAGGGGGGTGGATGGTTTGAGTTCCTCTTTCCCCTGACTCAGTCTGAAGACGGGTCTCGACTCAAAAAGTCACCTATTCCTTTTGTCCAGAAATGCCGCCCGACCCGCTGCATTTTGTGTCTATCCTTTAATCTCTCAGCCTGATATAGCAGAATCTCCCTGTATTAGCTTGACGCCATGGCGGAAGATTACCCATCACCTACTACGGCTTTTTCGTGGAGTGAACCATCTTGCTCCGCTCTATGATCTTTGGATAAAAGGATCGAATCAGTGGTGGTTTAGGTATCGTGTAGGGAAATTTGGTATGCAATCCAAAAATAAAGATTAGTTGTTACAGTGAACTAGACTGGGGGGTAAGCTTGACAAGAGCGTATTAACACAAACTCCGCATAGACAGTTAGCATCGAACCCGAGTCTCTAGCGCTGTGATGCAGCAACTCTACCGCTGCACCACTGTGCTGGCCCTTCTCAGATTTTACATTATGTCCTATGTGGGTCCTTGAACTAGCGCTGGCAAGAGAACTCGTGTTTTCTTTGACAGAAGACATAGGATGCTGAAAATACGCAAAAGGTCAATCAGCATTTGTGGTGTGAAATTTGTGGCCGACATTTCAAGTTTGGGGGGATTGAAGTTGGGGACCTCACGTTGGGGGTTTCTGCTCCTGCATTGCATTGCGTCCTGTGCATGCGAATACACGTACTACAGGTATATCAGGTCTTCACAACCCTGTCTACTTGTGTTGTTACTTTCAGGGAACGATGAACCGGCACGCCTATACCCCTCTGCTCAACAACGCTCCCCAGAGCTGCATCATTCACTGTGTACGTCCTGCCCTGGTTGATATCTTAAATGCGATGCCTCTCACTTTATCTGCATTAAACTTGCCATTCATTAGCACACTTGCCCAGCTGATCAAGATCCTGCTGTCATTTTTGATAACCTTCACTGCCTCAATACCACCTATTTTAGTGTAATCTGCAAACTTACAAAATATGCCCTTCACATTCTGCCATTTTGTTGATACAGATAACAAAAAACAATGGGTCCAGCACTGATCCCTGTGGCACCTCAGTAGTCACAGACCTCCAGTCCAAGAAACAACATTACGCCACCACCCTGTGCTTCCTACCATGAAGCCAATCTGTATCCAGTTAAAGAACGATGCAAGGTCCTGGAGTGGCTCGGCAGGTTCGGTGGCATCTCTGGGGGAAAAAGGGCCTCGACCCAAAACGTCACCCATTCCTTCCCTCCAGAGATGCTGCCGGTCCCACTGAGTTACTCCAGCATGTTGTGTCTATCTTCGACATTTTATTCCGGTTTTCTCTGATTTAATCATGGTTATGTAAGATTATCCATTGAGTGTGTTTAGTGCAGGAATAAAATGTCTTACTGCATTGAAAAAGAGCATTGGTAAATAATGTATTTAGTTTTGGGCTCTTTGCCTAAAATAAAAATACATTTGCCATGGAGAAAATTTGTAGTAAAGATTCACTAGATTGGTGACTGGGATTGTAAGTTTGGTATATGAGGCAGAATATGTCTACTTTCTCCTGAAGAATGAGATGAGACCACACTGACATTTTTAGAGGGCACAACAGACTGGATGCAAGAAGGGGGTTTCCCTTGGCTGATGATCTGACTCTGAGACTAAGTGGATGATTATTTCGGACTGAAATGAGAATCTTTTTATTTCATGGCAAGCCAGTTGATCCTTTGCGATTCTCTGTCTGCAGGACAGTGGAGACAGACATTGAGTTAATTCAAAACAGAAATTAATTGACTTCTAGATATTAAGGAAATCAAAACGTATGGGGATAGTGCAAGCAAACGGTGATGAGGCCGAGGCAAAGCTATGTGATGGGGAGGGGGAGGGTTGTCTGCATGATAGTACTGCAGTTAGTGAGGCTGCCTGTCAGCTCCTGAGACCTGGATTCAATCATGACCTCTGGTGCTGTTTGTATGGAGCTTACATATTTTACCCATGCTTCAAACAGGAGTCCTGATTTCCTCCCACATTGCACAGACGTGGTTGAAGGTTTAATAACGACGGCAAATCCACTCCAGTGGAGGTATTGCCAGCAAAAGAACCATGCTTTCGTGCTAAACACACGAAAGAGAAGAATCCACATGATCACAGAATTAATAAGATTGTGATTGGGCCTGAAAAGATTACTCTGCTGGGAGCTAGCATGGGGAAGATGGGCCAAATGGCCTACTCCAGCACCATGTTATATATTTATCGGGTCAATCTCTCCCCTCTGTTAAGCTTATTAACTTTAACGTGTGTTTACAGTTCCAAGAGTTCTATTCCTTCCATTTTAATATTGACTTCAGGAGTTGAAGGACTTATTATATCATAAGATCATATGTGATAGGAGTAGAATTAGGCCATTCGGCCCATCAAGTCAACTCCGCCATTCAATCATGGCTGATCGATCTCTACCTCTTATCGCCAAATATCGTAATATCTTAATATCATATAACAAGTTAGCTTGAGTTTATTGGTTTAAAACAAATGTTGCTTTTCAGGGACGTAGAATTTCACCACCAATCTAACAATCCAAAATATGTTTTACATCAAATTATGAGGACGAACACACACATTTGCCTAAAAGGTTAACACTGCATGTGCAGGAGCCTCCAAAGTTGTCTGAATGTGTTGAGTCTCAAGACTCAGACATAGACCCGGGTTTAATCTATAACGTAACTACAACTCTGATCTTGTTATCTTCTGGTTTGACGGTCTTTTTATTTGTGCAAAAACGGTTTGCGATAGCGCTATGATTTTTCACCAGTTCACTCACCGTTCTCCTGTGCTGCAAGTCCAAGTGTCGTTCTGATCGGTTGAATGTCGTAAAAGTTAGCAAGGTTTAAAAATCTTTAAAACCGCGCGTGCGCAGATCGATCTCTTCTCCTGCCAGTCAGCGCCTCGCGAATTAGTCTCTTCCCCTGTCACTCCCCGGGACGGACCGCCCCTTCCTGCGCCATCGCATCTTTACTGGAGCTGAGGATGGCCGGCGGAGGTTTCCAACCGGACACAATTTTCGGAGGGACCTGAAGCAACTCAGCCCCAAGCAGACTAGCCCCAAGCACCCCAGCCCCAAGCAACCCAGCGTCGTAGACCAGACCATGCCCAGTACAGCGTCGGAGGCCCGATACAGCTCAGCACAGCCCAGAGTCGGAGACCCAGCCCAGCCCGGAGTCAGAGATGTCGCCAAACTGAAAGTGGAGACTCTGATCCCGGTGGAGAACGACCAGCGACCAGCGACCAGCGCCCACTGTGAGTCCTCACCGCACCGCAAATTTCAGCCACTACCCCTCTGGTCACCCTTGCTGGTTCCTCCCCCCCCCCCCCGTGATGCCCCCCTCTCCTCCATGGCTCTTCCCCGTCTTTTCTCCAAGCTCACTCCCCCCTCTCCGCCCCGCCCACACACCCCTCTTCCCCTCGTCCACACACCCCTCTTCCCCAACACAGACCTCCTGCCCACACCCCCCTCCCCCTCAGCAAGCCCCCCCGGCACACACACACACACACACACACACACACACACACACACACACACACACACACACACACACACACACACACACACACCCCACAACCCCCCCCGCCCCCACATCCTCCCCACCCCCACAATACCCCTTCACCCAAAAAACCTCCTGCCCCCACAAACACACATATATCACCCCCACACAGACACCCCCCTGCCCACACACAACCCCCTCCCACTCAACACCCCCCTCACACACCCCTCCCCCCCACAGCCCTCCCGCCCAAATACACACCTCCCCCCACTACACACACCCCTCTCCCCCACACCACCCTCTCCCCCGTACACCTCCCCGTCCACACACACCCCTCCTCCCCTCCAACCCCACGCCCCCCGCCCCCCCCGCCACCCATCGAACTTCCACCCCCCCCCCTCCCCTCCAACACATGAAGAGGAGGGAACGGGTTGCGTTGGGGGAACGGGTGAGTGGTGAAATATTGCATTGGAGAATGGGTTGCGTTGGGGGGACCAAGCCTCCCGTGTGACTGGGACTCAACGGATCCCACTTAGTACAGTGTGTTATAAATAACCGAGACAAACTTCACCTTGAGCTGTCTCGGCGATGTTGAAATGTGCATGTGTGAAGATAATACAAAACTCACGCATTCCCTTTGTTGATTATTATTCTGTAAAACCCATTGAGGTCCACTGTGCAACAGGTGTCATGTGACAGTGAACAGGAGAGGACAAGATCTGGCTGACCTATGAAATCTTTGTTCTTTATGCTTGAATTGACGTCTGACACCGTATCTTGACTCGATCTATAACGGAGAAATCCTGCGTCACTGGGGAGGAACATCTTTGTATCCATTGAGACGAATAAACTCAAGTTAACCTATCATAGAATATAATTTTGTTCAGGGAATGATATAAAAGAACTATAAAAAACATCAACAAGAGTATTGATAGTGCTAAAAAAATGGTTTGATATTAATAAATTATCCCTAAATGAAAATAAAACAAACTTTATGGTGTTTGGTGGTTAATTGTGAAATAAAATTGAATTTAAATGGAGTTGAAATTGAAAGAGTATATGAAACAAAATTCCTGGGAGTGATTATAGATCATAAACTTTGTTCGAAGCCACATATAGAAGGCAGGCACGGGTTATTGATAGGGGACGATCAGCCGTGATCACAATGAATGATCGAAGGGCCGAATGGCCTCCTCCTGCACCTATTTTCTATGTTTCTATGTTTCTATGTTTCTATGTTATAGAATACATCAAATGGAAATTATCTAAATACATTGCTATTCTTTACAAAACAAAGGATCTGTTGAATAAGAAGTGTTTGTATATATTGTATTGCTCGCTTATAATGCCATATATGTCATATTGTGTTGAAGTTTGGGGAAATGTATATAAAACAAATATAGACCCTATAATTAAACTCCAGAAAAGAGCTATTAGAATAATACATGAAGCTTCTTACCGTGAAACGACAAATCCATTATTCATTAAGTCCAGTACCTTAACCTTTTTGGATATTGTGCATGTAAAGACATTAGAAATACTTTTCCGATACTTATTAGTATCCTCACCTGGATACTAATAATTAGTATAATCACACTACTAATATAAATAAATAACTAACAAATATTAAAACCACAACGCGTTATCATTATCAGTATTATTCTTACTAATTAAGATTGCTCACTATTACTAATCACTACTATTAATAATTAACAACTAATGTTCATTTATGTAGGAATGAATAGAGTCAAATATAAGGATGGATTTCACTTGGAGATCTTTCTTTATAACAGCAATTTTCACCTTGAACTTTTGTTTTTCTTTTTGTTTTATGGGGTTTTTTATTTTATTTTTTATAGCTTTTTCATTTTTCATTTTTAACATTACTTAAATTTTTTAAATTAATTTCAGATATAGACACTGCTATATCTTTATTCAGTATAATTTGATAAATGTTTCTTTTTTTTTGCCCCTTTTTAATTAATTTTTTTCCCTTTTCTTTTTTCCCTTTTTTCTTTTATCCTTTTTTTTTTCCCTTAATGTTATACCCCCGGTAAAATATTATTATGGAATAATAATTCCATAAACCTGGGAGCTGATTAAGTTAATAACATCAACGACGGAAGTTGGTAGATGGTTAGCCATGCTAGTATGGCTAGCACTAACTGCAACAACTCTAGATGTAGTTTTTTCTATCTTTAAGCACAATACTAACCTCTTAATCTATCCTTTACTTTTCTTTTATATAATCTATTGTGTTTTTCAGTTTGAATGGAGTTATACATTGGACCAATGGAGATATATTCGTGAGGGACATAAACGAGACTTAAAATTCATCTATTCGATGTGCGGGTGTAAGGTTGGGTCCGTCGGGCTGAACCATAGACTCTATTGTAGACCTCCATAAACATAAGATGCAAGACTCAAAAATGAATACGGGGAATGAGGGACTAACGTTCTGTAGTTGGAATGTCAAAGGTATTAATGAACCGATAAAGAGAGGAAAAGTATTGGCACATTTAAAGGCAACTAAAGCTGACGTAATTTATATTCAAGAAACTCACTTAAAAAAGACGCCGAACATAGGTTGAAAGCTAAATGGATAGATAAAATGTATCACTCTTCTTTCACGCATAAATCAAGAGGCGTAGCAATATTATTTCGTAAAGGTACTTTATTTAAGCATACATCAACTATAACTGATAAAGATGGCAGATACATTATTGTGATAGGAGAATTAAACACAGAAAAAATGATTCTTGTTAATATATATGGACCAAATCTTTATAGCCCATTGTTTTTTAAGAAAGTACTTAACAATATTCCGGAACTAACACAATACAATTTAATAATTAGAGGAGATTTTAATTGTACTCTAGACCCCTATTTAGACAGATCTACAAGGCAAAGGAAAACTAAATCACACTCCAGTGATTTATTAAACGCATATATGCAAACGACTAACATTAAAGATGTTTGGAGAATAGAAAACCCTACTGGACGAGAATACTCCTTTTACTCGCCAGTACATAAAACTTACTCAAGAATAGATTATTTTTTGGTGGACGCAAAACTTATTTCACTTACTTATGAATCCAAATATCACAATATTATAATTTCAGATCATGCGCCATTAACATTTAAGATCAAAATAAATGGTAAAACAGAAAAATCAGGACAGTGGAGATTTAACCCACAAATTTTAAAAAATAAAACTACTCAGGAATATATCACAACACAAATTAAGATTTTTTTTTAAACAAATGATCAACCGGAAATATCTTGCTCCTTATTATGGAAAACATTTAAAGCATATCTCCGGGGAATCATGATCTCTTCCCAAGCATTTTATAATAAAAAGAATCGGAAGGAACAACAAGATTTGGAAAGGGAGATTAAACAATTAGACATACAGAATGCAACAAACCCAGATATAATATTACACAATAAAATCGCAGCATCGAAATATAAATTAAATAAAATATATACAGATCAAGTTGTAAAACTTTATCAACATACCAAACAATTACAGTTCGAATTCGGAGATAAACCCCAAAAATTATTGGCTCGCCAATTAAGGAAAATGGAAGCGGAAAAAATAATCCATAGGATCAAATCACATAACGGCGAATTGCTAATACAACCCAAAGATATTAATGAAAGATTTATGCAATATTATAAAAACTTATACACTGCTAAAACAACAGAAAATAAAACAGAAATAGAAGCATTTCTAAAAAAATGTAAACTGAAAGGGTTGGATTTACAAAATAGAGAATTATTAAATGCTGATATCTCAACAAAAGAAATCCAAGAATCTATTAGATCATTAAAAAATGGTAAAACACCGGGACCAGATGGTATTGGTTCGGAATTTTATAAAATATTTCATGATCATATGGTTCCACGTCTGAAATCATTATATGAACAGATATATACACAGCAGAAATTACCAGAAACGCTGAATGAATCTATTATAACACTTATACCTAAAATAAATAAAGACTTGGATGAACCAGGATCATTTAGAGCAATAGCTCTTTTAAATACTGATCAAAAGATATTAACAAAAATATTAGCACAAAGGTTAAGTTCAGTTGTCAACGAATTAATTCATCCCGATCAAACAGGATTTATACCAAAACGATATTCCTCATATAATCTAAGACGGTTATTCAATATTATATATTCGAAAAGAAGTATTAAAAAAGACCTAGTAGTCGTTTCGCTTGACGCAGAAAAAGCCTTCGATCAAGTGGAATGGCCTTACCTATTTTCGGTTATGGAAGCTTTCAAATTGGGAGAGAAGTTTACCACTTGGATTAAATTGTTATATACAAATCCGACAGCCAGAATAACAACAAACCGAATGTTATCAACTAAATTCAATTTATCTCGAGGTTGTAGACAAGGTTGTCCTTTATCCCCTTTATTGTTTGCACTCGCAATAGAACCTCTTGCCCAGAGGGTGAGATTACATCCGGAAATATATGGATATGATACTAGAGACACTAAAAATAAAATCTCCTTATATGCGGATGATGTATTACTTTATATCACAAAACCAGAAACAAGTATCCGAAATTTGTTAAAATTAATAACGGAATTTGGATCTTTCTCAGGATACAGTATCAATTGGAATAAAAGTGAACTTATGCCAATCACGGTGAATAACTTACATATATTACAACAATTCCCTTTTAAGATAACAAATGAAAAAATAAATATCTTGGAATTTTCGTAACAAAAAGATTTGACTCTTTATTTAAATTTAACTTCCCCCCATTATTGAATAAATTAAATAAGAATATTTTATATTGGAAAAGCTTACCTATCTCAATGTTAGGTAAAATTAATACAATAAAAATGATCTTTCTCCCACAATTATTATATCTCTTCCAATTAATTCCGATATATCTCCCTAAAAATTTCTTCAAAAAGGTAGATTCCCTAATTACTAACTTTATTTGGGATTATAAGAGCCATAGGATAAATAAAAAACATTTATGTAAATCTAAAATAAATGGAGGATTAGCATTACCAAACTTTATGTTTTATTACTGGGCAGTCAATATTAAAAATATGAATTTTTGGCTAGAAGAAATAGATAATCAACCAAATTGGTTAAATATGGAAAAAGAAGATTGTTCTCCCTTTGAAATTAGTTCTAAAATATTTGCTAATACTAATTTAGCTAAGAAAATTTATAGTGAAAATCCGATAATAGAAAACGGAATCCGCATTTGGAAACAAACAAAGAAAACATTAAAACTAAAATCTATACAATTATCTCTTACCATCGTAAATAATGTTACGTTTAAACCTTCAATGATGGATAAAGCTTTTTTACAATGGAAAAATAAGGGAATTACTAAAATGGGAGATCTTTATAAGGAAAACTCTTTCCTTTCATTTCAAGAGTTACAACAAATTTATGGACTACACACAAAAGAATATTTTAGATATTTACAAATCAGAAATTATGTTTCTGCAAATACACAAGAACTTAGAAATAGAAAGATAGAAATTCTAGATGAATGCTTAAATAAACATCCAAATACAGAAAAAAATATTTCATATATATACAATATTCTATTGGAAAGTTATGTTCCATCAACAGAAATATATAGACAGTCTTGGGAAAATGAACTAGGCCAAATTATAAGGCCAGAACTATGGGATGAAAGTTTACAACATACACATCATTGTTCGTTAAATGCTAAAAATTCCCTTATACAGTTTAAAATACTACATAGATTACATTATTCCAAATCTAAATTACATAACATATTTCCAAAAGTATCCCCCATATGTGATAAATGTCAACATTTAAAGCAAATTTGTCACATTCATTTACTAACTGTATAAAAATCACAAAATTCTGGATAGAAATATTTAAGATAATTTCGAATGTTGTCAATATAATTCTGACTCCTGATCCAAAGTTAATAATACTTGGAATACTAGAAACAGACCAATTAGTAACAATGAATCAAAGAATTTTTATTGACTACGGTTTTAATAATTGGGAAAAAATTAATATTAAAAATTTTGGAAAGGCCCTATATCCCCAACAATCAAAATGTGGAATACAGAAATGTCGGAGACACTTCATCTGGAGAGATTGAGGCTTGTCCTAATGGACAGGTTAGATCTCTTCAGAGAGATTTGGTCTCCATTTATTAAATATTTACAGGGTCATAATGGCTCGGCACGAGGGCTTGACTGAGGCCTGAATATTAGAATGGATGAAGAAACAAATATAATAAATCATGACTATATCTCCAAGGACGGATTAATGATTAACACTCCATTCACCATCATATTTCGTATACTCTTTTTCTCTATCTTTTCTTACTTTAAAAAAAAATTCAGAAAAAGGTATAGAAACATGTAATCTTAAATTTTTAATATTAATAAGAATATGAATATTAATAATATCATGAAGGTATTATTAGCATCATGTATTTTCAATTATATAAAATATATAGTCTTAAATTTAAAAACCAATGATAATACAAATATTATTAACAGTATGAATATATCATTAATATCATGTATGATATCTATGCAAAATAATGTACTTTTTATAATTATGTTTCTATAATAAAAATACTTAACAACAAAAAAAAAAAGAAATACTTTTCCGAGTTAGGAATAAAAGCCTTCCTGTTAGTATTCAAAAAAAAATTTAAATTAAGAGAAGGACATTATAATTTAAGAGGGTTGTATATTTTTGAAACATGTAAAGTGAGAACCAATGAAAAATATAGATGTGTCTCAGTTTTGGGAGTCAAATTATGGAATGGGCTTAGTGATGAGTTAACATTTTGTAGCTCTCTGTCGAGTTTCAAAAAAGCCTTAAAATGTAAAATAATTAAGGATTATAATGTAAAATGATTAAAATGTAAAATAAGTAAGGATTACAATTTAGAGTATTTTTTTTTTCTTTCCTTTGTAATGCTGATATTCTGGGTTATCTTATGGATTGTACAGGATAGGCAAAAATAAGCTTTGTGGCTTCAGCCTATTTCTTTTTCGGTCATTGATTATGTGAACGTTGTGTGAAATGGATACAGTGTTGGTTCATATTCACAGATTGTAAACAATAGACAACAGACAATAGACAACAGGTGCAGGAGTAGGCCATTTGGCCCTTTGAGCCAGCACCGCCATTCCATGTGATCATGGCTGATCATCCCATATCAGTACCCCGTTCCTGCCTTCTCCCCTTTTGTTTTATTCTTTTTAATGTATGACTGAAATAAACTATTCATTCTGCGGTATGATTTTACCAGGAATGTATGCAAAAACAAATCATTTTACAGCACTTAGGTACTTGTGGCAATAGTGTATCATTGAATAATCCTTCAACTGAAATCAATCAAAAACCTGAAACGTGACGTACTGGAGTAAAATCTTGGGACAATAAACGCACTTTACAGTTAGCTCCCAGCCGAATAATCCTTTCAGTCTTGATCAACCTCTCATTTCACAGTGAACTTGAATATTATTCTCTTTCACATGTTCACCACGATGCTGTGGTTCCTTTGCTGGCACCAACTCCACTGGGGGGTGAGTTGCAGTGATGTATGAACCTACCAGCTTGCCTGTGGAATGGGGGCGCCGTCCAGTTGGGTATGGCTGCCCTGCCTGAAGCTGTCCATCTTTTCGCTTCTTTTTTTAATTTTTAGTATGTTAAATAGTGTTTTGTTTTTGGAGGACTAGTCTTTTTATGGGGGAGTTGAGGGGGGGGGGGGGGGGGGGGGGGGGGGGGGGGCAAGGGAGAAACTGCTTTTCCTAGTCCCTACCTAGGCGTAGAGGCGGCTTTCCTTCGACCCGTCCTCGCGGCCTACCATCGGGTCTAGAGTGGCTTTTCCTGAGGGGACCGGCCAGAACCGCGGCCTCGACGGTGGCACAGCGCTGGAGCGCTATACCGGAGCGGGCGATGCCTTGCCCGGGTTGCCATGCTGGAGCTCCGGTGTGCTGATCGCCGATGAAACATTGCAATGCTGCGGGTCAGTGGAACGGCCAGCTGCGGGCGGCGGCGCAGACTTTAAAATCGGGAGCCTGGGATCTCTCGCTGAGATCGCCAGTGGTGGAACTCCGTCCAGCGCGGCCTTGTTGGCTTCGGAAGCCGCGGTCTCCGGTAAGGAAGCGGCTGTTCCAGGCATCCCAAGCCGCTGAGAGGGTTCTCCCAACGCCGGAGCACCGTCACCCGGCTAGAGGGCCTGGAACATCGGGCCCCGTAGCGTTGACTGCAGAGGCCTCAATAGGCCCGAGTATGGGTGGACAAGGGGATGGGGACTAGACTTTGTGCCTTCCCTCACAGTGGGAACCATTGTGGGGGGATGTTTTTATGTTTTATGTTAAATTTCTTTATAATGTTAAATTATAAACTTAATAAATTAAATACTCAAATTTCACGACACCAATTGGTGTATGTGACAATAAATGAACCTTTGAACCTTTGAACCTTTGAATGTTTGAGGAAACCAGGACTACAGGAGGAAGCACAGGTTGAATTACATGAGGAAGTGCTGGCGTTGGAGTGGGAAGAGAGGAGATTTATGAGAATATTCCTTTAGTTTACGAGAATCACAGCCTTTAGTTCCTGCTCCCCTGTATGTTTCTGAGACCTAGACTGAAATGGTACTAACAAAGCAGTCCCTGTAATATCCTCTACCCTGGAGGCAAAGGTAATGGTCGATGTTTCAGGTCAAGATTCTGCATCAGGGCTGAGAGCCCGGAGGGAAGGTAGCCATTATACAGAAGTGAATGGGAGAAATGAGACAGAGGTTACAGATGACAGGTAGAACCAAGTGAAGTGAACAATAATGAGCAGATGGACCAGTTGGGGTGAGATGGGGGAGGTGGGAGTGGAATGGCAGAGACAAAGGTTGGAAGATGGATACTTAGAGATAATATATATAAGCATCTGGATAAACAGGGTCTGATCAGGAACAGTCAACATGGATTTGTGCCTGGAAGGTCATGTTTGACAAACCTTCTTGAATTTTTTGAAGCGGTTACTAGGGAAATTGATGAGGGTAAAGCAGTGGATGTTGTCTATATGGATTTCAGTAAGGCCTTTGACAAGGTTCCCCATGGAAGGTTGGTTAAGAAGGTTCAATCTTTGGGTGTTAATGGCGGAGTAGCAAGATGGATTCAACAGTGGCTGAATGGGAGATGTCAGAGAGTAATGGTGGATGGCTATTTGTCAGGTTGGAAGCCGGTGACCAGTGGGGTGCCTCAGGGATCTGTGTTGGGTCCACTGTTGTTTGGCATGTACATCAATGATCTGGATGATGGGGTGGAAAATTGGATAAGTAAGTATGCAGATGATACTAAGATAGGTGGTGTTGTGGATAATGAAGTAGATTTTCAAAGTCTACAGAGAGATTTGGGCCATTTGGAAAAGTGGGCTGAAAGATGGCAGATGGAGTTTAATGCTGTTAAGTGTGAAGTGCTACATCTTGGCAGGACAAATCAAAATAGGACGTACATGGTAAATGGTAGGGAATTGAGGAATGCTGTGGAACAGAGGGATCTAGGAATAACTGTGCATAGTTCCCTGAAGGTGGAATCGCATGTAGATAGGATGGTAAAGAAAGCCTTTGGTGTGCTGGCCTTTATAAATCAGAGCATTGAATATAGGAGTAGGGAAGTGATGTTAAAATTGTACAATGCATTGGTAAGACCAATTCTGGAGTATGGTGTACAATTTTGGTCGCCTAGTTATAGGAAGGATGTCAACAAAATAGAGAGAGTACAGAGGAGATTTACTAGAATGTTGCCAGGGTTCCAGCAACTATGTTACAGAGAAAGGTTGAACAAGTTAGGTCTTTATTCTTTGGAGCGCAGAAGGTTAAGGGGGGACTTGATTGAGGTCTTTAAAATGATGAAAGGGATAGACAGAGTTGACGTGGATACGTTTTTTCCATTGAGGGTAGGGAAGATTCAAACAAGAGGGCATGACATGAGAATTAAGGGACAGAAGTTTTGGGGTAACGTGAGGGGGAACTTCTTTACTCAGAGGGTGGTGGCTGTGTGGAATGAGATTCCAGCAGAAGTGGTGGAGGCAGGATCGATTTTAACATTTAAGAGTAAAGTGGATAGGTATATGGACGTGAAGGGAATGGAGGGGTATGGTCTGAGTGCAGGTAGATGGGACTAGGGGAAAACAAATGGTCGGCACGGACTGGAAGGGCCGAGAGGGCCTGTTTCCGTGCTGTAATTGTTATATGGTTATATGGTTATATGGATGCTAAGAGGAACATGGAAATGCGGCATGCATCTGTCCTGAATAGAGTCACAATCATACGGTTCAACTTCCTACACCGACAAACATGTCCCATCTACTCTAGTCCAACTTGCCTGCATTTGGCCCATATTCGCTGGAGTTTAGAAGGATGAGGGGGGATCTTATAGAAACATATAAAATTATAAAAGGACTGAACAAGCTAGATGCAAGAAAAATGTTCCCAATGTTGGGCGAGTCCAGCACCAGGGGCCACAGTCTTAGAATAAAGGGGGGATCATTTAAGACTGTGAGAAAAAACATTTTTACCCAGAGAGTTGTGAATTTATGGAATTCCTGGCCACAGAGGGCAGTGGAGGCCAAGTCACCTGGATGGATTTAAGAGAGAGTTAGATAGAGCTCTAGGGGCTAGTGGAGTCGAGGGATATGGGGAGAAGGCAGGCACGGGTTATTGATAAGGGACGATCAGCCATGATCACAATGAATGGCGGTGCTGGCTCGAAGGGCCGAATGGCCTCCTCCTGCACCTATTTTCTATGTTTCTATGTTTCTATATCCCTGCCCTATCCATGTACCTGTCTAATTGCTTCTTAAATGTTGTGATAGTCCCTGCCTCCTCCGGCAGCTTGTTCCATACACCCACCACCAATTGTGTGAATGTTCAATGTTTACTGGGGAAACATGCAGCTGCAGCTCCCATTCCACCATCTGCTCCACCACAGCAGTTATATTGGTGGTTTTGCCTTAGCCTTCTGGAAAAGACTCCCCTTCTTCACTTAAAGTGCTCCTCAAATCCCTATCTTCGACCAATCTTTCAGGTACCAAGACTAATGGCAGAATACTTCAGAAACTGAAATTCTTAATTAAAAATAGAACACTGTGAAAACACTCAAACAATTTGGGAGCATTTACGAAATGAGAAACAAAAACGAACACAACAGAATGGTGGCCCTTCCCGGAACCGGGAAAAATAAATCATGTTTTTTTTTAACGTTAAAGAGTAGGCTGAATAGGATAATCTCTAATAAGGTGAGGTCATGTTTCCCCAAACTACTGCTTATTCCATTTCATAAAATGACCATAGTTCTCATGGAACTGAATGGCTTGCTCTGTTCCTGCGTTCCGAAAATATCTTCTTACCGCTGCTGTCCTTTAAGCACTGTGACAAAAGATTAGATTTTTCACCACATTTGTATGGCGAAGGATTCAACACCTATCATTTGTGCACTGATGCAATGACTTAAAGTAAATCGCAGAAGGAAGCTGAAACGATTGACCAATGTCTCAGTCAATTTTAATGTCACATGTGCAAGGTGGATCGGGTGTTAAGAGTTAATTTGGCAGGCAATTTATAGATCACAGTTCTGACAGTGATGGTGCTGAATTTGAACAAAGAGCAAAGCTGGAAATCACAATACATGAGCAGAAAAGTATGACATCACTTGAATGTGTCAAGTGATTACTCAAGTTAGTTATCCTTCGAAGAGATTTGTCTCTTTGTTATACATGGAGCTGCTAATATACAGGCACCTGAGACCTGTAGTACACTGGAATGTCTATAATCTAAAGAACAGATGATGGGTGCCGCAGCGGTAGAGTAGCTGCCTGACAGCGCCAGAGTCTCGGGCTCGTTCCTGACCTCGGGTGCTGTCTGTATGGAGTTTGTCTGTGTGACCCCCTGGGGTTTCTCCGGGTGCTCCGGATTCCTCCATCATTCCAAAGATGTGCAGGATTGTAGGTTCTGTAAACTGTCCCTAATGTGAGGGGTAGAAATAGTGCGCGTGTGGTCACTGGTCGGTGCGGACGTGGTGGGCCGAAGGGCCTATTTCCACGCTGTATCTCTAAACGAAACTAAACTAAAATTCAGTAACTAGCTGACAATCATGGCATGTGTAAGCAAATGGCTCGATGGCTATCATGTGTTGTCTTTCCGTTGACTGGTTGACATCATTGGAATCCTGGACCAAAAGCAGCTCTCATAGGCAGAGAGGTACTCGTGAAGGGACTCATGTTTTGAGTCTCTCAGAAGGAGAATGTGGAGGCCAGATACAAAGAACAGGGATGATATGCAAGGTCCAAGCTACATATCCTCTCTATCAAATGCCACCAGCCTACCTGCAGCAGAATCTGCAGATCCCGAGTTTAATTCCTCAAAACTCACAGAATTGTAGTGGAAGTTTAGTTTAGTTTTTGTTTCAGTTTACTTTTGTTTAGAGATATAGCATAGATACAGGCCCTTCGGCCCACCAAGTCTGCGCGACCAATGATCACTCTTACACTGGTTATCTCCTACACACAAGGGGTGATTTACAGAAGTCAATTTACCTCCAAACCCGCACGTCTTTGGGATTTGGGGGAAGGTCGGAGCACCAAGACAAAACCCATATGGTCACAGGGAGAACATACCAACTCTGTACAGACAGCACCCGTAGTCAGGATCGAACCCGGATCTCTGGTGCTGTAAGACAGTAGCTCATCCGCTACTCAAGGATTGTTGAGTACAGGAGCAGGGAGTGTTCTACTTCAGTTGTACAGGGTCTCGTGAGACCACACCTGGAGTACATTGCGTGCAGTTATTTGGTCTTCCAAATCTGAGGAAGGACATTATTGCCATAGAGGGAGTTTGCAGAGAAGGTTCACCAACTGATTTCCTGGGATGTCAGGACTGTCTTATGAAGAAAGACTGGATAGACTCGGATTATACTCTCTTGGGAATTTTAGGAGATTGAGACAGCGCGGGATCTTATAGAAACTTACAAAAATCTTAAGGGGTTGGACAGGCTAGATGCAGGAAGATTGTTCCGATGTTGGGGAAGTCCAGGACAAGGGGTCACAGCTTAAGGATTAAGGGGGGAAATCCTTTAAGACCGAGATGAGAAAGACTTTCTTCACACAGAGAGTGGTGTGTCTCTGGAACTCTCTGCCACAGAGGGTAGTTGAGGCCAGTTCATTGGCTATATTTAAGAGTGAGTTGGATGTGGCCCTTGTGGCCTACCCTAAGGGGATCAGAGGGTATGGAGAGAAGGCCACTACGGGATACTGAGTTGGGATGATCAGCCATGAATCATATTGAATGGCGGTGCAGGCTCGAAGGGCTGAATGGCCTACTCCTGCACCTAATTGCTATGTTTCTATGTTTCTATGTACTATCAACTGTGTGTGCCCAGCTCCAAGTGAATCATCTGCAACCACAGGATTGCCTAAGAAGATGATAAAGCTCGATTCAATACTGAGGTGGATTTTAAGGTTGCAACATATTGGATGGATCGCAAGATCACAATCATGTCATTGACATTTCCGTTAGAAGACCAATTTAAATCAGTTCTGTGGCAATTCTCTATTTCCAGGAACTGTGCCTTTCTTTGACTGTCGCTGGACCCAAATTCAGTATTCATAATACTGAATTCAGCATTAAGTCTGGAAATCTTCAAGGTGCCCAGATGGGAAATGAGGTGCTGCTTTAGTCATAGAGTCATAGAGTAATACAGTGTGGAAACAGGCCCTTTGACCCAACTTACCCACACTGGCCAACATGACCCAGCTACACTAATCCCACCTGCCTGCACTTGGTCCATATCCCTCCAAACCTGTCCCATCCATGTACCTGTCTAACTGTTTCTTAAACATTGGGATAGTCCCAGCCTCAACTACCTCCTCTGGCAGCTTGTTCCATACACCCATCACACTTTGTGTGAAAAAGTTACCCCTCGGATTCCTATTAAATCAGTTCTCCTTCACCTTGAACCTATGAACCTTGAACCTATGCTGTTACTCAAGCTTGCATTGGGTTATGTAGAGACATTGTAGGGGACAACTCACTGATAAGACAGAGTGTGAGTGGGATGCTGATAGCTGGAATCTCAGGATTTCACCTGTGGTCTAAAGAGAGATGTGCCGCAGAGCAATCACACAATCTGCCTTTGGTTTCTCCCCTTGTTCAGGGCACCACATCATGAGCACATGTTGTCGACCTCCCGTGGTGAGGACCCTGTCAACTGACTTCAGTCAGCGAACGACAACAAACGGAGACAGCAGCAGCAGCGCCGTAGCTTGGCGCCAACCGAAGCATGCGCCCTTTTAGGGCGGGCACCTACGGATGTCGAACCGGATGGCATCATCACCCTGCTGCGGACTTCTGTTGCCTCAAACGCAAGAAGAAGAAGAAGGGACCACATCATGAGCACCGGATGCTATCTGCAGGATGGGAAGTGAATCACTGCTTTGCCTGGAATGTTTGTTTGGGTCCATATTTGATGGGAAGGGACTTGGTAACAGAGCAGGTGTTGTATCCTGTGACGTGGAAGACATCCTGCCTGGTTCCTGTACCAAAGAGGGCGCTCCTTCAATGACTACAGACCGGTGGCGCTGACTTCACTCATCATGAAGTCACTGGAGAGGCTGGTGCTCACTCACCTACGACCCCTGGTTAAACCCTACCTGGCCCCCTTACAGTTTGCTTACCAAACAAAGATGGAGGTTGAGGACACCACCATCCACCTGCTCCATTGTTCCTATGCTCTCCTGGGAAAGCCAGGAAACACTGCGAGAGTCATGTTTTTTTACTTCTCCAATGCTTTTAATACCATCCGGCCTGCACTGCTAGGGAGCAAACTGACGAAAATGTGGGTGGATGCTCCATTGGTGCCCTGGATAACGAACTACCTGACTGGATGACCACAGAAGGTCAGGCTACAGAACTGTGTCTCAGACATAGTTGTGAGCAACACAGGGGCCCCACAGGGGATGGTTATCTGTCCCTTCCTGTTCACCATCTACACCTCTGTCTTCAGATATAACTTGGACTCCTGCCACCTGTAGAGGTTCTCGGACAACTGCAATTGTGAGCTGCATCAGTGAGGGGAGGGAAGCTGAATACAGGGGTGTAGTCGATGTCTTTGTTGCGTGGTGTGGGCTGAATCACCTGCAGCTCAACACCAACAAGACTAGGGAGTTAGTGGTGGACTCTAGGGGGAGAGGAACAACTCTGTCCTCTATCTCCATCAATGGGATGGATGTGCAGTTTACCAAGGAGTACAAATACCCGTTGAGTTTGCCTGGACAGTAAACTGGATTGGTCCAGGAATGCTGAGGCTCTGTACAGGAAGGGACAGAGTTGGCTGTACTTTGTGATAAGGCTCTACTCCTTCAACGTCTGCAGTAAGATGCTGCAGATGTTCTACCAATCGGTGGTCGCCAGTGGCATCTTCTGCGCTGTTGTGTGTTGGGGTAGCAGGGCAGAGGCCGCGGATGCCAACAGGGTTAACAAGTTCATTAGGAAGGCTGACTCCATGCTGGGGGCGGAGTTGGATTCATGGGAGGTGCTCTGGACAATACACTTCACCCCCTCCATAATACACTCTTCAACCTGAGGAATACCTTCAGCAACAGACTGGTTCCACCAAGATGCAGTACAGAACACCACAGGAGATCCGTTTTCCCTTTGACTGTGAAACTGTACAACCCCTGCCCCTGGTTGTGGGGTAGACTAACTCCCCTCCGCCCCTCCCCGTCCCCCCACCCTCCAATCTTTGCACATCCCCAATCTTTGTACATCACAAATCCGAAAGTCACAAGGAATAGGAGGAGAATTAAGCCATTCGGCCCATTATGTCTACTCCGCCATTCAATCATGGATGATCTATCTCTCCCTCCTAACCCCATTCTCCTGCCTTCTCCCCATAACCTCTGATACCTGTACTAATCGAAAATTTAATTTCATGTTTCGTGTATCTTGTTGTGTTTTATGACTGTTGGCAGATCATTTTCCCTTCTTGGGTTAAATAAATTGATATTGTATCGTTTTGTATGGCCTGCAACTGCAGGGAGAAGCAAAATAGCAATTTCTGGCCTTTTTAAGATACTTTTCTGGCCTTTTTAAGATACTTTTCTGGCCTTTTCCTACCTCCAGTTCCCTCCCCTGTACGTTCAATCTGAAGAAAGGTTCCGACCCGAAAACGTCACCCATCCGTTTTCTCCAGAAATGTTGCCTGACCTGCTGAGTTACACCAACATTTTGTGTCTGCCAGCGAAATAGCAATGTTCTGTTCAGTGTGCAGTGGTAACCCTGAACTCTCAGCTCCAACAATTTGCTCAGTATCACTTTCTTGGTTTCCCGAGATCCTCCTTCCCTTCTAATTCCTGATTTACAGCTATTTCTGGGCCGTTACTTGTATATTGTATATCGGTGGGGCCGCTGCGAGACGGCTGCCCTGCCAGCAGTGTGTTAGTCATTTTGACTTTTTTTGTTTTTTTTAGTATGTCCAAATGTGTGTTTTAATGTGTCGTGTGTGAGAGGTGGTGTGGGGGGGGGGGGGGGGGGGTTAGGGGAAACCGCTTTCAGTCCGCCTCCTCGACAGAGAGGCGACTTTTTCCATGTCGCCTCCCTCGCGGCCTAACACTAAGGATTGGTGCGGCCCTTCCCGGCGTCGGGCCTGGAGCTTCAGCAGCGGGTGCAGCGTGAACTTTTTCTGATCGTTGGACCGCGGACTGTTCAGTCTGAAGCCGCGGACTGCGGAGCTTCTAGCCGTGGGCGCAGCGTGGGCGCGGCGGGGACTTACTTACTTAGCATCCGGAGCGGGATCCCTCACTGGGAATCGCTGGAGAAGAACACCGACCGCCAGCCTGCGGCCTACGTAATCCTGAAGCCTCGGTCTCCAGCAGGGAAGCACCGATTCGGGACTTACCTTCCAGACGAGAGGGCCTGTCATGTGGCTGCCCGCAGCGGCGACTGCAGAGGTTATGGCCCCGACCACGGGGGAAAATGGAGGAGGACTGACTATACTTTGCGCCTACCACCACAGTGGAGAATGCTGTGGTGGATGTTTGTGTTACATTTTTATTGTGTATTGTGTGTTATTTTTTATTGTACCGCTGCTGGCAAGTTCATTTCACTGCACTTTATTATGTATGTGATGAATAAATCTGATTGATTTTCACTGTACCTCGGTACACGTGATAATAAACTGAACTGAACTGTATCTTGTGTAGTGAGGACTGATGCAAAATACCTGTTTAATTCATCTGCCATCTCATTGTATTTTATCATTAATTTCTCTGCCTAATTTTCTATAGAATCAAAGATACCTACTGGATTTATTTTTTTTAATTGCTGCTGCAGTCAATCTAAAATGGAAAAGTAAATATTCAGCTGGTCAGGCATCGTCTATACGGAAAAAAAACAACGTTAGAATTTAAGAAGGAACTGCAGATGCTGGAAAATCAAAGGTTGACAATATTTAGGGTCTACAGGGTCCTCGTGAATTTAAGAGTTTAAGAAGGAACTGCAGATGCTGGAAAATCAAAGGTAGACAAAAATGCTGGAGAAACTCAGCGGGTGAGGCAGCATCTATGGAGCGAAGGAAATAGGCAACATTTCGGGTCGAAACCCTTCTTCAATCTGAAGAAGGGTGTTCGACCCGAAACGTTGCCTGTTTCCTTAGAATTTCTTGATTTTATTTCTATTATCAAAAGTGTTTGCGTAGAACTGGGATGACTGCTCTTTCATTTTTTTCTGTCAGAGTGATGACAGCAAATTTCAGATAATTCAGCCACTTCCGAACTTTGGTGGTGTTGCACCACAGATTTTCTGGATGATCCGATTTTATTTCCCCAACACACCTATAATTTGTTTTTTTTTAATATGTCATAGTAAAATTTGCAGGGAACCTGTTGAGTTTAAAGGGAGCATGAGAAACAAAACCTGATGAGTTTAAAGGGAGTGTGGGAATGGGCCATGTTGGTTCAAACTGAGTCTTGGTAAGTTTCAAAGGAGCTTGGCTACAGGGTCCTCGTGAATTTAAAGGGAAAATGTGAATGTTAAATAGGGCCTTCACGAGCTTAAAATAAGTATGAAGATTTTGAAGTAGTGATTCAACAATATTTGACGTTGTTCCATTTTAGACTGACTGCAATAGCAATCTGCACAATCTTCTTCATGCGTATGGCTTGCAGAGCCTAAAGTTGTAGGTCTACTTGTTCTATTTGATCTATGTGTTTGTGCTCGTAACCCCACTTCAATGCTAATCTCCAAAACTGTCTGTGTGGCGTATGCAGGCTTTCGCTATCAGTGTGTAGGATTCCTTCAGGTCGTCTGATTTCTCCTGCATCCCAAAAATGTAAGTATCGCTTGTGTAATTGGCCACTGCAAATTGTCTTTAATGGATAGGCACAGTAGGTTTTCCGTGGATTTCCTGGAAACAGTGATGAGAAAAACAAATGAGACAGTATGACTCAACTGGCAGGAACATAAGATGTTCATGGTGTCATTGTATTATTAAATATTGCAACAGAGATTGGTGGTTGTATTAAAAGCTCACCATGTATGCTGGTCACATTGACAAATATGTTGTCATTTTGCAATCTAAACAATCAGGAGGAATGATAGGATATGCCAAGAGTTCTTAATTGGGAGAATGAGTTGGCTGCCAGTAACATTTGCAGAGTAATGTTCACAACTTTTGGCTTTGTGGGAACATCATCTAATCAGCATGAATCAATTTAAATTTAAGATTTAAAAAATAATCAAAGTGAGTAACTCAGCGTTTCAGGCAACATCCCTGGAGAGTGTGGATAGATGACATTTTAGGTTGGGACCCTTCTTTAGACAAATAACACTCTAATTAATTAAATCAGACTTCTGAAGATCATTTTGTGAGAATCATGCTGAGAATATTTGAGTGGAACCTTGGAATAAATACGTTTTTAAAAAAATATGTAAAGGAAAGTGTTTCACTTTGTGGAGCCTTTCATAACAACCAGACATTAAAAGAAAAACATTTTTCTGTTAAACACATAGTAATGTGTTGTGATTAGGAAATCTGACAGCACATTTCCCCACAGCAAGGTCCAAAACAATGACCCATCAGTTATAATACCATTAGATTTTTTCTTTCTATTTTGTAATCTTAGTGGAGGAAGTTCGATCATCCCGACGCATGGGCTTCGGACATCGGACCGTCGGCAGCGGCGATTGCACAGGGTTCAACAGCCCCGACCACGGGTGAACAAACAGGAAGATGATTGAACTTTATTAACTTCCATCACAGTGAAGAATGTGGATTCCGCTGTGGTGGATGTTTATGTTACATTTTATTTTATGTGGCTGTGCGTAGTGTTGTTTTATACTTAATATGGTTGTACTCAAATATGACTGCACCTTAATTGGTACATGTGACATTAAATCCAAACTTAAGCTTGAACTTGAAGATTAGTAATTTTACTGGAAAACTGCCCACTGAAGTGGTATCTTCTCCCGGAGGGGAAGATCCAAGTCTCAGTTTAATAACTTTCTGCAAGCGACACGGCATCACTGCAGAACATTTCTGCCAATGCAACGTAATGTCCACAAGCCTGGAGTGGGAACTGAACACAGCACCTTGGCGAAACAGCTAATACTGAGCTAAGGCTGATATGAGACGGCTCCAGACATGAACATGGCTGTTAGTCTGAAGATTGTTCATCTTTCGTTGAACTATTATAAATGTGCATTGTAATAGTGAATCACATTTATTGAGATGATCTTATTGGAAGACTGAGGTACTCACACCATCACTTATATTTCCTACAACGTGAATAGTGGTTTATTCATGATTCAGTTCTATAATTGGTTGACAACCATAACATAAAGGTGACTAAATACAAAAAGCTGTCAGTTATAACAACAACAGGCCACATTTGGGGTTTTGTGGGCACCGTATCTGAGGATATGGTGGCCCTGGAGAGGGTCCAGAGGAGGAATACAAGAATGATCCCAGGAATGAGTGCGTTAACATATGAGCTTTTGATGGCACTGGGCCTGCGGGATTATAAGAATGAGGGGGACCTCATGGAAACGTACCAAATAGTGAAAGGCTTGTTAGAGTGGATGTGGAGATGATGTTTCCACTAGTGGGAGAGTCTAGGAATATGATTTGTAGCCTCAGAATTAAAGAATGTTCCAGAAGGAATTTCTAGAGTCAGTGAATCTGTGGAATTTTACTTCGGAGTCACGTGAGTGACTACGTGAAGAAGCCCGCCAGCCCGCATGCGCGTCAATACGTCTAACGCATTGCGCACCATTGGCTGGGCAGCGCGTTGCTCCTCCAGCGGTAAGTTTCAAACGCTGAAGGTAGGTTTTGAACTTATTTGCAAGTGTATTTTTGGGTTGCAGGAATCTCTTTTACAGAGTTCCTGCTGGATATGGAAATCCAGGGCGAAATCCTGACGGGTCGCGGGGAAACCGGCTACGGAGACCACGGAAGTGTGGGTAGCCGGCGGCCGTCGGGTTCGCTACCCGAGTCGCTAACAGTACGGTCAGTGACTTCAGACTTCGGCAGCCCCAAAAGATGTGCAGCCAAACGGAGTCTGAGAGGCCTGGACTGGGACAAGTCAAGACAGGAGGGTTCCCCTCCGACAAACATGGGTACGTCCTCGGGCGTTTAACCCAGATGGAGCATGGATAGCGTCCTCGGGCGTTCATCCCACAAAGGTGATGCTCCATCATGATATGATCCGTGAATCAGGGCCATATCAGCACAGGTCTCCAAGTGCCTGTTTCAGGGCTGCTTACAAATCTCCTTCTCTGTGGAGGGGAGTGCCAGGTGTCAGTGTATGACTGACTCCAAACTCGCAAGTATGTGAGTTCGGAGGTATGTCCAGAGAGCATACCAGGATGCACAAGGTGCGTGAAGCAGAATTGCCTGCTAAGGCATCAAAGTTTGCAATACCCTCGCAAATAGGGGAGCCGCTGGATGAGGAATTAGCTACCAGCATTAATTACCTTGCATCGCACCAGCTCCAGGAACAGGTAATGGTGGAAACATCTATGAAGTACCACACACCTGCTAAATGTGCTCCATTAAATGTGCCAGCTGTGAACAGCTGGGGTTACATTGGAGGGGACATCAAAGCCCAGGAGATGAAGCTCCAGAGAATCCTGAATTTGCTGGCTTCAGGCATCATGGCCTTTGCCAGGTCTGTGGATGGGAGTCCCCTGTCTGATGTGCAACAGGGTGCCCTGGCATTAATGTACAACGCACATTTTGAAATCAACTGTTTTCGTAAAAATGCCATCCGACCTGCCCTGCACCCCAAGTTGCGGGACTGTGCAGGGTCATCAACGTACAGCTACCAAAGCTTTTCCTTCAAAAATGATCTGCCGAAGCAGCTCAAGGACCTGGACAAAGAAGCAAAAGCTGTTGGGCTGATCAAGGCTCCATCGTCAAGCAAAGCTTCATCATTCCGGCGGCAGCATCCCTACGCTTCCATCAGCAGGAAGCGGTTCGCTGAAGCTGGTGGCAGCTCGAAGGCTGAACACTCTGGGCAGCGGTCTTTTTTAGGCTAAGGCCCAGGCCGGCCCTCGTCGAATTTCGTCGATGTTGGGGTAGTGCGCAGTTTGCGCACTCCATCAGCCCTACCCCCCAAACCTCGGGGGCGGAAATAGAAACCATACATCCACCGGTAACCTTGGAGGTGGGTGGATCTGGTTCTTTCCGGAACATAGGGTGCGTGGATCAGTTACAAGTTGGTGGGAGATTACACTTGTTTTTGAATGAATGGCGTTGGATAACATCAGATCCGTTTATACTGCACAGTATACAAGGGTTCCAAACCGAATTCCTTCCCAATTCGTTTCCACCCACAGCATACACCAAACCGGACATTTGTTCATTCACAACAGGAAGTTTTGGAAGTACAAGCTGAAATTCAATCGTAATACACAAAAGGGGTAATTGAGAAGTCGAGTCATGAACCTCACCAATTTGTTTCTAATATATTTACAAGACAAAAGAAGGATGGAGGATGCCGATCATCCTTGATTTGACTCGACTTAACTCCTTTGTGCAGTATAGACATTTCAAAATGGAAAACTTTGTTACTGCCAAACAACTGGTTTCCAAAGGATGTTATATGGCATGCATCGATCTCAAAGCACAATAACCTGGCTCTCAACACCAGCAAAACCAAGGAACTGATTGTAGACTTTGGAAGCGGTAGGATGGGGACCCATAGACCCGTTTATATCAATCGTGGAGAGAGTCAAGAGCGTCAAATTCCTGGGCGTGCATATCTCTGAAGATCTCTCCTGGTCCGAGAACACTGATGCAATTATAAAGAAAGCTCATCAGCACCTCTACTTCCTGAGATGATTACGGAGAGTCGGTAGGTCAAGGAGGACTCTCTTGAACTTCTACAGGTGCACAGTAGAGAGCATGCTGACCGGTTGCATCGTGGCTTGGTTCAGCAACTTGAGCGCCCTGGAGCGAAAAAGACTGCAAAAAGTTGTAAACACTGCCCAGTCCATTATTGGCTCTGACCTCCCTATCATAGAAACATAGAAACATAGAAATTATGTGCAGGAGCAGGCCATTCGGCCCTTCGAGCCTGCACCGCCATTCAATATGATCATGGCTGATCATCCAACTCAGAATCCTGTACCTGCCTTCTCTCCATACCTCCTGATCCCTTCAGCCACAAGGGCCACATCCAACTCCCTCTTAAATATGGCCAACGAACTGGCCTCAACTACCTTCTGTGGCAGAGAATTCCACAGATTCACCACTCTCTGTGTGAAAAACGATTTTCTCATCTCGGTCCTAAGACTTCCCCCTTATCCTTAAACTGTGACCCCTTGTCCTGGACTTCCCCAACATCGGGAACAATCTTCCTGCATCTAGCCTGTCCAACCCCTTAAGAATTTTGTAAGTCTCTATGAGATCACCCCTCAATCATCTAAATTCCAGCGAGTACAAGCCGAGTCTATCCAGTCTTTCTTCATATGAAAGTCCTGCCATCCCAGGAATCAGTCTGGTGAACCTTCTCTGTACTCCCTCTATGGCAAGAATGTCTTTCCTCAGATGAGGAGACCAAAATTGTACGCAATACTCCAGGTGTGGCCTCACCAAGACCCTGTACAACTGCAGTAGAACCTCCCTGCTCTTGTACTCAAATCCTTTTGCTATGAATGCCAACATACCATTCGCTTTCTTCACAGCCTGCTGCACCTGCATGCCTACTTTCAATGACTGGTGTACCATGACACCCTGGTCTCGCTGCATCTCCCCTTTTCCTAATCAGTCACCATTCAAATAATAGTCTACCTTCCTGTTTTTGCCACCAAAGTGGATAACCTCACATTTATCCACATTATACTGCATCTGCCATGCGTTTGCCCACTCACCCAGTCTATCCAAGTCATCCTGCAGCCTCCTAGCATCCTCCTCACAGCTAACACTGCCCCGCAGCTTCGTGTGTCATCCGCAAACTTCGAGATGTTGCCATTTATTCCCTTGTCCAAATCATTAATGTATATTGTAAATAGCTGGGGCCCCAGCACTGAGCTTTGCGGCACCCCACTAGTCACTGCCTGCCATTCTGAAAAGGACCCGTTACCTCCTACCCTTTGCTTCCTGTCTGCCAGCCAGTTCTCTATCCACATCAATACTGAACCACCAATACCGTGTGCTTTAAGTTTGTATACCAATCTCTTGTGTGGGACCTTGTCGAAAGCCTTCTGAAAGTCCAGATATAACACATCCACTGCTTTTCCCTTATCGACTCTACTAGTTACATCCTCAAAAATTCAATAAGATTCATCAGACATGATTTACCCTTCGTAAATCCATGCTGACTTTGTCCAATGATTTCACCACTTTCCAAATGCGCTGCTATCCCATCTTTAATAAATGACTCTAGCAGTTTTCCCACTACCAATGTTAGACTAACTGGTGTGTAATTCCCCGTTTTCTCTCTCCCTCCCATTTTAAAAAGTGGGGTTACATTAGCTACCCTCCAATCCTCAGGAACTACTCCAGAATCTAAAGAGTTTTGAAAAATTATCACTAAGGCATCTGCTATTTCTGGTGCTACTTCCTTAAGTACCCTGGGATGCAGCCTATCTGGCCCTGTGGATTTATCGGCCTTTAATCCATTCAATTTACCTAACACCGCTTCCCGGCTAACCTGGATTTCACTCATTTCCTCCATCTCATTTGACCCGCGATCCCCTGCTATTTCCGGCAAATTATTTAGCCTGCTCTCTCGTTGGTTCCTCCACATGTTGATTTAGAAAACTATCCCGCATACATTCCAAGAAATCCTCTTCCTCAGCACCCCTGCCAATTTGATTCACCCAATCTATATGTAGATTGAAGTCACCCATTATAATGGTTTTACCTTCGTTGCACGCATTTCTAATTTCCTGTTTGATGCCATCCCCAAATCCACTACTACTGTTAGGTGGCCTGTACACAACACCCACTAGCGTTTTCTGCCCCTTAGTGTTTCACAGCTCCACCCATATCCACCTTGCTCCATTCCTACTCTCACTGTCGCGTGGCAGTGGGATCATCGAGGGGATCTATCACAGTCGCTGCCTCAAAAAGGCTGCCAGCATCATCAAGGATCCTCACCATCCTGGCCACACACTTATCTCCCCGCTGCCTTCAGGTAGAAGGTACAGGAGCCTGAAATCTGCAACATCCAGGTTCAGGAACAGCTACTTCCCCACAGCCATCAGGCTATTAAACTCAACTCAAACAAAACTCTGATCATTAATAGCCCATGCACTTTATCTGTTTATTTATGTGTGTATATATATATATATATATATATATCTTTCATTGGTATATGGTCACACTGATCTGTTCTGTTCTGTTCTGTATTTATTTATGTCTACTATATTCTATTGTGTTGAAGCAAAGCAAGAATTTAATTGTCCTATCTGGGACACATGACAATAAACTCTCTTGAATCTTGATTCCCAACACAGGTCCAACCAGGTCAAGTATCCAAAGTTTCCAAAACATTCTGTGACAGGGATAGACAGAGTTAACGTGGATCCGTTTTTTCCCATTGAGGGTAGGGAAGATTCAAACAAGAGGGCATGACATGAGAATTAAGGGACAGAAGTTTTGGGGTAACGTGAGGGGGAACTTCTTTACTCAGAGGGTGGTGGCTGTGTGGAATGAGCTTCCAGCAGAAGTGGTGGAGGCAGGATCGATTTTAACATTTAAGAGTAAAGTGGATAGGTATATGGACGTGAAGGGAATGGAGGGGTATGGTCTGAGTGCAGGTAGATGGGACTAGGGGAAAACAAATGGTCGGCACGGACTGGAAGGGCCGAGAGGGCCTGTTTTCCGTGCTGTAATTGTTATATGGTTATATGGTTATATAGTTTTAAGCAATATTTGATGATGAATCAATCGATTAAGCATAAACAATTTATAATATTAGGGGCTCAGACGTTAAAGAGCATTAAATGTTGATAAATAGCAGACCATATATAATTTTCATTATTTTTTAATAATTTGGTATTTGGCTAATATTGGAAGAGAAAAATTAAATTACATTTTAAATAACGCCATTCACAACGACAGGGCACAGAAATTTGCACAATTTGTTTCCAATATTACAAAGTTTTGGTAGTTGCATAGGATGTTAACAGTTCCAGTGGTCAATAGACATTAGACAATAGATGCAGGAGTAGACCATTCAGTCCTTCGAGCCAGCACTGCCATTCAATGTGATCATGGGTGATCATCCACAATCAGTCTCCCGTTCCTGCCTTCTCCCCATATCCCCATGACTCCACTATCTTTAAGAGCCCTATTAAGCTCTCTCTTGAAAGTATGCAGAGAACCGGCCTCCACCGCCCTCTGAGGCAGAGAATTCTCAGACTCACAACTCTGTGAAAAAGGTGTTTCCTCATCTCCGTTCTAAATGGCTTACCCCTTAATCTTAAACTGTGGCCCCTGGTCTGGACTCCCCCGACATGGGGAATATGTTTCCTGCCTCTAGTGTGCCCAAACCCTTAATAATCTTGTTAGTAATGTTTCAATAAGATATCCTCTCATCCATTTGATGCTCCAGAGTGTACAAGCCCAGCCGCTGCATTCTCTCAGCATATGACAGTCCCGCCATCCCGAGAATTAAGGGTACACAAAATGCATGGAGAAACTCAGCGGGTGCAGCAGCATCTAAGGAGCGAAGGAGATAGGCGACGTTTCGGGTCGAGGAACCCTACGCTGCACTCCCTCAATAGGAAGAATGTCCTTCCTCAAATTAGGGGACCAAAACTGCACACAATACTCCAATGCTCATAACAAACGCTATATAAATGCGCTACCCCCCCCCCCCCTGCACCTTCCAAATTAAGACTTTGACAGTTGCAGACTTAGTGTGCGTTTGAAATATATACCCATACACCAGAAGAGCCCCTGAAAACGTTTGTGAGCTGCTGCGGATTTTAATGCAACACGTTCTACGTGGAAGCTGGCTGCTTCTGCGACCGAAGCATTTCATGGCATCAGTTCGTTTCAACCTGCCGCACTCTCTTTCCCGCTTCTCGCTGGCGTTTTCAGCGCCTTTCCTTCAACTGCCAGCAAGTGCAACCTGATCGGAGGTCGGAGACTGGCATCGCGGAACAAACACAGTCTCCGATCGGCGTGAAGCTCGTTTGGCTGCGTGTCGGGCGGCGTGAGCGGTAAGTCATTTCGGTCTGTAGGAAGGAGCTGCGGATGCTGGTTTATGCACCGAAGATAGACACAAAACGCTGGGGTAACTCAGCGGGACGGGTCGCATTTGTCTGGAGAGAAGAAACGTTTCATGATGTCCCGCTGAGTTACTCCAGTGTCTTTGTGTCTATCTTATACACAAAGTCAGCAGACGGGACCGCATTTTATATTGCTTCAGCTTCTCTCAAGCAAGGTCGGCTAAACAAGGGGATGCAAATTAACGTGGTCCATTGCCAGCAATGTCAGGTTTGACATTTGATGCAAAGTCCGCAACCCACAAGCTTGCAGTTTGAGAACACTTTTGGTAATTTTCATGGATTCTCCTAGTTTATACCAAGAATGTTCCGAGAATGGAAGGGTGCGGATTGTTATCCGTGCATCAAATGCAGAAGGTGCCAGTGCAGGCATTGGTTCATTTGCGATAGTCGACAGTGACGGGAGATGCCTTTGAAATCCAAAATGCTGGAGTAACTCACTCAGCGGAGCAGGCAGCATCTCTGGATAGAAGGAATGGGTGGCCTTTCAGGTCGACACCCTTCTTCAGCCTGCCCTGCTCCGCTGAGTTCCTCCAGCGTTTTGTGTCCATCTTCGGTGTAAACAAGCATCTGCAGTTCCTTCCTACACTTTACTCCATTGTTTCTGTCCTCACAATGTTGATTTGGGTGAGTTAAATTGCGACTGGGGTATCGCAATACACCATCGACCAATGCCGTTCGGCAGGGGTGTATATGACCCAGTGCGTTTTAACATTAAAAGCTTTCCTGGGGGAATTAAATGTAAACGGAAACTTGTGCAGTCTACATCAATTGACTGTGGATCACTCGATGATGAGTCGATTGGCAATAATGTTGTTTCATGTTCGTGACCTTGCTACGGGATAACAGATGACACCTTGGGAAATCCTGCAACAAGGAAGTTGAAAAATAAATATTTCCTAAATCTGTCTTCCCCGAAATCATTGTGTATCGCTTCCTGCTCTTGCCTTTTCTTCCACCCGGGGGTTTTCCCTGGTCCTTTACTTCATCAGACTTCACATTCAACGAATCTGCCTCCCAAACCTCCTCCGTCTTTAACAACATGACACCGCATCCGCGTCTGCCCCTTCTCTTTCATCATTCTCTCTGGAACTTCCCCAGCCCAGAGTAGGGAAGTCAGGACCAGAGGGCGTAGGTTCACGGTGAACTGAGGGGTAGCTTCTTCACACAGAGGGTGGTGGGTGTATGGAACAAGCTGTCAGAGGAGGTAGTTGAGGCTGGGGCTATCCAACATTTAAGAAAGGGTTAGACAGGTATGTGGATAGGACAATTTGGAGGGATATGGACCAAACGCAGGCAGGTGGGACTAGTGTAGCTGGGACATGTTGGCCGGTGTGGGCAAGTTGGGCTGAAGAACCAGTTTCCACTCTGTATCACTCGATGACTCTATGACTCTATGTCTCCTAACGACACCCACTGTCGCTCCACTTCTCTCGGCATCTTTGCAATGCAATGGCGGGAGATGCAACAAAAACCCTTTCAGTTCTTCTTTTTTCAGCACCTGGAAATCAGCCTTAAGGGCCTGTCCCACTTTCACGACCTAACTCACAACCTTTTTTACTCGTGGACATTTTAAATCATGCTAGAAAAAACGCCCCTACCTGCCTGATGCCACGAGTACCTACGACTAGCATCACGGCCTGCTACGACCTACCTACAACCTCCTATGGCCTCCTATGACCTCATGACGACCATGCTGCGAGTATGTCAAGGGAAAACTCGGCAGAGGTTGTGAATCAGGTCGTGAAAGTGGGACAGGCCCTTAAAGAAGGGCCTTGTCCCGAAACGTCACCAATTCCTTCTATCCAGAGATGCTGCCTGTCCCGCTGAGTTACTCCAGCATTTTGTGTCTATCCTCCTGGAAACAGTTGTTCTGCATGAACCAGTGATTCACTTGCACTTCAATCTATAGAGATGACCACATAACGGACATCAAACACCGTACACTATTGCAAAACTAAAACTGTTGGAGGAAATCGGTGGTCCAGAGTATCCATGGAGGGATTCTTACAATTCCAGGAGACTCCAGATGCTGGAATTCTGAGGGGAAAAAAACAAGATATTACTGGGTTGGAATGGAAATGAGGATGAATTTCTTCAAGCAGAGAGTGGTGAGTCTGTGGAATTCATTGCCACAGACGCATGTGGAGGCCAAGGTAGTGGATACTTTTAAAGTGGAGATTGACAGGTTCTTGATTAGGAAGAGCATCAAAGGTTACGGGGAGAGGGCAGAAGAATGGAGTTGAGAGGGGAGGATAGATCCACAATGATAGAATGGCGGAGTAGGTGTGTGTGTATGTATGTGTGTGTGTGTGTGTGTGTGTGTATACAGTATATATGTGTATTTGTGAGTATGTGTATATATACATTCTGAACTTTTTTTCTCTCGCACAGTCATAGAGTGATACAATGTGGAAACAGGCACAACTGGCCCACACCGGCCAACAATGTCCCAGCTACCCTATTCCCACTGGCATGCCCTTGGTCCATATCCCTCCAAACACGTCCTATCCATGTACCTGTCTAACTGTTTCTTAAATGATGGGATAGACCCTGCCTCAACTACCTCCCCTGGCAGCTTGTTCCATACACCCACCACCCTTTGTGTGAAAAAGTTACCCCTCGGATTCCTATTAGACAATTGACAAAGACATAGAAACACAGAAACATAGAAAATAGGAGTAGGCCATTCGGCCCTTCGAGCCTGCACCACCATTCAATATGATCATGGCTGATCATCCAACTCAGTATCCTGTACCTGCCTTCTCTCCATACCCCCTGATCCCTTTAGCCACAAGGGCCACATCTAACTCCCTCTTAAATATAGCCAATGAACTGGCCTCAACTACCTTCTGTGGCAGAGAATTCCAGAGATTCACCACTCTCTGTGTGAAAAATGTTTTTCTCATCTCGGTCCTAAAAGACTTCCCCCTTATCCTTAACCTGTGACCCCTTGTTCTGGACTTCCCCAACATCAGGAACAATCTTCCTGCATCTAGCCTGTCCAATCCCTTAAGAATTTTGTAAGTTTCTATAAGATCCCCCCTCTATCTTCTAAATTCCAGCGAGTACAAGCCGAGTATCCAGTCTTTCTTCATATGAAAGTCCTGACATCCCAGGAATCAGTCTGGTGAACCTTCTCTGTACTCCCTCTATGGCAACAATATCTTTCCTCTGATTAGGAGACCAAAACTGTATGCAATACTCCAAGACCATATGTCCCAGATGGAACAATGAAATTCTTACTTGCTGCAGCACAACAGAATATGTAAACATAGTACCCTGTAAACAACATAATGCATGATAATAGTCTAGTGTGAGCTATAGGGAGAGGTTGAGTAGTGCAGGAGGATGAGGGGAGATCTTACAAATCTTACAGGGTATACAAAATCATGAGAGGAATAAATCGGGTAGATGCACAGAATCTCTTGCCCAGAGTAGGGGAATCAAGGACCAGAGGACCTGGGTTCAATGTGAAGTGGAAAAGATTTAATAGGGTGAGTAATTGGGGGAGTCCAGAACCATGGGTCACAGTTTAAGAATAAGGGGTAAGCTATTTAGAACGGAGACGAGGAAACACTTTTTCTCACAGAGGAATTCTCTGCCTCAGAGGGCAGTGGAAGCCGGTTCTCTGGATACTTTCAAGAGAGAGCTAGATAGGGCTCTTAAAGATAACGGAGTCAGGCAATATGGGGAGAAGGCAGGAATGGGGTACTGATTGGGGATGATCAGCCATGATCACATTGAAAGGTGGTGCTGGCTCGAAGGGCCAAATGGCCTACTCCTGCACCTATTGCCTATTGTTTTAAATCCCCAGGGCCAGATAGGCTGCATCCCAGAGTACTTATGGAAGTAGCCCCAGAAATAGTGGATGCATTAGTGATAATTTTTCAAAACTCTTTAGATTCTGGAGTAGTTTCTGAGGATTGGAGGGTAGCTAATGTAAACCCCACTTTTTTTTATTTTTTATTTTTTTTTTTTTTTTAAATAGGGAGGGAGAGAGAAAACGGGGAATTACAGACCAGTTAGTCTACCATTGGCAGTGGGGAAAATGCTAGAGTCAGTTATTAAAGATGGGATAGCAGCACATTTGGAAAGTGGTGAAATAATTGGACAAAGTCAGCATGGATTCATGAAAGGTAAATCATGTCTGACGAACCTTATAGAATTTTTCGAGGATGTAACCAGTAGAGTGGATAAGGGAGAACCTGTGGATGTGTTATATCTGGACTTTCAGAAGGCTTTCGACAAGGTCCCACATAAGAGATTAGTAAAAAAAAAAAGAAAAAAAAAAAAAAAAATGCAAACTTAAAGCACACGGTATTGGGGGTTCAGTATTGATGTGGATAGAGAACTGGCTGGCAGACAGGAAGCAAAGAGTAGGAGTAAACGGATCTATTTCAGAATCGCAGGCAGTGATTAGTGGGGTACCGCAAAGCTCGGTATCCCACTAATATACAATATATATTAATGATCTGGATGAGGGAATTGAATGCAAGTTTGCGGATGACACGAAGCTGGGGGGCAGTGTTAGCTGTGAGGAGGATGCTAGGAGGCTGCAAAGTGACTTGCATAGGTTGGGTGAGTGGGCAAATGCATGGCAGATGCAGTATAATGTGGATAAATGTGAGGTTATCCAATTTGGTGGCAAAAACAGGAAAGTAGACTTTAATCTGAATGGTGGCCGATTAGTAAAAGGGGAGATGCAATGAGATCTGGGTGTCATGGTACACCTGTCATTGAAAGTAGGCATGCAGGTGTAGCAGGCAGCGAAGAAAGCGAATGGTATGTTACATTCATAGCAAAAGGATTTGAGTATAAGTGCAGGGAGTTTCTACTTAAGTTGTACAGGGTCTTGGTGAGACCACACCTGGAGTATTGCGTACAGTTTTGGTCTGCTAATCTGAGGAGAGACATTCTTGCCATAGAGGGAGTACAGAGAAGGTTCACCAGACTGATTCCTGGGATGGCAGTACTTTCATATGAAGAAAGACTGGGTAGACTCGGCCTGTACTCGCTAGAATTTAGAAAATTGAGGGAGGATCTTATAGAGACTTACAACATTTTTAAGGGGTTGGACAGGCTAGATGCAGGGAGATTGTTCCCGATGTTGGGGAAGTCCAGAACAAGGGATCACAGTTTAAGGATAAGGCGGAAGTCTTTGAGGACCGAGATGAGAAAATCATTTTTCATACAGAGAGTGGTGAATCTGTAGAATTCTCTGCCACAGAAGGTAGTTGAGGCCAGTTCATTGACTATATTTAAGAGGGAGTTAGATGTGGCCCTTTTGGCTAAAGGGATCAGGGGGTATGGAGAGAAGGCAGGTAGGGGATACTGAGTCGGATGATCAGCCATGATAATATTGAATGGCGGTGTAGGCTAGAAGGGCTGAATGATCTACTCCTGCACCTATTTTCTATGTTTCTATTTGACAATAAAACTCTCTTGCCTACAGAGGAGTTGAGTATAGGAGCAAAGAGGTCCTCCTGCAGTTGTACAGGGGCCTAGTGAGACCACACCTGGAGTACGGGGAAAAATGGAGGGTAACTGACTGTACTTTGTGCCTTCCACCAGTGATGAATGCTGTGGTGGATGTTTTTGTGTTAAATTTTGATTGTGTATTGTGTGTTCTTTTTTATTGTACCGCTGCTGGCAAGTTCATTTTGTTGCACTTTATTGCGAATAAATCTGACTATTGACTATTGACTACTGACTATTGTATGCAGTTTTGCACTCCAAACGTGAGGACGGACATTCCTGCTATTGAGGGAATGCAGCATAGGTTCACAAGGTTAATTCCCGGGATGGCGGGACTGTCATATGTTGATAGATTAGAGCGACTAGGCTTATATACTCTGGAATTTAGAAGGGTGAGAGGGGATCCTATTGAAACATGTAATATTATTAAGGGTTTGGACATGTTCTTGATGTTGGGGGAGTCCAGAACCAGGGGCCATAGTTTAAGAATAAGTAGTAAGCCATTTAATAATAATAAGAATATATTTTATTGTCATTACACATAAGTGCAACGAGATTTGGTTCTTGACTCTTGACTCTTGTCTATTGTCTATTGACTTGTCTATTGTCTATTGTCTATTGACTTGTCTATTGTCTATTGACTCTTGTCTATTGTCTATTGTCTATTGACTCTTGACTCTTGTCTATTGTATATTGACGACTCTTGTCTATTGTCTATTGACTCTTGTCTATTGTCTATTGACTTGTCTTTTGTCTATTGACTCTTGTCTATTGTCTATTGTCTATTGTCTTTTGACTCTTGTTCTATTGTCAATTGTCTATTGTCTTTGACTCTTGAGGCTATTGTCTATTGTCAATTGACTACTTGTCTATTGATTGCCTACTTGTATATTGGACTCTTGTCTATTGTCTATTGTCTATTGTCTTTTGTCTATTGTCTATTGACTCTTGTCTATTACTCTATTGTCTTGTGTCCTATTGTCTATTGGTCTATTGTTATTGTCTTTGACTCTTGTCTATTGACTTTTGTGTATTGTCTATGACTCCTTGTATTGTCTATTGTCTAATTGACTCTTGTCTATTGTCTAGTGATTGTTGTCTATTGACTGTCCTATTCTATTGTCTATGGTGTCTATTGATTGTTCTTGTCTATTGTCTATTGCACTCTTGACTCTTGTCTATTGTGTATTGTCTATCTGTCTATTGTCTATTGACTCTTGTCTATTACGTCTTGTCTTGACTCTTGTCTATTGTCTATTGTCTATTGACTCGTGTCTATTGTCTTGTCTATTGACTCTGGCTATTGTCTATTGTCCTATGTATCTATGACTCTGTAATGTCTATTGGGGTCTCCTATTGTCTATTGACTCGTTCTTGTTATTGGTCAATTGACTTGTTCTATTGTCTTGGACTTTGTTAACTCTTGTCTATTGACTATTGTCTATTGTCTATTGACTCTTGTCTATTGTCCTCTTGTCTATTGTGACTCTTGTCTATTGTCTATTGTCTAATTGACTTGTCTATTGTCTATTGAACTCTTGTCTATTGTCATTGACATGTCTATTGTCTATTGACTCTTGTTCTATTGTCTATTGTCTGACTCTTGACTCTATTGTCTATTGTCTATTGACTACTTGTCTCTTGTCTATTGTCTATTGATCTTGTCTATTGTCTATTGACTCTTGTCTATTGTCTATTGTCTATTGACTCTTGTCTATTGTCTATTGTCTATTGACTCTTGTCTATTGTCTATTGACTCTTGTCTATTGTCTTGTCTTTAGGACTATTGTCCTATTGTCTTATATTGACTCTTGTCTATTGACTCTTGTCTATTGTCTATTGACTCTTGTCTATTGTCTTTTGACTCTTGTCTATTGTCTATTGACTCTTGTCTATTGACTTGTCTATTGTCTATTGTCTATTGTCCTGCTCTTGTCTATTGTCATATGGTCTATTGACTTGTCTCTATTTGTGTCTATTGTCTTTTGACTCTTGTCTATTGTCTATTGACTCTTGTCTATTGTCTATTGTCTATTGACTCTTGTCTATTGTCTATTGTCTATTGACTATTGTCTATTGTCTATTGACTCTTGTCTATTGTCTATTGTCTATTGACTCTTGTCTATTGTCTATTGTCTATTGTCTATTGACTATTGTGTATTGTCTATTGACTCTTGTCTATTGTCTATTGTCTATTGACTCTTGTCTATTGTCTATTGACTCTTGTCTATTGTCTATTGTCTATTGTCTATTGACTCTTGTCTATTGTCTATTGACTCTTGTCTCTTGTCTCTTGACTCTTGTCTATTGTCTATTGACTGTCTATTGTCTATTGTCTAATGTCTATTGACCCTTGTGTATTGTCTATTGTCTATTGTCTATTGACTTGTCCATCTTCTGTCATCTCTCCAGTGGGACGAGTGGGAGGAGCCCCCCAGGCCCCGCCCCCAGCGCCGTGATCGACAGCCCGGCAGCGCGCCTGCTCAGTGGGGTCTGGTGTGAAGGAATGGAGGCGCTGAAGGCGACGGAGCAGTGGGTGAAGCGCCGGGTGTCGCTGGCGGAGGGGGAGCGACTGGGTAAGGCCCCGGGCCCCAGGCCCAGGCCCCGTGTGCGTGTGCGTGCGGCCGGGTAACGGGGCCGCTTGCAGTCCGAGGGGCCTTGGTGTCTGTCCCTCAGCACAACACGCGTCCTGCCCTCTTGTATTTGTGAATAAAACGCACTGGTTGGTGCAGCGAGGGTGGGCACACAGTGCTGCTGTAACTCAGCGGGACGGGCAGCGTCCCCGGGCGAGGTTTCGGGTCGAGACCCTTCTTCAGACAGAGCGCTGACACGAACCAGTGTGGACAACACTTTTCCTGCCGCAACAATGTCATTGCATCTTGTAAAGAAGTGGGAATGGTTGAGTTACGTGGTCCTGTTTTAACTTTAGTTGGCCCACGTTTTTAGTTGAACATATACTGAGTGCACACCTTCTCATTTGCAACTTGTGTACTCAGGAGCTGTGATTTTTGTGGTGCTGCAATTTTGTGTACTTTGGGTGCAGACAAAAGTGCTGGGGAAACTCGGCGGGTGCAGCAGCATCTATGGAGCAAAGGAGATAGGCGACGTTTTAGGCCAAAACCCTTCTTCAGACTGATCAGTCTTTGGGTGCACTGTTTCTGCTGTTAAATTTGGACTGAGATGGTGAATGGTGTAGCCATAACAGTGAGGGGAAACTTGATGGAAGTATGTCATATTATGAGAGACATAGATAGGGTAGGTAGTCAGAATCTTTTTCTGACTTTCTATAAGATTTCTAACCAATGTTTTTGTCATCAGTTTCACTAACTATCTCGTTGATGTGGTATAGTGTTTGATATTTTTTGAAAACATTTTGAGATATTTCATTCCATTAAAAGTATTAATGCATGCTACTATATTTATACCATGACAATTATTCAGCGTCAAATTTTGGAGAAACATTGAAAAACGCAAGAATGTGTAGATCTTTGAAATGTGAAATAAAAATAGAACCTGTGGGAAATACTTAGTAAGTCAAGCAACAGTTATGAGATTAAAAAAGGTTGATGACCTTTGCAACATTAGCAAAAAGTGAAAAGCTGTAGATGTTGGAACACAGAAATAAAACTTGAAAATGTTGGATTTAGTTTTGGTCTTTCAGGCATGTTATCTTGTTCCATACAGGTAACTTGGTGAGATCAAATTATGAAATGCTTTCTTCATTCGGAGTGATTTATTTTTAGACCAACCCTCTTTCAGAATCTTGCACCTTAAGCTTTCTGCATTTTTGAACTTATTTCCTTGTGATATAGAAGGAGGAAATGTCAATCCCTTTGTGTCTGCAGTGGCTTTCAGAGCCACCCCATTCTTCTGGTAATTTTCCTTGTAACCTATTCTTCTTCCCCCCCCCCCCCCCCCAATCCCATCACGTTCCCTCAGATTCTACCATTGACTTGCAAAATGGCAGCCATTTGCAATGGCCATTTAATCTAACAACCAGCATACTCCTACATCCAGCTTCACATTTCACTCCTCCTTATCTGACACCCCTGTTGTCCCCTCTTCAACCTTAGCCATTGTCACTTACTCCATCCATGAATGATGAATGAATGAATAAGTTTATTGGATAAGTATTCACTAGGTTCTTGTCATGTGTCCCTGATAGGACAATGCGATTTTTGCTTTGCTTCAGCACACAGAACATAGTAGGCATTTACTACATGACATACAGTGACAGTTAGGAATGACACATAATACATTAAACATTAATAATAAAACATTATTAATTATACATATGAATGAAATAAAATATCAGAGCAAAAGGAAGCTACAGATTTTGATTATGGAGTAGAGCTACCACTCATGGGGGCAAAAAAAAGTTTTTATGTCTGGCTGTGGCAGCTTTGAGAGTCCGGAGTCACCTTACAGAGGGAAATGATTCAAAGAGTTTGTGGTCAGGGAGAGAGGGGGGGAGGTCAGAGATGATCTTACCTGCTCGCTTTCTGGCCCTTGCAGTTTGTCCATTGAGATAAGGTTGCTGCCAATAACCTTCTCAGCTGATCGGAAGAATCGCTGCAGCCTCCAGATGTCGTGCTTGATGGCTGAGCCAAACCAAGCACAACATGATGGAGAAGGTGAGGACAGACTCTACGATGGCCGTATAGAATTGGACCATCATTGCCTGTGGCAGATTGTGCGTCCTCAGCTGCCGCAGGAAGTACATCCTCTGTTGTGCCTTTTTGTTCTGCCAAACAAACCCTCTTGACGCATATCCACCTTTTACGTTGTTCCCACACCTCTTTAGAAATTTTCTCCCTCTACGCCTATCAATCTGAGAAGGGTCCCAACCTGAAATGTCGCTTGTCCATTTCCTCCCCAGTTGCTGCCTGACTCACTGAGTTCCTCTAACACATTGTGTTTTGCTCACGATTCTACCATCTCAGCCTCTTGTTTCTCCAGTATATCTTTGGTGCTGTCTTTGGCCCTCCAAATCTGGGTTTCCTCTCTCAGATTCCAGCTGCAAGGTTTGAGTAGTGAAGTTGGGGTTATTCTCTTGGATCCCAGGTCACTGGAATAACTAATTGTCAGATGCCACCCATCTGAATCTGGAGACCATCCTTCAGGACTTCATTGGAATTCCATCAAGACAGTGTTGGAATTTAAAAACCTTCTTCGTCTTCTTGCGTGTGCCGTGCACAGCCTAAAGTTGTCGGACAACTTGTTCTATTTGATCTTATTTGTGCACGCCGGGTTGATTGCATTTGTCGAAACAGGGCGGACCACGCGAAAGGTTGCAATCTCCCACCCCTAAAAATCTTTACAGTCTCTTTCCACCAACTTCATAAGCATTTAATTTCCGATGCTGAAAGCTATTTAATAAAGAACATCCTTGTAATTTTTGTTCCAAACTTTAATCTTTTGTTCCATTTATTTATTTGCGGTTGGTAATATTTTTCTTCTATTTATTTTGTCATGTGAAATTTTATGCATCTTTATTGGAACTCCTCTTTAAAGTCTTTGCTCCGAATAAACCCAAGTTTTCTACTTTAACCTTGCAGCTGCAATTTCAGAAAGTTTGTCAAAAGCAGGATAGTAAAAGTCATTCGGATAACATTTGATGGGGTGGAACCGTACAGGCAGAGTCAGATTAGTTTACGATCATACTTCCCAGGGCACAATGACATTCCTAGTTCCCATGAATAGACAATAAATACAATAAGAGCACAATAAATACAACAATTGCAGGAACGGTAGAATGATGCAAAGATTGTGGTGCATTCTGAAGTCGTATAAAGAATCAACAGGGTTTACCTGTCATATATACCAAAAACAGAACGATGAAATTCTTTCGTGCAATAGCATAGCAGGCTTATAACCATATAACCATATAACAATTACAGCACGGAAACAGGCCCTCTTGGCCCTTCCAGTCCGTGCCGACCATTTGTTTTCCCCTAGTCCCATCTACCTGCACTCAGACCATACCCCTCCATTCCCTTCCCGTCCATATACCTATCCACTTTACTTTTAAATGTTAAAATCGATCCTGCCTCCACCACTTCTGCTGGAAGCTCATTCCACACAGCCACCACCCTCTGAGTAAAGAAGTTCCCCCTCACGTTACCCCTAAACTTCTGTCCCTTAATTCGCATGTCATGCCCTCTAAACACAATAGGCTTCTAAACACAATAAACACAGGCTTCTAAACACAATAAACATAGATAATATATAATTAATATAAATTCAATAAATTAGTAACCCCAATACTATGGTAAAACAAACCCCCCCAAATCCTTAATGCAACTAAATACAGTCCATAGTTCATAGCTGAGGATGGTATTGTGTGATGTACAATGGCCTGATGGTTGTTGGGAAGAAGCAATTCTTGAAGAGGTTAGTTACAGTTTTCAAACTCGTACACCTTCCTGTTAATAGGAATGAAATGAGAGTATGGCCAGGGTGGTGTGGGTTATTGCTGTCTGCCTTGTTGAGGTAGCGTCTCCGATAGATACCTTCGTTGGTGTGGAGGTTAGTACGAGGCAGTGTCCACCACTTTTTGTAATTTATTTCATTTCTGAGCAATTGTGTTATTGAACCAGTGATGCAACTGGTCAGTATGCTTTCCACAATATACCTGAAGTAGTTCAATAGAGTATTCACCAACATGCCAAATCTCCTCCGATTTCTGAGGAAGTGGAGGCATTGATGAGCTTTCCTTATGATTGGATCTGTGTGCTGAGCCCAGGACAGATCTTTAGAGGTACTTGAAGTGTTGACCCTCCACCGCAAACCTGCTGATAGAGCCCATTCAAGAATCCTTGGCTTCCCTCTTCCATAGTCAACAATTGAGTCCTTGGTCTTGCTGACATAGTGAGGTTGCTGTGGCACTGTTCATTCAGACTTCACCTCATCATTACCTGTTATCTATCCAACAGTGATATTATAGTTAATTAATTTATAGATACTGTTGGAACTATGTCCGGCTACACAAACATAGAAAATAGGTGCAGTAGTAGGCCATTCGGCCCTTCGAGCCTGCACAGCCATTCAATATGATCATGGCTGATCATCCAACTCAGTATCCTGTACCTGCCTTCTTTCCATACCCTGATCACTTTAGCCAAAAGGGCCATATCTAACTCCCTCTTAAATATAGCCAATGAACTGGCCTCAACTACCCGTGGCAGAGAATTCCACAGATTCACCATTCTCTGTGTGAAAAATGTTTTTCTCATCTCGGTCCTAAAAGACTTCTCCCTTATCCTTAAACTGTGACCCTGTGTTCTGGACTTCCTCAACATCGGGAACAATCTTCCTGCATCTAGCCTGTCCAACCCCTTAAGAATTTTGTAAGTTTCTATAAGATCCCCCCTCAATCTTCTAAAATTCTAGCGAGTACAAGCCGAGTCTATCCAGTCTGTCTTCATATGCAAGTCCTGCCATCCCAGGAATCAGTCTGGTGAACATTCTCTGTACTCCCTCTATTGAAAGAATGTCTTTCCTCAGATTTGGAGACCAAAACTGTACACAATACTCCAGGTGTGGTCTCACCAAGGCCCTGTAAAACTGCAGTAGAACCTCCCTGCTCCTATACTCAAATCCTTTTGCTATGAATGCTAACATGCCATTCACTTTCTTCACAGCCTACTGCACCTGTATGCCTACTTTCAATGACTGGTGTACCATGACACCCAGGTCTCGTTGCATCTCCCCTTTTCCTAATCGGCCACCATTCAGATAATAGTGTAGAGTGTAGAGGAGGGGACTGAGTGCAAAGCCCTGAGGTGCTCCTGTGCTGGATGGTTATCAAGGAGAAAGTGTTGTTGCTAATTCGTACAGATCATGGTCTGCTGCTGAGGAAATTGAGGGTCCAGTTGCCGAGGGACGAGCAGAGAATATAAAAGTCTATGACAAACAGCCTTGTGTATGTGTCATTATTGTCTAGTTGTCCAGTGCAGAGCGGGTCCCAGCGAGATCCCATCCTCTGTTGACCTGTTGATAGGCAAATTGTAGCGGGTCCAGATTCTTGTTGAGGTAGGAGTTGATATGCGTCATAACCAACCTGTCAAAGCATTTCATTGTGCCACCAATCGGCACTCATTGAGGCATGTCACCTTCTCCTTCTTGGCTACTGATTATTATTGATGACCTTTTAAAGGGGGTGGGAACTTCAGACCTTAATAAGGAGAGATTGAAGATGTCCACAAAAACTCCAGCCAGTTGCTGTTGATCATCTGCCTGACAGCGTCAGAGATCCGGTTTCGATCCTGACTATGGCTGCTCTCTGTACAGAGTTCCTACGTTCTCCCTGTGACCATGGGTGCTCCTGTTTCCTCCCACACTCCAGAGACGTGCAAGTTTGTAGGTTAATTGGCATCGGTAAATTGTAAAAAAATTGTCCATAGTGTGTAGGATAGTGCAAGTGTACGGGGATCGCTGGTCAGCGCGGACTCAGTGGGCGGAAGGGCCTGTTTTAGAGCTGTATCTCTAAACTAAACTAAACTAACAGTTGATCCACGCGCTTTTAAGAACACAGCCAGGTACTCTATCAGGACCAGATTCTTTCTGAGGGTTCACCCGCCTGAAGGATCTTTTGATGTTGTTCTCAGTGCCATCAAGAGCTACGGGGAGCAGAGAAAGTACATCAGCGTTCTCCATTTCAAATTGAGCGTGTAACTCAGTGAGCTTATCCTGGGGCGCTTACAAAGTGCCATGATGGGATATAATGCAATAATCCAAATGAGGTAGATTGAAGAGTAAGAATATGTGGCAACACCATCGGGAATGGGGTGGTTTGTCCGTCTGATAGTTGTGGGGCAAGAGCAGTTGTTAAGTCTGGACATCCGGGCTTTCAAGTTTCTGTGTCTTTTCCCAGAAGGTCAAAGAAAGAAAAGAGAACGGCCAGTTGGCAGGCAATCTTGATTATACTTCCACAAATTCCTGATGCTGTACACAGTAGGAAGTAAAATGTCTGTAGTGGACTTGTCAGAACTTGCCACTTGCTTCAAGTACAGGAGGTCAAGAGCAGAAGTTTCCCCTTGCTTCCTGGGGTCAACACCCAAATCTTTTATCTTGTTGATGTTGATGGCTAGATTGTTGTCCTGATACCAGGACCCAATGTTCTCTATCCATTGTTGTTGTGGATGCGGCTGATAACAGTATTATTGTCAGCAAACATAAATAACTTGGCCTTGTAACTGGCAATAAAGTCATGAGTGTACATGGAGAAGAGCAAGGGACTGAGCACACATCGCTGTTGAGGATCAGGATGGAGGAAATGTCATCATCAATTCTAACTGACTGAGGTCTGCTGATCAGGAAGTTCAGAAGCCAGTTGCAGGTAGAGACCTCAAGACCAGGGTCCGGGCATTTAGAGATAAGCTTGTTTGATATTATAGCGCTTTGGGCTGAACTGCAGTATGTATAACATCCTGACACATGGTCGAGGTGATCCAGACTTACATGTTGTGCAAGGGAGATGACTTCAACCCATCTTTCCTGTACACAAATTGTAAGGGGGTCTAGACTGTCCAGAAGACTAGTGCAGATGTGGGGCATTATCCGTCTTTCAAAGCAACTTATTACGGTTGATATTAGAACAACTGGGCAGAAGTCATTGGGACCGGTCACTTTACTTATGTTGGTGACTGGAATGATGGAGGTTCCTTGAAGCAGATGGGGACAGTACTGTGTTAAAGTGAGAGGTTGAAGATGTTAGCGAATACTGTGGGCAGTTGATTCGTACATAATATTGGAATGTTGGATGATCTTGGTAAAAAACATTTTACAAAAGTAGTTAAGTTTGTGTTAAGCTACACTGTGCAGTGACCACAGAGTGCAGTGTCTGGAATGTAGCAAAAAAATAAATTGCCAGAAGAAATTGGGCTGGTCAAACAGCAGACTTGGATACATACCAGGGATAGTCGACTTTTCTGGTTGATTCTCTGCAAAGTTTCAGAGTGGAATGGACTTTGGTGAGCAAGAATAACAGTACAGCTTTATATTTTAGAAATTAATAAATGACATTGGTTTCTGTTCAGAGAGCCAATCGAAGCAGAAAGAGAAATGAAAGGGGAACTCAGACCCATGGATGGCAAGTCCTGTGCATTGTGCGAACTCCAGGAATTTCCTGTATCCTTGATAGTTCCAACAGGAAGTCCTGTTGGGTGGAGGTCGTTGAGCTCCAGATATTGTAATTGAACAACAGCCAATTCGGGTGCTGCCAGAGAGGCGCATGGTACGCTACATCATGGAGCTGACTCCGCTGCTTTTCAACGTGTACATCCATGACCTTCCAGAGACCATTGCTGGAAAATATGACGACCTAGCCATCCTGATGAGACACAAAGAGTGGAAGACAATCGAAAGCTCCTTGAGTCAAGACGTGGGGTATTTGGCATTATACCTACGACAGTGGCGTCTAAAGCTGAACGAAGGCAAAACAGTGTCAACAGCATTTCATCTAAACAACAAGGAAGCTAAGCAAGAGCTAGCTGTCTTCGTTAACAATAGGCAATTGGACTTCCAACAAACACCCACTTACCTCGGCGTAAAGCCTGACAGATCGCTTACTCTCCGTGACAAGGTCATGGCACGTAGCGGCCTCATCCGACGCCTCGCAGGAAGAAGTTGAGGAGCCAGCCCATCAACTCTTCGCACCTCTGCCTTAGCTCTTGTGTATGTTCCAGCTGGGTACTGTGCACCCGTATGGAGTAGAAGCAGGCATACTAGCCTGGTAAACATGAGCCGGAACCGCACCATGTGAACTGTCACTGGGTGCCTTCCCAGTCGAGCAGCTCCCTATACTTGCAAGCATATTGCCTGCAGGGATCCGAAGGCAGGCAGCAACTCTGGCACTATCTCGTCGTGCCATGGATCCAGATCACCTCCTCCCTCAGGCTTTCAGCAGAGAGCAGAGGCCACCCCTACTGAAGTCCCGTCACCCCTTTGCTCCACATGGAAAACAACTCCTCGCATCCATCCAGCCAACTGAGACAAAAGCACACTGGATAGCCACCAAGTGGTCACAGGAGTGGAAGGCAACCTCATCTCCATTACACAGCTACATCCAGGGGTGGAAATCCCGGAAGGGCCGGGGGTGGACATGTAACCCCCCCACTCCCTGTTTTGAGAGGTGGGGGACGATTCCCCCCATTTTTTGTAATCCAGATGAAAAAACTCGGTGAAATCTCTGCTTTCCACGAGACAGTAGGGGTGGGACTGATGATCGAGGGCGCCGATTGGACGAGATGTAGGTCAGCAGGCAATGGGGGGGGGGCGTACCATGATGATTCAGCGCGATGATTGGAGGAGGGAGGTGTCGGTCAGAGGCGGAAGTAGGGGGTGGATATAGCGTGGTGATTGGAGGAAGGAGAAGTCCTGGTGGAGCAAAGATCATAGAGCGGAGCTTGAATTGGCCCATTCCCGGGGATTTTCACCGCCCAGCCCGGTGCAGCCAGGATCGTCCATTGCCCTGCAGTCAAATTGCTGCATCGAGGCGATTGAGGCTCCCAATGTTGTAGCTCCTGCCGGGGGATGGAAGGCCCTGTGAACGGGCCGATTCTAGCCCCACGATTCAGGGCGGCGAACCTGCTGTTGCTGGAGTTCGGAGTCGGTCACGAACCAGGTCAGCTCCCGATGTTACCGTCCACAGCAAAGATACTAGACAGGGCCCATGACCGAAGCCTTGCATGTGTGCGTGCGTGCGTGGCTGCCAAGAAATCGTGTCCCCTCCATGTTTTGACAGCGATTTCCGTGCCTGGCTACATCTCTTCACCAGATAAAAGCTGTCCAGGGTCTGACCTCCCCAGATGAGCATGGGTGAAGCTCTGCAGACTTGTTTCAATGCCAGCATGTGGAGATGGGAACTCCGCCAGAGCCCAGCCTGTGAATGCGGAGCTGAACCACAGACAGCCAACCATGTCATCTCTGAGTGCCTGCTCTACCTCCCACCAAATGGAGCTCAGGGCCTGGCAGACATTGACGCAGAGACAACAACCTGGCTGCTCAACACCCGGCTTGAAATCTAACTATTCCTTTGGTTTATTTATGTTTCATTTGCAAGAAGAAGAAGAAGAGCCACGACAATCCAACTGCAAGTGTTTTTGGATTGTGGGTTTCTGGAAGTAGTCACCTCCAGTTCAAAGGAGGTATTGTTAGAGAGAGACTAGTGACAGCTAGATCCACAAAAGAGAACAAGTGGGGATGTAAGGAGATCCCACTAGGCTTCTTGCTCCGTAATTTTGAGAGCTGGCAACGACTCATGGAGGAATGAGAATATTTGTTCCAACCCTTTCTACCCACTGTCCTACCACCAAAATTCCACCTGCTCACTGTCCTACCACCGAGATTCTACCTGCCAACCCTCACCTGTCAACCTCTGGCCTTTTCCCCAGGTGATCTGTGTTCGGCGCAGAATTATACATTTTCCCTGTGACCACGTGGGGTTTCCCGGGTGCTCTGGTTTCCTCACACATTCCAAAGACGTGCAGGTTTGTAGGTTAATTGGCTTCTGAAAATTGTACCTACTGTGTCTGATAGAACTAGTGTGCAGGTGATCGCTGGATTCAGTCGGCTGATGTGTTTGTTTCCATGCTGTATCTCTAAGATGGTGCCAATGGTAAAGGGTCATCAGAAGAAGATGGTAAGTGGTGAAGATGGAGTAAATATAGAAAACAGCACCCAAGAGGGGTGGCAGGCAGATAAGAATAGGAAAAAACAGTGATGTCCCATGCAGACATTTGTTGGATTTCGAGATACAGCATGGAAACAGGCCCTTTGGCCCACCGATTCCGCACTGACCAGGGATCTCCGTACATTGGCGCTATTCTACTCACTAGGGACAATTTACAAGTTTTACCAAAGCCAATTAACCTACAAACCTGTACGTTTTTGGAATATGGGAGGAAACTGGAGCACCCGGGGAAAACTCACACGGTCACAGGGAGAACATACAAACTCATTACAGACAGCACCCGCAATCTGGATTGAACCCAGGCCTCTGGCACTGTTAGGCAGCAACTCTACTGCTGCACCACTGTACCGCCCCTCCTTAAAGCCCTGTCCCACTGTACGAGTTCATTCAAGAGTTCTCCCAAGTTTGCCCTGATTCGAACTTGGAGATTTACGGTAATGGCCGCTCGTAAGTACTCGGGGCTCCCGTGGACATTTTTCAACATGTTGAAAAATCTTCACGAGTCTTCCCGAGCTTACCTGCCATTGGTGAGTCTTCCCAAGCATACCTGCCGTTAGCGGTATGAGCCTTTAAGAGACGTACCCGAGCTCCGACGTACCCGCTACGTGCTTACCACGAGTTTGATTTTATTTCGAACTCGGGAGAGCACTTGAATGAACTGGTAAAGTGGGACAGGGCTTTTAGCAGTCTCTCCTCGTCTGAGATTGAAACCCTAATAATGAGCCAATGTTGCAGGCAGAGAAAGGGAGAAAATGGAAGGAGCGGAAAGAGAAGAGGAAACATCCACCCCAGTTTACTGTGCCCGAAGCAGTCTGTGAGAGCTGGTTCCAGCTCACACCAGACAAAGCTGGAAATGAGAAACGGGTTGATCTTCCCTCAGCAACATTGCCAGCTTCACCATAGGGGAATTGAGGGAGATCCGTGCCAGTACCTGAGCCAGGAAACAGTCCAACAGTTTGTGAAAGGTCTGGGCATGCAGGCACAAGGTAATTGACTGTGGCAATGTGACTTTGAACTCCAATGCTGCAAACCATGGATGTGAAAATCGCATCAATTAATGCATGCACTGTGGAAAGCACCGCAGAGCACATTGCCACCTTGGAATACCTTGGCAAAGTTCTTGGTTACTTGGTCCTCCAAAATATTCCTACTGGAATTTAAACTGGAGGTGGTGAAGGGAGGGGTTAAGCCAGAGGGGGCTATTGGGAAGAAAGTGCCACTTTAAATTTTGTTGCATCTGGCTAGGCAAACGTGGCTTGAAACCACCATACAGCCATACAGTAAAAAATACAGAACACAACATGGAGTAGAAATTCAACATAAAACATAAAACATCCCCTCACAGCAGGATCAAAGTTTCCAGCTGTGAGGGAATGCACCAAAGTCAGTCTCTTCCCCTAATGTTCCCCACTGTTCACCGGTGGTCGGGGCCTCCCCGAGCCCTCCGCAGTCGACGCTACTGGCGGCCCGATGTTCAGGCCCGCTCGGCGGGGTGATGCAAGTCCGACGTCGGGGCTGGGGGATGTCCTCAGCCGCCTGGACCCTGAGTCGGCCCCCTCCTCCCGGAGTCCGCGGCTCCCAAAGTCCGCAGGCCGCGCCGGGTGGAGATACAACGCTGGAGGCCCTCGGCAAAGGGCCCCAGGACTCCATGGAGTTCAACACCACCCGCGTTGTGATCTCTCCAAACCAGAGCTTCACGATGTTGGAGCAGTGGCCCAAAGCTCTGGAGCTCCAACGGCGACCCAGGTAGGTATCGCCCGCTCCGCGGTGACTCCAGCCCCGCGCCGCTGCTTTTGCAGCTCTGGTCCGGTTCCCGGTCCCTGGCAGGAAAGGCCGCTCCGATCCGGGAGGTGGGCCGCGAGGTGGGGGGCGAGGACGCGACTCGGAGAAATAATCGCGTCCCCGCCAGGAAGCAAATGGGAGTTAGTTTCCCCCTTACCCTTCCCCCCTCCCCCACATATAAAAGTTAAAGTTTCCCCCCCAAGACAGACTTTTAACGGACTAAAAATTAAAAAAAGATGTAAAAACAAACGGGCTGCAGGCAGAGGCTGCTGTCAGTGCAGTGCCCCCTAGATGTTGTGTCAAGGTCAAGAGTGGCATAATATTTCTGCAAGAGTGTGGCCTAATTCAGCTCCACAGCTATCAGAAGTGGTAGTGATGCTGATCCCATGAATTGTCAGTCTGGTTAAGGGACGATTGCCACACTTGTTGGCTGGAGGTGCTGCTGCAGAGAAGCAACTTCATTGATCATTGAAGTCAAAGAGGCGGTTGGCTAGTGGTTGTCACACAGAGTCAGAGAGCCATGTAGCAAGGAAACAACTCGTCCATGCCAACCAGGAAGCGCTATCTAAGCTGGTTCCATTTTATCTGCATTTGGCACAGATCCCTCTGAACCATTTCTATCCACGTACCTGTCCAGGTGTGCTTTAAATGCTGTTTCAGTACCTCCTTCAGCTACCTCATCTGACAATTTCTTCCAGAAACTCATACCCTTTAAGTGAAAATGTTATCATTCAGGTTCCTATTAAATCTTTCCCTTCTCACTTGAAACCTTCGTCCTCTGGTTCTTGATTCCCCTACCCTGGGAACAAGACTACGCATTCATCCTATCAATTCCCTTTCTGATTTTATACACCTCTATGAGATCACCTGCACTCCAAGGCACAAACTCCGAACCCACTCAACCTCTTTGTATAGCTCCCTGATAAAAAGTATCATTCCCATGATTCATTGCAATGCCTTTACCAGTTCATGTATCTGTAACTTCATGTAGGTGACCATTACTTAAACTGTGTTTAAGGCATATGCACCATAGCATTTGATTCCTCCTCTAATCAACGATCTATCATTTATGTTCTGTTCATTAAGATTCAGTACGCTATGTTGATTACTACTCACAATTAAGTAAACATGCTAATTGTTGAGTCATCTGAGATATCTAACTTTCAATTCACACATAGATATGCCATCATGTTTCATGGAGTATGGTTTATTATTGTTCTCTCCTCTAAAGGTCAGAAAATATTTTAAAGAATGGCAATAAATGATCAGGATGGATTACGTAAATAGTCTTGCTCTTGATGATTCTGGCCCTTTAGATGAAGGGATTTCAAGTCACATTAGCAAATTTGCAGATGACACAAAGCTGGGTGGCAGTGTGAATTGTGAGGAGGATGCTATGAGAATGCAGGGTGACTTGGACAGGTTCGGTGAGTGGTCAGATGCAAGGCAGATGCAGTTTGATGCGGATAAATGTGAGGTTATCCACTTTGGTAGCAAAAACGGGAAGGAAGTACAACGGGATCTAGGGGTCCTTGTTCATCAGTCAATGAAAGTAAGCATGCAGGTACAACAGGCAATGAAGAAAGTGAATGGCATGTTGGCCTTCATAACAAGAGTTGAGTATTGGAGCAAAGAGGTCTTTCTGCAGTTGTGCAGGGCCCCAGCGAGCCCACACCTGGAGTATTGTGCGCAGTTTTGGTCTCCAAATTTGAGGAAGGACATTCTTGCTACTGAGGGAGTGCACAAGGTTAATTCCCGGGATGGCGGGACTGTCATATGCTGAGAGAATGGAGCGGCTGGGCCTGTATACTCTGGAGTTTAGAAGGATGAGAGGCGATCTTATTGAAACATATAAGATTATTAAGGGTTTGGACAAGCTAGAGGCAGCAAACATATTCCCGATGTTGGGGGAGCCCAGAACCAGCGGCCACAGTTTAATAATAAGGGGTAAGTAATTTAGAACGGAGATAAGGAAACATTTTTTCACACAGAGAGTTGTGAGTCTGTGGAATTTTCTGCTTCAGAGGGTGATGGAGGCTGGTTCTCTGGAAACCTTCAAGAGAGCTAGATAGGGCTCTTGAAGATAACGGAGGCAGGGGGTATGGAGAGAAGGCAGGAACGCGGCACTGATTGTGGATGATCAGCCATGATCACATTGAATGGCGGTGCTGGCTCAAAAGGCCGTATGGCCTACTCTTGCACCTAATTTAATAGTTAGACGTTGTATCAAGGATAATGTTGGCGGCTCCCTCTTCTATAATTTGTGTAGCTGGTGATTTATGATTTGGAATCGAGTCATCAGTGAGAAAGTTATTCAAATGAACTCTGCTGATTTTCAGCCTAAACCAGGCAGGAATGAAAATAGTATTGGCGGTATAAAGTTAGACTGAAAATCTTCAATGTTGACTTGTCAAATGGGATGCTCAATATTTCTGTTATATCCATTTCAGGAGGAAATAATATTCTTTTCCTTTCTTGCTCTCTTTCCCTCTCCGATTTGCTCTTTCACGTTTTGACCTTTTACATCCTTCTGATTTCCTTCTGCTTCCACATTTCTTCTTACACCTCCAGTGCCTCCAAGATGCTTCAGTTTACCTAAGTTAGAGGACCAACAGATTTAAGAACCCTTATTAACATTACGGTTTGTCATGTCTGAATCTGAATAATTTATTCTAGTTATTGTTCATGTGAGGCATTGGGGGCAACCAGAATCTTGTTTTTCAATAATCAGCCATTAGTTGCATTTGAAATGAATAATTATAATATTTGGAACTATGAACAACTGAAAATTGATTTTTGTTTTATCTTTTCCCTATTCTGAAGTGATGGAGTGACAATTGCACCCATAGATTGCAGGCATGCAATAAAACCCCCAACTTTTTTTTTTCCTTAAATATTTTTATTAGAAGCATATATACAAATAATAATAAGCGACAATTTAATTACTTATTTCTTACATAGCTTCAGTTTTTTTTTTAAGAATAAAGATAAAGAGAGAAAAAGATAAGATAAACTATAATCTAATAGAGAGAAAAAGAAGACAAAAAAAGAAATTACAAATAACAAGATTGTGGAGATAGATCCAGGAGATGTTGAGTATAACTATTCATCCAATCCCAAACTCAGGTTTCAACCCTGATTTTGTGTTAAACCAATTCACTTTTTTAAGAATTCAATAAATGGGGACCATATTCTAACAAATAATTTTGGTATGTCAATTAAGACAAATCTTATTTTTTCCAAATGCAAGGTAATTTCCATAATCCACATTTTAATTGTGGGGGTTGTTTTTTTTCCAAAATTTTAGTATTAATTTTTTTACAGTTATTAAACTGCCCAACTTTCTATCTTTTATTGGTTTAACTGTAGAGCAACATGTTGAGCCTGTTAATCAGTCATGCTTTAGCAGCAATTGGAGGTGTAATCATGATCTTCAAGAAAAGGACAGAGGGAAAACACCTGCAAACCTTTGTTTATAATTATTATCTAGTGATCTTTTCACTGGTAAAATGCCAGTGTACAGATATCAGAAAACAGTAGGATTTAGGTCTGCTGTGTAACCTTGTATTGCTGTGGAGTTGTGGGCACCATACCCCTCCAGAGTCAACAACCTGAGGGGATGTGAGCACTGGTGGGGGGTGGTGGGGGAGGGTGGGGTATGGGGGAGGGCGGGTAAGAGGGAGAGCAAACTATTTCAAAAGAGCTTGACTACAATATGCTTGTAGGGTGAAAACACGAGGTATGGTTCCTGCCTCTGCATTTAATAATAACAGCAAAAACCGTAACAATTTCTAGAGCAAATTGTTGAACTCTCCTTTGTGTATAATGATTGCGTTTGTGAAATGTAATAAAAGCTGATTGTTTTTTTCTGCTTCAGCGGATGTACGATCTTTGTTCTTGCCTGGAAGTTGTGAAGAAAAGATCACACACCTTGGCAAGTCTCTCAAGAACTTTACACGTCTCAAAATACTTGATCTATCGCGTAATTCTTTGATTTCATTGGAGGTGAGTCTTTATTTGTCAGTATTTAACATCTAATAATGCATAATATTCAGTTCATTTCGGGCAACTTGCAACATTTCTGATCTTGGATCTTGCATGAGTAGCCTTCCCATAATATTCATAATTGGTTCAATGAGAATATATTTTGTGATTATTATTTGATATAATCTACAGTTTGATTCTGGAGGATTATTTGTGCGGTTCAGTGGGGTGCTAACAAAGGGTCTAAATGCTTTGTCTCAGAATAACTGCAGCTTTGCATCTCTCATTTACTTTAAAGTTGTTGCTCAGTGCAATACTGATGTACAAGTTCTGGGGAGAAGAGCTTTGGGAACTTCCTGATTTCCTTATTTAATTATGCTTGACTTTAGATTTAGTAATAGGGGGCACATAATGTTACTATTATTTCTATCACAATTTGTCTTTGGTCTAATATTTCTATTACGAAAGCTATTTTCTTGAATCAATGCAGGCAGTACAACTGTCTCAAATTAAATAACTTCAAGAGTGTTTTAGTGACATTTGTCCCAAAATGGAACAAATAAATTCTTACTTGCATCAGCACAACAGATACGTAAACTTAACCACATTATTTCTATAAAGTACGGATCTGTAATCTGAGGTCAAAATTGAAAGCTATACAACCTATTTTCAGTCAATGTAAATTTAAAACATGAAGGAGAATGAAATTTGTCTTTTGTCTTTAAAAACGAAAACTTCGTGAAAACGGTATGGCAACCATAGAAATATAGAAAAATAGTGGCATACGTAGGCCATTCGGCCCTTTGGGCCGCACTGCCATTCAATATGATCATGGCTGATCATCTATAATCAGTACCCGTTCCTGCTTTTACCCCATATCCCTTGATTCCTTTAACCCTAAGAGCTAAATCTAATTATCTCTTGAAAACATCCAGTGAATTGGCCTCCACTGCCTTCTGTGGCAGAAAATTCCACAGCTTCACAACTCTCTGGGTGAAAAAGTTTTTCCTTATCTCAATCCCAAATCTAATTTCTTATTCTTAAACTGTGACCACTGGCTCTGGACTCCCCCAACATTTCTCCTGCCTCTAGCTTGTCCAATCCTTTAAGAATTTTATATGTTTCAAAAAATTCCCTCTCATCCTTCTATGTTCCAGTGAATACAAGCCCAGTCAACCCATTCTTTCATCAAATGTCAGTCCCGCCATCCCAGGATTTAACCTGGTGGACCTACGTTGTACTTCCTCAATAGCAATAATATCCTTCCTCAAATTAGGAGACCAAATTAGCACACAATACTCCAGGTGTGGTCTCACCAGGGCCCTGTGCAACTGCAGTAGGACCTCCTTGCTCCTAACCTCAAATCCTCCCGCAATGAAGGCCAACATGCCATTAGCTATCTTCACTGTCTGCTGTACCTGCATGCTTACTTTAGGTGATTGATAAACACACCCAGGTTTCGTTGCATCTCCCCTTTTCCTAATCTGACACCATTCAGATAATAATCTGCCTTCCTGTTCTTGCCACCAAAGTGGATAACCTCACATTTATCCACATTATACTGCATCTGCCATGCATCTGCCCACTTACCCAACCTATCCAAGTCACCCTGCCACCTCATAGCATCCTCCTCGCAACTCACACTGCCACCCAGCTTTGCGTCATCCGCAAACTTGGAGATGTTACATTTAATTCCCTCGTCTAAATTGTTAATATATATTGTAAATAACGGGGGGTCCCAGCACCGAACCTTGTGGCACCCCTCTAGTCATTGCCTGCGAAAGACCAGTTAGTTCCTAATCATTGCTTCCTGTCTGCCAACCAGTTCTCTATCCATGTCAATACCCGACTCCCAATACCATGTGCTCTAATTTTGCACACTAAACTTTGCAACCAGTAAAATGATTTAATGTCAGGTCTCAAACCCAAAAAGAAAAATAAGCAGATACTAGAAAAATTAAGAAAATAGAACATGCTGCAAAACTATTGAGCAAATTACATAGTATTGATGAAAGAACCACCATTAGCTTGTATAACAGGCTTTAAGATGTAGAGGTGAGGAGAGAATGGTGGCAACAAGATTGTGCAACTGTTTTGCAGAGCACTTGCATTCAGTCTGCAAGTGTGATTCCAAGTTTCTGGATGTCTGTCGCTTTATTTCTCTCTGCTGCTTTAGTTACGACTGTCTGCCTTCCATCTCCCATGTTGCTCCAATGCAACACAGCATAGGCCTGAAGAGCAGCACATCTTCAAATTAAACATGTTGCACGACAGTCTGGGGCTCAAGCTTAAGTTCAATAATTTCAGATAATTATCAATTCCAGCGTTTGGAACTTTTAGATCCAATTTCCAGCATTCACATGTTTTCTTTCATAATTTCTATTTATAATTCTACCTCCTACCTCTATTTTCTTCATTTTGCCTTGCCCAATTATCCCTTTTCTTTGAAATACTCTTACCTTCTAGGCTATCGTAAACTTTACTTTTTGTTTTCTCCTCCACTTGCCAGTTCCTTTGCATTTTAAAGCTTGTTTATTTCTATTTTTTCTCAGTTCTAATGAATGAAACATATTTTCGTCAATTCTGTAGCATTCTTTCAGATGCTGCCTCTGTAAGTATTTCCAGGGCTTAGTCATACAGAAACAGGGTCTTCTGTCCAACTTGCCCATTTCAACTGAGATGCTCCATCTGAGCTTGTCCCATTTGGCCCATATCCCTCTAAACCCTCTATCCCCTCTAAACCTATCCATGTATCAGTCCATATATTTTTTAAATGCAGTTATTGTGCCTGCTTCAACTACTTCCTCTGGCAGCTCGTTCAGCTGATCTCTTATCCAGTTGATCAATACGCAATCCATTCCTATATATTTCCTTCCATTTGTTCTAATTTTTCTTAACCTTAATTACCACTTGAGCAAAAAAAAATGCTGGATGAACAGGCAGCGTCTGAGGAGGGAATGGACGAACTACAATACGGGTTGGGACCCTTCTTCGCACTGATTGGGAGGGAGAAAGCTGTAAAAGAGAGGGAATGTGGCACAAAGCCCAGTAAGTTATAGGCGGATGCAAGTGGGGGGATGGTAATTGGCAGATCGGTGGAGTAAGTGACAAAGGCTCGAGTTGCAAATGGGACAAAAGGGTATAGGATAAGAAAGTGGAGAAGTGAAAGGTAAAGCCGGAGGGAGGAATATGGGTGGATGTAGACAGAGGAGGGGTAAGAGGGCAGATAAAAAGTAAGTGGGAATCTGGGATGGGAGTTGAGAGTATGGAGGAGGGAAAAGCAGGGTTACTGGGGTGGTGTGAGATGCTGAGGGAAATGTATGTGCGCACTAGGGTGTGGGGGGGGTGAGGAGGGAGGGCGGTATTACTTGACATTGGAGGTCAGTGTTCATATTGTCGAGTTGTAATCTACCCATACTGTTCCTTCAGTTTGAACGTGGCAATGGGGATGGCAAAGGAGAGAAAGAGTGGAATGAGAATGGTAAAGGGAATTAAAATGGTTAGCAATTGGGCAATCCAGCAGGCCTTGTCAAACAGAATGCAAGTGTTCCACAAAACGGTCACCTAGTCTATGCTAAGTCTCGCTGATGTAAAGGAGGCCACATTGGGAACATCAAATGCAAGATTAGTTACTACTTGTATGGTATCTTATCAAAGGGCTTCTAAAAGTTCAAATGCACCACATGCATTGCACACCCCTTCATCGATCCTCCCTCCTTCATCTTCAAAAAACGAATGTTCTCAATTGTAAATTTTCTCGTAAATCCCTATTAACACTGCCTTATCCTATTATTGTTTTCTTAGTCTGCTGTAATAATTTTCCCAATGATAGAATCCAGCATATTTCCTACAACATGTTAAGTTAACTGGTGTGTGGCTCCTTTGATTCTGTCTCCCTCCTTTCCTAAATAGTGGGGTTACATTGTCTACCATTCAAACTGTGGGATCTATTCTGCAATCTATGGAATTTTGGAAGCTGCGTGTCAATGCAAATGTAATCCTAAGCACTAAATTGATGAGCGGATGGAGAAAGCAATTGTAATGAGCGGTTAAAAATAAAAACTGTGACAAATAAGACATGCAGCCAAGTGAACCCAGGCTCAGTTGATTAAACTCCTCTTAAGACTTATTGCAGTTTATCTTCAGCCGAACTGAGATAAGTTAGATTGACCACAAACGACCTTAGCTGTATTGGACAGTGCAATCTTCTTGCCTACTGGTCGGAAAGTTTTCAATTTAATTGGCACTTCAAATAAGTTAACATAACATTTACAATACTGTCATTCTGATCGACAAGTACATCAGAATATTGAGGCTTCTACATGATGGCATGTCAGTCACAGTGCTCAGCAACTGAGGCTCTGAGTCCGAGCCCTTCACTGTGGAAACGGGGGTCAAACAGCGATGCATCATCGCACCCACCCTGTTTGTCATCTTCATTTGTGATACTTCACCTCATTGGTGAAGAGCTGCCACAAGGGAATCCAATCCACTACAGAACTAACGGTGAGCTCTTCAACCTTAATAGGCCAAGAGCAAAGTCAGTAAAACCGCCATCATGGAGCTTCAGTGCAGCAGACTCTGCAGAAGACTTTCAGGGCATCCTGAGCCATGGGCCTAGCCTTAACCATCAAGAAGACCCAGGTCCTACATCAACCTCCACCCAACCAGCCGTCTACCCAGCCCACTACAAAACTGCTGGTCTACAGAGCCGTTGGCCTGTCCATCCTTTCGTATGGAGCCGAGTCATGGACCACCTACAGCAGGCATCTGAGAGCACTGGAACAATACCATCAAAGATCCTTACAAAATAATCTGAGGATCAGCTGGGAGGACAAACGCACCAACAGCGTTTTGGAGGAAGCCAACATGACCAGCATTACCACCACAATAATACAGCACCAGCTTTGATGGACTGGCCATGTCATCCACGTCCATCGCACGTCTCCCTAAACAAATCCTGTACTCTCAATTGAAGGAAGGTTGGCGAGCCCCCGGCATGTCAAAGAAACGCTTCAAGGACAACATCAAGAACAGTCTGAAGAAATTCCACATCAAGCAACTGGGAGCACATTGCACTGGACAGGAGCTCCTGGAGGAAATCCGTGCAGGAAGGAACTGCACATCACGATATGGAACTACGCCGTGTCGCAGAGACAAAGCGACAGCACCGTAAGGAGAGAGAGAAGGGAGCTCGACGACTACCAACGCCGCCAGTCTCCACTGCCCACGTTGCACCAAGGTTGCAGACCCACAAGTAGACAACCCTATGGAGAGGACAGTCATAGTTGTTTCGAGCGACCGCCGATGATGATGATGATGATGATGATGATGATTGTCAATCAAAATATTATTTAATAAACAATGCACGATTAGTGATCCTGTTGTTCAGATTTATTCAAAGTCCCATCTGCTTACTCGTGAATGTAAAATATTCCATTACATTTTTCAAAGATAAATGGGAACATTTTCACTGGTATTCTGGCTAATATTTAGCCTAAATTGCTCTTTTAAAACAAATATAATTAGCACAATGTTATCTGTAAATTGGCCACCACATTTTTTGTAGACCCTAGGATGGTTTAAGCCAATTTATGCATACATGCAGATATTTATTTTCAATGGTGCACATGTTAAAAGCAGTTTCATAGACTAATTGCATGCAAATTATCAATGAATCTACTTTATGCCTTTTATCATATAACCATATAACCATATAACAATTACAGCACGGAGACAGGCCCTCTCGGCCCTTCCAGTCCGTGCCGACCATTTGTTTTCCCCTAGTCCCATCTACCTGCACTCAGACCATACCCCTCCATTCCCTTCACGTCCATATACCTATCCACTTTACTTTTCTTTACTTATCATAGAAATTTAAAAAAATTCTTATCCACTTGAGCAACTAACGTTGTGAAATTGCCAAATTACTCTTCATCGTGCAAATGTGTTATCATTTGTTAATTTTTACAAATGAGTAGCTTATTTAACTACATACCCCGTTAGTAAAAATGACCTTGAGCAAGGAACATTTTGATTATCAGCGAATGGATTTGAAGGTGTGTTTCTGCAGGCAACAGTGGCTTTCAGGCTTCCTTTGCAAATTACATGATTCGTGTCAGAGCCTCTGCAGCGAATTCTGCCAGGTAGTTTGATTGAGGAAGGCATCAGAACAAAGTTTACTTTCTCCCATATATCACATGGCACACATTAATCAACAAGGGCTGCTATTTTTGGTAACTGTTTCTGAGGCCATTAAATAATGAGGCATATTGTCTGAGGCAAAATCTGTTGCTCAGAAGGGTAAGGAAAAGAAGAGGAGGGCAGCAGTAATAGGGGACTCTATAGTTAGGGGGTCAGATAGGCGATTCTGTGGACGCAGTCAGGAGACCCGGATGGAAGTTTGCCTCCCTGGTGCCAGGGTCCGGGATGTGACTGAACGTGTCCAAGATATCGTGAAATGGGAGGGAGAGGAGCCAGAGGTCGTGGTACATATAGGTACCAATGACATAGGTAGAAAAAGAGAGGAGGTCCTGAAAGGAGAATTTAGGGAGTTAGGAAGAGTGTTAAGGAGAAGGACCGCAAAGGTAACAATCTCAGGATTACTGCCTGTGCACGCGACAGTGAGAGTAGGAATGGAGCAAGGTGGAGGATAAATGCGTGGCTAAAGGACTGGTGCAGAGCGCAGAGATTCAAGTTTCTGGATCATTGGGACCTCTTTTGGGGAAGGTGTGACCTGTACAAAAAGGACGGGTTGCAATTGAACCCGAGGGGAACCAATATCCTGGCGGGGAGATTTGCAAAGGCTACTGGGGAGACTTTAAACTAGATTGGATGGGGGGAGGGACTCAAAATAGAGAAGGCAAATAGTCCATTTGTGAGGCAGGAGGCAGAGAAGAGAAGCAGTCAGATGCAACACGTAGGGAGGAAAGAAGAAAAAAAATAACAAACGGAGAATAAGAAGTGGAGGGTTTCTTAAATGTGTGAGCAGAGAGACAGAGGGGTGTAAAATGAGGATAGGAGCAATAGGTAGCGAGGTGAAAAGTGGCAGGAAAACAAATCCAGGGCAAAAATCTAAAAGGGCCACTTTTCAACAAAATTGTAAAAGGGCCAAGAGTGTTGTAAAAACAAAGTCCTGAAGGTTTGTGTCTCAATGCGAGGTGCATTCGTAAAAAGGTGGATGAGTTGAATGTGCAGATAGCTATTAATATTATGATATAGTTGGGATCACGGAGACAAGGCTCCAGGGTGACCAAAGCTGGGAGCTGAACATCCAGGGATATTCAATATCAGGAAGGATAGACAGAGAGGAAAAGGAGGTGGGGTAGCGTTGCTGGTTAGAGAGATTAACGCAATAGAAAGGAATGACATTAGCTTGGAGGATGTGGAATCGATATGGGTGGAGCTGCGAAACATTAAGGGGCAGAAAACGCTAGTGGGTGTTGTGTACAGGCCGCCTGAAACCCCTGTTCTCACTGTGCGAGTTGGCCCACGAGTGACCCGAGTTTTCACTCGTGGTGATCACGTAGCGGGAACGTCGGAACTCGCACGAGCAACTTATCGACTCGTGGCGCTAACGGCAGGTACTCGGGAAACTTGTTAACTCGTGAAAAAAATCAAACATGTTTGATTTTTTCCACGAGTCAAATTAACTGTTCAAGTTAAAAATGGAAACATTTAAACTCGTTGTAATAACATAGTGGCCCCGTGCGTTTATCTTAGTGTCTCGTGAGTCTACCGTGGGAACTTTAATAATCTGTTCTTTTGCTCGAGTAAAGACTGAACCAAAGATAGACACAAAATGCTGGAGTAACTCAGCGGACCAGGCAGCATCTCTGGGAGAGAAGGGAATAGAGTCGAGACCCTTCTTCAGACTTACCCGAAATGCCACCCATTCCTTCGCTCCAGAGATGCAGCCTGTCCCGCCGAGTTACTCCAGCATTTTGTGTCTATCTTCGGCCTTTCTGCCACTTGTCCTTTATTACTGAGGCGCCTGCCCGTGGATTCACTCTGTCTCAATGAACGGCTTAAAGACCTGCGAAGGGGCAAGTCTGGGGTGGTGGGTGGGATGTGTCCACGTGTGATGCTCCATCCACCCCCCCAGGGGGCGAGTGTGGGATTGGGAAGGAACTGCAGATGCTGGTTCACACCGGAGATAGACACACACAATGCTGGAGTAACTCGGCGGGACAGGCTGCATCTCTGGAGCGAAGGAATGGGTGGCATTTCGGGTAAGTCTGAAGAAGGGTCTCGACTCTATTCCTTCTCTCCAGAGATGCTGCCTGGTCCGCTGAGTTGTGTGTGTGTGTCTCTCTCCCTCTCTGTCTATCTGTTTGTATCTGTGTGTGTGTCTGATGTCGGGTCCCGGCGGCCGCTCAAAGTCACCCGAGCTGCTTCATTCCTCTGAAGTGGCGGCCAGTCCTGCTGTGTGTGTGTGTATCTCTGTGTGTTGTGTGTGTGTGTGTGTGTGTGTGTGTGTGTGTGTCTCTCTCTCTCTCCCTCTCTGTCTATCTGTGTGTGTGTCTGCTGTCGGGTCCCGGTGGCCGCTCAAAGTCACCCGAGCTGCTTCATTCCTCTGAAGTGGTGGCCAGCTGCTGTCTGTGTGTATCTCTCTCTCTATGTGTGTATGTGTGTGTGTGTGTCTCTCTCTCTCCCTCTCTGTCTATCTGTGTGTATCTGTGTGTGTGTCTGCTGTCGGGTCCCGGTGGCCGCTCAAAGTCACCCGAGCTGCTTCATTCCTCTGAAGTGGTGGCCAGCTGCTGTCTGTGTGTATCTCTCTCTCTGTGTGTGTGTGTGTGTGTGTGTGTGTGTGTGTGTGTGTGTCTGCTGTCGGGTCCCGGCGGCCGCTCAATGTCAGTCACCCGGGCTGCTTCCTTTTTTAAAATTATTTAAAATAGAGATCCATTGCAAAAAAGTATTTAAAAACATAAAACAACAAGAAATGCTTGGTTACTGGAGGATGCGCATTTTCCCATTGTAGGTCATATCAATAGATGCCGCCGCGCTGAAATAACTCAAAACCACAGGATGGAGATGTATTTTAACATTGTTGCTTTATTAAAACATACCTTCATTCACGGTTGGCTCAAGAGTAACGGGAGAGGAACTTGCTAACTCGGGAGAGGAACTAGGAACATCGCAGCAATGACATACCCGTGGGAACTCGTATTACACACTTGATCATAAACTTGCAGTCTCGTGCACAGCCACGAGTCTGTCACTCGGGGTACCTCGTGGGTCAACTCGCACAGTGAGACAGGGCCATAACAGTGCAGTAGTAGAGTTGGGGATGGCATCAAACAGGAAATTAGAAATGCGTGCAACGAAGGTAAAAACCGTTATAATGGGTGACTTCAATCTACATATAGATTGGGTGAATCAAATTGGCAGGGGTGCTGAGGAAGAGGATTTCTTGGAATGTATGCGGGATAGTTTTCTAAACCAACATGTGGAGGAACCAACGAGAGAGCAGGCTATTCTAGACTGGATATTGAGTAATGAGGAAGGGTTAGTTAGCTGCCTTGTTGTACGTGGCCCCTTGGGCAAGAGTGACCATAATATGGTTGAGTTCTTCATTAGGATGGAGAGAGACATTGTTAATTCAGAAACACGGGTCCTGAACTTAAAGAAAGGTAACTTTGCGGGTATTAGACGTGAATTGGCCAAGATCGACTGGCAATTGATTCTTGAAGGGTTGACGGTGGATATGCAATGGAAGGCATTTAAAGACTGCATGGATGAACTACAACAATTGTTCATCCCAGTATGGCAAAAGAATAAATCAGGGAAGGTGGCGCATCCGTGGATAACGAGGGAAATCAGGGATAGTATCAAAGAAAAAGATGAAGCGTACAAATTAGCCAGAAAAGGCAGCCTACCAGAGGACTGGGAGAAATTCAGAGACCAACAGAGGAGGACAAAGGGCTTAATTAGGAAAGGGAAAATGGAGTATGAAAGAAAACTGGCAGAAAACATAAAAACTGACTGCAAAAGTTTTTATCGATATGTGAAGCACAAAAGTTAAAACAAATGTAGGTCCCTTGCAGTCATAAAGGGGTGAATTGATCATGGGGAACAAGGACATGGCAGACCAATTGAATAACTACTTTGGTTCTATCTTCACTAAGGAAGACATAAATAATTTGCCGGAAATAGCAGGGGATCGCGGGTCAAATGAGATGGTGGAAATGAGTGAAATCCAGGTTAGCCGGAAAGTGGTGTTGGGTAAATTGAATGGATTAAAGGCCGATAAATCCCCAGGGCCAGATAGGCTGCATCCCAGGGTACTTAAGGAAGTAGCCCCAGAAATAGCAGATGCCTTAGTGATAATTTTTCAAAACTCTTTAGATTCTGGAGTAGTTCCTGAGGATTGGAGGGTAGCTAATGTAACCCCACTTTTTAAAAAGGGAGGGAGAAAGAAAACGGGGAATTACTTACCAGTGAGTCTAACATCGGTAGTGGGGAAACTGCTAGAGTCAATTATTAAAGATGGGATAGCAGCGCATTTGGAAAGTGGTGAAATCATTGGACAAAGTCAGCATGGATTTACGAATGGTAAATCATGTCTGACGAATCTTATTGAATTTTTTGAGGATGTAACTAGTAGAGTGGATAAGGGAGAAGCAGTGGATGTGTTGTATCTGGACTTTCAGAAGGCTTTCGACAAGGTCCCACACAAGAGATTGGTATACAAACTTAAAGCACATGGTATTGGTGGTTCAGTATTGATGTGGATAGAGAACTGGCTGGCAGACAGGAAGCAAAGAGTAGGAGTGAACGGGTCCTTTTCAGGATGGCAGACAGTGACTAGTGGGGTGCCGCAAGGCTCAGTGCTGGGACCCCAGCTATTTACAATATACATTAATGATTTGGACGAGGAAATTAAATGCAACATCTCGAGGTTTGCGGATGACACGAAGCTGGGGGGCAGTGTTAGCTGTGAGGAGGATGCTAGGAGGCTGCAGGATGACTTGGATAGACTGGGTTAGTGGGCAAATGCATGGCAGATGCAGTATAATGTGGGATAAATGTGAGGTTATCCACTTTTGGTGGCAAAAACAGGAAGGTAGACTATTATTTGAATGGTGACCAATTAGGAAAAGGGGAGATGCAGCGAGACCTGGTGTCATGGTACACCAGTCATTGAAAGTAGGCATGCAGGTGCAGCAGGCTGTGAAGAAAGCGAATGGTATGTTGGCATTCATAGCAAAAGGATTTGAGTACAAGAGCAGGGAGGTTCTACTGCAGTTGTACAGGGTCTTGCTGAGGCCACACCTGGAGTATTGCGTACAGTTTTGGTCTCCTAATCTGAGGAAAGACATTCTTGCCATAGAGGGAGTACAGAGAAGGTTCACCAGACTGATTCCTGGGATGGCACGACTTCCATATGAAGAAAGACTGGATAGACCAGGCTTGTACTCGCTGGAATTTAGAAGATTGAGGGGTGATCTCATAGAGACTTACGGGGTTAATAGTCTTAAGGGGTTGGACAGGCTAGATGCAGGAAGATTGTTCCCGATGTTGGGGAAGTCCAGGACAAGGGGTCACAGTTTAAGGATAAGGGGGAAGTCTTTTAGGACCGAGATGAGAAAATCGTTTTTCACACAGAGTGGTGAATCTGTGGAATTCTCTGCCACAGAAGGTAGTTGAGGCCAGTTTGTTGGCCATATTTAAGAGGGAGTTGGATGTGGCCCTTGTGGCTGAAGGGATCAGGGGGTATGGAGAGAAGGCAGGTACAGGATACTGAATTGGATGATCAGCCATGATCATATTGAATGGCGGTGCAGGCTCGAAGGGCCGAATGGCCTGCTCCTGCACCTAATTTCTATGAATGGATCAGGTAAACGCGAAGTCTCTTGCCCAGAATAGAGGAATCAAGAACCATAAGACATAGGTTTAAGGTGAAGAGGAAAATATTTAATAGGAACCTGAGGGGTAACTTTTTTTACACAAAGGTGGTGGGTTATGAAACGAGCTGCCAGAGGAGATAGTTGAGGCAGGTACTATCGCAACTTTTAAGAAACATTTAGACAGGTACATGGATAGACACAAAATGCTGGAGTAACTCAGCTGGACTGAGGAGACATGTGTGAGGCCCTCATCTATGAGGAAGAGGGGAACCCACCATTCCCTAAAGAATGAGGACATCTCGGATCTCCTGGTATGAAACGCCTGATCTTGTTTACAGATGTGGCGTAGGCAGAGAAATTGGGAGTAGTGGATAGAGTGTTTGCAGGAAGCTGGGTGGGAAGAAATGATGTCAAGTTAGTTGTGGGAGTCAGTAGGTTTATTAACTCTGTCCAGGAGCCCTGACAGTTCTTTCAGGTTAGGCAACGGTTCACTTGCACCTCCTCCAACCTCATCTACTGTGTCTGTTGTTCAAGATGTAAACTCTTATACATCGGCGAGACCAAACGTAAGCTGGGCGATTGTTTCGCTGAACTCCTTCGCTCAGTCCGCCTGGACCTACCTGATCTCCCGGATGCCAAATACTTTAATTCCCCTTCCCATTCCCACTGACTTTTCTGTCCTAGTGTCAGAGTGAGGCGAAAAGCAAATTGGAGGAACTGCATCTCATATTTTGCTTGGGCAATTTATAATCCAGGGGTATGACTAATGATTTATTTAACTTCAAGTAACCACTGCATTCCCTCCCTCTTCATCCCTCCCCCATCCAAGTCTTTCTTTCTCACCTAGCTAAAGCTAACAATGACCCGTTTCCTTTATCATTGTTACTCGTCTGCATATCTTTCATTCATTTGTTTGAAATCTCTCTACATCATCGTCTATATCTTTCGTTCCCCATTCCCGTAACTTTCAGTCTGAAGAAGAGTCTCGACCTGAAACGCCACCCATTCCTTCCCTCAGAGATGGGTGACTGTCTCGCTGAGTTACTCCAGCATTTTGTGTCTTTCTTCGGTTTAAACCAGCATCTGCAGTTCCTTCCTACATATCTGGTACATGGATAGGATAGGGTTTAGAGGGATACGAGTCAAACACAGGCAGGTGGGACTAGTGTAGATGGGACATGTTGGTCGGTGTGGGAAAGTTGGGCCGATGGGCCTGTTTCCATGCTGTATGACTATGTAGCCTCTTCCGTTCACACTGCTGTGCTGACTGGAATCAGCAAACTCAGCGTAAACCGGTGATTAAAATCTAAAATCTTTCTGATCCGTAAAGGACATTTATTCACCAAGTCATAAGGGTAGCCCTTATTGAACTTTCAATGCCTGATTGCTAATGTATAGTTTTGTTTGGATCTTAAGTTATGTTAGAAATATTATTGGCCTCTCTATTTGAGTAAAATCTGCAGTACAAGGTTAATTAAAGATGGAATGTTATATTACTGTGCAAGAAAAAATAATTTGTTCTCTATTATTCTTAAATGTGATTCATTCAGAGTGAGAGGGGTACAGTGAGCTAATTTTGGAAATTTGATTACAATGCTGAAACTTCTTGCATAATTCCTAAACTTTTATAACATAAAATCAGGATTACAGTTTACTTGACACCCCACCCTATTTTGTATATTTAAGAATAGATTCCAACATTTATTAACTTGATTGCCAATGATCAAGGAAATGGCGTAGGGTTTTAGAGAAACTGTAACAATCGCATACCAGGAAAACGTTTGGAGACAAATTCGATGATGACGCAAATTCATGGAAGGATGAGATTAACCATCATGTTGATAGAAGCTAAAGTATTTAATCTTCAATTTGATCACTTGTCCGTCATGTCCATTATTAGTGGTCATGCCTTCAGCTAGTTTAGCTCTAATCTCTGGACTTTGATCCCCACATCTCAGCCACTCTGCTTCTCCTCTTTAAAATATACTGCTTCTTGTCCCAATATCTCTTCATGACTCAGTATCAAATTTTGGTTGAAAGATCTTGGACGTTTTACTGCTTTATGGGTGTTATAAATAATAGATATATTTATACGTGCAATTTGTTGATAATTGATGAAGGTGATCCAAATTCACGCTTGCAAAAGTTGCAAGAGCAAATCCAAGTGGTTCTTTTCCAGGAAAAGGTAGATCTGTCAGACACATTGCTTACTTGTAAAATCAATGCTGGTTTGTTAAGTCTTCAATAGCAGAATTGGTTGTTTTTGACCGGGTCAGAAAAAGTGAATTATAATATCACAGGATGGTTCTTCCACGAAAGGCTGTTATGTCTGCTAGAGCAACTAAATAGTTTCACCCCTTATACCCACTCCCTGTCCCACACCCTTCTCTGCCGCCTCGCAATGTTTTCATCAAATAACACAATTGAACTTGCTCCAAAACATCTGCAGGCAATGCTCTTCAGATTCCTATCATACAATATCTAAAAAATATCATACCTTTTTGTTTGAAACTGAGAACATGGAACAGTAGAAACATCAAAACATGTCCACAATGTCCATGCCAAAGATGATGCCAAGTAAGACTAATTTCCGCTGCATGCTCTTGCCCCATATCCCTGGGGCTGGAGTAGGCCATTCTGCCCTTTGAGCCACCACCACCATTCAGTATGATCATTCCTGATCATCTAAAATCAGTACCACATTCCTGCTTTTTCCCCATATTCCTTGATTCCTTTAGCCCCAAGAGCTAAATTTAATTCCCTATTGAAAATATTCAGTGAATTGACCTCCACTGCCTTCTGTGGCAGAGAATTCCACAGATTCACAACTCTTTGGGTGAAAAAGATTTTCCTCACCTCAGTCCTAAATGGCCTACCCCTTATTCTTAAACTGTGACCCCTGGTTCTGGACTCCCCCAACATCGGGAACGTTCTTCCTGCATCTAGCCTGTCCAATCCCTGAAGAATTTCTATAAGATCCTCTCTCATCCTTCTAAATTCCAGTGAATACAGGCCCAGTCGACCCATTCGTTCATCATATGTCAGTCCCACCATCCCAGGAATTAACCTGGTGAACTACACCGCACTCCCTCAATAGCAATAATGTCCTTCCTCAAATTATGAGACCAAAATTGCACACAATACACTAGGTGCGGTCTCACCAGGGCCCTGCGTAACTGCAGAAGGACCCCCTTGCTCCTAAATTCAAATCCTCTCGCGATGAAGGCCAACATGCCATTAGCTTTCTTTACTGCCTGCTGTACCTGCATGCTTACTTTCAGTGACGGATGTACAAGCACACCCAGGTGTCGTTGCACCTCCCCTTTTCAGATTGGATATAGTATGGTGCTTTCCAAAACTATTAAAACTTTTTTTTAAAAAGGAGACAAAGTGCTGGAGTAACTCAGCAGGTCTGGCAACATCTCTGGAGAACGTGGATAAGTGATGTTTCGGGTTCTGATCCTTCTTCAGCTGAAGAAGAGTCCCGATCCGAATCGTTACCTATTCATGTTCTCCGGAGATGCTTTCTGACCTGCTGTTACTCCGGCCCTTTGTGTCTTTCTTTGTAAACCAACATCGGCAATTCTTTGTTTCTGTATTATAACCCACGTTTGTTTCAGGCAATGCATGTACAATCTTTCCCTAATCCATCAATCTTTCATTGTGTCAAAATTCTGAACCCTGTCCGAACCCTTGAATGTGTGCTTCAGATGCTCATAGATGCCCTTTTTTGAGAGAAATTGAACAATTGGAGGATGCCTGAAATGCACTGCCAGGGGTGGTGGTGGAGGCAGATATGATAGTGGCATTTACGAGGCTTTGAGATAGGCACAAGAATATGCAGGAAATGGAGGGATATGGATCATGTGCAGGGAGATGGGATTAGTTTAGCTTGGCATTATGTTCAGCACAACATTGAGAGCCAAAGGGTCAGTTTATGTGCTGTTCATTTTATCTTCTATTTTGCCTATTTATTTATTTTATTTTCTTCAAAATCTACATTTATTGAATTTCACAGAGTTTGAAGCATTCATCACTTAACCACACTGCAAAGCTTTTATTTATAACGTCAAATATTTATTGTATTGTTAGATATGTCTCCTGTACTCAAGGCCCATACCATCAAAGTGCCCGATTGATTGTGCTGACAATTTTATTCCATTTACAAGGGGTAATAAATTTATATAAAATATAGGACAGTGGGGCACAGGAAGAGGCCCATCGACTCACAATGTCTGTACCAAACATGATGCTAAAGTTATACTAATCTCCTCTGCCCGCACATGAAAGGCATATCCATGTGCCCATCTAAGGGTCAACAACCAAAATGGCTGTCCATGCCTTAATACTAGGGCTTATGAATTTAGCCGTGAATTTAAGAGTCCATATATGGGCGGCTCAGCGGTAGAGTTGCTGCCTTGCAAGCGCCAAAGATCCGGGTTCGATCCCGACAACTGGTGCGGCCTGTATGTACATTATCCCCGTGACCTGCATGGGTTTTCTCCGGGATCTTTGTTTTCCTCCCACACTCCAAAAACGTACAGGTTTGTAGGCTAATTGGCTAGGTATCATTGTAAATGGCCCTAATGTGTATGGAACAGCATAAGTGTGCAGGTATCGCTAGTCGGCGCGGACCCGGTGAAGGGCCTGTTTCTGCACTGTATCTCTTGGGGGAAAAAAAAGACAAGAATCCAACTTAGATGCTTTCTATTATTACTAACATGGGGATGCATAGGATCCTGGCATTGTGATGAAATTAGCATTGTTAAAATGTATAATACATTGCAACCTCAAAATTTCCTGATAGAAAAGAAATAGGTGCAGGAGTAGGTCAGTCGGACTTGCGAGCCAGCACCGCCATTCAATACGATCATGGCAGATTATCTAATATCAGTACCCCGTTCCTGCTTTTTCCCCATTATGGCTTGATTCCTTTAGCTCTAAGAGCTAAATCTAACTCTCTCTTGAAAACATCCAGTGAATTGGCCTCCACTGCCTTCTGTGGCAGAGAATTCCACAGATTCACAACTCTCTGGGCGAAAAAGTTTTTCTTCATCTCAGTCTTAAATTGCCTACCCCTTATTCTTAAACTGTGATCCCTGTTTCTGGACTCCCCAACATTGGGAACATTTTTCCTGCGTCTAGTCTGTCCAATCCTTTAAGAATTGTATATGTTTCTGTAAGATACCCTTTCATCCTTCCAAATTCTAGTCCCGCCATCCTGGGATTTAACCTAGTGAACCTATTCTGCAATCCCTCGATAGCAATAATGTCCTTCCTCAAATTAGGAGACCAAAATTGCACACAATACTCCAGGTGCGGTCTCACCAGAGCCCTGGACAACTGCAGTAAGACCTCTTTGCTCCTAAACTCAAATCCTCTTGCAGCGAAGGCAAATATGCCATGAGCTTTCTTCACTGACTGCTGTACCTGCATGCTTACTTTCAGTGACTGATGTACAAGCACACCCAGGTCTCATTGCACCTCCTCTTTTCCTAACCTGACACCATTCAGATAATAATCTGCCACCAAACTGGATGAGCTCACATTTATCCACATTATACTGCATCTGCCATGCATCTACCCACTCACCCACCCTATCCAGGTCACCCTGCAGCCTCATAGCATCCTCCTCGCAGCTCATACTGCCACCCAGCTTTGTGTTATCCGCACAATGAAGCTTGGAAATGCTTAAGCTTCTCGATATTGAAAGTCCCTTCCAGCGGGAATTGAAATTTAAAATCATCATCAGTACCTCTACTCCATGAGTCTAACCAAGAGTCTACCCACTTGCAAGTCCTGTCCCCATAATTATGGTACGTGTAATATATGCCAGTGTTCCTTTATGGGCCTGTCCCACTTTGGCTACTTTTTAAGCGATTGTAGGAGATTATGCAGTCGCCACATGTTCGCGGGTAGTTGCCGGGGAATTGCCTTCATGGTCGCGAGGAGTTCCCGCATTCTGGGAACTAGTCGCAGCCACTTTATGGTCTCCTCGAATTTTTCAACGTTGAAACATTAGCGGCGACTAGAATGAGAGTAGCGCGAATTCTCGTGCCCTAGGTGGGTTGCCAGAAGGTTCTCGGAGGTTCTCGTAGGTTGTAGCCAGTGCTGACCAGTGAATTTCATTGGCTCATTGGGGGAAAAAAAAGTAAACAGTAGTTTTCAGAACCAAGGATAATCGACTGGTAATGTTAAATATCTGCCAAGCTTCACAGCCGTGTAGCGCTGGCTTATTAAAAGTTATCTCCAGTCCTTCTTCCCCACTTCTCCCCCCTCAACCCCCTTATCACCTCCCCCTTTTAAAGGACCTACTGTACACTGTGCTAGTCGTCTTAATTACAGCGCCAATTAACAGCTTCCTGTTCTTCGCGGTGTGTGTCTGTACTAGCTTGGCTTTGCACTGTGTGAAGTTTTTCGACGACAACGCTCCCCCCACTTGCCCTGCCACCCGCCTGCATAACGGGCTGGTGAAGGAAGCGGGGGTGTGGGGGGGGTGTGGGTGTGTCCGTTGCACTCTGTCAGTCCGCTCAAAAATCGGCTACGTTAGTGCCGTCGACGCACCACCACCATTTAATCACTTCATGGCTCATCATCTCCATTCAGTACCCCGTTCCTGCCTTCTCCCCATATACCCTGACTCCGCTATCTTTAAGAGGCCTATCTAGTTCTCTCTTGAAAGTATCCAGACAACCGGCCTCCACCGCCCTCTGAGGCAGAGAATACCACAGACTCACAACTCTCTGTAAGAAAAAGTGTTTCCTCCACTCCGTTCTAAATGGCTTGCCCCTTATTCTGAAACTGTGGCCCCTGGTTCTGAACTCCATCTGGACAACATTGGGAACATGTTTCCTGCGTCTGGCGTGTCCAAACCCTTAATAATCTTATATGTTTCAATAACATCCCCTCTCATCCTTCTAAACTCCAGAGTATATGAGCCCAGCCGCTCCATTCTCACAGCATATGACAGTCCATCCATCCCGGGAATTAACCTTGTAAACCTATGCTGCATTCTCAATAACAAGAATGTCCTTCCTCAAATTAGGGGACCAAAAGTACACACAATACTCCAGGTGTGGTCTCAATGGGGCCCTATACAACTGCAGAAGGACCTCTTTGCTCCTATTCGCAACTCCTCTTGTTATAAAGGTCACCATGCCATTCGTTCTTCGCTGCCTGCTGTACCTGCATGCTTACTTTCATTGACTGATAAACAAGGATCCCCAGATCCCGTTGTACTTCCCCTTTTCCCAACTTGATACCATTTAGATAGCAATCTGCCTTCCTGTTTTTGCTATAAAGTGGATCACCTCACATTTATCCACATTAAACTGCATCTGCCATGCATCTGCCCACTAACCCAACCCGTCCAAGTCACCCTGCGTTTTCATAGCATCCTCCTCACAGTTCACACTGGCACTCAACTTTGTGTCAAATTTGCTAATGTTTCTTTGAATCCCTTCATCTAAATCATTGATGTATATTGTAAATAGCTGCGGTCCCAGCACCGAGCCTTGCGGCACCCCACTAGTCACTGCTTGCCATTCTGAAAGGGACCCGTTAATCCTTACTCTTTGTTTCCTGTCTGCCAACCAAATTTCTATCCATGTCAGCAGTCTACCGCCAATACAATGGCCCTAATTTTGCTCACTAATCTCCAATGTGGGACCTTATCAAATGCTTTCTGAAAGTCCAGGTACACTACATCCACTGGCTCTCCCTTGTCCATTTTCCTAGTTACATCCTCAAAAAATTCTAGAAGATTAGTCATGCATGATTTCCCCTTTGTAAATCCATGCTGATTCAGACCGATCCTGTTATTGCTATCCACATGTGCCGCTATTTCATCTTTTATAATTGACTCCAGCATCTTCCCCACCACGATGTCAGGCTAACTGGTCTATAATTCCCTGTTTTCTCTCTCCTGCCTTTCTTAAAAAGTGGGATAACATTAGCTGCCCTCCAATCCACAGGAACTGATCCTGAATCTATAGAACATTGGAAAATTATCACCAATGCATTCACAATTTCTAGTACCTTAATACCTTGGGATGCAGACCATCAGGCCCTGGGGATTTATCAGCCTTCAGTCCCTTCAGTCAACCTACACCATTTCCTGCCTAATATGGACTTCCTTCAGTCTCCTCCGTCACCCCATATCCTCTGGCCACTAGTATAACAGGAAGATTGTTTGTGCCCTCCTTAATGAAGATGGATCCAAAGTTCAACTCATCTGCCATTTCCTTGTTCCCCATAATAAATTCACCTTTTTCAGTCTTCAAGGGTCCAACTTTGGTCTTAACTATTTTTTTCCTCTTCACATACATAAAGAAGCTTTTACTATCACCCTTTCTATTCTTGGCTAGCTCACCTTTGTACCTCATCTTTTCTCCCCGTATTGCCACTTTAGTTCTCTTCTGTTGCTCTTTAAACATTATCCAATTCTCTTGCTTCCCGCTCATCGTTGTACTTCTTCTCTTTTATATTTATACTGTCCCTGACGTCCCTTGTCAGCCACGGGTCGCCTCTTACTCCCCTTGGAATCTTTCTTCCTCTTTGGAATGAACTGATCCTACACCTTCTGTATTATTCCCAGAATGATGTTCCACTGCCATCCCTGTTAGGGTATTTTGCCAGTCAACTTTAGCCAGCGCCTCCCTCATGGCCCCATATTCCCCTTTAATAATTATAATAAAATAAATACTTTATTGATCCCCTCAGGGAAATTCAGATGTCCAGAAGCCCCCAACCAACAAACTCACGCATTCAAAACGAACGCAGACGGAAAATACATTAAAAACAATGTGGACACTGCCTGAGAGCAATAAATACTTAAAAAGACCAATAATTAACAAATAAAAATTAAAAAATGCAAAACATGCATCCCCCTACAGCCTAGCATTCCGAATGATAAAATCTAATGGCTGCAGGGGTGAAGGATCTGAACAGCTCTGTTCTACAGGGCAGGGAGAGGAGCCGGTTGTCGTTCCGAGTGCTCTTTTGACTCTCCAGAATTACATGGAGGGGATGCCCGAGGTTTTTCAGGATGACCTGCACCTTGCATCTCATACGCCTCTCAAGCACATCCATCCCAGAGTCCACTCTCCCCTCCAGCACTGAGCTAGCTCGTTTAACCAGTTAGTCCCGCTTCTTGTTGTTTTTTGCACTAATGCTGTTGCCCCAGCAGACAACAGCGTTGAAAATAACACTTGCGTTAGAAGATATTGGGAACAAGAACTAGCTATAAAAATCTCGAAAGAGAGTTGGCATAAACACTTGCTATATGTGCACAAATGCTCGATCAATGTAAGACATAATCTAATCCAATTTAAAACTTTACATAGACTATATTATTCAAAAACTAAAATAAGTACATTTTTTCCAAATGTCTCCCCAATTTGTGATAAATGTCTATCCAAGAAGCAACCATAGCGCATTCTGGAATTAAATCTTTGAAATTTTTACAAAATTATTCAAAATAAAACTGAAACCGAATGCAGAATTGATTATTTTTGGAATAATGGAAGCCAGCTTTGAGCTGACTTCGTTCCAAAAGAGCTTCCTTAATTATGGATTAATAATGGCAAAAGAACATACTTAAATTCTGGAAAAACGCTGCCACACCAACAATAAAAATGTGGATTTCAAATATGTCTGAAATGTTACACCTCGAAGATATGAGATTCTTCCTAGCAGGCAAATCAGACCATTTCCAAAAGATTTGGTCTCCATTTATCGACTTATTACAAGCATAGGGTGCAACACAACTCTGAAAATAAATGGTATCAGGATCTGGTGAGGGGTGTGTAAAGATACGAAGTAGGTACATCCCTTTTATCTTATCTTATTTTACTTTCTTATATTTTCTGTCTTCTATTTTTCTCTTTCTTTTCCTTTGGTTTTCTTTTTTATTCTTTCTCGTATTTTACGCTTCTACGGGTTCTTCCTGATCACTCTCTCACACACTTACTATCTTATCTAACTTTCTCTATTCTTCTTCTTAAAGTTTAAAATAAGAAGTGGTACAGGAAATGTATAATGTTATTTTTGGCTTTTACTACTGTAATGTACATTACTTCTAATAAATAAAATTTAAAAAAAAGAAAGAAAATAACACTTGCAACCACAGTATTGTAAAACATGTGTAGCATATCATTTCGCACATTGAAGGATTCAAACCTTCTGAGGAAAAAGAGTCTGCTCTGGCCTTTTTTGTAGAGGGCGTCAGAGTTGACAGACCAGTCCAGCTTGTTATCCAGGTGCACTCCAAGGTATTTATATGTCTGCACCACCACAATGTCAGCCCCTGCAGCGTTGACTGGCTGAAGAGGGGGCTTGGACCTGCCAAAGTTAACCACCATCTCTTTAGTCTTAGTTGTGTTCAGGATGAGACAGTTCTCTTTACTCCAGGCACAGAAGGCACTGGTCAAGTTCCTGTATTCCTCCTTATGCCCGTTCCTTACACATGCCACAATCGCTGTGTCATCTGAATATTTCTGTACATGGCATGTGTCAGACTTATAATTAATGTCTGCAGTATACAGGGTGATGAGGAACGGGGCCAGAACCGTTCCGTGGGGCTCCAACCGTTGTACACCACTGTGCCAGAGACACAGTCCCCCAGCTTAACAAACTTTGGTCGACCCGTCAGGTAGTTGTATATCCAGGAGATAAAGGTGGAGTCCACCCCCATCTTTTTAAGCTTGTCATTCAGAATCAGGGGTTGGATGGTGTTGAACGCACTTGAGAAATCAAAGAACATAGTACTCACATAGCCACCGGGTTTGTCCAAAAAGGAGTAGATCCGGTGTAGCATGTAGAGGACTGCGTCACCCACCCCAATGTTCTCCTGGTATGCAAACTGTAGTGGGTTTAGTGCGTGCTCCACTTGTGGTCTCAGGAGACGAATGAGTAGCCGCTCCATTGTCTTCATGATATGGGATGTGAGGGCCACCGGTCTGTAGTCGTTGATCTCGGTCGGCCGGCCTGCTTTGGGAACCGGCACGAGACATAATGTTTTCCACAGACCTGGTACCCTCCCTGACTGGAGACTCAGGTTGAAAATGGTCTGGAGAGGCTCCGCCAGCTGAGCCGCACAGTCTTTCAGTAGCCTGGGACATACACCATCAGGGCCAGCTGCTTTACCAGGGCGCAACCTCCTCAGCTCAGCCCTCACCTCGTCCGCCGTGAAGAACAGTTGAGGAGATGCCGGCATAGGAGTTGCTGCAGATGTGGTGTTATTGGGGCTGCCTCGTGGAGGTGATGGTGGGGGGGAGGCTGCACCTGTGGAGGTGGGAGGGGATACCAGATCAAACCTGTTATAGAATAGGTTAAACTCATTGGCCTTATCCACGTCTACTGACGGCTGGCTTCTCTTCTCCTTGAAGCCAGTGATGGTCTTCATTCCTCTCCGCCTCATTGATGTTGTTGTGCTGCAGTTTCCTCTCCAGCTTCCTTTTATCGTCCCCTTTTACCTGCTTCATACTCCTTTTCAGGTGGTGCGGTACCCTCTTGATCTTTTCCCGATCACCAACCTTGCAAGCCTCCTTTTTCTCGTTTAGGAGACTCTTGATGTTGCTTGTAATCCAAGGTTTGTTATTGGGAAAGCAACAAACAGTTCTTACTGGCACAACAACATCCCTACAGAAGTTGATGTAGTCCGTTATGCATTCGGCCATCCTGTTGATGTCCATACTGCTGTTGAATTCCTGTGGCTCCATCAGTATGTCCCAGTATGTGCATTGAAAGCAGGCCCTCAGTGATTCACTGGCCTCTGGTGTCCACTTTCTGAAAGACCGGGTGGTTGTGGGCTGTCTCACTACATAGGGTACTGAGACATGGTACTTTATTCAACTGTAACACCGACACCGATCTACCCTTCTCCCTCTCCAATTGTAGAATAAACCTGACCATATTATGGTCACTACCTCCTAATGGCTCCTTAACCTCAAGTTCCTTTATCAAATCCGGTTCATTACATAACACTAAATCCAGAATTGCCTTCTCCCTGGTAAGCTCCAATACAAGCTGCTCTAAGAATCCATCACGGAGGCACTCCACAAACTCCCTCTCTTGGGGTCCAGTCACAACCTGATTTTCCCAGTCTACCTGCATGTTGAAATCTCCCACAACAACTGTAGCATTACCTTTGATGCATCCCCATTTTAACTCCTGATTCAACTTGCATCCTATATTCAGGCTACTGTTTGGGGGCCTGCAGATAAGTTCCATTAGGGTCTTTTTATCCTTACAATTCCTTAGTTCTATCCATACTGACTCCACATCTCCTGTTTCAATGTCACCCCTTGCAAGGGACTGAATTTCATTCCTCACCAACAGGGCAACCCCACCCTCTCTGCCCACCTGTCTCTCTTTTTGAAAGGAGGTATACCCTTGAATATTCAGTTCCCAGCTCTGGCCCTCTTGCAGCCATGTCTGTAATTCCCACAACATCGTACTTGCCAATTTCTAACTGAGCCTCCAGCTCGTCCACTTATTTATTATACTTTGCCATTCATATACAACACATTGACCTCAGTATTCACCTCCCCTCTCGCACTGCTCGCAATTGACCTTGACCTTACTTTCTTATCCCTTCTCGAACTTTCCTTCACATTAATTCGAGGCTTTTGTAACTTTTCCTGTACTCATTTCCCCTTCAACTCTTTATACTACCAATTTGTCAATCCCTCCCCCCGACTATTTAGTTTAAACCCACACGTGTAGCCCGAACAAACCTGCTTGCCAGAACGTCGATCCCGCTCCAGTTACGTTGTAACCCGTCCCTTTTGTACAGGTGACCCCTACCCCAGAAGCGATCCCAGTGGTCTATAAATCTTAACTCCTCGCTCCCTACACCAGCCCCTCAACCACACATTCAGATCCCCTATCTCTCTGTTCCTGTCCTCACTAGCAGGAGGTACTGGAAGCAATCCAGAGATAACCACCCTAGATGTCCTGCTTTTCCTAACTCTCTGAACTCGTTTTGCAGAACCTCCTTCCTCTTCTTCCCGATGTCGCTTGTGCCTACGTGCACAACTACTGCCGGCTGTTCACCTTCCCTCTCGAGGATGTTCTGAATTCGGCTCGTGACATCTTGAACCCTGGCACCAGGGAGGGAACAGACCATCCTCGCGGCTCGTCTTCCGCCACAGAATCTCCTGTCCGCTCCTCAGACAATGGAGTCACCCACCACTATGACTCTGCCCGACATCGGTCTCGCCGGTCGAGTCTCATCTCTAGGATTTGAGCCATCTCTTTTCTTTGACATTTCTGCTCAGGGGGAGGAAGTTTCTGATTCTCTACTCTATCTATGCCTCTTTAATGTTTCTATCAGGTCTCACCTCAGCCTCCAACATTGCAGAGAAACTAATCCAACTTTGTCCAACCTCTTCTTGCAGTTGATCCCTCTTTATCTGTGCAGCATTCTGGTAAAACTCTTCTGCACCCTTCCCAAAGCCTCGTTACCCTTCATGTAATGGGGAAACCAGAACTACATAGAATATTCCAAATGCAGCCTAATTGAACTTATATAAAGCTGTGCCATGACCTCCTAACTCTTGTACTCAATGCCCCAACCGATGAAGGCATACATACCATACGCTGCCTTTACCACTCTATCTACTTGTGTTGCCACTTTGAGGGAACTTTCATATCTGCATCCCTTCTACAACAATGCTCTTAATTTTACATTTCCTCGTTCTGCATCACTTTGTTGTGCTGTGCATCTTCCCATTCAGTATTTTCAAATCTAGCTGTCGTCGATCACTGCCCTCTTTGTGGTGCACAATACTCCCAGATTTTGTATCAACTGCATATTTAGAAATCAAGAAAGCCAGTGCAGGTAACATGCATCCCTGAGTAATGTTCCCACTCGCCTTTCTCCATTACAAAACACAGTCAGTTATTTTGGCCCTTTGTTGTGTGTTACTGAGTCAACATACTGTCAATGACCCTTTTATGCTATCTGTTTCAACTTTTATGACAAACATTTTATTAACACCTTATCGTGTTCCCCATCCTTCGTATAACACCTTAAATAAAACGTTGTCTATTAAATATTTCTCAACTTGTCAATATTGTCGATTCTCTTCCTTTCTGCATTTACTCTATACATTCCCCTAAAGATATTATGCACCTCTCTAAGATCACAATCACAATAGAGTAGCTGCCTTGGAGCACCAGAGTCCCAGGTTCGATCTTGACTATGGGTGCTGTCTGTACACAGTTTGTACATTCTCAATGTGACCGTGTGGGTTTTCTAAGGGTGCTCCAGTTTCCACACTCATTCCAAATGAATGCTATCTGTATCAACTTTGATGACAAACATATTATTAACACCTTATCAAAGGCAATCTGTAAATCCATGTGCACTGCTGACTAAGTTGATTATCCTTATGCAGACATGCAGGTATGTAGGTTAATTGGTTTCTCTAAATTGTCCCTCGTGTGTGGGATAGAATTAGACTATAGGTGATCTGCGTTCAGTGTAGACTTTGTTGGCCGGAGGGCCTGTTTCCATGATGTACCTCTAAGCTAAACTGAACACCCCTCTTCCTCCCGTGCTCCAAGGAATTAAGTCCTATCCTGCCCATCCTCTTCCTAGAGATCTGCGCTCCAAGGAATAAAGTCCAAAACTGTCCAACCTCTTCCTGGAGCTCAGGGCCTCAAGTCCTGGCAACATCCTCATAAATCTTCTCCACATTCTTTCAATCTTAACAACATGCTTCGTATAACAGAGTGGAACACAATGCTCTGACAAATGAAGGCCAATGTACCAAAAGCTGTTTGACCATCCTATCTACTTGTGATGCCACTTTTATAGAACTACTAGACCAAGTGGGACCTGTTGGGCCCCGTTCCCCAGCGCCGGGGGGAGAGTGGGGGGGGGGGGGAGCGTGGCGTGACACGGGAGGGCTGGTCCCCGAACGCAATATTCCACCACTCACCCATAGCCCCCAACTGTGCAGGCGCAGCTCACGGATTCCCGTTGTGACATAACCCCCCACACACACTAACACCCCCCACACACACACTAACCCCGCTCACACACATTAACACCCCCCCCCCCACACACACATTAACACCCCCCCCCCACACACACACAGTAACCCCCCCCCACACACACACACATACACACACACACACACACACACACACACACACACACACACACACACACACACACACACACACACACACACACACACACACACACACACACACACACACACACAAACACACCAACCCTATATCTGCCCCTCACTATCGATATCTGTCTCTCTGTCACCTCTCCCTCCCTCTCCTTTTCCCTACCCTGGTGGCAGCTGAGATCGCATTGTGATGTCATTGCCGGGTGGCGGAATGTCCACGTCAGCGCATGAAAAGGAGATCCCATTGGAGGACTGTGAGATGCCATTGTGATGTCATAGCTGGAAGCTGCTAGAAAACTATCACAGCAGAGTCACAGTTATTCTTCTCAAAGTGGGCTTTTTAAAACGTTTAAATATCAATAACGTGAAATATAACATCAAATCTGAAGACAACTTTATAGGAATGCAAACGGGACAACGGCGAGTAAGGTGGTGCAAAAACCTAAGCGTCACCGTGTGCCATTTTGGCGTAGGCCCCTCCACAAACATACCCATTTAGATAGGTACAAGACGAGATTTTTAGTAATATACTAGACCAAGTGGGACCCGTTGGATCCCGTCCCCTCAATGTGAAGTTGCAAGGGGGGGAGCGGCCTGCTGCATCACACACACATTAACCACCTCCCCCCACACACACACTAACCACCCCCTTGATATTATATTAATATTATTCATTCGCTCCTTTTGCCCCATCCCCGCCCTATCCACTCACGCATAGCCCCCAACTCGCAGGCGCGGTTAGAGAGGGAGTGGGGCAGAGGCACAGAGTGGATTTTCTCCTCCAGAGAGGACTGGACCCGAGCCGAGGACTGAGAGCTCGGCGACTCCAGTACATGGCCCGACTTGCTCGTTCTTTCTGCGTCATTTGAATAACCGGGGGGGGGGGGGGGGGGGGGGGTGACGTCACTCGCAGCACGTGGAAGAATGGCGCGTGGAGCAGACCCATTGTGACGTCATCAGCGAATGGCAGTCATTTTAAAATTCGACGTTTAGTCATATTTTTAAACATTTTCAGTAATGTCGAGAAATAAAGCATGAAATGGTGGGGAGAGAGAAGGGCGCGGAGGGAGAGAGAGGGTGGGTGGAGAGAGAGGGGGGCCCGGGTGGAAAGAGAGGGAGGCCCGGGGGGAGAGAGGAGCCGACGGAGAGAGGAGCCGACCGAGCGACCCGAGAACTTGTCGGCTTCAGTGCAAGGTCCGACTTGCTCATTCTTTCTGCGTCTTTTGGAGCGGGGGGGCGGGGGGGGGGGCAGAGATGGAGCGAGGAAACGACTGGAGTTCGGCGGCACATTCCGTAAAGCGGTGTGAAAGGGGTGATTAGTTCAGGAGGCAGACAGCAGTGGGGAAGAAGGTGTTCTTCAGTATGGGCATCTGAGCTTTGAAGCTCTTGTACCCTCTCCGAGACGGTAGAAAAGCAAAATGGGAATGGCCACTGTGAAGGACGTCTCTCAGGATACTTTGAGATTTCCTGATGCAATGTACTATGAAAATGGACTGGATGGAAGCCTATGATGAATTCCTTTCTGTCTCCTCGCTGTGTTTCCTTATTTAAATCCATCAATGGAACTCTTTATTTCTTTCTTCCTCATGCTTGCTCACTCCCTTGTTAAAGGCAAAACAAAAACAGAAATTGACGGAAATAAACAGCAGGTTAGATCACATCAGTGGGAAGAGGTAATAGGCATCGTTTTAGGTCAGTCGCATTGTCAGAAGGGTCCTGTAATAGTGTATTCACCTCAACCACTCCCATTTGTATTGAGTTACATTTTCGCACCACTCCTCAGATAAAAATGTATGGATGGAAATAAACATTGCTGTATCCAATTTATCAAAACTTTTTTTCGTTTTAATATTCTCTTATCATGTATCAGCCTTTTTTCAAGGAAAAAGGAGCCAAGGTTTTTCATCCATTGCTGAATATTCAGATACCTCACATTTCTGTTATCATCCTTGTAAATTTTCCCTGCATTCTTCGGTTCAGTTTAGTTTATAGTCACATGCACAGAGGTACATTCGCTCTTTTGCCTCTTCATTATCTGTCGATGGGGATTTGTTGGTATAGTTGCATCAATTTTTAATTTTATTTCCACCCCTCATTGAAGAACGTAAACATGCTTTGTTATTTATTTTAATGGCCTTGCCGACCTGTGGCGCAACTTTTAGTGAATGGTGTATTTATATTCCAAGATCCTTTGTTCCTGTGCCCCACCTAGACTTGCACTTTTAAGTAATACATAATCTCCCTAATCTTCCAATAAAAATGTACTACCTTACATTTATCTATATTGGATCTCTTTTGCCAATTGTTTGCCCATTCAACTATAAACCTCTATACCTTGACCTTGCGGCCTCCATCTGAAACTAGATATCCATATCACCGCCACAATGTTCCAGTGAAGAAAATACATCAGCATGTTTACTTTTTTCCGTGACTGAAAACCTTCTGATGGGATGTATCTGAGCTTGGCATAGCAGCTGCTCTCCTCTCGACCACTTGAAACTGCAGAGAAAGGTGAACACAGCCCAGTTCATCATAGTATCGTTACTTTCTTCCATACAGCCTATCTGCACAGTGCATTGAATGACTAAATCTGGAATTATCATCAAGGCTGCCTGCCAATCTGGCCTTCCCCTTTTCTCTCTTCTGCCTTCTGGGAGAAAATATAGAAGCTATATAAAGCCTGAATGTCAGGACTTCAAATCAGTTTTGAAACGTATAAGATTGTTAAGGGCTTGGACACGCTAACGGCAGGAAACATGTTCCCGATGTTGGGGGAGACCAGAACCAGGGGCCACAGTTTAAGAATAAGGAGTAAGCCATTTAGCACGGAGATGAGGAAACACTTTTTCTCACAGAGAGTGGTGAGACTGTGGAATTCTCTGCCTCAGAGGGCGGTGGAGGCGGGTTCTCTGGATGCTTTCAAGAGAGAGCTAGATAGGGCTCTTAAAAATAGCGGAGTCAGGGAATATGGGGAGAAGGCAGGAACGGGGTACTGATTGGGGATGATCAGCCATGATCACATTGAATGGCGGTGCTGGCTCGAAGGGCCTAATGGCCTACTCCTGCACCTATTGTCTATTGTCTATTGTCTATTGAAGGGAGTGTGAAAAAGGTAATCAGTGCAGGCAGTGGGAACAGGGTTTGCGGTGAGCCACTGGTTGAAATGTGCAAGTAGTAGATGCATGGAACCAGGAAGGAGAGGGAGTTAGAAAGGGAACATAAATGAGAGGACCAGAGGTGGATGGAAGGAGAGTGGAAGGCTTGGGGGAGGGGGAGGGAGCACAGGAATTTACGGTCACCTGAAAATTCAATGTTCAGTGTTTTGTGTCTTTGCCTTAATTGCCCTCTCATAATAATAATAATAATAATAAATACTTTATAAATCCCCTTTTCAGGGGAAATTCAGCATAACATGGAAAAAACCCAACATAACACAAAGAAGAAATTTAACATTAAAACATAAAAACATTCCCCACAATGGTTCCCACTGTGGGGGAATGCACAAAGTCCAGTCCCCATCCTATTGTCCACCCATGGTCGGGCCTATTGAGGCCTCCACAGTCGCCGCTACGGGGCCCAATGTTCCACGCACTCTCGCCGGGTGATGGTGCTCCGACGTCGGGAGAACCCTCTCAGCGGCTTGGGATGCCTGGAACGTCCGCTTCCTTACCGGAGACTGCAGCTTCCGAAGCCAACAGGCCGCGCTGGACGGAGCTCCACCACTGCCGATATCAGCGAAAGATTCCAGGCTCCCAATGTAAAGGTCAGCGCCGCCGCCCACGGCAGATCCCAGCATACCGTAGTTCGCGGCGACCCGGGCAAATCATCGCCCGCTTCGCGATAGCGCTCCAGCGCTCCAGTTGGGGGATGAAGCCGAGGTTCTGGCCAGGTCCCCCTCAGGAAACGCCACTCCAGGCCCCACTGGTAGGCCGCGAGGACGGGTCGAAGGTGCTGCCCGGAGGAAAGCAGCCCTTCCGACCAGGTAGGAACTTGAAAAGCAGTTTCCCCCTCCCACACATAAAAAGAAAAAAAAGAAGTGAAAAAAAAATGGACAGCTGCAGGACAGGCAGCCATATAGGACGATGCCCCCTACCTACACTAGGAGTGTATATCAAGGAATGTATTCCAAATTCTAACCATTCTCTGGGTGAAAAAAAGATCTACCTTGTATGCTATGTAAATCTCATACTCCATTTCTTAAACATATAGCCTCTATTTACCTGTACTGTGTGGGAACATTGCTATTCTCTACCCCATCTAAGTTTTCATTATTTTGTTCATCTCAATCAACTCCTCCCCTAGCCTTCTCCAACTCCTTCAGGCAGCACCCTGATGAATTTTCTTTGCATATTTTCATAGAGTGATACAGTGTGGAAACAGGCCCTTTGGCCCGACTTGCCCACACTGGCCAACATGTCCGAGCTACACAAGTCCCACCCACCTGCGCTTGGTTCATATCCCTGCAAAAACCTATCCTATCCATGTACCTATCCAACTGTTTCTTAAACGATGGGATAGTCCCAGTCTCAACTACCTCCTCTGGCAGCTTGTTCTTACACCCACCACCCTTTGTGTGAAAAGTTACCCCTCGGATTCCTGTTAAATCTTTTCCTTTTCACCTTGAACCTTTGTGCTCTGGTCCTCGATTCCCCTACTCTGGGCAATAGACTCTGTGCATCTACCCGATCTATTCCTCTCATGATTTTCTACACCTCTATAAGATCACCCCTCATCCTCCTGCGCTCCATGGAATAGAGACTCAGCCTACTCAACCTCTCCCTACAGCTCCCTAGTAACATCCTCGTAATTTTTTTCAGAACCCTTTCAAGCTTGACAATATCTTTCCTATAACATGGTGCCCAGAACTGAACACAATATTCTTTTATTTTTTATTTTTTTAAATAATTTCTTTTTATTAGAAGTAATGTACATTGCAGTAGTATAAGCCAAAAATAACATAATACATTTAATGTACCACTTCTTGATTTAAACTTTAAGAAGATGAAAAATAGAGAAAGTTAGAAAAGATAGTAAGTGCGTGAAAAAGTGAAAAGGAAGAACCCGCAGAGACGTAAAACATGAGAAAGAATTTAAAAAAATTTTAAAAAAGGAAAAAGAAAAATAGAAAAAAAATATAAGAAAATAAGATAAGATGAAAGGGATGTACCTACTTCATACCTTCATTTGAAATCCACATTTTTACCGTTGGTATGGGAGCGTTTTTCCAGAATTTCAGTATGAGATTTTTTTGCCATAATTAAGGAAACTCTTTTGGAACAAAGTCAGCTCAAATCTCGAAAGAGAGTTGGGATAAACACGTGCTATATGTGCATAAATGCTCGATCAATGTAAGACATACTCTAATCCAATTTAAAATCCTACACAGATTATATTATTCGAAAACTAAAATAAGTAAAATCTTTCCAAATGTTTCCCCCATTTGTGATAAATGTCTATCTCAAGAAGCAACTATAGCACATTCCTTTGTTTTTTGCATAAAAATCCAAAAATGTGAGCAGGATGCACTTGGATGATTGTCCTTTTTATAGGATGATCCTAGTCCTGCATTGGAAAATCTTGAGAGCTTGCTTTATCCTGAAGCTTTTCCTGTGTCATTTGATTTTCACCTTCAAATTTCAAAAATTGTGTTCTTAAATTCAAAGTTAAAAAAATAGTCAATTAAATAGTGAACAGCAGGAACCTCGGCACTATTTATTGTGGAGCATTTCTACTCACCTTCCCTGTTAATAGCGATTCTTTACTCCCATTCTATGCTTTCTCTGAACGACAGCTTGTAAATCTATCTGACTATATTCATTTTGCATACATCATTATATACCATTTCTATGTTCTCCATGACCTCATCAAAACATTCAACAAGTAGGTTAAAGCAATTTTTTTTCTTTTGAAATCCATGTTGACCTCTTATACTTTTTCTGTTTCTGGGCATTCTTCCATTATCTCTTTTGGTAGGACTTCTGTTAATTGTCTTACATCTCTGATGGGTTTGTAATTCCCTGGATATGTTCCACCTCCTTTCTTGAAAATAGATTAATGCAATCTCTGGCATTATAACTTATTCTTGCAAACTACAAAAAATAGTATATTTTTAAATAGTCTATGTGTAGATGCAATCATTTAGATATGCGCAATTTTTATTGGATATATGAAACCATCTATCGTTTAATATATAATTAGGACTAAAAAACGGTTCTGTGCAGTTGGGGGATGAAGTTTACATGTAACACCACAAAATGATAATCTCTGCATCATTACCTGTGCCATGAGCAAATTGGTGTAAGGTTAACAGGATCAGGAACAGGATCAAGTGATGAATACACAAGTCAAAGATTGCTGTGGGAGAAGTAGATTTCTATTCATGGGGCACTGGCTAATGGGGAACAGATGGCAGAACAGTTAAATAATTATTTTATAGTACTTTACTAGACGTACTAGACCCGTTGAGTCCCTGACACATGGAAGGCCTGGTCCCCCAACACAACCCGTTCCCCAACGCAATACTCCACCACTCACCCATTCCCCCACGCAATCCCGTACCCCCAACCCCTTTCCACCACTCACCCATAGCCCCCAACTGCGCAGGCAAGGCTCATTTCCCCTCATCCCCAGCACAACCCCCCCTCCTCTTCATCCTCCCTCTTTTTTCCCCTTTACTCCTACCCTCCCCCAATCTCTCCCTCACCTCTCCTTTCCCCTACCCTCAGTCACCCCGTCCCTCCCTCCCTCGACAATTCCACTCCCCTCCCTACCCCCTCCTATTCCTCTATCCCCCACTCCTCACCTCCCCTATCCCTCCTCACCTCCCCCACTGCCCCCCTCTCCCTCTATTCCCCACTCCCTACCTCCCCACTCCTCTCCCTCCATTCCCCCTCCCCCCCCCACTCTCCCTCCTCACCTCCCCAGGATCTCGAAGTTGCCGCTCCGTTCCCTCCTTGCGTGCCGAAGTTGCGGGGCTGTGGGTCACGATGGCTGCGGCCGTGGGGAAGCCGGGCCTCGGGGAAGCTGGGGAAGCCAGCCGCGGTGGCTTGGTCTGTCCCCTCCAGCCGCTTTCGGCCAACTTGTTGTGGCCGTACAACGTCGGGCGAGGCGGGCGCCGCCGGTGAAGGACAGGGGACGCGGCCAATCAGTGCGGTCGCATCCTCTGCCCCGTCGAAGCCCCTTCCTGAGTGACAGGAGAGGAGACCAATCTGGGTGGCGGCAACTGACAGCAATCTGCACATGCGCATTTTTTTACGATTTTTGAACCTTAATAACTTTTACAATATACCATCGATCGGAACGAACCTTGTTGCACTCGCAGCACAGGAGAACGGTGAGTTAGCTGGCGAAAAAGTGTTGTGCTATCGCGTACTGTTTTTCCACAAATAGACAAACCCTTTTAGTTATGTTTCGATAGATAGATTGTTCATAGAAAGGGACAACGTACTTCCCAGAAATGACAAAGAATCAAGAGACTAATTAAAAGGAGTTGTATTAGTAAAGCAAAATGCTACTGCAGTAATTAATATGATTGAAAGCAGGTAGTCTGCCTTCGAGTGTGCTAAAAGAGATGGCAGTAGAAACAGTAGATGAATTGGATGTCATATTCCAACTTTCCAGAAACTGTGGGGTGGGAAATGTAACTTGCCTAAAATGTAAAATGGAGGGAGAGAGAGAACCGGTTAACTACAAACTGGTTGGCTTAGCACCAGCAATATAGTCAACTATAAAGGATGGGATAGGGCACCTAGGAAATATAGAGCACTTGGGAAATATTAACAGGGATTAGACGGTTATATGGAAAGGAAAAATGTTTGACAATCCTGCAGGTGTGTTTTGAGGAGCTCGCTGGTGGAATTGATGGGAAGAACCAGTAGATGTGACTGATTTGAATTTTCTGAAGGCCTTTGATAAGAATCCTTCCACGTAAGAAATTAGCATGAAATATTGAGGCACTTGGGTATTGGAGTAATCTACTGATATGAATTGAAAATGAGTTGATAATCAGCAAATTAAGAAAGGAGTAAGGTGTTTTTTGGGGTTAGAGGCAGAGATTAATGCTACAGGTACAGTATTAGTGCTTGGGGCCCCAGCCATTCCCAAAATATGTGTGTGTGTCAATGATTTGGATAAAGCTTTACAATGTAGTATTTGTTAACTTGCTGATGACTAATCGAATCTGGGTGGGAGTGCGAATTGTGAGGAGGATGCAAGGTAACAAACAAATTGAGTTTCTGCCAGAGGCAGTGTGAACAAATGTGAAGTTATCCCTGTAAAGCAAAAAGGCAGAATAGCATTCATAGAGTCATACAGTGTGGAAACAGACACATAGGTCCAACTTGCCTACCCTGACCAACACTAGCCCCACCTACCCTGTGATTTTCCTATATCCCTCTAAACCTGTCCTATCCATCAGGCACGTGCCGTGAGTAATTACTCAGGGTAGGCAGTCAGCCGGCTTTCAAAAAAAAATCTTCAACCGCGCATGCGCAGATGGTTCTCTTTGTAAAAAATAAAAAATAAGTAACAATTCAATTTTACCAAGGCTTCTCAATCTCCTTCATTTTTTAATCACTGAATGGGTGGGGGACGGAGGATGAAGGCAGGTGGAGAGATGGTGGGAAAAACGGGAGCACACTGGGACGTTGAATCAGTTGTCATCTTATTGAATGACAATACTAATTCAAGGATCCAATTGGAGGGAGAGTTCCTTTCACAGCGTGTGGATAGTCTGTGCCAGGGGTTAAATATGCGAGAAGGCAGAAGTGTTGAAAAGGAGGAGGGTCAGAGATCATGTCAGACTCACTCACCGCTGCCGCAGCGCTCCGGGCACGGACAGCAGAACTGGCCGCCACTTCCGGGGATAGAAGCAGCTCGGGTGCGTGCAGCCGCTGGGACCCGACAGCAGAACCGGCTGCCACTTCAAGCGCCTTCTGCCGGCCCGCTCACCTCTGGCATTGCTCTCCGTCTGAACATCTCACCTGCCGCTCGCCGGCTTCGCTCATGTCAACCGCGACCCGCAAATCCTTACATTCCCACAGCCGAGTAACCTCAACTGGTCCCGTGAGCGCGCTGTCAGAATTTAAAGATTTGCGGGAAGCCGGCCGGCGAGCGGCAGGTGAGAGATGTTCAGACGGAGACACTGCCAGAGGTGACGGGGACTAGCAGAAGGGGCTGAAGTGGCAGGGTCACGGCGGCCGCTCAAAGTCAGTCACCCGAGCTGCTTCCTTCCTCGGAAGTGGCGGCCAGTTCTGCTATCCGTGCCCGGAGCGCTGCGGCAGCCACCCAAGCTAATTCACTCCCCGGCAACAATAAAACCATATAGCAGTCTGAAGAAGGGTCTCGACCCGAAACGTCGCCTATCTCCTTCGCTCCTTAGATGCTGCTGTACCCGCTGAGTTTCTCCAGCCTTTTGTGTACCCTAGCAATTACAGCACGGAAACAGGCTATCTCGGCCCTTTTACTCCATGCCGAACACTTACTCTCACCTAGTCCCATCTACCTGCACTCAGACCGGAGCGTGGCAAGTGGGTTACTGACCCCAATCCCCTCCTTCACAACGCAAGACTCCCCAAACACTGTGAACGGAGCTCTTCCCCCACCCTGGGAAATACAGCATTTAAAAACATAAAGCACCAAGAAATGCACTTACCACGTTATTGGTACATTAAGTCCATTCTTCACTCTGTGTTTCCTGAGATACTATTAAAATAATGGCAATCCATATTTGAAAATCCCGCCAAGATACGGCTGGGCATGCGCAGTGCTGCAAAGGCAGAATTTCTGCTGCCTTTAGCTTCCCTTGAAACTGACAGCTTCAGGCAGCGCTGACGGCACGTGGGCTGCACAGACCTTCGTGTGTTACAAGCGCTGCGGATGAAAGGCACGGAGAATTATGCCTACCTAAGAGATCAATCTCTTACAAAGGCATAATTCTCCCATGCCTTTACTATTTATATTTAAGAATTGCCATTTCGTAATTTTAGTCAGGGTAGGCAGTGCCTACCTTACCTACCCTGACGGCACGTGCCTGCTATCCATGTACCTGTCTAAATGTTTCTTAAATGTTGCGTTAATAAGTCCTTCAATGCCGCCTCCTGGCAGTTTGTTCCATATGCCCACCATCCTTTGTGCGAAACAAAATGTACCCATCAAGTTCCTATTAAATCTTTTCCCCACCTCACCTTAATCCTATGTCCTCTAGTTCTCAATTTCCCTACTCTGAGCAAGAGACTTTGTGCATCTCCCTGATCTATTCCTCTCATGATTTTGTACACCTCTATAAGATCACCCCTCGTTTTCCTGCGCTCCAAGGAGTAGAGTCCTAGCCTGCTCAACCTTACCTTATATCTCAGGCCCTTGATTCCTAGCCTCGTAAATCTTCTCTGCACCCTTTCCAGCTTGACAGCATCTTTCTAACAACATTGTGTCTAGAACTGAACACATTGCTCTAAATGTGGCATTCAGGTTGGAAAATGTTGATGCAGAAAGAGGTCTGTGTGAAAGGAAACATGCAGGTGTTTGTGACCAATGGCAGTTATTTTTGCCTACCGTCGAAGTCATGAACAGCGGACCACGAAGTCTTTAGGCTTTGCAGCATACAGTGCCCTCCATAATGTTTGGGACAAAGACCCATCATTTATTTATTTCAAGTTCAAGTGAGTTTATTGTCATGTGTCCCTGATAGGACAATGAAATTCTTGCTTTGCTTCAGCACACAGAACATAGGAGGCATTGACAACAGAACAGATCAGTGTGTCCATATACCATTATATAAATATATACACACATGAATAAATAAACTGATAAAGTGCAAATAACAGATAATGGGTTATTAATGTTCAGAGTTTTTTTTCCGAGCCAGGTTTAATAGCCTGATGGCTGTGGGGAAGTAGCTATTTCTGAACCTGGTCGTTGCAGTCTTCAGGCTCCTGTACCGTCTACCTGAAGGTAGCAGGGAGATGAGTGTGTGGCCAGGATGGTGTGGGTCTTTGATAATACTGTCAGCTTTTTTGAGGCAGCGACTGCGGTAGATCCCCTAGATGGAAGGAAGGTCAGAGCCGATAATGGACTTGGGAGTGCTTACTACTTTTTGTAGTCTTTTCCTCTCCGGGGCACTCAAGTTGCCGAACCAAGCCACGATGCAACCGGTCAGCAAGCTCTCTACTGTGCACCTGTAGAAGTTAGAGAGAGTCCTCCTTGACAGACCGACTCTCCGTAATCTTCTCAGGAAGTAGGAAAGATCAGGAAAGATCTTCAGAGATGTGCACACACAGAAATTTGAAGCTCTTGACCCTTTCAACCATCGACCCGTTGATATAAACGGGACTGTGGGTTCCCATCCTACTCCTTCCAAAGTCCACAATCAGTTCCTTGGTTTTGCTGGTGTTGAGGGCCAGGTTATTGCAGAGATGCCAAGTGTCCCGGATTCGCCGTATTTTGTCCCGGCGAAATAACCTTTTTACGGTGTTCCGGCAGCCAAACATGCTGTTACGGAACACCGCCGCGCCGGTGTTCCTCCCGTGGTGAACGCCGGCGCCATGTGTCCCCGGTTTGCCAGCCCGGCAGCTCGCAGCCACGCCCGGCCCAGAGTCCGGGCGGCGCCGGCCCGCGCGATCAGCGGCACTTTCTTGCCGCCAGCCGGCCGCTCGCGGCAGCCCCATCACTGGGCCTCCCCCCCACCCCTACCCCCACCCAGTGCGCAGGCGCAGACCCGCCGGCAACCTTGCCAAGTGCGCATGTGCCGCACCCGCCCGCCGGCAGCCCGCTGATCTGCACCAGTGCGCAGGCGCATAGCCGCCGGCAACAACCCTAAGTGAGTATGTTACGGAGAGAAATGCATTTAACCCCATTTGTTACGGACAAATGGGTTGAATGTTACTGTGAACTAAATTTAGGGTTGGCATCTCTGTTATTGTGCTGGCACTATTTGGACAGTTGCTCGATCTCTCTTCTGTACTCTGACTCGTCCCCATCAGTGATACGTCCCACAACAGTGGTGTCGTCAGCGAACTTGATGATGGAGTTCGCACTGTGACCGGCTACGCTGTCATGGGTATAGAGAGAGTACAGCAGGGGGCTGAGCACGCAGCCTTGAGGTGCTCCCGTGCTGATTGTTATCGAGTCTGACACATTTCCACCAATACGAACAGACTGTGGTCTGTGAATGAGGAAGTCGAGGATCCAATTGCAGAGGGATGCACAGAGACACAGTTCTGCATTAAAGCCAGTGAGATCAGATCCACCGTTGATCTGTTGTGGCAGTAAGCGAACTGCAGTGGGTCCAGGTTTTTGTCGAGGTAGTTGATTTGCGCCATGATCAACCTCTCGAAGCACTTCATCACCACATGCGTTAGTGCCACAGGTCGATAGTCATTGAGGCACGTCACCTTGCTTTTCTTGGGCACTGGTATAATTGATGCCCTTTTGTAGCAGGTGGGAACCTCAGACCTCAGAAGTGAGAGGTTGAAAATGTCGGTAAAAACTCCAGCCAGTTGGTCCGCACGGGTTTTTAGAACACGACCAGGTATACCATCAGGTGCAGGCGCTTTTCGAGCCTGGACCTGATGGTATCCCTCTGAAGGATTTCCTGAAGTCGGCCTCTGTGACTGAGACTGAAATACCATCACAGCGAATGGGGGCTCGGGAAGGCACATCGGTGTTCTCCCTATCAAAGCGAGCGTAAAACGCATTGAGCTCATCAGGGAGTGATGTTTCGCCGACATTCGAGCTGCCTCCTGATTTCGCCTTGTAGGAGGCGATTGCATTCAGTACAGATTGCCTCTGTACACTATTTGAGATTTGTAATCGCATGTGGTGAAAGTGCACATCGACATGATTTTAATAAAGGCCATTTTTATACAATTTGGATTCATCCTGTAGAAATTACAGCAGTATTTATACATAGTCGCCCTCTCCCCCCCCCACCATTTCAGGTCAGCATAATGTTTGGGGAACAGCAATGTCATGTAAATGAAAGTAGTCGTGTTTAGAATTTTGTTGCATATCCTTTGCATGTAATGACTGCTTGAAGCCTGCGATTCATGGACATCACCAGTTGCTGGGTGCCTTTTCTTATTTTCTCAATTTAGCTTATGCTTGTTTTGGGGGCTAGTCCCCTTCAGTTTTCTTTTCAGCATATAAAAGGCATGCTCCATTCGGTTCAGTTCGGGTGATTGTCTTGGCCACTCAAGAATTGAGCATTTTTTAGCTTTGAAAATCTCCTTTGTTGCTTTAGCAGTATGGTTGGGATCATTGTCTTGCTGTAGAATGAACCGCCGGCCAATGAGTTTTGAGGCATTTGTTTGAACTTGAGCAGATAGGATGTGTCCAAACACTTCAAAATTCAATATGCTACTACCTTCAACAGTTGTATCATCAATGAAGATAAGTGAGTCAGTACCTTTCACAGATTAGGTGGTATGCTTTGGATCTTGGGCAGTTCCTTCTCTCCTCCACACTTTGCTCTTGCCATCACTCTGATATATGTTAATCTTCGTCTCATCTGTCAACATGACCTTTTTCCAGAACTGTGGTTGCTCTTTTAAATACTTCTTGGCAAACAGTAACCTGGCCATGCTATGTTTGCGGCCAACCAGTGATTTGCATCTTGCAGTGTAGCCTCTATATTTCTGTTCATGAAGTCTACTGCGGACAGCGGTCATTGACAAATCCACACCTGGACTCCTGGAGCGTGTTTCTGATCTGTCGGACAAGTGTTGGGGAATTTTCTTTATTATAGAGAGAATTCTTCTGTCATCAGCTGTGGAGGTCTTCCTTGTCCTGGCAGTTCCTTTGCGATTAGTAAGCACACCAGTGCTCCCTTTCTTCTTAATGATGTTCCAAACAGTTGATTTTGGTAAGCCTAAGGATTGGCTTAAGTCTCTCACAGTTTTATTCTTGTTTCTCAGTCTCATAATGGCTTCTTTGACTTTCTTTGGCACAACTTTGGTCCTCATGTTGATAAACAGCATTAAAAGTTTCCAAAGGTGATGGAAAGACTAAAGGAAAGACTAGCTGCTGAGAGCTCTCCTAGTCAATAGACAATAGGTGCAGGAGGAGGCCATTCAGCCCTTCGTGCCAGCATCACCATTCAATGTGATCATGGCTGATCATCCCCAATCAGTACCCCGTTCCTGCCTTCTCCCCATATCCTCCGCTATCTTTAAGAGCCCTAGCTAGCTCTCTCTTGAAAGTATCCAGAGAATCGGCCTCCACCGCCCTCTGCAGAGAATTCCACAGACTCAGAATTTTCTGTGAAAAAAAGTGTTTCCTCGACTTCGTTCTAAATGGCTTACCCCTTATTCTTCAACTGTGGCCCCTGGTTCTGGACTCCCCCAACATCAGGAACATGTTTCCTGCCTGTAGCGTGTCCAAACCTTAACAATCTTATATGTTTCAATAAGATCCCCTCTCATCCTTCTAAACTCCAGAGTGTACAAGCCCAGCCGCTCCATTCTCTCGGCATATGACAGTCCCGCCATCCCTGGAATTAACCTTGTAAACCTACGCTGCACTCCCTCAATAGCAAGAATGGTGTACTCCAGGTGTGGCCTCACTGGGGATCTGTACAACTGCAGAAGGACCTCTTTGCTCCTATACTCGACTCCTCTTGTTATAAAGGCCAACATGCCATTCGCTTTCTTTACCGCCTGCTGTACCTGCATGCTTACTTTCATAGACTGATGAACAAGGACCCTCAGATCCCATTGTACTTCCCCTTTTCCCAACTTGACGCCACTTATAGCCGCATTAAGGAGGCATTGAAATACACCTGGGCAATTACAAGCACCTGTGAAGCCATGTGCCCCAAACATTATGATGCCCTGAAATGGCGGGACTATGTATAAACACTGCTGTAATTCCTACATGGTGATACCAAAATGTATAAAAATTGCCTTTATTAAAACTTGACAATGTGCACTTTAACCAAAAGTGATTTTTTCTATTACAAATCTCAAATTGTGGAATACACAGGCAAATAAATAAATGATGGGTCTTTATCCCAAACATTATGGAGGGCACTGTACATCTTTAGTTTGGTCTTGTTTAGAGATGTAGCGCGGAAACAGGCCCTTCGGCCCTCCGAGTCCACACCAACCAGCGATTGCCACATTCTAACACTGCCCTCTTCACACTAGGGGACAATTTATATTTATACCAAGCCAATTAATCTACAAACCTTTACGTCTTTGGAGTGTGGGAGGAAACCGAAGATCTCGTAGAAAACCTATGCTGGTCCCCGGGGTGAACGTACAAGCTCCGTACTGATAAGCACCCGTAGTCAGGATTGAACCCGGGTCTCTGGCGCTGTAAGGCAGGAGCTCTACCACTGTGCCACTGTGCTTCTTCAATTCAAAGTCTGAGCAAGTGTCCTTTCTTTGGAAGAGTCTGCCATCTGATTTCACACAGGCAGAATGAACACAAATTATCCTTGATCCCAAGGGACAGCAAAACAAGGAAGAAGATGGTATTTGGCTGCTTTAATTAATCAGTGACAAATCTGTACAGAGACAAGTAAGGGGTAAATCAGAAAGTAGAAATAAAATTTGAATAATATACTGAAATCTATGGAATAACTGGGAAAATAGTTAAGGTTGAGAGGAGGATAGAATTGCAAACATTGTTATTTTTAATTCTCCAATATTAAGTAATTCCTGAATAAATTACACATTTGTAAAACACAATATGCAGGTCAAAAAAGAGTACCCTGCAGTGATTATGATTCATGATAGTTTTAAAACTTCACTTACTGATGAATGCAACAGACAAAGATTTATAGAGAGCTATTTTGTGGGCAATTTTCTAATTCCATACCATTGCAATGGTATTTGTCCTTTTTATTGGTGAGAAATGTTGCAGCACACCCAGTGGAGAAATCTGGTATTTCTGGCAGAAGTCAAGTCAAGAGAGTTTATTGTCAAAGAAGGAACTGCAGATGCTGGAGAATCGAGGGTACACAAAAGGCTGGAGAAACTCAGCGGGTGCAGCAGCATCTAAGGAGCGAAGGAGATAGGCGACGTTTCCGGTCGAGACCCTTCTTCAGACTGGTCAGGGATCAGGGAAACGAGAGATATAGACGGTGATGTGGAGAGATAAAGAACAATGAATGAAAGATTATGCAAAAAAGTATCGATGATAAAGGGAACAAGCTATTGTAATCTGTTTGTGGTGTGAAAATGAGAAGCTAGTGTGACTAGGGTGGGGGAGGGAGATAGAGATAGAGGGAATGCCAGAGCCCGAGGGCTGAATTTTTTCAATTCTGTTAACCCTTGCTGTCTCCTCCCCTTCCCACCTCTCCCTCAGCCCTCGGGCTCTGGCATTCCCTCTATCTCTATCTCCCTCCCCCACCCTAGTCGCACTAGCTTCTCATTTTCACACCACAAACAGCTTACAATGGCTTGTTCCCTTTATCATCGATACTTTTTTGCATATATTTCATTCATTGTTCTTTATCTCTCCACATCACCGTCTATATCTCTTGTTTCCCTGATCCCTGACCAGTCTGAAGAAGGGTCTCGACCCGAAACGTCGCCTATCTCCTTCGCTCCTTAGATGGTGCTGCACCCGCTGAGTTTCTCTAGCCTTTTGTGTACCCCAGAGTTTATTGTCATGTGTCCCAGATAGGACAATGCAATTCTTGCTTGCTGCAGCACGACAGAATATTGTCGGCATAAATACAGATCAGATCAGTGTGTCCATATACCATAGAATATATGGACACACTGGTCTGATCTGCATTCATGCCTACAAGTGTCTCAATTCCCACGTTTAAATGCTCTTCTGCAGACGCAGATGTTGGTGTCAATGTCTCCGCGGAACAAAATGCAAGTACTTGGTTCTGACTCAGAATTTCAACCTGTTTGAAACCACTTGGGAATATAAATGGCCCCAATTTTGTTTCCTCAGCTATTTTTAAATGAACTCTTGACACAATAATGCTATGATCAATGCATGCTTGAAACAACTCTTCCAAATTTTAATATATGTTCACCTTGTCTATCTTGTGCACAAAGGGGATTCAACACTTGGTTCATCTGGAAAAGCTCAACCTATATTATAACAACATTGCAGTTTTGAAAGATATTTTTCTTCTTCGTAACCTGGGTGCCTTGAAAGAACTTGACTTGAGACTGAATCCTGTGGCCAAAAATGAAGCGGACTATCGACTATTTATTGTGCACATGCTCCCCAATCTTCGAACTTTAGGTAAGAACCCTGTTGATCTGCCATAATAACAGCATAATTTCTTTGCCAGCTGTAACTTTGTGGTGGCACTCTTGCCCATGTCAGATGGTTGTGAATTTGCATCCCACTAGAGCTATTGGCCTCCAAGTCAGCAGAGAGCCCTTTGTTTTAAATGGGCCTGCCGTAACCCAGGTCAGGTGTTGGGAATTGGGCAAAATTGGGAGCTGAGATTTGTCTCCTGTTAAAGCTGCCACCGATTTCATAAGATCATGTGACAGGAGTAGAATTAGTCCATTCGGCCCATCAAGTCTACTCCGCCATTCAATCATGACTGATCCATCTCTCCCTCCCAACACCATTCTTCAGCCTTCTCCCCATAACCTCTGACACCTGTACTAATCAAGAATCTATCTATCTCTCCCTTAAATATATCCACTGACTTTGCCTCCACAGCCTTCTGTAGCAAAGAATTCCACAGATTCACCACTCTCTGACTAAAGAAATTTCTCCTCATCTCCTTCCTAAAAGAATGTCCTTTAATTCTGAGACTATGACCTCTAGTGACCTCTAGTCCTAGACTCTCCCACTGGAGGAAACATCCTCTCCATATCAGGCCCAGTTTTATCAACCGCTCATCATAGTTTAACCTACTCATTCCTGGGATCATTCTTATATTAAAAAAAATTAAAATAAAAAAAAAGATTTCTGATATTCAGAGAAAACTAAACTTGAAATAAATTATTAACAATAATCCAAATTAATTCCATAAAACTAAGAACAATGAAAAAATAATTAATATCATTAAACTAAACGGAAGTGGCGGCGCTGCCTTGCAGCTGCGGCTCGCCTGCAGTCCGTTTGTCTTTTCTTTTTTTTTTTTGTTTTATTTTGGCCCGCTGTTAGTTTATTTCGGTTTATTTTAGTTGTGTATGTTTGGGGGGGGTGGGTGAAACTTGTTTTTTGACTCTTCCTTTGGGGCGATGCGACTTTTCTTGCCGTATCCCCCGTCTCCATCTGCGCTGAGGCCTATCGCGGAGCTGATGGCCTCCAACAGGGACCGACCTCGAGGCTCAGGAGGCAGAACCAGGACCTACCAACGCGAGGCTGGCCGACTTCGGGGCTGTGGTGGCATTGCGACCTGACTTCCGACCGGACTTCGGAGACTCGGAGGCTCGGCCGCGGGCCAGCGGACGACATCGTCGGGAGCTCGCAGGTCGCAGGTTGGTGACCTGTTTTTCTGGAGCTCCTGCAACAACAGCTGCGTCCGCTGGACAGGAGGGCGGCAGCTTCGGCAGCTTCGACCACACCGGGCCGCGGTGTTTGCACCGGCCCGTTCGCGGAGCTCGGATGTGGCCGTTGGACTTACCATCACCCGGCTGGGTCACAACATCGGAGGCCTGGATCGCCTCAGCGCAGAGGGAGAGCAAGGAGGGAAGAGACATGGACTTTGGGACTTTGCCTTCCATCACAGTGAGGGGGTGCCTGGTAGACTCACTGTGGTGAATGTAAAACTGTGTTGAGTGTGTTTTGTTATTTATTCTATGTATGACTGCAGGCTAAACCATTTCGTTGTACTGAAAAGTGCAATGACAATAAATTGAATCTGAATCTGAATCCAAAGCAACACAATTCGAAAGAAATAAGGTGCCATCCCCTTGAGCATCTAATCTGCTGTTGTGGGCTCCCAAGTGAAATGGTAAAGAGTTAGATCCTATACCAGGCAAAGGATTCAAGTGACATTTCCCCAGCATTGTAATATAAAGATGTTTTCCCGCTGGGACTGTGCAAGCTGACCAGCTGCAGAGTGTTGTGTCAAACTCTGTGCCATCTAGTTTTTCAGTAAGTCCTGGATTCAGTGTGCAAGTCTGTGGCCAACGTGAGGTTGAAATACCGAATGCCAGCAGTTCTGAGCACTGTTCCAACTAATATTTCAAAAATATTTGAGTAATTATTCCGTGTTGTTCATTCCTTTTTTAACAGTTTAATCACAAACATTAGTTCTCATCGGGTAAGTAAATGAATTAATAATAATAATAATATAATAATAATAGCTTTATTACGGACTCAAGGTCCAGACAAGGGGCAACATTACATAAAAAATGCATTGCATATCAAATATCATAAATATATATAAAATCATGGTAAATCACATAAAAAACATCATCATTTATATATTTAAAAAACCCACAATACTTAAGTTAAAAATCCAGAGTAAAAGATGATCAATGTCGTACAACGAGACAACGATACCAGTGTCTCCACAGCTGGGATTCATAGCGTGTAGTGCTAACCCTTATGTTTGTCAAGGCCACAATAAGCACATTTTTAGAGTCATTTATCCTGCAAATGAATTTATACATGTGGTGTCTTAGGATAGCTTCTAAAGTACTGACTCCTGCAGCCACAAACATATTACTGGCACTACACCATCTTGGTTGCCTTAGCAGTGTACTCATGGCATTGTTATATGCCACCTTTAGTCTCTGCATACTTGTTTTTAAATAGTTCGACCACAGGTGCGCAGTGTAGAGGGGTGTGCAGTATGCTCTAAATAGCGACATCTTCACCACATCTGCACACACACCAAATTTACGCAAGAGGATATTCGCCTGTATATACAGCATGCGTCGTTGCCTATAAATATCCTCATCATCTGTCATTTGTTCTGTAATAATATGCCCTAGATATTTTATCTTATTACAGACACTAAGATTGTTGTCAGACAATTTAAAATCAGGATATTTTTGGCTTTTATCCTCTTTGGTTCTACAGACCATACAGCACTCTTACTAGCATTATATTTAATGTCATGCTCCACATCATACACGGAACATGTAGTAAGGAGCTGCTGGAGACCAGCGCTAGATGGACTAAAGACCACAAGATCATCTGCATACATAATATGGTTCACTAAAATATTACCAATCACGGTTGATTGATTTTTTAGCTCCTCAATCGATTTTTGAGTGCAATATGTAGTTTTAATAGTTGATCTCAAATTTGCAGTGGTCTTGAATCTGAATTTTAGGCTTCAGGCATCTTTAAAACGCAAGGGCCTTTATTGACCTCTGGAATTAATTATATAGGCTTTTGAGCAATGAAACAGGATATTTATCATAACAAGTCCATGGTGGAGATTGTACTCCTTACATACTTTCTTAATTCTCCCCATCAGTATAACTTTCCAAACCTCTGCCCTCATTTTCAATGCATCCATATACATCTCCATAACTGTTTTTATGTGATAGAATTACCACATTATGGGCAAAGAAGTTTCTTCTGAAATTCTCATTGGAATTATTCATGATCTTACATTTATTGTCTTGAATCTTGGTGTGACGTTGATAGGAATAATCAAATTCAGACCCTTTCCATTGCACACTTTGACTTTTGCAGTGTCACTTCTCCACTCCCCCACCTCCATTGGTCTTGTTTTAAACCCGCATTCATGCCTTTGTTAGCTTCCGTCATGACTATTCCTATTTCTGCTGGCTGACCTCCAAACCTTCACAGTCAATAAACATCACCTGATCCAAATGTTGCTACCAACCCCGCATCAAGCCAAACTCACCATTTTCTGCCCCTGATTGGTTTGCATTTCCTCACGATCTGTAATTTAACATTTCCTTATTACTAAATTCCTCCATGGCTTCTCCCTTCTCTGTAACCTACTCTGTAACCTGTAATCTTTGTAACCTACTCTGTGTTGCTTCTCCTCTTGTAGATCCCTCTATCTTCATGTGCTTGGCTGTACCTTCAGCTGTGGGGACTTTATGTTTACGAGTTTCTTCCGTTGGCCTCCTATTCCATTTCTTCCTACAGAATCTTCATTAAATCCGCTGCTTCGGTAATGTTAATGTACACTAATTGTATTATTTTCCAGCTAAATTGCGCTTAAGACATCCGCACATTCCCTTGTCACTTCTTTATGTTAAATACACAATATAAAGCAGTTTATTATATTCCGCTTTAAGTAATGGGCTATTTATCACTTTTTGAAAATTTGGCTCTAGATAATGTTTATGCAGCCATATAATTAACTTGTTAGTTATGAAACAAGATAAAGTAATATATAATTTTTATATTCACAGCAAATGCATTAATGAATTTATAATTGATTTTTTAAAATCCTTTTATCATACATAAGTGCAAGAAGAATTGGTTAACATCGTCTTAACACCACTATATCAATATGAATTAAATTATAGTTGTGCAGTAATGTGAGAAATAGAAAGCATTAGCTTCTTCGTATCAGTGAAACCTGATTTTTACTGCTATCATTCCTATGTGGTATGAGGCAATTAAAATGAATGAGCATCTGCTGCTGTGAAATTTTACAGAGGCCAAATGCAGAATAAGAGAATGTTTTGTAAGCAAATAGTTGCTGTTGGCAAGTGCAATTGCTTATAAGTTTCAGATTTGGATTAATAACAAGTTTACAGAAAGCAATTAGAAAGGTCGCCTTCGGAGAGAGAAATCTGTCCTTGCTACTTATAGCCCACATGAAACTCCATTCTCAAACCAGCATGATGAGCCACTTTGTCATGGCAATTGGGAATTTGGAATAAATAGCAACTTACCAGTGATATCAACTTCTAAGATTAATTATTTTTAATACATTAGTTTTAAACAGTATTGCACAATAAGATTTCTCAAAAGGAAAAGTTATCCTTTTTATAAATACAGTAATGGATCTGCACCTTTTTCTGCTTTTGTTTTTGAGGGTACGTTCTCATCCTCTTGCATCGTGGAACTTGGAGCAGAGTAGCAATGCCAAAAGAGGATCTTAAAAACTGTCTGGTATTCTGTAACCTTCACAGAAATATGTTTGTCTGCATTGAAAGTTGAATATTGTTGTCCCTGGGAAACTTAGAGTGCACTTGAATCTGTGGAAGGATGTTGCTATATGGCAGCAAATGTACAAGAGAAAAACGGAAAATTACTTGAAGGATCTATTCTTCAGAGTTAACACAGTCAATTAACACAGTGATTGGAGCAATCATTTTCACATTCAAGAACGTATTGGTTGTGTGCATTCTTCATATAAATATTGTTGAATAATTGAAACTAATCATCCAAGAACATCAAGGAATAAAAAAATAGCGAATTAAAATAAAAATATATTGATGTACCATTTCACTGAAAAGCATTTTGAACATCCCTTTTTATAAATTAATGGTTTACATTACCTCCTACATTTTTAATGTTAAAACCAGCACCAAGATTTAATAGAATTAACTCAGTTGGCTGAATTATCAAAGAAAACGGTTTGGATGTTTGTACTTGTGTTAAAGAAACTCCATTTCAATAACGTGTCTCTGTGAGACTCAGGAATGTTTGGGACAAAGTCCCATCATTTATTTATCTGCCTCTGTACTCCACAATTTGAGATTTGTAATAGAAAAAAAACTCACATGTGGTTAAAGTACACTTTGTCAGATTTTATTAAAGGGTTTTTTTTTTAAACAGATTTTGGTTTCGCCATGTAGAAATTACAGCTGTGTTTATACATAGTCCCCCCATTTCGGGGCACCATAATGTTTGGGACACATTTCTTCACAGGTGTTTGTAATTGCTCAGGTGTGTTTAAATGCTTCCTTAATGCAGGTATAAGAGCTCGCAGCACCAAGTCTTTCCTCCAGTCTTTCCATCACCTTTGGAAACTTTGCTGTTCACCAACATGAGGACCAAAGTTGGGCTAATGAAAGTCAAAGAAGTCATCACGAGACTGAGAAACAAGAATAAAACTGTGAGGGACATCATCCAAACCTTAGACTTACCAAAATCAACTGTTTGGTACATCATTAAGAAGAAAGAGAGCACTGGTGAGCTTACTAATCTCAAAGGGACTTGCAGGACTAGGAAGACCTCCACAGCTGATGACAGAACAATTCTCTTTATAATAAAGCAAAATCCCCTAACTCCTGTCTGACAGATCTGAAACACTCTTCAGGAGTAGGGTGTGGATTTGGAATGACCACTGCCCGCAGAAGACTTCATGAACAGAAATACAGTGGCTACACTGCAAGACGCAAACCACTAGTTAGCCGCAAAAATAGGATGGCCGGATTGCAGTTTGGCAGGAAATACTTAAAAGAGCAATCACAGTTCTGGAAAAAGGTCTTGTGGACAGATGAGACGAAGATTAACATATATCAGAGTGATGGCAAGAGCAAAGTATGGAGGAGAGAAGGAACTGCCCAAGATCCAAAGCATACCACCTCCTGCAAAACACGGTGGTGGGGGTGTTATGTCCAGGGCATGTATGGCTGTTGAAGGTACTGGCTCACCTATCTTCATGGATGATGCAACTGCTGATGGTAGTAGCATAATGAATTTGGGTGTATAGACACATCCTATCTGCTCAAGTTCAAACAAATGCCTCAAAACTTATTGGCCGGCAGTTCATTCTACAGCACGACAATGATCGCAAACATACTACTAAAGCGTTTTTCAAAGCTAAAAAATTGTCACTTCTTGAGTGGCCAAGTCAATCACCCGATCTGAACCCAATTGAGCATGCCTTTTATATGCTGAAGAGAAAACTGAAGGGGACTTGCTCCCAAAACAAGCATAAGCTAAAGATGGCTGCAATACAGGCGTGGCAGGGCATCACCAGAGAAGACACCCTGCAACTGATGATGTCCATCTTCTTCGTACGTATGGTGTGCACAGCCTAAAGTTGTAGGTTAACTTGTTCTATTTGATCTTTTTTTCTGCACGTCGGGTTGATTGCATTAGTCGAAACAGGGTGGACTACGTGAAGGTTGCAATCTCCCACCCTGGTGGTGTCCATGAATCGCAGACTTCAAGCAGTCATTGCATGCAAAGGATATGCAACAAAATACTAAACATGACAACTTTCATTTACATGGCATTGCTGTGTCCCAAACATTATGGTGCCCTGAAATGGGGGGACTGTATAAACACTGGTGTAACCAAAATGTATAAAAATGGCCTTTATTAAAATCTGACAATGTGCACTTTAACCACATGTGATTTTTTTTCTATTACAAATCTCAAATTGTGGAGTACAGGGGCAAATAAATAAATGATGGATCTTTGTCCAACACATTATGGAGGGCACTGTACACTTGGACACAAAATTCTGAAGCAACTCGGTGGGCCAGGGAGCTTCCCTGGAGAAAATAGATAGATGTCGCTTCAGGTTGGGACCCTTCCTCAGACCGATTGTTGGGTTCTCCCCCCACTCTCCACAATTGGTCTGTGGATGGGTCCTGACCTGAAGCATCACCAATCCATTTTCTCAAGCGATGCTGCCTCACCCATCTACCCACTGAGTTGCTCCAGCATTTTATGTCCATCTTTAAGTCTACCTTTTGTTTCTATGTAATGTCTATTTTTGATATAAAACAGCATCTTCTTTCCTTTTTATTACCCAGGAATTATAGATTGCATACTGATATTTGCTTGGAAGGAAATAAATCTCCCTTCTGTTTTCTAACATCCAATTTTTTGGTTACTTTGCACGCTGTCCCATCAAATTGTACAGTGAGTACAATCAGGCCATACACAAGTATAATGGATAATGTAACGAGAATAAATAACCCAAGAGCAGAATATAGTGCTACATGGTCACAGCTCTTGAGAAAATGTAGATAAAATAGTGCAAGGGTTTCAATGAGAGAGGTTTGGTGATTGGGACCACCCCCTTAGCTTTTGAGATGTCCATTTAATAGTCTGATGGCAGTGGGGAAGAAGCAGTTTCTGAACCTGATGATGTGTGGGGTTGAGAGAGAACGATAGATTAGCCATGGTTCAATGGTGTGGTAGACTCGATGGGCCAAAGAGCCTACTTCTGCTCCTACACCTTTTCCACCGGGTGACGCCAGCAATGGCTGCCTTGCCAGCAGTCTGCCACGTCCCTTCTCTGTTTTTATTATTTTAAGTATGTTTTAAATGTGTGTTTCAATGTTTCTTGGTCAGTTTATGTGGGGGGAGTGGGGGGGAATAGGGGAAAACCTTTTATCAGTCACTTACCTTGACGAAGATGTGGTCTTTCTTGGAGACTGGCCTGGAGCTTCAAGCCGCAGGCGAGGCGCGGACTTTAACATCACGGAACTACGATCATTTGCCGAGGATCGCCAGAAGAAGTGCTCCGACCACGGGGCCTGTGGACTTTTAACACCGTGAAACCGCGGTGTCCAGTAAGAAGCGGCCGACTTGGGAACTCCATGCCGCGGAGTGTTCCGATCCGTCCGGATGTCGGAGTTTCGATCATCCTGATGAGAGGGCCTGAACATTGGACCGTCTGTAGCGGCGAACTGCGGAGGGTTCAAAGGCCCCGGCCACGGGTGAACAAAGAAGGAAGATGATTGAGGAATGTTGATTCCACTGTGGTGGATGTTTATGTTAAATTTTATTTTATTTTATTTGTGTATTGTGTTCTTTTCACTTAGTATGGCTGTATGGTAACTCAAATTTCACTGCCCTTAATTGAGAGAGCTAATCAAGAGAGAGCTAGATAGGGCTCTTATAGATAGCTGAGTCAGGGGATATTGGGGAGAAGGCAGGAACGGGGTACTGATTGGGGGTGATCAGCCATGATCACACTGAATGGCGGTGCTGGCTCAAAAGGCCGAATGGCCTACTCCTGCACCCATTGTCATTGGTTAAGTGACAATAAATGTGAACTTGAACCTGAACATGGTTTATAAACTTTTAAGCTTTTGCATCTATTGCTGATAGGAGAAGCGGCCGACACAGTGGTGCCATGGTAGAGTTGCTGCCTCATGGTGCCAGCGACTCTGGTGCGATCCTGAACACTGGTGCTGTCCGTATGGAGTTTGTACATTCTCCATGTGATGACGTTGATTTTCTTCGGGTGCTCAGCTTTCCTTCATCACTCCCAATAAGTGCAGGATTGTAGGTTAATTGGCTTCTGTAAAATTGTAAATTTTGAGTATAAGATAGTACCAGTGTATGGGGTGATTGCTTGGTGGGCGCGGAATTGGTGGGCTGAAGGGCATGTTTCCACACTGCATCTATAAAGAGAAGGGGAAATGACCAGAGTGCAAGTGGTGCTTGATTATGTGGGCTGCTTATCCAAGGCATCATGTAATTTACGAGTTGATGGGGTGAAGGCAGGTTTGTGTGATGGACTGGAATGCATCTGCAACTCTGCACATGTTTGTGGTCTTGGGCAGAGCTGTTGTCCCAATAGGATGCTTTCCACGATGCGTCTATAGACATTGGTAAGAGCTGTTGAACCTATGCTGAACTTCCTTAGCCTCCTGACGTAATTGAGTCATTGGTGTGCTTTCTTAGCTGCTACATCACAGGTTGGACCAGGATAAATTATTGTTGATATTCACACCCAGGAACTTGAAGCTCTGAACTATCTCAACTTCAGCACCTTGGATGCTGACTGAAGCATGCACACTACCCTGTTTCCTGAGGGCAAATACACGTTCCTTCATCTTGATGACATTGAGAGAGGTTACCTTGAAAATGTAGACTGGGAATCAAACCTGACCCAAAACCCATTGCCCAAAATACATTTTCCTCCCAAAATGCTATCTGACTCGCTGAGATCCTCCAAAATGTTGTTTCTCTTGGCTCCAGATTCCAGTATTTGCAGTCTCTTGTGTCTCCAACACCCAGTAGTTTGTTTATTTCTCTTTCCATTAGCAACTAAATTATGGAGGTTGCTCAAGGAATTTTTTTTAATGTTTAATGATAACTGACATAAGTGTACCGTTTCCTTTGAGAGATTTGCTCATGGTAATTTTTTGTTAGTGGGGGGGGGGACTATCAGTGTGATAGAAGACTATCAGTGATAACTGCACGTCAGCTGAATGGCCTTCTCGAGAAGACTGTGACTGATTTAAAATCCATTGCTAAAGCAGAGCTTTATTGGATACAAAGCCAGTGTTCTATGCAGATAATGAATATGGCAAACCAAACATCTACAGACACAAGAAGGGTCCCGACCTGAAATGACGCTGATCCATGTTTTCTAGAGATGCAGCTTGACCCACTGAGGTCTTTTTTTGTAAACCAAATATTTACATCAAAGATGTAAAGGATTTAGAAACGCTGTTAAACAGTGATTACAGTATATACTGCAGATCAGCTATCTCATGCTAAATCATTGTGCAGTTTTTGATTGGAAAACTGGTAATAGTCACACATTACTTACTTTATTTATCCTGCCAGATGCAAACATTCATTTAGCTAGTAGTCTAGGATACACATCATTTTACACATTGAAAGCAGGTGAAGTGATTTGATATCAAGATGTCTTTATGACATCAGAGCTGTTACTGTGACATGAACGTGCTGTGGACATTGAAACATCAGTTTTGTTAAACTGATTCAAAGGTGAATACAAGAATGTCTCTGTCTCTTTCATCTCTTCTTTGACAAAAATGTGTTGTGGGTCATAACACAGTAACAGCTTTTCTAGTTTTTCTTCCAGGTGAGTGAGAGATACTTAAGTGTAATAACAAAGGCAGAGCAAATTTTACACCTAATTTTAGATGTCACATTTGCTATTAAATATGACTAATAAGAAGAAATGATGGATGTGAAACATTGCATTTACATCTGATGAGCGGGTTTTGAATTCAAAAGCATGACAATGCATAAGGTATATTGTTGGACAATTTTCATTTTACTTGCCCTCTCGCCCTCAGAAGCAAGTAATCATAATCACTCAGCCAGCATACATCTTACACCATCTGCTCTCACTTTTAAACCATTAGTGACACTTTTTAATGTAACATCTTTGTTACTTACTTTTTAATATAACATCTTGGTTATTTTTCCCCTCTTAGTGCTCTTTCTGAGTGGGAGCTCGTAAAATGATAAACTATGTGTTTCGCAGCTTTGAGTTGTCAAGTGTGCCACACGATTAATTCATTCAGTTGTTACTTGAAGGACTCTTTGAGTTTTAAAAATTCAATTAGGATCCATCAAACTGTAGAAACAAGCAAGTGGTAACCATAGATAATATTGTACATTAACTGATATAAGAGTTATCATTCCGAATGGAGTAATATGTTTATTCTGTTTTGCAGGGTAATACGCAGAAAAGGTACAGATTGTACACACTGTCATTCTCTTCAGCTTTGCCGTGTCCTCTCTGTTATCTTAATTCTCTTTTGAACATTACTTAATAAAGCACCTTAATTTACTAAGATCAGGCTGGCAATGTGCATGTGATGCATAGTAAGCATGTGATACTCCATCTGATCCTACTTCATCTCCATGCCAGCTGCGCATTTTGGCTTCTTCTACCTTATTAAGATAAACCAGTTTGGGCATGAAAAAATTCTTGCATGTGCTTCATTCATCGATGTCTTTGGTGCTTATTGTAGCATGAGGGTGACGAGTTAGCTACGTGACTCCGCCTTAAAGGAAGGTTTAATGGCAGCCAGCATTGCTCGTCTGTGCTTTTCAGTGCATCAGGGGCCATACAACTGTCAGAGAGCATCAGTGCTCTGTGAATCTTCAGTTTTACTGGGATTGAAGGGTTAAAGTGTCCTTTGGTATCAGATAGGTTTAGTGTCACGACCACGAGAACAATTGGCGACCAATGTAACATCAGACAAAAAGACCCGGTTGATAGCTGTGACTTCTATCTGTATTGTGCACTTTTCTTCACGTGAGATGGCAAACTCCTTTACATTGTCAAAAATTGTTCTCGATAGTTGCAAGAAGAATCTGCGTCAATAGGATTTGCTTAAACTTAATGTTTCTGCAGCTCAAACGCTATGTAATTACCTCCCACATTATGATTTACCTATGTCTGAGAACATTCTACTTTTGTGCAGGTTGGGACAAATATGTTATCTCAAAAGACCATCAAATAAAATAAGAATGAACTCAAGGAGACTATATTGCTGACGCAACTCGAGAAAGAATGATGAAAACTATGACAAAAATGCAGTGCATGAAAATACCCCCAAAAATTTGTGGACAAAGCAGATGAGAATACATAAAATTTAGAAAATATGATACGAGAATCCCAATCCTTGAACATAAATAACTGTTTCTGAGATGATCAGTTACCATAGGTACAACATTTCAGTTCCCATGTAATATTAGAACCTTGCTGGCAGTCTTGACAACCAGCATGACTATCTGTCTTGTCAATAATATTTTCCGCAGATATTCTAGGGATAGCAGTGAATTTTCCACTGGTTAGTTGATGATATTCTTTGTACTTATACAGTTGGAGATCCCTAAAGGTTTGAAGCTGAGCTACAACAGAATTTGCACGAATTAAGAATGAAATCTCCTTTAAGCTGGATGGAGCAGCAGTAGACTTCTTGTGTACGGAGTGCACAGCCTAAAGGTCAACTTGTTCTATTTGATCTAATTGTTTGTGCGCGTCGGGTTGATTGCATTAGTCGAAACAGCGTGGACCACGTAAAGGTTGCAATCTCCCACCCCGCAACAGCAAAAGCAAATGGTTGGCTTGTTTTTGCTTCCTCACCAATCAATAGTCCTGATAGTTTGTCAGAGTTCTAATAATCATTTCTTGCCAGCTGTTATCAGGCAGTTGAACCACCCTACCAACAACTAGAGAGCCGTCCCGAGCTATTATCTGCAGTACCTCATTAGAGACCTTCTGGACTTTATCTTGCACTAATCGTTATTTGCATTTTTCCCTTTATCATGTATCTGTACACTGTGAATGGCTCGATTGTAATAACGTATTGTCTTTTCATTGACTGATAGCATGTAACAAAAAGCTTTTCTCTGTACCTCGGTACACGCGATAATAAACTAAACTCAACTAAAAGATCAATTCTAATGTAATTGAGGTTTTGATCATTATAGCTGGTTTCCTTGCAGCGCACTTATGGTTGACTATTATTTTAAACAATCATGTGATGTCTTGCAGACGATCGACCAGTCAGAGACAGTGAACGCAAAGCAGCACTGATGAACTTCAGAACCGATCAGGCGCATGAGTTCCATGAATATACTGCTCAAGAAGCAGAAAATGTAAGGTGAGAGCAAATTAATGTTAAAATAAAATTGGAAGAATCTGTCAATTGCCTTGGAGTCATACAGCATGGAAACTGGCCCTTCAGTCCAGCTTGTCCACACCGACCCACATGTCCCATTTGCACTCGTCCCACTTCCCCGCATTTAGCCCATATCCCTCTAAACCTATCCTATCCAGGTACCTATTTAACTGTTTCTTAAATGTTGCAATAGTACCTGCCTCAACTACCTCCTCCGGCAGCTCGTTCCACCCACCACACTTTGTGTAAAACAAAAATTAGCCCTCGGGTACCTCCTAAATCTTTCTCCCGTCACCTTAAACCTATCTCCTCTGGTTCTCGATTCCCACACTCTGGACAGGACACTCTGTACATCTATCCGATCGATTGCTCTCATGATTTTGTGCACCTCTATGGGATCACCCCTCATCCTCCTGCGTTCCAAAGAATAGAGTCCATGCCTGCTCAACCTCTCGCTATAGCTCAGACCCTCATCTTTCCTATAACATGGTGCCCTAAACTGAACATGATACTCTAAACATGGCCTCACCAATGTATTGTATAACTGCAACATGCCCTCCCAACCTCTATACTTCTGCCATTGGTATGTTACACACATAATTGATCCACTTTATTGTTTACAGTGATTGCAAGGTGTTAAAAGAATGTGAGTTTACACTAGAGATCAAACCATAAAGGGCCTGTCCCACCAGCATGCAACTGCATGCGGCGAGCGCGACCTAATGTGGTCGCTTGAGCAGTACGGCATCGCGGGGTCGGTCCCACTTCGATCGCCGGAGCCGTATGGAGTTGTGCGGAGCTGGGGCTCCGAAAAACTGACAGTGTTCAAAATCCCGCACGGCAACGTCCGACAGGCCCGCAGCCGCATCGAGGCCGTACGCAATATCTCGACGTCGTACGCAGCGTCATGACACCGTATGCAGCACCTGGACGCCATACGCAGCGCATGACGTTGCTCGATGATGTCACCGCCTGGCGTGCTGTTGCATGATGATGTCACCGCCAGACGCCGTGCGACATCCAAATTCACTCGGTCCGCCTCCTGCCCAGCTGATTGGTGAGTATGATGTCGGGACCAGCCCCGCACAACTCCAGACGTCTCCGCGGTTCGAAGTGGAACCGGCCCCGCGAGGACGTACGGCTCAAGCCACCACGTTTGGTCACGCTCGCCGCATGCTGGTGGGACAGGCCCTTAAGGCTTGTCATTGTCTTTAATAATCCATTTGGAGAACCTGAAGGGAGAAAGGGTAAATCTGATACAAGTTGGGCTTAATTTTTTTGATTTGCCTTGTTAAAAATTGAAACCCTATTGGCTTGCATGGAAAATCAGTTTTTATTCTCACCAATAAACCTCCTTACTGGCTGTAATGATGAGCCAAGTTATAATTTATTTCAGATTGTTTTGTATGACATGGAAATAGGTGGAAGGGCAGGTAGTACAGGGAAAGTAGGGACTCTGCAGAAGGTCTTGGACAGGTTGGGAGAGCGGGCAGAGAAGTGGCAGATGGAATACAGTGTAGCAATGTGTGGCGTCATGCATATTGCTAGTAAGAATAAAAACAAGACTATTTTCTAAAAGGGGAGAGAATCCAGAAATTGGAGGTGCAAATGGACCTGGGAGTGCTTATGCAGGATTCCTGAAAAGTTAATTTGCAATGTGAATCGGTAGTAAGAAAGGCAACAACAATGCACAGAGATGTAATGCTGAGGATATATACGTCGCAGGTTAGGCGGCATTTGGATTATTGTGAACAATTTTGGGCTCCATATCTAAATAAGGACGTGTTTGCTCTGGAGAGGCTCCAGGAGAGGTTTACAAGAATGATCCCAGGAATGAGTGGGTTAACATATGATGAGCGTTAGACGACACTGGCTGTCTGTACTCGCTGGAGTTTAGAAGGATGAGAGAGGACCACATTGAAACGTACCGAATAGTGAAAGGCTTGGATAGAGTGGGTGTGGAGAGGATGTTTCCATTAGTGGGAGAGTCTCGGACCAGAGGTCATAGGCTCAGAATTAATGGATGTTCCTTTCGGAAGGAGATGAGGAAGAATTTCTTTAGTTAGGGGGTGGTGAATCTGTGGGATCCTTTGCCACAGAAGGCTGTGGAGGCCAAGTCAATGGATATTTTTAAGGCAGAGATAGATAGATTCTTGATTAGTACGGCGTCAGGGGTTATGGGGAAGAAGGCAGGAGAATGGGGTTAGAGGAGAGAGATAGAGCAGCCACGATTGAATGGTGGATTAGACTTGATGGGCCGAATGACCTAATTCTGCTCCTATCACATGACCTTATAACCTTATGTATGACTTTCAAAGTTCAATTTTGTCTATGTGATGAGCTGGTCAGTTACCTAGGTGAAAGATGCCAGAAGAGTAAAAATAAATGGAAGTTTAGTGGAAATGGAACTTGTGGCCAATAAATTGAACGGAAATATATATTTTGATGAAGAAGTAAGATAGTCTGTAAGTAGTACTGCTTTGCCATTTCTGTCGTTACCAACAATGTCACCTCACAGGCTTCAGAGCGCTGCATAGTGAATCTCACTTGAAAAATCAAGGGCTTGGTCTTAGCAAAGAGACTGTAATTTAGAGTTATTGAGTTATACAGCATGGAAACTGGCCTTTTGGCCCAACCTGTCCATGTCGACCAAGATGCCACATCTGCATGAGTCCCCTTACCTGTGTTTGACGCGCATTTCTCTAAACCTTTCCTTTCCATGAACCTGACCAAATATATTTTAAATGTTGGTATAGTTCCTACCTCAACAACCTCTTCTGGCAGCATGTTCCATCTACCCACCATCCTCAGGTTCCTATTAAATCTTTCCCCTCGCACCTTAAACCTGCATGCTGGTTTGTGACTTCCCTACTCTGGGTAATCAAATCTATGCACTCGTCCTACTTAATACCCCCTCATAACTTTGGGCACCTCTCAGCCTCTTGTGCTTCAAGGAATAAAGTCCAAGCCTGCCCGATCGGTCCCTCTAGCTCAGGCTCTCCAGTCCTGGCGACATCCCCGCAAAACTTCTCTGCACCCTTATCAGCCATTGGCATCCTTCCTGTCGCAGGGTGACTAAAACTGACCACAATACTGCAAATGTGGCCTCACCCATGTGCTGTACAACTGTGTGCAGGCAGGAGCTGCAGATGCTGGTTTAAACCGAAGACAGGCACAAAATGCTGGAGTAACGCAGCGGGACAGGCTGCATCTCTGGAGAGAAGGAATGGGTGATCCTTTGGATCGAGACCCTTGGTTGTCGACCCCAAACATCACCCATTCCTTCTCTTCAGAGATGCTGCCTGTCTCGCTGAGTTACTCCAGCATTTCGTGTCTATCTTTGCTGCACAACTATACTCCATTCGCTGCCTCACCCACGAGCTGTACAATATTTGAGTGAAAAGATCACATAAGGACAAAGAGCATGTTACTCATTTGTTCAAGTCACTGAAGCAAAAAGAAGGGCCGCAGGTGACCTGGTTTGCAACAGCGCGCGCGCTGCATTATGAATTCTGCCGTCGGCACACCAACTTCAGATCATGTGTCTGGTGGAGATTTTTGAAATGATTTGTTCCTCATTGAAGACAGGAGACAATCAAGATGCCCTTGATATACATGCTAAATGAGTGCATGAATGTTGTTCATGTTGCATGCTGATGAAAACAAGAATGGTAGGAATACTTGCAACAATCGACAGGGAAACTAAGCAATGTTCTCATTCTTGCCACGATACGTTCTCAACCCAACAGATAGTGCACATCAAAAAATAATGAAAGTGTGTGTAAGAAGGAACTGCAGATGCTGGTTTGCACTGAAGATAGACACAAAATACTGAAGTAACTCAGCGGGTCAGGCAGCATCTCTGGAGAAAAGGAATAGGTGACATTTTGGATTTGGGCCATTCATCAGATTGAGAATCAGGGAGGAGGAAACTAGAATTATGGGAAGATGCAGAACAAAGCAGCGCCTGCATCGATGGAAAGGTGGAGCCCACAAAGGTCCTTTGTTGTCTGGGAACGGGGTGATAACAAAGGAATACTAACAGTGAAAGTTTATATATCCCTTGACTGCTTTAATAATAAAAAAATAATTGATTTTAATATACGAACTGAAACAAAAGTTAAAAAAGTTGAAGTATCATCTGTAAGTTAACAGGAGGCCAATAAGCTATAATTATTACTTTAAACAAGTTGATAAAATGGTTTAAGGGCGTCAAGAATTTGATTGGTATTTTCATATTTATAGTGTCCTTCAAATGTCAACAAATCATGTTGATTTGAATTACCTCTTATGTTACAGTATATCACGTTTTACTGCTTTTTAAACCAATGAGGCAGTTACCTTGATATAGACAATATTTTTTTGACCTACTAATGGATTGTTTCTACATATGCTGATTATTCTTCTTCTCTAGTCATCGTGGGAACTTGGGACTTTTAATTAATGGAGACCATTTGTATAAGAGGACATCAGAGTTGAAATGAGCCCATTCTTCATAAGATATTTGTACTTTTGCACATTTCACCGAAGGAACGTTAATGCATTAATGATTAGTCGGGGATCCCTGGCTCTATTATTAATCTTTCTTATACTAGCGACACTAATCCACTTGTTGTCTCCCTTTTACTATCCTGGCTTACAGCAACTGATCCACTTTGGCTGATGGTGCAAGTGACAATCTTGATTAACTGATACTTCTGCAGTGCCTGATATATTTTCTGAACAAGCCACAAGTTGAGCATTTATTCTCACTTGTCAGGTCAAAATTGAAAGCAAACATAGTGAGAACTTTGGAATATAGTGTAGTCCTGTTTTTGTCGGCTTTAGCACCAACCTATCAGTTATGATATTGGAAGAGTTCCCTTTATTTGACCTAACTCATGCATTTCCAGCTGCATAAATGTGGACCTTTCATTTTCCCATGCAACTGCTCTTGCCTAAGTGGGGTTGCTTGCTTCCTGGGAAAAGACCTTGCAATGTCTGTCTGATATTAAAATGCTTGGACTTGTTTCGTACAGGTCCCTGATAGTGGAGAAAGGTGACTCTTAGAATTGTCATGCTGGTTGGTTTGGAAGCCAGAGCCAAGGAGTTGAAATAATGCTCTGCCAATCAATTGAGTAGGCAATTCATAGAGTGAAGTTTTAATTGCAGATAATTTAATGAAAATGTTTGCCCTTTTTGGGTTAAATTCATGCAGCGGAAAAAGTCAAGACCCCTATAACGCATCAGGTGCAAGTGCAGATGTGGTGGAAGAGGACAGAGTTCAGGGAGAACATAGGAGGCGGCACACTGAGGGAATGAGAGCTATGAAGGCAGAAGGACAGCTGAGAAAGTGGCCTGGAGCAGGAGGTCAAGATCGGTAAGAGGGGGGAAAGCCTTGTGCAAAATTGCGGTCTTCTAAGGAGAAGTGAAGCCAACAGGAAAAATTGGAAGGAAATAGTGAGGAACATTGTACAGAATGTTTTTATGGATACAGCATAGCTAGAAAATAACGGAAAACACTAAACACTAAACATAAATGGATACTTTTTCCCCAAATATTTTGGGATCCAGCCGTAAATTTGAATTGAATCCCATTTTAAAGGAAAAATAAATGTATTCAAGAACACTGGAGATAATTTAGTTGTCCTGCCAATTAATTGTATGCTTTCACAATTTGGGTAATCAAGTAGGAACAAGAGATATTGCTAATTGCTGACATTAATACTTAAAATGGAATTTCTTCAAGGCTTGCATTAATTATTAAATCATTTTTATAGCTTTTTTCTACAAAGATCCCGAGCACAGGTTCACAAAGTGTATTACAAGATTGCCCAATTGATTTATGGCACTTGTGTGGTTTGATTTTCATTGAACTTTACCCCTGACTGAGAGCTATAGAATAACAAGCACTATTAATTGCATTTTCAAAATAACTGAATTTGCACGTGATTCCAAATTGGTTAATTTAGTTGCATCTCGTGCACTGATTCTGCCATAACCAAGAAGTCAAGGACATTTTAGTGATGTGCAATTTTCCCTATAAAAAGACATAAATAGCCAGATCCATTCAAATAGAAATGGATGCAGCAACCAAAGATATACAAACACAAACCTTTCAAGGTGACAGGAGGTACTGTTTTAAAAGTATGTAAGGGATCCTGACATAATTAACACAGGAATTGGCATTTAAGAGATGGCACATAACTTTCTTCATTTGGTGAGTTGCAGTGATCTGGATTGCACTGATAGAAATGAAAGTGTACGCAGGTGCAGTGGTAACATTCAAAAGGAAATTGGATAAGTACATGAAGATAAAAATATAACAAGACTAGATTAATTTGGTTGTATCAGAGCCAGTACCAGAACCATGAGCTGAACAGTCCCCTTGTCTGCTCTATTATTCTATGATTCTATTAAGTTATTTTGAGGGGGGCAGGAAGCTCTTGGGATGCACCGGGGTGGCGGCAGAAAGCTCCTGGGATGTGCTGCGGAGCCGAACAAGGACGGACCTGGCAGGGGAAGCTCGTAATCCATGGAGCTCAGCCTCGAAGATCGGAAGGGAAGTGTCGGGGGGGAAGGAGCCGCTGGCGACGATGGACACAAGGAGTGGGCCTGTAGAAGAAGGACTGGGGTGTTGCTTCCAGCACGTAGGCAGTCTACACAGTCTAGGCATAAGCTCAGGGGCGACCGCGCCTTTGCGGTCGCAGCTCCTAGACTGGAACAGCATCCCCCTCCCCATTAGAACTGCCCCCTCCATCGACTCCTTTAAGTCCAGTCTAAAAACGTATCTGTTCTCCCAAGCCTTTTTTCTGTTGTAAAAGGAGCGACAGGTGCAAGAATTTCACTGGGCATTGCATATGTGACAAAGAACCATTGAGTTGTTTGTTGCTAAAAGTAGCAAGTACCATTGCTGTGAACGTCTGACTGATGGCAAAGGATAAGAAAAACAGCACATAGCTTAGTTGACTATTCAAAATCCTCTATCCTTGTACCTTGCCTTCAGGGTGTAGCATCAGAGCTTGGAAAGCTGCAGGGGAATTTGGTGCTTAATTACTGCTCGTGACTTGCCTCAGCTCATTAATAGGTGGTTCTCCTTATTGAATACTATTTGGAAAGAAGACTGAAGGTCAAAAGTGTACAGAATATACTCCAGGCAGGGAATGTCAAGCAACAATAGCATTCTCATTAACCTGACTGCTGACTGGGTATATGATGGATATTGAGGATCAGCAGAAAGGCAAAAGCCCAATTGCCATCGTCCTCATCATAACCATATAACCATATAACCATATAACAATTACAGCACGGAAACAGGCCCTCTCGGCCCTTCCAGTCCGTGCCGACCATTTGTTTTCCCCTAGTCCCATCTACCTGCACTCAGACCATACCCCTCCATTCCCTTCACGTCCATATACCTATCCACTTTACTCTTAAATGTTAAAATCGATCCTGCCTCCACCACTTCTGCTGGAAGCTGATTCCACACAGCCACCACCCTCTGAGTAAAGAAATTCCCCCTCACGTTACCCCGAAACCTCTGTCCCTTAATTCTCATGTCATGCCCTCTTGTTTGAATCTTCCCTACCCTCAATGGGAAAAACGTATCGATGTCAAATCTGTCTATCCCTTTCATCATTTTAAAGACCTCAATCAAGTCCCCCCTTAACCTTCTGCGCTCCAAAGAATAAAGACCTAACTTGTTCAACCTTTCACTGTAACATAGTTGCTGGAACCCTGGCAACATTCTAGTAAATCTCCTCTGTACTCTCTCTATTTTGTTGACATCCTTCCTATAACTAGGCGACCAAAATTGTACACCATACTCCAGAATTGGTCTTACCAATGCCTTGTACAATTTTAACATTACTTCCCTACTCCTATATTCAATGCTCTGATTTATAAAGGCCAGCACCACACCAAAGGCTTTCTTTACCACCCTATCTACATGCGATTCCATCTTCAGGGAACTATGCACAGTTATTCCTAGATCCCTCTGTTCCACAGCATTCCTCAATTCCCTACCATTTACCATGTACGTCCTATTTTGATTTGTCCTGCCAAGATGTAGCACTTCACACTTATCAGCATTAAACAATCTGCCATCTTTCAGCCCACTTTTCCAAATGGCCCAAATCTCTCTGTAGACTTTGAAAATCTACTTCATTATCCACAACACCACCTATCTTAGTATCATCTGCATACTTACTTATCCAATTTTCCACCCCATCATCCAGATCATTGATGTACATGCCAAACAACAGTGGACCCAACACAGATCCCTGAGGCACCCCACTGGTCACCGGCTTCCAACCTAACAAACAGCCATCCACCATTACTCTCTGACATCTCCCATTCAGCCACTGTTGAATCCATCTTGCTACTCCGCCATTAACACCCAAAGATTGAACCTTCTTAACCAACCTTCCATGGGGAACCTTGTCAAAGGCCTTACTGAAATCCATATAGACAACATCCACTGCTTTACCCTCATCAATTTCCCTAGTTACCGCTTCAAAAAATTCAAGAAGGTTTGTCAAACATGACCTACCATCCACAAATCATCTTCCTATTGTATTTGCATTTTTTCACTTGCTGGTGGCGCTCTCAAGACGGAGTGGCACAGAGCTTGGAAAGATGCCAACACCAACAACGGAGAGGTCATCACAGACCCCACAGTGAAACCACCGGGATTTGACCTCCATCGCAAGCAATGGCTAACCCTGAACAGAATCCGCACCCTCCATTCAAGAGCAGCCCATCACCTGCATAAGTGGGGGATGACAGACAGCCCTGCTTGCGACTGCGGACGTCCAGACCAGACCATCCCACACATCGTGAATGACAGCTCACTGGGGCGCTTCCCCTGGGGGCATCAAAGCCGTCCACCCAGTAACTGACGCTGTCCTGGCCTGGATGTCTCCCCTTGATCTACAACTTTAGGCTGTGCACGCCATACGCAAGAAGAACACGACTTGCTGGTGGGAGAAACTTTTGTGGAGGCAGAATTTCTCCTTCAAATTATCTCCCCTTTTCCATTAACTAATGTGCAATACTAATGTAGTGAATAGGGTAGTGTGTCACAATTGGGAATCATTGTGATGCTCTGGGCTGCTCCAAGGAAACATTAACCCTCATTAAATACTATGTATTGATTTATTTGCTATGGGCAACCTAGTGGTTGTAATAAAGAGCAGAATAGCTGACATCATCAAACTAAAGAGCATTGTAAATATTACAGACAAAAACTTCCAGAGGCATATTAATCAAATGATTGATCAAAACAGAAATAGTTGGAACGTACATTGAAGATTGAGGTTAACTACCTTGGACCTCGTTAAGGTAGATGAGAGCATTTTCTAAATGGCACACTAGATCTAAGTGGAAATATTTAAAGTTGCAAATTTAGAAATCGTTAATAGCTAGTGGACGGGTACAAAAATAGGCAGATGATCATTTATTTTAAGGGACTGAAGCTTTCGTTATATGTCATTTAGTTCTGCAAACACCACTCGGGACAAAAACGCATGGTTTGGTGCGAAAATCCACTAAAATATACCATTGATAAAATGGTTGAATTATAAGGACAGAATACATGTACTTTCACATGTATAAGAAATTGTGATTTAATTGAGGCGTTTAAGATCATTAAATGATTTGATCAGATATAAATAAATTGTTTCCGCCTTAATAATCTACATCAAAGGGCATCATATTTGGATAAGTCGGCCTTTCAGTCAATGTCAGAAATTACTACTTGCACAATGATGTGAAAATGTAAAACTCCCTTTATCCCTCTTCCTATCTCTAATCTCCCCACCCCTGTGTTATTGAGGTTAGGTTTATCAGAATTTCAGAATTCATTCATGTCAGATTTATTTGGGTCAAGTGATTACAGGAAATGAAACAAAGAAGGGTGTATTTCAGATACAAACGTTATGATCTAACAGTGAAAAACGACTATTCCTGGCTTAATTGTTTGCAGAATAAAACTGGCGGTGCGGAGTATGTTGATTGGGAGCACTGGAGTTCGAACCCTGTTCTGTTGCTGATGCCAGATTTGTTGTCTGGCGTTTCTCTGGATCTCCACCTGTAATTTTGGATGTTATCAATTAGGAGATTCAGCCTTTGTAAATATTCTGGCTTTTGGTTCTGCCAGAGATACCTGTCATGATAACATTGCTTTTTAAATAATCAGCAAACCTTAATGAATAAATTGTTGACTCCATCTCCCTTGATTATAGTAATGGATTGCAGAAGCATAGTCCACTGTTCATCTATCTTCAAACACACATTTCTGCTTAATTGTAATTATGTGACTGATACGTTAATGTTCAGGGAGCAGAATTAGGCAATTTGGCCCATCAGGTCTACCCCATTCTACTGCCTTCTCCCCATAACCCCTGACACCCGTGTAATCAAGAATCTGTCAATCTCCACTTAAAAATATCCATTGACGGCCTCCACAGCTGTCTGTGGCAATGAATTCCACAGATTCGCCACCCTCTAACTAAAGAATTTCTTCTCATCTTTCTAAAGGTATGTCCTTTTATTCTGAGGCAATGGTCTCCCACTAATGAAAACATCCTCTGCATATTCATTCTATCCAGGCCTTTCACTATTCGGTAAATTTCAATTAGGTCCCCCATCATCCATGTAAGCTCCAGCGAGTACAGGTTCAATGCCGTCAAGCGCTCATCATATGTTAACCCTGGGATAATTCTTGGGATAATTCTCTTAAACCTCCACTGCACCCTCTCCAACGCCAGTAATCCTTCCATAGATATGGGTCACAAAACTGCTCACAAAGGGATGTAATGCTGAGGCTTTATAAGACACTGGTCAGATCGCATTTAGAGTATTGTGAGCAGTTTTAATATTCAAAAACAGTTTTTCCTGAAGAAAATTGATAATTTGAGTGCCTTCATCAATAGTTTGTTGTGATTTGTCAACATATGCTTTGTACCAAGAATGGAACAGAGGAAGCAAGAATGCAGTGCTGCTGAGTACAACAGGAAAGCTGGTGGGCCTTATGCGACCTGAAGGATTGTCTGTCAGGCCCTCACTTGACCATCCACAAGGATTATATATTATTGGCTGAACCAGCCTGTGAGATTTGCAACACCCCAGGCTTTGCAACGTCAAAGGTCCATGGTGTTAGCATTATACTCTGTTCATATTTACAGTGGTTTTATTTGTTACCATAAAAATGGTGAAGTCCAAAGCAGGGTCCAGTCCCGTGCGACCGTTGTGCAGAGCACGACCCATGCCCTATGGATTGCCCAGGGCCAAATCATTGTTGATATATTTCTTTGAATCATTCAGGTTAAAAACCCTTTTTCCTCCTTCAGCCCTCCAACAAATAAGGCTCTCAGCAAGAGAGCCTGGGAAATGTTGGCCTCTTCCCATGTATCGAGCTACCGCTCGGCAAAGGCAGACTTTTGTCATGAAGTTCATCATTACTCTCAATGCGCTAACACAGCATGTAATCAATTGAGGACAGTGTCTCTGAATATCAAGAGCTTAGACAGGACACAATACTTCAGGGGTTACTGGATAGTGGTGGGTCCTGGACTACCTCCAGCAATTATTTTAACATAGTGGAAAGCAACTGCAACATTCCCAGATATAAGGCAGACAGATGATAAGATTTAAGGATGTCTCCTTGAACAAATGCAACATATTTGCTAATTTCATTGAATATGTGGCCCATGACCACTGGACATGGTCCTGAGAACTTAAGATGCCATCGGGAGCACACAAGAACCTCATGCAAGTGAAGAAAGCACTCTCAATTTTATTTAGAAATGTCAACAGTTCCTACACAGACTTGGTCAGAACTCACAAAGCCATTGTTGTGACTTTGGGACTGCCGGAGATGAAGAATTCAATACCTAAATTAGACAAAGTGCTGGTGGAACTTCGATTCTCGGGAGAACATGGTTAGGATTCATTGTCTGAAGAAGGGTCCTAACCCGAAACATCCCTTATTCATCTTCCCTGGCCCACAGAATTATTCCAGCACTTTGTCTTTCTTTGTAAACCAGCATTTGAGGTTCCTTGTTTCTGCAATTAAATTATCGTTGGTTTTTGATTCGAGGATCAGTCAAAGGCTTGAGTGCTTTCTAAAAGTTCACGTGAGATGCTGCGGCAGCTGGAAAGACAGAAGGGATCACCGGAGAAGTGGTAGATGGGAGGTGTTTGGGAAGAAACAAAGTGCCAATAGAAGGCACTGAACAAGAGACTCTGGCCTGAAAAAGAAAAGTACCACACGAAAGAAAGAAGAATGACAGAGGGGAAAATAAAAAAATTGACAATGCCAAAGATTCCTGCTGCTGCTTCTCCGGCCTAGAGATCTAATCCCTTAGCTTCCCATCTAATTATTTATTTATTATATTATTGTTCATAAAGATCAAATCAATATGTGTAGCTAGTTGGTTTTGATCAGTTAGAAATCTGAATGTGAGGACCATGCAAACCGAGAGGTTTTGTTAGCTTTAGTACTTGAAGAAATCAGTTAGAAAACAGTGGGGTGCAAGTTTGAACCAAACAAGTCTGTTTTTCAATAATAAACAAAACTACACCACATCTTTAATGCTGTCAGCATTATCTATCTATACATAACTAAAACTCTGATCTTGTCATCTTCCGGTTTTTTCTGCTTATGCAAAAACGGTACGCGACAGCGCTACGATTTTCTCAAGCTCACTCACCATTCTCCTGTGCTGCGAGTGCAACAAGTTTTGTTCCGATCGGTGGCATATTGTAATAGTAAAGGGCCTGTCCAACTTTCCCGAGTTATTCAATAGACAATAGACAATAGGTGCAGGAGTAGGCCATTTGGCCCTTCAATGCCAGCACTGCCATTCAATGTGATCATGGCTGATCATCCCCAATCAGTACCCTGTTCCTGCCTTCTCCCCGAATTCTTCATGAATTCTCCCGAGTTTTCCCCTTGACTCAAACTCGCAGAATGTTCGTAACGAGTCCGTAGGAGTCAGTGGATATATCGTAGCGGCTCGTTATGCCAGCTGTACGTAGGTACTTTTGGACATTTTTTACCAGGCTGGAAAAAATGTCACGATTTACCTGATGCCCCGAGTCGCTACGGCTGGCATTACGAGCCGCTACGATATACCCACGGACTCCTAGGGCGTCCTACGGACTCGTTACGAACATTCTGCGAGTTTGGATCAAGGGGAAAACTCGGGAGAATTCGTGAATAACTCGGGAAAGTGGGACAAGCCCTTTAGCAAGGTTTAAAAATCTTAAAAACCGGACGAGCGCAGATCAATCTCCTCTCCTGCCAGTCAGCGCCGCACGGATTAGTCTCTTCTCCTGTCACTTCCCGGGACGGTCCACCCCTTCCTGCGCCATCGGGTCTTTACTGGAGCTGAGGGACGCTCTGGATGGCCAGCGGAGGTCTCCAACTGGACACAATTTTCAGAGCGACCGGACCGGCCCAGCCCAACCCAGCCTGACGCGGAGTTGTGGATGTCGCTGATATCGCCAAACAGAAAGCAGAGACTCTGATCCCGGCGGATGAGAACGACCAGCGGCAAGTGCCCGCTCTGAGTCCCCATCTCACGGCCAGCTCCAGCCCCAGCCCCTTTCTCTCTGGTTCCCCTCGCTGACTCCTGTCCCCCTCCCTCTCCCCCGTGATACCCCCCTCCCCCATGTCTCTTCCCCATCTTTTCTCCGAGCTCTCTCCCCCCTCCCCCCCGCCCACACCCCCCCTCCCCCACAACCACCTCCCCACCTACACACCCCTCTCCCCCGCAACCACCTCCCTGTCCACGCACCCCTTCCTCCACAACCCCTCCACCCCCGACACCTCTCCCCCCCACAATCCCCCCGTGCACACCCCCCTCCCCCGACAACTCTCCCTGCCCACACACCCCTCCCCGCCCACACACCCCACCCCCCCCCCACAACCCCACCGTCCACACACCCTTCCCCCACATAACCCCCCCACACACCCTTCCCTCCATAACCCCCCTGCCACACCCCACCCCATCCCCCCTCCTACACCCCCCACTTCCCTCCCCCTCCTCCCCTCCCACACATGAGGGAGTGCTGGGGATGACGGGAAATGAGCCACGCCTGCGTAGTTAGAGGCTATGGGTGAGTGTTGGAATATTGTGTTTGGGGAATGGGTGAATGGTGGAATTGCATTAGGGAGTGGGTTGCATTGGGCAACCAGGCCTCCCGTGTGAATGGGACCCAACGGGTCCCACTTAGTCTAGTATCCAATAAATTAACACTTCAGTATTCCAATTTTTTTTATAGACACGTAAGCATTCCTGCAGAACAGGTACATCTCCGTTTGATTCACTGACAGCTAGAATATTACCTTACATGACCGACTTAATTCGAAGCTTGCGTTTTTGAAGACTTGATTTTGGCGCATGTAAAAGTACAGCATCTGTAAAGACTGCTGGTCGCAAAACTCCCTCAAAGGTATGCAAATATATACCTCAAGATTTTTCTAAACCATCTGGTTCGTATGCCTTCTGGGGCAATCAAGTGATCTTTTCACTATCTTTAATGTAAATTGCTTGTTTCTTAGCTATCTTTGTACTTTGTTCATTTTAAGTGTTCTAAAATTTATTGCAACCATAAACCGCGTTAGTTAATTTTTTGGAAAATTTCACATTTTAGGTCATAAATCATTAGATTAGAATTAAGTCATTAGATTAGAATTAGGTCTACTCTGCCGTTTTAACCATGGCTGATCTATCTCTCCCTCCCGACCCCATTCTCCTGCCTTCTCCCCATACCCTCTGACACCTGTACAAATCAAAATTCTATCTATCTCTGATTTTTCATCCTTTTTTAAATCAGGGGTGGTCCATTGCCTCTTCATGCAATCTGTCACCCATTCCTTCTCTCCAGAGATACTGCCTGTCCCGCTGAGTTACTCCAGCATTTTGTGCCTATCTTCAGTTCAAACCAGCATTTGCAGTTCCTCCCTGCACATAACAAAACCTCTGACTGGATAAAAAACTGTTGCCATTCTAGATTGTTTGTTTGGAGAATGCCAATTGCTAGTGGTACAAGACTAAAGCACCCTGGCAGATCCTTCATTTTTTGTCACCTATTATTGATGGAAATTGCCGAGTTAAAATTTGCATCTTTTTGACATCTTTTACCCAGCGCTCATTAGGTTGGATGCATTTTTGTTCATTCGAGATCAAGCCTCTGACGAGCCACTTGGTCACGTGTGTGACCAAAAATATGAAAAATTGTGGAATACATCCCTTCTAATTCTGAAAGCATTACAGGAATATTGTTTTGTACTGTATATATGGTTCTTTTTTTTTTAAAGTTTATCAAGTGAAATTTTTATATGTTACTAGACCAAGTGGGACCCATTGGGCCCCGTCCCCAACGCAGGGGGGAGCGGCGCAGCGTCACAGGGGAGGGCTGGTCCCCAAACGTGTCAGCACTCACCACAGAGACAGGCATCCCCCAGAGCCAATCACCCCATCAACCGTTCCCCCAATGTAACACGTTCGCCCAACGCAATATTCCACCACTCACCCATAGCCCCCCAACCTTCTAAACCTTCTGAATTTTGCAGTCGGCAGGGCAGTACTCTACATATCGCCAACTTGGACAATTTAACATTTTTATCAAGCCAATTAACCTACAAACTTGTACATCTTTGGAGTGTGGGAGGAAACCGAGGATCTCAGAGAAAACCCACGCAGGTCACGGGGAGAACGTTCAAACTCCATACAGACAGCACCCATAGTCTGGATCGAACCCGGGTCTCCGGCGCTGCATTTTGCTGTAAGGCAGCAACTCTATTGCTGTGCCACCCAACTGCGCAGGTGCTGCTCATTCCCCCTCAACACCCCAACACTCCCTCCCCCTCCTCTTCACCCTCCCTCTTCTCTCCTCTCACCTCCTCCCCTCCTCTGCCCTTCACCTCTCCTTTCCCATAGCCTCAGTCACTCCCCACCCTCAGTCGCTCCCTCCCACCCTCCATAACCCCTCTCCCCTCCCTACCCCACTGACCCGTTGGGCCCCATTTCCCCAATGCATTATTCCACCACTCACCCGTACCCCCAATGCAACCCGTTCCCCCAACGCAATCAATCCTTCCATTGGACGCTTCCTGGAGCCAATGAATTGACTCAAATTTTGGGTTTGTGTCGACGCTCCCTGGAGGCAATGAATCCTTCCCACATGGGGGGGGGCGGCAGTCGGCGCTTCCCGGAGCCAATGAATGGACTCGACTTTTAGGTCAGCGTCGGCGCTTCCTAGAGCCACTTAATCCTATCCCAGGTGGCGTGGGTGGGGGGGGGCACAAAATTCTCACTCTCTCCTTACTCCCCTTGAAGCTGCTGATCGCATTGTTTCTCTGTCACCGCTCCCTCCCTCTCCTTTTCCCTATCCTCAGTCACTCCCTCCCTCACCTCTCCCCTTTCGCACTCCCCCATTAAAGATAATTTTTAAATAACATTTCTTTTCCTCCCATCCCCCACTCCGTCAACTCTCATAGCTTGTGTTTTTGGCAGCAGAGATCACATTGCGATGTCATTTTCGGTTGTCGGAATGTTCACGGCAGCGTGTGTAGACGAGATCCCATTGTGATGCGCCAGGCCATTGTTTCAAACACCATCACGGGCTTCATCGCTACCGGCTCCGTGCCTTCCCAAGCCTCCAACCTCATCGTTCCCCAGTGCCGCGCGGACGGCCCGATTTTACCTTCTCCCCAAAATCCACAAACCTGACTGGCCTGGCAGACCCATTGTTTCTGCTTGTTCTTGTTCCACCGAACGTATTTCCGTATACCTCAACTCCATCCTATCGCCCCTGGTCAAATCCCTCTCTACCTATGTCCAAGACACCTCACACGCTCTTCGTCTCCTCCATGACTTCCATTTTCCAGACCCCCACTCCCTCATTTCACCATAGATGTTCAGTCACTCTACACCTCCATCCCCCACCAGGAGAGCCTTAAAGCTCTCCGTTTCTTCCTCGACCACAGAACCAACCAACCCCCGTCTACAAATACTCTCTTCCACCTGGTCCTTATCCTCAACAACTTTTCCTTTGACTCCTCCCATTTCCTCCAAATCCAAGGCGTAGTTATGGGCATATGCATGGGCCCCAGCTATGCCTGCTTCTTTGTAGGGTATATTGAACAATCCCTGTTCGAGGCGTACCGGGGCCCTGTCCGCAAACTCTACCTCCACTACATTGACGACTGCATTGGTGCTACCTCCTGCACCCATGCAGAACTCACTGACTTCATCCATTTCATCACTAACTTCCATACGGCAGTCAAATTCATCTGGACCATTTCCGACATCTCCCTATAGTTTCTAGACCTCACTATCTCCATCGCAGGTAACAGATTACTGACCGACATCTACTACAAACCCACTGACTCCCATAGCTACCTGGACTACACTTCTTCCCACCCTGCTTCCTATCCCCTACTCCCAAATCCTCTGTGTACACCGCATCTTCACCCAGGATGAGGTGTTCCAATCCAGGGCATCAGAGATGTCTCCGTTCATTAGGGAATGGGGGTTCCCCTCTTCGACTATAGATGAGGTTCTCACCAGGGTCTCCTCTATATCCTGTATCTCCGCTCTCGCTCCCCATCCCCCCCACTCATAACAAGTATAGAGTCCCCCTTATCCTCACCTTCCACCCTACCAGCCGTCACATACAACAGATAATCCTCCAACATTTTCGCCACCTCCAACGGGATCCCACCACTGGCCACATCTTCCCATCTCCTTCCCTTTCGGCTTTCCGCAGAGACTGCTTCCTCCGTAACTCCTTAGTCGATTTGTCCCTTCCCACCCAAACCTCCCCCTCCCCTGGCACTTTCCCTTGCAACCGCAGGAAATGCTACATGTCGCTTCACCTCCCGCCTCGACTCCATCCAAGGACCCAAGCAGTCTTTCCAGGTGAGGCAGAGGTTCACCTGCACCTCTTCCAACCTCATCTATTGCATCCGCTGTTCTAGGTGTCAACTGCTCTGCATCGGTGAGACCAAGCGCAGGCTTGGCGATCAATTTGCCCATCACCTCCGCTCAGTTCACATTAACCAACCTGATCTCCCGGTGGCTCAGCACTACAACTCCCCATTCCGAATCCGACCTTTCTGTCCTGGGCCTCCTCCCTGGCTAGAGTGAGTGAGTCTGACCACACATTGGAGGGGCAGCACCTCATATTTTGCTTGGATATTTTATGAACTATGGACAGGTATGAACATGGACTTCTCCAATTTCAGGTAGTCCTTGTTTTCTCCCTCCTTCCCCTCCCCTTCCCAGCTCTCCCACAGCTTACTGTCTCAGCCTCTTACTTTCTTCTTCCAGCCCACCCCCACGTCAGTCTGAAGAAGGGTCTAGACCCAAAACATCACCCATTCCTTCGCTCCATAATTGCTGCCTCACCTGCTGAGTTTCTCCAGCTTTTTGTCTACCTCCCATTGTGATTGGAGGAGTGTGAGTGTGAGATGCCATTGTGACATCATCAATGGAAGCTGCTAGAAAAGTCTCAATCTCACAGTCAGTTATTATTCTCAAAGTTGTTTTTTTTAAAAACTTTAAATATCAATATCTTGTGAAATATAACATTCAATGTGAAGAAACTTGATACCAGCGTCCACAGGAAAAAGCTGAGTAAGATTCTGCAAAACATTTTCGCGCTATTGTGTACAGTTTATGCGTAGCTCCAGAGATCACAGACAGTCAGACAAACAAGTCAAAACTTTTCATAGTATACTAGACCAACTGGGACCCGTCACACAGGAGGCCCCGTCCCCCAACGCAACAAGTTCTCCAACGCAATATAGCACCACTAACCCATAGCCCCGAAGGGAGGCGTGATCCCCCAACTCAACCCGTTGCCGAACGTAAGATTCCAGCACTCCCCTGCCTCCCCCAGCACTGCACTTTAAAATAAATTCCAATGGCACTTCCCCAATTGCAATACCAATTCACTCTCACCTTCCTGTCCTGCCAGGAGCTGGAGTAAGTGTAATTTGATGGCAACATTGTTGCAAATGTCTGATATTGCAATCTGGTGAAATGTTAGTGGAAGCACAGAGTGTTCCTGCATTGCAACTTGATATGGAAGTTTGTTGGAACCTGGCAGGAGGATTTTAACAGTAAAAAATCTTGTTAACGTTGGCATTTTTAAACCTTGAAATATCAATACCTTGTGAAATATAACATCAAACGAAAAGCCTCTTAAATGTCATGATTGTATCTGTCTCCACCGGGCAATGCATTCCATTCATCCTTCACTCTGTATGTGAAAAACAACTTGCTCCGAATATCTCCTTTAAACTTTGCCCATCTCACCTTGCAGCTGTGTGTTCTAGTCTTTGACATGTCAACCCTGGGAAATAGATTCTGACTGTATACTCTCTCAATGCCTTTCATAATTTTATATACTTCTATCAGGTCTCCCCCTCAGCCTTTGAGGCTCCAACAACAATCCACGTTTGTCCAACCTCTCCTTATCCCTAATATCCTCTCATCTATGTTGCATTTTGATTTCAGATTCTAATTTGCATTCCTGATGCAAATTACTATGCTTTCCGTCGACTAATGGTCCTGTAATATTTCTCACGAAGTTTAATCTGCATTTTTTTCGACCGATTTTCTTTTTGCTTAATTTCCCCAACATGCACACTCTGGCATTGGCCATGATAATGAATGAGAATTTAATTCATATTTGCCTTCACCTGCCCAAAACATGTGCAATGTTATTGTCCCAGCTGAGAGCAGGAGGGAGTAATCTTGGGATGTTTCTAAAATGTGAATAGAAAATGCTGAGATTATTTGGCAGGTCAGGCAGAATGAGTGGAGACGGAAATAGAGTTAATATTTCAAATCAATGACTCGTCATCAGAACATGTTTTAACAGAAAGGTGTGAGGAGAACAAAAAAACTCTGTCTGTGATGAGGCAGAGAGACCAGGATTATCTGGGTGGAGCAGTTGGTTTCAATGCTGTTTGAATGAAAGGGTAATCAACTCCTCCCTTCCCTTCTGCTGATGATGATGAAAGGGGGTGGTTAAGAAGTGAAAAATATGCCAGTTTGAGAGAATTAGACCGCAGCAGTTGCATGAAATCTGAAATAGAGAAACATAAAAACAGAAAATAGGTGCTGGAGTAGGCCATTTGGCCCTTCGAGCCAGCACCGCCATTCAATATGATCATGGCTGATCATCTAAAATCAGTACCCCATTCCTGCTTTTTCCCCATGTCCCTTGATTCCTTTAGCCCTTAAAGCTAAATCAAACTCTCTTTTGAAAACATTCAGTGAATTCCACAGGTTCACAACTCTGGGAGAAAAAGTTTGTCCTTATTTCAGTCCTAGATGGCCTATCCCTTATTGTTAAACTGGAACCACTGGTTCTAGACTCCCCCAACATCAGGAACATTTTCCCTGCATCTAGCGTGTCCAATCCTTTAAGAATTTTATATGTTTTTATAAGAGTCCCTCTTATCCTTCTAAATTCTAGTGAATATAAGCCCAGTCAGCCCATTCTTCAAAACAAAATACAAGAAATAGTCAATAGTTAAGGTAGCACCAGTGGGTAGCTATCAATTAACATATTGATCTTGTTTCAGACCAGGATGACAAAAACAAGAACGCTGTTTATATGAATTCAGTATGTATTGAACCCTGAAGGTCAGAAAATACGGTATTCTTCTCTAAATTTCTGATTTATTTTCTACTGCAGGCCCAGGCACCCAAGGGCAGAGTTTACAGGCTCATTGGGAAAGAAATACTCAGAGCTTGATAAAGACGATGAAGCTGTTTTGAACCTAATTGCAAAGTGTAACTTGGATATGAACGTACCTGCGAGAATCACAGGTTCAGTGAAATGTACTCCTGAGGCCGAGTTACGTAGCTTGCAAGGTAAGAATGTTGTGAATTGTATTTTCATTGTTCTTAGACCATACTTCCACATGAGAGATGAACTAACACTCAAAGATCTGATCTGTAGAGGCAAAAGGGGTAATGGTTCCCAAGCTAGTATGTACCAAGTATGTGATTTTCGAGTAAATAGATGGCTTGCAGAGTTAGAGAAGTTATTTGTTGACTGAGAATGCCATATAGCAGGGACCTGCTGTGAAAATGGCCAGAGATTTCTGAGGAATGCTTCACCGTTGACTGATTCCAATTTGAACAACCTAATCTTACCATTTTTAATAAAACACTCAAGCACCGTTGATAAAGGAAGCATCTGAATCATTACCGTAATGGTAAATACAAGCCCTGAGACCAATTTAGCTGTGATCATATTTGTAATTTGTATTTTCTTTTGTATTTTCAAATGATTAGATGGTAAATGTTTGCTGTCGAAAACTAAAAAATTCAAACAAATGCATACAGGTGTGATTTAAAAAAAAATATGATCCATGATTATATTGACAGTATCTGTGTAATAACTTGTACATTTTAAATCAAAGAATGGCTTTTGGGAAAAAATAAACCTACAATCTTCAAAATGACATTAATAACTGACGAGAAAACAGAAATAAAAATAAATAAAAGGTCAATTATTTAGCAGTTCAGAGAAAATGTACTAAACTAATACCTGTTGGGTTATCTTATCAGTAAAAGTTGGCTTACATCCATCGGAGTTTAGAAGAGTGAGAGATGATTTGCTTGAAACATACAGATCCTAAGGTGTCTTATCTGGATTGATTTGGGGAGGAGAGTCCCTATTTTGGGACATTCAAGAACCGGAGATCACCATTTAGAAATAAGGAGTCACATATTTAAGATAGAAACGTGGTGAATTTTTTTTCTCGTCTTTCCTCCAAGAGCCGTGTAATTGGCATTTTTCTACGTCTTTAATTTAGTTCAGGTTAGAGATACAGCGTGGATACAGGCCCTTCGGCCCACAAAATCCAAAGTCAATTAACCTGCGCATCTTTGGCTTGTGGGAGGAAACCGAAGCACCAGGAGAAAACCCATGCCGTCAGCGGAAGAACGTGCAGGCTCCGCATAGCCAGGACCGGTAGTCAGGATCAAACGCGGGTCTCTGGTGCTCTGAGGCAGCAACTCCAACGCTGCCCCCACCCCTGCGCCCGACCTCCCCTGCGCCCACCCATCCCACCCCCTTGTGCTGCCTTTATGGGAGAGGTGGATAGTTACTTGACAGTTAGAATCTTTTTTTTCCAGGGTGTAAATGCCCATTACTGTAGGGCATAGCTATAAGGGGAGATGGAGAAAGTTTATTGGAGATGTTCGGAGCAAGTTTTTTTACACAGGGTCTGGAATGCATTTCCAGGGGTCGTGGTGGATGCAAATAAGATACTGGCTTTTAAGAGGCTGTTTGACAACCACGTGGAAATACAGGCAGATGAGATCAGTTTAACTTGGCATCATGTTTGGTGCAAACATTATGGGCTGAAGGGCACATTTCTATTCTGTACTATTCTATAATATAAAAACGAACTGCAAATGCTGGTTTATGCCAAAGATAGGCACAAAATGCTAGAGTAACTCAGTAGGTCAGGCAGCAACTGTTTAAAAAAAGGACACGTGACGTTTCGGGTCGGGACCCTTCTTCTGACTGATCAGTCCCAACTCGAACGTCACCAATTATTTTCCCTAGAGATGCTGCCTGACCAGCTGAATTACTCCAGCATTTTGTGCCTATCTGTGTGATTGTCTATTAAGGGGTTGAAGGCTACTGCAGTTAGGCAGGAATGAAATTGTAATCAGATCATCTGTTATCTTACTAAATGATGGAGCAGGTTTGAGGGGCTGGGTGGCTTGTTTCTGCTCCTAATTCAACATTTTCATTTAACACCACAGACACCTCAGGAAAGTGAACTTGGAACAATAACCATACATACATTTCTGGGGTGGGAGAGCAACTGAAAAATCACATCCAATAACAGATGATGAGGTAGATTGTTTAGTCCAGACAGTCTTGTCAACTCAATTAGATTACGATACTACGGTACGGTACTATGGTACCAGGGTCTTGGGCTGTGCATCTTTGCGTTGAGCGGCTACATTGCTATCCCCAGCCATTCCAACATCAGCGCTCATTACAGAGACTGCACATTGCTTCAGTGAGTCGTGCCACATTGAGCCACGTGGCAATCGGGATCGCTCGGTTACCCGATGCTTTCCATCCTCCACGGCCAGAGTGAGCAACACCGCAAGCAGGAACAGCCCCAGAGGAGAATATTGGCTGTCTCCTCAGCGCTAAACTCCCTCAGCCTGGGGCCCTGGAAGGCACAGCTGAAGAAGGGTCCTCGGCCCGAAACGTCGCCTATCCTCCTTCACTCCTTAGATGCAAGTTTCTCCAGTACCCTCCATGAATGGTATTGCTGTTTGTAGCACGTATCTATGTAGAACTACTGTGCTCTCCATAATGTTTGGGACAAAGACCCATCATTTATTTATTTGCCTCTGTTCTCCACAATTTGAGATGGGTACAGCAGTCAGTGAAGAAAGCTAATGGAATGTTGGCCTTCATAACATGAGGATTTCATATAGGAGTAAAGAGGTTCTTCTGCAGTTGTATAGGGCTCTGGTGAGACCACATCTGGAGTATTGTGTACAGTTTTGGTCTCCTAATTTGAGGAAGGACATCCTTGTGATTGAGGCAGTGCAGCGTAGGTTCACGAGATTGATCCCTGGGATGTCGGGACTGTCTTATGAGGAAAAATTCAAAAACTAGGCTTGTATTCACTGGAGTTTAGAAGGATGAGGGGAGATCTTATGGAAACATATAAAATTATAAAAGGACGGCAAGCTAGATGCATGAAAAATGTTCCCAATGTTGGGCGAGTCCAGAACCAGGGGCCACAGTCTTAGAATAAAGGGGAGGTCATTTAAGACTGAGGGGAGAAAAAACGTTTTTCACCCAGAGTTGTGAATGTATGGAATTCCCTACCACAGAGGGCAGTGAAGGCCAAGTCACTGGATGGATTTAAGAGAGAGTTAGATAGAGCTCTTGGGGCTAGTGGAGTCAAAGGATATGGGGAGAAGGCAGGCACGGGTTATTGAAAGGGGACGATCAGCCATGATCACAATGAATGGCGGCGCTGGATCAAAGGGCCGAATGGCCTCCTCCTGCACCTATTTTCAATGTTTCTATGTTTCTAAGTCTTCTGCGGACAGTGGTCATTGACAAATCCACACCTGACTCCTGAAGAGTGATTCTGATCTGACGGACAGGTGTTTGGGAATTTTTCATTATGATAGCGAGAATTCTTCTGTCATCAGCTGTGGAGGTCTTCCTTGGCCTGCCAGTCCCTTTGCAATTAGTAAGCTCACCAGTGCTCTCTTTCTTTCTTAATGATGTTCCAAACGGTTGATTTTGGTAAGCCTGAGGTTTGGCTGATATCTCTAACAGTTTTAATCTTGTTTCTCAGTCTCATAATGGCTTCTTTAACTTTCATTGGCACAACTTTGGTCCCTCATGTTGATAAACAGCAATAAAAGTTTCCAAAGGTGATGGGAAGGTTGGAGGAAAGACTAGGTGCTGAGAGCTCTCTTTACCTACATCAATGGACATTGTCATGGATGGAGTATTCAAAACGGTTAATTTTATTAGAGCCAAGAGACTCAACCATCGGCAATTTGACATTCTTGTCCGAATGTAATATTGGACACAGACTGCCCAACCACACTGAAGTCCGCTGGTTGAGCAGAGGGGTTGTGCTCAAAAGTTTTTTTCAATTACGTGGGGAAATTGGACTATTCATGAACGAGAAAGGGAAGCCAGTGGAAGAGTGGGATGACCCAGATTGGCTTCATGATCTTGCATTTTTGGTGGATATAACAGAGCACTTAAATGTGCTTAATGTTAGCATGCAAGGCCGCAACAAACTTGTTATGGAATACTACCACAGCATTCGTGCCTTTCAAATTAAATTAGGCCTGTGGGAGACACAACTATCCCGGAGCAACCCAGCTCATTTCCCCTCTTTGCAGCCTGTGTGTGTCGCTCATGGGAATAATGACCACATGGACAGGTACAAGGACAAAATATCACGGCTCAAAAGTGAGTTTCAGAATCGTTTCCAAGTCGTCACTCAGCTCAAGAAGGAATAATAATAATAATATTATATTTTATTGTCATTGCACATAAGTGCAACGAGATTTGGGTATGCAGCTTCCATCCGATGTCATAACTTAGATAACTAATAACATTTAGATTTAGATACCCCGAGAACATGGGGTAAAAAGAACATTAAAACAGTAAAACAGTCAATACAGACTAAAGTGCAGATGTGTCTGTGCGACGTGACCATCCGAGGGTGACAGTCCATGGGAGTGGGGGGCACTCAGCAGGGCCGGCTCAGAGCCGCTATAGCTCTGGGAATGAAGCTGTTCCTGAGTCTGGTGGTGCGGGCGGAGAAGGCCTTGTAACGTCTGCCGGAAGGAAGTAGTTTGAACAGTCCATTACAAGGGTGAGAGGGGTCTTTATAGATTCTGACGGCATTCCTGAGGCACCGTGTGTGGTAGATGCCCTCCAAGGCTGGTAGCGGTGTCCCAATAATCTTCTGCGATCTGTGTACGACGCGCTGAAGAGCTCTCCTCTCCGCCTCCGTGCAGCTGAGATACCACACATAGATGCCATATGTCAGTATGCTCTCTGTGGTGCAGCGGTAAAAGATCATCAGCAGCTGTTGGGGCAGACCAGTCCTTTTCAATGTTCTTAGGAAGAACAGTCGTTGCTGTGCCTTTTTGACCAGCGCAGCGGTGTTGGTGGACCATGTGAGGTCCTCTGAGATGTTAGTGCCCAGAAACTTAAAGCTGGACACTCTCTCCACACTGTCCCCATAGATGGAGACCTTCTGTGACCTGCTGAAGTCGATAATCAGCTCCTTGGTCTTGGAGGTGTTTCGTGACAAGTTGTTACGTGAGCGCCAGGTTCTGCACCTCCGCTCTGTAGTTTGTTTCATCACCATTGGTGATCAGCCCAATCACTGTTGTGTCGTCTGCAAACTTGACGATGGTGTTGGTGTTGAATGCAGGAACACAGTCGTGTGTGAAGAGGGAGCATGGGGCCCTGTGCACAGCCCTGTGGTGTGCCGGTGCTCAGGGTGATAGTGGAGGACAGGTGCGGCCCCAGTCTCACTGCCTGCGGTCGCTCCGTCAGAAAATACAGGATCCAATCGCATATTGGCGAGCTGAGGCCTAGCTGGTGGAGTTTGGCGGTGAGCTTGGTGGGGATGATCGTATTGAAGGCAGAGCTATAGTCTCTGAAGAGCATCTTCACGTACGTGCCCTGTCTTTCCAGGTGAGTCAGGACAGTGTGAAGTGCCACAGAGATGGCATCTTCTGTGGATCTATTTGCCCTGTATGCAAATTGATGAGAGTCCAATGATGCAGGGATGCTGGATTTGATGTGGGAGAGGACCAGCCTTTCAAAGCACTTCATTGGTATTGGAGTTAGGGCAACCGGGCGGTAGTCATTCAGGTTGGTGACTTTAGACTTTTTTGGCACTATGGTAGCTGTCTTCAGGCACTTGGGGACCGTTGCCAGAGATAGAGACAGGTTGAAGATCCTCGTAAATACCTCCGCCAGCTGTACAGCACAGTCCTTCCCTGGACTCCATCCGGGCCTTCAGCCTTGCGTGGATTGATCCTACACACAGCGCACTGTACCTCCTGAGTGCTCAATGTTAAGGCCTGTCCCTCCGCCATGGCCGGGGTTATTCCTCTCCTGGTGGTGCTGCCAGTTTCGAAGCGGGCAAAGAAGATGTTTAACTCGTTGGCCAGTGTGATATCACTGTGGGGGTAGGCGGGGCTGCTCTTGTAGTCAGTGATGTCCCTGACACCCTGCCACATGCTTCTGGTGTCCACGGTCAATGAAGTGTTGTCCGCGGTATTGAAGTGATGTCCGCGGTATTGCTCGCCCATTGCCATCAACGCTGCATCAGATGTGCCGGAGGAACTCCAAATGGTGACTTTAGACTTGAATTGAAACTCGGCTTTGAAATATAAATTTGAGATTGTGGGTCTGGACTAATTCTATCAATACCTGGGACTGATGTACCCCAAGATGACAGACGTTGCCTCAAAGATCCTTTCCATGTTCGGGACAACATATCTCTGTGAGCAAAGCATTCTCCATAATGAACATTAACAAATCCAAACTGCGCTCTCAGCTGGCACACAGACATCTAAATAATGAAAATGAAAATCACATGAAAATATGAAAATCACAACTGCCCAGAAACTGGTCCCTTGATGTTGACACTTGGTTAAAGCCAAGAGATGTCAGGATGTCTGGAAGCTGCAAGTGAAAAATGAGTAACACTGTCCGATGCACTGTGACATGTAGGCAAAATGCATTATGAAATATTGAGAGTCATAATATTGTGATTCATTCATTTTCTGACTTCTATTATTGTAAATGTAATCACTTCAATAAGAGGTTAACTGTGGCTAACTGTGTTCATTGTCTGAGTTTGATTGCTGGAAGCAGGCTAATAAAAATTAGGTGCAGTTGTGTAGCCTATATTTACAATTTGTTTCATTAGGTCTACATTTGTATCTGCTAATGTTCGATTTCAAATGTTTTATTAATGGAAAGGGTGTGGCTCCCATAACAATCTAAGCCAAAATAACATTGTTTTTCTCTCTCTCATCACAACTTTCTTGTAGCCTACGACTGTAAGTTAATACCAATCATTAAAGTAATGCTTGCTAGGTAATCTTAATAAGAAACGAAATTCGTAAAGTGAAACACTTTGTAGTTATAGCAGAGACTGAGACACATGAGAGCAGGTTGAAAAAACGAAGGCAACGAAAGCTGTGGGAGCACAGGCGCATGCGCTCGCGAGTGCACAACTGATCCGGCCCACATGAAGTTGCATTTTTGGACAACCTAATCTTCCTCAAAACCCCATCCCAAGGCATGACAAGCAATATTGGTGCACTTGCGAGTTCCAACAACAAAAAGCTTCCAGAATCAGAGGTGCTAAAAGAGCGAATTGCAAACTGGAGGCAGCCAAAATATAACATACTATTCAAAATAAGATTCCAAGGATTGTTACCCATTCGGTTTGGATATGCCCTTCCGACATAACAGAAGACTTTGGTGATGTGACATGTATCATACCCCAGGTAATGTTGTCACAACGATAGAGGGCATTCCTCATCAGAGGATCAGGTCTCATCTCAGGGAGACCATGGAAAGATTTGGGGATATCAGCACCAAATAGTGAACCATTAACCTTACCAAGTAAGATAACTGCAGCTAGGCAACGGGTATAAGAAGAAATGCAACTACTTGGAATTGGACCGGGTAAGACATTCCATTAAACTACATATCAGGAGGATTCTGTATCATGATTTTGTTTCAAGATAAAATGCACTAAGATTAGACAGTTATTTTGCATGCTTGCTCATTGTGGCTTTTATTTAAGTGCGTTGATTGATCATCTCCCATTTTCCCACACTGTGCTTCCTTGAACCACATGCTAACAAAATAAGACAATTAAGCTGTGAACACAAAGAAAGTAGTGTGACTCAAAGAAAATGTGCAACCTCAACCAAGTTTTTTTTATTTTGGTGCCAGATGCAGCACCGCCTGTAATCATATCTGGCCATGTTATGTGTAAATGTCACACATCGTGTGGAAGTTACTTCCTTAAACATATTGCAAAGTCATACGATTCCGGAAAGAGAAATCAGATGTCATTGCCCACAACAGAGTTAGCATTGGAGATTTTCTTGTCACCAGATAGTTTTAGTAAGACAGTTGTGCAGCTGAATATAAATATATTGCAAGTTATCTTTTGTTCTACTAATATAATTAAAAAGTGAAAGCAAAAGAGGGTATTTTATTACAATTTAAAAAACCTAAAAACATCTAAAAATTGTATTGGTTCACTCTAATGCTCTGCCTAAATAATCACTCATGATTTAATTTAAAATTCTCAACAATTTAAAAACCATCTTTGGACTTGTTCCTATCACAAAATTCTCCTGTTTTTGATTCCGTTAATTTTTGATGATCGAGGCCATGATGCTGTTGGGGAAAGAGTTCCAGAAATTAGACTCAATGAAAAGATGATCTAGTTCCAAATCGGTTGGGGTGGGGGGGTGGGGGGCCTTGGAGGAGCCTTATATGAATGAATAAACACTTTATTGCCACACTTAAATTCTTAGCTTGCATACCCATGGTATTTGCATTCCCAAGTGCGCTGGCAATGTATACACAGTATATGTGCCAGGTCCCCTTTTGTTCTACTCCACCCTCTTCACGGCGGTCCCCTCACGCCGGGTCCTCCATTGTTCTTCCACCTCCCTCACGGTCTCACACTGACCTCTCCACTATCGTTGCCGGGTCCTCTCTGGACGCCTCAGTGGTGCCGACCCAGGCCCCAGCCGCATGACTCAGTCGACTCGCGGCGCACGAGCTGCTCCGACCCAGGCTCCGTCAGCCGTGGGCTCCGATCTCGGCCGCGGGCTGCAGGCACGGGGGCTCCGTCAGCAGCGGGCTCCGACCCACGGGGGCTCCTGCCGCGCCAACTCCATGGCTCGCCAGGAGGCGTCCGCCGCAGTGGCCTGCCTGGAGTGGTGATGGGTGGTGACGTTCCTATGCACCTGTTGGCCATGTGCTTCTTTGTAGTAACTGTGGTCGATTGGACAGAGGTGCTGGAGTAATCTGAGCAAATAACTACAATGCAATCAGTAGATGCTGCAGAGTGCAACTGCATTATTTTGTTGGTGAAGAGAATGAATGTTTGGAGTGATGAATGATGTCTTTTAAATGGACTGTGTGACCTGTACATTTTCAACTACTTTGAAAGTAATAGGTTTCACTTGGAAAGGCTTTTACTAGCACGGCTTGAGTTCTCAACAAGTGAACAATTTGAGGCCCGACCTCAAACTTGCTCTCACAGCCACAATATTCATTTGGCGGATCTAATTGAGATTCTATTCAATGATAACCCCCAGAATGCTGATGACAAGGAACAGGGTGCAGTTGACGTAGAGATACAACCTGGTCAGAACTAGTCTGCACTTTCAGTTGGTGATCATGTTCTGGATACTGTAATTGTTCAGATTAAATATGCACCTTTCTATTATTAGCATTTGTTGCTCAACAATCCATCCGATGACAATAAGGGAGCAATTTCCCAGTATTTTGAAACATTTCTGTAACTCATTTGCCTGTACTTTTAAGGAGCTTGTTAAATACACCTTGTGGGAGATTTAACATTTCAAAAATGTTGAAATCTATTGTGAAAACTGGGAACGGCAATCTTCAAAATCAGAAAATGTTTTGTTTATGCTTGAGATATGGATGTTGCCTTCCATTCCTGTGGTAGTGGTACACATTTAACTTGAATTGCTGATTTCTTTGTGGAGGTGGTGTTTCTACAATGGGAGGAAATAATAGAATATTAATCTTGCAACTGCAAATATCAGTGATAAATGACTGTGCAAAATTGTGCAATTATATTCAGCAATATTTATGTTCTCGTCCTGTGGGAGATAATACTATTGAAGCAACCTTGGTGTTCATCCAGTCTATTGTACAAATCTGGGTTACAGTGTAATGAAGTTGCAAGGTTAAGAACATTGATGAAATGGGCTGCCATGGTGTCTACCAAGCAATGTGCTTTGTAGTCTGGAATCTAAGCTTGGGAATACCTCCTAAACCTCACTCTCTATGTCTCTCTTTTAAATTACACCATTAACTCTTTGATGGAGCTTGTCATAAAATCTCCCTGTGGCTTTCGTTTGATATTCACTCCCGTGAAGAGCCTCGAGATGTTTTGGTTCCTTAAAGTTCTGTATAAATGCAAATTGTTATCGTCATTGTTCCAGCAGAGCAGTAGATCCCTTCAGTTTCATTCTGTTTTCTGTTGTTGCATGTACTGCGCAATTCTTTACATGTAACAAGAACAAATAATAAAAGTTAATCCTGTTAAGATTAAAAAGGTATATATGGAAGAGGAAGAGGAATGTAAGGTAAACCTTGTAAACCTTGTCTTTAAAAAAAGGAACAATGGTGATGTCCCATATGTGGAGTAGTGCATGGATTGGATTGATATAGACAGTAAAGTAGAAAATGTGAAACGGTTTAACATCTTTTAAAATGGATGGATCGCTAGGCCTGGTTGAAATCTATTCCAGGCTTTTAAAATAAGAAATGGTGAAAATTGCTGAGGCTCTAATCTTCATTTTTCAATCCTGGCCACCAAGGTGGTGCTGAAGGATTACTATGGTTGTGCTTTTGTTTAAAAAAGAGAAGTGAATTGAATAATTGAATTGAATATATATTATTAGCCAAGTATGTATACATGCAAGGAATTTGCCTTAGGTGCTTTGCTCACAAGTAACAGCACGATATACAGTAGACAATTAAAAATAAAACATTATAATTTAAGCATGTGAAGAATGAAATAAAATACCAGAGCAAAAGGAGGCTGCAGACTTTTGGCTGTTGAGTAGAGCCACTGCTCGTGGAAAAAAACTGGATGTGGTGGCTTTGACAGTCCGGAGTCGCCTTCCAGAGGGAAGTGCTTCAAAGAGTTTGTGGCCAGGGTGAGAGGGGTCGGAGATGATCTTACCCGCTCGCTTCCTAGTCCTTGCAGTGTACAGGTCATCAATGGGCGGAAGATTGCAGCCAACAACCTTCTCAGCTGATCGAACGATGCGCTGCAGACTACGGTTGTCATGATTGGTGGCTGAGCCAAACCATACCATGATGGGGAAGGTGAAGACAGACTATGAAGGCAGTATTTAACTGGACCATCATTGCCTGTGGCAGACTGTGTTTTCTCAGCTGCCGCAGGAAGTACATCCTCTGTTGGCCTTTTTGACAGAGGAGTCGATGGTGGCCTCCCATTTAAGGTCCCAGGAGATGTTGGTTCCAAGGAACTTAAATGACTCCACAGATGTGTCTGTGGTGTTGTTGATGGTGAGTAGGGGGGAGGGGAGGGGGAGCTCTCCTAAAATCTACAATCAATTCCACTAAGAGCATTGAGCTCCAGGTTGTAGCGATGGCACCAGGACGCCAGCTGTGTCACTTCCTGTCTGTAGGCGGATTCCTCCCTAGCCTGGATCAGTCCAATCAGAGCTGTGTCATCCGCAAACTTGAGAAGCTTGACAGAGGAGTCTGTGGAGGTGCAGTCGTTAGTGTGGAGAGAGTGAAGGAGAGGGGAGGATACGCAGCCTTGCGGTGCTCTTATGCTGAGGGTCAGTGGGTCCGAGATGTGCTTTCCCAGCCTCACATGCTGCTTCCTATCTGTCAGGAAGTTGGTGATCCACTGACAGAGGGGTTCAGGCACAGTCAACTGGGAATGTTTGGAGTGTAGTAGTTCTGGCACAATGGTGTTGAATGCAGAGCTAAAATTCACAAACAAAATCCACAAACCAAAACATAGGTGCCCTAGTATCTAGGTGCTGGAGGATGAAGTGCAGGCCTAGGTTGAGTGCGTCATCCACTGATCTTTTGGCCCGTTATGCAAACTGTAGCAGTTCCGGCATGGGTTTGTGATATTTTTCAGGTGGGCCAGCACAAGTCTATCAAGAGTCTTCATGATTACAGGTCAGTTAGACAGGCCTGTAGTCATTAAGACCAGTAACGCTTGGCTTTTTGGGTACGGGAACAAAAGTGGAGACTTTGAAGCAGGCAGGGACTGTGAAGGTTTCCAGGACCGATAAAACAAGTAATTGGTGGAAATGAATCTTCAGTTGGACAGTCAGGTTAATTAACGACTGTAAACATCGATTTGCTAAGAGAGGGCCAAATCTGTTAAACAATTGAGGACAGTTTTAAATTGCAAGCGATTTGGTCTTGTCAGTTGGGCGGACACATATCAAATTACATTAAGCCTGACAATTGTGAGGTCGTAGTAATTTGGGGCAGACAACACAGTGAGAGTACGCACCATAAATGGGGGTTACTGAATTCATGAGAGGAACTGAAGGACCTTTCAGTGTCTGTCTATGGAAGGGCTTTAAATGTTGATGAAATTATTATAAAGGCACCTGAGATGCTTTCCTCCAGTAACCGAGGCATGGAATATGAGAAAACGAAAGCTATGCCATGGTTGCAAGATTTATATATATACACTTTTAAAGAAAATAAACTACCAGAAACACTGACTGAGTCAACTATTACACATACCAAAAAAGGATAAAGATCTAGAAGACCCAGGCTCATATAGAGCTATTGCACTCCTAAATACAGACCAAAAAATATTAACAAAGACCCTAGCGAGAAGATTGAGTAATTATATTAGTAAACTAATAAATCCGGACCAAACAGGGTTCATACCAAAGAGATACTCATTTAACAATTTGGGACGGCTGTCTAATATAATGTACTCACATAATACTGAAGAAGAACTAGCAATTATCTCATTGGATGCAGAAAAAGCTTTTGACCAAGTAGAATGGCAATATTTATTCAAAGTATTGGAAAAATTTAACATGGGAGATAATTTTGTTTCATGGGTAAAATTATTATATGATAAGCCGACGGCTAGAATACTGACTAATAATATATTATCACCGAAATTCCAATTAGAAAGGGGCAATAGGCAGGGGTGCGCGTTATCGCCCCTGCTATTTGCACTGGTGATAGAACCTTTAGCTGAAAGTATAAGAAGCCATCCGAATATTCATGGGTATATTACTAAACACTCAAATAATAAAATTTCATTATATGTAGACGACATATTATTATATATTACAAATTCGCAAATTAGCATACCAAATATACTAAATTTAATAGAGGAATTTGGTTCTTTTTCAGGATAAAGAATAAATTGGAACAAAAGCGAAATTATGACGATAAAACCTCAAGAGTCGACACATCAGTTGAAATTCCCTTTTAGAATTACAACAGAAAAATTTAAGTATTTGGGCATCCAAATTACTAGGAACTATAAATCATTACTCAACGCAAACTATATGCCCTTATTAACTAAATTAAATGGGTTGATTAAATTTTGGAAGACACTGCCGATGTCTTTAATAGGCAGAATAAACGCGATAAAAATGATCTTCTTACCACAAATATTGTACCTATTTCAATCAATACCAATATACTTACCTAAAATATTTTTCAATAAATTAGATTCTGATATTATAAACTTCATATGGGATTATAAATCACACAGAATTTAAAAAAAAAAACACTTGTGTAAATCTAAAGAATCAGGGGGACTGACACTCCCTAACTTATTGTATTATTATTGGGCAGTGAATATTAAAAATATAATCTACTGGTTGGACAGTTCTGCCCAACAGGTAGATTGGATAAGAATGGAGAAAGAGGATTGTTCCCCTTATAATATAGGAGCGATCCTTCTTTCCCCGATAAAACTGAACAATGTAATATACAAGAAGAATCCAATTATTCATAGTATAATACGAATTTGGAAACAAATAAAATTAACTTTAAAATGAAGAAAATTATCGCTTCTTTCTCCAATTGCTAATTGCTCCCTCATTCAAACCATCCATTATTGATAAAATGTTTATCCATTGGGAAAGAATAGGAATTAAAACGATGGGAGATATGTATAAAATGGGAAAATTTTTATCATTCCAACAACTCCAACTAAAATATAATTTGAAAAGTAATCAATATTTCAAATACCTTCAAATTCAAGATTATTTGAAAAAGTATATACAAGGATATCAAATTTTAACCCCAGATCTATTGGAGGAAGGAATGAATAGAAAGGCAGAATCAAGCAATTTAATCTTACTTATATAATATAATTCTAAATATAGAAACACCAACAACAGAGGCAATTAGAAGAGACTGGGAACAAGAGTTATTGATAAAAATTCCGAACGATAGGTGGGATAAAAATTATATGTAAACAAATGTTCAATGAATGTAAGACATAACCTAATTCAATTTAAAATTTTACATAGATTATATTATTCGAAAACACGACTGAATAAAATATTTTCAAATGTTTCCCCCATCTGCGACAAATGTCTAACTCAAAATGCCACTATAGCACATTCCTTTGTCTCTTGTACAAAACTGTATACATTTTGGAATGACATTTTTGGAATTTTTACAAAACTATTTAACACAAAATTGAACCCCAATATCGAATTGAATATCTTTGGATCAATGGAAGAGGGAAGTAAACTAACTATATTCCAAGAAGCATTTCTTAATTATGGTCTAATAACAGCGAAAAAACTTATACATAAATTTTGAAAAAACGCACCTACGCCAACATTCAAAATGTGGATGTCTCAAATGTTTCAAGCATGTCTGAAACGCTACATCTTGAAGAAATGAGATTCCTCTTACTAGGCAAAGTAGACCAATTCTTAAAGATTTGGTCTCCGTTTATCAACTTATTACAAGCATACGGTGCAACATAACATAACCTTAGAAATTAAATGGTTTAGAACTGGGTGACGGGATGGGTAAAAATATGAGATAGGTAGATCTCTCCTAATCTCTCTTTTTTTTAATTTTTTTTAGTTTTTCCTTTTCTTTCAATCTTTTAACTTCTCATCTCTGTCCTTTATTTCTTTTGTTTTCTGAAAATATATATATTTTTTTTTAAAAAGCTATGCTGAAGCTGTATACAACCTGCCTGAACACTGTGAACAGTTCTGGTTAGTACATAATGAGAAAAAAGTGATTTCACTTGAGAGGAAGAATGGAGTTAGGAAAGAGCGATAGATCAGCCATGATTGAATGGCGGAGTAGACTTGATGGGCCGAATGGCCTAATTCTACTCCTATCACTTATGATCTTATGATCTTTAGTCACAGCTGTAGTCGTGGAAGACTGGAGGGCGGCTAATGTTGCACCATTATTTAAGAGGGGCAGTAAGGACAAGCCAAGGAACGACAGGTCAGTGAGCCTGACATCAGTGGTGGGTCGGTTGTGGAGGGGATTTTTAGGGACCGGATCTACCAGCATTTGGATAGGCATGGACTGATTAGTAGTAGTCAGCATGGCTTTATGCATGGGAAATTATGCCTCACAAAATCTGAGAGTTTTTCTGAAGATAGGCACAAAATGCTGGTGTAACTCAATGGGACAGACAGCATCTCTGGAGAGAAGGAATGGGTGACGATTCGGGTCAAGACTTCTTCAAAGGGGGGAGGGAGATAGATAGACTAGGAAGTGTGAAGGTGCAAAAACAGGGCAAAGGGAATGAAGATCAAGGAAAATGTAGAATAGATCATTGTTAGCAGAGAGACGCTAACTACAAAGCAAACAGAGATAAAATGTAGTCGAAGACAGTAAGACTGGTTGGAGAACTGGGAAGGGGGGAAGGATGGAGAGAGAGGGAAAGCAAGGGTTACTTGAAGTTAGACGTCAATGTTCATACTGCTGGGGTGTAAGCTGCCCAAGCGAAATAAGAGGTGCTGTTCTTCTTATTTGCGCTGGGCCTCACTCTGACAATGGAGAAGGCCCAGGACAGAAAGGTCAGTGTGGGAATGTGAGGGGGAGTTAAAGTGTCCAGTAACCGGGAGATCAGGTCGGTTCAAGCGGACTGAGCGGAGCACTGAGCACTAAGCTCCGGAGTACTACATTGTCACTTTAACTTCCCCTCCCATTTGCCCTGTTTCCACACCTTCACACTTCCTAATCTATCTTTCTCCCTCCCCCTGACGTCAGTCTGAAGAAGGATCTTGACCCGAAATGTCACCCATTCCTTCTCTCCCGAGATGCTGCCTGTCCCACTCAGTTACTCCAGCATTTTGTGTCTATCTTTGGTTTAAACCAGCACCTACAACTCCTTCATACACAGTGTTTCTGAAGAGATCATCAAGAGGATTGATAAGGGCAGGGCAGTGGACATTGTCCATGGGAAGAAGGGTCTCGACCCGAAACGTCGCCTATCTCCTTCGCTCCTTAGATGCTGCTGCACCCGCTGAGTTTCTCCAGCTTTTTGTGTACCCAGTGGACATTGTCTATATGGACAAAGCGTTTGACAAGGTCCCACATGGTAGGTTTGCCTGGAAGGTTACATCATGCAACATTTTAGGTGAGCTAGCCCGTTGAATTCAAATTAGTTTGGGGGAACTGATTAGGGGTAGTTATTTCTGATTGAAGGCCTGTGACCAATGGTGAGTGGCTGGAGTCAGTAGTGAGTCCCTTGCTCTTTGTTATATACACTAACCATTGGATGACAATGTGGTAAACTAGATGACGATACCAAAAATGGTTGGTATAGCAGACAGAGGAAGGATATCTAAGTTTGGAAGAAGATCTGGTTCAGTTAGGATGGCGCATAAACAAAATGACAAATGGAATTTAACAAGTGTGAGGGGTTGCACTTTGCTATGTCAAACTGGGGCAGGACATGCACAATACAACATAGAGCCTTGAAGAGTGCTGCTGAACCAGGAGATCTGGAGTACATGTGCATGTTTCCCTGAAAGTGGCAAGTGAAGTGGACAGTGTGATGAAGACACCATTTGGCATGTTTTGGCCTTCATTGGGAAGGGTATTGAGTGTGAAAGTTGGGATATCATGATGCAGCTGTACGTTGTATACTGTATGCAGTTTTAGTTGCCCACCCACAGGAAGAATGTCCTTAAATTGGAAAAGGTGCAGAAAAGCTTCACTGGGATGTTACTGGGTCTTGCAGGCTTGAGTTTTCGGGAGAGGTGGGCGAGCTGGGACTTCATTATTTGGAATGTAGGAGCCTGAGGCATGACTTTATTGAGATGCACAAGATCATGAGGAACATTGAACAGTGAACGGACATAGCCTTTTTCCCTTGGTAGAGGATTCTAAAACATGAGTGCACAGGCTTAAGATGAAAGCGAAGACATTTAAAAGGGGCAACTTGAAGGGAGGTCCTTTTCTGGAATGAACTGCCAGAAGAAGCTATAGTAACAGATATAATTACAATTTTTAAAAGACATTTTGGACATGTACATGGATAGGAAGTTTTTAGAGATCTACGGGCCAAATGCAAGCAAAGGGACTACCCATTATGCCAATTTGGACGGCATGGACAAGGTGAGCCGATGAACCTGTTTCTTTGCTGTGCGTCTCTATGATTGCATGACTCTAATAATCAGGGGGAGTGTACACATGTGAGTAATATAAACACATGTTACTCTGTGCTGGTGAATACAATTCAAGTGCAGGTGGTAAAAGTTACAAAAGTACAACCCTCCAACCTGTTCTGTCGCTAAGGGTAGCTCTAAAGATAAAGTAATGAATTTATTAAATATTTGGAATTGTGTAAGACAAGCAGTTGTTCTGATTTTGGTACTACTGCTGGAGGCATATGTCTTCGCTCGGATTTTTAACAGTGTTGCCTGCACTCAGTGTTGCCAGACACTTTGGAGTAGGACCTTGAGCTAGTGATCCACAGATTTCGATGCATAAATAATATTCCTGAATCAAAGCCAATAGGCATTGAAGCGACCAAGCTTGAGGTAATATAAGTTTCCAAAGCAGCGTTTAATGGCTTAAAAGTATTTTTGCTTCAATGTTTGCTTTTTGGTGTCCTGAAAATCATGGTGTTTGTAAGCTCTGAATGGATTAAACTCAGTGTTGTTTCACATTGGATCAAAATAGTTAACTGTGTCATTTGAAAAACAATCTTTTTGATCTTTGCATTGTGAGTGAAAGTTGGTATACAATCCCTTTGAATGCTGAGTTGCAATCAATAATTTTATGGCTTTATCAATAATAGCCTCTACAATTAAAGATAACATATAACTATTAATGATACACACCAAATTATTATCAACTTGCCCTTTATTGCTTTATGAGAAGCTGTCATAAAAAATAGTAAGATTAAACGAGAACTTACCTGTTCGAAGTTTGATCTTTATTTTATGAGGAGTAACGATGAGGGATTACGTGAAGAAGGCCCGCCTGGCGCTGGAACGGCATACTTCAAAGCAGCGGCATGAAAAACACAGAACACAATAGCCGGAGTAAGATAGTAAGGCTCATTATAGATTTAGAACTACCAGATGATCATTCATTTTATGAGGGTGTGGAGTGGAGGGCACGTAATCCCTCATCGTTACTCCTCATGAAATAAAGATCAAATTTCGAACAGGTAAGTTCTCGTTTAATCTTACTATTTTACTTCGGAGTCACGTGAGTGACTACGTGAAGAGTTTGAAGCTTTCTGTGTTTTTTATGTCGTAGAATTCGTCCATACGACAGTCCGGCTAAGTCAACACATACATGAGAAAACCAGACTAGTTTTAGTTCTTTCCATAATAAATTTTTAATGATAAAAGAACATATAATAAACCTATTTATATCCGAGGGAACCATTACAAAATGATAAAAGATATAAGTGATAACATAATTGATCATAGTAATCAATAGTGAAACAAAGCAGGTGACTATAGTGAACCCAACACCGTGTGGCCAAAGCTTGTCATTGTGTGAACGGGTTTATTGTAGAACTTTGAAAAAGTTTCTTCTTTACTCCACCCTGCGGTTTCTAAAATATGCTCGAGCGGTACGTCCTGCACCTTCGCTGCGGATGTAGCTGCAGCCCTGGTGGAGTGAGATTTGAACACATCAGTGTCTACTCCTGCTAAAAGTAACACCTGTTTTAAACACCTTGAGATTGTTTGTACTGAAGCTTTTGTGTGTGGTTTCTTATGCGTAATCATTAACGTTTTTTCATTACCTCGAAGAGTTTTGGTAATTTTTATATATTGGTTCAAATGTCTAACCACACACAATGTTGGATCAATAGGATAAGCTTGAAAGGTTACCTTTGCTCCAGTTCTTCCTAGTCTGCTTTGTTTGATCAGATCATAAACATAAAACACAATGTTATCTGTAGTCACATGCATACAGTCTAAACGCAACATTTGTAATGTTTGCACCCTTTGAGCTGAAACCAATGACATTAACATTATTAATTTGAATGTTAATCTTTCCAATGACAAACCTTCGATTGGAGTCCATTGTCTAAGTAAAGTAAGTACAATGCTAACATCCCAAATCTCTGTATATCTTGGTTTGGGTGGATTTTTGTTAAAGATTCCTTTCATAAATCTGGATATTAGTGGATGTGATCCAATTGATTTCTGGTCAGATATTTGTCCTAAATAAGATGATAAGGCACTACGTGCAGTATTAATGGCACTGTAACTTAAGTGTTGTTCAAAATACAATTCAGCAAGGAACTCCAATACGTTTGCAATGTTCACAGTATGATACGATATATTTGACTGTCTGCAAAATTCTTCCCATTTCTTTATATGTGTCATATATTGTCTCTGTGTGCTATCTCGCCATGATGCGGCTATAACTTCCATAGTTCTATCCGATAATCCAAGCTCCTGTAGTGGTCTGGTCAAAACCTGCAGATTAATAAATTCATATAAGCATGTAATGGATGAATTTCTTTGGTTACTGGTTTTATCAATAAATCACTGCAGTTAGGAATTGACATATATGGTTCTTTAATCATGTTTAACATTAATGGGAACCAAGGTTGTGTCGGCCAATTTGGGATTACCAACAATCCTGTGGCAGAATCTTGCCCTATTTTCTTCAGACATTGTTGAACCAGAGCAAATGGTGGAAAAGCATAAAAGAACATATTCCCCCAGTGTAATGAAAAAGCATCTACTGCTACTGCATCAGGGTCTGGTTCCCAAGACACATATTTAGGCAATTGATGATTTAGTCTTGATGCAAACAGATCAATGTCTGGTAACCCATATCGAGTTACAATTTTACTGAAAATTACTGGGTTAAGCATCCATTCTGTGTTATCTTTAAATATCCTTGATCTATTATCTGCCACCACATTGTCTTTACCTGGAATGTAGTTTGCCGAGATCCAAATTTGGTGATTAATACACCATTGCCATATCTCATTGACCAGACAATCACACGATACCGATCTGGCTCCGCCCATGTGATTAATATATGCAACAGCTGTTTTATTGTCTAATTGTATTAATACATGTAGATTCTTTTTTGTAGAACAATATGCCTTTAGTCCATAAAAAGCACCCAATAATTCTAAATAGTTAATACCATATGTTTGAAGAAACATTTCCTCTTGGGCAGTCCATCTTCCTCCACAACTGGAGAATGAATCTGTTGCTTCCCATCCGAGAGCGCTAGCATCTGTTTGTAAAACCACTTCAGGCTGTTGTATCAGAATGTTTTTAGCAGCTTGTGGGACATTTTCAATCCACCATTGTAATTCCAACAAAGCTTCTTTTGTTAATTGCATAGGCCTATCAAAATGGCCTGCCCTCTTTTTTAGAGCTCTTATTTTGTCCCTTTGAAGGTTTTGGTAATGTAATGGACCAAATTCCACTGCAGGAAATGCTGCTACTAGCTTACCAATAGCCTTTGCTACTTCTCGGATGGAGGGATAAGGTTTGTGAATGAGACCCCTACAAGTCACCAAAATATCATCAATTTTATCTGTTGGTAAAGTTACTAACATAGTAACTGAGCTAATTATAAACCCCAAATAGTTAATTGACTGTGCTGGCTGCAGCTGAGATTTAATTGGATGAATCAAGAACCCTAACTTTTCAAACAAAGCTTTAGTTGCTGAAACTGATTTCTCAGCTGATTCCTGATTGTCATTGATGATTAAAATGTCATCGAGATAAGCCATAACGATGTGTTTTTGTGCTCTTAATTGAGCTAAAACTGGTTTCAACAGCTTAGTAAAGAGCCTGGGAGCTGAACTTAACCCATTTGGTAAAGCTCTGAATTGCCACAGCTGTCCCAGCCAATTAAATTTTAAATGCCTTCGAAAGAACTGATGTATTGATACAGAATAATAGGCGTCCTTTAAATCAATTGTAGTCATATAACAACCTGCTGATATCAAATGTCTTGCAGTATTAAACGTTTCCATTTTATGTTTGTATTCTACAAATTTATTAAGATTTGTAAGGTCCAGAATAATTCTGCAACCACCATCTTTTTTATCTCTTGGAAATATATTTGACACAAATTGATGCTCGTGTTCAACAGTTTTTTCAATAACACCTTTTTTAAACAATTTGTCAATTTCCCCATTTATTTCTGCTTTTTCCTTTGCAGAAAACACGAAAGCATAAGCAGGTTTATTCTGTACTGGAGAGTTAACACCTTCTTTAAATGTAATAGTGGCTCCTGAAACTGTTTGTAAAATAAACCGATCAGATGTGATAGTAAGCCAGTCATTATAAAACATTTGTGATCTCCCTCCAACTGGAGATTTGTCCACAGTTTCTTTAAGCATAGAATAAATCTTTAGTACCTCTCCATATGAACGTGGTGGTCTCCTTCTCCCCGTATACGGGTAAGCATTAGGCTGTGTCGGATGATAATATTTCCTTGACATACTCCTGCCTCTGTTTCCAAAATCAAATCCCCTTATTGGCGAAAAATACCTTTTTTGTCCAAAGACGAAAGGTCTCACGTGGCTAATAGATTTAGATTCTTCATCCATATCTTTTATTTGTTTAGGCAGGTTTTCTCCAAACAGATAACCAGGAGCTTGAACACCACTTGCTCGACACAGACTTGCAAACCTTGGGTGAAATATGGGCCGAATCGCAATCTTTCTCATACAATTAATTTCATAGAAGGAATTGCATAATAAGCCCAAAGTATCTTTTTGAATCTTATCCATCTCCAACCCCTCCATTTGTGTTCCATAAGCCGTAACGGCAGCAGAAATTAATTTGAGGATTTTTTGAAATCTAATTTCTTGTCCTCTCATGCTTGGGGTCATAGATGTCCATATAGACGGATTAACCGTAGGTACCTTCAGTGAGGCACAATTATCCGGTGTTTTATATAATTCTGCTGTTTCAATCATCACAGAATCTTGAAGTTGGTGAGATACCATATAATTAATGTTGGCAGCTAGGTTTTCTTCCATAGCCTCACCACTTCCTTCAGGTATAGCAAAATCTTTTGCTATCCCAGGCACATCTGGCCTTTTCTTTTTTATTTGTGGTGTGCATTCATAATCCACATCACCACTTGCAGGGTCTGTCTTTTGCAGCCCTAATCCACTTGGAATTATATCCCATGAGACTTCCTCCGCCCTGAATCCTGGGTCCGGAGTTTCAAATTCCCAATTTGGCACATAGCCATATTCAGTATATTCAAACCCCTCAGGGTCTTTTTGGGAAACTTCTGGGTACTGTGACCCTTGTTTCATAATATTTTGGAGTACTTTCTCCATATGCTCCATTTTTAGCCACATAGTCTTATTATCTGGAGGACTTTCATTATCAGAGTCATTATCAGAAACCACGGGCCTCACAGATTTCTTTTTACATTTTTTAGGAGCATTTCCCTCCGTGGTTATTATTTCTGGAGAAATTATAATCTCGCTAACGGGTGAATCAGCGGCCACCGGTATCGGAACCGGATCCGCACTAATCTCTTGTCCCGTATTTTTAGCTTCACCCCGGGATGATCTTTTTACCCGCGAAATTTTCTTTTGCGATTTCTCCATTTTCTTTTCCATTTATCTGACCAAATCAGCACGCCAGCGTGACTCTGATTTTTACTTTTACTTTCACTTTTCTGCTGGTTTTTACCAGCGTAACTTATTTTCTAGAACGTCCCCACTTTACCACACTTACCTGCGGGTCCGTTCCGACCGCTGTGAGGAGCTGCGCTCTGCAGCTTCCTGCTTCTGCCGTCAGCGTCGACGTAATGCCGTTCCAGCGCCAGGCGGGCCTTCTTCACGTAGTCACTCACGTGACTCCGAAGTAAAATCATGTGCTACTTGTGAACATATTGAAATGTAACATTTGCTGGATTAATAGTTTGGAATACAGTGCCCTCCACAATGTTTAGGACAAAGACCCATCATTTATTTATTTGCCTCTGTTCTCCACAATTTGAGATTTGTAATAGAAAAAAATCACATCTACAGTGTACATTGTCAGACTTTATTAAAGGGCAATTTTGTACATTTTGGTTTCACCATGTAGAAATTACAGCTGAGTTTATACATAGCCCCCCCTCCCCCCCCCCCCCAAATTTCAGGGCACCACAATGTTTGGGACACAGCAATGTCATGTAAATGAAAGTAGTCATGTCTAGTATTTTATTGCATATCCTTTGCATGCAATGACTGCTTGAAGTCTGCGATTCATGGACATCACCATTTGCTGGGTGTCTTGTCTGGTGTATTGCAGCCATCTTTAGACAATGCTTGTTTTAGGGGCTAGTCCCCTTGAGTTTTCTCTTCAGCATATAAAATGCATGCTCAATTGGGTTCAGATCGGTGATTGACATGGCCTCTCAAGAATTGACATTTTTTTAGCTTTGAAAAACTCCTTTGTTGCTTTAGCAGTATATTTAGGACCATTGTCTTACTGTAGAATTAACCACCGGCCAATGAGTTTTGAGGCACTTGTTTGAACGAGCAGATAGGATGCGTCTATAAACTTCAGAATTCATTATGCTACTCCAATCAGCAGTTGTATCATAAATGAAGATAAGGGAGCCAGTACCTTCAGCAGCCATACATGCCCAGGACATAACACCCCCACCACCGTGTTTCACAGATGAGGTGGTATGCTTTGGATCTTGGGCAGTTCCTTCTCTCCTCCATACTTTGCTCTTGCCATCACTCTGATATAAGTTAATCTTCATCTCATCTGTCCACAAGACCTTTTTCTAGAACTGTGGGTGCTCTTTTAAGTACTACTTGGCCAACTGTAACCTGGCCATCCTATTTTTGCAACTAACCAGTGGTTTGCAAAATTTAGTGTCGCCTTTGTATTTCTGTTCATGCAGTCTTCTGCAGACAGTGGTCATTGACAAATCCACACCCCACCCCTGAAGCGTGCTTATGATCTGTCAGACAGGTGTTTGGGGATTTTTCTTTATTATAGAGAGAATTCTTCTGTCTTCCTTGGCCTGCCAGTTCCTTTGTGATTAGTAAGCTCACCAGTGCTCTCTTTCTTCTTATTGGTGTTCCAAACAGTTGATTTTGATAAGCCTAAGGTTTGGCTGCTGTCTCTAACAGTTTTATTCTTGTTTCTCAGTCTCATAATGGCTTCTTTGACTTTCATTGGCACAACTTTGGTCCTCGTGTTGATAAACAGCAATAAAAGTTTCCAAAGGTAATGGAAAGACTGGAGGAAAGACTAGGTGCTGAGAGCTCTCCTATACCTGCATTGAGGAGGGAACTGAACAATTACAAACTGTGAAGCCATGTGTCCCAAACATTATGGAGCCCTGAAATGGGGAGACTATGTATACACACAGCTGTAATTTCTACATGGCGGAACCACAATGTATAAAAAATACCATTTAATAAAATCTGACAATGTGCACTTTAACCACATATGATTTTTTTTCAATTACAAATTAAAAATTGTGGAGTACAGAGGCAACTAAATAAATGATGGGTCTTTCTCCCAAACATTATGGAGGGCACTGTATATCTCAGGAAATTCTCTGCCAATTAATTGACTATAAATGTTGTACCAATCATTGCATTGTATTGGCAGTATAATCCATTCAGAATAAAAGCTTATTCATGGGAATCTTTGACCTCTCCCGCGGTATAGTCCGCCAAGCTCTTTCCACCTCCTGTGCGTTCTCCTCTTTGAACACATTTTGTGTGACTCGGAATCAAATTTCTGTGAAATCTTCAGGAATAATATTTTGTTGAAAGTGCAATTAAGTTAGAAGCTTGTGTTGTAGTTTCCCCTGAAATATCTTTATTATTTACTTGCACTAATCCACCTGGTAGTAAGATCATAATTTTCACAAATCTCCATGACAAAAAAGGCTTTAAAAAATCACTAGGTTTGGCCTTAAGTATCTGAGAATATATCTGACCAAGTTTATTTGAGAAGGAGATTCAAAATAAGCTTATTCATGGAAGACGGAAGGTTGTGGTGGAAGGGTGTTATTCTGGCCGGAGGTCATAGACCAGTGAGGTTCCACAGGGATCAGTGCTAGGACCTCTGTTGTTTGTGATGTGTTTATAGGACACAAAAAAGTGAGAGGATCAAAGCTTAAAGATGCATGAATCTGTCTTGGTCGACAGAAGAGTGGTGGAGGGAGTCGACATCTTTAAGGCCCTGGGCGTGCATATCTCTGATGACCTGTCCTGGGCCCAGCACATTGATGCAATCAAAAAGAAGCCTCTTCAACCTCTCTACTTCCATAGAGGTTTGAGGAGATCTGTCATGTTGCCAAAAACTCTTATTGAACTTCTTCAGGAGTATGGTGAAGAGCAAAGTGACTGGTTTACACCATGGCTTGATCAAAGACCCGCACTGCCCTGGCCACACTCTCATCTCATTGTTACCTTCAGGTAGAAGGTGCAGAGCTCTAAAAACTGTTCATTCCAGGTTTAAGAATAGCTTCTCATCAATCATCAGGCCCTTGAACCAGCTCACCATTCAACTACGTATTGTGGCTTGCACCACTGTGACCTGGTTACCTAGTACAACCAGTAGTTTATTGTATTTTTGTTTATTTTGTTTAGTTGTTATATTGCATTAAAGTGCCTGTAAAGCTGCAGCAAGTAAGAATGTCATTGTTCTGGTCCGGGTGCATATGACAATTAAATGCTTTTGACTCTTGTTATCTTGTATATATTACCACACAATGACAATGTTATTCAACTGCTCTATTTAGAAACTGAGAGAAAACCATTAACTTAAATTTAACATTCTGAGAGTAATTACGCATTTAATTCATGCATTTGTTAAAACTGAAGAAATAACTTCCTGCAATATTTATTTGTGGTTATTATAAGTGACATGATGAAAAGATGTGATCACATTAGTGGCTCATGGCGCAAAACAATTACATTAATGGTGCAAAGAATAAGCTTTACAGATGTGTTATCTGGCTCTCCTTATTCAGCAAGTCATAGTAGTATTTAAATACACATAATACCTCCAAGAGACCAAGGTGCCAGCAATTTCATGGATTTAAGAAAACATATTAGAAGCTTGACTGAAGCTTCACTTCACTGATGCATATTTTGAGGACCGATCCTCAATTTTGCCAGGTTCTAGCTTTTTGGGTAACCCCCATTTATAGTTGATCTTCTGGGGGGGGAAATAGTTTAACTACGATTCTTTTGTCATTTATTGAGCTCTCTGCTCTCAGCAGTCTTAGCGTGTACAAAACTACTTTTCCAGTTTCCCAAAAGGGTCATTATCTTTCTTTAAATTGTGTTATTCTTTTGTAGTACAGTGAAGCTTATTCATGCGTTTAATGCTTTATTAAGCAGTTAAATTTTCTATTGAATATTTTCATCCCTCTGCTGGTACTAAAGTGCTGCATGTTTGTAACTCAGCGGGACAGGCAGCAGCTCTGTAAACTAATTTTCAGTACTCAGATTCTGTTTGTTTTATTGTCATATACAATAGGGTAAAATTATATTCATTGTTTGCATGAAGCTGCTATAATCTAACACGTGTACATGGTAATGATAAATACATCTGATGGTACAATTACTGTTAAATAAATCTGACGCACTATAAAGAAATATAAAATGCAATAACTGAATAACTAAATGAAATAGGTTTAAGATTAAGTGCAGGTAGTTCACCACTGGAGAAAAGGATGGGATAGAGATCGTTCATATTTTCAGCAGTCTGATAGCACTGGGGAGGAGGCTGTTCTTGGTCTGGCCATCTGGGCTTTCAAGATCTTTTATCTTCTCCCAGAATGTAGAAGAAAGAAAAGGGACTGGTCAGATGCTGCCTGTCCCGCTGAGTTACTCCAGCATTTTGTGTCTAGCCAAGATAACAACCTCACCCTCAATGTCAGCAAGACAAAGATTGCAATTGACTTCAGGAAGCTAAGAGGGCACGTACACCCTGGTATACATTGATGGCGCTGACATAAAGATGGTTTGAAGCTTCAAGTCATTAGGAATAAATATTAACAGCAATTTGTCCTGGAACAGCTGCATCGAAGCAATCTATTTACTTAGAAGGCTTAGGAAGTACAGCATGTCCCCAGCAACCCCCGCCAACTTCTACAGATGCGCCGTAGGAAGCATTTTATCGGGATGCATCACAGCATGGTTTGGGAACAGCTCCATTCAAGGCCACAAGAAATTTCAGAGCTGTGAACGTAGACCCGACCATCATGCAAGCCAACCTCCATCTACACTTCACTCTGCCTCAGCCACCAGCATAATCAAGGATCAGACTCCCACCACTCACTCCCGCTTCTCCCTTCTCCCAACAAGCTAGAGATACAGAAGTTTGAAAACGCATACCTCCAGATCCAGGGTCAGTTTCTTCCCAGCTGTTACCAGGCAACTGAGCCGTCCTCTCCCCATCTAGAGAGTGCTCCTGATCTCTCATCAACCTCATAGGAGACCAAACTATCTTTAACTGGCCTTCACTGGACGTCATCTTGCGGTAAATGTTATACCCTGTATCCTGTATTGAGCACTGTGGATGGCTTGATTGAAGTCATGAATAGCCTTTTCACTGACTGGGTAGCATGCAACAAAACGTTTGTTTCTGTACCTCAGTGCACAGGGCAATAATAAACTAAGCTCATAAACTAGTCTTCAATACTTCCAGCCTTCCTGATACAATGTACTGTGAAGATGAACAAGATGGAAGGAAGTGGTGAACCTGTGATAGACTGGACTGCATTCATTACTGTCTACATGTCCAGGTAGTCAAGCAGAGCAGTTGCCTCTAACTGGCTGAGACGCATCCCGTCAGAATACTTTCTCCAGCTCATCTATAGAAATTGGAAAAAAATCCTCTGGACATGCTGAATCATCTCAGGCACAGAATAAATTAAATGTGCGGATACGCTTTCTTGATCATGGGATCAGTCAGTGTGAAGGGACCAGGAGCTAGGTTACTGGTGAAATGGATGCTCAGAAACTTGCAATTGTCAACCATCTCTTAACATATTCCGTTGATCAGAATGTTGATGAGGGAGATAGAGGAACAAATATGCTGGGAAATTGCAGACAGCTGACTGGAAACACGGTCTGCGACTTGTGGTGTGCCTCTAAGATTGGTGCTGGGCCCTTTGGTGATTGTCATATTTATTAATTATTTGGATGAGAATCTGCAAGGCATGATTGGTAAGTTTGCAGATGACACTAAAATAGGCAGTATTGTAGACAGTGGGGAATTCCAGTGGGATCAGCAAGACCTCCGTTGCGCAGGTGGGCTGATGAATGGCAAATGGAGTTTAATTCAGACAAATTTAGTTTATTTTTTAGAGACAGTGAACAGTAGAATAGAGCAGAGGATCTGAGGAACAAGCTAGTTTCATCAGAGGATTTCAGTATAGGAGAGAGGGCAGTTGTATAGGGCTGGTGAGCATCGGGTTTATTGAAAGGGGACACTTGTGATTCAGTGCCGTATGATCACGATGTTCCCGGGACTGTGTTTGAAAGGAAAAGAAGTATTCACTGGAGTTTAGAAGGAAAGGGGGATCATAGAAACATATGAAATTATAAAAGGACTGTAAGTAGATGGGATAAATGTTCCCTTCCAGAACTAAGCCACACCGACTGAGGTGAGAAAAAAGACTTTTTTCACACAGAGAGTTGTGAGTCTCTGGAACTCTCTGCCACAGAGGGCAGTTGGAGGCCAGTCACTGGCTATATTTAAGAGAGTGAGTTGGATGTGGCCCTTGTGGCTAGGGGGATCAGAGGGTATGGAGAGAAGGCAGGTACGGGATACTGAGTTGGATGATCAGCCATGATCATATTGAATGGCGGTGCAGGCTCGAAGGGCTGAATGGCCTACTCCTGCACCTAATTTCTATGTTTCTATGTTTCTATCACAATGAATGGTGGTGCTGGCTCGAAGGGCTGAATCGCCTCCTCCTCCACCTATTTTCTATGTTCCCTGAAAATGATGTCTCAGTTAGATGGGGAGGTGAAGGAGGCTTTTCATGAATCATGGAGTTAAGTATGGAAGCTGGAACATTATGTTACAATTGCACAAGTTGTTGGTGAGGCCTCAGTTGGAGTAAAGTGTTTTGTCTTGGTCACACTGGTATAAGAAGGATATAATTAAGCTGGAAATGGTACAGAGAAGATTTACGAGGATGTTGACAGTCTCAAAGCCCTGAGCTATAGGGAGAGGTTGGGCAGACTACGACTTTATTCCCTGTCGTCAAAGGCGCTGAGGGGTATATGGAGGTGCATAAAGTCATGAGGAGCATAGATAGGATGCAAACACGTCTTTTTCACAGGGAAGTGAAAACAAGAACTAGAGGGCCTAGGTTTAAAATGAGATGGGAAATATTTAATAGGAACCTGAGGGGTAATCTTTTCACACAGAGGGTGGTGGGTATGTGGAACAAAGTGCCAGAGGAGTTAGGTGAGGCAGGTAAAATAACAAACTTTAAAAAGCATCTGGACAGGTACATGGAGAGGAAAGGTTTAGAGGGATATGGGCAAATGCGACAATCTTGGAGGGGCATCTTGGTCTGCACAAATGAGTTGGACCGAAGGAACTGTTTCTGTGCTCCATGACTCGATGAAAAGGTTCTGTTCGCCCGCCACACTCCTTTGGCCAACAACCAACACTTTGCAGAGGACAAGGTTGTTGTTCTGGATCTCTCTCCTGTGTTGCATCTCATCGTTGCTGATCCGGCCAGATCAGCAAATCTGCATTTAAAGATAAAGTCGGTGCTGTACTTTGCCACACTATCTTTGGTGTACAAGCAATAGAGAGAGACCGAGTGTACGATATTGAGGAGTCAAGCGTCAAGTTGGAGGAAATGTTGGGACCAATTCCAACTGAGTCAGCATGCCCTGATGCTGGCTGAGGCCTTTGTGAAATGAAAATCTCTTCTGAACACATTGCTTTTATACTTCAACACATTTTTAATTGTATTCTAGTACCGGTGGAAAGTTGAGGAAGTTGACAGCACCACCTTGGCCCTTGCTCTGGCATAAATAGGTCACAATTGTTTAATCCTTCTTTGTAAATGCAAGTTTCCTTCTCTTTTTTGATTTCTGTGCCTCTGCTTGTTATGTATCTGAGTTAGTTCTTGCCATTGTTTCCGCTTTGAATTTTAAATATAATGGTAACAACGAATCTATGCGAATACAGATTGCTGATGGTTCATCCATTGAGGCTATGTGACTGGAGCTGAGAAATAAAAAGGGGACAATGAACCTGGTGGGTGTGTACCATTAACCTCCAAAGAGTCAATGGGAATTAGAAGATAGCAGGGAACTGCAAAACTAATAGGGTTGTGTTGGTGGTGGATTTTAACTTTCCCAATATCGACTGAAACATTTTTGGGACTATAGTGCCAAGGGTGTACATGGGGTGGAATTTGTCAAATATATTCAAGTAAGTTTCCTATATAGATGGCAGCACAAGATGGTAATAAGGGAGAGGATAAAACTACTGATAGGAAATTGGGAAGGACAAGTGACTGTATTGTCGTTTGGCAAGACTTTTGGGGGCCAGCGACCGCATTTCCATTAGCTTTAAAATATTTATCGATAAGGCGGGTTCCAACTCGAAACATCACTTGTCCATGTACTCCAGAGATGCTGCCTAATGCCCCTGTCCCACTTAGGAAACTTGAACCTCCGGAGACTTTGCACCCCACCCAAGGTTTCCGTTCAGGTTTCCTAAGTGGGACAGGGGCATATCCTGCGGAGTTACTCCAGCACTGTGTGTCCTTTTATGCTGAAGGACAAGTTAAAGCTGTAAATATGGAATGAGCTGCCAGAGGATGTAGTTGAGGCAGGTACAATAACATTTAGAAGTCACAAGATAGGGGTCTGAAGAAGGGTTCGGACCTGAAATGCCACCATCCTTTTTCTCCAGAGATGCTGCCTGACCCGCTGAGTTACTACAGCACTTTGTGTCTATATCTTTGGTATAAACCAGCATCAGCAGTTCCTTCCTAAATATTGAGAAGACATTTGGATAGGTACATGGATAGGGAAGATTTACAGGGCTAAGGACCAATCACAGGCAAATGCAGCAAGCCTAGACCCGCAGATTCATACAGCACGGCAACATGCCCTTTGGCCCAGCTTGCCAATTCTGACCAAGATGCCACATCTACACAGCCTACCATAAGCGTTCAAGTACGTTTCTCATCTGCCTTCTCCCCTTAACTCCTGACCCTGTACTAATCAAGAATCTATCTATACCTTAAAAATATCCATTGACTTGGCCTCTACTGCCTTCTGTGGCAGTAGAGGCCACAGATTCACCACCCTCTGACTAAATATGTCCTCATCATCTGTTTCCTAAAGAAGCGTCCTTTAATTCTGAGGCTGACCTCTGGTATTAGACTCTCCCACTAGTGGAAATATCCTCTCCACATCCACTCCATCCTGGCCTTTCCTTGCTGAATGACTCTGACTGTGTATAAAAAGACTGCAACGTCTTTTAAAGTTCAGGTTCTTTCCAAGCAGTTGTTTTGTTGATTATAGTAAAACAGTCATTTACAAGCTGGTCCCCTATGAACCCAACCTTCCCTCCAGTTATGTAGAGCTTAGTGTGTGGAAGTTGATCATTAATCCGTGCAATCAATGCAGTTGATTAATTAATACGTCATGTACTTATCTTATTCTCCTATCACTTCAAAAAACAGAAATTAACTTTACAACAATGCCGATTAATACCGGCTGAAATCACTTGGTCAGCTTTAGCCACAAGTAAAATAATCAGATTAATCTTGGTATTTTAAATTGCTGTACAATTGGAATCGGTTTACAAGTCATTTCAGAACCGCATTTAAATATTATTATATCATAAATAAACCCAAAGTACTTCACTGGAGCTAATCAGAGAAAACTGAACTCTGGGCACACTAGGATTACCTGGACTTTATCTGGACTTTACCTTGTCAACACATCTGGACACCTGCAGCGGCGGCTGCGGAGGGTTGAGGTCCCGACCACGGGGTAAAATGGAGGAGGACTGGTCAAATTTTGTGCCTTCCACCGCACAGTGATGAATGCTGTGGTGGATGTTTGTGTTACATTTTTATTGTGTTTTTGTGTGTTTTTTCATTGTACCGCTGCTGGCAAATTCATTTCACTTGCACTTTATGTGCAAGTGACGAATAAAACTGATATTGATATTGATTATTGATTAGGAGATATTAAGAAAAGATTATTTTTTAGGGAGGAGAGAGAGATATTGACATTTAGGGAGGTCATTCTGGATAACATTTAATGAGCAACAAAAAACGGGTCATTTGAGGAGCTGATATGGTATATAGATAATATGAATTGCAGTTGACAACAAAGTTTGGGTGCACCTCACAGAACTGAAGTTAGGTACCATCTTTCCTGCATTGCAAAGGTTTATCGTAAAGAGCTGCAATGCTGGTTTAAATCAAAGGTAGTCACAAAATGCTGGAGTAACTCAGTGGGTGAGGCAGCATCTCAGGAGAGAAGGAATGGGTGACATTTTGGGTCGAGACCCTTCTTCAGACTGATTTCAGGGGAGTGGGTGGTACAGAGATAAAATGTAGTCAGAGACAGTAAGAGACTGGTCGGAGAACTGGGAAGGGGGAGGGGATAGAGAGAGAGGGAAAGCAAGGGCTACTTGAAGTTAGAGAAGCCAATGTTCATACTACTGGGGTGTAAATCTACCCAAGCATAATCTGAGGTGCTGTTCCTCCAATTTGTGCTGGGCCTCACTCTGACAATGGAGGAAGCCCAGGACAGAAAGGTCAGTGGGAATGGGAGGGGGAGTTAAAATGTTGAGCAACCGGGACATCAGGTAGGTTTAGTGGACTGAGCGGAGGTGTTCAGCGAAACGATCATTGAGCCTGCGCTTTGTCTCGCCGATATACAGGAGTCCACACCTGGAACAGTGGATATGAAAAATTAGTATAGTTCTCAACTACCGGATTTACAGTGAAGCGTTTTGGGTCATTTTTTTATGTCAAGTCTCTGAGAACATTAATACATGCAAGCTTGTATGCTCAAGCAATTGTAAATTCTAAATTTTATTGGCAAGTTTATTTTACTGGGTAGTTAGTGGCAACATTCATTGGACTTTTTTCCTACTGAAACCCAATAAGAATGGAAAGTAATTGATGCATTTCTAGGTTTCTAGATGATAGGTTTAGAGGGTCAAAAACAGGCTCGTGTATAAGAGGCATGTTGGTTCAGTGTGGCCAAGTTGGGCCAAGGGGCTCAACTACACTCTGTGATTCTATAAATCTATGACTCTTAGAATAAAGACTTTCAAATCATTATATCAGATTTCTGGCACTTTGTTCAAATGAACTATTTTATTTCCCCAGAAGTTTCTTGTGACACAGATCTTTTGCCTGCAGGTTTTACATCACATAATTAACCACTGCGCATGCAGCAATGATTCTTTCTCAGTTTGAGGTTTACATTGCAATTATGATTCTGCACTTCTATACCGTTGCTAACTATTAAAGATTTATCTTGTTATAAATCAATGGTTTAATAATAATTCCTTATCCTTTCAACAAAGGTATTCACAAGATTGACGATGCAAGAAGCCAGGAATCCATGGCAAGAAATACCTCACATGCAACCAGGTCCTGGCCAGTCAGCGTTTCTAAGGTTTAAAAACTAGTCTGTACTACTGAGCATAAATGAAAACTATTGTTATGGCGAATAAGGTTATTATATCAATGCACTGTAATATTCAGAGTATTTCTTGACGTATAAAGACAATTTCACAAGAGGTGATTGCAGAAATAGTTTTCTGATTCACCCATAACAAAACAGACACATTTATAAAGGTGCTATTTGTGATACTGGCTTTTGGTTAACAGAAAATGTATTATTTATCTTCCATCTGAGCTGTGTTCCCAATTGACTCTTATTCATTTCATTGCATATCCATGTATTTTAATCTGGTCCAATCTAGTAGCTACAATTATCAGTTTCGTCTTGATACTGCCAAAACATAGTTTATAAGTACTAGGAGCAGAATAAGGCCATTCGTTCATTCATTCATTCATTCATTCATACTGCCTATCAAGTCTACTCCGCCATTCAATCCTGGCTGATCTATCTTTCCCTCTCAACCCCATTCTCCTGCTTTCCCCACATAACCCCTGACATCCTGACTAATCAGGAATCTATAGATCTCCATCTTAAAAATATCAATCGACTTGGCCTCCACAGCCTTCTGGGGCAATGAATTCCACAAATTCACCACCCACTGTCGAAATAAATTCCTTCTCATCTCCTTTCTAAAGGTACGTCCTTTTATTCTGAGCTTCTGGTCCCAGACTCTCCCACTGGTGGAAACATCCCCTCCACATTCACTCTGTCTAGGCCTTTCAATATTCGGTAAGTTTCAATTAAGTCCCCCCTCATACTTCTAAACTCAAACTGAAGTTCATACTTAAGTACAGCAACAAAAAAGCTCCAGGCTTTTTTTTTTCCCCTAAGTCACTAATCAACTAACAAAGCAAAGGCCAGGCATTACCTTTAGCAGTAAGATAATGAAGCAGCAGTCAAAAAACATTAATTTCTGATTAGCCTTACTGCTATAAAATTCATTTGTAGAAAGTATATTTCAAATCAACAAGAAAATATTTCAATTTACAAAATTTTCTTGTTATTATTTATTATAATAAATAATTATTTATGATTATATTTCCCCCTCTCAAAATATGCTTTTAACCTTAAACTCACATTGTTTTTATGGATAACAGAAATAAATCATCTACCTTATTTCAAAAGTTAATAGTGATTTCATGTATGTTCAGATTATTACGGAGTAGGGATCAGTTTGGATCAAGCTTAGTTCATCATTAGCTCTCACAAAATTACGTGCAGTGGGAATTTTATGTATTGGTGACTTCTTTACCTCCTAGAAGGAAAATCATTGATAAATAGGCCACTGCAATAAATATCCAAATATCATCATCATTATTATTTTGTATGTCATTATAATTAGCATTATTCTTTATTGTATCACAAACTGATTTAATTGTGTTTGAAACATTCAATGTGATCATGGCTGATCATCTAAAATCAGTACCCCGTTCCTGCTTTTTCCCCATATCCCTTGATTCCTTTAGCCCGAAGAGCTAAATAGAATAGAATAGAATGCCTTTCATTGTCATTCAAACAGCTTGGTTTGAACAAAATTGTATTTTCTACAGTCTTAACATTACAAAAAAAACCAAGACCCACACTTAACACACTTTACACAAACATCCATCACAGTGAATCTCCAACACCTCCTCACTGTGATGGATGTTTGTGTAAAGTGTGTTAAGTGTGGGTACACAAAAAGCTGGAGAAACTCAGCGGGTGCAGCAGCATCTAAGGAGCGAAGGAGATAGGCGACGTTTCGGGCCGAGACCCTTCTTCAGACGTCCATGGACGTCCAGTCACTCTACACCTCCATCCCCCACCAGGACGGTCTCAAAGCCCTCCGGTTCTTCCTCGACCAGAGGAGCAACCCATACCCTTTTTTAAATAAAAAGGTATGCCAACTAAAATTAAATAGCCAGAATCTAGAATAAATCATAGAAGCATAGAAAATAGGTGCAGGAGTAGGCCAATCGGCCCTTTGAGTCAGCACCACCATTCATTCAATATGATCATGGCTGATCATCCACAATCAGTACCCCGTTCCTACTTTCTACCCATACCCCTTGATTCTGTTAGCCCAAAGAGCAATATCTAACTCTCTCTTGAAAACATACATTGAATCATGATAAACAACATATGCGCATACTGCAACAGGTTACACTTTTTCTTTGAATATAATCGATTGCTCGAGCTTCTGGACAGAAGTTACGCTTTACTTTCAAATCCTGCTCCGAAGAATCAAACACATAATCCTGGTGAACAATCAAGTGCAGTACTGACGATTAAGGACTTAGAGTGCTGTCATTCAGATTCAATGTTAAATTTGGGTACATCTTTCCTCTAGTGGGATGGAAAAGATCCAATGACAATATTTTCAAGATTGCTACTAAAACAGCCAAACATCTTGTTTACCTTATTACTGTTTGTGACTGTGTGCTGGGTACATTATAACTGTAAAAGTATTCACTGAACAAAAAAATGTTGGTCATTCTGATGTGATGGAATGCATCGTAGAAATCTTTGTCTCTTTAAAAAATTATTATGCTGTTGCTTTGTGTACTTTTCTCAAATAGTGGGATAACATAGAACTAATGAATGAGTGATTGATGGTCGGAGTGCACTCGATACGCCAAAGGGTCCGTTTCCATGTTCTATCTCAGAATTAGTAGTTCTTCTCTGCCTGCTGAGTATGTCATAAGTAGATAGGGTAGTCAAAAAGGCTTTTGGCACATTGTCCTTCATCAATCAGAATATTGAGTATAGAAGTTGGGAGGTTACGTTGCTGTTGGATCTACTGAATCCCACGACAGAAAGCAAAGAACCAACGACACTTAGCTGAGCCATGACCTCACGTTTATTCCAGAAGCCCCTTGTACCTTCATTCTCACCAATTATAACCCGAGTGCAGATAAGGCCAATTAGTGCGTCTTGTGGTGGGGACTGGCAGGTGTCCAGCCAAAAACTAGTCGGACACGAGTTGTGTGCACTAGACATGTTTATTCTTCTGCAATACAGCTCCTTCCCTCTCACTGGCGTTGCCCGGCCTTAAATAACAACTCAGATACCGACCCCGTGAGTTGCGCCTCCCCCACCAAGACGCCGCCCTCTAGATGGTTCGTCGTGACCTTCCGTTGCGATCAGATGTCGCCACATGCCCCCACCCCCCCCCCCCCCCCCCCACATCCCCCCCCCCCCAGAAGCAGAGGCACCGAACCGCACAGGACGTCGCTCGAGACGGCCCGAACGCATAAATACAACCCCGCGCCCGAGGGCTTGCTCGGTTCGGAAGAATTTCTGGGAGCCCAGGACGACGGAAGCCCACGACGAGGATGTTGAGCCACATGGACTGGCTCGCTCAGGTCCAAGTAGGCCGGTTCCAAACGAGCCACAGACACCGTTTCACGCCGGCCTCCCATGTCCAAATTGAATGTAGTAGGCCCGTGCGCAGCAAGTGAAAGGGACCTTCATACGGGCGCTGCAAGGGGGACCTGTGGGAGTCACAGCGAAGAAAAACGTACGGGCAGCCCGTCAGTGGTAGTTGCACATGGGAAGGGGCCACTCCATGATGCGACGTTTGGATGGGAGATAGGGCACCGACCCTATCCCGCAAGCGGATCAGCACCGATGACGGGGGTTCCTGGGACCTATCAGCAGCAGGGACCAACTCCCCAGTGAGCAGAGCACCATGTACCAACTCCGCGGAGATCCTCCTTGGGGGCCGTCCAAATCCCCAACAGGACCCACGGCAACTCGTCTATCCACCCTGGGCCTGTGAGCCGAGCCTTCAGGGCAGCCTTCAGACAGCGGTGGTACCATTTGATTGGGGATGGTATGCTGTTGTGTGGTGGAGCTGCATCCCCAACAGGCGGGCCATGGCGGACCATAGTTCAGATATACACTGAGCGACCTGGATGTGATGTGCGGTGGAACCCCAAAGCGGGCAATTCAGGCTGCTACGAGGGCACGAGCACACGACTGCGTTGAAGTGTCCATGAGCGGGATGGCCTCTGGCCACCGCGTAAAATGGTCGACCACCGTAAGCAGGTGTGAAACACCCTGGGATGGAGGCAGCGGCCCCACGATGTCCACGTGTATGTGATCGAACCGCCGGCGTGGCACAGTGAATTATTGAATGGGCGCCCGGACGTGTCTATGTACCTTTGATGTCTGGCACGGGATGCACGCCCGGGCCCAGTGAGCGACCTGCTTCCGAAGTCCATGCCACATAAGCCTGCCACCATAGCGACCGAGGCCCGGATGGATGGGTGGGTCCAGCCCATGGATCACCTCAAACACGCGATGGCGCCAGGCCGCCAGAACGATAGGCCTCGGTTGACCCGTGGATACGTCACAGAGGATGGAACCCGAGGGACCCAATGGCAAATCCTCAAGCACCAAGCCAGAGATCGCGGTGCGGTATGCCGGCATCTCATCCGCTGAGTCGGAGTAATCTATCTCCGAGGCCGGGTTAAGCACGGCTGCAATTGCCGGACGGGACAAAGCATCCGCCACGAGGTTGCATTTCCCAGCGATGTGCCGGACGTCCGTTGTATATTCCGAAATAGCTGCCAGCTGGCACTGCTGACAAGCAGACGAAGGATCCGAAACCTTCGCAAACGCAAATGTGAGGGGCATGTGGTCCGTGAAGGCTACGAAGGAATGGCCCTCGAGGAAGTACCGTAAGTGCCGCACTGCGAGGTGTAAGGCGAGCAACACCCGGTCGAAAGCGCTGTAGCGCTGCTCCGCAACCCTCGGGTGCCAGCTAAAGAAGGCGCAAGTCCGTCAACAGCCGTTAATGGACTGTTCCAAAACGCCGCAGACTCGGACGCATCCACGATAAGGGCTGTGGGGGCGTCAGCTGACGGATGCACAAGCATAGTCTCCCGAGCCAAGGCCTCCTTCGCTTCTTCAAACGCCGCCATGGCGACAGCGTCCCACTGTATCTGTCACTGCTTGCCCGTTAGCAACTGAAAAAGTGGCCGCAAAGGTTTGGCAGCCGCCGGAACGAACGGGTGGTAAAATGTGACCATCCCTACGAACTCCCGGACGCCACGTACCGTAGCAGGCCGCGGGAACTAGCGGATTGCCTCAACCCTGTCCGGCAGAGGCACTGCTCCGTGCCGTGTCACCCGATGCCCCAGGAATGTTGATGGCCCGAAGGCCGAATTGGCACTTGCCAGAGTTAATTACGATGCCATGGTCACTGAGGCGCTGGAAGAGTGGATGCAGGTGGCCGCAGTGTTCCTCACGCGAGCGACTTGCCACGAGGATGTCGTCCAAACAGGAAGTCGGGCCCGCGCACCACGTCTTCCATCAGGCGCTGAAAGGCCAGCGCGGCATTCTTGAGGCCGAAGGGCATCCGCAGGAACTCGAACAACCCGAACGGGATGATAATTGCCGTTTCGGGGACATCCTCCGGTCGCATGGGGATCTGGTGATAACTCCGGACTAGGTCGATCTTAGAGAAGAACCTAGCCCCGGCCAGATGTGCTGAGAAATGTGGGGAATGGGGTAACGGTTAGCGGTCGTGGCCTCGTTAAGGCGGCGGTAGTCCCCGCACAGCCTCCAGCCGCCGGACACCTACGGCACCATGTGCAGCGGGGAAGCCATGGTCTGTTGGAGCATCGAACGATACTCCAAAACTCCGCCATTGCTATGAGGAGCTTGGCAGGAGCGAGCCCACGGGCGTGAGCGTGAAGCGGTGGACCCGATGTCAGAATATGGTGCATGACACCATGCCTCAGGCTGGCTGAGCCAAACTTGCGGGTGACAATGTCCGGGAACTCAGCCAGTACCTGGGCGTAGACATTGTCCACCGTCGCTACAGGGTTGCTGACTGGCGCTGCGGGTGCAGTGGAGTGCAAGGAGATCTTCTCAAAAGTTGACGCGTGGATGCGACGTTGGCCCTTCACGTCCACGAGGAGCGATTGTGCCCGCAAGAAATCTGCGCCCAGCAGCAGCTTGGCCACGTCCGTGATGATGAAAGGCCAGGTGAAATGGCACGCGCCGAAAATGACGGGAATGCCATATGTGTGGTTTGAACTGCCATTCGCAGCAGTTAACGGGGGGGCGCCTCTCACCAGCGTGAAGGTCGAGTCCAGAAGGGAGCAATACGCTGTCCTTGCCCCCGTATCCACCAAGAATCTGAGCCCCGAGCACCGGTCCCAGATATACAGTCGGCCACCGCAGTGACTATCGGCGGCCGGTGCTGCCGTTTCCCGGTAATGAACATGGCTGGTGGCATTGGCGGGCTGCTGAATCCCTGCGCTGGTGGTAAAAACACCACATTCTTCTCCTTGGATTTCCTGGGTCCTGCTCAGCCATCCTCCTCTCCTGTGTCACTTGTCTGGTCTGTGGCTTGTGGGCGTGGCCCTCTTGTCGCCTGGGTCGCTGGGCCAGCCCAGTTGTTGAATCAATCCGGTCCAGCGATTCCGGCAGCTCCAGGTTTTCCAGTGTGCCCACCTGCTGCTAGTGAGAGTTCCACAGTTCTTCAGCATGGGCCGCTAGCCGGATGGGATCTTCAAAGTTCTCCCACACGAGCTGCTGGCGGAGGTCTCGTGGCAACTGCTGCAGGTAGGTGAATTCAAAGAACGGACAGGGCATGTGGTCGCCCATGAGAGTGAGCATCTCGCTCATGAGGACCGAGGGCATCCGGTCGCCGAGCCCGCCCATGTTAAGGGCGTGACAGGCGTGCTACATTTGGCTCAGCCCTTAGATCTGGAGCAACAGCTCCTTGAGGCCTGTGTATTTCCCCATGACCGGTGGGTTATCCAGGTGAGGAATGACCTCACCGGCCGTCTGCAGGTCAAGGGCGCTTACCACATAATGATAGCGAGTCTCGTCAGTTGTAACGCCGCAGATGTGAAACTGGGATTCGGCCTGTCAAAACCAAACCCTCGGTTTCGAGGTCGAAAATGTAGCCAGCTTCAGGGTGACTGCGTTGACTTCGGCCTCGTCATCAGGTGCCGCCACAGTCTGACCTTGGAGTTGATATTGCGCTCTTGTGGCTGGACCTACTCGTGAGGCTGCTGGAGAGTCGCCAACGATGCCAGGCTGTATGCAAAACCAACGTGGGCGTGAAGGCGCCACAGCTTCCCCCCTCAGCCACCGAGTTATACAAGGGGGCGATTGCCTGGCTTTGTCCTGCCCTGTACCGGTCTGGCGGATTGATTTTATGGGCTGATCGTGGTTGGTACTGCAGACAGGAAGTGTTGTGGTCTTGTGACTTTGCCGGTTCAGTGGGTGAGGTAGTTGGTTGGTTCTCGACGTATGCTGGCTTTAACCGGGCGACGTATACGGTGTCAGTTTTTCAGTACCTTTGGGTAGGCCTTGGATGACTTGGTAAGGGCCATTCTATGCTTGCTGAAGAGGTCGGCGGGCGGCGTTATGTCGGACCAAAATATATGTGCAGCGTTGGAGGTCAGCAGGCACATGGACCATTGCAGGTGTTCGCCATGTCGGTGTTGGCCTGAGTAGCTGCATCGTTCGCCGTAATCGATCAACATATTTGCTTGGATCATAATATCTGTCTGTGGGGATTGGTTCAACAAATTCGCCGGGCAGCTTCAGAGTTGTGCCATAAACCATTTCCGCTGACGAACATCCTTGGTCTGCTTTCGCCGCAATATGAATGCCAAGCAGAACCAGAGGCAACCGCTCACTCCAGTTCGACGTGTCTCCTCTGGCCACCAGAACGACTTTCAACTGCTGATGGAACCGTCCAATCAGGCCGTTCGCTTGTGGATGATATGCAGTCGTTCGAATCCGGTTCGTACCCAAGAGGTCGGTTAGTGTTTGAAACAGCGCAGACTCGGATTGCGGTCCTCGATCTGTTGTGATCGTACTGGGGGTCCCAAAGACTGAAATCCAACGGTCAACAAAGCGCGGGCTATTGTTTCCTCTGAAATGTTGATGACTGGGATAGCATCTTGCCATCTTGTGAACCGGTCTTCACAATGAGCAGATAGGTGTAGTGGGCCGACCAAGTCCAGGTGCACGTGCTCGAAACGGGTGTTTGGTACAGGAAACTCACCGAAAGGGGTCCAAGTGTGCCTGGATCTTGGATTGTTGGCACGGTAGACAAGTCTTCGCCCATAATCCAACGTCATGCATGATGAAAGGCCAGATGAAACGTTCGGAGATTAGTTTTATCATAGCCTTCATGCCCGGATGAGATAGGTTATGCAACACGCTGAAAACTTCTCGATGCATCGTCCTAGACACAAACAGCCTTGGTTTGTCAGTGGAAGTGTCACATATGATGGTTTCTCTAGTGTCACATATGATGGTTTCTCTCGTGTCACCGACATGTACATCTTCCAATTATGGGCTGTATGCGTCCGGTAGTAATGGATAAGATTGGGATCAGTATGCTGCGTGCATTCCAACATGTCGTCTATGAATGCGCAGACGAAATAAAGGCCGGAGTGTATGGGTCCATGAAACGCTGGAACAATTGTATTGAATTCCGTAAACCAAACGGCATCCGTAGAAATTCGAACGTCCCGAATGGAGTGACCACGGCTGTCTTGGGAATATCGGCAGGTTCGACCAGAATTTAATAATACGCACGCACGCTTGCGAACACCGCTTACCCTGTAGACTTGCTTAGAAATCCTGCAAATGTGGGATGCTGTATCGATCTGGAATAGTGACATTGTTTAGTGAACGGTAGCCGCCGCAGGTCTCCAATCTCCGGGGGACTTTGGGACCATGTGAACAGGTGATGCCCAGCAGCTCTTAGACCTGCGGATGATCCCGAGCTCCAATATATGGTCCAATTGACCTTTGCAGAATTGGCCTTTGCAACTTTGAGGCAATCTACGGGTAACCTGCGCGCTCTTGCTGAAACTGGAGGGCCGCGGGTCTGAATATGATGTGTGGCAGAATGTTTGATATCGTTGTGCCGGTAAGACGGAGTTATTAGTCATGGAAATGGTTTAAGTAACTCCTGATATGGGGCGGTGCTGGGTTGGAGGCTGGTAAGGTGAGAGATAGCCATTGCCGGACGGCAGATGCAGTTCACCTATGTGTGGGTGCAGTAATCACTTAAGTGCCAATTTTTTAAATCCACCAGCTAAAAAATGTGTGAATCCGCTCCGATAATGAGTTTTGATGCGACGACGACTGTGAAATTCCAGCAAAACGTTTTCTGCAGGCTGAAGTCGAGCGTGACTGATTTCTGACCAAATATCTGTATGCTAGAATTGGCCGCGGCGGTGAGAACACATCCGGGCTTTTGGGAACTGGGTGGAACGACGGAAAAATCAGCGCCGGAGTCAATGAGATATTGCATACCCGAAAGACGGTCGCTGAGTAAAAGGCTGTGACTAGTTTTCCTACGGGCAGCAGTTGCCTCTACTGCCGGGCCTCGTCGTATCCCGGGTGTTCTTCTTCTTCTTGTGTATTGCGTGCACAGCCTAAAGTTGTCTGATAATTTGTTCTGTTAACGAAGAAACTGCAGATGCTGGAGAATCGAGGGTTACACAAAAAGCTGGAGAAACTCAGCGGGTGCAGCAGCATCTAAGGAGCGAAGGAGATAGGCGACGTTTCGGGTCGAGACCCTTCTTCAGACTTGTTCTATTTGATCGTATTTGATTGTGCACGCCGGGTTGATTGCAATTTTGTCGAAACAGGGCGGACCACGTGATGGTTGCAATCTCCCACCCCATCCCAGGTGTTGATGTTTGTAGAAGGAGCAAAGAGGTTGACACGACCAGTCCGCAGCACCATATTTCTAGTGTTTCCAGCAGATGCGTTGGTCATCGCCTGTGCCCCATCCCACCCCCAAGGTTTGCGTTAAACCCGAAACGTGAATGGTTCTGCTGGGTTGCCATAGCCTCGACCTGTACAGTGAGCCCTGCAATTTGCTGTTCCCGCTGTGAATTTTCCAGCTTTACTGTTGTTGCATTAACCACAGTCACCTGCAGTGACTTGGTTGTCTCCATGACAATGTCGGCCTGTTTTGCGAGCTTGTCTATGCTGGCCGATTGAAACATATCTATCAGGTGCCCCAGCACCTGAGTAGGCATGCAGCGGAGAAACGTCTGTTTCCAGACATTACCGTCAATTTTTTCGTCCACCGCCAGCCTGCGCCATCTCCGCAGCATTTGTGATTGCCACCTATCGCCGAGATTACCATCTCCCAGCAGCTCTGAAATGCGGGCTTGCTTTGAGGGCTGTGTTAGCTCCAAGATAGCAGATTTAAGTACGTCATATGGTATAATTTCTTCAGGATTAAGGAGAACGTCCTCTACTTCCCATGCAATCTGCTCTGGAAGACGAGCTGCTTGGAACCCGAATTTTGTCCGTTGGCTCGTGACAATCGAGCTTCTAGTATTGAAAGCCACGCTCTCACGTTGGTTGTAAAAAGAGTTGAGACGTCGAGTTTTTCTTCGTCGACTGACACCGTGTAACTTCTATCGTCATACATTTCGTGAGCAGGTGGAAGATTGCATGTAGCAACGGGGTCACCAGTTGTAGGATCTACTGAATCCCACGACAGAAAGCAAAGAACAAACGACACTTAGCTGAACCAGACACCTTGTCTCACGTTTATTCCCGAAGCCCCTTTTACCAATCTCACCAATCATAACCCATGTGCAGATCAGGCCAATTCGTGCTTCTGACCTTAGAGTTGTTATTGAACTCTTGTAGCTGGACCTTCTCGTGAGGCTGCCGACGAGTTGCCAGCGAGTTTCCAACGACAGACTGTATGCAAAACCATCGTGGGCGTGAAGGCGCCACATTGTAGTTGTATAAGACGTTGATGAGGCCGCATTTAGAGTATTTTGTTCAGTTCTGGGCACCATGTTATAGGAAAGATGTTGTCAAGCTGGAAAGAGTGCAGAGAAGATTTACGAGGATGTTGCCAGGATTAGAGGGTCTGAGCTATAGGGTGAGGTGGAGTAGGCTGGGACTTGGAGCGCAGGAAGATAAGGGGTGATCTTATAGAGGTGTAAAATCATGAGAGGAAGAGATCGAATTGATGCACAGAGTCTCTTGCCCAGAGTAGGTGAATCGAGAACCAGAGAACATTGGTTTAAGGTGAAGGGGAAAAGATTTAATAGGCATCTGAGGTGTAGCACTTTCACACAAAGGCAGAGATGCCAAGTGTCCCGGATTCGCCGTATTTTGTACCGGCGAAAATAACTCTTTTTACGGTGTTCCGGCAGCCAAACATGCTGTTACCGAACACCGCCGCGCCGGTGTTCCTCCCGTGGTGAACGCCGGCGCCATGTGTCCCCGGTTTGCCGGCCCGCGCGATCAGCGGCACTTTGCCGGGCCCTAGTGTCCGCGCTGGTGCGCAGTTGGGGAGGGTTGCCGGGCCCCAGTGGCCGCGCGTGCGCAGTGGGGGAGGGTTGCCCGGGCCCCAGTGGCCGCGCGTGCGCAGTGGGGGAGGGTTGCCGGGCCTGGCGCCATTTCGAGCCACGCCACGCCCGGCCCAGAGACCGGGCGGCGCCGGCCCGCGCGATCAGCGGCACTTTCTTGCCGGCAGCCGGCCGCTCGCGGCAGCCCCATCACCGGGCCTCCCCCCCACCCCCACCCAGTGCGCAGGCGCAGACCCGCCGGCAACCTTGCCAAGTGCGCATGTGCCGCACCCGCCCGCCGGCAGCCCGCTGATCTGCACCAGTGCGCAGGCGCATAGCCGCCGGCAACAACCCCAAGTGAGTATGTTACGGAGAGAAATGCATTTAACCCCATTTGTTACGGACAAATGGGTTGAATGTTACTGTGAACTAAATTTAGGGTTGGCATCTCTGACAAAGGGTGGTTGGGGTATGAAACAAGCTCCCAGAGAAGATAGTTGATAATCCCTATCCCAACATTTAAGAAACAGTTAGACAGGTACATGGATAGGATAGGTTTGGAGGGAAACAGGTCGAACCCAAGGAGGGTCCGTAAAAACTCCAGCCAGTTGGTCCGCACAGGTGTTTAGAACACGACCGGGTATTTCAGCAGGTCCAGGCGCTTTTCAATGGTTCACCCCTCTGAAGGATTTCCTGACGTCGGCCTCTGTGACTGAGATTGAAATACCATCACAGCGAATGGGGGCTCGGGAAAGCACATCAGTATTCTCCCTGTCAAAGCGTGCGTAAAACGCATTGAGCTCGTCAGAGAATGATGTTTCGCCGACATTCGTGCAGCCTTCTGGTTTCGCCTTGTTGGAGGTGATTGCATTCAGGCCCCGCCACAGCTGCCGAACATCTGTCTCATCCTCCAGTTTGGAGCAGAAGTCCAAACCAATCTCCCAGAAATACCAGAGGATCTAGTGGGAGGGAGGAACTGAAGGGAATCCACATTAGTCAGGAAATAATGTCAGGTAAACTGTTGGGACTGAATGCAGATAAATCCTCAGGGCCTGATTGTCTGCATCCCAGAGTACTCAAGGAGGTGGCCTCTAGAAATCGTGGATGCATTTGTGATCATTTTCCAATGTTCTCTCGACTATGGATCAGATCCTGTGGACTGGAGGGTAGCCAATGTAACCTCACTTTTTAAGAAAGGAGGGAGATAGAAAACGTGGAATTATAGACCAGTTAGCCTTACGTCAGCCGTGGGGAAGATGCTTGAGTCGATTATTGAAGACGTAATAGCAGCGCATTTGGAAAGCCATGACGGGTCAGTAAAAGTCAGGATGGATTTATGAAGGGGAAATCATGCTTGACTAATTTTTTGAGGCTGTAACAAGTAGAATAGATAAGGGAGAGCCAGTGGATGTGGTGGATCTGTACTTTCAAAAAGCCTTTGACAAGGTTCCACACAAGAGATTAATGTGCAAAATTAGAGCACATGGTATTGAGGGTAGGGTATTGACATGAATAGAGAACTGGTTGGCAGAGAGGAAACAAAGAGTAGGAATTAACAGTTCCTTTCCAGAATGGCAGGCAGTGATGAGTGGGGTGCCGCAAGGCTCAGTGCCAGGACCCCAGTTATTTACAATATTAACGATTTAGACGAGGGAATTAAAGGTAACATCTCCAAGTTTGCGAATGACACAAAGCTGGGGGGCAGTGTGATCTGCGAGGAGGATGCTATGAGGCTGCCGGGTGACTTGAATAGGTTGGGAGAGTGGGCAGGTGCAGTATAATGTGGATAAGTGTGAGGTTAACCACTTTGGTTGCAAAACCAAGGGGGCAGATTATTATCTGAATGGTGTCAGATTAGGAAAAGGGGAGGTGCAACGAAACCTGGGTGTCCTTGTACATCAGTCACTGAAAGTAAGCTTGCGGGTACAGCAGGCAGTGAAGAAAGGTAATGGCATGTTGGCCTTCATAGCGAGAGGATTTGAGGATTCATGGAGATCTTACTGCAGTTGTACAGGCCCCTGGTGAAACCGCTCCTGGAATATTGTGTGCAATTTTGGTCTCCTAATTTGAGGAATTGCTATTGAGGGAGTGCAGCCTAGGTTCACCAGGTTAGTCCCGGGATGGCGGGACTGTCAAATGATGAAAGAATGGGTCGACTGGACTAATATTCACTGGAATTGAGAAGGATGCGAGGTGATCTTATAGAAACATAGTAAATTCTTAAGGGATTGGACAAGCTAGATGCAAGAAAAATGTTCCCGATGTTGGGGTAGTCCAGAACCAGGGGTCACAGTTTAGGAATAAGGGGTAGGCTGTTTAGGACTGAGATGAGGAAAAACTTTTTCACGCAGAGAGTTGTGAATCTGGAATTGTCTGGCACAGAAGGCAGTGGAGGCCAATTTACTGGATGTTTTCAAAAGAGAGTTAGATTTAGCTCTACGGGTACTGATTGTGGATGATCAGCCATGATCATATTGAATGACGGTGCTAGCTCGAAGGGCTGAATGGCCCTCTCCTGCACCTGTTTTATATGTTTCTAAATTAGGAGTAGTTTAGTTTAAAGATTGTTGGTTAATGATCAGACTCACACAAAGTGATTAGAATCCATAGTCTTTTATTAGCAACTCTGCAGAGGAAACTCAAAGAGCTTTCATCTCAGCATGCATACCACTGGTCTAACAGAGAGAGGGAGAGATAGAGAGTTACACAAAAAGCTGGAGAAACTCAGCGGGTGCAGCAGCATCTAAGGAGCGAAGGAGATAGGCGACGTTTCGGGTCGAGACCCTTCTTCAGACTGGTCAGGGATCAGGGAAACGAGAGATATAGACGGTGATGTGGAGAGATAAAGAACAATGAATGAAAGATATGCAAAAAAGTATCGATGATAAAGGGAACAAGCCATTGTAAGCTGTTTGTGGTGTGAAAATGAGAAGCTAGTGCGACTAGGGTGGGGGAGGGAGATAGAGATAGAGGGATTGCCAGGGCCCGAGGGCTGAGGGAGAGGTGGGAAGGGGAGGAGACAGCAAGGGTTAACAGAATTGAGAACATTCAATGTTCAAGCCCAGAGGATGCAGACTCCCCAAGCGGAATATGAGGTGCTGTTCCTCCAGCTTGCGGTGTTGCTCGCTCTGGCTGTGGAGGAGGCCCAGGACCGAGTGGTCGGATGCGGAATGGGAGGGGGAGTTGAAATGCTGAGCCACCGGGAGGTCGGGTTGTTTTTTGCGGACCGAGCGGAGGTGTTCGGCGAAACGATCGCCAAGCCTCCGCTTGGTCTCACCGATATAGATCATCTGGCATCTGGAGCAGCGGATGCAGTAGATGAGGTTGGGGGAGGTGCAGGTGAACCTCTGTCGGACCTGGAAGGACTGCTTGGGTCCCTGAAAGGAGTGGAGGGGGGAGGTGAAGGGACAAGTGTTGCATTTCTTGCGGTTGCAAGGGAAAGTGCCCGGGGAAGGGGTAGAGCGGGAGGGGAGGGAAGAATTGACAAGGGAGTTGCGGAGGGAGCGGTCTTTGCGGAAGGCAGATGGGGGGAGATGGGAAGATGTGGCGGGTGGAGGGGTCACGTTGGAGGTGGCGAAACTGGCGGAGGACTATGTGTTGTATTTGCCGGCTGGTGGGGTGAAAGGTGAGGACCAGGGGGACTCTGCCCTGTTTGCGAGTGGGGGAATGGGGAGAGAGGGCAGTGTTGCGGGGTATGGAGGAGACCCTGGTGCGAGCCTCATTAATAGTGGGGGAGGGGAATCCCCGTTCTCTGAAGAATGAGGCCAGATAGAGCTCTCTAATAAGCCTGTGGGCAGAGCCACAATATAAGAGGCACTAATCTACATCCTCCCTCTTAAATAATTAAATGCAAATACAAAACTACTGAGTACTACCAAGAATTAAGGGGGACAGAGGATAGAGTGCGGTGATTGGAGGAGGGAGACGTGGCACAGACCTGCGCCTCACCCACAGCCAGGATCGATCCCGGTCTCTGGCGCTGTCCAGTCCCCACCCGAGTGCCCACCCCCCCACCCCACGCTCAATCCAACGCTAAACACAGCTCAACTCTGCCTGTCTTGCCGGGTTAACTACAGCCCTGACGGGACACCAGCGCTGCTTCTCCGCGCTGCCCATATTTCCCGCAATATGCTCAGGCAGGTTAACCAGGCAGAGTTGAGCTGGGTTTAGCGCTGCTTCTCTGCGCTGGCTGTGGGCCTGGGGTGTACAGCTCGAGTCTGACTCCCGACCTCTCTGGCCACCCGTCAGGGGGGGGGGGGGACTTGGGTGGGGACGGGACAGCGCCGGAGACCCGGCCGGGTTCGATCCTGGCTGTGCATGAGGCGCAGGGCTGTGCCACGTCTCCATCCTCCAATCACTGCACTCTATCCTCTGTCGCACCCCCCTCCTCCCTCCTCCAATCATCGCGCTTAATCATCATGTCCCGCCCCCATTGCCTGCTGACCGACGTCTCTCTCGTCCAATCGGTGCCCTCGATCAGCAGTCCCACCTCCACTGTCTCGCGGAAAGCGGAGATTTTAAAATCCGGATGACAAAAACTTGGGGGCGATGTCCCCCACCTCTCAAAACATGGGGGGGGGGGGGTCGTGTCCCCTCTGGCCCTCCCGTGTTTTCCGCTCCTGCTTTGGCTCGCTGATGCCACGCCGACAATCGATCACCTGTACACCTGTTTTCTGTTATCCCACTTACTCATCCACACCCTACACACTAGGAACAATTTACAGAGGCCAATTAACCTACAAATCTGCACATCTTTGGAATGTGGGAGGAAAACGGAACATCCGGAGGAAACGCCCATGTTTAGAGGGAGACCGTGGAAACTGCAAGTGCTACACCCGAGTTCAGGATCAAACCTGGTCCTCTGGCGCTATGAGCTTTATCAGCTGCTCAGCAGAGAATGAGGTGTTTTTAACAGCTATTCAATTGAAATACTCTACCAAAGTGTTGTCAATGCAAATCCTTCTATTTACCTGATATGAATTGTCCTCTGTGGACTAGCAACCAGCAACGTACCTGAAAATCAGGAGAGTCAGGGGGTTGAAGTTAGTGAAGAGGCTATTTCTAAGGAGAAGGTGCTTCGGAAACTGAAAGGTTTGAAGGTGGAGAAGTTACCTGGACTGGATGGACTGCACCCTAGGGTTCTGAAAGAGGCGGATTTAGAGATTGTGGAGGCATTAGTAGTGATCTTTTAAGAATCACTAGAGTCAGGAGTTGTTCCAGACTTTTGGAAAATTGCAAATATTACCCTGCTATACAAGAAGGGAGCAAAGCAGAAGAGTGGAAACTATAGGCCGATACGCCTGACTTCAGTGGTTGGTAAGATTTTATTGTAATCTTATTCCATTATAGTCCATTATAATGGATGAACTTACGGAGTACTTAGAAGTACATGATAATTTAGGACAAAGACTGCATGGATTTTGCCTAACAAATCTGTTGGAATTATTTGAGGAAGTGAAAAATAGCATAGGAGAGTCAGTGGATGTTGTTTACTTAGATTTTCAGAAAGTCTTACTATCTATTTCAGAAAGATTACTATCTAAATGGCGTCAGATTACTATCTAAATGGCAACAAGTTCAGAAAACGGGAAGTACAATGGGATCTGGGAGTCCTTGTACATCAGTCTATGAAAGTAAGCAGGCAGTGAAGAAAGTGAATGGCATGTTCGCCTTTATAACAAGAGGAATCGAATATAGGAGCAAAGAGGTCCTTCTGCAGTTGTACAGAGCCTAGTGAGACCACACCTGGAGTATTGTGTACAGTTTTGGTCCCCTAATTTGAGGAAGGACATTCTTGCTATTGAGGGAGTGCAGCGAAGGTTTACAAGGTTAATTCCCGGGATGGCGGGACTGTCATATGCGAAGAGAATGGAGCAGCTGGGCTTGTAGACTCTGGAGTTTAGAAGGATGAGAGGGGATCTCATTGAAACATATAAGATTGTTAAGGGTTTGGACACGCTAGATGCAGGAAACATGTTTCCGATGTTGGGGGAGTCCAGAACCACGGGCCACAGTTTAAGAATAAGGAGCGAGCCATTTACAACGGAAACGAGGGAAAAACTTTTTCTCACAGAGAGAGGTGAGTCTGTGGAATTCTCTGCCTCAGAGGGCGGTGGAGGCAGGTTCTCTGGATGCTTTCAAGAGAGGGCTAGATAGGGCTCTTTAAAATAGCAGAGTCAGGGATATGGGGAGAAGGCAGGAACGGGGTACTGATTGGGGATGATCAGCCATGAACGCATTGAATGGCGGTGCTGGCTCGAAGGGCCAAATGGCCTACTCCTGCTCCTATTGTCTATTGTCTTTGATAATGCGCCGCACGTGAGGCTGCTAAAGAAGATGAGAGGCCACACGGTATCCAGAGATGCCAAGTGTCCCGGATTCGCCGTATTTTGTCCCGGGGAAATAACCTTTTTACGGTGTTCCGGCAGCCAAACATGCTGTTACGGAACACCGCCGCGGTGGTGAACGCCGGCGCCATGTGCCCCCGGTTTGCCAGCCCGGCAGCTCGCAGCCACGACCAGCCCAGAAAGCTCACCAGCCATCCACCAGGCCTCCCCCCCCCACCCCCACCCCCACCCAGTGCGCAGCGGCAACCTTGCCAAGTGCGCATGTGCCGCACCCGGCCGCTGGCAGCCCACTGATCTGCACCAGTGCGCAGGCGCATAGCCGCCGGCAACAACCCCAAGTGAGTATGTTACGGAGAGAAATGCATTTAACCCCATTTGTTACGGACAAATGGGTTGAATGTTACTGTGAACTAAATTTAGGGTTGGCATCTCTGGGTATCAAAGGGAAAATACTAGCTTGGATAGCAGGTTGGCCAGAAGGCAAAGAGTGGCAATAAAGGGTGATTTATCTTGGCTGCCAGTGACCAGCAGAGTTCCGCAGGGGTTGGTGCTGAGGCTGCTAGTCTTCACTTTGTATATTGATGATTTGGTTGATGGAATTACAGGCTTTGTGGCCAGGTTTGCTGATGATACGAAGATAGGTGGAGGGGCAGGTGGTGTAGAGAAGGCAGGGACTCTGCAGCAGGACGTGGGCCGGATGGAAGAGTGGGCAGGGAAGTGGCAGATGGAATACAGTGTAGCAAAGTGTTGGTAGTTGTAATAAAGCGGTAGGCTATTTTCTAAATGGGGAGTGAATTCAGAAATTGGAGGTGCAAAGGTACTGGTGCAGGATTCCCAAAGAGTGAATTTGCAAATCAAATCGGAAGTAAGGAAGGCAAGCGCAATGCTAGCATTTATTTTGTGAGGACTAGAATACAAAAACGGATGTAATGCTGAGGCTTTATAGCAGACTACATTTGGAATATTGTGATCAATTTTGGGCCCCACATCTGAAGGAAGAATATGCTGGTGCCGGAGAGGGTCCAGAGGAGGTTTACGAGATTGATTTCAGGATTGAATGGGGGAACATATGATGAGCGTTTGACAGCACTGGGCTTCTACTTGCTGGAGTTTAGACGGATGAAGGGGGGAAACTTCATTAAAACTTACCGAATAGTGAAAGGCCTGGATAGAGTGGATGTGGAGAGGATGTTTCCACCAGTGGGAGAGTCTAGAACCAAAGATCATAGCCTCAGAATTAAAGAACGTTCCTTTAGGAAAGAGATTAGGAGAAATTTCTTTAGTTAGTTGGTGGGGAATCTGTGGAATTCATTGCCACAGAAGACTGTGGAGGCCAAGCCAATGGATATTTTTTAAGGCAAAGATAGAAAGTTTCTTAATTGGAAGTGTCAGGGGTTATGGGGAGAAGGCAGGAGAATGGGGTTACAATGGAGTGATAGATCAGCCATGATTGAACGGCGGAGTAGACTTGATGGGCAAAATGGCCTAATTCTGCTTCTGTCACTTATGCTTACAACCGGGTTGGATTGCTTATTGGAGAAACAAGGAACTGGAGATGCTGGTTTACGCAATTTTTTTTTTAGGAGTGTCTATTGTTAGCTTTGTCGTCCTGCTTGATCCTACTGTCATTTCTCTTAAATCATTCTAAATAGTCTGCTTTGAAGAATGTAGTACGTCAAATGTACATAGGTTATTGAAAGGTCATTTTCTGAGTTCACATTTTTGTTATTGTGCTCATGTTCTTGTGAAGTTATTTGTTAATACGGCCTGGCTTGTTTCTTAATTCCATTCAGGGTGTCATGAATCCACAAAGGAAAAGCTCTGTAGAATGTCAAGCAGTTAATGAAGGTAATCCATTTTCCCTCATGTATATTACGCAAATACTGTTAAGCATTCCTGTAAGACTGATGAAATAAATGCATTGAATTCTTCATATTGTTAATAACTAGTGGCTCAGGTTTATGTTCCTGACTTCCATCTTGCTCTGCCATCCTTTGAAATGAATTGTATCCTCAGCCTTCCATATGGTCATCCCCATTCTTGCTTCCAATATCATCTGAACTCCTTCAACATCTGCTTTTTGCTGTGATCTCCATTTCCTTGTATCATCCCTGCTCCTCACAACCTATTCATTCTTCACGTGCCCCAACTTAAATCTAGTATTCAATGTTATTCTGGACTTTTTTTTCCCCCTCCTGTTTCCTCTGCCCCATCACCTCTCCAATCCTAAATTTCTGAAATCATCCCATATATGTGATCTGCTCTCATGATACTGCCCTCAACAAGCTTCCAACCAGTTAGCACCTAAAAAAATGAATGCTGTGATTTTGATGCATTTACCAAGAAATTCAGCGCGATACCACTGTTTTTATACATTTGAAAATCTGTATTTCTATTGCATTTGGTGATTTTTAAAGTAGTTTTTGGTGTTGACTCTCAACCTCAACCTCTCAAATGTAAATGGGCAGTTGCTATTGCAAATCATGCTTGCAAATTTAAGCCTCATTGTAATGTGGATTAATTTGTAATTACATCATTTTTAGTGCAATGCTGATTTGGAAATTACATTACAGTGAAGTTTTTTTAGGAATTATGTTATTTCTGTTGTTGGTGTTGGTGGTGTATCATAATCCAAGAGTTTCCTCACACGATTACTTCTGCAACTAGGGGGACATGTATATACAGGTTCCGCACTGGGAACCAAGGTAGGATTCCCGTCCAGCACTTTGTGTCCTTTTTCGAATCCCTTCAAATGATTTACTGACTGGCTTAAAGAGATCCTACCTCTGCGCTGGGCACCATTCACCAAATGCATTGCAGCTACGCAGGTCATCCACTCTTAGGAAGGACAAGAACTGGGTGCATGAGAACACCACCACCTGCAGGTAGGTATCCCTTCACATCGCTCATCATCCTGAAATATTTTCCCATTCCCTCCTGAAAGTCCCTGAGCTACAGCATGGTCGGAGTAGCTTTGTCAGAACAGCAGCAAATGAAGCTCACCATCATCTTCTCTTAGGCAATAAATCCTGCCCTTGTTAACAACACCCATGTTCTGAAAACAATTCTTTATGTCATTGATAAATTTAAAATAGTTTTTTTGTTTGTCCAGTAGGTCATTTCTCACGCTAAATAATTGCAGTATCCAACACAGATTCTTGCATGACACTTGTCACGTCCTATCATTGTGGAACTTGTTCATCAACTCTATCATTTTTCTCTTACTCAACAGATCAATTGGTTCAAATAATCTTTGTTTTCAATTCCATGAATTTCAAGTGCAGACAACAATATCTTATCAAACATTCAGAAGGACACAAAGTGCAGGAGTATCTCAGCAGGTCAGGCAGCATCTCTGGAGAACATGGATAAGTGACGTTTCGGGTCAAGACCCTTCTTCAAATTCTTTCTGGGAGTCTGTTTAATTATGACAGTTTAGAATTATAATTGTTCTGATCGACAAACGTCAAGGCAAACTGACTGCGTGACATAACGACACGCAGCTCCAGCAACCCAGACTTGATAACTAGGTTAATTAGCGTCCTGAATTACCCCACATGTAGGTGGCTGTTGGGAGAATCAGGGTGGAAATGATGAGCCACAGGGATATAACTGGGGAAAATAAATAGCTGGGACTGCTTTCAGGGCTAGCAATGACTCAGTGGCCTGAATGGCCTCCTTTATGTCAAATGGAAGTATGGTTGATTCTTCCATTTTATAATGGAGAAGCTTAAAAGGCAGGAATCAACTTATTAAAGGAGATACAAGGATGCTGGTTTACAAAAAAAGACACAAAGTGCTGGAGTAAATCAGCGGGTTCGGGCAGTATCTCTGGAGAACGTGGATTGGTAATGTTTAAAGGTTTGTGGCCCTTCTTCAGACTGATTGCAGTGGGGTGGGGTGGGAAAAAAGCTTGAAGCGAGGAGGGGCAGGATAAAGCCTGGTGACTGATAGGTGGATACAGGTAAGTGTGTGTGTGTGTGTGTGTGTGTGTGTGTGTGTGTGTGTGTGTGTGTGTGTGTGTGTGGGGGGGGGGGGGGGGGGGGGGGTAGGTTATGATAGGCAGATGGTTGGACATAAATGCCAGAGATGAAAAGTAAAAAAATGTGAGTTAAGGATAGAGAAAGTGTAAATTGTGAAGCCAGAGGAAGAAATATTGGCAGAAATTTGTGACTTGTTAAACTTTGAATATGTTTTGGTGCAGGACAATATGAGTCACATTACCAGCCGTATACAGTTTTGTATTGTGCACACACACAATTTAAATATAGTTGGTCAAAGTTTATTTGGTTTCAACCTCCCTGTTAAAATTCTGATGGCCTTCCACATAGAGTTGATGTGGAAAGGATGTTTCCCATAGTGGGAGAGTCTAGGACCAAAGGTCATAGCCTCTGAATTAAATGGTGCTCTTTTAGAAAAGAGGTGAGGAGGAATTTATTTCGCCAGATAGTAGTTAATCTGTGGAACTCATTGTCACGGAGGGCTGTGGAGACCAAGTCAGTGGATATTTTTAAGGCGGAGATAGACAAATTTCTGATTAGAACTGGTGTTAAGGGTAATGGGGAGAAGGCAGGAAAATGGGATTAGGAGACAGAGATCAGCCATGATTGAGTGGCGGAGTAGACTCGATGGGCCGAATGGCCTAATTCTACTCCTAGAACTTGTGAATTCAGAATCTTGTAATGAACTAGCTAAGATTGAGGTGTGGTAAATTAGAAGAGAATCAAACATATTTTCCAGCACAACACTCTGTCCAGAATCTTTGAATGCTGACATCTATCTCCCCCCGCCCTAATATTCTCTTTCATTTTTTTTAATCACCTGTATGCATTGACTGCAGTCATGGAGATGCACTATATGGTAAATGCACTGAGTCATTTGTCCATAGAAGGGGAAACAAGCTGGAAAGGGTACAGAGGAGATTTTAAATGACGTTGCCAGGGCTGGTGGGTTTGAGCCATCGGGAAAGGTTGAGTAGGCTGGGATCTTATTCCTCGGAGCGCAGGAGAATGAGGGTCAATCTAACTGAGGTGTATAAAATCATGAGAGGAATAGATTGGGTCGAGTCTCTTGCCCAGAGTAGGTGAATCGAGGAACAGAGGACATTCAGTGCCCTCCATAACGTTTGGGACAAAGACCCATCATTTATTTATTTGCCTCAGTACTCAGTACAATTTGAGATTTGTAATAGAAAAGAATCACATGTGGTTAAAGTGCACATTGTCAGATTTTATTAAAGGGTGTTTTTATACATTTTGGTTTCACCATGTAGAAATTACAGCAGTAGGTAGGTTTAAGGTGAAGGAGATAAGATTTAATAGGAATCTGAGGGGTAACCTTTTTGTACAAAGGGTGGTGGGTGTATGGAACAAGCTGCCAGAGGAGATAGTTGAGGCAGGGACGATCCCAACATTTAAGAAGCAGTTAGACAGGTACATGGATACGAAAGGTTTGGAGGGATATGGACCAAACGCGGGGAGTTGGGACTAGTGTAGCTGGTACATGTTGGCCGGTGTGGGCAAGTTGGGCCGAAGGGCCTGTTTCCACACTGTATCACTCTATGACTAACCAGAGGTCATAGGTTTAAGGTGAGGGATGAACATTTTAATAGGAACCTGAGGGGTAACATTTTTTACATAAGGGTGGTGGGTATATGGAATGAGCTGCTGCAGGAGTTAGTTGAGGCAGGTACTATCATAACATTTAAGATATTTTGGACATGTACATGGATAGGATAGGTTTAGAGAGTTATGGGACCAAGCCGGGCAGTGGGACTAGTGTAGACAGGGCATGTTGGTCAGAGTGGGCAAGTTGGGCCGAGGATCCCGTTTCCACACTGTATGACTCTGACTATGTGAATGGGTCATTTTTGGCAATAGCACATCTATTTTTAGCCTGTTGGTATGAGTCAGCCATGGTCATATTAAATGGCAGTGCTGGCTCGAAGGGCCAAATGGCCTCCTGCACCTATTTTTCTATGTTTCTATGTTTTCTATGAGTCTTCAGTTTTCTCAATTAGATAGAAGTTTTTATTCATAACATATCAATATCGCTGGCAACTATAATGGAACCTGTTTTGCTCCAGATCTGAGAGAACTCAAGAATTAACCACGTTAAGTTTATTATCATCACAGATACCGAGGTACAGTGAAAAGCTTTTGTTTTGTATACTGTCCACTTAAAGAAATGCTTAGGCCAGACTGGCTAAGGATAGCAGATTTACACACCGAGGAGATATAATTGAACCCATTGTAAGAATTCAAAAATATCTTAGTTACCACTACTGATGGTATCCTTTAAATAATAAAATCATTTAAAAAAATAATTGAAAATCTCCTGTTGTTGGATTCCAACTCACGGACCCAAATTAATTGTCCAAGGTTGTAATACTGGACCAGTAATTAAACCACTACTTTACTGCATCTTTCCTGAAAATTGAATTCAAGTTATATCCAAAATGTACTTTTTTTCCCCCATATTATAATTGTGGCTGTGCTTCAAACGTAGACAATTGCCTGTATAGTGCTCATATATACGGAGGTTGTGAGAACTCCAATACAATTGGAAATTATTTTTTCTACACTTCTTTCATTTACTTTCATTTTTTCTTGACTGTTTTAGATCTTCAAAATGAAGGGCACTGTTCAAACAGAGTTAAGGCAAATGGTTGTAAATACTCATCTTTCAACAATAAAACATAATTTTACTTCGGAGTCACGTGAGTGACTACGTGGAAGACCCCTGTCCAGCACGCATTGCGCGACATTAGCGTTCATGCAGTGCACCGCGACGAACGGGAGTTCAAGGCGCTCCCGCTACAAATTGAAAGTCGGGCCGACAGGTAAGTTTACCGTGGCCGTGTGTCTTTCTCTCTGTGGTCTTGTGTTTCCAGGAGAATGAGCAAGGCCCGAGGAAAGAAGTCTGCAGCTCGCCCCCGTTCGTCTCCGTTGAGGAAATGCTCTTTGGAGGGGGGGCAAGAGGCGGGCGGTTATTATAACTACCGAGGCCGAGCCCAGCACCGCTAGTGCTGCCTGAGCAGCGGGCTGGAGGTACCTACAGCCGGAACCCCGGGCGGTAGTGTCCCGACGTTTCGGATGAAGAATGCCTTACCGCTCGAGAGCACAGGCAGCCGCCTAAGCGCATGGAACGGCTTATGGAGCAATTGCTCCAGCGAGATCTGCTGAGAGAGCAGCAGCAAGCCTCGCCAAGGGAGTTCAGGCACTCCCGCAGTGCCTTTTACGGCACTGGCCATTGCTTCACCTTCTTTTGAAGGCAGCATTGGCGACCAGGTCTGGGCTGGTCAGAAGAGGGGTCACTGGCTGAAGATTTCGGTGTACGCAGGGGTGTACAGGAACCAGGAAGAGCTGCTGGGTGTGGTCAACCGCTACGTGGCCATTCCACAAGCGGGTCGGCCATTAGAGCCGAAACTGCAGCCAGCATTAACCACCTGTCCTCTAAACCCCTACAAGAACAAGTGGTCAATGAGGCTCTTCAACTATATACAAGCCCCAGGAAATTGTACATCTTTGAATGTACCTGCTGTCAATAGCCAAATTTTGGGGACATTTGGGGCAGAACATCAGAAACCTGGAGTTGAAGCTCCAGAAGATCCTTAAATTCCTGACTGCAGGAATAACATCTTATGCTCGGTCCATTGATGGTGCGGACATCTCCACAAATCAGCAAGACACATTAGCTCTGCTGTGCACCACTCAATATGAGATAAATAAATTTGCGAAAGGAGATTATCAAGCCTGCCCTCAACCCTAAATTTGCGGGACTCTGCAAAACACCGGGGTCAGAACCTCCTATTCTGCTCTTTGGGAAGACCTTCCAAAAAAGGTGAAAGACCTGGAAGAAGAATCCAAGACCTTTGGTCTCGTGAGGGCAGGTTTGGGGACCGAGCAGACCCAACAAACCCAGGCGGCAGTACCCCATGGCGTCCACCAGTCGTCGACCACACTATGGGACTGGTGAAAGCTCGGGGTCCGCAACCATTCCCCGTAAGCCTTTTTTAGGGCCAGGGCCCAGAGCGGACCCCATGGAAAATGCGCCCACCCCCAAACAACATCGAGATCAACATCAACCCTCTACAAGCCCAGCAGGACGCCTCATCAACCACCCAGCGAAGAGGCAGAAGAAGCACCAATAACCATGGAGGTAGGTGGGTCTGGTTCCTCTCAGCATATGTGCAGTAGGGGCTCTGTGCTAACAGGGGGGGAATTGCACTTGTTTTTGGATGCATGGGAATCCATCACTAATGAACAAGTATATTACACAGCAGCGTTCATGGCTACAAAATTGACTTTGTCCATAAAGATTTTCCACCAGTTCAGCATATACCCAAAAGGGAAATTCACCCTCTCAGTCCAAGGAAAAACAAGAGGGTCAAGCTGAACTGATGAGATTACAAGCTAAAGGTGTCATTGAAAGAACAAAACATGAAACCTTTGGAATTTGTGTCTAATATTTTCACTAAAATCAAAAAAGATGGTGGACGACGCATCATCATTGACTTAACTACTTTGAACAAGTCTGTCAGGTATATACATTTTCAAGATGGATACTTTTGAAACAGCCAGACTATTGGTTTCTAGGGGGTACTTTCTAGCAAGCATTGATTTAAAAGATGCCTACTACTCAGTACCCATACACAAGGACCATCGAAATATTTAAAATTTATAGGATGAAACACTATGGCAATATAAAGCCTTACCAAATGGGCTAACCTCTGCTCCAAGGTGGGGTTGTTCACTAAAATCTTAAAACCTGCCTTGGCATTATTGAGGAAACAAAAAGCATATAGTCATGGCGTATTTAGACGACATTTTAATAGTAGGGAAAACCTTGGAGACAGCTATTTTGGCAGTCGCAGCCACCAAACGTTTGTTTGAAACTTTGGGGTTTGTCATACATCCAGAAAATCCAATCTTACACCGTCCACTGCCATGGACTATCTTGGATTTACGATAGATACTGTTCGCATGATTGTAACTCTGCCGAAGGGGAAAGCATCAGAATTGTTAAATTTTAGCGCTATCATGCAACAAACTCATGAATAAACATCAGCCAACCATACGGGAAGTAGCTAGAGTTTATTGGCAAAATGGTAGCAGCTTTCCCAGCTGTACAATTTGGGCCTTTGCACTATCAAAATTTGCAAAGAGCTAAAGTGCATGCATCTACAAGGCAAAAGCAAAACTCAGGTCACTTTGACCGAGCTATGAGTTTAACTGCTGAATCCATTCCATGAGTTACAATGGTGGGCGAGGAATGTAAGACTCAGCTCCAGTCCCATTATGATCACCAACCCAGTATTAACCATTCAAACGGATGCCAGTGCTTTGGGCTGGGGAGCAACTAACATGCAATCCAGCACAGGGGGCAGATGGAGTAAATTTGAAATCATCTTGCCTACAGACACGGGGGTATCAACTATTTAGAAATGTTGGGTGCGTTTTATGGGTTAAAAGCATATTCATGTAATACGCATCATGCACATGTCCGGTTGCAACTAGATAATACCACGGTGGTGGCTTATATCAATCACATGGGTGGTGTAAAGTCGATATCGTGTGACAATTTGGCCAACCTAATCTGGCAATGGTGTGTTGAAAGGCATATTTGGTTATCAGCAACTTACCTTCCAGGTAAGCAAAATACAGTGGCAGACACCAGGGCTCACGTTAGATTTAATGATAACATCGAAATGGATGTTAAATCCCAAAGCGTTTGCTGAAAGTACAAAGCAATATGCACACCAGATATCGAATCTATTTGCATCCAGGCTGAAATCACCACCGTATGTCGCTTGGGAACCAGGACCCTGAGGCAGCAGCAGTTGATGCATTCTCGCTGCATTGGGGGAAAATGTTATTTTATGCTTTTCCTTCCCTTCTGCCTCATCAGTCGGGTATTACGCAAGATTCAATTGGATTCCGCTTCAGGGAATCTTGATAATACCTGACTGGCCTACACAGCATGGTTCCCAGTGGCTTTCGACATGGCTGTTGAACACCGTTGGAATTCCCCAGCAGTCGACAGTTATTAATCCACCCAGTGTCAGGCATTAGTCACCCGTGCCATGACAGAGTCAATCTCCTGGCTTGCAGATTCTAAAAAGACCTCTACTGGGCCTGGGACTGTCTGAGGACGCCATCAACATGATGACCGCATCTCACCGGGAGTCCACCAGGAGACAATACCTGACCAATATAAGAAAATGGGAACGGTATTGCTCCAAAACAGGAACTACCTACACCACAGCTACAGCCACCAGTGTTGTGGAGTTTCTGCTTGGATTACATCGGGAAGGACTCCAGCTACAGCGCCATTAATACAGCCAGGAGTGCGTTGTCAGCTTATTTGGTTCCAGCAGCAGGACAACTGACTTTGGGGTCCCATCCACTAGTGGTCCAAAATCATGAGGGGCATTTTTAACACCAATCCCCCTAGGCCTAGGTACACTCAGTATCTGGATGTCAGCATAGTACTGACGTACCTTAGGGGATGGCCACCCACCCAGGTCACTTACTCTGGAACAACTTACACTGAAATCAGTCATGCTCCATGGCTCTAGTGTCAGCTCAAAGGGTACAGTCCCTCCACCTTCTGAGGCTGGACAGCATGACAGAGTCATTGGACTGTATCACATTTCACATTCAGGGGCTGGTCAAACAATCTAGACCAGGTACCACGCCTCCAGACAATTATGGAGTTCCGGGCATATTCCCCCACCTGACCCACGGTTGTGTGCCAGACCCATCTCGCCAACTACATAGACACAACATATACTTAAGAGGGAGAGAAAAAGCCTTATGGATAAGCCACAAGAAGCCTCATGGTCAGGTGACGAGCCAAACCATTTCAAGGTGGCTCAAGCAGGTGCTTAAGTCCGCAGGAATCGATACTAATGTGTACAAATCTCATTCCACCAGGGCTGCACTACGTCGGCGGCTAGGCAAATGGATGTGCCTATGGACATATTTCTGGCCAGAGCAGGATGGTCCTCGGAAAGAACTTTCCAAAGGTTTTATAATAAGCCGTGGCGGAGCCTGCTACATTTGCAGACAGAATTTTAGAGTCTGCAGATAATATTTTAATTTAAGCCCGGGGGGGGAGCTCTCTGTTTTTTGTTGTTATTAATAAACCTTTTTTGTTCACAAACAGGTTATTGTTGATTGTATAACATGCTTCCTCCCTCTAAGGTCTTCAGGCAGTGAGTGAAGCATGTGCTGGTACACGGTTCGGATTCACAGAGCTTTGAAGTCTTCACGTAGTCACTCACGTGACTCCGAAGTAAAATTAGTAAGATTAAATGAGAAACTTACCAGTTCGAAGTTTGATCTGTATTTTATGAGGAGTTACGATGAGGGATTACGTGCCCTCCGCTCCCACCCTTATTATACGATCAACTGGTAATTAAGTTCTTATTTTTTCTTTACTATAATTTATTTCAATTGTGTTTTTTCTGTGAATCCACACCGCTGCATTTGAAGAAATGTCGCGCATGCGTGCTGGACGGGGTCTTCACGTAATCCCTCATCGTAACTCCCCTCATAAAATACAGATCAAACAGAGTTCGAAGGCAAATGGTTGTAAATACTCATCTTTCAACAATAAAACATAATTTTTTTATGTTACAATTTTTTTTTGCCAGGCAGACCAACAAACTGGACACAAAATCTGTGCTTATCAAAACAAAGAATGACATGCAATATATCTTCCAATAATGAAGATGTGGGAAGAAGGAGGCCAAATTGCCTCATTGCTTCCATGATCTTTGGGATGGAGATGTGGTTTAATGCAGATGGATGGGCAAACTACAAACTGCAGTTATCAGTCTGGAAGAAAACAGTTTTGAAATCATCTCTGGTTGTTTCATTGGCTGTCAAGAGATGTATGACAAAAATGTAGCACCAATTTATTTCATTGAATCTCTTCCAATCACTGCATTGAGAAAATATCAATACTGCTTAGGTATCAGTGAATATTTTCTATTTCAATTCTGAGCAATCTGCTGATGTTACATACAGCTGTTGCACGTATATGGTATATTGTTTACCCTGTAAATAAATCTGATAATGTTTCAAATCAAAAATGATCAAAATTCAATAATGATGAAAGCTTATAGTGATCGCGGGTGATATTCTGGAATGCTAAACCACACACGCACACGCGCGCACACACACACACACACACACACCCCTCCTGTCTTCATTCCAAGGAAAACAAACACATCCAGTTTCTCCTCATAAGTATGCCAAGCAACATCCTGGTGAACACAGACACAAAATGCTGGAGTAACTCAGCGAGACAGGCAGCATCTCTGGAGAGTTAATGGGTGACGTTTGGAGACCCGAAACGTCACCCATTCCTTATCTCCAGAGATGTCGCTGAGTTACTCCAGCATTTTGTGTCCACCTTTGATTTAAACCAGCATCTGCAGCTCTTTCCTACACATCCCGGTGAACCTGTACTGCTTCCACTCCTGGGTAATTCCTACTTTACGAAGCAAACAAAACTATATACAATATTTCAGAATTTCCTCACCAGTATTTTTTTCATGCCTCACCTCCCTGCTCTTATATGGCCTGCCAAATAAAGGCTAGTATCCTGTATGCCGCCTTTATTGTCCAATCTATCTGTGCTGCCACCTTCAGGGATCTTTGGATTTGTACACCAAGGTGTCTCTGTTTCTCAATATTCCCGATGGACTTACCAAAATCTTATAGAAATCTTTCATCCCCCATCCTTACAGTTTAAGTTGACCTGATTATCCAGTTAACGCTTTCATAAATTAGGGGAAAAGGTGGGTCCTGCATTATTCTTTATAGTCTTTATAGAGATGTACAAAATTATAAGGGACATACGCTGAGGAGACACGAGTAAACTTTACTCTACAGCTGGGCTGTCAGTAAGCGGAGGAGATAGGTTCAAGGTAAGGTGCGGGAAGGTTTGAAGGGATATAAAGCATATCTTTCATTGAAATGGTGGTTCAAATTTGAATGCGTTGCCCACGAAGATGGTGGTGGCAAAGACGCACAATATTTGAGAATTTAGACTCGCACTAAAAATGCCTAAGCATAAAAGGATATAGAGTAGGTGCTATAAACAGAAGTAATATTGAATACTCATTTAAATTTACTGAATAGTGAAAGGCCTGTATAGAGTTGATGGGGAGAAGGCATTTCCACTAGTGGGAGAGAGTCTAGGACCAGAGGCCATAGCCTCAAAATTAAAGCACGCACCTTTAGAAAGGGGACGAAGAGTTTATTTAGTCGGAGGGTGGTAAATCTGTTGAATTCATTGCCACAGAAGGCGGTGGAGGCCAAGTCAATGGATATTTTTAAAGCGGAGGTTGATACTGTAGATTCTTAATTAGTACAGGTGCTTGGGATTATGGGGAGACGGCAGGAGAATGGAGTTGAGAAGGAAAGATAGACCAGCCACGATTGAATGGCGGAGTAGACTTGATGGGCCGAATGGCCTAATTCTCTTCCTATAACTTATGAATATAGATGTGTACTTGATTTTCAGTGTGGACATGGTGGCCCAAGGGCTCTTTTTCGTGCTACATGACTCTATTGTTAATTATTTGTCACTTTTTCCGTGTCCATATCTTTGACAATTTCATAATTGCGTAAATTTTCCGTGACCAGATACAGGAAACCCACACCTCTTGAACAAGAACTAAAATGCATTACCCAACCCAGTTTTTGACAGACTACATACCACAGGGTTTATGTATGAGTTGTTGATTCCATTACAGTGTAAAAACTACTGTATAGGTTTTTACTAAAGTAAATGCACTGTTTGATTTTTAGTTGCTTTGTCAATGCACTAAAAACCTGTACTTTCCATTGAAGATGTTTTATAAGATTATAAGCTTTTCTTTGACGTCTTTGGACTTTTTGAAGAAATATTTCAATTTCTAATAAGCTGAACACGCAATACTAGATCTTGGCTCAAGGTCTCGGGAGTTACAGCATCAGTGAGGTTACCTCATGATCACCAGATGATTTTTCTTAAAAATCAACAAACTATTTAGTTAAATACATTAAGAAAAATCTACGTTAAAGACTGAATTAGATAATCTCTGCAAAATATATACATTTTAGCATTACAGGGCTTGAAATTAACAGTTGCCCGGGTGCCAATGGCCACCTAAAGTCCCGCCGGGCAACCTAAAAGCCGTGTCATTTTGTCCGGCTTGGCAAGCACCCGGGACACCTGCCGTTCAAAACTGAACACAATATTCCACATGCGGCCTCACGGTCTTTCACAACTATAACATCTACTTCTCTAACTTCTCTACTCCAATACCCTGACAGATTTGGACCAATGTACCAAAAATCTTCTTGACCACCCTATCTACCTGTGATGCCACTTTCATGGAACTATGTACCTGCACTCTTAAATCCTGCTGCTCTACATCACTCCCCAGTGCCCAGCCATTCATTGTGAAAGTCGTGCCCCAGTTTGACTTCACAAAATGCAGCACCTCTCATTTATCTGCAATAAACATTTACCATTCCTCAGCCCACTTGCCCCTAGTAATCAAGATCCTGCTGACATTTTTGATAACCATCTTTGGTATCTACAATATTATCCACTGTACTGTCACCTGCAAACTTACTAATCATGCCTTGCTGTCCATGGCTGCTCTCATCAACTCTTTAGTTACTCCTTCAAAAGGTTCAATCCAATTCGCGAGACACGGTCTCCCATATACTATCTTGATAGTATCCATGCTGGCGATCCTTAATCAGCCTGTCTTTTGAAATCCATAGATATCTTATCCCCCGAATCCTCTCCAGTAAGAAGGACTGCAGGGAACGATGGACCAGTGTTAGCAAATGTCCAGGCCCATTCTCACACGGAATGTGAGAAAGATAACTTGTAACTCAGCCCCCAGTGCGCCCGTATGCAAGCATCGTCTGCATATGCAATACGAGTTTGGAGTAACACGATGACATTTGGTACATAATGGCACAGACTTCTGATTTCTGGTTTTGTAAAATTGCAATTGTTGATGCTGATTCTTATAGCTTTTAAGGTTGTGCAGTGAAGATCATCTACATTACTTTGGCCACTAGGTGGACCTATGCAATGACTTTTACTGTGGTTGAGAGCAGGGAGACTCCTTTGTACATGGTTGTAGTAGCAAGTGGTCATGATAATAATTCTCTAACGTGCTCTGGCATATTATCCTTTTCCAGATCTGGAGGATGAATTGCTGAATTTGTATCCAAAGTTCCTCTCCAGGAAAGATTAAGGAATTCTCCAGAGGCTTTTGTTTCTCAGTTGGCATATGATCTTTTCTGACACATGGTCTCAGATGCTGGTGAGGCAGAAGCAGGTCGAGTGCTCTGGAATGGAGTCAAAAGCAGAGATTTACTTCCAGAGGCTTTGGAAGTCCTGCTTTCAGAGGGGGGCTGCCTAATTCTTCAAACTCCTCCTCCCGTCTCTTTTTAGTCTTTCCTTTGCCACTCCAACCACCCTCCCGCTGCTTGCTCCACCCGTTGAAACAGCCCTATGATAAACCTCCTGTCATGGTGGGGAAATGAGTCGCTGCCCTGAGGTGAGGATGAATCCACTCCCATCAACTGTGAGAAATGCACTGGGAGACACAAATCTGGCTGCAGACAATGGAACACTTCAAAATCAGGGTCCCCTACTGGATCACGCTAGGACAACTTAGCAACTGGGACGGGGAGAAATTGTATAAGCAGTTTCAGGCAGCATCATTCAGCATCAAGTGTTTGTTTGCCTGAGACACAAAAGGACACAAAGTGCTGGAGTAACTCAGCGGGTCAGGCAGCGTCGCTGGAGAACATAGATAGATGATGTTTCAGGTTGAGACCTGAAAAAGAGTCTCAAGCCAAAACGTCACCTATCCATGTTGTCCAGAGATCCTGCCTATATCCTTGTTTTTATCAGGTTTTCCTGAGACCTTGGCCAGCTTCAGGCCTTGTTGAATGGACAACGTGCTATCATGTCTGTCTCCCTTAACCGGTCTTCCCAGTTCTACTTTTAAAAAAAATGTTCATAATTATGGGGCATTCTTTCACAAGTGAACAAGTTCACAGTTACAGCCAGAACACTTGCTGACCTCAGTAGCAGACAAAGCATTCCAAAAAATAGGTAAATCAAGTGTACATGACAAAACATAATTTGAATACCAATGTTTTGCAAGCTCAGCATCTCCAAACTAAACCTAAACTTTTAATTTTAGTTTAGAGGTACAGCACAGAAACCGCCCCTTCGGCTCACCAGGTTCGCACCAACCAGCGATCCCCGCACACTAACACTATCCGACACAGACCCGGGACAATTTTCAATTATACCAAGCTAATTAACCTGCAAACCTGTACGTCTTTGGAGTGTGGGAGGAAACGAGAGATCCCGGAGAAAACCAACTCAGACACGGAGAGAACGTACAAACTGCGTACAGACAGCACCCCATAGTCAGGATCAAACCTGGGTCTTTGGTTCTGTAATCCAGCAACTCTACCACTGCGCCACCGTGCTATGTTCTGCATACGCTGTAGCTGAAAATCCTATAATCACCCATGACCAGATCCTCTTTGGATTTTACCACAGCATAAATGGCTTTATAGTACTGCAACACTTCAGTAGTTTCAGGAGGATTAAAAGTGAAGGATGTGATAGGGGTTTAGGTTTAGTATTGTCATGTGTACTGAGGTACAGTGAAAAAATTGTTTTGCACGGTATCCAATTAGATCAAATCAATTAGATCCAATTAGATACTATACATAAATACACTCGTCAAAATCAAATACAACAAGGCAAAGGGAAAGATGCAGAGTGCAGAATATGGTTCTCAGCATTGTAGCGCTGATCAACATTGTAATTCTTTGTCAATGTTCCGTAGACAAAGTCCAATGTCCCCTGTGGGGTAGAGGTGAATCGAACAGCACCCTATTTTATAGAAGAACCATTCAGAAGCTTCTTAAAAGAGGGGCAGCTGTTTCTGAGTCTGCAGATGCACACTTTCAAGCTTCTGCACCTTCTGCTGGGTGGGAGCAGGGAGAAGGAGAAATGACCGGGGTGGGTGGGACAAGTCTTTGATTATGTTGTGTGCAATGTGAAGTGTAGATGGAGTCAATGGTGGGAAATCATGTATTATTTCTAATTCCTCAGGAAGTATACGCATTGATGTGCCTTCTTGGCTATTGTGTCGATGTGATTGGTTCATCACAGATATTGGCAATATTAACACCAAGGAACTTGAGGCTCTCGAACCATTTTCACTTTGGCACCATTGATTGCTTAAGTCGATAACTAGCTCCTTCATCTACTGCAATAATAGGATTAAGACTGTGCTGGTTAACTCAATAACTTCTTAGTTGATTGTTCCTTAACCTGGTGATGTGAGTCATCAGGCTTCTATAACTCCTCTCTGACTGTAATAACTGGAAGAGGGCCTTACCCGGATGGTGAGGATCCTTGATAATGGGTTGCGCCTTGTTGAGGCAGAGCCCCACATCGATGCTTATAATGGTGGGGAAGACTGTGCCCGTGATGGACCAGGGTGAGCACCACTCTCTGCAGCCTCTTGCTTTCCTTTGCTGTACTGGGTCATGATGCAAGCAGTCAGGATACTTTGAACTGTGCACTTGTAAAAGCTCACTTGAATACTCGGTGACATGCGGAAAGTCTTTAAACTCCTCAGAAAGTAGAGGTACTGACAGGCCTTCTTCATGATCTCATCTGTATTTTGGGCAGCGGATGGGTCATATGAGATATTGATGCCTAAGAACTTGAAGCTGTTAACTCTCTCCACTGCCACCCCAACAATTAAAACTGGCGCATGGTCCCCTTCCCCTTTCTGAAGTCAACGATTAGTTTACTGGTTTTGTGGACGCAAGAAAGAGGTTGTTGCGGCACCAGTGAACCGGGTATTCTTTCCTTCACCTATATTATATTTTCTTCATAATACTTCCATCAATATTGATACGCTAACAGTTGAAAGGTTATGGCATTTTAGAATATGGAGACTGGTTGAATACCTGAAGATAAGTTGTGTCACCATGTTCCTTATAGTTATGCAAGCTATGTCTGCACATCACATCATCATCAGTATCAATTTGGCAGAAAATTTGCGATATATTTTGCTACACTAGAATCAGTTAGGTGCTCAGGTACAATTGAATAGATGTTGATTCTTAACAGCTTCTGACGTTGACACTTGTAGGCTATGGTTGAAATGTTCCTCGCACCCTCTTGAGGTTCTTTAGTTGGAAACAACAAGGACAAGGAAATAAGTGGTTTAAAATCATACGGTGCTTTGATTTCTGAACTTGTCGATAACATTTTAATATACAGAAGCTTCATTTACAGATCTTCTTGAATGCATTTTGCTATTGGAAATTTTTGGTGAAAGCAATTTTGAGATCTGTAAAATGAGGGCTGGTTCTTTTAGGAGCGAAATTAGGAAGCCTTTATTGGACACGAAGATTGGTGAGTACTAAGAAATCTTTTCCCAAAATAGCGAGGTCATTTGAATTTGTAAACCCAGAAGCTGATAGTTTTTGTGTTGGAAGGAACTGCAGATGCTGGCTTAAACCAAAGATAGACAGAAAAAGCTGGAGTAACTCAGCGGGACAGGCAGCATCTCTGGAGATGGTGACTTTTCGGGTCTGAAGAAAGGTCTCGACCCAAAACATCACCCGTTCCATCTAACCAGAGATGCTACCTGTCTCACTGAGTTACTCCAGCTTTTTGTGTCTAGCCGACAGTTTTTGTTTGGTAAGGTTACTTAGTGTAGGCTGGCAAAGTTGAGGGTACAGATCAGCTGTAATCTAACTAAATATACAGGCTGAATACCCACTCTTGTCCCTTTTTGCAGTTCATGAAATTTATGTGTGTTTTAACTGAGGATTATACTTTTTCTTTTTGCCTAGACTATCAGTCATTACCCAATGTTTCCTGTCCACGATCTCGCACCATAGCTTGCAATACAGACGTCACACCACGACCTAGTCGGGTAACATTTGCAGATGAAAAAACACGCGAGTTTTCTGCTGTGGACCTCAACTTGAAATTTCAAGATGAGGCTGAGGCCTATTACAGGGTCACCACCCGCCCACACTTCACCCCACACCCAGGTACCGTTTTACTTTAATATCAGCAACTCTGTACCAACTTACAAACGCAGGAAATGCCTGACTTAAACATTGTTCACCTCAAATATTGACCCGAGGCGCATTATTCAGTTGATTGGACTGGTCATTGACAGTACCTGGCAGAAAGAGCAATGGCAACATGAGTGTTAATGATGATGGAAAATCTACAATACTTGGTCGGCATGGACAAGTTGGGCAGTTAATTGGTTTATAAAGTTCAAATTGTGAATTTAAAATATGCTTTACAGTGCCCTCCATAATGTTTGGGACAAAGTCCCATCATTTATCTATTTGCCCCTATACTCCACAATTTCAGATTTGTAATAGAAAAAATCACATGTGGTTAAAGTGCACATTGTCAGATTTTAATAAAGGCCATTTTTATACATTTTGGTTTCACCAGGTAGAAATTACAGCTGTGTTTATACACAGTCCCCCACATTTCAGGGCACCATAATGTTAGGGACACAGCAATGTCATGTAAATGAAAGTAGTCATGTTTAGTATTTTGTTACATATCCTTGGCATGCAATGACAGCTTGAAGTCTGCGATTCATGGACTTCACCCAGTTGTTGGGTGTCTTCTCTGGTGATGCTCTGCCAGGCCTGTATTGTAGCCATCTTTCGCTATGACTGTTTGGGGGGCTAGTACCCTTCAGTTTTCTCTTCAGCAAATAAAAGGCATGCACAATTGGGTGATTGACTTGGCCACTCCAGAATTGACCATTTTTTAGCTTTGAAAAACTCCTTTGTTACTTTAACAGTATGTTTGGGATCATTATCTTTCTGTAGAATGAACTGCCGGCCAATTAGATTCGGGGCATTTGTTTGAATTTGAGCATATAGGGTGTATCTATAAACTTCAGAATTCATTCTGCTACTACCATCAGCAGTTGTATAATCAATGAAGATGAGTGAGCCAGTACCTTCAGCAGCCATACATGCCCAGGTGATAACACCCCACCACCATGTTTCACAGATGAGGTGGTATGCTTTGGATCTTGGGCAGTTCCTTCTCTCCTCCATACTTTTCTCTTGCCATCACTCTGATATAAGTTAATCTTCGTCTCATCTGTCGTAGACCTTTTTCCAGAACTGTGGTTGCTCTTTTAAGTAAATTGGCAAATTACGTAGCCTCTGTATTTCTGTTCATGAAGTCTTCTGCGGACAGTGGTCATTGACAAATGCACACCTGACTCCTGAAGAGTGTTTCTGATCTGTCGGACAGGTGTTTAGGGGTTTTTCTTTATTAAAGAGAGAATTCTTCTGTCATCAGCTGTGGATGTCTTCCTTGGCCTGCCAGACCGATTGTGATTAGTAAGATCACCAGTGCTCTCTTTCTTCTTAATGTTGTTCCAAACAGTTGATTTTGGTAAGCCTGTTTAGCTGATATCTCTAACAGTTTTATTCTTGTTTCTCAGTCTCATAATGACTTATTTGACTTTCATTGGCACAACCTTGGTCCTCATGTTGATAAACAGCAATAGAAGTTTCCAAAGGTGATGGAAAGACAGGAGGAAAGACTAGTTGCTGAGAGTTCTCTTATGCCTGCATTAAGGAGGGAATTAAACACACCAGAGGAATTACAAATGCCTGTGAAGCCATGTGTTCCAAACATCATGGTGCCCTGAAATGGAGGGACTATGTATAAGCACTGCTGTAATTTCTACATGGTGAAACCAAAATGTATAAAAATGACCTTTATTAAAATCTGACAAAGTGCACTTTAGCCACATGTGATTTTTTTCTATTAAAAATCTCAAATTGTGGAGTACAGAGGGAAATAAATTATCAATGGGTCTTTGTCCCAAACATTAAGGAGGGCACTGTAAATGATTTTTGTTACATTTTTACACAGAATGTCAATTGGCTGTTCAGCATCGTTGGGTAATTAAATAGTTCAATTTTCAATTCAGGTGATTTACAACTATTCGGTCTATCGAGGCTCTTTGTCAGAAAAATCCTCATCTCAGCCCAGTTATTTGTTCCCATCTCACCGTATTTACTTTTTGGACAAATTATTGTAAATTACTCATGTTTCATTCCTGTTTGCAGTTATTTTGTGATGACTATTTGAAAATAGGATATCTTGACAAGAGCGCCATCTGCTGCGTTTTCTTTTCTTTGCAATGCTGAACTCACTTGCAGAGAAACATGTGCTGTTGCATTTTATTCTATATTTACTAACTGCAGTTTTGGCTATGTGTACAGAGTAGGTACTCCCTGAAATAGTACCTCTGATTTAATTACCATTAGGATTGTGCATTCTTCTGTCACATCTACATAAAGTTAGCATCAGATGTTTTTTTCATCTCTATTACCTTCTCTTCTCCTTTCTACTACCTATCATCTGGCCACTTACCTTGGATGAGCTAAAATTTTCTTTAGCTAAATTGTGACACAAAAATGCATACCTTCTACCACTGGTTCCCCTTCTCTAAGTACTAGAGGAGCGGTTTAATAAGTCAAAGTAAGGAGACTTTAACACTTTTTTTAAAACATTGCTTCTTAAAGAGTTTGATTGTTTATTTGTTGTAGGCAGAATATATGAACTAGAACAATGAAATTCTTACCTGCTGCAGTTAAAAAACATTTCTTCAAGCACGAGACTCATGTTTTCTTCATCTTTTAGAGTCACGCAGCGTGGAAAAAGGCCCTTCGGCCCAACTTGCACACCTCGGCCAACATGTTCCAGCTACAGTAGTTCCACCTGCCTGCACTTGGTCCATATTCCTCCAAACCTGTCCTGTCCTGTCCATGTACCTATCTAACTGTTTCTTAAATGTTAGGATAGTCCCAGCCTCAACTTTCTCCTCTGGCAGCTTGTTCCATACACCCACCACCCTTTGTGTGAAAAAGTTACCCCTCAGATTCCTATTAAATATTTTCCCCTTCACTCTGAACCTATGTCCTCTGGTCCTTAATTCCCTTACTCTTGGCAAGAAAGGAGTTCTCTTCAAAATCTTGACCAGTTGCATAGTATAGTGCACATGTAGGCACATAGTAAAAGAAAATTGTGTAAAACTAACCAGCTGTGATTGCTCAAGTTTGTCTCCAGCATTATCTTCATGTTCTGTTATAACTGCATATTTTGTTTCCCCACTTCATGATTAATGTATTTGAGGACTGATGAATTTTTTCCAATTTCAAGATGATGGCAGTGTGGAACATGATTTGGATTCAATCCTTGGGACAGGAGGAATGTAACAGTGAGGCCCCATTTGCCCTCCAAAATCACATTTAAAAGATTCCAAGTTATGGTTCAAAGAAGAAAGGAGTTCTCTTCAAAGTCTTGACCAGCACATACTCCTGAACCTTCAGCAAGAAACAGATTAACTGTTTATTTAATTAGAGTTTGTGTGGCCCAGCTCTGTAGAAGTTCTTTTCACCACTGATCCATTATAAAATGGCGAATTGACTTCAAAAGCAATTCATTCTGAAGGGCTTTGGAATATCCTATTTATTACAGCAAGGCAAGTTGATCTTACACATTATGGTATTCTCCACAGGCTCTATGCGCAATCATTCTGCTGCACAGCATCAGCTTCCTAGATCAATAGCTTCTTGCACTTCTACTGGGGCCATGCCATCCAATGTGATGAATGAAGAGAAGCAGAGGGAACAGGACCAACCAACCAGAATGGCGCATAGTCACCCCACAGCAGTGCTGAAGCTCCATGGTGGACAACCCACCACAGTCCCGACTTCAACAGCTTCTCTCCACAACCAAGTGGAGGAACCACACGTCAGAAGGTTATCTGTCTCACCGAGATCTTATGGATCTGACCGGAGGTACAGTGATGCAAGCAATAGATGCTACGAGGTGAGTTGTACATCTCCACTGCCCAGAGAGGAGAGGCACACAATTTCACCACACCCAAGATCGTAATTTTACTAAAACAAAACACAAAATAGTCTGGATGCTGGAAACTGAAATAAAAATAAAAATGCTGGAAAATACAGTACTCAAAAAGCAGCACCCGTGATGTGAAATGCTGGCTCTGAATTTTCTCTCGACAAAGAAAATAAAATGCTGCAGGAACTCAGCCGGTCAGGCAGCATCGGAGCAGGAAAATGAAAAGTCGATGAAGGAGAAGGAAAATTCTGACCCGAAATAGTGTCTGACAATTTCCCTCCACAGATGCTACCTGACCTAGAGTTCCTCCAGTGCCTTTTTTTTTGCTCAACATTCCAACATCAGCAGGCTTTTATGAATCCATATTTTTCTTCACAGTTGTTGAAAATTCTCTCGCATTTTCTATTTTTATTTTACGTGCATTGATTCGTAAGAATGATAATATCATCATTAGCACTCAATTTATTAATACCAGCCTGGGTTACTGATGCAATACCTGCTGTGATTTTGCTTTGCCTGTGAGTCCATTTGTACTAACTGCTTTGGTTTTACTGTTTTCCCTTATTTAATTTCCGTAGTTGTTGTTTGTGTTAGATTTCTAAAGCCTCTATTATAGAATATGTTTTTGAAGACGTTCATCTCAGAGTTGTCTCCCACTTTTGTCTTTTGATCCCAGCATTCACATTGCTGAAGAGGAGTCTTTGGGGTGAACAGTCAGAACCAAGTGGTACTTAGACAGGATCCACTGAACTTCATAACCTTCTGCACACTGGTATCAATTTAATGACTGTCCAGTATGGACTGCCTGATGACAACCCTGGTGTCTCTTCTGTTTTCATTCTGTACTTTATGAAAATTATCCCAGAATGGATCAATGGCTGTAGTGTGATGAACAAAGCATTTAGTTAGTAGTATTAACATTCTCTCCAGCAATACTTCTCAGTTTAAATGGGGTGGCCAGGTCTGTGACTAAAGGTTAAATGAGAATTCTAGATGGTATGTTCCTCTTCCCATGCAAAGTAATCTATTATGAGCCAACACCACACACAGTCATGGTAAAGAGTTAAGAATATAAAATGTTATGAGCATTTAGCAAGTCAGACAACAGCTAAGGAGAAAGAAATTTCAGGTCAAATGCCCTTTCATCAGAATAAAACTAACGTGACTTAACTCACTCACGACCCTGAGGATCCAATTGGCAATGGATGTCTGTTGTGACTTCTGTTGGTTTGTTAACAAGTGGTTCAATGGTTTTTTATTATCACATGTACAGATGTACAGTGGAATTATTGCTGCATACAGTTCAGTAACGTGTTGCTTTACCCAAGCAAATACCCAAAGTGTATAGAAATAGTCCACTGAGACCGAGTGCAAGAGCTGCCAGATTTTAGTGCCATTAGTGCCAAACCTCTGATTCCGTAGCTTTCCATTTCTCTTCCTCTTAATTACATTGAACAAAAAATATTAGACCCTCACTATTATTGTCAGCACTGACAGATTTTTTGAGCCATCATTATTTAGCTGGTGCAAATACTGTGCATCAGTTTGCTGAAGTATCATTTTGTTGGACTGAAAACAGTCACATCGGCATATTTTAAAGTCAAGAACTTGCAGAGGCTGGAAAACCCAGAAATTACTGAAAATGCTACAAACAGACCCTTGAACATGTCCAGCATTTTCGGTTTAAACTTTGATTTTTCAACTCCTGTTCTTCGCTGATTTCTGTTTTTCAGAGAATTCAATCAATACCATGTGAAGCTATATCTCTGGAATGTCCAACTATTGATCAAAACTTCTTTAATCCAAACTTGATGAAAAATCTCTTAGATCTTGTTGACAGATACTGGAATGGATTTAAGTCTCTTCATTGTAATGAAAAGTTTCTGCGTAAGTACTTTGTTGCTGTTGCTTGCTTCAATAAATATATGTCTGTATCAATGGATAGATGCTGCTTTGCCCAGCTCTTAGGTCTGTATAACAACAATCAGTTATACAGCATGGAAATTGGCCCTGTGGACCCCCTTGTCCATGCCGACCACGTTGCCATTCTGGGCTGGTGCCATTTGCCTGCATATGGCCCATGTCTTTCTAAACCCTTCATGTGCATATATCTGTCCAAATGTCCTTTGAAAGTCTTAATTCTATCAGACTATAATTATATCAGCATATATAATTATACTCTAGGACTCTAACATTTACTATGCAACGTCTGTCCTAGTTTGACCTATCTTAGTTTAGTTTATAATTGTCACGTGTACCAGTGTACAATGAAAAGCTTTTGTTTTTGTGCTATCCAGTCAAAGAAAAGACTATACATAATTAATCATAATCATAATTTATTAGCCAAGTATGTTTTGCAACATACAAGGAATTTGGTTTGCCATAAAGTCATACCAAAAAAGCAACAAGACTCACAATTACATATAAAAATTGACATAAACATCCACCACAGCGGCTCCTCCCCATTCCCCACTGTGATGGAAGGCAATAAAGTCCTCCTTTTCTCACGCGGTTGGGGGAGTCGAACCATCCGCAGTTGGGGCAATTGAAGTTCCCGCAGTCGGCGATCGAAGCTCCCGCGGCTTGGTGCTCCCGAAGTCATTCTCTAACCAGGGATTACGAGCTCCCCGTTGTTAAAGTCCGCAGGCTCCCGCGGTTGGAGCTCCGAGGTCCTAGCGAGAGGCCACCAACTCCATGATGTTAAAGTCCGCAGGCTCCCATGGTTGGAGCTCCTGAAGTCGATCCCCAGCAAGAGGCCGCCTACTCCATGGTGTTAGGCCGCAGTGCAGACGGAGAGACGAGTGGAAAAAGTTGCATTTCCGTCGAGGAAAGAGATTAAAAAGTTTCCCCACCACCCCCACATAATAAAAAAATAAAGATAAACTAAAAGATACATTTTACAACAAACTAAAGACACAAAGAGAGTAAGAAGACGAGATAGACCTTTGGCGAGGCAGCCATTGTACGGTGCCCCCTTGTAATTACAATCAAGTTGTCAACAGCGCACAGGTAAAGGACACAACAATTAGTGCAAGATAAAGTCCGATTAAAAATAGTTAACAGATCTCCCATGAGGTCGATGGGAGGTCATGACAGCACTCTAGCTGATGAGGGGACGATTCAACTGCCTGATAGCAACTGGGATTTTCCCTGAATATGAAGGTATGCATTTTCAAATTTCTGTACCTCTTGCCTGATGGGAGAGGAGAGGACAGGAGAGGGAGTGACCAGGGTGAGACTGAACTTGATTATATCGGTGGCCTTGCCGAGGCAGCGTAAAGTGTTAATGCAGTCAATGGTAGGGAGGCTGGTTTGCATGATAGTCTGGGCCACAACCACAACCCTCTGCAATTTCTTATGGGTTTGGATGGAGCTCTTCCTAAGCCAGGCTGTGATGCATCCCGATAAATGCTTTATACGATGCATTTATAGAAGTTTGTGAGAGGTGTTCGGAACATGCCTATAGGCTTTCTGAGGAAGTAGAAGTGTCAGTGTGCTTTTTTGGCCATAGGTTCGATGTGGCTGGTTCAGGACAAATTGCTAGTGACATTTATTCCGAGGATCTTGAAGTTTTCGATCATCTCTATTTCGGCGCCATCAATATACACCGAGGTGTGTGCACAGATCCAGTTCCTGAAGTCAATTACAATCTCCTTTGTCTTATTGACATAAAGGGAGAGGTTGTTGCTTTGGCACCAAGTTACAAGTTTCTCAATCTTCTTTCTGTACTCCATCTCGTCATTGTTTGATATCTGGCCCACAACAGTGGTGTCATCTGCAAACTTGATTGAGTTGGATTGGTATTTGGCTGTAGTCGTGAGTGTGTAAGGAATATTAGTAGGGGGCTGAGAATACATCCTTGTGGGGCACCAGTGTTGAGAATTATCGTACGTAGAGGATGATTTGTCAACTATCCTCAATTATTGTGGTCTGTAGGTCTGGAAGTCGAGGATCCAGTTGCAGAGGGAACTGTTGACTCCCAAGTTCCACAAGTTTGGAAATGAGCTTGATTAAGTTAATGATATTGAAAGCAAAGCTCTAGCAGATGAATAAGAGTCGGACATAGGTTATCCTCCTAATCCAGTGTTTCTGGGATGAGTGTAGAGCAATGTTGATGGCATGAGTCGTGACCTAATGTGGCGGTAGGCGCACTGCAATAGATGAAGGCTGCTTGTTGTGTGCCATAACCAGCCTCTCGAAGCACTTCATGATGGTGGATGTCGAGACCACTGGACTGTCGCCATTAAGGCATGAGATCTTGATTTTCTTGGGTACAGAGATGATAATGGTCATCTTGAAGCTGGTGGGGAAGTTTAGTTTAGAGATACAGTTTGGAAATAGGCCCTTCAGCCCACCGAGTCTCTACTCACCAGAGATCCACACACATTAACACTACCCTACACACACTGTGGACAATTTACATTTGTACCAAGCTAATTAACCAACAAATCTGTACGTTTTAAGAGTGTGGGAGGAAACCGAATATCTCGGAGAAAAGCCATACGGTCCCAGGGACAACATGACCGCATGTCTTCCCTGAACGTGACCTCAGGTGTGTTTGTAGTCTTCTTGGATCCTGGGCATTCAAGTTGCTGAACCAGGCAGTGATCAATATACTCTCTACTGTACACCTGTAGAAGTTCAGGAGAGTCCTCGCTGACATACCGAATCTCTGCAATCTTCTCAGGAAGTATAGCACTGATGGGCTTTCTTTGATTGCATTAGTGTGCTGGGTACAGGAAAAATCTTCAGAGATACGCACGCCCAGGAATTTGAAGCTCTTGACTCTCTCCATCATCGTCCTTATATAGGAGAGATATAGACAGGACGATGATGGAGACAGGTTTGATATAGACAGGTTTATGAGTCCTCGCCATTCCTCTTCCAAATCAGTTCCTTGGTCTTACTGAGATTGAGAGCCGGGTTGTTGTGCTTGGCACCATGTGATTAGTCGATCAATCTCACTGCTATACTCGAACTCATCAACCTTTGTAATTTGAGTCACAACGGTCGTATCGTCGGCGAACGTGAAGATGTAATTCGCAATGCGTCCGGCTACACAGCCGTGAGAATAGAGTGAGTAGAGCAGGGGGCTGAGCACACAGCCTTGAGGTGCTCCCGTAATGATGGCTATCAAGTAAGAAGTGTTGCTGCCATTTTGTACAGACTGTGATCTGTTGATGAGGAAGTCGAGGATCCAGTTGCAGAGGGTTGCGCAGAGACCCAGTTCTTTGAGCTTGATAGCCAGCTTTTTTATTTTTTATTTTTTTAATTAATCAAAAATATTTCTTCAAATATGTGCAGTAATATGGACAGTAAAAAACAAAACAGAACCCACCATCATAACACATGACAAACAATAAACTATGATACAACTATCCGACACTCCTTGTCAAGGATGCATCAACCCTGATAACCAGCTTTTTTTTTAATTAAAAAAAAATGTATTCAATTATTAAAAAATATTTACACTACAATAAAACAAGCCAGAACCCACCAGCATAATACAATACAAACATATATCCATAATAAACTACTATACATCTATGTTACAATCCTTATTGAGGATACATTCAACACCCTGCGGAGCCCACCTGATAACCAGCTTGGAGGGGACGATAGTATTGAACGCTGATAGTTTATAGACAACAGCCTGAAGTATATGTTTTTATTGACCAAGTGGTCCAGTGGAGAGCCAGTGATTCATGGATTCTTTACCTTAATGGGAGTGTGCACTAATTGGAAAGCATCCCTTTTTCCGTCATGGGTACACAAAAAGCTGGAGAAACTCAGCGGGTGCAGCAGCATCTAAGGAGCGAAGGAGATAGGCGACGTTTCGGGTCGAGACCCTTCTTCAGACTGGTCAGGGATCAGGGAAACGAGAGATATAGACGGTGATGTGGAGAGATAAGGAACAATGAGTGAAAGATATGCAAAAAAGTATCGGTGATAAAGGGAACAAGCCATTGTAAGCTGTTTGTGGTGTGAAAATGAGAAGCTGGTGCGACTAGGGTGGGGGAGAGATAGAGATAGAGGGAATGCCAGGGCCCGAGGGCTGAGGGAGAGGTGGGAAGGGGAGGAGACAGCAAGGGTTAACAGAATTGAGAAAATTCAATATTCAAGCCCAAAGGATGCAGACTCCCCAAGCGGAATATGAGGTGCTGTTCCTCCAGCTTGCGGTGTTGCTCACTCTGGCCGTGGAGGAGGCCCAGGACCGAGAGGTCGGATGTGGAATGGGAGGGGGAGTTGAAGTGCTGAGCCACCGGGAGGTCGGGTTGGTTATTGCGGACCGAGCGGAGGTGTTCGGCGAAGCGATCGCCAAGCCTCCGCTTGGTCTCACCGATATAGATCATCTGGCATCTGGAGCAGCGGATGCAGTAGATGAGGTTGGAGGAGGTGCAGGTGAACCTCTGTCGGACCTGGAAGGACTGCTTGGGTCCCTGAAAGGAGTGGAGGGGGGAGGTGAAGGGACAAGTGTTGCATTTCTTGCGGTTGCAAGGGAAAGTGCCCCGGGAAGGGGTAGAGTGGGAGGGGAGGGAAGAATGGACAAGGGAGTTGCGGAGGGAGCGGTCTTTGCGGAAGGCAGACAGGGGGGGAGATGGGAAGATGTGGCGGGTGGAGGGGTCACGTTGGAGGTGGCGAAACTGGCGGAGGACTATATGTTGTATTTGCCGGCTGGTGGGGTGAAAGGTGAGGACCAGGGGGACTCTGCCCTGTTTGCGAGTGGGGGAATGGGGAGCGAGGGCAGTGTTGCGGGGTATGGAGGAGACCCTGGTGCGAGCCTCATCAATAGTGGGGGAGGGGAATCCCCGTTCTCTGAAGAATGAGGCCATTTGTGATGACCTGGTGTGGAACACCTCATCCTGGGAGCAGATGCGGCGTAGACGGAGGAATTGGGAATAGGGGATGGAGTCCTTACAGGAAGCAGGGTGGGAGGAAGAGTAGTCCAGGTAGCTGTGGGAGTCAGTAGGTTTGTAGTGGATGTCGGTCAGGAGCGTATCACCTGCAATAGAGATGGTGAGGTCAAGGAATGGTAGGGAAGTGTCGGAAATGGTCCAAGTGTATTTGAGTGCCGGATGGAAGTTGGTGGTGAAATGAATGAAGTCAGTCAGTTGTGTGTGGGTGCAGGAGGTGACACCAAAGCAGTCGTCGATGTAACGGAGGTAGAGGTCGGGGATGGGGTGTCGTCGATGTAACGGAGGTAGAGGTCGGGGATGGTCATTTTGCTACTTTCCTCTGCTGAGTACAAGTGAGTTAATTGGATTCTTCAGAGACTCATTTGGAAATTCCTGCTTGACCCAACTTGCCCATGCTGACCAATATAGAGTGATGGAGTCATACAGTGTGGAAACGGGCCCTTTGGTGAAACTTGCCCACATCGACCAACATTCTCCATCTACACTAGTCTCACCTGCCAGCATTTGCCCCATATCCCTCTAACTTTTCCTATTTATGGGCCTGTCTGAATGTTTCTTAAATGTTGTGATAGTATCACATAGTACCATATATTAGATTTTCTTTTTTTTTAATCAGAATGTGGAAGAGAAACTGCAGAGAAGTCATCTGATAGTAGCAAATGGTAGAAATGATATGATTTAATTGGGAGAACTATGCGTGACTTTGGAATAAGGAAACGTTGCTGTAATATTCCCACCAGTTTATAATTAGACTTGACAAAGAAGTTATACCCAGTTGTCTTGTTCGTTTCTTTATCTGTTCTGGAGCAAGTGTAATTGCCTACTTCAAATCTGTGTAGATCACCTCTCTTCTTTCCCCCTTCAAGGCTCCCTGCCTTGCCATCTGATTTTCACTTCTGCACTTCCTCATTGTTCATCTACCTCTCACCTCACCTCACCTCACCTTCTCACCTCACTTTTCCATTTCTCTGCCTTTCTTCTCACCTTCCCTCTGTACTCCTTGCCACTTTTATCCATGTCCCTTTACATTCCCTCTTTTCTCACGTTCATTTTCTCTCCCTTTTTACTCCTCAACCTTCCCTTTTATTCTTTCCTCTCCCCCTTTTCTTCTCAATCCTTTTCCCTCACCATTTTCTCCTCGCCCCTTTCCTCTCACTACCCCCCCCCCCCCTCCCCTTGCTCTCTCCACTCTTATGTATCTCAACCCCACCCCTCCCACACTTACTGGAAAACGAGGTTCCTAATATGTGATTTACCATTCACTTTTCTTTTTGCATGGATAGATCAGGCAGGAAAAATAATGTCAGCCATGCAGGAGGACATGATGGTCAAACAGTCATCTGAAAAAATAAAGATACTTCAAGATGATACAAGCGATTTAAAAGCAGAGATAAAGTCATTGGAAGACTGCCTTTGCCAGCAAAAACAACAGTATACCGAGGAACTTCAAGCACTCTCAATGCAGCTAACGCAAGCACAAAGAGATACGGTAAGAAAAGGCAGTCCATATAATTTTGTTGGATTTTAGTTCAGTGATGCAGACTTTAGTTTCATAACCTTTAATATACTAACTTTAAAATCTTCTCATTTCATTTTTGAATTTTCAATGAAGCCTCAGCCTCAAGTTTATTTTAAACAGGAGAAGAGTATTAGGCATTACAACACGTTTTACAATGCTTCCTGACACCTGTTAATGGCATGGCTCTACTTTTTAACATACCTCCTTGCTTTGACCGTCAGAAAACAAGGCATTTTTTTCGGCTTTCAAGAACCCTAATCACTTGCTCCATCGCAGACTCAGACAATTAGCTGCCGCAGTATCTCATTGGACACCGAAGTGAGCGTCAAAAGTTCATACACCAATAATCAAAAAAGCCCACTCCCCCTCACATGACCTGTTCCTGTCCTTGCCTCAGCCCAGCAGCTGCATCTCTGAATTGTTGGTGAGAGATCAATGTAAGTAAAAGAGTATTACAGCACAGAAATAGACCCATATTGTATATATCTGCAGTAATTCCATTTATCGGCAACAGGTTGTGTGTTTTTATGTTTCCTGTACACCTAGATGCTTGTTAAATATCGTAAAAACCTGCCCCTTTACATCGTTAGGCAGCACATTCTGAACCCCACCCTCTACATCTTAAATTTTGCCCTCTTGTCTTAGATATTTACCTCATCTGTGCCCTTCATAATTTTCCATACCTCTACCAGTTACCCCTCAGCACCATCTGCTCTTCGGAAAATAAACCCAGTGCATCTCTTTATAACTAAAATCATTTTTTTGATGAATTTTCTCTGTATCCTCTAATGCAATCCTTTCTGTGTAGAAATAAGTTTAGTTTTTGTTTAGTTTATTTTCACATGTACCGAGTTACAGGGAAAAGCTTTTGTTGCGTGCTAACCAGTCAGCAGAATGAAAAAACATGATTACGATCAAACCATTTACAGTGTATAGATAGATGTATGATAAGGGAATAATGATTAGTACACGGCAAAGCCAGCAAAGTCTGATCAAGTATAGTCTGAGGGTCACCAATGAGGTAGATAGTAGTTCAGCTCTGCTCTCCGGTTGTGATGGGATGATTCAGTTGCCTGATAACAGCTGAGAAGAAACTGTCCTTCAATCTGGAGGTGTGCGTTTTCACACTTCTATACCTTTTGCCTGATGAGAGAGGAGAGAAGAGGGAGTGGTCAGGGTGCACCTCGGCCTTGATTATGCTGCTGGCCTTGCCGAGGCAGTGTGAGGTATAAATGGAGTTATTAGAAGGGAGGTTGGTTTGTGTGATGGTCTGGACTGCGTCCACAATTCGCTGCAATTTCTAGCGGTCTTGAATGGAGTTGTTCCCAAACCAAACTGTGATGCTACCTGATAAAATATTTTCTATGGTGCATCTGTAGAGGTTGGTGAGAGTTGTAGGGGACATGCCAAACTTCCTAAGCCTTCTAAGGCGCTGGTGTGCTCTCTTGGTCGTTGCTTCAATATGAGTGGTCCAGGAGAACTTGTTGGTGATATTGACTCCTTGGAAGTTGAAGTTTTCAACCATCTCTACTTCGGCGCCGTCAATACAAACTAGGGTATGTGTATCGCTTTGTTTCACTATATCCTTTGTTTTGCTGACATTGAGGGGAAGATTGTTGTCTCGCCACCTCGACACGAGCTTATCGGTCTCCTTAGCCGCTCTCTCTCGCCGCTCTCTCTCCCACCGCTGTATGTGCCGCCTGCTCCGCCGACAGGGGCGTTCCCGTCCACCGCTCCATGATTGGCCCGCCTGCTCCCGGCAACCGCTGTCAAATAGACAAGATGGCGGCGCTGAGCTCCCCTTGGCCTCAGGCTGGCTGACTGACATTCACGCGTGCACAACTGATCCGGCCCGCATGAAGTCTCATTTTGCCCAATTGAGGTAACTGATATTTGTTTAAAAGGGTAGAACACAAAGTGCTGGAGTAACTCACCAGGTCAGGCGGAATATCTGGAGGAAAAGATTAGGCAACATTTTGGGTCAAGACCCAGCCTGAAGATTGGTCCTGACATTGGTCCAGCCTGAAATGTTGCCTATCCATGTTGCCTATTTTTTTTCCTCATTAATATTGTTACAACATTTCTCCAGATCCTGTTTAACTCTGATTCCGTTTTAATAGGAAGTCATGAAAAATCATTTAAATCAATCTATGGATGACAAAAATCGACTACAAAATCTTCTGAAGAAGGTGGAACAAAAATCACACAATGTTTCCAATTGCACAAACCTTCAAGTTGAAGGTGAGATGTCCCCACTCCTGACCTGTGTTATTTATTCAGCCTCACTGTGTGTACAGTATGAATCAAATCATGTGTATTTTAAACAACAAGGCTTGCTTTACAGTTAAAATCTAACCAGTTTGCAAACTGTGCAGTGACTAAACCTTCAACTCTTGTGATAAAAGGTTAGCAAGGGGATTCATCTAATATAATAATATAATGAGAAAGGGAATTCAACCCAACGGTATGAACATTGAATTCTCCAATTTTACGTAACTAACCCGCAAACAGCTCCCTTCCTCCGAGGAATCATACAAAATGCTGGAGTAATTCAGCGGGTTGGGCAGCATCTCTGGAGGACATGGGTAAGTGATCTCAACTGGCCCCCTTCCCCCTTGCCTTTCTTCCAATTCACAAGATTCCCCCCCCCCCCCCCCACTCTTTCCTCCCCCTGCATCCCTTCCAATGGCTACACAATTCACAACATTTCTACCCACGAGTTTCATAATTCGCAACATTTTGGACTCAAACCTGTCACTTCATCTCGGACCTATGTCCAACTATCTGCCTATCAAAAAATCTGTGTTCATACTGTCCCTCTTTTCTAGCTTACATCCCCCCCCCCCCCCCCGCCTCCTTTTCCCCAGAATCAGCCTGAAGAAAAGTCCTGTCCCAGAATGCCACCTTTCCATGTTCTCCATACCTGACCTGCTGAGTTACTCCAGCAATTTGTGTCTGTCTTTGGCATAAGTCAGCATCTGCAGTTCCTTGTTATTACCTTAATCAAATATAGATGGTTTGTTGGAACTAGTTAGTTATTTAGTTAGCTACACTGTTGTCCTGATTATATCGTTCAAGGTTCACATTTATTTGTCACATTGGTTCTCAATCAAAAAGTAATGGATAAAGACCCACTCCATGAGTAAGGTCGGTAGTGTCATCTCCTAGAAATGATGTTAAACTGGCAACTCATTGGTCTGTCATTGAGATAGAGCTTTGAGATGAATATTAGACGAGCTGAGTTATGAAACTATTTGTTCTATCAGGAGATTGTAAAAGTTCCATAGCATTATTTAACGTAAGAGCATAGGAAATAGTGCAGCAAATTCCCCAAAGAATGTTGCCATCACAGTATATAATCAAGAGTCCTCTCATGTCAAACCAATGAACCATATTGTTAACAAGCGCCAATTACATTCAGATTATCAATTTTCCGATAGCTATGACATTAAAACATTTTTGTACTTCAAACAACAGGCTGGTAATTATAAGACATAGGAGCAGAATTAGACCATTCATTCGTGACTGATCTATTTTTCCCTCAATTCCATTCTCCTGCCTTCTTCCCGTATCCTTTGACTAATCCCTTTTAATCAAGAACCTATCAGTCTCTGCCTTAAAAATACCCAATGCCTTTGCCACCACAGCCTTCTGTGGCAATGAATTCCGTAGATTCACCACCCTAGAGCATCCACTATCTTTAAAATCACCTTTTTCAATATTGTGGGATGTAGATTATCAGGTACTTGCGAAAAGTTACTCCCATTATGTTAATTCCTTCCTCTAACTGCAACATGATTCTCAATCCTTTCTCATTGCTGAAAGAAAGATCATCCCTTAACATATTGATCTAGAAAAGCATCTTGAATACATTCTGTAAATTTGTCTTTGACCTTAATACAACAAATTGATTTTTGTCCAGTTTATATGTAGGTTAAAGCCTCCCATAATGTATGCATTGTGCAAGCAAGCAAATAATCTCACTGTGCCCAGTCACATGTGACAATAAAGTATTCCTATTCCTACACACACTTTCAATGTTCTGCCACTATTAATGTTATTATCAATGTTAAAGTTTCCGTTTTGCCCAAAAGCTGAATGTCCTAGAATATTGAGAAGAGAAAAGCATTCCTCCTGTGACCCCTCTGGAGTTTGTCTTCCAGCCAACATGACTGGAACATGGACTTGAGATCTTGTCAAGTGGAAAACTACACTCTTTTCTTGCAGCTTAGGGTTGCATCACTTTTCTGAGCTTCATTTATCTATTTGTATGCTTAGAACTAAAGAACCACAACCAGCAGCTGTGTAACGAGATTGACAGTCTGAAGCACCAGGCCCAGTGTTACCTCAAAATCCAGGAACTGACTGACAAGCTCCAGGAAAGCCACAGGTAACAGCAGTTGAGTGGAGGAGGGGAGGCTATACTTTTGCAAGAGTCCTTAACCCACAGGTACTAATGTATCATGTCAAAATTACTGTTAAATTAAAGTGATTATAACAATCCCTTTGTACAATATCACTTAAAGTGATATTGACATTGCACACAGCTAGAATAGGCTTGTTTTCCATCAATGCCTGGGGGAAATTCCTTTTCGGGTTGCCTGAACTTTAAAAGTACTTGGTAACATCAGCATGTTTTAATGTCCGCACTCTTGAATATTTGAGGCAGACATGGGCTGTCTTGTTTTCCATCAGAGAGCATTGTCCTTCCCTCTCTCTCTCTTCGTTCGCTATAGTCTGCAGAGGATGCAACCTGTGAGAGAAGAGCAACCTTGTATACAAAATTACTTTAGTCAAAGAAGATGGAGGCTCGTGATGGAAGGTGTTTTTTTCCATGACTGGAGGTCTGTGACCAGCAGTGTTCCGCAAGGATCAGTGCAGAGCCTCTACATCAATAAATAATTTGGATGAAAATGAAGTTGGTAAGATTAGTAAGTTTGCAGACACCATGAAAATTGGTGGGCAGGAAGGAACTGCATATACTGATTTACATCAAGGATAGACAAAAATGCTGGAGTAACTCAGCGGGGTCAGGTAACATCTCTGGAGAAAAGGATTATGTGACCCCTCTTCAGAAAATTGGTGGGGTTGTGAACATGAAACAGGATATATTGGGCATTTGGGCAGGGAAATGTAAGGTGGGGTTTAATCCAGACAAGTGTGAGGTGATGCATTTTGGGAGGTCAAATACAGGAGGAAAGTATATAGTAAATGATAAGAAACTTGGAAGCAGTGATAAACAGAAGGATCTTTGGTTGCACATCCATAACATCCTTAAAATGACAACACAAGTAGATAGGGCGATTGGGGCATTGACTATAAACATTGGCAAGTCATGTTGCAGAATATAAAACTTTGATGAAGCCACAATTGAAGTATTGTGCACAGTTCTGATCGCCACACTGAAGGAAAGATGTTGAGGTTTTAGGGAGGGTGAAAATGAGGTTCACCAGGATATTGCCTGGAATGGAATGTATCAGCATTAAGGAGCAGCTGGACAAACTTGGATTGTTTTCTTATGGCTGTCAGAGCCTGTGGGATGAGCTGATGTACGTGTGTGCATCATTTTAAGGGGAGAAGGAGAAAGTTTACAGGAGATGTGCAATATTATTTTTACCCAGTGAGCTAGGTGCCCGGAGCACACGGCTATGGGAGGTGATGAAAACAGATACAATAACAGCATTTATACAGACACACGTCAGGCTGGGAACAGAGGGAGACAGGTCATAACTTCATAAGTTCTAGGAGCAGAATTAGACCATTCGGCCCATCAAGTCTACTCCACTATTCAATCATGGCTGATTTATCTCTCCCTCCTAACCCCATTCTCCTGCCTTCTCCCCTTAACCACAGGCACCCGTACTAATCAACAATCTATCTAGGCCGTAAAAATGTATTCATTTGGCCTCCACTGCTTTTTTGTGTCCATGAATTCCACTAAAATTAAACGTCCTTTAATTCTGAGGCTATGATCTCTGGTCATAGATTCTCCCACTAGTGGAAACATCCTCTTTCACATCCACTCTATCCAGGCATTTCACTATTCAATAAGTTTCAATGAGGTCCCCCATAATTCTTCTAAACTCCAGCGAGTACAGGTCCAGAGCTGTCAAAAGCTCATCATGTGTTAACCCATTCAGGCCTGGGATCATTCTTGTAAACCTCCTCTCGAGGAGCGGTGGGACCAAGACAAAGCTTGGCAAGGGATAAATGTATGCAAGGGGTTTCATAGGTAGGTAGTTGGGCAAAAGCCAGAGGCAAAGTGTGAGGACAAATCAAAATAGGACGTACATGGTAAATGGTAGGGAATTGAGGAATGCTGTGGAACAGAGGGATCTAGGAATAACTGCATAGTTCCCTGAAGGTGGAATCGCATGTAGATAGGGTGGTAAAGAAAGCCTTTGGTGTGCTGGCCTTTATAAATCAGAGCATTGAATATAGGAGTAGGGAAGTAATGTTAAAATTGTACAAGGCATTGGTAAGACCAATTCTGGAGTATGGTGTACAATTTTGGTCGCCTAGTTATAGGAAGGATGTCAACAAAATAGAGAGAGTACAGAGGAGATTTACTAGAATGTTGCCAGGGTTATAGCAACTATGTTACAGAGAAAGGTTGAACAAGTTAGGTCTTTATTCTTTGGAGCGCAGAAGGTTAAGGGGGGACTTGATTGAGGTCTTTAAAATGATGAAAGGGATAGACAGAGTTGACGTGGATACGTTTTTTTCCCATTGAGGGTAGGGAAGATTCAAACAAGAGGGCATGACATGAGAATTAAGGGACAGAAGTTTAGGGGTAACGTGAGGGGGAACTTCTTTACTCAGAGGGTGGTGGCTGTGTGGAATGAGCTTCCAGCAGAAGTGGTGGAGGCAGGATCGATTTTAACATTTAAAAGTAAAGTGGATAGGTATATGGACGTGAAGGGAATGGAGGGGCATGGTCTGAGTGCAGGTAGATGGGACTAGGGGAAAACAAATGGTCGGCACGGACTGGAAGGGCCGAGAGGGCCTGTTTCCGTGCTGTAATTGTTATATGTTATAAAATCTGTAACAGGAGAGATGTACTAAAGGGATTGAAGAGGAAATGATTAGTAAGTAAACAAATGACACAAACAAATGATAGCAAAGAAAGCTGTCTAAGGATATAACAGGACAAAGGTCAGCTGGAAATGTGGTCAGCTAAAGCCATCTGAAGCTCCCTACCATTTAAACTCCTATTCACATTTCTGTACTGGGCCTTTCTGTTCTTGGCCTCCTGTGTTTCCAGAGTGATGCCACATGCAAACTGGAAGACAAGCAGCTCATTTGCCTACAACCCAGTGGCATGAATATTGTGTACGAAGGAACTGCAGATGCTGCCTGTCCCGCTGAGTTACTCCAGCTTTTTGTGTCTTTCTTCGGCTTGAATATTTAATTCTCCAATTTCAAGCAACCCCCTTCTCATTTCTCTCACCAGCTCCATCACTCAGTTTCTTTCCCTTCCTTCCTCCCCTCTCTATTCCGTCTATGAAGAGAAAGAATTAAAATGGGCAAACCAGAAAGATTGAAATGGGAGCTCTGCAAATTATGAGAGAGGACCTAAGTAAAAAAACATATTAAAAGAGGTGAAGTGGAAAAAAAGGGTGGGTCATTAGAGAGAAATTGTTCCAGGAAGAAACTTTGCTTCATTTGTCAAATACTTGATTATAATATATCCATGTTGTCTTCGCTGAAAGTCAGTTTAGTATCTTATGCTACTGTGAAGTGTGTAGGTTATATTAAACAAGTGTGTAGGCTTGTTTCAATCCATATATCAGAATGAACAGAATGAGATATAAGCAGGTTTGTGCACAAAAAGAATGACTGCACCATTGCTTACTCTGTAAGGAACAAATCAGGGGCTGGGGAGCATTTTGCATATCTTTGCATTGTTGTTATCAGGATTGCATAGATGTGGGTGCGACAGCATTATAAACAGTCATTATTATCTGGCTGTCTCCAAGCAACCTGGCATAATATTATCACACTATCTCCCTATCTAGTGAGGTGGTGTTCTACTTTTTCTTTCTTTTCATCTGTACAGCTAAATTGTTAGCTCAAGATATAACTGAGACCGTAATTCGTAATTCCGGTCTCAGTTTAAATGTAATTCAGTTTAAATGTGCACACTTTGTTGTTCTGTATCTGATCCTTACTTGAAATCAGAGAAAATAAAATGTGGATCTCAATTAAACGATATAAGTTAGACCAAGAGGTGGCTTTTTGCCCATTAATTATCAACTTTGCTGAGACTGAAGTAATTGCTGTCTTATTTGCAGGGCATTGGTGTGCACAAATGAACACTTGCTGAGGGAGCTGAACGAAATGCGAGCCCGACACAAGGCAGATGTAGACCAGTTGCATTGGAGCTACATTCAGCTCAAAAAGTCCATAGAGAAGTCGACCCGCAATGTGGCCATGACTGGCTGCTTGCCCCCAGGCAGAGACATGGATAATCGGAGACGCTAAAGGAATCCCACAATAATTCTGTGAAATGGTCTAGAGAAAATAAATTACAAGGAGCCTCTGTCACATCACTGTTTACTGAACATACTTCCCCTTACATCAAAGTTTAATAACTCATAGCTAGATGTGATATTGGTTTAAAAATAAAGGTGCTGGAGTAACTCAGTGGGCAGCATCTCTGGAGGACATGGATACGTGAAGGTTTGAGCTGGGAACCTTCACCATGCAGTGGTATATGTGTCTAAGCAAGGTAACAAATGTGGAAATGTAACAATATTTACTTTATCAACAAGGCTTCAGAGCTTGGTGATTTATCACTTTTTGCTCAATTTGTGTAGTTTTCCCTCCGCCTGGCTCCCAAGTGCCCCGTGTCCAAAGTACTAAATGAGTACTATAACAGTCTGCAGAAATTATATGTAGTTGAGATTCTGGATGACCTAAAATTGATAGAAGAAGTACTAAAAGAAAAGTTGCATTTAAAGTTGATAAATCAACGTGTCCCGAGATAGGATGCAGCCTAGGTTGCAGGAGGAGGGCAGAAAATTGCAGAGACACTGTACATAATCCCACACTGCTAAAGATTCAGAGGGAATGCCTGGAGACTGCAAAATTGCAAATGTTATATCCATAACAAAAGGTGTAGAAATGAATCCAGTAACTACAAAGGATTGAGCTTAACCTTAAGATGCTGAATTCTTGAAATGATTGGCAGAGGAAGAATAAATAACTTGGACCGTGGTAGGTTTCAGGGACACAAAGACAATGCGGTGGAATTGGCAGATAATTGACAGATGTAGATTAATGCTGAAAAACATTCAGTTGTACTTTTGGCTGGAGGATTGAAAGGCAGTATAAATGTGAACAATTCTAAAAGCAGTGCAAGCACAGATATTTACATGCAGAATGTGTTAAAAATGGCAGGGCAGGTTGTAAAAATGTATTATTTTTTAAAAGAGCATACAAGATCAAGCACTCAATAAATCGAGGCAGACCACACAAAAGCAAAATACAGGTTTGGCCACAACTAAAATATTATGTTCCGTTTGGAGCACCATGTTTCAGGAAACCTGTTACATAGGGTGCACAGGAGAGCCGATTCAAAATTATGTTAGAGTTGTGTGGGGATAGACTGGAGAACCTGAGGTTGTTCTCGTTCAAACAGAGGAGGTACAAAGAAATCTGATATTTATAATCATTAAGTGTAGCTGGAGAGAATCTGTTCCCATTGATGAGAGGATCAAGCATAAGACAGAGAATGAAGGTGAGTGGCTAAAGAACCAGAAGCGATGAGGATTTGATTGGTATTATAAGCTGGTGGAGAGAGTTTCAATTGAGTTGTGCAAAAGGTAAGTGTCAGAGTGGAAAAAGCAAAGGAGGGATAGGGGAAAGGGCAGGGTACTGAGACTGGGTAGATCATTCCTACAGATCCAGTTCACACCTGATGAGCCAAAAGGCCTCCTTTGGCAATGTAATCCTCCTTTAATTCCATGGCAGTTCTCCAGAAACGCATTACAGTTCAACTTAATTCTATTGCTGAGAATATGCGTCTTTCCATTGACTCTCAAACCTTCACTTCCAATGATTCCCTGGCACTCAGTTTGGAACGACTAGACAGCTTTAGTCTATATTTGGTTTACTCTACATTGGTACAGACATTCTGTGCAGCATGTGCATTTCACTCCAAAGTATTGTGTTAGTAATGTGAAATATTTGTTTCAAATTCCTTTGTTATTACTACTACCATGAACAATGAACAGCAAACCCATTTATGCCTTCCTTACTGTGCATGCCATCTTCATCTGGCTCAGCATCCGTTCCCTCGCCTCTGTCATGACTAATCAGAAACTCAGCATCATCTGTGATTTATACGTGAAAAGCAAATAAGTATCTCACAACCCTCTTTCCTCTCTAGCTACTTCTTATAATCTTCCTACATTTGGTCGTTGTGTGGTCTCATGCAACTTTACACAGGAGCTCATTGCTACCTCAACCTCCCTGCAGCTAACTCTCATTGTATTCCTAATTTCTGGTTAACTCATTTTTCCTATGAAAACTTGTTAAAATTAATGCACGATATTTATCCATCTGATACACGACTGTGGTTTTGAGCTGGAAAATGTAGATTGTGGAATTTGGAAAATTTAAGAGCACATCGTTTCATTAAGTTTCATTGACATCACCAGTTACATTTATGAGAAATAGGTTGTAGAATTTGTAGGTTATTGGCACTGTTCTGCAAACAACATGTCTGGTTTATAATATGTAGTTTAGTTTATTCCCTTTCCATAGCTATTTTTTCAGCAGCAATTTGGAGTGGCGTTACAGAAACAGGAATATACCATTCTCTCAAACTGTAGTTCATCTCTACCTCCTTTATATCAATCCTCAAGACCCATCCATATCTTCATCAGGAACGGCAAATCAACCTTTCCTAGTCCTTCATTTACAGATATACTGTTTATCAGCTACGTTCCAACGTATGAAGTAATTTTGACAAGTAACTCTTTTCCAATGCCGCAGTGAAGGTTTGCTACTAGGAGAAATAGATGAGATGGTCTTAATTGTGAACCCAGCACCAAGATATCCAAAGACATTTTAAATGGCACAAAGCATCTGGAAATGCAAATGAGGTCTTATTCTATTTTATCCAAGAGCAATAAAAGCATCCCAAAGTGGGATATTTCATTTGGTTATATGGACCATTACAAATGTTGGAACAAAGTGCTGGTAAACTAGTTGCTGGCAATTTGACTCAAAAATCAATGTCTAGAAGCTGTTTTCAATGTATTAAGAATCATCCTGACCCAGGACTACAAATAAGATCAATGCCCATGTCTGATTTGTTTGGTGGAGATCAAACTTGGTCTTATCCTTAATTAGATGTAATTGCAGTAAACTATGAAGTGCCTATATTTTTTTTAAACCATTCCCCCAGCAACCTAACTCGAGTACTTTGGAAGTAGGTGTATTGTTTATAAAATATTGTTTTCCTCTGGTTAACTTGTCAAGTCTAGTAATGTATTGGTGTGAATTTGTGCTGGGGTGAAGGAGCTGTGATATATGTTTTTCAATGTTATGTAGATAACTTGGATTTTTGCCCAAAGAATCACTGGGGAAGTAAATTACGGTTTCATTGAATTGACCAAATAAGTTTTTTTTTTAAACTTCCTCTGTAACTTAACCAATGTGGAATTTTAATATGTTGAACATATTGTGGTTATATGGTTCATAATTGTTTCAACCCAAGGTTAAATTTTCCATGGCCTTACAATATCATTACAAGTCTGATACTGCAATAGCTCACATGCATTCAAGACAGGTCCAGTTATAGATCCTGATGCAGATCTCCACCCAAAATGTCGACTATCCCTTTGCTTTCACAGACGCATCCTGGTGTGCTGAGTACCTCCAGCAGTTTGTTTTTTGCTCCAGGTCTTCTTGCATTGATCTATATATTCCTGTTACAGTACTTCATTAGAAACATAGAAACATAGAAATTAGGTGCAGGAGCAGGCCTTTCGGCCCTTCGAGCCTGCACCGCCATTCAATATGATCATGGCTGATCATCCAACTCAGTATCCTGTACCTGCCTTCTCTCCATACCCCCTGATCCCTTCAGCCACAAGGGCCACATCCAACTTCCTCTTAAATATGGCCAACGAACTGGCCTCAACTACCTTCTGTGGCAGAGAATTCCACAGATTCACCACTCTGTGTGAAAAACGATTTTCTCATCTCGGTCCTAAAAGACCTCCCCCTTATCCTTAAACTGTGACCCCTTGTCCTGGACTTCCCCAACATCGGGAACAATCTTCCTGCATCTAGCCTGTCCAACCCCTTAAGAATTTTGTAAGTCTCTATGAGATCACCCCTCAATCTTCTAAATTCCAGCGAGTACAAGCCAAGTCTATCCAGTCATTCCATCTGACATCTTCAGTGTTACTTTTGAAATCCAATGTTGTACATTTCTCCTCAATGATTATTTTTGCTCTCTCAAACACCATAATCTTGTCAGTTTTAATTTCAAAAAGCTACCTTCTTTCCTAAATATTTGTTGCTCTTTCACTGTTTCTTTATATGCGGCAAGGTTGACTTTAGCAGGTCTCTTCTTGCTTCCAATTCCCACTCTTCCAACTGTTATTCGTCACTCTCCAAAGAGGAACAACATAGTTATAGAGCTATACTGCACGCATGTAACCCCTTTGGCCCATAGCCTTCTAACCCCTTCCTATCCATAGAGCTGAAAGCCACAATTGTATTGGGAAGCCAGCTTCATTCCTGCCCAAGGGCATGGAACCAACAAACTTGACAGTCTCATATAATCCGTAGCAAAACAAAGTACTATAACTCAGTGGGTCAGGCACATCTGTGGAGGGAATGGATAGGTGGCGTTTCGGATCAAGACCCTTCTCCAGACTGATTCAATTCGAGTCGCCAATTAGCCTGAAGAAGAGTCCTGACCTGAAACATCACCGATCCATTCTCTCCACAGATGCTGCCTGACCCTCTGAGTTACTCCAGCACTTTGTGTTTTCACTTGTGTCTTGGATTAATCTGTACCTTTATCCATTTCAAGTATCTTAGTAGCAATGCAGTTGTTTTTATGTTACTAATGTACTAATGACTTTTGCACTGGGTTATATTGCGCTGGCTTCTAAAATATGAACAAACTGAATTTTTGAAAATAAATTGTACACAAGTGGAGAGGGCAAGTCTCTGAACTGCCCATTAGATTGTTTACATTTTGTAATACCAGAAAGATATGAATATTTATATTTCCAGAAATATTTATTTTGTAAGTTTGATATGACTACATTTTAATTTGAGATCTTTCAAATCTAAAATAAATATTGTTTTGAAATTTTATTTACTGTCATGTGTTTAACTCACTTTGTTGCATTGAAGTTTCTTATGAGAGACTTATGAATCTGCAGGTACAATGGAAGGTAATAATTCACCCATTAACAATTATTTTCTCTCCCTCTCTACCTTCCGTTCTGCATATAGTCATACAGCATGGAAAGAGGCCTTTCGACCCAACTCATCCATGCTAACCAAGATGGTTCATCTGAGCCGGTCCAATTTGCCCATCTTTGGTCCATATCCCTCTAAACATTTTCCTATCCATGTACTTGTCCAAGTGTCTTTTAAATGTTATGGTGCCTACCGCAACTACATCCTTACTGTCCGGCTGAGTTACTCCAGCTTTTTGTGTCTATCTTCAACGGAATCAAGGAATATGGCGGTGCTGGTGGAGGCCATTCGGCCCTTTGAGCCAGCACCGTCATTCATTGTGATCATGGCTGATCGTCCTCTATCAATAACCCGTGCCTGCCTTCTCCCCATATTCCTTGATTCCACTAGTCCTTAGAGCTCTATCTAACTCTCTTAAATCCATCAAGTGATTTGGCCTCCACTGCCCTCTGTGGCAGGGAATTCCACAAATTTACAACTCTCTGGGTTAAAAAGTTTTTCTCACCTCAGTCTTAAATGACCTCCTTTTTATTCTAAGGCTGTGGCCCGTGGTTCTGGACTCGCCCAACATTGGGCACATTTTTCCTGTATCTAGCTTGTCCAGTCCTTTTATAATGTTATATGTTGCTATAAGATCCCTGCTCATCCGTCTAAACTCCAGTGAATACAAGCCTAGTCTTTTCAATCTTTCCTCATATGACAGTCCCGCCATCCCAGGGATCAATCTCGTGAACCTATGTTGCACTGCCTCAATCACAAGGATGTCCTTCCTCAAATTAGGAGACCAAAACTGTACACAATACTCCAGATGTGGTCTCACCAGAGCCCTATACAACTGCAGAAGAAACTGCAACTACTTCCTCTGATAGTTCGCTCCATATACCATTCTTCTCTTCCATTGCTTCTTCCCATAATAGTTGAAACAGTTTTCCACTATTTCACTATGTTGATTTCAGCGACACAGGCAGGTTAGCAGAATAATCTTGCAATTAATTTGGTGGGCTCAGTGGAATGGACCCTCCATTGCCCTGGACTTGCTGACTGTTGCCACTAAACCGTGCTGCTAGCTGCAGCACATGTAGCATCTCAACACAGGTAGCTAACTGTTCACAGAGAATGGCAGCCAGCGAGGCCATGGCTCATACGTGTCAGTTGTCGAAGCTGTCATTGGTATTGAGTTTATGAATTTCTTTTTCACAAATACTCATCATTCTGGAGAGCTGTCAAAAATTTAAAAAGTAGACACAAACACGCATACTTAAAGCAGTTAAAGACATTACAGTAAACAGTCAGAATGCTCCACTTACTTTTCTCCCAGTAGCCGATTTCTTAGTTTCTCCATGTCCCCATGCTAAGTGTCAACTTAGTCAGAATAAGTGTCAGAATAAGGATAGCCAGCATCAATATCCTCCACTTAAATTTTAACCTTACATGCAAACAAATGTCTACTATTACAACTGGTGCCTCAAAACATGGAAGCAACCACTAACATTCAGAGAAGAGGAAATCAAATGCGCTCAGAAAAAATGGTCTCTCAGTACATTATTTTTAGAACACAAGTTGAAAGCAAAATTAAGCTACCAATTCTGCAGAATAATACAATGTACTATGTCACAAGAAGTCAGATTAAACATTTGGGTGTTTTAGTCATATAGAATCACAAAAAAAGATTACATTCAGTGTAAAGAGATAAAAATTGCCTGCTTTTCGAATGTCATTCTTCATTAGGATTTATGAAAATAAAGTACAGAGCACCCGAATAGTTTTATAAATGAAAATTTATTCCATTGCTATGCTTACAAAATTGAATCACAGAGTTTCAAATGCACTTAGTGACTATATCTGGCAGTTTCTGTTGATACAGATTGAACTAGCAAAGCACAAAACAACGAATGTGGGGAACTATTTAAAATGTGCATAACTTGTTTCAAACTCCTTGCTTTAAGGCAGTGCATCTTTTCTATTACAATTCCGTGAAGAAAGGATATAATGTTGATTTTTTTAAACCTGGGAGGATTACAGCCATTGCATCCAATAAAAGGCATTTAATTATATTACATTGCATCCAATAAAAGACTTTCAATTATAAAACTTAATTTCAGAACAAGAAATAGTAATAAAGCAGGAATTTAAATCTCAGTGCAAATTAGGTCAAGAGGAGAATCTGTGCCAAATTCAGAAGAACAGTAATCCTAGCTCATTGTATCTGACCTATTTACCTTAGTTGGTAGTGAAACAGCAGCAAATCAACCACATCTGGGAAGCAGAAGTTGTATCCTATTATCAAATCACACTCTGGGAATTTAGTTTAGAGATACAGTGCGAAAACAGGCCCCGGCTCACCGAGTCCACACCGACCAGTGATCCTCACACACTTACACTATTCTACACACACTAAGGTCAATTTACAATTGTACCGAGCCAATTAGCCTACAAACCTGTACATCTTTGAATTGTGGGAGGACACTGGAGATCCCGGAGAAAACCCACGCGTGTCACGGTGAGAACGCACAAACTCCGCACAGGCAGCACCCTTATTCAGGATCGAACCCGGGACTCTGTCGCTGTATGGCAGCAACTCTACAGGTGCACAACAATACCGCCTTTATCGGTATTTATATACAATTTGATACTGGGGTAAAACATCATTGCCATGTATCTCGCTTGTCTGCAGCTGACTGTTTCAAAGAAAACAGCGTTGCAGCATGTGCATTCCTAACAGCAATACAGCCAGTGCATTTGACATCCCACTATGTTACTGGATGCTGCACTGTCTCCAGAGGCACAGCTCAGGAAAAGATGTAGGGTTTGTTTTTTTTGGCAATTCATTTTAATTAATATCATTGAGTTAATTTATCAGGCGAAGTATATTTAATTAAATAAAATTATTCTTTAATTATTTAAATTTCTAAACTTTTTCTTAAAGTCCTTCTGATTATCAAATATATTTAGAAACAAATGAACACCATCTGAAACCGCAAGTTGTCTAATAGCCGCCCAAAGCCTTGTGACCACTTGCAGTCCAGTTGCTGCAGCTAGACTTTCCTTGTTCCATGAGAAGTTACTGTGGCAGTGACTGGATGTTCGAAAGGATGTGCTAAAGGCACTGATTAAAGCATGATCCCACCCACCATATTTTTAGGGTGTCATTTTTGATTGTCGGGATGGCGCACAAACAAAGCTTGTTCACTGTACGTCATGCACGAGACGATAACAAACCAATGCCAATTGATAATAAGTCAATCTCACTGAACCAATGAAGAGTTGTAGTTTATCACAGTTTGGATATCTTTTGATACAGTTATGATGCACAGCAAGTCTGCACATCAGCTAACTATGTATCACTTGAGGTATTTATTTTCAAACATCAAGTACCACTGCTGAACGATTAAAGTTTGTTACAGTATGACTTAATATATCTGGAACTGTTTATTCCTGCTGCATTTCATGCCTTTCCCCTTTGCATGCCAAATTTTCAGAGTACAATTAAATAATTGCAGTGATATTTAACCCATTGAGGAGCCGTCACAGTGGAACAGTTATTAAGACTGTTGCGTCTACAAGTCAGTGCTGACATGCTCCTGCATCATGAGACAGTTGACTGTTAACTGACAATGGACTGAGAAATAAAGTACCATTTATGAAATCTGTCCACTGATCTTCTGTGAAGAAGCAATTCTACGTCAAATAGGATGGTGGTGAAAACGGGACCAGAAACAAGAACCCAGATAGATACAACAGTGAGAAGAGTTGGAAGAAAATATCTAATAGAATTTTGCAAAAAAAAAACATTGCACTTCATTTGACAAAAAATTAAACATCTGGTTCTTGTAAAATGAAGCATCACATTCTTTCGCATATTAAAATATCAAGAGTGGTTAGGTCAAGAGTTGTCCCCATAATGCTGGTAATGGAATGGGCATTTGGCCCCTGTGATCTTTGGGTGCTGACGACATTAATTCCAGCTGCTAAAGAATGCAATTTGTCTATTTTGTCTCGTGAGCAGTCCGCAAGGCACAGCACTGTTTTGCTGTTCAATTTCAATCCAATTTGTTGAATTGCTGCTTTGTTTCCACAACACATAGCCTTACTTAAAATCTTCACATCCATTAATCTATGCACACTGTTCTTGACACCTTGCTTACCATCCGGCATCAACCTGTGCATGGGGGGGGGGGGGTGAGATACCAGAAACAAAGTATTCATTGGGGGGCACAGCCGAAGGTTTCATTCATTTTTCCAACAACAGCAGGACTATTCTATAAAGTGCAGAATCAATCTTCAGTAGCGTGCAAAGGCTGCAATTAACTGAGAAACGCCAACGTGAAATATAGCAGTTCTCAGCTTGAGAATTGAATGCAGGTTTACGTTTAAGCAAAACACAGTGGAATGAAAAGTAGTAGCAGAGGCCAGGAACACAAGTTGACCATTTGCAATTCCTCTTATCAAGGTCAGTGGGCCACACTGCCAATATATACACAATAACTCCACCCCTAAGAGAATCTCTGTTCAATGGATTTCAGTATCATTATTTTAGATTACTGATATCATCTAAAGAACTAAATAAGCCAAGGGCATAGGCAAAAATATACGTATATTTAACTTGCAGACGTCTGTTGCACAAAAAAAGCAGTAGTTGGTTTGGATACATAATCATCTATTTTCACATGTACAAAGATCAGTAGCATCAGTGTCCAACTTTACACCTCAAACATTTCAATGGACGATCAAGAATGATTAAAACTACTGCAAATTTCTTATCCCATTCAAAAGCAGAAAAGGATTATAATATGCAGAGTGACTGTATTAAGGATGTGAATGAATCATCTGCACCCCCTTCATTATTTTCGCTCAACTCTGGAAGGAATTTATCTTCATATTGCCAATATTTCTCATCTTGCTACCAACCACATTTCATTTCTTTTCTCTGGGGTCTATGCATCTCAAACGCACATCCCACTGCATTGGTTCCAATCCTGCTTGCTGCAAACAGCAGGAATTCTTGTCAAAATAGATTTTACTGAGGATTTTACAGGGGTATGTTTCTTTTGTGGCACATCAACGAAATAATTCCACCTCGTTTCAATCACACACATCATTAAAGGATGCGAGTGTACTCTATCAGAGAACCATGTATTGACTTGTGATGATTACAGATGACTTATTAGAGAAAGTCATTCAGTGACTGTGAAATTAATCTTGTAAAGTTTGCCAGAGGACAAACCTCAGATACATGAAGACCAACATTTGTATTACTCTTCCATGTTTCCATCCTTTCAAAGTCTGCTTTTCTGATCACAGCAGACTAGTCCATTTCATTGCAACAAACAATCTGTTGGAGGAAAGAAAGACAAAGTGCTGGAGTAACTCTAGCACTTTGTGTCTTTTTTTAATAGTAAACCAGCATCTGCAGTTCCTTGAATCCCCATTTGTTGGAGGAACTCAGCGGGTCGAGCAGCATCTGTGCTTGGAAAGGAATGGTCGATGGTTCGGGTCAAAACCATGCATCCAACATCTCAAAGTGAATAGATCAGAAGGAAGACATATTGGAAGAGCATTGTACATCACTGAAATGAATTGGGCAGAATAATCCCTTTGGGCAAGAAATGTTCTTTGAATCTTGCACATTTACCTGCAAAAAATATATTTTTTTCCTTTCATTCCCTTGTGCATTCTGTTCCATTGTTTTTTTGAAGCAACTTTCAAGAGGCATTTAGTAACACAAAGCAGTTTTGCACTGCCCACCAACATCTATTTCCAGCAACAGCAGCAGTTCCAGTTGTCAACATGGAAAGACGTTGAATTCTCACTATTGATTTAGATGAACTGCATCAAAATGAAATGGTTTAATTCCTTGGATCTGGAGGTGTCCGTTAGAAGATTGGACATTTTAATCAGGACATTCACACCTTTCACAGTAATACATGTATTTGTTCCCTGCGAGTCATTGTAAAAAGATTAAAGATTCTCAGAACCATCCAAGGCAGGTGGTGAGAGGAGGTGTTTTTTTATGTTTACAGTTGCAGGTGTGGATGACTTGCTCCATTTTTATGAACTGCCCACAACAAATGAGACGATTTTCCGTGCCAACAGGAGATAAGTTGAAATGAACAATGATTTGGTTCCTACTTCTGATTCTTTCAGGCAAGGGCATCGTGGGAGTTGGAACATTTGCGGTGGAAACGGTGCCTTTGTTTAAAATAAATTAATTCTGTTTTGCTCCTTTTACTTTTTGGTCGTACGTCCCTGCATGTTTGTATCCGACCACGTAGCCAGTTTCATGAACCAGGTATTCTCGGCCCGCTTTTCCTCGGCCTCTCCCGCTCTGATCGAACCGTTCCTTGTGGGAACCGGTAAATTTTGAGGTGTCGGTGAGTCGAGTCAGTGCGGGAGATAGTACAGATTTCTGCAAGAAGACCAACAAAAAGCAACATTACAGGGGGTTAGGAAATTTCAAATTTTTAATAGATCTATGTACTTTTATTCTGTATTTCTATTTATTTTTTACCACACACTGAATGGACACTGGTTGAGAAACGCTTTTTCGTTTTCCTCTGGGTATGCAAATACTCAGAAAAATGATAATAAAGATATACAACAAATTGCAACGCTTCAGGCTTGACCCAGTTAGAAACATTCTTTCATTGCCGAGTCAAAAGATTACACGCTCAGGTCCCATTTCAGAACGAACAGAAAATCTAGGCCATCTCCTGCAAGCAGAGCTGAGGAAATGCTGCATTGTCCAAGTCGACATCTTTCAGAAGAGACTTAAAACAAAGAAGCAAAACACAATAGGCAGGGTCTCGACCCAAAACATCAACAGCCTCCACAGATGCTACTCATCCCGCCCGCTGAGTTCCTCCAACAGTTTAAAACAAAATCCATATTACACCATTTGCAGTCTCTAATGCCTCCTTAAAACAAAGAAGTTGCTCTCTTTCTTTCTGAAAGGATGAAAAAAACTTTGGCACTATTTTGAAGAGCAGTCACATTCTTCCTGGAGAAACTAATGCATATTTTTGGAAAAAAGTACAAATGACCTGTTTGTTTATCTTGATCACACTGTTAAATTTCAACAGTTTTAAAGTTTGAGGTTATGAAAAGTTCTATCAAATGCACGAATGTCTTATAGCTTGATGTTTGAAAACAGCTAATTTCCCCGTGATTTACCATGTATATCATTCTGGCTTTGGTGAACTCAGCATTGGGCAAGTGTGAACTGTTATCCGTACAACATCAAACTCCTTACCGATTGCCTGGTATCAGGATACCAGGGGATAGAGCCTTTTCTGTTGCTGCTCCGGCACTCTGGAACACCTTGCCGCTGCACATCAGACAGGCCCCCTCACTGTCCATCTTCAAATCCTCCCTCAAGACTCATTTTTATTCCTTGGCTTTCGACACTGGCTGAGGCTTTGCTCCTGTTCTTAGTGCTTTTAATGTCTTTTAACTTTTAGAGTGTGTTTTTTATAGTCCTTCGTCTTACGGTTTTTAATGGTTTGTAATGCCTTGTCCATGAGTTCTCATGTACAGCACTTTGTGGCAACTGTAGTTGTTTAAAGCGCTTTATAAATAAAGTTATTATTATTATTATATAAACATTGAATGGCAGGACTCTTGGAAATACTGAGGATCAGAGGGACCTCGGTGTTCATGTCCAAGAACCCATGTCCTATGAATCTATGTGTAAGAAGGGTCTCGATCTGAAACGTCACCCATTCCTTCTCTCCAGAGATGCTGCCTGTCCCGCTGAATTACTCCGGCTTTTTGTGTCTATGCTATGAATCTATGGTCTCTGAAGGCAGCAAAGTATGGTGAGTATGGTATACAGGATATTTGTAGGTATACATGCATAGAGTCATTAGCTGGGTGCAGCCTCAGGTTGGTTTTGGTACATCTGTATAACACATGAGTTAGGCCACACTTAGCGTGTGCAGTTCTAGTGAAAATACTATTGGAAGGATACGATTGCATTGTTGAGGGAGCAGAGGAACTTCACCAAGATGCTACCTGCCTGTGTTTCAGCAACAAAGAGGAATTAGATGGGCTTGGTTTAGCTTAGTTTCATTTAGAAATACAGCGTGGGAACAGGCTCTTCAGCCCACCAAGTCTGTGCCGACCAGCGTCCTCCGCACCCTAGCACTATCCTACACACTATGGAGAATGGAGAGGAAGGATGAGAGGGAATCTCATTGAAACATATAAGATTGTTAAGGGTTTGGACACGCTAGAGGCAGGAAACACGTTCCCAATGTTGGGGGAGTCCAGAACCAGGGGCCACAGTTTAAGAATAAGGAATAAGCCATTTAGAACGGATGCGAGGAAACACTTTTTCTCACAGAGTGGTGAGTGTGGAATTTTCTGCCTCAGAGGGCGATGGAGGCATGTTCTCTGGATGCTTTCAAGAGAGAGCTAGATAGGGCTCTTAAAAATAGCGGAGTCAGGGGATATGGGGTGAAGGCAGGAACGGGGTACTGATTGGGGATGATCAGCCATGTTCACTGTGAATGGCGGTGCTGGCTCGAAAGGCCAAATGGCCTACTCCTGCTTCTATTGTCTATTGTCACTAGGGACAATTTACAAATTTTTTTAAACAAAGCCATTTACCCTACAAACCTGTACGGCTTTGGAGTGTGGGAGCAAACCGGAGCTGCAGGAGAAAACCCATGCAGGTCACGGGGAGAACGTACAAACTCCATACAGACAGCACCCGTGGTCAGGATGGAACCTGGGTCTCTGCTGGGGTCAGGCAGCAACTCTGCCGCTGCGCCACTGTGCTGCTTTGGTTTCATTGGAAACACAAGAGACGGCAGATGCTGGGAAAAACAAACTGCTGAAGGAATTCAGTGGGTCAGGCAGCATCCGTAGAGCGAAATAGACAATGTTTTGGGTCTGGAGCCTTCTTCAGTCTGATTCATTAGTTTTTAGTGCCGTCACTATTGTTACGCCGGCAACCCCAAGATCCCACTAGCAATAAAGTGATAAATGTGCATGGAGTCACAAGAAACGGCAAATGTTGGAATCTTGAGCAATACACAAAGTGCAGGAGGAACGCGACGGGTCAGGCAGCATCGGTGGAGGGAAGGGACAGGCGATGTTTCGTGACGGGATCCTTCTTCCGAATTTAAAAGGGATCTGGCTCGAAACAACACCTCCTCCTCATTCCCTCCACTGCTGCCCACCCGCTGACTTCCTCCGGCACTTCGAGTTTCTTCCCAGCTGTTATCAGTCAACTGAATCATCCTACCACAACCAGAGAGCAGTGCTGAACTACTATCTACCTCATTGGTGACCCCCGGGCAATCCTTGATCGGACTTTACTGGTTTTACCTTGCACTAAACGTTATTCCCTGATCATGTATCTACACACTGTAATGGATCAATTGTAACCATGTATTGTCTTTCTGCTGACTGGAGAGCACACAACAAAAGCTTTTCACTGTACCTCGGTACACGTGACAATAAATTGAACTGAAATTGAACTGAAGCTGGTTTGCTAATAAATATTCATGCTCTTCAAATAGTTCATGGAAGCTTCGGGTTCATCTGAACATAGAAAATAGGTGCAGGAGTAGGCCATTCGGCCCTTCGAGCCTGCACCGCCATTCAATATGATCATGGCTGATCCTCCAACTCAGTATCCTGTACCTGCCTTCTCTCCATACCCCCTGATCCCTTTAGCCACAAGGGCCACATCTAACTCCCTCTTAAATATAGCCAATGAACTGGCCTCAACTACCTTCTGTGGCAGAGAATTCCACAGATTCACCACTCTCTGTGTGAAAAATGATTTTCTCATCTCGGTCCTAAAGGAATTCCCCCTTATCCTTAAACTGTGACCCCTTGTTCTGGAGTTCCCCAAGATTGGGAACAATCTTCCTGCATCTAGCCTGTCCAACCCCTTAAGGTACGGGTAGTCTGGTTCCCAGAATAACACTTACTCTGAAATACAACACCTCTGACAGAGCAACTCTCCCTTAGTACTGACTGATAGCCTGGATTTCAGGCTTAGTAATGAACATAACCATGGACTAATAATCAAAAGAACAAATGTTCAAATCTCACCATTGAAGTTTGCAAATTTGCAGTTTACAAAACAATAATCAAAATCAGGGATCAGTGTTTGTCAGTGGTGTCATAACAATCCAGTTGGTTCAAGAACAAATCTTGCCAGTGTTAGTCTGATTTACATTTGATTCCAATTGTAAATCAGACTAACACTGATTACATTTGACTCTCGTTTTCCTTTGAAGTGAACTACCAAGTTACTCACAGAAGCCCACTAGCGCCTTTACGAGACAAGTCAGATTCAGTAATGAAAACCAGCCTTGCCAGTGACGTCCTTACCCCAAGCAGAAATCACAGAAATAAAGTGCAGCCAATCCTTTATACAACAGCTGGGTTATCACTTTTAAATGTCAGTTGTTGAGAAAGATTACGCAAGCTCTTGACGTACCGTAACCCCTGATATCACGGGGGAGTTTCCTTCTATCAACTTGTGAAGCTCTTGGATTGCTTCCTCCTCGTTTTTTCCTTTAAATCTCTTCTGTGCGAGCTCTTGAAGGGCATCTTTAAATTGATCAAAGTTGATCGTCCTAAAAGACTTTGGCCTGAAATGCAGAGCTTCAGACGTAAGAAAGAGATTCTGGACAATTATAATAAAAAGCAGTTCCTGCCATCGTAAAACGTTCACTTGCTTTACACAGTCTTTCATACCCTGGCCTTTAACATTCCCGCGTACCGAGAACACAATTGAACTGTGGGGACATCCCAAAGGTCTTTATAGCTAATTGGCTTATTTAAAACTCTCATCCCCATTGCTACTTAGGGACGGGAGGCAGCCAATCTGCACACAGCAAAGTAACATAAACAGCAAAGAGATAACAACCAGATAAATGATTTCATAATGTTAGATGGGGGAGGAATTCACAGTGTGGAATGAGTTCCAAGCAGCAAGTGGCAGGGAGAGTTCAGCAGGCAATCTGTCACACATAAGCTGCAAGAACCCGTGATATATTCACAGAGAGCCAATGAGCCCAGTTTAATTGTGTAGAAAGGAACTGCAGATGTTGGCGTGTACCGAAGTTGGACACAAAGTGCTGGAGTAACTCGGCGGATCAGGCAGCATCTCCGGAGAAAAAGGAAGGGTGGCTTTTCGGGTCTGCACCCTTCTTCAGACTGAAAGCAGAGGGGAGGGAACTAGAGGTAAGAAAAGGCCAGAACAAAGCAGGACCAGCAGCAGATGACCAAGAAAGGGTGAAGCTCATAATGGCCCATTGATGGTGGCAAACAATGGGCCATGAAGGGCTCCACTCTTCCTTGGTCACGCCGGTTCTGTTTTGTTCTGCCCTTTTCTTACCTCCAGTTCCCTTCCCCCTACTTTCAGTCTGAAGAAGGATCCTGACCCAAAAGGTCACCCATGCTTTTTCCCCAGAGATGCTGCCTGACCTGTTCAGTTACTCCAGCTCTTTGTGTCTAGGCCAGTTTATTTCTATGTTAGGTGGCAGGCCCTCCCTTTTCAAACTCAAGTGGAAAGCAACGAGCGTCTCCCTTCCACAATCTAATCAAATACTTTCAACTTGAGCAATATTGAGCCAAATGTTTGAACCTGGAGTAAGCTCAGGACTTTTCTTCAAAAATAACGCAGCAAACCTGGTACATAACAACGCATATTGGAGCTTTCACATTCTCCAGCAGGAAGAATGTAGAGGCTTTGGAGAGGGTGCAGAAGACGTTTACTAGAATAGTGCCTGGACTAGAGGGTATCAGCTAAAGGGGGGGTTGGATTGTTTTCTCCAGAGGGTTGGAGCTGAGGGGAGACCTGACAGCGCTATATAAAATGATGAGAGGTACAGATCGGGTAGACAGTCAGAACTTTTATCCCCAGGGTGGAAATGTCAGACTAGTCAAAAGTCAAGGGAGTTTATTGTCATGTGTCCCAGATAGGACAATGAAATTCTTGCTTGCTGCAGCACAACAGAATATTGCAGGCATAAATACAGATCAGATCAGTGTGTCCATATACCATAGAATATATTATTATATATTAAACACACATAAATAAACAGATAAAGTGCAATAGGCTGTTATAGTTCAGTGTTAAAGAAGGAACTGCAGATGCTGGAGAATCGAGGGTACACAAAAAGCTGGAGAAACTCAGCGGGTGCAGCAGCATCTAAGGAGCGAAGGAGATAGGCGACGTTTCGGGTCGAGACCCTTCTTCAGACTGGTCAGGGATCAGGGAAACGAGAGATATAGATGGTGATGTGGAGAGATAAAGAACAATGAATGAAAGATATGCAAAAAAGTATCGATGATAAAGGGAACAAGCCATTGTAAGCTGTTTGTGGTGTGAAAATGAGAAGCTAGTGCGACTAGGGTGGGGGAGATAGAGATAGAGGGAATGCCAGGGCCCGAGGGCTGATGGAGAGGTGGGAAGGGGAGGAGACAGCAAGGGTTAACAGAATTGAGAAAATTCAATGTTCATTCTGTCACAACTTCAAACACACTCTGTTATAGTTCAGAGTGTGTTTGAAGTTGTGTTTAATAGTCTGATGGCTGTGGGGAAGAAGCTGTTCCTGAACCTGGATGTTGCAGATTTCAGGCTCCTGTACCTTCTACCTGATGGCAGCGGAGAGATGAGTGTGTGGCCAGGATGGTGTGGGTCCTTGATGATGTTGGCAGCCATTTTGAGGCAGCGACTGCGATAGATCCCCTCGATGGTAGGGAGGGAAGTCAAAGCCGATGATGGCCTGGGCAGTGTTTACCAAGGAAAACACAAAATGTTGGAGCAACTCAGGGGGTCAGGCAGCATCACTGGAGAACATGGATAGGTGATGTTTTGGGTTAAGACCTCCTTCAGATGGGTTCCCACCAGAATCCTCACCTATTCACCTTCTCCAAGTTTCTTTTACACAGCTGGGTGGCTGGAAAGTGATAGAAGAAGGTATGATAGTGGTGTTTAAAAACCTTTTGGATAGGCACATGGAGGAAATGGAGGGGTAGAGATCACATGCAGGCGGAGGTGATTAGTTTAACTTGGCATCATGTTCGCATGGGCCACTGTGGCCCTAAGGGCTGTTCCTGTGCTAACCTGTTCTATGTTCCAAGTTAAACCTTAAAGTTAAACCTTAAAGTTCCTTTCTTGTCCAATTTGCTGCAGCACAATTTCCATGACATTATTTACAGGGGGGACCTCATTGAAACTTACTGAATAGTGAAAGACTTGGATAGAGTGGATGTGGAGAGGATGTTTCCACTGGTGGGAGAGTCTAGGAGTGGAGATCATAGCCTCAGAAATAGAGGACATTCCTTTGGGAAGGAGATGAAGAGGAATTTATTTAGTCAGAGGGTGGTGAATCTGTGGGGTTTTTTTTGCCACAACGGCTGAGGAGGCTGTCAATAGAAAATTTCAAGGCAGAGATAGATATATTCTTGATTAGTACAGGTACCAGGGTTATAGGGAGAAGGTAGGAGAATGGGGTTAGGCGGGAGAGATAGATCAGTAGATTGAATGGCAGAGTAGACTTGATGGGCCAAATGGCCTAATTCTGCTCACATCACAATCTCAGACTATCCTAAATCATTCTACTGCCAATGAAGTACTTTTGAAATATGATCACTATTAATGTGCACAGAGCAAGCTCTCACAAACAGCGATAAAATAAGCAAGCAGATAATCTGCTTTTAGTCTTGATGGGAGAGGGATAAATATTGGTCCTGACACAAGCCAGAACTCACCTACTCTATTTCAAAATCTTGCTGAGAGATATTTTTTGTGCACTTGCCAGGGAAAACTGGGTTGTGGCCTTGCGTCTCAGCCAAAAGCTGTCCTCTGTGACAATGGTACATTCCTGCAGTACTGCACTGAAGCCTTACCCCAGAATATACACTCATGTCACACACAGGGGTGCCACGCAGCCAGACTTGTTCAATAATTTACATTGCTCATCGCAGGATAGGTTTCAAACTAATTACAGTAAGAATTAGACAACTAACCAAGGTGGAGGGTGGCAGAATTTATAAGACAGTGTCACAACGTAAGGATCAGAGAGTTTTGATGGATCACTTAAATGTCATGAAATTTTAAAGCACAGTAAGAGACTGTTCAGCTGTCATAACCGCTCTGAAAAAAATTTGCTGCCACTTCTTTCTTCAAACTCAGGTTTTTTTTCCCCTTTGTAAATATTTTGGATTTGCATCCAACATTCCCTCAGGATATGCATTCCAGATGGCAACAAGTTATTTCATTAACTGCTCCTCATCTCATCCCAAACAACTGAGATGGAGATGGCGACACAGCGGTGTAGCTGGTAGAGCTGTTGCTCACTGCACTAGAGACCCGGGTTCGATCTTGACTTTGAGCGCTGCCTGTGCGGAGTTTGCAGGTTCTCCCTCGGACCACGTGGGTTTCCTCCGGGTGCTCCGGTTTCATCCCATGTCCCAAAGACGTGCGGGTTTGTAGGTTAATTGGTCTCTGTAAATCGCCCCTAGTCTGCAGGGAGTGGATGAGAAAGTGGGATAACATAGAACAAGTACAAACAGGTGAATGATGGTCGGCATGGACCCTGCTTTCATGCTGCAAATAGAAGCGTGTGGGCGGTGGGAGGAATACATTTTGGACCAATAATTACTTTCACTTGAGGGGAAAGTTTGGAAACCCATGGGTTGACGAGTTTCAGAAGAGAGCGGATAGATTCAAGCATTGCATCACTTCCACACATAAATTCACAAAGCTGGCTTCACAGATAAATATTTGAGGTTAGTGCACTGCAGAGCCTCAAGCTGTAATATCCTATTTAAATAAAGAGTCATAATAAATATATGTTCCATGGTTAGAAAAATGCAAAAGTTCTACAATTGTTGGCCGTGCATTAGTTGGAGAAGTGCTAAACTGTGCTCTGTGAGCAATGCTTTGAGTGATATTTTTTGCTAATCCTAAACTCAACCTCCACTACCTGATTTGTATCAAATGTCATTGACTCACTACATCTCTGCAACACACCCACACTAGTTCCTGCCCTAACATTAGTTTTTAGTTTTGACTATTCATCAGTTTCAGTGCCCTCGGTCGGCCAGCCCTGCCCAGCTCAGTAACATTTCTTTAGCCCCATGAATCAATGAGATTCCTTACTTAAGTTTAGAGATACAGCGCGGAAGGTGAGGGGAGAAAGACTTAATAGGAACCCGAGGGGTAACTTTCTTTACACAAAGGGTGTAAGGTGCATGGAGTGAGCTGCCGGAGGACGTAGTTGAGGCAAGTACCTTTGCAACATTCAAGAAACATTTGGACAGGTGCATGGATAGGACAGGTTTAGAGGGATATGGGACAAACGCAAGCAGGTGGGACGTGTCGATGGAAGTTTTTTTTTGGTGTGAGCAAGTTGGGCCGATGGGCTTGTTCCCTCGCTGTATCACGCTATGACTCTAAGACCGAGGGCAGAGTTACGTGCATGGATTTTATCAAGGCCTTTAACAAGGTACTATGTGATAGTTTGGTGAGGTAGCAATTGGGTCTGAAAACTTGTTTGAATGTAGGTGACAGAGGGTAGTGGTAGAAAGTTGTTTTTCAGACTGGAAACCGGTAGCAAGCAGAGCACCGCAGGGATTGGTGCTGGGTCTAATGTTTATATTAATGATTTGGATGTAAAATTAGGCGGCATGGTTAGTAAATTTGAAAGTGGCATTAAAATTGGTGATCTGGCAGACAAGTCAAGAAGGTTGTCTGTGATTACAATGGGACCCTGATCATCTCGGCCTGGGGAATGGCAGATGGAGTTAATACAGGTACATGCGGTGTTGCAATTTGTTAAGACAAACAAGGGAAGGATTTGTACAGTAAATACAGTGTAGAATAGAGAGACCAAGGGTGCAGGTACCATGGAAATGGTGACATGGGTGGACAGGGTGGTGAAGAAAGTGTAGGGCAGGCTTGCTTTCATCGGTCAATGTATTTCAGTACTGGGATTGGGAGATCATGTTACAGGTGTACAAGATATTGGCAAGGCCTCATTTGAGTACTGTGTACCGTTCTGGCTGCCTTGTTATAGGAAGGATGTCATTAAACTGGAGAGGGTGGGGGGAAAAACGAATTACAGGCATGTTAATGGGTTTGAATAGTTTGAGTTGTAAAGAGAGGCTGGACAGACTGGGTCTTATTATACCTGGATAGAGTTGATGTGGAGAGGATGTTTCGACTAGTGGGAGAGTCTAAAACCACGTCTTAGCTTCAGAATTAAAGGACGTTCCCTTAGGAAGATGAGGAGGAATTTCTTTAGTCAGAGGGTGGTGAATCTATGCAATTCATTGCCACAGAAACTGTGGAGGCTATCAATGTTTTTTTTTTAAAGATCGAGATAGATAGAATCTTGATTAGTACAGGTGTTAGGGGTTATGGGGAGAAGGCAGGAGAATGGGGTTAAGTGGGAAAGATGGATCAGCCACGATTGAATGGTGGAGTAGACTTGATGGGCTGAATGGCCTAATTATGCGCCTATCACTTATTAACTTATTTCCGAGGACCATGGTGGCTAAGCGGCAAAGTTTCAGAGCTGCGTGTAAAGTCATGTGGGGTAAATGTGAGGTTATCCACTTTGGTAGCAAAAACTGGAAGGCAGATTACTATCTAAATGGCGTCAGGTTGGGAAAAGGGGAAGTACAACGGGATCTGGGTGTCCTTGTACATCAGTCTATGAAAGTAAGCATACAGGTACAGCAGGCAGTGAAGAAAGCAAATGACATGTTGCTCGTTATAACAAGAGGAATCGAATATAGGAGCAAAGAGGTCTTTCTGCAGTTGTACAGTTTTTTGTTCCCTAATTTGAGGAAGGACAATCTTGCTATTGAGGGAGTGCAGCGTAGGTTTACAAGATTAATCCCGGGATGGCGGGACTGTCATATGCTAAGAGAATGGAGCATCTGGGCTTGTACACTCTGGAGTTTAGAAGGATGAGAGGATATCTCATTGAAACATATAAGATTGTTAAGGGCCTGGACACGCTAGAGGCAGGAAACATGTTTCCGATGTTGGTGGAGTCCAGAACCAGGGGCCACAGTTTAAGAATAAGGAGTAAGCCATTTAGAACGGAGACGAGGAAACACTTTTTCTCAGAGAATGGTGAGTCTGTGGAATTCTCTGCCTCAGAGGGCGGTGGAGGCAGGTTCTCTGGATGCTTTCAAGAGAGAGCTAGATAGGACTCAAAAATAGTGGAGTTAGGGGATATGGGGAGAAGGCAGGAACAGAGTACTGATTGGGGATTGAGGGGGGATCTTATAGAGACTGACAAAATTCTTAAGGGTTAGATGCAGGAAGACTGTTCCCGATGATAGGGAACTCCAGAACAAGGGGTCACAGTTTAAGGATAAGGGGGAAGTCTTTTGGGACCGAGATGAGAAAATCATTTTTCACACAGAGAGTGGTGAATCTGTGGAATTCTCTGCCACAGAAGGTAGTTGAGGCCAGTTCAATGGCTATATTTAAGAGGGAGTTAGATGTGGCCCTTGTGGCTAAAGGGATCAGGGGTATGGAGAGAAGGCAGGTACAGGATACTGAGTTGGATGATCAGCCATGATCATATTGAATGGCGGTGCAGGCTCGAAGGGCTGAATGGCCTACTCCTGCACCTATTTTCTATGATTCTATAACATTGAATGGCGGTGCAGGCTCGAAGGGCTGAATGGCCTACTCCTGTACCCATTGTCTATTGTCTATTGGATAGGCAACATGAATAGCCACAGTCTCTACCCCACTGCTTACCATCTTAAAATAATACATATAATAAGATAGTGCATGTGTTGGCAAGAATCCTCTCAAATTGAGAGCCAATTGTCGCAGGACGATACACATCAGCGCCAGGATCATTCGACACTCATGATTTCCGGATCGACTCCAGTTGCCATTTTTAAGATCAATCTCAGTGGTTCACACACAACTTTCTTCTTCTTCTTGCGTATGGCGTGCACAGCCTAAAGTTGTAGAACAACTTGTTCTATTGGATCTTACTTGATTATGCACGGCAGGTTGATTGCATTAATCGAAACAGGGCGGACTACGTGAAGGTTGCAATCTTCTACCGCAACGCACAACTTTAAATTAGAGACGTATATAAATCAGGGTTACATTATGGCCATCGCTCCCAACTAGATTCATAACTCTTTAAAAACTTATTAGAACAAGGATTCCTTAATAACCGTTCTATTTGCCTAGAGTGACTGAATCGAAACCGAGACAAGTCACTACTGGCAGGGGAGGTTTTACAGGTTTGGGAGAGGACCAAACTCAGCCTTTTATTTTTTGATGTGCTGAATGTCCACAGATGCGTAGACTATTCTCAACATTACTACTTAGTTACAACCTCATGTTTTATGAGGCACGTTTCCCACCCAGAATTCTATGGTATTTTACTATATAAAGCTACATATATCTCATCTTTAGGTAGACAAAATTGTCTAGAGAAACTCAGCGGGTGAGCTATTTTACCAAGTAAAGCAAATTTTCTTTCTACAAAATTTTAATTTTGCCATAGATACTGGAGATATTTGCTTTCTTAACTGAGGTACAATTTAGCCCATTCCATTTCATGCGCTCCATTCTGACCCTCCATGGTATCCCAATCAAACTGAATTGATCTTCAGGAATAGTGGCTTATCTTCCAGACTTAATAGAAATAATTTAAATTATCATCAAGTTTCCATTTCCAAAAGGTCCTTCGGCCCAGCAAGTCCACACCGACCAGTGATCTCCGCGCACTAACGGGCCTGTCCCACTTAGGCGACTGCCAGGGACTAATTTTAATGGAATTTACCTGCGACAACTGGTGACAACCTACGACAACACCTACGACAACTGGTGACAACCTACGACAACACCTACGACAACCTACAACAGCAACAATTGTCGCCACTATCGCCGAAAAATTTTCAACATGTTGAAAATTTTGCTGCAGTCGCCCAAAAAATCGCCTAAGTGTGACAGGCCCATAACACTACCCTAGGGACACTGGGGACAATTTTACATTTATACCAAGCCAATTAACCTACAAACATGTACGTCTTTGGAATGTGGGAGAAAACCAAAGATCTCGGAGAAAACCCACGCAGGTGACAGGGAGAACATACAAACTCCGTACAGACAGCATCTGTAATCAGGATCGAACCCGGGTCTCTGGCGCTGTAAGGCAGTAGCTCTACCGCTACTCCACCGTGCCGCCCTAAGTTACTCCAATATTTACTCCAACATTTTGTGTTGTACTCAAGAATTTCTTCTTGCCCGAGTCAGTGCCTCTCCAACCAGACGGAGCAGCACCTACACAACTATCTGTCCAACCATCACATTACAGTACGGGATTACTCTGAAAGCACCTCTCAAAGTTTAATGGCAGCAGATGTTTGGGATCGCCAGCACCTGCCAGCTTCCCTCCAGAACACACCCCAACCCGACTTCATCTTCAACAGGTTTCAGCTCCCTGCAAAATAGCTTTCCAAGATGGACTGCACAGCCTCTGCCTCACCACCATTTTCTCAAGGCTGTTAAAGAATGAGCAATCAATGCGGGTGTTGATCATTACGCAAATCAAAAATGATATTGAAAAGAATCAGTGGTTGTAACTTGAACAGAACCCAAGACAGAATGCAGGAAGCAATATGGTGCACAAAAACAACAAAAACTTTAAAAATGCTTCATTTGGCAATAGACGTTACTGTAGGTAAGAGGTCGAACAGCTGGAGAAGGACATACTTGACTTTGGAAAACATAATGTCAACATCCGTGATCGTCACATTCCTTCCGTCTATGATGTTACAGTCTTTACACAATTTTGACCAATTTTTTCCGTTCATATCTCTACCCAAGGCTCTTGTGTCTCCAAGAATAGCAAATTTCCTGAAGGCCTCTTCCAGGGAACTGAGTTCTTGGGGTGTAGCAGCATCCCCATCAGGGGTGCCGTTTGAATCAGACATGTGATGTTTGGCTCCTTTCACCTTTGCCCGGTCACTCTTCGCCGCTCCCCTTACAGATTTGGATTTGCATTCAGCCATTTTGCTCCACTGCTGGGAAAAAATGACAATGTTTTAGATACTTCAGCAGAGAGCATTTCAAACTCATAAAGGAGGCATCTTCTAGATTCATAGCATTAATACTTTTTTACAAATGCTTTGACATTTTTCTATTTTGCATTTCTGTATACAATTATTTCTAATTATTCCGCCATTTTCTTATGGTAATACATTTTATATGAAACAGAGAGAGCTTCAATGCAAGAGTCTTTGAATATAGTTCGCATTGTATTAATTAGTGTTAGTGTTCTGGTTAAGACTGCTTTGGCCAGTACTTATCCCTCAGCCAACATTACTAATTCAGATAATCTGATCATTTATATCGCTGTTCTTGGGAACTAGTTTGATACATAAAGTGAGTTACAACAATGATTTTACTTCGGAGTCACGTGAGTGACTACATGAAGAAGCCCCGCCAGTGTGCATGCTCGTCATTACGTCAGACGCATTGGCAAGAACCGACTGGCAGGGCAACGCTCCTGCCGGCGGTAAGTTCCAACCTAGAAGGTAAGTGTCTTTTATTTACCAGGGTTGTTTGTTCGAGCAGGAGCCTCTCTTCACAGAGGTTTCCTGCCGGATTTATGCAGAGTCCGATGCATAAACCGGCTATGGGCTGTGGGGGAACCCCGGTCCGACCACTGAAGCGGATAGCCGGCAAAGATCGGGTTTCGCGATAACAGCCGCTGACAAAGCAGTCAGTGGCTTCCAGCCTGCTGGGATGCCGTGGAAGTAACGCCAGAGTCGCTGACAGTGCGGTCAGCGACTCACAGACACGTTGGTCCCCAGGCATGGAGTGAAATTGGAGGGAGAGAGAACTCGTGCAGCCCTATTGGGACTCGGGTGAGTCGGGCTGCAAGGGTTCCTCTCCGATAATAAGGGCATTTTCACCCTTCACAAGTCCACACTACCAAATTAGTGAGACTACACTGTAATAGCGCGGGCCTATGGGACAGGCCGCGCCAGCAGCGCCTGGAACAGGCTGCTTTCTGTGTCAAAACGCTGGCCTACGGGAGAGCCTAGGACAGGGCTGCTTCATGTGAAAAAGCGCAGGCCTCTATGAGAGGCGGCGCCGGCAGCGCCTGGGACAGGGCTGCTCAAGGTTGCCCTACTGGAGGGGGAGACCAGGACGGGTCAATACTACTGACGCCGAATCTGTCACAGAGCTGGCCTACGGGAGAGCCGCGCCAGCAGCACCTGTTGACAGGGCTGTGTGTGTGACCTCCCATAAGCAGGAGCCGGGAGAGCCAGGGCAGTATAAATCTGACCCTGAAGTGGTGACCTCCCGTGAGCATCAGCCCAGAGAGCCAGGACATGGGGACCCAGCACAGCAGCACGTCATTAGGGCTGTGTGTGACCTCCCGTGAGTGTCAGCCGGGAGAGCCAGGGCAGGAGGAAGCTGACCCTGAAGTTTGGTGTCACTGCTTATGTGCATACACCAAAGCACATGAGCCATGCTCCAGGTGTGCCGGATGTGGTCAGCAATTTACCATACCGGCGGGAAACTGGTGAAGCCAGGGTTGACAATCTGCCCAGCAAATTAATGGCCTCCCACCAGTGCCAGGAATTCATAATGGAAGAAACTTCACGTATCAAACACCTGTTACTGTGCATCGCTCTAAAGGAGCGCATCATGAGGGCGCATGAATTAAGGCTGCAGAAGTCCTAAAAAACTGGTTGGAGCAGGAATAATGGCGTTTGGGCAAATGGCAAGGCCACTATCTAAACACAGCAGGATATGGACCATGCTGTGTAATGTTCATTTGTTAGTTTAATATTTACGAATAACTATCCAGCCTATGCTCAACCCACGGTTCAAAGCCTTGCGCAGATCCTCTAATATCAGGGGAACACCTGGACGATGAGACTAAAACTGAGACCAGGATGCCACCTCAAAAACCATATCCTTTCAGATTAGGAAGGGGTAAGTGAATATTGGACTGTATCCGGGTATCTCGAATAGGTATCTCGGAGGTCCATCCACCCATACAAAATACACCTAGTTGGGTATTGGGGTTCAATACCACTAACTCTACAGGTAGATGGTGCATATCAGCCTTAACAATTGTGTCCAATTCCCCAGCCAAAAGAACGATGGTGGGTGTCGAATCATTCTGGTCCTAAACATACTTAACCCTTGAGGTCCAGTATAAACGGTTTAAAATAAAAAATGTCAGTATTGTAATTGGGATAAAAAGGGTGTTATATGGCAGCCATAGATCTGAAAGATGCATACTATTCAGCTTCCACACACCTGTTGAGAGGTTATGTCCTCACCCATCTAATTAAACTTAGATTAGTACCATTTAGAGTGATTGGCTATTTGAGGTTCATCATTGGTTAATTAACAAGGCAGTACTTTGCCTACGGCCAAAACTGTAACTAATGTCTCGCGATGTACTAGAGACATTCTGACTCAATAATCTTTGACAAACTGATGTGAGCTTCAGGATGAGGAGCCACTGATATCGAGTCTGGCTGTGGCGGCAGATAGAATGTGAAAGAAGCATTAACCCTGCAGAGGCTGGGGTAAACTGCGTAGAATTGCTGGGTGCATTCTATGGCCTAAAGAATTCTGCTCAACAATGCATGATTTGCATGTGCAGCTTCAGATTGATAATACCACAGCTGTTGCATATCAATCACATGGGTGGAATGAGGTCATTATTCTGTGACAATCTGCCTAACCTCATCTGGCACTGGTGCATTACAAGAAATCTGGGTCTCAGATATCTATCTATCAGGTAGAGATAATGTGAAAGTTGCAGACACCAGGTCATGTAAATTCTATGACAAACAAAAAATGGATGATGAATCCAAAAGTTTCAAAATTATTGTTAGCCGGTATGGATTGCCAGACATAGATCTGTTGCATCTGGGTTTAATTACCAGTACCTAAATTCGGCATGGGAACCAAATCTAGGGGCAGTAGCGGAGGATACATTCTCGCTACGTTGACGTACGTTCTTACGCTTTCCCCATTTCTGCCTCATTTAATCAATGTCTCACCAAAATAGAGCACGACTACGCTTAGGTGTTTGGTAGTTCCTAAACTGGTCCACACAGCATGGTCCCATTGGTTCTGAGACTGATGATACAGCATTCATGATTATCCCAATTACAGCAACTTGTTGGTTCACCTTTACATGAGCGTATTAATCGATTGATTTATATCTTCTGACCAGACTGGTCCAGGGACTCAGACTATCAAATAGGACCTTCGATGTGATTACGATGGCCTGGAGAGATAGTACTAAAAAACGATATGTATCTCATATTAAGAAATGGGAGATGTCCTGTTTACAGTCAAATATATCTTATCATAAGTTGCAGGCATTTGGGATGTATTTGAGTTACTGGCTACATTGCATTTTGACGAGCAGTTAAGCTATAGTGCCATTATAATGCTCAAAGTGCTTTGTCCTCCTACTTAGGGCAAGGGTCCGGACAACGCTCTGTCGGATCTCATCTATTGTGGCCGATTTTCATAGGAGGTATTTAACAAAACCCTCTCAGAAATCTGGGATGGTGAGCATAGTTCTCACACTGCTTTGGCAATGGGCTCCAATTACATCTCTGCCTTTCCGGAAGTTAACGCTCAAAGTGGTCATGTTCATGGTGCGTTCATACAGCGACGGTCATCAGCCACATAAAAGCTGATACAAAGGTGTCAGTACAAACTATTGCTAGATGACCAAAACAGGTTTGCATTATGCTGGAGTAGACACGGATCACTCCACCAGGGCGGCGTCAACGTACGCAGCAAAGGCGCAGGACGTGCCATTGGACCAAATCCTCACCGCAGGATGGTCCAGTGAAGGAACCTTTTTCACGGTTTATGATAAACCTGTCCTTGCAATGCAAAGATTTGGGCATGCTGTTTTGGGTTCTGTTTGAGTTCTCCTTTGTAATTTTCCCTGTGAAAGAGGGGTTATTACTGTTCCTTTATTGTTTATTGTATAGACGTTCATTGTATAATTTAAACAATGTTCAATACATTATTTGTTTATCCTGTGTCAACCAAGGCAGTGTGTCGTATGGAACTGTATCGACGGCATGAAATCACAGAGCTTTGAAATCTTCACGTAGTCACTCACGTGACTCCGAAATGGTAAGATTAAACGAGAACTTACCAGTTTGAAGTTTGATCTTTATTTTATGAGGAGTTACGATGAGGGATTTTGTGCCCTCCGCTCCCAACCCTCGTAATCACAAAGATCATCAGGTAGTTCTAGTCTTCTGACTCTTACTATATCACTTTGACTGTAGTTACTGTGATTTCACGCCGCTGCTTTGAAGATTGGCGTGCATGCGCACTGGCGGGGCTTCTTCACATAATCCCTCATCGTAACTCCTCATAAAATAAAGATTAAACTTCAAACTGGTAAGTTCTCGTTTAATCTTGCTATCAATTACAGTGCCCTCTGTAATGTTTGGGACAAAGACCCATCATTTATTTATTTGCCTCGGTATTCCACAATTTGAGATTTGTAATAGAAAAAAAATCACATGTGGTTAAAGTGCACATTGTCAGATTTTAATAAAGGCCTTTTTTATACATTTTGGTTTCACCATGCTGTGTTGTTGGATAGTCCCCACCATCCCCCCCCCCCCCCCCCCCCCCATTTCAGGGCACCATAATGTTTGGGATACATGGCTTGACAGGTATTTGTAATTCCTCAGGTGTGTTCAAATGCCTCCTTAATGCAGGTATACGAGAGCTCTCAGCACCTAGTCTTTCCCCCACTCTTTCCATCACCTTTGGAAACGTTTATTGTTGTTTATCAACATGAGTACCAAAGTTGTGCCAATGAAAGTCAAAGAGGCCATTATGAGACTGAGAAACAAGAATAAAACTGTTAAGGCTTAGGTTTACCAAAATCAACTGTTTGACAATAGACAATAGGTGCAGGAGTAGGCCATTCGTGCCTTTGAGCTAGCACCGGCATTCAATGTAATCATGGCTGTTCATCCCCAATCAGTACCCCGTTCCTGCCTTCTCCCCATACCCCCTGACTCCGTTATTTTAAGAGCCCTATCTAGCTCTCTCTTGCCTCCACCGCCCTCTGAGGCAGAGAATTCCACAGACTTACCATTCTCTGTGAGAAAAAATGTTTCCTCATCTCCGTTCTAAATGGCTTACCCCTTATTCTTCAACTGTGGTTCCTGGTTCTGGACTCACCCAACATCGGGAACATGTTTCCTGCCTCTAGTGTGTCCAAGCCCTTAACAATCATATGTTTCAATGAGATTCCCTCTCATCCTTCTAAACTCCAGAGTGTACAAGCCCAGCTGCTCCATTCTCTCAACATATGACAGTCCCGCCATCCTGGGAATTAACCTTGTGAACCTACGCTGCACTCCCTCAATAGCAAGAATGTCCTTCCTCAAATTAGGGGACCAAAACTGAACACAATACTCCAGGTGTAGTCTCACTAGGGCTCTGTACAACTGCAGAAAGACCTCTTTGCTCCTATATTCGATTCCTCTTGTTATAAAGAGGAACCTTTGGTTAGGTTTAGGGTTACCGCAATGAAGGTAATTTTCCAAACTATAAACTGATTTCATAGAGTCATAGAGTGATACAGCGTGGAAACAGGCCCTTTGGCCCAACTCGCCCACACCAGCCAACAATGTCCCAGCTACACGTCCCACTTGCTTGTGCTTGGTCCATAACCCTGCAAACCTCTCTTATCCCCTATCCATGTCCCTGTCCAACTGTCCAACTTAAAAAAAGATGGGACTCCTCTTTTTCCATAGACCCACCACCTTCTGTGTGAAAAAGTTACCCGATTCCTATTAAATCTTCTCCCCTTCACCTTGAACCTATGTCCTCTTGTCTTTGATTCCCATACTCTGGGTAAGACTCTGTGCATCTAACCAATCTATTCCTCTCATGATTTTGTATACTTCTCTAAGATCTCCCCTCATCCACCTACGCCTCAAAATTAAAGGATGTTCCATTATGGAAGAAATGAGGAAGAATCTCTTTAGTCAGATGGTGGTTAATCTATGGAATTCATTGCCACAGAATGTGGAGGCCAGGTCAATGGATATTTTTAAAGCAGAGATAGATAGATTCTTTATTAGTATGGGTGACAGGGGTTATGGGGAGAAGGCAGGAGAATGAAGTTAGGAGGGAGAGATAGATCAGCCATGTTTAAATATTTAAAATGTCATTAGAAACGGGAATAGTGCCGGAGGATTGGCGTACTGCGCATGTTGTTCCATTGTTTAAAAAGGGTTCAAAGAATAAACCTAGCAATTATAGACCTATTAGTTTGACGTCAGTGGTGGGCAAATTAATGGAAAGGATACTTAGAGATAATATATATAAACATCTGGATAAACAGGGTCTGATCAGGAACAATCAACATGGATTTGTGCCTGGAAGGTCATGTTTGACAAACCTTCTTGAATTTTTTGAAGCGGTAACTAGGGAAATTGATGAGGGTAAAGCAGTGGATGTTGTCTATATGGATTTCAGTAAGGCCTTTGACAAGGTTCCCCATGGAAGGTTGGTTAAGAAGATTCAATCCTTGGGTGTTAATGGCGGAGTAGCAAGATGGATTCAACAGTGGCTGAATGGGAGATGTCAGAGAGTAATGGTGGATGGCTGTTTGTCAGGTTGGAAGCCGGTGACCAGTGGGGTGCCTCAGGGATCTGTGTTGGGTCCACTGTTGTTTGTCATGTACATCAATGATCTGGATGATGGGGTGGAAAATTGGATAAGTAAGTATGCAGATGATACTAAGATAGGTGGTGTTGTGGATAATGAAGTAGATTTTCAAAGTCTACAGAGAGATTTGGGCCATTTGGAAAAGTGGGCTGAAAGATGGCAGATGGAGTTTAATGCTGTTAAGTGTGAAGTGCTACATCTTGGCAGGACAAATCAAAATAGGACGTACATGGTAAATGGTAGGGAATTGAGGAATGCTGTGGAACAGAGGGATCTAGGAATAACTGTGCATAGTTCCCTGAAGGTGGAATCGCATGTAGATAGGGTGGTAAAGAAAGCCTTTGGTGTGCTGGCCTTTATAAATCAGAGCATTGAATATAGGAGTAGGGAAGTAATGTTAAAATTGTACAAGGTATTGGTAAGACCAATTCTGGAGTATGGTGTACAATTTTGGTCGCCTAATTATAGGAAGGATGTCAACAAACTAGAGAGAGTACAGAGGAGATTTACTAGAATGTTGCCTGGGATCCAGCAACTATGTTACAGAGAAAGGTTGAACAAGTTAGGTCTTTATTCTTTGGAGTGCAGAAGGTTAAGGGGGGACTTGATTGAGGTCTTTAAAATGATGAAAGGGATAGACAGAGTTGACGTGGATAAGCTTTTCCCATTGAGGGTAGGGAAGGTTCAAACAAGAGGGCATGACATGAGAATTAAGGGACAGAAGTTTAGGGGTAACGTGAGGGGGAACATCTTTACTCAGAGGGTGGTGGCTGTGTGGAATGAGCTTCCAGCAGCAGTGGTAGAGGCAGGATCAATTTTAACATTTAAAAGTAAAGTGGATAGGTATATGGACGTGAAGGGAATGGAGGGGTATGGTCTGAGTGCAGGTAGATGGGACCAGGGGAAAACAAATGGTCGGCACGGACTGGAAGGGCCGAGAGGGCCTGTTTCCGTGCTGTAATTGTTATATGGTTATATGGTTATGTTTGAATGGCGGAGTAGATTTGATGGGCCAAATGGCCTACTACTCCTAGCATTTATGAACTTATTCCATAGTCATAGAGTGATATAGTGTGGAAACAGGCCGTTTGGCTCAACTTGCCCGCACTGGCCAACAATGTCCCAGCTGCACTAGTCCCACTTGCCTACGCTTGGTCCCTTTCCTTCCAAACCTGTCGTATCCATGTACCTGTCTAACTGTTACTTAAACGATGGGATAGTCCCAGCCTCAACTACCTGCTCTGGAAGGTTGGTCCATACACCCACCACCCTTTGTGTGAAAAAGTTACCCCTCGGATTTCTATGAAATCTTCTCCTCTTCACCTTGAACCTATGCCCTCTGGTCCTCGATTCCTCGACTCTGTGCATCTACCCAATCTATTCAACTGTGACATAATTTGTATGCAAGAGACATTCCTATGAAGCAAGACTTGGACAAACTCAGTTCTCTCAATTACAACTTTCATGGGGCTGGGGAGTCTACAACTGACCTTGGCATGGGAATAGTCAGAGGTAGGATACCAGGTGGTGTGGCCATTACTATGGAACAAGAAGCTTGACTCATCAGTAAATGTGATTTGGCTTGATGTTGACTGGTGCATTGCAATACTTTACTTACTTACACCACAAGGAATTTGTTATCCTGAATGTATGTACACCCTATGAATGCCATCAGAATGAGGATGAATATTTAAATAGACTTGCTTTCATCTATTCTTTCATTCAAAACAATAATTATTGTAGTGTATATGTCATTGGGGATATGAATGCAGATATCTCAGATAGGAACTCATTATTTGCCAATCATATGGCTCAGTTCTGTCAAGGTAATAATTTAATATTGTCAAGCAAAGTGCTTTTACCTACAGATAGCTATACTTATATTAGTGAGGCCTGGCACACCACATCATGGCTGGACCACTGTATTAGTACAGCTGATGCACATGCCTCATTGGGGTGTATGAGCATTCTGTATGGGGCAGCAATGACTGACCATATACCTGTTGCTATGACAATAAATGTTGAACACATACCTGTGGTATCCAGAGATAGAAATAGCTTTAAAACAGAAAAACTTGACTGGTCAACGCTGACAAAGGAAGACATCCTAGCCTATTATGCCCATACAGATAAATCCTTAAGCAATATTCATCTACCTAAAGATGCAATAATATGTAGTAATGTTAACTGTAAAGATATGAAGCATGGGAGAGATATCTGCTCCATGTATAATGATATAGTAAGCGCCTTATATGTAGGCAGTAAGCCCTACTGCAAGCATAAAAATAAGACACATAACATCAGACCTGGCTGGAATAAGTATGTAGCTGAGTATCATACTGAAACCTGTGAAGCCACCAAAGCATGGGCTATGGCAGGTAGACCCAGACAGGGGCCTGTGTTTGAAGGGGCCTGCACAAGAAGCTCACTAATGCAAGGTATAAATATGCTGTTCGCTTCATCTGTAAAAATGAGCAAGCTATGAGGTCTGATTCCATGGCTAAGAAGCTGCTAAGTAACAATGCTACAGATTTTTGGAAGGAAGTGAGAGCTCTTAGCAGTTGCAAAACATCTCTACCATGTACTGTAGATGGAATCTCGGGAACGGCTAATATCGCGGAGTTATGGCGACAACATTATAGCACTCTATTCAACTGTGTCCAAGGTGACTTGTATAGGGTGGACAATACTGAGAGCAATGACTCGATGTTGATTATGTCACATGAGGTGTATCATGCCATGAACAAGCTGTCCAACAACAAAGCAAGTGGTTTGGATCATATCTCTGCTGAACATCTTAAGTATGCGAGTATGAGGATAGCTCCTCTCCTAGCTATTTGTTTTACTGGCTTTATGATTCATGGCTTGTTACCAGACTCAATGTTGTATGTCCTGTTAGTGTAGGTTATTAAGGACAAAGCTGGTAAAGTAGGCAGTCTAAATAATTACAGGCCCATAGCTTTAGCCAGCATATTGTCAAAAGTCTTAGTAAGAGTTCTGCTGGATAGAATACATGAGTTTGTTAACTCCACAGATAACCAGTTTGGCTTTAAAGCTAAACATGACACTGACTTATGCATATATGCCCTAAAGGAGATTGTAAACAAATATAGAGGCAAAAACTCTTCAATCCTTATGTGCTTTATTGATGCTTCCAAAGCCTTTGACCGTGTTAATCACAGAAAGCTGTTTGGTAAAAAGAGTCAAAGAGGGGTGCCTAAATACATTGTTAGAATTCTGGCCTACTGGTATGCCCACCAGACTATGCAAATAAAATGGGGCAATAGGATCTCAGCCCCATTTGGGGTTAGCAATGGTGTTAGACAAGGGGGAATTTTGTCCCCAGTCCTTTTTAATCTAAATACTGATGATCTGTCTAAACAATTGAAAACCTGTAACACTGGGTGCGTGATTGCTAATATTTCAGTGAACTGTATTATGTATGCAGATGATCTTGTGGTCTTTAGTCCATCTAGCGCTGGTCTCCAGCAGCTCCTTACTACATGTGTTCCGTGTATGGTGTGGAACATGACATTAAATATAATGCTAGCAAGAGTGCTGTTATGGTCTGTAGAACCAAAGAGGATAAAAGCCTAAAATATCCTGATTTTAAATTGTCTGACAACAATTTTAGTGTCCGTAATAAGATAAAATATCTATGGCATATTATTACAGAACAAATGACAGATGATGAGGATATTTATAGGCAACGAAGCATGCTGTATATACAGGCGAATATACTCTTGCGTAAATTTGGTGCGTGTGCAGATGTGGTGAAGATGTCGCTATTTAGAGCATACTGCACACCCCTCTACACTGTGCACCTGTGGTCGAACTATTCAAAGACAAGTATGCAGAGACAAAAGGTGGCATATAACGATGCCATGAGAAAACTGCTAAGGCAACCAAGATGGTGTAGTGTCAGTAATATGTTTGTGGCTGCAGGAGTCTGTACTTTAGAAGCTTTCCCACATGTATAAATTCATTTGCAGGATAAATGACTCTAAAAATGTGCTTATTGTGGCCTTGACAAACATAAGGGTTAGCACTACACGCTACGAATCCCAGCTGTGGTATCGTTGTCTCGTTGTACGACATTGATCATCTTTTACTCTGGATTTTTAACTTAAGTATTGTGGGTTTTTTAAATATATAATTTATGATGTTTTTATGTGATTTACCATGATTTTATATACATTTATGATATTTGATATGCAATGCATTTTTAATGTAATGTTGCCCCTTGTCTGGACCTTGAGTCCGTAATGAAGTTATTATTATTATTATTATTATTCCTCTCATGATTTTGTACACCTCTATAAGATCACCTCTCGTACTCCTGCACTCCATGGAATAGAGACCCAGCCTACTCAACCTCTCCCTACAGCTCACACCCTCTAGCATGGCAACATCCTCGTAAATCTTTTCTGAACCCTTTTAAGCTTGACAATATCTTTCCTATAATATGGTGCCCAGATGAACACAATATTCTAAACGCGGTCTCACCAACGTTTTATACAACTACAACATGTCCTCCCAACTTCTGTACTCAATACTCTGACTGATGAAGGTCAATGTGCCAAAAGCCTTTTTGATCCTTATCTACCTGAGACTTGACCTTCAAGGAACCATGCACCTGTACTCCTTGAACCTTCTGCTCTACAACACTCCACAGAGGCCTACCATTTACTGTGTAGGCTTGCCCTTGTTCGACGTCCCAAAATGCAACACTTCACACTTCTCTGTATTAAATTCCATCATCCATTCCTCCGCCCACCTGGCCAATCGATCCAGATCCTGCTGCAATCTTTCACAACCATCTTCACTATCTGCAAAACCACTCAATTTTGTATCATCAGCAAACTTGCTGATCTTGCTCTGTATGTTCTCATCCAAATCATTGATATTTATGACAAACTTTAACACGCCCATCACTGAACCCTGAGGCACACCACTAGTCACGGGCATCCAGTCCGTGAAGCAACCTTCTACTATCACCGTCTACTTCCTTCCATGGAGCCAATTTGCTATCCATTCAGCTATCTCTCCTTAAATCCCATGCGATCTAACCTTCCTGCGCAGCCTACCATGTGGAAACTTGTCGAATGCCTCATGGGAATCCATGTACACAACATCTACAGCTCTCCCTTCATTGACCTTTTTGGTCTTCAAAAAAATCGATCAGATTTGGGAGACACCATCTCCCACGTACAAAACCATGCTGACTATCCCTAATCACCCCAGCCCATATAAATGCCTGCGTAACCTATCCCTCATAATACTCCCTAGTAACTTTCCAACTACAGATGCTAAGCTCACCGGCCTATGGTTCCCAGCATTTTCCCTGCAGGCCTTCATGAAAAGAGGCACAACAGTCTTCCGGCACATCTCCTGTATTTAAGGACGACTCGTAAATTTCAACCAGGGCTCCCGCAGTTGTGAAGACACTGTGAAGGCATGTTCAGTGGACTTTCATGTTATGCATTAGAATAGAATGTCCGGCACCACGTTGGCAGTTGTTTAAGCCCTCTCTGATCTGCCACTGCTACACATTTTATTCAGGGGAAGATTCAACATCAGCGTCACTTGCAAATGTAGGATGTTTTGTTGCCGATCCTTATTTTTCCAGTCTGTGGATCAGGTAGTCAAGGATCTAGTTGTAGTGGAGGGTGAGTGTCCTATATCCACGAGTTTAAAGATGTGTTTGGTTGGAATTATGGCATTGAAGGTAGAGATATAGCAAATAAATGTGAGTCTGACACACAAGGCAGTTCTTCCAACTTCTAAATCCTGTGCTCAGCTATTAAGTATTGGGCTCGGCTAGGACCAAGATTTGCCTTCTGCCAAGGGTCATTCATCAAACTGCTGATTTTAATATTGCCTGTGGTATGTATATCTGCACCCATTATCTCTTTCTTCATCTGTTGCCCTTGGGCAATGCCAATCTGTTTGCTTTCACCCCAGGCAATAAATTATGGCTATATTAAGGGATGGATTTCCCAGTAGCAGAATGGCAGAGAAACAACTAACATGACACAGTGAATGGCAGTGTTGCAGAGCAGAGGGGTCTTGGAGTGTGTGTACATGGTTCCCTGACAGTAGAGTCACATGTAGGCTCGGTACATCAGTCAGGCCTCCATCAGTCAGGGAACTGAGTTACAGAAGTTGGGATGTTGTGTTACAGTGAGGCTGCTGCATTTGTAGTATTGTGTTCACCTGCTGTATGAAAGATGGTGTTAAGCTGAAAACAATGTAGAGATGAATTACAAGAATGTTGCCAAGACTTGTAGGCCAGAGCTATAAAGAGAAGTTGGGCTTACCAGGACTTTATTCCTTGGAGTGCAGGAGGCTGAGGGATGATCTTATAGAGGTGTACAAAATCATGAAGGGAATTAATCGGGTGAATGCCCAGTCTTCTACCCAAAGTTGTGGAAACAAGAACCTGAGGACATAGCTTTAAAGGATTACTGCCTGTGCCGCGTGACAGTGAGAGTAGGAATGAAGTGAGGTGGAGGATAAATGCGTGGCTGAGGGACTGGTGCAGTGGGCAGGGATTCAAGTTTCTTGATCACTGGGACCTCTTTTGGGGAAGGCGTGATCTGTACACAAAGGACGGGTTGCACTTGAACCCGAGGGGGACCAATATCCTGGCAGGGAGATTTGCAAAGGCTACTGGGGAGACTTTAAACTAGAAAGGTTGGGGGGAGGGACTCGGGTAGAGGGGGCTAGGGGTCAGGGTGTGGGGCAAGAGGCAGAGAAGGGAAGCACACGGACCCAAAATGTAGGCGAGAAAGATGAAAAAGATAATAGACAGAGAATAAAGGATGGTGGGTTTATAAAATGTGTATATTTTAATGCTAGGAGCATTGAAAGTAAGGTGGATGAACTTAGAGCCTGGGTTGACACCTAGAAATATGATGTTGTGGCAATCAGTGAAACATGGTTGCAGGAGGGCTGTGATTGGAAACTAAATATTCCAGGATTTTGTTGCTTCAGGTGTGATAGAATTGGAGGGACCAGAGGGGGAGGTGTTGCATTGCTTGTCAGCAGTGCTTTGGCAGGATAGATTAGAGGGCTCGTCTTGGGAGGCTATTTGGGTGGAACTGAGAAGTGGGAACGGTGTAGCAACACTTTTAGGGGTGTACTATAGACCGCCAAATGGGGAGCGAGAATTGGAAGAACAAATATGTAAGGAGATAGCAGATATTAGTAGTAAGCACAAGGTAGTGATTGTGGGAGATTTCAATTTTCCAAAAATAGGCTGGGAAACACATTCTGTAAATGGGCTGGATGGTTTGGAGTTTGTAAAATGTGTGCAGGATAGTTTTTTTGCAGCAGTACATAGAGGTATCGACCAGAGAAGGGGCAGTGCTGGACCTCCTGTTAGGAAATGAGGCAGGTCAGGTGACGGAGGTATGCCTTGATGAGCACTTCGGGACCAGTGATCACAATACCATTAGTTTCAATATAATTATGGAGAGAGTCAGAACTGGACCTAGGGTGGAGATTTTTGATTGGAGAAAGGCTAACTTTGAGGGAATGCGTAAGGATTTTAAAGGAGTGAATTGGGACACTTTGTTTCATGGGAAGGAAATAGAAGAGAAATGGAGGACATTTAAAGGGGAAATTGTAAGAGTACAGAATCTTTATGTCCCTGTTAGGTTGAAAGGAAAGTAAAAATTGGAAAGAGCCATGGTTTTCAAGGGAAATTGGACACTTGTTTTGAAAAAAGAGAGATATCTACAATAATTATAGGAGGCATGGAGTAAATGAGGTGCTAGAGGAGTATCAAGAATGTAAAAAGAATCTTAAGAAATAATTTAGGAAGGCTAAAAGAAGATATGAGGTTGCTTTGGCAAGAAAGGAAAGTAAATCCAAAGGGTTTCTACAGCTATATTAATAGCAAAAGGATAACGAGGGATAAAATTGGACCATTAGAGAACCAGAATGGACAGCAATCTGCAGAGCCAAAAGAGATGGGGGAGATATTGAACAATTTATTTTCTTCGGTTTTCACCAAGGAGAAGGATATTGAACTGTGAGGTAAGGGAAAAAAGTAGAGTAGCTATGGAAACTATGAGATTCAAAGAGGAGGAAGTACTGACACTTTTGAAAAATATAAAAGTGGATAAGTCTCCAGGTCCTGACAGGATATTCCCTAGGACATTGAGGGAAGTTAGTGTAGAAACAGCAGGAGCTATGACAGAAATATTTCAAATGTCATTAGAAACGGGAATAGTGCCGGAGGATTGGCGTACTGCGCATGTTGTTCCATTGTTTAAAAAGGGTTCAAAGAATAAACCTAGCAATTATAGACCTATTAGTTTGACGTCAGTGGTGGGCAAATTAATGGAAAGGATACTTAGAGATAAACAGGATCTGATCAGGAACAGTCAACATGGATTTGTGCCTGGAAGGTCATGTTTGACAAACCTTCTTGAATTTTTTAAAGCGGTAACTAGGGAAATTGATGAGGGTAAAGCAGTGGATGTTGTCTATATGGATTTCAGTAAGGCCTTTGACAAGGTTCCCCATGGAAGGTTGGTTAAGAAGGTTCAATCTTTGGGTGTTAATGGCGGAGTAGCAAGATGGATTCAACAGTGGCTGAATGGGAGATGTCAGAGAGTAATGGTGGATGGCTGTTTGTCAGGTTGGAAGCCGGTGACCAGTGGGGTGCCTCAGGGATCTGTGTTGGGTCCACTGTTGTTTGTCATGTACATCAATGATCTGGATGATGGGATGGAAAATTGGATAAGTAAGTATGCAGATGATACTAAGATAGGTGGTGTTGTGGATAATGAAGTAGATTTTCAAAGTCTACAGAGAGATTTGGGCCATTTGGAAAAGTGGGCTGAAAGATGGCAGATGGAGTTTAATGCTGTTAAGTGTGAAGTGCTACATCTTGGCAGGACAAATCAAAATAGGACGTACATGGTAAATGGTAGGGAATTGAGGAATGCTGTGGAAACAGAGGGATCTAGGAATAACTGTGCATAGTTCCCTGAAGGTGGAATCGCATGTAGATAGGGTGGTAAAGAAAGCCTTTGGTGTGCTGGCCTTTTATAAATCAGAGCATTGAATATAGGAGTAGGGAATTAATGTTAAAATTGTACAAGGCATTGGTAAGACCAATTCAGGAGTATGGTGTACAATTTTGGTCGCCTAATTATAGGAAGGATGTCAAACAAATAGAGAGAGTACAGAGGAGATTTACTAGAATGTTGCCAGGGTTCCAGCAACTATGTTACAGTGAAAGGTTGAACAAGTTAGGTCTTTATTCTTTGGAGCGCAGAAGGTTAAGGGGGGACTTGATTGAGGTCTTTAAAAATGATGAAAGGGATAGACAGAGTTGACGTGGATAAGCTTTTTCCCATTGAGGGTAGGGAAAGATTCAAACAAGAGGGCATGACATGAGAATTAAGGGACAGAGGTTTCGGGGTAACGTGAGGGGGAACTTCTTTACTCAGAGGGTGGTGGCTGTGTGGAATGAGCTTCCAGCAGAAGTGGTGGAGGCAGGATCGATTTTAACATTTAAAAGTAAAGTGGATAGGTATATGGACGTGAAGGGAATGGAGGGGTATGGTCTGAGTGCAGGTAGATGGGACTAGGGGAAAACAAATGGTCGGCACGGACTGGAAGGGCCGAGAGGGCCTGTTTCCGTGCTGTAATTGTTATATGGTTATATGGTTATATGGTTATATGGAAAGAATTAAAAGAGATCTGAGAGGCAACTTTTCTACAGATGGCGGTGTGTATATGGAATGAGCTGCCAGAGGAGATAGCTGAGGCAGGTATTATAACAACATTTAAAATATATTTGAACAGGTATATAGATAGGAAAGATTTAGAGAAATACGGGCCAAATGCGAAAGGTCGGGACTAGCATTGTTGGGCTATTTTGGCCAGCATGTGAAAGTTGTGCCAAAGGGCCGGTTTCCATTGGAGATAGACACAAAATGCTGGATTAACTCAGCGGGACAGGCTGCCTCTCTGGACAGGAGGAATGGGTGACGTTTCGGGTCGAGACCCTACTTCAGACCTTCATGTTGTATGGTTCTGCAGCATTGCTTTCAGCCACTGAAATTCTCCCATTGGTTAGTAAAGCCAGAATATGGAAAACAATAGCCTGCTGAGAAACTGGTTCCACAGCTCATTGGAAAACATTAGTCGTGGTTTCAAGCAGTACTCAAAATATTCAAATTGATGTACCAGGTCTGTATCTGAGCCACAAACAGAGACACCACGACAGGTGACAAATAAACTCAAAAGAGCTCCCTTTAAAGAGGAGTTTTAAAGGATGGTCGAGACAGGAATATTTTTTTTAAACGCAAAAACTTGGCAGACATTAATTATTTGACAGAAGGTATGGACATGACTGAGACTGGAATTGCGAGTTAAAATGAAGAGATCTTCATTTTAGAGGTTGACAGACTGGAGGATGCCATGTAGGAGTGAAAACGTGGAATGCAATTTTAAAATTGGGGATCTCGAGGCTGCAGATTACTTGTGAGATTTAGGAATGCAGGCAGATACTTGATGAGGTCAAGTGTGCCAAACGCAAAATGGGAGACCAATCCGGAAAAAGAATTACACAGCACTGCAAGAGTCTCATCCTTGAGAGGCAGATTAAAAGAAATGCTCTCGTTTTCACTGCAGTTCAGATTTACTCACAGCGACCCAATCTGAGCTATAATGGAGAAGTTTAGGCTGGCTCTCTATTCCTTAGAGCGTAGGAGGATGAGGGGTGATCTAATAGAGGTGTAGAAAATCATGAGAGGAATAGATCAGGTAGATGCACTGAGTCTCTTGCCCAGAGTAGGGGAATCGAGAACCGAGGACATATGTTCAAGGTGAAGGGGAAAAGATTTAATAGGAATATGAGGGATAACTTTTTTACACAAAGTTGTGGCGGGTGTATGGAACAAGCTGCCAGATGAGGTAGTTGAGGCTGAGACTATCCCAACGTTTAAGAGTAACAGTCAGATAGTCACATGAATAGGATAGGTTTGGAGGGATATGGACCAAGAGCAGGCAGGTGGGACTAGTGTAGCTGGGACATGTTAACCGGTGTGGGCAAGTTGAGCCGAAGGGCCTGCTTACACACTGTAAAACTCCATGACTCTGTGACTAAATGACAAATGCTGGTTTCCACGCTGTGAGACTCTGACTTGCCGAATTTTCCTCATCTTCTGAGGAAGTAGAAGCATTGGTGTGTTTTTTTGCCACAGTGGCAAGTTGGATGTAATTTTTATCCCTAGAAACTCATGACTATCTCTACAGACTCATGACTATTGATACAGACTGGGGCATGAACACCACCCTGGTAAATAAATTCTTCTGCAGTTGTATATGACTCCGGTGAGACCACATCTGGAGTATTGTGTACAGTGTTGGTCTCCTAATTTGAGGAAGGACATCCTTGTGATTGAGGCAGTGCAGCGTAGGTTCACGAGATTGATCCCTGGGATGGTGGGACTGTCATATGAGGAAAGATTGAAAAGACTAGGCTTGTATTCACTGGAGTTTTAAAAGGATGAGGGGGGGATCTTATAGAAACATATAAAATTATAAAAGGACGGGACAGGAAAAATGTTTCCAATGTTGGGCGAGTCCAGAACCAGGGTCCACAGCCTTAGAATAAAGGGGAGGCCATTTATGACTAAGGTGAGAAAAAGCGTTTTCACCCAGAGAGTTGTGAATTTGTGGAATTCCCTGCCACAGAGGGCAGTGGAGGCCAAATCACTGGATGGATTTAAGAGAGAGTTAGATAGAGCTCTAGGGGCTGGTGGAATCAGGCGATGTGGGGAGAAGGCAGGCACGGGTTATTGATAGGAGACGATCAGCCATGATCATAGTGAGTGGCGGTGCTAGCTCGAAGGGTGAATGGCCTCCTCCTGCACCTATTTTCTATGTTTCTATGCTTCCTGCGGCAGATGACCAACTCAGGACAGTGGAGGCAGCAGTAGTGTTGCTGCCTCACAGGGCCAGAGACCCGGGTTTGATCCTGACCACGGGTGCTGTCTGTACGGAGTTTGTACTTTCTCCCTCTGACTGCAAAGGTTTTCTCCCATATTGCAAAGAACTGCCGGTTTGTAGGTGAAGTGGTTTTGGTAAAAATGTAAATTGTCCCAAGTGTGTAGGATAATGCTAGTGAATGGTGATCGCTGGTCGGCACGGACGCACTGAGCCAAAGGGCCTGTTTCCATGTTTTATCTCTGAAGTCTAAAGACACCAATTTTATATCGAGGGCTTTAGGAAGAGGGCAAACGGATGTATCTGTATATACTGTCATCGTTCCCTGGAAAAGACGATTGAAACATGTGGTGAGAATTAATTCTGCGCAGTGGTTGTAAAGGGAGTTTGACTAGTTCCTGGGTTGAGGCAATATGTCTTGTTATAGAGCGAGGATATGCCATTCACTAAGTGTTTATTTTCCTTTTTTTAACCTTCCGAAGAGTCCACTGGAAGTTGGACAATTTTATACTGGGCAATTTTTACATTTATCAAGCCAATTAATCAAGCCAATTAACCTACAAACCTGTACGTCTTTGGAATGTGGCAGGAAACCGAAGATCTCGGGGGAAACCCACGCAGGTCACGGCGAGAACGTACAAAACTCCGTACAGACGGCGCCCGTAGTCGGGATCAAACCCGGGTGTCCGGTGCTGCATTTTGCTGTAAGGCAGCAACTTTTCCGCGCTGCCACCGTGACTGCGTTTAATTGATTGCCTGAGCAATCAGGAATTGCCTAACATGCTGTTGACCTGGTCACTGATTTATCCCCACCCCACCTTTATTCGTTCGTAGTTAAGCTCAGCAAAATACAATAGGACACCGCTGTTTGATTTTCGCATTGGATGGATTTAATGGACTTCATAGATCTTGCCTCATCGTGTTGAGAAGCAGATGAAAAGTGCTGCAGCCCATTTACAAATGAAAGTTGGAAGAATGAATTAAGATAATCTGATAGTCCCCCACATTTGTATAACCATATAACCATATAACCATATAACAATTACAGCACGGAAACAGGCCCCCTCGGCCCTTCCAGTCCGTGCCGACCATTTGTTTTCCCCTAGTCCCATCTACCTGCACTCAGACCATACCCCTCCATTCCCTTCACGTCCATATACCTATCCACTTTACTCTTAAATGTTAAAATCGATCCCGCCTCCACCACTTCTGCTGGAAGCTCATTCCACACAGCCACCACCCTCTGAGTAAAGAAGTTCCCCCTCACGTTACCCCGAAACCTCTGTCCCTTAATTCTCATGTCATGCCCTCTTGTTTGAATCTTCCCTACCCTCAATGGGAAAAACGTATCCACGTCAACTCTGTCTATCCCTTTCATCATTTTAAAGACCTCAATCAAGTCCCCCCTTAACCTTCTGCGCTCCAAAGAATAAAGACCTAACTTGTTCAACCTTTCTCTGTAACATAGTTGCTGGAACCCTGGCAACATTCTAGTAAATCTCCTCCTCCTCTATTTTGTTGACATCCTTCCTATAACTAGGCGACCAAAATTGTACACCATACTCCAGAATTGGTCTTACCAATGCCTGTACAATTTTAACATTACTTCCCTACTCCTATATTCAATGCTCTGATTTATAAAGGCCAGCACACCAAAGGCTTTCTTTACCACCCTATCTACATGCGATTCCACCTTCAGGGAACTATGCACAGTTATTCCTAGATCCCTCTGTTCCACAGCATTCCTCAATTCCCTATCGTTTACCATCTACGTCCTATTTTGATTTGTCCTGCCAAGATGTAGCACTTCACACTTATCAGCATTAAACTCCATCTGCCATCTTTCAGCCCACTTTTCCAAATGGCCCAAATCTCTCTGTAGACTTTGAAAATCTACTTCATTATCCACAACACCACCTATCTTAGTATCATCTGCATACTTACTTATCCAATTTTCCACCCCATCATCCAGATCATTGATGTACATGACAAACAACAGTGGACCCAACACAGATCCCTGAGGCACCCCACTGGTCACCGGCTTCCAACCTGACAAACAGCCATCCACCATTACTCTCTGACATCTCCCATTCAGCCACTGTTGAATCCATCTTGCTACTCCGCCATTAACACCCAAAGATTGAACCTTTTTAACCAACCTTCCATGGGGAACCTTGTCAAAGGCCTTACTGAAATCCATATAGACAACATCCACTGCTTTACCCTCATCAATTTCCCTAGTTACCGCTTCAAAAAATTCAAGAAGGTTTGTCAAAATGACCTTCCAGGCACAAATCCATGATGACTGTTCCTGATCAGACCCTGTTTATCCAGATGCTTATATATATTATCTCTAAGTATCCTTTCCATTAATTTGCCCACCACTGACGTCAAACTAATAGGTCTATAATTGCTAGGTTTATTCTTTGAACCCTTTTTAAACAATGGAACAACATGCGCAGTACACCAATCCTCCGGCACTATTCCCGTTTCTAATGACATTTGAAATATTTCTGTCATAGCTCCTGCTATTTCTACATTAACTTCCCTCAATGTCCTAGGGAATATCCTGTCAGGACCTGGAGACTTATCCACTTTTATATTTTTCAAAAGTGTCAGTACTTCCTCCTCTTTGAATCTCATAGTTTCCATAGCTACTCTACTTTTTCCCCTTTACTCACAGAGTTCAATATCCTTCTCCTTGGTAAATACCGAAGAAAATAAATTGTTCAATATCTCCCCCATCTCTTTTGGCTCTGCAGATAGCTGTCCATTCTGGTTCTCTAATGGTCCAATTTTATCCCTCGTTATCCTTTTGCTATTAATATAGCTGTAGAAACCCTTTGGGTTTACTTTCACCTTTCTTGCCAAAGCAACCTCATATCTTCTTTTAGCCTTCCTAATTTCTTTCTTAAGATTCTTTTTACATTCTTTATACTCCTCTAGCACCTCATTTACTCCATGCCTCCTATAATTATTGTAGATATCTCTCTTTTTTCGAAACAAGTGTCCAATTTCCCTTGAAAACCATGGCTCTTTCCAATTTTTACTATTTGTATCTGTCCTATGACATGATCAAACCCCCTTCAATTGACTTCAATGTCTTTTAGTCACGAAGAAGGACATTATTGTCCGGTCTACCAAGATATAACAAAGGAAATCTTTGTCTAGTGCACTATCCTGACAAATCACACCATATACAGTATATCAGGTAGAGCTGAAGACAAAATAAAGGATGCAGAATATTATGTTACAAATAGAAAAAGGCACACTTTAAAAAAAAAAGGCACAAGGGCCATAATGAGACAAATTGGCAGAATGGATGCTCAAATAGCTTTAGAGAGGTCCGTTCAACAGTCTGATAACAGTAGGAAATAAGCTGCTTCCAGGCTTTTTCCACGTAGAAAATGGTGGGTATATGGAACAAGCTGCCAGAGGACCTACTGTAGTTGTGATAGGTATAACATTTAAAAGACATTTGAACAGGTAAATGGACAGGAAGTGTTGAGGGACATGTGCCAAATTCAGGTAAATTGTACTAGCTTCGATGGGGCAACTTGGCCAACATGTACATGTTGAGCAAAGGGCCTGTTTCAATGCTGTAAGGCTCTATGTAATTTTGCCTTTTGGGAGAGGGGAGAAGAGAGAAAGACCACGGTGTGAGCAGTCCGTGATTATGTTGACTACTTTACCAAGGCACCTTGAACTAGCGACAAAGTCAGTGGTGCAGTACTTTGCATGAAGGACTGGGATACATCCACAACTCTCGGCAAATTCTTGCAGCCTTCGGCAGAGCTGTTGTCAAACCAAGCTCTGATCCATCAATAGTTAAGAGAGTTTTATTATCATATATGCCCCAGATATAACAATTAAATTCTTACTTGCACGTCAAAAATTGTGCAACAATAACAATAATAGTCTTTGTAGTTCAGAGCGTAATGTAGTGTTTAATAGCCTGATGGCTATAGGGAAGAAGGTGTTCCTGAACCTGGACATTACAGTTATCAGGCTCTTGTTCCACCTTCCTGATGGCAGGGGTAAAATGAATGTGTGGTCAGGGTGGTGTGGGTCTCTGATGATGCTAGCTGCCTTTTTGAGGCAGCAACTCGTGTAAATCCCTTGAATGGTGGGGAGGTCAGAACCCGTGATGGACTGGGCAGTGTTCACGTCTTTTTCCAGTCTACTTCACTCCTGGGCAGCCATGATGCAACAGTCAATATGCTCTCTACTGTGCACCTGTAGAGGTTCAAGAGAATCCTCCCTGACATTCCGAATCTCCGCAAACTTCTCAGGAAGTAGAGGCGTTGACGGACTTCCTTCAAAATTGCATCAGTGTGCTGGGTCCAAGAAAGATCTTCAGAACTATGCACGCCCAGGAATTTGAAGCTTTTGACACTCTCCACCATCGTCCCGTCGATATAGAAAAGGTTGTGGGTCCACATCCTTCCTCTTCCAAAGTCCACAATCAGTTCCTTGGTCTTACTGACATTGAGAGCTAGATTGTTGTCCTGGCACCATTTGGTCAGTCGATTGATCTCACTTCTGACGCATCATCATCTGTAATTAATCCTTGCTCTCTCTGGTGCATCGGCTGAAATTGGGAAGAGCCATTAGCGATGAGCCAAATTTCTTTAGTCTTCTAAAGAAGCAGAAATATTGCTGTGCTTTCTTGGCCATAACTTCAATTTAGATAAACTAGAGAAATTGTTGGTGACATTTACACTTAGGAACTAGATGCTGCAAAGCTCTCTATCTTCTTTGTATACTCCACCTTGTCATTGTGTGAGATCCAGCCACTGCAGTCATCATCTCCATACCTGTAAATGTAGTTAGAGCAGTTTTGTGGCTACATGGTTGTGCGTGAGAGGGAGTATAGTGAGAGGTTGGGAATACAGCCTTGTAGGGCATGGGTATTGGACATATCGTAAAAGATAGTCCATTTAACAGGGGCACGGTGGAGTCTGTACTCACGTACTGCATTAACATGTGGTCCTCTAACTGCAACTGCTCAGACAGGAAGGCTCTGCAGAGGGTAGTGAGGGGAGCAGAGAGGATCATTGGCGTCTCCCTACCCTCGGTACAAGAACTGTTCCAGAGCCGCTGCCTGAGAAAAGCACTGAGCATAGCAAAGGACAGACTGCACCCCCTCCACACACATCTGGGTCTCCTGCCATCAGGCAAGAGATACCTTAGCATCAAAGCCCGGCCAACCAGACTGCTAAACAGCTTCCTTCCACAGGCTGTGAGGCTGCTAAACAGTCACTCCACCTGATTCTGCTGCTTTTTTTTGCACTGACAATTTAATAACAAACTCTGGCACTGGTCACTTAAATCAGCTGCCCAGGACAATTTATGACTGTTTTTACTTGTATTTTAACGTTGCTGGGTTATTTTACCTCCACTTTTTAACTATTTGTATTGTTTTTATCAGGGACTGGATTGTTTTTTATTGTTTTTATTTATGTGTGAAATGTTTAAGCTTTATGTGTGATGCTCTGGTATTTCCTGGGAAACGTCTTCTCTTTTTGCACTGTACAACCGTTGCTTTGCAAGATGGCAATAAAGTTGAATGATTGATTGATTGATTGATTGGTTGATTGAAGTGCGTCATACAACATGGAAATCAACCATGTCAACCAGGATATACAGCAGTCCTATATATCGGTGAGACCAAGCGTTAGCTTGGCAATCTTTTTGCTGAACACCTCCGTTAAGTCCGCATAGACTTACGTGATCTCCCAGTTGCTAAACACGAACACCCCCTCACATTCCCACACTGACCTTTCTGTTCCTGGGCCTCCTCCACCGTCAGAGTGAGGCCCAATGCAAACTGGAGGAACAGCACCTCATATTTTGCTTGTGCAGCTTACAACCCAGCGGTATGAATATTGACTAGGGTACACAAAAAGCTGGAGAAACTCAGCGGGTGCAGCAGCATCTAAGGAGCGAAGGAGATAGGCGACGTTTCGGGTCGAGACCCTTCTTCCTAGAATATTGACTACTCTAACTTCAAGTAACCCTTGCTTTCCCTCTTTCTCCATCCCTCCCCCATCGTAGTTCTCCGACTGATTTGACTGTCCTCCTGATTAAAATTTACTTTGTATGCCTCCGTGTCACCTTCCCCTAGCTAACAATGATCTATTCTACATTTTCCTTGAACTTTGTCCTCTTTGATCTCGTTTTCACACCTTACCCTTCCATATGTCTCATTTCCCTCTGCCCGGACTCTCAGTCTGAAGAAGGGTCTCGACCCTAAACGTCACCCATTCCTTCTGTCCAGAGATGCTGCCTGTCCCGCTGTGTTACTCTAGCATTTTGTGTCTATCTCTGGTGTAAACCAGCATCTGTAGTTCCTTCCTACATAAAACATAACATCCCAACATCTCAATACCCTGACTGATAAACATCTTCTTTACCCCTATCTACCTGTGCCGCCACTTTCAGGGAATTGTATACCCGTACTCCAAGACCCCTCTGCTCTACAACACCCCCCAAGGCATCTACGATACTATCAACTTGTGTCATCTGCAAACGTAAGATGTTTTGTCACCAAATCTTCATTTTTAAGTCTGTGGATCAGGAAGTCGAGGATCCAGTTGAATAGGACGATGAGAGTCCTAGGTCCCAAGTCATTTGGTAATGGACATAGACACAAAAAGCTGGAGTAACTCAGTGGGTCTGGCATCATCTCTGGAGAAAAGGAATAGGTGACGTTTCAGGTTGAGACCCTTCTTCAGACTGAGAGTCAGGGGGAGTTTAGTTGCAATGATGGCATTGAAGGTTGAGATAAAGTGAATAATTTTGAGTCTGACACACGAGTCGGTTCTTAATCCTGTGCTCTGCCATTAATTATTGGACTAGGCAAGGACCAGAGTTTGCCTACTGCCAAGGGTCATTCAGATGGGCAGTGTTCTGGATTCCAAAGAGTCTGTGGAACTACTTGGAGTTAGTGGCTTCGAAGAAGATGGCAGAGGACTAGGAATAAATTTTAAAAGATTCACATCCTTAACAAGGTTAAAGTAAGAGTCATAGTGCAGAAAGGAACTAGAAATATCCAGCAGCTTTTTAAAAGTAATTATTAACTGCATTATGGTACAAACTCAATGACAAGGTGAAGTTAATGAATACAGATTCCAAACACATTTTCCACCGTGGGGTTCAAGCATGCCTCCCGGCTGCATGCTGTGAATAATATTGCCATGGTTCAAGGAGTTGAGCTCACAGTGAGTGAAGTCAGAATTGGTTTATTTTTAAATAATAATATTTAGAGGAAATGCTGCCATCCGGACTCTTTTTAAACATCAAATCATTTTAAAGATTGATGTTTGTACGACATGTAAGACTGTTCCTTGGCCATTTGTAAATATTTGACTTTGAACAGCAAATCCCAGATAAGGGGCCGTTTGACTGGATGAACTGCTGAGCAATCGTGTTGCTCACCAAGTAGATCACACGGGAAGACCATGACCGTCCAGAGATAGAGTCACGGAGTCAGTCATACAACACAGAAACGGGTCCTACAACTCGTACAACTTGTACATATCGACCAAGAAGCCCATCACAGTAAGTCCAATTTGCCTGAATTTGGTCCGTAACTGCATTAACTACTTCATCTGACAGCTCGTTCCATATACCCTCCACCCTCTGTGTGAAAACGTTGTCCCTCAGGTCCTTATTAAATCCTGCCCTCTCATCTTAAACCTATGGCCTCTAGTTTTCAATACCCCTAACCTAGGTAAAATACTCCATGCATTCACCCTATCAATTCACCTCATGGCTTTATAGACAATATAGACAATAGACAATAGGTGCAGGAGTAGGCCATTCGGCACTTCGAGCCAGCACCGCAATTCAATGTGATCATGGCTGATCATCCACAATCAGTACCCCGTTCCTGCCTTCTCCCCATGTCCCCTAACTCCGCTATCCGATATCCCTAATCTCCGCTATATACACCAATATAAGATCAAAACTCAGCCTTCTGCACGCCAAGGAATAACATTCTCGTCTGTCCAAATATTCCACAAAGCTCAGGCCCACGAGTCCTAGCCACATGCTTGTAAATCTCCTCTGCACTCTTTCCAGCCTAATGGTATATTTTCCACAGCAGGGTGACAAAATGAAAACCCAATCCTCCAAGTGCATTCTCACCAACATTTTGTACAACTTTAATATAATGTCCCAACTACTAAAGGCGAGTATGCCAAAAACCTTTTTCACCACCCTTTCTACCTGCAATGCCACTGAGATTCATCTGCTCTGCAACATTCGCCACTGCTCTGTTGTTCACAGTGAAGGTCCTGCTCTGATTCAACTTCCCAAAACGCAAATCATTGATAATAGATGGCAAATGGCATGGGCCCAGCACCAATCTCCAAGGGACATCACTACACATAGGCATCCAGTCCAAAAAACCTCTCCACACCACCCTCTGCTTCCTTCCATGAAGGCAATTCTGTATCCAGTTATCTAGCTCCACCTGGATCCTTTGCAATGTATCCTCCCAGAGCAGCCTACAATGCAGAACCTTAGCAAATATCTTACAAAGTCCCTACCCTCTTTTCAACCTTCTTTATTACTTCAAAAAGTTTATCTTTGCAGCTGTTCTTAAATAGAGGCATAACAATCGCCACCCGCCAGACTTCCAGCACCTTACCCCTGCAATTTATTTAGCTTCCCACAACATCCTTGGATATATCTAATCAGACCCAGGAGATTTATTTACCTTCATACGCTTTCTGCTGTATATTTCCCCCTCGACGGTAATACAGAACAGTCCTCAAGCCAGCTCCATTAACTATCCCAAGTTCTCTAATCTTCAAGTACTTCTCCATGGTAAAAACATTTTGCTTATCTCTTGCAGAGAGGTAAAAAAAACTGATCAAGTTAGTAAGACATGATCTGCCCTGCCCTTCACTGCGACAGGACAATGCATACCTTGAAATCTATCACATTTTTAAAAGCATCCCACTTTCCGGATGTCCCTTTGCCTGCAAACAACCAAGTCCAATCAACTTTTGCAAGCTCCTGTCTAATACCATCAAGGTTGGCCTTGGCCCACTTTGGAATTGTAACTTGTAAACAAGCTCTATCCCTATCCATAACTATTTTAAAGCTAATAGAACCGTTGATTGCCGGTCCCGAAAGACTCACCCACAGACACCAGTGCGCTGCTCAAATCCCTAAACATAGACCAAGCTTTGCCTTCTCCCTAGTGGGACCTTCCGCATATTGCCTGAGGAAACTTTCCTGCACACACTTGACAAATTCCACCCCATCTAAGCCTTCAGCACTAAAGCAGTCCCAGTCCGTATTGGGAAATTTAAAATCCACAACTGTGACAAGACTATACAGGGCTCTCACTTTACTTTTTTTCCCTGTTGCCAGCCGGGCAACCTCAGCAGCTTTTTAGGTTGCCAAATGACAGTTTAGGTGGTCATTTAAGACGGCTTGCATGTCGCGTGCAATAATGCGCTCGGGCGAAGTGCGTGGTTATCAGTCGGAATTATGGTCAATGAAGCATTCACATATTATTTCTGCTTCAAATAAAGTCGCAAACTAAACATATTCACCAATCAAGACCTGATATATACCACAGTGACATGCAGCAAAATTACAATACAATATCACATCCCTTTTTACACGTTGCAAGCAATGCAATTTCTATTATCTCTTTCCACTTCCAAACAAAAATCTGGTTGGATTATTCAGCGTATGATCAATCTCGGTGAGACCAAGCGCAAGCTTGGCGATCGCTTCGCACAACACCTCCACTCAGTTCGCAATAACCAACCTGATCTCCCGGTGGCTCAGCGCTTCTGAATCCGACCTTTCTGTCCTGGGCCTCCTCCATGGCCAGACTGAGGCCCACCGCAAATTGGAGGAACAGCACCTCACATTTTGCTTGGGTAGTTTACACCACAGCGGTATAAACATTGGCTTCGCCAATTTCAGGTAGTCCTTGCTTTCTCCCACCTTCCCCGCCCATTCCCAGCTCTCCCACAGCCTCTTCCTTTCTTTTTCCCGCCCCCCAACCCATTCCGACATCAGTCTGAAGAAGGGTCTCGACCCGAAACGTCGCCTATTCCTTTGCTTCATAGATGCTGCCTCACCTGATTTTCTTCTGCTTTGTCTCCCAACGGGATCCCACCACTGGCCACATCTTCCCATCTCCTCCCCTGTCGGCTTTCTGCAGAGACCGCTCCCTCCGTAACTCCCTGGTCAATTCGTCCCTTCCCACCCAAACCACCCCCTCTCCGGGCACTTTCCCTTGCAACTGCAGGAAATGCTACACTTGTCGCTTTACCTCCCCCCTTGACTCCATTCAAGGACCCAAGCAGTTTTTCCAGGTGCGGCAGAGGTTCACCTGCACCTCCTCCAACCTCATCTATTGCATCCGCTGCTAGGTATCAGCTGCCCTACATCGGTGAGACCAAGGGTAGGCTTGGCAATCGTTTCGCCGAACACCTCTGCTCGTGTTCACAATAACCAACCTGATCTCCCGGTGGCTCAGCACTTCAACTCCCCCTCCCATTCCAAATCCAACCTTTCTGTCCTGGGCCTCCTCCATGGCCAGAGTGAGGCGCACCGTAAATTGGAGGAGCAGCACCTCATATTTTGCTTGGGCAGTTTACACCCCAGCGCTATGAACATTGACCTCCAATTTCAGTTAGTCCCTGCTTTCTCCGCCGCTTCCCAGGTCTCCCTCAGCCCACTGTCTCCACCTCTTCCTTTCTTCTTCCCGCCTCCCCCCGCACCCTCACATCAGTCTGAAGAAGGGTCTCGACCCGAAACGTCACCTATTTCCTTTGCTCCATAGATGCTGCCTCATCTGCTGAGTTTCTCCAACATTTTTGTCTACCCATTCACACAAGTTCTGTTATCCCACTTTCCTCACCCACTCCCTGCACATTAGGGGCAATTTTACAGAGACAAGTTAACCTACAAAGCCAATGCGTCTTTGGGATGTGGGAGGAAACCCACACACTTGCAGGGAGAATGTGCAAATTCAACACAGACAGTGCCCGAGAACAGGATCGAACACAGATCTCTGGCGTGTGGGGCAGCAAGTCCACCAGCTGTGCCACTATATTTTATTTTCCAACACACAAAAAATTATACGTTGATAAAGTTGGTTACTAAAAAAAAGAAACTATCCAGTTTCAGTCTTAAATCTCTAAGTGACGCTATGTCACCCTTTACAGCTACTGTATGTTTTAATTCAGTTCAAGGCTATGGGGCAGTACATTGGCCATATGTTTGCTGCCTAAAATTGCCAGAGACCCGGAATTGATCCTGAATATGGGTGCTGTTGGTATGGAGTTTTGTTTTCTCGTTTATAACATTGTTTACAGAGCACTACGTTTGCATATTCTGTTGTGCTGCTGCAAGTAAGGATTTCATTGTTCTAACTGGGACGTGAGAGAATAAAACACTCTTGACTTACGTCGCTAATGTGTGGGATAGAACTAGAGTACGGGTGATCGGTGCTCGGCATGGACTCGGTGGGCCGAAGGGCCTGTATATTTAAATTAAACTAAAAACACTAAAACCAGAGGAAATGTAAAGCAGGGTCTCCACCCGAAACGTCACCCAATTTCCTCTATCCAGAGATGCTGGCTGCTCCATGGAGTTCCCCCGCACAATTAAAGCATGGACTAGTCTTCACCCTACCATAGGTACCCAACCAGACACAACTAAATTATAGGTGGCTCTTTTTTCCCCAAGAACCCTTTTTTGCTTAAGTCAAGAGTCAAGAGAGTTTTATTGTCATGTGTCCCAGATAGGGCAATGAAATTCTTGCTTGCTGCAGCACAACAGAATAAGTAAACATAATACAGAACAGGAGATAAAAGTTCCGTGTGATATTCAGTGTATATAGACCATATATATACACAATAAATAAACAGATAAAATGCAATGGGCTGTTATTTTTCAGAGTTTGGTGGTGGTAGGTCCACTCCAGTTTAAATTCCATTTTGAATATTTTTGGAGGGCCAAGAAGCAAGAGTTACTGCAGGGAGTTACTCCAGCTCCAGGGAGTGATTCTGCGTTGGTTTTTAGCGGTCGCGGCGAGGCAGCGGCCTAACAGCAATGGCTCCAGCCTGGTCTCCCACAATGCAAAGGGAGGAAGAAAGTGGCCGACGCCGCCCAGTTGCCGTGGCAATGCCGCACGTGCAGGGGGAGGATGGGCAGTCCCTGGCAGTGCACATGTATAAGGCGGCCGGCCGTGCCGGCGGATGAGGAGCGAGCCGAGAGCCGAGAGCGGAGAGTGGAGAGCCGAGAGCCGGACACGGATACGGATGGCGGGCGGAGACGGAGAGTGACGGAGAGAGAGAGATAGAGAGGTGGCCAGCTCAGAATTAAACGATAGGTGTCCCGGGTGCTTGCCATGCCGGGCAAAATGGCATGGCTTTTAGGTTGCCAGCGGGACTGTAGGTTGCCAATGGCACCCGGGCAACCGCTAATTTTGAGCCCTGCTATAGTCTTGCGGCAGTCTGCAATCTTGAGGCACATTAGTTCCATTCATTCCCGTTGACACGGTGATCATCCGCTTTTTATTTATTAGCTCCAACAATACAGCCTCACTAAACATCCTTCAGTTCTGAAGAAGGGTTTTGGCCCGAAACGTTGCCTATTTCCTTCGCTCCATAGATGCTGCTGCACCTGCTGAGTTTCTCCAGCATTTTTGTCTACCTTCGATTTTCCAGCATCTGCAGTTCCTTCTTAAACATCCTTCAATAATGTTAACTTGTGCTAAGGCCATGATGTTTTCCATAATCAGTAACACAACTCTCCTCGTTTCCTTCACCTCTACCTTGCCTGCAACGCCTCTTATAATAAAAAAGACAGTGCTGGAGAAACTCAGCGGGTTAAACAGCATCTCTGGAGAACGTGGATAGATCGGGACACTTCTTCAGACTGATTGTGGGGAGGGGGAGAGTGTTGGAAAGGGGAAAGCCTTGCAAGTTATCGGGCGGGGGGGGGGGGGGGGGGGGTTTGATAGACAGACGATTGGACAAAGGCCAGAGATGAAAAGGCAAAAGATATGGTTAGGTGCCACCTGTTGCAATTTTGAACAACAAAGATTATATTGTGAATGCCAAAAATCAACCTTTAGATCTAAATTACAAGGATTGTAAACAGATAAAAAGTTCAAAACAGATCTTAGAAAAACATAGAAACATAGAAAATAGGTGCAGGAGGAGGCCATTCGGCTCTTCATGCCAGCACCGCCATTCATTGTGATCATGGCTGATTCTCCCCTATCAATAACCCGTGCCTGCCTTCTCCCCATATCCCTTGACTCCATTAGCCCCTAGAGCTCTATCTAACTCTCTCTTAAATCCATCCAGTGACTTGGCCTCCACTGCCCTCTGTGGCAGGGAATTCCATAAACTCACAACTCTCTGGGTGAAAAAGTTTTTCTCACCTCAGTGTTAAATGGCCTCCCCTTTATTCTAAGACTGTGGCCCCTGGTTCTGGACTTGCCCAACACTGGGAACATTTTTCCTGCATCTAGCTTGTCCAGTCCTTTTATAATTTTGTAAGTAAAATCTCCTCAAGGTATGTCTAGTTTGAAGACGTTCTCCTCCTCTCTGCGACAAGAGTCTTGCAACATCCTCTCTCGCTGCTCCCCCTGTGATTCCTCCAGCTCCAGCTCTACGACCACCTTCATTGTTTCCTTTGATCTGTCATTTTCACCTTTACATTCTCTTTCTACCCATCCGTATCTCCAGTTTCCCTCTCCCCTGACTCTCAGTCTGAAGAAGGGTCTCAACCCGAAACATCACCCATTCCTTCTCTCCAGAGATGCTGCCTGTCCCGCTCTCCTGGGGTCCAGCTTTTTGTGTCTATCTTTGTGTGGCCTGTTGATTTTATTTAATCAATTAAGACACTGCAAAAGAACTCCACAATCTATCCAAACACTAATGGGCCTGTCCCACTTAGACGATTTTTCAGGCAACTTCCAGCGACTGTCAAGTGGAACACGCACACACCGCTTCCTTCAACAGCCCGTTATGTAGGCGGGGGACAGGGCAAGCGGGGGGAGCGCTATCTGAGTGAAATTCACACTGTGCAGAGCCAAGGTGATACAGGCACACACCGCAATGAGACAGGAAGGTTGGCGCTGTAATTAAGACGGCTAAAGCACAGTGTACTTTAAAAGAGGGGGGAGAGGGGTGAGAAGGAGGGAGTAGGAGGGGAGACAACTTTTAAGAAGCCAGAGACGCACGGCTGTGAAGCTCGGCGAACATTAACATTACCGGTCGGTTATCCTTGGTTCTGAAAACTACTGCTTACGTTTCTTTCCCCCAATGAGCCAATGAAATTCACCGGTCAGCACCAGCTACAACCTACGAGAACCTCTGACCTCCTGGCTACCCACTAGGACCTCTTGGCGACCCACCTACGGCACGAGAATTCTCGCTACGCTCCATGGCGGCTTCATTCTGTTCGCCGCTCATTTTTCAACATGTTGAAAAATTTGCGGCGACCATAATGAGGCTGCGACTAGTTCCCAGAATGCGGGAACGTCTCACGACCATGAAGGCGACGCCCCGGCAACCACACGCGACCATGTGGCGACCACAGAGTCTCCTGCAGTTGCCTAAAAACTCGCCCAAGTGGGACAGGCCTATTAGGTTCCAGCTTAGGCTCTATGTTGGCATATTCAATGACACTATTTATGGTCTTAGTTGGTATTAGTTGGTCTCTATCATCTAAGTACAAAAATGACATTCAGTCAAAACAAAATGTGGTTCAGAACTCTTACTTCCTTTTCTCTTACCTCATCGACTCAAAGCCAGCGTCAGCTGAGATTAATTAAATGCCTATACAGTGCCACACCTTACTGCCAGTAATAGCTATAAAATATGTTCCCCGGTGAAAATTATGAAAAGCACAGCAAGATTATGTACTTGATCAAATTAGTCAACTCCTCTCTCAAGGTGCCATACAACTAATCTCCACATATCTGCACAGATCAAGGTTACTTCTAGCAATATCAAACCAGCTTTGAATAACAGGATTGTGAATTTATACATAGATTTATTAATTGACGGGCTATTGACCTTTGTAACAGCATAAATGGGCTCATTTTCAAGTAAGTCACAATGAAGTGGAAGGCCAAAAGTATGCAGAATAACAAATTGGCATACAGTGCGACCTTGGCCCAGTTTTAACTTTCCAAGCGAACATTAAAACAGACTCTTTGAACTAATCAGTTCATGTTGGTAACTATGGGCTAAACAAGCAATCCGAATCCCATGAAACAATTCTCTCCCCCAATGCCTTTATTCTTCTTTCCTTTAATCATTTGTTCTATTTGTCCTTAAACCCTGACATGATAGTTGACATAGTGCCATATCAGGAGGTTATCACAACAATATTTTTGGCCGTATTTTACTGTTTAGTTTACTGTATTGTCACGTGTTCTGTGAAAGGTTTTTTGTTATGGGCTATCCAGTCAGCGGAAAGACTATACATGATTACAAATCAAGCTGGCCACCGTGTACAGATACAGGATGAAGCGAATAATGTTTAGTGCAAGATAATGTTCAGTAAAGTCCAAATAAAGATAGTCCGAGGGTGTCCAATGAAGAAGATGGTAGGTCAGGGCCGCTCTCCAGTTGGAGATAGGATGGTTCAGTTGCTTTATAACAGCTGGGAAGAAACTGAATCTGGAGGTACGTGTTTTCAAATGTCTGAATCCCTTGCCCATTGGGAGAGAGGAGAAGAGAGAGTGTTCAGGGTGAGTGAGGCTCATCCTTGATTATGCCAAGACAGTGTGAAGTGTAGATGGAGTCAATGGAAGGGAGGTTTGTTTTCACGATGGCCTTGGCTACAGCCACAACTCTCTGCAATTTCTTGGGGCCTTCATGGAGCCGTTCCGAAACCATGTTGTGATGCATCCCGATAAAATGCTTTTTAGGGTGCATCTGTAGAAATTGGTGTGAGTTGTTGGAGAGATGCAGAACTTCCTAAGGCATCTAGGGAAGCAGAGGCGTTGGTGGGCCATTGCTTCAATGTGGCCGATCCAGGACGTTGCTGGTGATATTTACTCCTTGGAACTTGAAACTTTCAACCATCTGCATATTGACGCCATCAATGTGTGTGTATCACTTTGTTTCCTGAATTCAATCACAATCCCCTTTGTCTTACTGGCATTGGGAGAAAGGTTGTTGTCTTTGCACCAGGTTCGGAGGTTCCCATTCTCTGTATGCAGATAGCAGCTATTTTTCTTATATTAATTACTTTTAAAGTGTAGTCATTGTTGTAAGTGGCTGTAAAAAGTAATGATATGTCCCAAGGCCATGGAAGGCCTGATATTTTTCCTCGACTTCAATCATTAACTCCAGTAGTGCATTCCACAACCACTTTGTAAATAACGTTTCTCCACCCTATCTTAGACAGTGCGCTCTATAATGTTTGGGACAAAGACCCATTGTTTATTTATTTGCCTCTGTACTCCACAATTTGAGATTCGTAATAGAAAATATCACAAGTGGTTAAAGTGCACATTGTCAGATTTTATTAAAGGCCATTTGTATACATTTTTGTTTCACCATGTGGAAATTACAACTGTGTTTATGCATACTACCCCCCCCATTTCAGGGCACTGTAATATTTGGGACATATGGCGTCATAGGTGTTTGTAACTGCTCAGGTGTGTTTAATTGCCTCCTTCATGCAGGTATAAGAGAGCTCTCAGCACCTAGTCTTTCCATCACCTTTGGAAACTTTTATTGCTGTTTTTCAACATGAGGACCAAAGTTGTGCCAATGAAAGTCAAAGAAGCCATTATGAGACTGAGAAACAAGAATAAAACTGTTTGAGACATCTGCCGAACCTTAGGCTTACCAAAATCAACTGTTTGGAACATCGTTAAGAAGAGAGCACTGGTGAGCTTACTAATCGCAAGAAGAAACTGCCCAAGATCCAAAACATACCACCTCATCTGTGAAACACAGTGGTGGGGTGTTATGGCCTGGGCATGTATGGCTGCTGAATGTACTGGCTCACTTATCTTCATTGATGATAACTGCTGATGGTAGTAGCATAATGAATTCTGAAGTGTATACACATCTTATCTGTTCAAGTTCAAACAAATGTCTCAAAACTCATTGGCCAGCAGTCATTATACAGCAAGGCAATGATTCCAAACCTACTGCTAAAGCAACATTTTTTTTTCAAAGCTAAAAAATTTCAAATCTTGAGTGGCCAAGTCAATCACCTGATCTGAACCCAATTGAGCATGCCTTTTATATGCTGAAGAGAAAACTGAAGGGGTCTGGCCCCCAAAACATGCATAAGCTAAAGATGGCTGCAATCCAGGCCTGGCAGAGCATCACCAGAGAAGACACCCAGCAACTGGTGGTGTCCATGAATCGCAGGCTTCAAGCAGTCACTACATGCAAAGGATATGCAACAAAATTCTAAACATGACTACTTTCATTTACTTGACATTGCTGTGTCCCAAACATTATAGTGCCCTGAAATGGGGGGACTATGTATAAACACGGCTGTAATTTCTACAGGGTGAAACCAAAATGTATAAAAATGGCCTTTATTAAAATCTGACAATGTGCACTTTAACCACACGTCATTTTTTAATATTACAAATCTCAAATAGTGGAGCACAGAAGTAAATAAATAAATGATGGGTCTTTGTCGCGAACATTATGGAGGGCACTGTAAGTAAGCCCTCTTATTATCGACTCGTTAATCACTGCTTTTAATCACTTCATTCTATCATTGCTTCTGTTTTCTAAAGAAAGCGCTTAATCTTAAGACTTTTTTTTGGATAATAATTTGGTTGTTGCTGAGGCTAGCTTATCAAACGCATCATTTTTTATTCATTTTATACACGTTTTTGGCAATTAAAATATAATTATTCAGACCCAACGAAAAGGAAATGGGCGGCAGAAATGGCACAGCGGTCGAGTTACTGCCTTACAGAGCCAGAGACCCAGGTTCGATCCTGACTGTGGGTGTTTTCTGTATGGCGTTTGCATGTTTACTCTGTGATCACGTGGGTTTTCTCTGGGTGCTCCAGTTTCCTCCCGCATTCCAAAGTCGTGTAGGTTTGCAGTTTACTTGGCTTCTGTAAATTGTCCCTAGGGTGTAGGATAAAACACGTGTATGGGTGATTGATTGCTGGCACCGACTCAGTGGGCCGAAGGGCCTGTTTCCACGCTGTATCTCTAAAACTAAAACTAAATAGCATGGACTTGTCCACCACACTTCGAGTGGCCTTTCCCACTCCCCAACTATCAGTCTGAAGAAGGGTGTTGACACAAAATGTCACCTTTCATCGTCTTAGGATGCTGTCCAATCCGCTGAGTTACTCCAGCACTTTGTGTCTTTTGTTTTGTAAAACAGCATCTGCAATTCCGTGTTTCTACACGCGTACTTCTAGACTCTTCCAAAGTATGTCTGGCATTTAATGAGCATCGGTGTATACGTTGTAAACTTTCTTCCCAAGTGTCTTTCATTATAGACATACTTTGGTACAATTTAACGTAATACATAGATTACACTATTCAAAACAAAATTAAATAGAATTTTTCCTAACATTTCTTCTATTTGCAATAAATGTCAGAATTTAGAAGCCAACTTAACGCATAGTTTTGTAACATGCATAAAACTTAATAGTTATTGGGCTGATATTTTTGGAATCATCTCTGAGGTTCTTAAAACTAAATTGGACCCTGATCTAAAGTTAATAATATTAGGAGTCCCTGACTCAAGCTTAATATTAACAGTAAGTCAAAGAAATTTTCTTGATAACTGTTTGATAATTGGAAAAAAATTAATATTAAAATTCTGGAAGGGAACATTATCCCCCCCAATCAAAATGTGGACTGTGGAAATGTCGGAGACATTGCATTTGGAGAGAATTAGGTTTGTCCTAATGGACAAATATGAACTTTTTGAACAAATATGGTCTCCATTTATTGATTACTTAAAGGGGTAGCTGAGCTCAGCACCGTAACTCAATAAGTACCCTGGTGTAGGATTAGATGAAAAAAGTATTGGGATCTGTATACATGTCTCAAGAGATATTGTTATATGAAACCTTTTCATTCAATGTAATGATTCTTTTATTTAATTTTTAATTATATAATTGTTTTTATTTTTATTTTATTTTTGTTTATCTTTTCTTTTTTGCTTTTTATGTTTTTATTATATAATCATTATTATTTAATCACGTCTTGATTATATCTTTTTTATTTTATTTTTTAAAATTATATAATCATTATTATTCAATCACAACTTGATTATTGATTTATACTTTTACTTTTTTTTTCACTCCCTTACCGTCCCAAAAAAAAAAATCAAAAACAGTAGCATATATAAATTATCCCGTAATATCTGTACAACGTTTGTGATAAGTCTGATTTGTATTTGAAGTGCTGTTGTACATTAGATATTATTACCCATATCACACATCTGAGCTATGCTTTTACAAAATTGTATTCCCTTCGTTTTGAGTGCCAGCAGGGTTAACAGGGGAATATTTTCTTGTATTCCCCTTTCTTGCGAACGCCTATGGACTTTACGTGTTAAAATAGCGGTAAATATAGTCTTATATTCCCCTGGTCTCACATCCGGGAACTTGGCAATGTGACGCTGCGTGGGAAATTTAGAATTTGTTCTCGACAAAACAAGCAAAATGGCAGCCTCCTGCGAGAAGAAGTTCGCGACTTTTGACAGAAGTTTTCCTCTAGATGTCTGATAAATGGGTAATAATAACAATATTGACTGTCCTCTTTCGGGGGATACGACATATATTGCCCTCACTAGATCCATATTGCCCTCGTCTTCGACTCGGGCAATATGAATCTACTTCAGGCAATATATGTCGTATCCCCCTCAAGGCCAGTCAATATTCTATTAATATGCAATGCTTCTAATAAAAACATTAAACAAAAAATAGACTCTTCCACCTGTTGCAAACCTGTATGCCGACCTAATCTTTCTAGAATCTAGCATGGCAAGATTCAGAAGAATGATTTCTCAGCCTTATTTTCCCAATGAAATAAATTGTCTCCCCTCAGTCTAATGCAGAAGTCAGTCCTCAGCAGAGGCCTTACCTTTGTACCCCTGATATCCACACATCAATGACTGTCCCGCTCTCAGTTTCAACAACGATTCCTTTATCACAACGGACTGTCTGGATCCGTTTTTCAATGTAAGGGAAGTAATCCAGTAAGAAAGAACTGAATAGTCTCCGATTAAAACATGTTTTGTTCTAAAGATATACATGATACCTCACAGCATGCCCTGCCAGGAAACAGGGCTAACTATTCATGGAATTAAATCATGTTTAAATGCATAGTGGAAACAGTACATTTCTACAATAAATTACAGTATTTATTGTTTATTTGTATAATTAAATATTCTTTCCATTGTATTGCAGCAAGTCATAGCAGTGAAAATGCCACAACCTCATGTTAACATCATGCTTCTCTTGCTCATTATCTTTGGCTGAGTTTGAGTTTAGTTTCTTGTCACGTGAAAAGCTTTTGTTGCATGCTAACCAGTCAGCGGAAAGACAATTCATGATTAAAATCGAGCCATTCGCAGTGTACAGATACATGATAAAGGGAATAACGTGAATAACTGACTGACAATAATACATACAGTTCAGGGTCGGTGAAGTTAAATGTGCTGAAAAACATTTTCATATTTACAGTATTCAACAAAATTCTTAACCACCTTGTCTGCACCATCATACATTTATACATTATTCCATACCAATAATATTCAGGCGAAACACCTTTTCTTCCAATAAAATATTACAAAATGTTTATGATTATCATACATTCAGCTTCAAAATTTGGACTGGAGGGTGGGTGTAAGTGACCATTAATTAATTTTGTTAAAGTGACAAATAGGCACACATCACATATGTGGAAATGCCATCATGTGTCGAAGTGTCAACTACACATTTTGAAATTCAATAACATAAATCCATCATCTCAATGAAGGGCTATCAAATGATTACAAAACATCGTTGAATTTCTTGACCATGGTATCTTCCACAGCTGTTGCAAGAGAGGGAAATAAAAACGTAAGGAGATACTGGTGGGATGTGGGCCAAATACAGGCCAATGGGACTAGTCCAAAATGCATACTTGATCGGCATTAACAATGTGGGCCCAAGGGTCTTTTTCCCTGCTGTATAACTTTTTTTTTAATGTTTATTTTATTAGAAGCAATTGTACAAGAAGAAAGCGATCGACATAACAATTATACAATTTTCGTACAGCTTCAGTTTTAACGTTTTATAAACTGATAAATGAATCGGAAAAAAGGTAAAAAGGAAAGAATGAAGAGAAAGAAGAAAGATACAAAAAAGAGAGAAGAAAAAAACCCCTGAACTAACAAAGAAGTGAAAGAGAAAAAAAAGGAAAGAAAAGAGAGAAAAAAAAAAATGGAGATGTGTCCCACTATCCTTCCCTATCCCCGCTCACCCAACCCATGCATCGGTTTTAAATTTGTGCTCAACCATTCTGCTGTTGAAGAAATTCAATCAAAGGAGACCATATTTTGGAAAATTGGTCTGATTTATCAGCCAAAACCAGCCTTATTTTTTCGAAATGTAGTGTCTCGGTTATTTCTGTGATCCACATCTTCACTATGGGTACTGTTATCTTTTTCCAGAATTTAAGTATACGTTTTTTCGCAGTTATTAAGCCATAGTCAAGGAAACGTCTTTGGAATGTCGTTAACATAGAGCCGCCCTCTGACATTCCTAATAGTATTAATTTTGAATCTGACTCCAATTGAATTTTGAGTGTTTTAGAAATGGTATTGAATATTCCCAGCCAGAAATCTGTATAATGTTATGACTCAATGATGCACACACATTTTGTACCATTATGTACACAACAGGCACGTGCCGTCAGGGTAGACAAGGTAGGCACTGCCTACCCTGACTAAAATTATGAAATGGCAATTATTAAATATAAATAGTAAAGGCATGGGAGAATTATGCCCATCTAAGAGATCGATCTTCTAGGTAGGCATAATTCTCCGTGCCTTTCATCCGCAGCGCTTGTAACACGCGAAGGCCTGTGCAGCCCACGTGCCGTCAGCGCTGCCTGAGCCGTCAGTTTCAAGGGGAGCTGAAGGCAGCAGAAATTCTGCCTTTGCAGCACTGCGCATGCGCAGCAGCCTACTGCGCATGCCCAGCGCAAGTTTCTTAGCGGGATTTTCAAATATGGATTGCCATTATTTTAATAGTATCTCAGGAAACAAAGAGTGAAGAATGGACTTAATGTACCAATAATGTGGCAAGTGCATTTCTTGGTGCTTAATTTTTTATAAATACTGTATTTCCCGGGGTGGGGGGAGAGCTCCATTCACAGTTTTTGGGGAGTCTAGCATTGTGAAGGCGGGGATTGGGGTCAGTAACCCACTTGCCACGCTCCGGTCTGAGTGCAGGTAGATGGGACTAGGTGAGAGTAAGTGTTCGGCACGGACTGAAAGGGCCGAGATGGCCTGTTTCTGTGCTGGAATTGCTATATTATTTTATTGTGGGCAGGGAGTGAATTAGCTTGGGTGGCTGCCGCAGCGCTCCGGGCACGGACAGCAGAACTGCGAGCGGCAGGTGAAAGATGTTCAGACCGGTTCTGCTGTCGGGTCCCAGCGGTCGCTCAAAGTCAGTCACTCGAGCTGCTTCTATCCCTGGAAGTGGCGGCCAGTTCTGCTGTCCGTGTCCGGAGCGCTGCGGCAGCGGTGAGTGAGTTACTGATATGATCTCTGACCCCCTCCTTCTCAACACTCCTGCCCTCAATGTCACTCCTGCCCCCACCTGCCCACTCCTGAACACAATGAAATTTTGTTCAGACTGAAATGTCTGAATGACAATAAAGGATACTTTCTTTGACTCCCCGCATCTTTAACCCCTGGCACAGACTCTCCACACGCTGTGAGAGAGTCTGTGCCAATTGGATCCTTGAATTAGTATTGTCATTCAATAAGATGACAACTGATTCAACGTCCCGGTGTGCTCCCATTTTCCCACCATCTCTCCACCTGCCTTCATCCTCCGTCCCCCACCCATTCAGTAATTAGAAAATGAAGGAGATTGAGAAGCCTTGGGAAAATTGAATTGTTACTTATTTTTTATTTTTTACGAAGAGAACAATCTGCGCATGCGCGGATAAGATTTTTTTTTTAAGCCGGCTGACTGCCTACCCTGAGTAATTACTCACGGCACGTGCCTGGTACACAAATAGTCAGGGTATCAGTGTGCTGTGTGGATAGAAAGGACAGCAGATACCGTTTTTAAAAAAAAGACTCAAAGTGCTAGAGTAACTCAGCCGGTTAGGCAGCGTCTGTGGAGAACATAGATAGGTACATTTTCAAAACACCTATCCGTGTTCTCCAGAGAAGCTTCCTGACCGACGGAGTTTCTCCAGCACTTGTGTCTTTATCAGTAGACCGTGCCTTTTTTTTACACAAACATGGTAGACTTTGACTCCTTCTGTATACAACTCTTTCTACTTCAGCTTTTGCCATTCAAAATAACTTGTTTTACATAACGTCCGAATAGGTGTGCCAAAATATCACGAATCTTTAATAAAACAAACTCCACCCAGTGTGGAACGCAGCCTTCATTTTGCTTAAAATCACAAATAATCCAGAAGCAGATTTGATAAACATAGGCCCTTCAAATTAAAAATGGGAGGGCAGAAAATGAACAGTCGTTTTATGTAACCAGTGCAATATTGCACATCATTGGCTTGTACTCGCTGGAATTTAGAAGATTGAGGGGGGATCTTATAGAGACTTACAAAATTCTTGAAGGGTTGCACAGGCTAGATGCAGGAAGATTGTTCCCGATGTTGGGGAAGTCCAGGACAAGGGGTCACAGTTTAAGGATAAGGGGGAAGTCTTTTAGGACCGAGATGAGAAAATCATTTTTCAGAGAGAGTGGTGAATCTGTGGAATTCTCTGCCACAGAAGGTAGTTGAGGCCAGTTCATTGGCTATATTTAAGTGGGAGTTAGATGTGGCCCTAAAGGGATCAGGGGGTATGGAGAGAAGGCAGGTATGGGATACTGAGTTGGATGATCAGCCATGATCACATTGAATGGCGGTGCAGGCTCGAAGGGCCGAATGGCCTACTCCTGCACCTATTTTCTATGTTTCTATCATTATGGCACCAGTAAAGCTGATCCCTTTGACAAAGGTGTGGACCACTTGGTAGAAACCAACACACCACATAATATGCTCCACAGAACACCATTCGAGAAATGAAATGTTGACGCAAGAAAGCAATTTAAATGACAACATGATACTTTCATTAAGTCAAGTCGGGTTGATTGTCATATGCACTAGTACAGGGATATACAGGTACTAAGAAAAATCTGCTTGCAACAGCAACATGGACAACTCAGACATTAATTCGACATAAACTACACAACATAGACCTGTGCAAAAATAAACAAGACAAAAATGCAAAAGCATAATCTGAAAACAAGCTGACAGTAGTGCAATGGGTGGACCCGAGTGTAGGGAGGAACTGCAGATGCTGGTTTATACCAAAGTTAGATACAAAATGCTGGAGTAACTCAGTGGGTCAAGCAGCATCTCTGGAGAAAAGGAATAATTGACGTTTCGGCTTGGAACCCTCCTTCACCTAAGATTTCTCCCGAAGGATAACCGTAGTGTTCCATTTTCGAGGTGGGATTAGGGTTGTGCAGGTTGGTTTCAAAATAAGCAATCTATTGGGAGGCATCACAACTTGGTTTGGCAACTGACTGCAAGAAATTGCAGAGGTGTGCACATAGCTCAGTCCATCATAGTCCAAGTTCAAGTTCACATTTATTTCTCACATGCACCAATTAAGGTACAGTGAAATTTGAGTTACCATGCAGCCATACAATCAAAAAGAACACAATACACTATAGAATGTAACATAAACATCCACCACAGTGGAATCACTGTGATGGAAGGCAATAATGTAAAGTAAAGTAAAGTATCCTTTATTGTCATTCAGACCTTTCGATCTGAACAAAATTTAGTTACCTTGCAGTCATAACATATAATAAAAAACAAAACACACAATAAACACATATTTAACATTCACCACAGTGAGTTCACCAGGCACCTCCTCAATGTGGTGGAAGGCAAAAGTCTTAAAGTCTTTGTCTTCTTCCCTCCTTGATCTCCCTTTGCGCTGAGGCGATCCAGGCCTCCGCTGTTATTGTCCACTAGGCCCGCGGCCGAGCCTCTGAAGCCGGGCTGCCGCCACCGCCATCGCCGGAATGCTGGAACCCCGCCACAGCTCTGAAGCAGGGTCTGCCGTTGGTACACTGGAGCCCCGCAGCTCTGAAACCGGATCGCCGCTGGAGCACCACAGCTCTGAAGCCGGGTCGCCGCTGGAACACCACCGCTGGAGCACCGCAGCTTTGAAGCTGGGCCGCCACTGGAGCGCCGCTGGAGCACCGCGGCTCCGAGGCCGGGTCGCCGCTGGAACGCCACAGCTCTGAAGCCGGGCCGCCGCTGGAGCACCGCAGCTCTGAAGCCGGGTCGCCGCTGGAGCACCGCAGCTCTGAAGCCGCCGCTGGAGCACCGCAGCTCTGAAGCCGGGCCGCCGCTGGAGCACCGCAGCTCTGAAGCCGGGTCGCCGCTGGAGCACCGCAGCTCTGAAGCCGGGTCGCCGCTGGAGCACCGCAGCTCTGAAGCCGGGTCGCCGCTGGAGCACCGCAGCTCTGAAGCCGGGCCGCCGCTGGAGCACCGCAGCTCTGAAGCCACCCCCGCTGGAAGCTGGAACGCAGCCATAGCTCCGAGGCCGCCAGCTCCGCCATTAGGCCTCAGCACAGACGAAGACGGTGACGGGGGACACGACAAGAAAAGCCGCATCCCCCCGAAGGGAGAGACTAAAACCCTGTTTCTCCCACCCCCCACACATACACAGTCTAATAAACCAAAATTCTGACTAAAACAAACACAAAAAGACAAAAAGAAAAGAAAAAAAAACAGACGGACTGCAGGTGAGCCGCAGCTGCCAAGCAGCGCCGCCACTTCCGCCTTCGGATTGTTCAGTCAATCTCCCTCCTTCATTCACCGTGGCCAGCGCCATGAACCCTCCGTAGTCGCCGCTACGGACGGCCCGATGTACAAGCCCTCTCGTCGGGATGATCCAAACTCCAATGTCAGGACGGATCGGAACACATACTTGGAGTTCCAAAATCGGCCACTTTCCTACCGGAGACCGTGGCTTCACAATGTTACAGGCCGTGGGCCGGTGGTCTGCGCACTTCTTCTGGCGTACCCGCCAAGGGATCCCACGCTCCGCGATGGAAGGACAACGCCGCGCCCACGGCTAGAAGCTTCGCAGACCACGGCTTCACGATGTCATAGTGCGCAGGCAATCCCCGGCAAGGGATCTCCCCGCTCCACGATGTTAAAGTCCGCGCCGCACCTGCGGCTGAAGCTCTGGGCCGGTCTCTCTCTCGAGAGAGAGAGGTTGTACCAATCCAGTTGTTAGGCTGAGTGGGGGGGGGCGAAAATGCAACAAAGAGAAAAGTCGCATCTCCGTCGAGGTAAGTGACTGAAAACGGTTTCCCCCTATTCTCCCCCACACTAAAATATACATTTAAACATACTAAAAAACAAAAAAAGTCAAAAGGACGAACACGCTGCTGGCGAGGCTACCGCTCGCGGTGCCACCCGAAGCCACAGACCAGCCTCACCACTATCGACTCCATCTACGTTTCACGCTGCCGAGGGAAAGCAGCCAACATAGTCAAGGACCACTTTCATCCCGATCATATCCTCCTCTTCCAACTCCCAACAGGCAGAAGATACAAAGGCATGAAACGCTTCTCACCAGATTCCAGAGCAGCTTCTTCCCGGCAGTTATCGGACTACTGAATAGTTCTCCCGTAAGCATAAGTGCAGTCCTGATCCTCCAACCCATCTCATTGCGGATCTTTCATTTCTTCCCTGCAATAACACTATCATTCCTATTAGACTATTCTGCACTCTGGTATTATTTTCTTTGCAATACCTGTTGTACTCGTGTCCAGTATGACCTGGTTTATTTGGATAGCACGCAAACAAAGCTCTACATTGTTTCTTGGTACACATGACCATAGTAAACTATACCAATATTAATACGAAGAGACTGATAGTTGTAAGAAAGTTGCAGTTCCTGAACCTGCCATTGTTTCCCATTGTAAACATAGACAAAGAATTTTAACCGAAAGAAATGTCAAAGATTGCACTTGATATTTTTAAACTTCACTCACGTGGCATCAATACAGATTGCACTATTTTTGTTTTAACCACACTGTTTCCTTTCTTCATTGGTAAAACTGACCGCACAGCCTGGGAAGGTCATGGGTTATATTCCAAGTCACAATCTTAAGCTGCCAGTTTGCAATTTACATAATATGAGATATTAAATTGTTGCACCAACAACCTCTTAGGACACTATCCCAGAGCACTACATTAAAATGTGGGGAAGATTTACCCAAATCAATGCCAATATTTAGCAAGAAATATCATCATATACCAGCTTATCTTTCAATAGAATGCACAAATTGCTGGGGACATCTCCTACTTTTCCAAAACTTTTAATTGGGTATAAAGCACTTCAGCTGTGATGCTTTCATCAGGATATTTAAATAGTTCTCAAGGAATTAATTAATCAATAGTGGAACAAGTGAGCAGTTAATTCTTCTCGCCACAAGATCTTCAGGATACAGGGGGAAAATTTGGTTAATGTTGTTTCCTTTAACCCAGACTACACACGTACCCAAAACAGAACTTTACAAATACCATATAAAATTAGGTCTTTAAAAAAAGGAAATCTAAATGGATAGGTTTTAAGAAGCATTCTGCAGCAGGAAAGGGAGGTGGGTGGGTTTTCAGAGAGAATTCAATAAATTGGAGCCAAATCTGCTGACACAACATAATTGGCTGCAGATAAGGGGTCTGCAGGAGGTAGATTGATGAAAACAGCAAAGGTCCTGAAGTCTTATTGTTTAAAGGGAGGAACAGAGACATGAATAATTTGTAAAGAAGGGTGAGAACTTTAAACCTTGTGTTGTATTCCTGTACCCAATGCTGGATAGGAAACATGAAAACAGGGATCTTAAGCTATGAAACTGACAGCAGTTCTGATTAAAATAAGTTATGCAGAATATCAACCAGAAAAAAAACATTGTTGTTTCCCATCTTCACTGGGTCAAAGATTTTAGCTGCAATAGGTAAGAACTTACCTGTGGGTCTTTTTTAAACTTACCGCTGGAGCCCCATGCCAGCCGGCCAGTTGCTGGGCCATGCGTTCGACGATATGACGCGCATGGCGGGTTCTTCACATAGTCACTCACGTGACTCCGAAGTAAAATCACTCTCATACAAGGCAGATGTATAGCTGGTGAACAAACATTGAGCTGGGATTGAAAACAAGGGGGAGGAAATGTTGCCTGTTTAATGCCAGATCACAAGAATTGGGACTTCGGAGCAGAGGATGGTTGAAAGGTTGAGTGGTGAGCTAATGTGGGTGTGCTCAGCTCACACCTAGAATCCGGGATTGCGATTTTGCAATAATATCAGCCAAGGCAAGGATGTGAAGAAAAAAAACAAGTGGGAACTATTGGCCTCCGAGGAAACTGAGCAAGAGAAGAATCCACTAGAGGTGATTAACTGACTATCTGTACAGGCAAGAAATTAATCATTTGAACTTAGGTAATGCTCTGTTCAGGTGAGCAATCCCTTGAGATTTGGGATTGGGATTATGGATTCGGTGGGCAACTACACTTTGAAGAAAAGGATAAATGAAGGGTGTAGGAAGGAAATGCTGATGCTGGTTTATACCAAAGATAGACACAAAATGGTGGAGTAACTCAGCGGGTCAAGAATAGGTGACGTTTTGGGTCGGAATGCTTCTTCAGACTTAAAATAGAGGTGGGGGGAGGGGGAGAAATAAACTGCAGGTGAGAAAAGGGCAGAACAAATCAGGGCTGGTAACAGAACCAGTGGTGCTCCGTCAAGGAAGCAAGCTTGAGGTAAAGTTGATAGTAGCTGAGAACTGGGTGCCAATGTGGAGGCAATCTGTGGAAGCTGGATAATCTGCAGTTTAGTGGCAATATTGTCAAGTGAGCTCAAAATGGCCATTGTGGACAAGATGAAGAAGGATCTCAGACAAGATGAAGAAGGGTCTCGACCCGAAACATCACCCATTCCTTCTCTCCAGGGATGCTGCCTGTCCCGCTAAGTTACTCCAGCTACTTGTGTCTATCTATGGACAAGATGAACTTGGACAAGTTCAATTCCACGCAGTATCTCTAAACTAAGTATGATGGGAAATAGGGAAGACACGAAAGAAAGAAAGAACTGAGCAGTACAATGCTGCAGTAGTTATCAATTGCTGCAGCTCCATCTTACAAAAGTCAGAGCTATCAGATCCAATCTGATTGTCCAAATCCAACCAAAATTAAAATAAGGCCTTTCAGAATCACATCAGAGAACATTTCCTCGCACAATGCACAGAACAAATGATTTGCAAATATAATTTTGGTTCCACCTGGGAATTATTTTGAGTAATTCATCAGACACTCCCTTCCTAATTAAGGCAATTAATAGGACTGTGGGATATGGAGTGGCAAATTCAGCTTATTAAGCCATTTTCATCATTTCAATGGACCTCGTTGAAGCATAACTCAATGCTATTTATCCACTTACTTCTATGTATCTTAATATATTCTGTCAAACAACATTTTTCACCAACATTAAACCTGAAAATCTCATTTGACCCACAACAGCCAGAGCTTTCAAGGAAACCGTTTTAAATAACCAACACTTTGCCTGAAAACATGTTTATTGAGAGTAGCCTTATTGATAAAATCGGCTCCTCTCTCACATCAGGCAGAAAGTATATGTGCGAAAACGCACACCTCCAGATTCAGGGACAGTTTCTTCCCAGCTGTTATCAGGCAACCGAAACATTCTACCACAACCAGAGAGCAGTGCAGAACTACTATCTACCTCATTGGTCATCCTTGGGCTATCCTTGATCGAACTTTGCTGGCTTTACCTTGCACTAAATGTTATTCCCTTGTCATGTATCTTACACTGTAAACGGCTCGATTGTAATCATGCGTTGTCTTTCTGCTGACTAGATAGAATGCAACAAAAGCTTTCACTTTAGCTAGGTACACATGACAATAAACTGTACTGAACTCAGTCCTAATGGAGACAGCCTCACTACTACGCCCATTAAATGTTTTCTACTTTATATTACTAAGGAGGGAGAGAAAGCTTTACAATTCATGCAGTCACTCTTCAAAGGGAAGTCGTAATGTTCGCTGACTTACAAAACGTGATAAAACCCCTCTCCATCCCATTACTTTTATTGTACAATTTGTAGAGTGTGCAAAAACCTAGGGCAAGTTGATTCATGTTTGAATCTCTCACCCACAGAAAAAAAAAATTATCCTGATGCAAAATCCACCTGCAATTGTTAAAATGAGGAGGGTGTGGCTGATCAAAAGCCCTCTTCAACGTCGAAGGGACAAGAGTCTGCAGGTGCTGGAATCCTGAGGGGAAAAAAACAGCTGCTGGAGGAACTTAACAGGTCAGGCAACATCTGGAGTGAGGAATGGAATGGTTACTTTTCAACTTCTTGCAGTGTCCTGACCCGAAATGTCCATTATCTTCCACAGATGCTGCCTGACCCGCAAGGTTCCTCCTGCAGTTTGTGTTTGCAGTCATTAGTATTCTTCCCATTCCCGACCTCTTTTCATACGAAAGGCCACCAGCTGAAATTATAAGGATGCTCTCTGAACTCAGTTCTGTTCAGTTCAGTTCAGTTTATTGTCACGTGTACCGAGATACAGTGAAAAGCATTTTGTTGCATTTTGCAGCAGAAAGATAATACATGATTACATCAATCAATTTACAGTGTATAGATGATGTACCATGATAAGGGAATAACATTTAGTGCAAGGTAGAGCCAGCAAAGACAGTCTGAAGAAGGGTCTCGACCCGAAACGTCGCCTATCTCCTTCGCTCCTTAGATGCTGCTGCACCCGCTGAGTTTCTCCAGCTTTTTGTGTAACCTCCGGTTAAGGATAGTCCGAGGGACATCAAAGAGGTAGATAGATAGTAGTTCCAGCACTGCTCTCTGGTTGGGAACTGAGGAGTATTTTCAGCATTTTGAAAAATTATATTTCAGATTATATTTCAGATCTCTGACTAGACATGTTAGGTCCATAGCAATTTCATTGGTCCAGATCAATGTTTAAGTACAGGAAACAACAGCAGTTGAACTTGCTCACGTTCCCGCTACTATACCTATAACACTACATCGCTGTGGTTCCACAATCACATTTGTGTATTATGTAAAACAACCAGAAATGCTTTTAGCAATAGACTGCAGAAACAAACAAAAAACCCCAACACACAATTCTGAAATCAATCCGAGCCACCCACTCCCCTCATCTCCAGCGTGGAGCTAACTGCACACTTTCTTGTCTTCTCTAAACTAAACTAAACTCTAAATAAACTAAACTAAACTGAAAATCTGCCTCCTCGTATTAGAGTTAAAGAAGGAACTGCAGATGCTGGAGAATCGAGGGTACACAAAAGGCTGGAGAAACTCAGCGGGTGCAGCAGCATCTAAGGAGCGAAGGAGATAAGTCTGAAGAAGGGTCTCGACCCGAAACGTCGCCTATCTCCTTCGCTCCTTAGATGCTGCTGCACCCGCTGAGTTTCTCCAGCCTTGTGTGTACCCTCCTCGTATTAGATCTTGCTTTGTGCTGCAATGGTACTTGAATAACCCGGAGTTAAGAAGTAAAAGTACAGCAACATTCAGGACAAAAACACCCACATTACTACAGAAGGGGAAACCCTGTCTGAGGCGAGTAACGAGTAAACACAAGGATGATTTCCCCATCGGTTGTTGGGTGGGTGTAAATGTACAAGACAGGGCACCGGCGGGGTGCAGGATACTCACAGCTGGTCGGTGGCCGTCGCCTGGAGTACTGGGCAGGTGGACAGTCAGACGGGGCAGACAGACAGATCTATGGGCCGGGACAGACAGACAGTCAGCAGCAGCAGCAGCAGCGGCGGGTCCCGGGCACCAGGGGGCGGGTCATGCTCACCTCCCCGCCGCCCCCCATTGGCCGCAGCCTCTGCTGCTGCTCCCGGAACTCCGGCGATCATTGGCCGAGGCGGCCGTCAATCCGCGCCGGCAATTGATACAAGTCGGTGTTGGCGACGCGGAGCTGCCGCTGCCCTTAAATGGGAGCAGCTCCTCCAGTATCCTTGCATGGGAGAGGGGGAGAGACAGGGGGAGAGGGGGGGAGACAAGGGGGGAGAGGGGGAGAGAGGGGGGAGAGAGGGGGGAGAGGGGGGAGAGAGAGGGGAGAGAGAGGGGGGGAGAGAGAGGGGAGAGAGAGGGGGAGAGAGAGGGGAGAGAGGGGGGAGAGAGAGGGGGAGAGAGAGAGGGGGAGAGAGGGGGAGAGGGGGGGAGAGAGGGGGAGAGAGGGGGAGAGAGAGGGGGGGAGAGAGAGGGGGGAGAGAGGGGGGGAGGGAGAGAGATGGGGAGGGGGAGAGAGAGAGAGGGGGGGAGAGAGAGGGGGGAGAGAGAGATGGGGGGGAGAGAGAGATGGGGGGAGAGAGAGTGGGGGGAGAGAGAGATGGAGAGAGAGGGGGAGAGAGAGGGGGAGAGAGAGGGGGAGAGAGGGGAGAGAGAGGGGGGAGAGGGGCAGAGAGAGGAGGGGAGAGAGATGGGGAGGGGAGAGAGATGGGGAGGGGAGAGGAGGGGAGCGAGAGAGATGATGACACGATTTACACGAAATGCTGGAGTAACTCAGCGGGACAGGCAGTATCTCTGGAGAAAAGGAATGGGTAAAATATACGAATCCTTCCATCACGAATAAATAGGTGACGTTTCGGGATCGGATTGATGAAGGTTCTCGACCCGAAAAGTCATCTATTTTCTCCAGAGATGTTACCTGACCCACTGAGATGCAACAGCATGTTGTGTCTATCTTCTGTGCACTGATGTGTCTGATCGGGTGTTCCCAGCCTTGTGGTGCCCGCTCTGTAGTTGTGTGTGTGTGTGTCCGTCTGTGTGTGTGTGGTTGGCTGTAAGGGAAGGTGTATCGTTGTCGGTGAGGTTATCTAGTTGTGGGTGCGTGCACCCATCCATGCCCGTTTCCCAAGTTCAGACCTAGAGGTGAATAAGGTGGCTCACCATCGAAGTGATCTACAGGAGCCGCTGCCTCAAAAAGGCAGGCAACATCATCATAGAAACATAGAAAACATGTGCTAGAGTAGGCCATTCGGCCCTTCCAGCCAGCACCGCCATTCAATATCATCAAACGTTTCGTCTTTTTTGTCACATGCACCAATCAAGGTAGTGATATGCGAATTACCATACAGCCATACTAAAAAAAAAAGCAACAAGACACACAACTACATAAAAGATAATATAAACATCCACCACAGTGGATTCCCCACATCGCTCACTGTGATGGAAGGCAAAAAGTCCAATCTTCTTCCTCTTTATTCTCCCGCGGTCGGGGCAGTTGAACCAACCGTCGGGGCGATGGAAGCTGCCGCAGCCGGGGGCCGAAGCCTCCGCGTCGGGGGTCGAAGCTCCCACGTCGGTGCGATCGAAGCTCCTGCGGCTTGGAGTTCCCGAAGTCAGACTCTGACCAGGGACCGCGGGCTCCGTGATGTTAAGTCCGCAAGCATCCATGGTTGGAGCTCCGAGATCGATGCCTGGCAAAAGGATCGTGGGCTCCGCGATGTTAAATTCCTGTAGGTTCCCGGCGATGGAGCGCTCAAAGGTCGGTCTCTAGCGGTGCGGACGGAGATATGATACTGAAAAAAAACGCATCTCCGTCGAGGTAAGAGATTAGAAAAAGTTTCCCCCATCCCATGACATAAAACAAGCTAAAGAACACTAAAAAAAAAACACTGAACACATACCATTAAAACACAAAGAAGGGACAGACAAACTGTTGGCGAGGCAGCCATTGTTGGCGCCACCCGGTGGCTGACCATCCAGAATCATAGAAACATAGAAAATAGGTGCAGGAGGAGGCCATTCGGCCCTTTGAGCCAGCACCGCCATTCATTGTGATCATGGCTGATCGTCCCCAATCAATAACCCATGCTTGCCTTCTCCCCATATTCATTGATTCCACTAGCCCGTAGAGCTCTACTTAACTCTCTCTTAAATCCATCCAGTGATTTGGCCTCCACTGCCCTCTGTGGCAGGGAATTCCACAAATTCACAACTCTGTGGGTGAAAAAGTTTTTTCTCACCTCAGTCTTAAATGGCCTCTCCTTTATTTAAATGGCCCCTGGTTCTGGACTCCCCCAACATTGGGAACATTTTTCCTGCATCTAGCTTGTCCGGTCCTTTTATAATTTTATATGTTTCTATAAGATTGCCCCTCATCCTTCTAAACTCCAGTGAATACAAGCCTAGTCTTTTCAATCTTTCCTCATATGACAATCCCACCATCCCAGGGATCAATCTTGTGAACCTACGCTGCACTGCCTCAATCACAAGGGTGTCCTTCCTCAAATTAGGAGACCAAAACTGTACACAATACTCCAGATGTGGTCTTACCAGAGCCCTATACAACTGCAGACTCTACTCCTATACTGAAATCGTCTTGTTATGGCCAACATTCCATTAGCTTTCTTCACTGCCTGCTGTACAGCCAACTTTCAGTGACCGGTGTACAAGGACGCCCAGGTCTCGCTGTACCTTCCCCTTACCTAACCTAACCCCATTGAGATAATAATCTGCCCCCTTGTTTTTGCCACCAAAGTGGATAACCTCACATTTATCTATATTATACTGCATCTGCCACGCATCTGCCCACTCACTCAACCTGTCCAGGTCACCCTGCAACCTCCTAACATCCTCTTCGCAGTTCACACTGCCACCCAGCTTTGTGTCATCCACAAACTTGCTAGTGTTGCTCCTAATTCCATCTTCCAAATCATTAATATAATTTGATATGATAAACAGTTGCGGCCCTGTTCCTGTACCTTGCCCAACCCGCTGAGTTACTTCAGCACTTTGTTAGTTTAGTTTGGATCAGAGATACAGCGATCCCCGCACATTAACACTATCCTACACTATGGACAATGTTTACATTTATACCGAGTCAGTTAACCTACAAACCTGTACGTCTTTGGAGTATGGTAGGAAACCGAAGTTCTCGGAGAAAACCCACGAAGGTCGTGAAAAGAACGGGCAAACGCAACATAGACAAGCACCCGTAGTCAGGACCACTCGGGTTTCTTGCGCTGTAAGGCAGCAACTCTACTGCTGCGCCAGCGTGCCACCCTTTGCGTCCTTTTTTGTAAACCAGCATCTGCAGTTCTTTGCTTCTGCATGGTAGACACAAAATACTGGAGTAACTCAGCGGGTCAGGCAGCATCTCTGGGGAGATGCTCCCTAGAACCCGGCACAGACACATTTGCACTTTAGAATGTTTTACTGTTTTACTGTTCTTTTTTTGAATCATGTTTCTCGGATTATCTAAATCAAAATTTCATCTAAATGTTATTGGTTGTTTAAGTTATGACATCGGATGGAAGCTGCATACCAAATCTCGTTTCACATATGTGCAATGACAATAAAATATATTATTATTATTATTATTATTGAGAAGGAATAGGTGATGTTTCAGGTCGAGACCCTTCTTCAAGGTGGATCCAAGAATGTGCTGAGCCATCTGATTTTTTTTTTTAAGGTTGCCCACTGCAAGCCTCCCCTGTGGACAGTTTTAGAAGAAGCCCGAGTGTGTCTCAACCTTCTCCAAAGAGCAGACTTTGAAATGCATCATGCTGTTGGAGGACTCTGAAACCTGCTAACTCTTCACGTGATAGAATTATACATCACTGAAAGAGGCCCACATCATCGTGGTCAACCGTCACCCAGTTGTTGTAATCACATCTGCCTCGACCACCTCGCCCAGCAGCTTGTCTCGGATAAACACCACCCTCAGCTCTCTTTTAAATTTCTCTCCTCACCTTGAACCTGTGTCCTCTAGTTTTAGTCTCGACCACCTGTGGAAAGGATTCTAACTACTTCTGCTCCCTAGAATTTTATAAACCTGTAACGTCTCTTCTTGAGAGAATAAACCAGCTTATTCAATCTCTCCTTGCACCTGCAGCCCACCATCCTGTTGATTTACTTCCGCACTCTATTGTTACCAATTCCTGATCAATGAGGGCCAGAACTGTACACAATACTCCCAAGTGCAGTCTGGCCAATGGTTTGACAGCTGCAATATGCCTCAACTCCAATGCTCAATGCCTAAATCAAAGAAGCCAACCATATCAAACGGACACAAAATACTGAAGAAACTCAGCGGGTCAGGCAGCATCTCTAAACTACATAGATAGGTGGCGTTTTGGGTCGGTAGTGTTAGCCAGTATCTGCAGTTCCTTATTTCTACGTACATGTTCAAACATACCAAACGCCTTCTTCACTACAGATGGAGACAACATGCTGGAGTGACTCAGTGGGACAGGCAGTGTGTTAAAGAAGGAACTGCAGATGCTGGAGAATCGAGGGTACACAAAAGGCTGGAGAAACTCAGCGGGTGCAGCAGCATCTAAGGAGCGAAGGAGATAGGCGACGTTTCGGGTCGAGACCCTTCTTCAGACAGGCAGTATGTCTGGATAGAAGGAATGAGTGACTTTTTTTATGTCGAGACCCTTCTTCAGACTGAGAGTCAGGGGAGAGGGAGATAAGGAAGTGTAAGGCGCGAAAACCAGACATTAAAAGAGATGTAGATCAAGGAAAATGTAGAATAGATCTTTGTTATCTAGGAGGTGACAACAAAGCAGAGATAAAAATGTAATCAGGGTAGACAGTCGGACTGGTCGGAGAACCTGGAAGGGGGAGGGATGGAGAGAGAGGGATAGCAAGGGTTACTTAAAGTTAGAGATGTCAATATTCATAATACTGGGGTGCAAGCTGCCCAAATATGAGATACTGTTCCCTTAATTTGCACTTGGCCTCACTCTGACAGTGGAAGAAGCTCAGGACAGAAAGGTCAATGTGGGAATGGGAGTTTAAAGTTTTTAGTAATCGGGAGATCAGGTAGGTTTAGGTGGACTGAGTGGGGGTCAATGCCTTCTTCACCTTTGTCATCATTTTCAGCGAGCTAAAGTCTCTCAGTACTTCAATACTCCCCTAGTCCCCGAAATGTACTCAAAATGACCTCCCTGGATTTGACTTCTTAAGGGCCTGTCCATCTTGGAGATTTTTTCGGTGACTGCCGGCATCATATCAGTGTCGCCAAAAGATTTTGAACATTTCAGAATCCAGCGGTGACAAAAAAAATGTTGCGACACTTGAAAAAACACGCCATATGTCATCACGCCGCAAATTATTTGGTGACCTGATACGTCAGTCAATGATGCCGGCAGTCGCCAAAAAAAAAATCACCAAGTGGCACAGGCCCTGTAATGAGCATTACATTATACTTCTCCGAATTAGATGAGTTTAGCAGGGAGATCGATTTTCATTTGTTGAACTTTTTGTTTAAGTTTGTTTATTATATTATATATTGAGTACTGAATTTCCAAATCTGTTGTTCTGCTGCAAGTAACAATTTCAATGTCTGTTTTGGTACATTTGACAATAAAACACATTTGACTCTTAACCTGCCTGTGCCAAAGTTGTCCAGTTGATCAATGTCTGTGTTTCTTTGTATCCTTGGACAGCCTTGTTCGTTATCCATGACCACCAATATTTGTGTCGTCTGCAGTCTTACTATTCAACCACCTACATTGTAATTGAAGTAATTCATATATATTACAAAACTAACAAAGGCCCCAGCACCAATTTAGTTCAGTTTAGAGATACAGTGCAGAAACTGGCCCTTCGGTTCACCGAGAACACGCCGACCAGCGATCCCCGCACACTTACACTATCCTACACACACTAGGGACAATTTACATTTGTATGTCTTTGGAGAGTGGGAGGAAACCAAAGATTTTGGAGAAAACACACGCGGTCACAGGGGGAACTCACAAATTCCATACAGACAGCACCCATAGTCGGAATCGAACCCGGGCCTCTGGCGCTGAAAGCGCTGTAAGGCAGCAAATCTGCGCCACCGTGCCACACTTTGTACTGCATTCTACTTAGGGGGCGCCGTCCTGTACGGGTATGGCTGCCCAGCCTGCAGCTGTCCGTATTTTCTCTTTTTTTTGTTTTCAGTTAGTTGAGTTTTTCTGTTTTTCGGAGTCCTAGCCTTTTTATGTGGATTTGGGGTGGGGGAAGGGGGAAACTGCTTTCTAGGGTCCCTACCTGGTCGGAGAGGCGGCCTTTCTCCGGGCTGCACCGTCGACCCGTCCTCGCGGCCTACCAGCGGGCCTGGAGCGGCGTTTCCTGAGAGGACCGCCCAGAGCCACGGCTTCGGCAGCAGCGCAGCGCTGGAGCACCATCGCGGAGAGGAGCAGGCGATGCCTTGCCCGGGTCGCCGCACTGGAGCTCCGGTGAGCTGAAGACCGCAGGTGAACATCGCGGAGTTGCGGGACTGTGGGGCGGGCGGCTGCGGGCGGCGACGCTGAAATTTAAGTCGGGAGCCTGGGATCTCTCGGCGAGATCACCAGTTGTGGAGCTCCATCCAGCGGGGCCTGTTGGCGTTGGAAGCCGCGGTCTCCAGCAAGGAAGCGGCTGTTACAGGCACCCCGAGCCGCTGAGAGGGTTCTCCCGTCGCTGGAGCACCATCACCCGGCGAAGGAGGGCCTGGAACATCGGCCCCTCATAGCGGCGACTGTGGGGGCCTCAATAGGCCTGACTATGGGTGAACTGGGAATGGGGCCTGGACTTTGTGCCTTCCCTCATAATGGGACCCATTATGGGGGGATGTTTTTAATGTTTTATGTTAAATCCTTTAATGTTATGTCTTATCTTTATCTATGTGCTGCATGGCAAGATAAATTTCACTACACCAATTGGTGTGTGTGACAATAAATGTCCTTTGTCCTTTGTCCTTTGTTACAAACTTCCAGTTGGAAAGACATCCAACCACCACTACCCTCTGCTTTCTATCCCCAAGCCCATTTTGGATCCAGTTTGAGCCAAAAAGTATTTTGTTTATCCTGGGTACACAAAAAGCTGGAGAAACTCAGCTATCCTGATTGCTTCCCACCTCTGCACTGGGGAGTCAATGAACGGTGTCACGGTTCTCAGACTTTCAGACTTACATAATTCTTTATGCGTTTCTTAACATTTTCTGGGATCAGCAGTTTCATGTTCGGCTTGCGTTTCCACCAACCCCCCCCACCGTTTGTAGCCTGAAGAAAGATTCTGACCTGAAACATCATGTCCTCCAGTGATTCCTCCTAGATTCACTGAGATACTTTTCTTTTGTATCTGCATCTGAGATCCTTGTTCTTTCTGGAGATATCAATTACCCAGCAGGAGGGAGTAGTCAGAGAGGAAACCAAATGTGACATCGGTAGATCTGACCATGTGGGTCAACAAAGCGGCTATCCTGGACTGAACTGATCCAGTTGGTCTCACCTAGTTGTATTTATCTGTTTGCAATATAGAGTCAATTGCAAACTAAAGTCTAAACTCAAGTTACAATAGTTGCTTTGTCATAGTCATGGTGTGGTACTTTATTTGTCACATCTTCCGGAGTACAGTGAAATTCATGTTTGTATACAGTTCAGTACAGGTATCATATACATGAGCACTTTGATACATATTTGATAACCATCTGAGACAGAGTGCAAGTGTGCAAGTCTTACTGTGTGGAAATTTGCCCTTCTGCCCAACGCCCACACCAGCCAACATGCTCCACCTACACTGGTCCCAGCAGCCTGCGTTTGTCCCATATCCCTCCTAAACAAACCTGTCCTAACCATATACCTGTCTAATTGCTTCTTAAACATTGCAATGGTATCAGCCTCAATTACCTCCTCTGGCAGCTCGTTCCAACGAGCTCGTGACATGTGAAATTGCTGCACTTACCCTGGGATTGGGTTTGTGTCCTGATCTCACCTGGGGGCTAAGATGTGTTGCAGTGAAGCGGATGACACTTTTGAGGGGGCTCTCGGAGTTGTCCCCTCTTTCTGACTCTTGAAGATTCGGTGATTTTTAAAACAGGGATGTGTTATTCCTGGATTCTCAAGTGAGAATTCACTCCATATTTCACATTTCATACTCTTCTTCCAGTACTAATTTATGCATTTTTATGAACACATATTCACTTAGAACTGTACGATCTTTCATCAGCATCTTTTGTCATCCTAAGTTATTATCCTTTTTCCTTAATATATATTAAAAAATAATTTTATTTTACATGACATAATTTAAAAACTTTTTAACATGCACTCTCTTTGTCTTCCAAATTTCCTTCATAATTTCTACTGAACTTTGTTCATTTGGTGGTGCTTGATTGTGTGGGCTTTAAGTCTGTTCTTTAAGTCTGCCAGTCAGGTGCCAATATAGTACATGTGCTCAGTTGCGGTGAATCCGAGGTTGAGACTGTATAATTGCCATCCAACAGTTTCCTAACGTTCTACCCACAACAGCCTGTCTCTGTGGTTTGCCCTCAAATGTTATGTCTCTTGAACTGCAGCACCACCAGTATAAAAAAAGCTCTTTGTCTCAGTTTGGGTGGCATTCAAACCCAATTCACATTGTTTTAATCAACAGCGTCAACCAATGTCTGTCTTCCATCCGATACTATTTCTATTCATCGGATGCAAAAAGAGAAATTAAAATGAATGGGCTGTTTGGGGTTGACAACAACCACAGTGAAAATATATTTTAATAAAAGGATGCAATTACGAGAGATCTTAAATAAAAGCATGAAACTTCTGGGGGGATATCATTTGAGGGTTAGGTGGAACATGCCTCTGGTAAAAGCTTACTCTGTGCACAAGACCTGTACCCTTTTATAACATGGGGAGCAGATGCAGCTGCACCCGCTGAGTTTCTCCAGCTTTTTGTGTAACCCTCGATTCTCCAGCATCTGCAGTTCCTTCTTTAACCCTTTTATAACATGGTGTTTAATTCATTTGCCTGCATTGCGGCAATGTGGCAGACATCCACAAAGTGGCACTAACACATCAAACAAGATCCTTGTTGGTCCATGAATATTATCAAGATATCGATGGTAAGCCGAGTTGTTAAACAGGAGACGTGTTTTGCGAACGCCTTGTTTCAGTTGATCTTCAGGAAATCCATCAAAATGCTTATTTTCTTCTGCCCATTTCCCTCTGGCTCTGACAATTTGCAATGCATACTTTGCAATAATCACATCATGCAGAGCACAGGGGAAATTGCAGAGGCAATCATAAGAGAGGAAGTGGATTTGGATTTAGATAATCCTTTGGGTGTTTCTTCCCAATTGTCTAAGCCATTGCATCTCAATCAAATCAAAGCTGATTATCTGTTTATTATAATTTCATTTCGTGTTTTTTTTATTAATTAGATGAAGTAGACTGTCACATATCCCATCATAACAAGAGGCCTTCATAACAAGAGGAGTTGAGTAGAGGAGCAAAGAGGTCCTTCTGCAGTTGAACAGGGCCCTAGTGAGACCACACCTGGAGTATTGTGTGTAGTTTTGGTCTCCAACTTTGAGGAAGGACATTCGTGCTATTGAGGGAGTGCAGCATAGGTTCACAAGGTTAATTCCTGGGGTGGCGGGACTGTCGTATGCTGAGAGAATGGAGCGGCTGGGCAGGTATACTCTGGAATTTTAGAAGGATGAGAGGGGATCTTATTTAAACATAGAAGATTATTAAGGGTTTGGACAAGCTAGAGGCAGGAAACATGTTCCCGATGTTGGGGTAGTCCAGAACTAGGGACCACAGTTTAAGAATAAGGGATATGCCATTTAGAACAGAGATAAATAAACGTTTTCACACAGAGAGTTGTGAGCCTGTGGAATTCTCTGCCTCAGAGGGCGGTGGAGGCTGGTTCTCTGGATACTTTCAAGAGAGAGCTAGATAGGGCTCTTAAAGATAGTGGAGTCAGGGGATATGGGGAGGAGGCAGCAACGGGGTACTGATGGGGGATGATCAGCCATGAGCAAGGGGTCCCAGAACAAGGGGTCACAGTCTACGGATAAGGGGGAATTCCTTTCGGACCGAGATGAGGAAAACATTTTTCACACAGAGAGTGGTGAGTCTCTGGAATTATCTGCCACAGAAGGTAGTTGAGGCCAGTTCGTTGGCCATATTTAAGAGGGAGTTAGATGTGGCCCTTGTGGCTAAAGGGATCGGGGGTATGGAGAGAAGGCAGGTACAGGATACTGAGTTGGATGATCAGCCATGATCATATTGAATGGCGGTGCAGGCTCGAAGGGCCGAATGGCCTACTCCTGCACCTATTGTCTATTGTCTACATTTTATTCAGGTACCTTTGTCAGATCATTTGAACCATCATAATTTTGTCAACATTAGGCAGTCAACAATTATGGGCAGATGTGTTGGAGCGGCGGTCGAGTTGCTGCCTGGTCTGTCCAGGTGAGGCAGAGGTTCACTTGCACCTCCTCCAACCTCATGTCAACTCCTGTACATCGGCGAGACCAAGTGCAGGCTCGGCGATCGTTTCGCTAAACAATTCCGCTCAGTCCGCCTTAACCTACCTGATCTCCCGGTTGCTCAGCACTTTAACTCCCCCTCCCATTCCCAATCTGACCTTTCTGTCCTGGGCCTCCTCCATTGTCAGAGTGAGGCCCAATGCAGATTGGAGGAACAGCACCTCATATTTCGCTTGGGTACCATACACCCCAGCGGAATATACATTGACTTCTCTAACTTCAAGTTGTCCTTGCTTTCCCTCTCTCCATCCCCTCCCCCTTCCCAGTTCTCCCACCAGTCATACTGTCTCCGACTACATTCTATCGCTGTAACGCCCACTCCCCTGACATCAGTCTGAAGAAGGGACTCGACCCGAAACTGCAGATGCTGGTTTACACCGAAGATAGACAGACAACGCTGGAGTAACACTGGAGACAGCATCTCTGCAGGCAGCAGCTCTGGAGAGAACAAATGGGTGATGAATGGATGACGTTTCGGGTCTGAAGAAGGGTCTTAACCCAAGACGTCACCCATACCTTCTCTCCTTAGATGGTGCCTGACCCTGCGCGTTACTCCAGTATTTTATGATTGAAATAATAAATCACAGCAGGCTTGGATAGAGTAGATGTGGAGAGGATGTTTCCACTAGTGGGAGAATCTATGACTAGAGGTCGTCGCCTCGGAATTAAAGGACGTTCTTCAAGGAAGGAGATGAGGAGGAATTTATTTAGTTAGAGGGTGGTAAATCTGTGAAATTCTTTGCCATAGAAGGCTGTGGAGGCCGAGTCAGTGGATATATTTATAGATAGATTTGTGATTAGTACAAGTGTCAGAGGTTATGGGGAGAAGGCAGGAGAATGGGGTTATGGGGGAGAGATAGATCAGCCATGATTGAATGGCAGAATAGACTTGATAGGTGCAGAATTAGGCCTTTAGATCTATCACTTTTGATCTTATGAATGAGTAAATGTTTACCAATTATTACACTGAATGGCTGCGAATTTGGATTCAAGGTTAGTTTTGTTTTTGTGTATTTTATTGACATTTATTAAATGATTTTATGAATCAGGGAACAGCACATCATAGCTTAGTTTGGCACAATACAATTTTCCAAACTTAATACTGAGTTCAACCATTTTATTTCAAAAGCATTTCTACCATATAAGGACAATCAAGTAATTTCTGTGATCTTCATCTTGAATTGCTGTTTTCTTTTCCCATATTCCAGATTATCTGAAGAAGGGTCTCGACCTAAAACGTCACCAGCATTTTGTGTCAACCTTCGATTTAAACCATCATCGGCAGTTCGTTCCTACACATTCTGTTGGAACTAATTTACCTGCATCAATTAGATACAGCCCTATCAGAAGAAACACCCAGTGCAAACAAAACTTCACGTGTTGGTTATTACACAAAATGACTCAAAGTGCTGGAGTAACTCAGCAGATCAGGCAGCAACTCTGTAGAATAATGATAGGTATCTGTTCAGGTCAAGACCCTTCTTTGGACTATGAAGCATTCAATCCGAGATAGTTGGTCAGTTGGGGGCGCTGCGAGTCGGCTGCCCTGCCAGCAGCGTGTTTGTTATTTTGACTTTTTTTGTTTTTTTTTGGTGTGTCTAAATGTTAGTTTAGGTGTCTCTTGATGTATCTTGTGTTGGGGGTGGGGGAAAGGGGGAAACCGCTTTCAGTCGTTTCCTCGACCGAGGTGACGTTTTCCATGTCGCCTCCCTCACAGCCTAACAGCATGGATTGGAGCGGCCTTTCCCAGAGTCGGACCCAGAGCTTCAGCTGCGGGGACCTTTCCATCACAGAGCGGGCGAACCCTTGCCGGGGAGGAGTGCTCCGATCGCTGGCCTGGTGACTTTGGCATCGTGGGCTGTGGTCTGTGGAGCTTTTAGCCGCGGGCGGGGCGTGGACTTACCACCTGGAGTCTGGGATCCTTTGCCAGGGATCGCCGGAGAAGAGCGCCGGACGCCGGCATGCGGACTATAACATCCTGAAGCCTTGGTCTCCGGTAGGAAAGTGACGATTCGGGTGCTCCAAGCCGCGGAGTGTGTTTGACCATCCCGACGTCCGAGTTTGGATCATACCGACGAGAGGGCCTTTACATCCGGCTGCTCGTAGCGGCAACTACGGGGGGTTCATGGCCACGACCACAGATGAACAAAGGAGGAGACTGACTGAACTTTATTGCCTTCCACCACAGTGGAGAATGTTTGTGTTAAATTCTATTGTGTATTGTGTGTTCTTTTTTAAAGTGTGTTGCTGCTGGCAATTCATTTCACTGCACCTTCGGGTGCATATGACGAATAAATTTGACTTTGACGTTTGAAATCCTAAACCTCCTAATGCATCTCACAAAATATTTCCACCTCCCATTATCACAGACACAAGATGAATGACATAGACAGTGATTATGTTATTGCTACATAATCCTTTGTAAAAAAGTGATGATCAATGGGAAACATTTCCTTTTCCAACAGCAGAGTGCGTAGGGTAAAGTTTGACACACCCTACCTCTGAACCTATTTAAAAATTAATTTGAAGTGACAATTTGTTAACATTGTAGAATTTGCTGATTCTAGATGTTAGATTGAAAAGGAATATGTGCTCTCCGTAGAAAGTGCCAAAATCTTTAAAGAACTACTTCCAAATTTGCTTCAGTTTAGTTTTGAGATACAGCGCAGAAACAGGCCCTTCAGCCCGTTGAGTCCGTGCCGACCAGCGAACCCCGCACACTGACACTATCCTATACATACACTAGGGACAATTTACAATTATACCACGCCAATTAATCTACCAACCTGTATGCCTTTGTTCGGGTCGAGACCCTTCTTCAGATAATCTGGAATATGGGAAAAGGAAACAGCAATTCAAGATGAAGACCACAGAAATTACTTGATTGTCCTAACATGGTAGAAATGCTTTTGAAATAAAATTGTTGAACTCAGTATTAAGTTTGGACAGTTGTATTGTGCCAATGCTAAGCTATGATGTGCTGTTCCCTGATTCATAAAATCATTCAATAAATTTCAATAAAATACACAAAAACAAAACTAACCTTGAATCCAAATCCACAGCCACTCAGTGTAATTATTGGTAAACATTTACTCATTCATAAGATCATAAGTGATAGGAGCAGAATTAGGCCATTCGGTCTATCTAGTCTACTCTGCCATTCAATTATGGCTGATCTATCTCTCCCTCCTAACCCCATTCTCCTGCCTTCTCCCCATAACCCCTGAGACTTGTACTAATCAAGAACCTATCCACTGACGGCTTCCACAGCCTTCTGTGGCAAAGAATTCCACAGATTTACCACCCTCTAACTAAAGAAATTCCTCCTCATCTCCTTCCTAGAACGTCCTTTAATTCTGAGGCTACGACCTCTAGTCCTGGACTCTCCCACTAGTGGAAACATCCTTTCCACATCTACTCTATCCAAGCCTGCTGTGATTTATTATTTCAATCATAAAAATACAAGATGAGATAACATTTTCATATTTAAACTGACGAAAAGACCTATTCAAGCTATGTGGGCCATGTGGAACGGCAAGAACTCTGATCATGTTATCCAGGGATTTCTGCACAATTTTGCAGCTTCCAAACCTTTGAAGAAGATACGCGGTTGATGTGTGCGGAGTGCAATAGGGAAGAGATTTTATGGTGAGACTGTGCAATGCCAGTTTTTACACAGAAGGTGATGAGTGCCAGGAAAGCACTGCCAGGGTTCCATAAGCAAGGAAGATATGATTACGATACATTTAAGAGACATCTGGATAGGCATATGAATATGCAGGGAATAGAGGGATATGGCATGTGCAGGTAGATAACATTTGCATCATGTTCAGTACAGACATTGTGGGCCGAAGGGCCTGTTCTTGTGCTGTACTGTTCTATGTTCCATGATGGTGATATGTCAGCCAAATTACTGGACAAGTAATCCAGAAGTCTTGCCTAACAACCTAGAAATCTGTTATTAATCTAGATTTTGTAAAAAAGAAAACAACAATTGGTGATGATGAAATCAGAAATTATTAAATTATTGTAACATGCTAAAATGCTTATGACATGAAATTGTTGAACTCAATATTAAGCTTAGAAAGTCCCTATCTCAAATGTGATGTGCTCTTCCTTGATTAAAATCATATCATTTCTACAATAAGTAGAAAAAAAAGTAAATTCAAGGTCATATGTCTATGTCATGTAACCATGGAGATCACACACCCAAATGATTGTCATCATTAGTCATATTTTATTTGCTCTCATACACTGGTTCATTTCAAATGTGTTGCAGAGACTGAAAGTAACCAACAAAAAAGGCAGAATGTGCCAAAGAAAGAGAAAGCAACAGTGAAAGTGATGGTAAAAATATTACTACAACCTACTCTATTCATTCACACATTTAAAAACAGTTTTGAGTTCCACAAAATGGGCACTAAAACACAAATCAAATCATAACTATTACAGCTTTAAAAGTGTCACGTTGAACACAGTATTTATCAATAGAATAGTGCATTTAAATGACAAGTTAAATTCTAAGTTGATACACATGATCCATCCCTGCATTTGGCAGGAAAGGGCATATCTTAACCACAGTGCACATCAATGTCTCTGGTTGTATAATATCTGATGGAAAAACATTGGTTGCCTTCATCCAACCGTTCTGCAAAACGTTCTACCCAAGGAATGGTTCAACTCAAGCTGGTTGTGTTTACTGAAGCTTAGTGACAAACTCCAAAAATGTCTACATCCCAACTTTTATCAGGACCTCCTATGAAGTAATGATTAGTTGAAGTCTGCCGTTTTATGTTAAATTATTTTCCATTGATTTCCAACATTTTAAAAATCCATTAATTATTTTTAACTAAACTCTGGTCATAATAGACATAGGGAGTGAAGGACAACTGTGGACTTCATCTGCACGATTTGAGGGGTGAGAATAATTGGAACATGATATAGAGAAATAATTCAGTCCTAATTCAAATCATTGTCTTTTTATAAGATAGACACAAAATGCTGGAGTAACTCAGCGGGACAGGCAGCATCTCTGGAGAGATGGAATGGGTGACGTTTCGGGTCGAGACCCTACTTCAGTCTGAAGAAGGGGCTCGACCCGAAACGTGGCCCGTTGTCTTTTTAGACTTCTCTGCTGTAACTTTTCATATCAACATTTAGAATGGAAAATGCATGTTGTAATCTGTCACACTGCAACAGTAGCTTCCTGTCAGGAAGTGGTACAGCAACCTGTGCAGATTATTATTAGAGTATGACAGTTTACCAAGATAATTTCCAAAGTAAATATTAATGCAGCGAGCTGCGATGGAAATACTTTAAACAGGAAGTGCAGACGGAAATAAATTGATTGATATGTTTTAAATGGTGGCAAAATTAGCCTCACTGAAAATATTTAATAAAGACCACTAAGCAACTGCCTTACATTTACTCAAATGGATTAGTGTAGATGTTAATATAACAGGAATCCTCTATCTCATATTTATATCTCATTTCTTCCAAGTAATTCAATTCCATTAATTATAGAAGAAAATACTTCAAAAGTACTAACTTCATATCACTAGAAATAAAGATCTTCATATTTAATTTCAATGCAATATATAATACCTCGCATACAACAGACTTTCTGCTGGAGAAACTGTACAACCTATTTTAAGAACCAAGGGCAAATTGTGTTGGTATTAAAAAGATTTCTACATGCTTGTTAGTGTATAAAAGCATAACCTTGTTCACATTCAACATTCTTCATTTCATAAAAGTAGACTTGTTATATGTAATGTTTGTTAAAAGCAGCTCACATTTTCACGAGTTTGTAAAATGTGGAAAACTAAGGGTGCGATTCAAAATAAATCATATTCCATAATTGCATGTTGTGCTGGACATCAGTTCAACATGAAGTCTATATTCATGGAAGGTGAAGGTACCAAACACAAGCTCGCAAAAGTAGTTTATATGTTGCCAATTCACATGTACTTAATATAAAAACAGAAAAAGCTGGAAATACTCAGTAGTTCAAGCTGCATCGTTGGCTAAAGAAACAGTGTTAACGTTTCAGGTCAAAGACACATTGTCAGAACTCTTATTTTATTATACTTCATATACGGTTTTTTTAAAAGGTATTTTGCAGACCATTGGCTCAGGCTTGAAGATACTTCAACTTGTAATGAAGCGTAAAGCACAAAGTGCTGGAGTAACCCAGTGGATCCGGTAGCATCTGTGGAAGGAATGGATAAGCAACATTTCAGATTGGGACCATTCTTGAGCCTCTGAGCCGAAACGTCGTCCATCTTTCCCTCCAGAGATGCTGCTTTACTCGTTGTGTTCCTCCAGCACTTTGTGATATACTCAAGATTCCAGCATCTGCAATTCCCTGTGTCTCCTTGTAATCTGCAACCAGGTTTACATTATTAAGTACACATTAACCAAAAGAAATTGCAAAGACAGTTTTCCACATTTCCTATTACATACGTAGCTGTTTTGGTCATCGGCAAAGAGGAATGTGCTTAAAGCTAAAAATCAAATTATTTATAATTAAAAGATGGAATACATTTACTGACCCATGGGAATTGCTGCCTGTGACCTGTCAAACTGCAGGAGGAGTATCCAAGTGGGCACTGAGAACGATCAAGTCTTTTCATTGGGGGCCACCAGGAGCCCCGTAACAGCAGCTGAAGTACCGTAGGACTCACTCACCGCCTGCTCATCGAAGGCAGAGTCAGCAGTTCCCACCGTGACCTTACCGACTTCCACCTGAGCACCCACAACCCTAAAGTGGTAGCAATTCATCCTCAACCCTGAGGGACAGCCTCAGATAACACACGGAAAAGCAAGCAGTTTTTTTCTTTTTTTAAACTCGTGTTTTTTGATAAGAATTCAGGATCGCAATTTCAGTGTTAAAAGCTGGATTGGAGAAAGTTTCCAGGTTTCCCTGGGATAACCACAATTAAGGCCCCTTGGATGTTCTTTGGAGAAAGTGAATCGATTCCCAGGAGGGTCGGTTACCTTTCTTTTCTTGGTACCTGCCTTCCTTCAGAAATGAAACCATTTCTGTCCTCTCCCTTCACAGTCAGGACAGGTTTCCGGGTGGGTAGGTCAGGTCCCTCCCTCTTCCAGCAGATGTAATCGAGGTATGCAAAACTCTAGTGCCCTTCTCAGGTGTCATGTCACTGCCTCATAAATTCGCCAGAATTTGGCACAGGGTCCCAAGCTGGAGACTGGGGATGAGGGGGAGCCACACTCCACTCATGTCAACAAAGGGGTCGCCCAAATCTCCAGAAGTCCAAATGGTTCACATTACCCAAATTCATCTCTAGAGATTATTCTTTTCACGCTCTTCAACAGACAAGGTCTAGCACTCCATACAGGAAAATAAAGGGAGTGGAACCCCCCCCGATGCAAATAATTTCACACCCAGAAATACTGCATCGCTGATTGTTGAATCATTTTTAAAAGACACCAGTAACATTGGTGTTTTAAATCCATGCTGACAGCGCAAAAAAAATAAAATAAATGAGGGGAGTTTAATTTACCCAAGGCTATTCTGGCTAGCTTTGCTGGACTGTTGTGCTAATTGGCTTCTGATGAGCTCTTTCTGTATCCTGTGTAACCAAGTGAGTCCTTGCCGGTTGCTGGTTGACAGCTTTTGTGGCTGGCTGTGTAGAGTCTCTTTGGTTTGCCAGCGAGCTCGGAGGGTTGTCAGGGAGCACACTTTGGTTGGACGCATCAAGACACTTCTCTGCATTACTCATTCCTTCCTTGCATCCACTGTCCATCGATGCGCTGCCAAGAGGGCTCTGCACCACTGGGATCTCTTCGATAGACTCCAAGCTTTGCCGATGAGATCCCTGGAAGTTCTTCTGATCATTCTGTACCTTTCCTTCGGAGCTTTCCAGCGGCTCAGGAATGGAGCTAACTGTTGAGATCAATAACAAAAGAATCCAGTAAAGTACAAATATATTCATATTTTGTGAAGAAGGGTTTATGGATCGTGTGGAAGTGGCATTGGCTAAAGAACCCATGTTCCTGATGTGTTGGTGCGGCTCACTGATAACTACTTTTGCCCCCTCGTGAAAAGGTTGGTCATGAACAAAGAGTTTTATGACCCAGATGAAAACTGTGTTCTTTGTGTGCTTCCTTCCTTCTGTTTGTTACTTACAAATGCAAAAATGGAACGGTGTTCAAACCTGCATTAAATTCACCAACACAATCAGAGATGCTGCCTTGAGAACAAAGCACTGAATATTGCACAAAAAGCTAAGGTAACAGCGGTTCAGACAGCATCTCGAGAAAAGGATGTTTTGGGTCGAGACACTTGTTCAGACTGAGAGTCAGGGGAAAGAACCGACTCTCTGTCTGAAGAAGGGTCTCGACCCAAAACGTCACCTATTCCTTTTCTCCAGAGATCCTGTCTGACCCGCAAAGTTACTCTAATTTTTTGTGGGTTTTTTTGTGCACCCACACACAACTGACTGACTTTTCACCACCAACTTCCATCCGGCACTCAAATACACTTGGACCATTTCCGACATTTCCCTACCATTCCTTGACAAAAGGAAGAAGGGTCTCGACCCGAAACGTCGCCTATCTCCTTCGCTCCTTAGATGCTGCTGCACCCGCTGAGTTTCTCCAGCCTTTTGTGTACCCCTAATTTTATGTGTCCATCTTCAGTTTAAAACACCATCTGCAGTTCCTTCCTACACACTGAATATTGCAAATAGATGAGAACTCGGGTATTTGCACGGTTTGATGTATCTTTTACATGCAAAACAGAACAGCATTCAATTGTGCATTCAGAATCAGAAATGCTATCTAGCGAATAAGTCATTGAATACTGTAATCTCGGGGAAGAGATAAAGAGCTCTATAACAATGACAATGGAATAGATTTTCCTCACAAGTGCACAGAGGATCAGAGCGGCAGCTGTTTGAATCTAATGTCCCTTTATCACAAGAGGCATCTCCATAACCAGCCCATTCCCTATTAGCCCTTGTATTAAAACATTGCAAAGAAATGCAAGTGTCTCCCATAATAAATAACAAAACTAAACCAAAATGAGTAGTATGTAAAATAAAGGGTGTACAGTAGAAGAGAAAGCTGCATAGAAACAGTCCCTTCTGCCCACTGAATCCATGCTGACCATTGCTCACCTGTTCACACTAGTTCTATGTTATCCCATTTTTCCCATTCACTCCCTACACACTTGAGGCAATTTACAAATTAATATATAAATCCGCACATTTGGAAACGGAGAACATGAAGGCGGTCGATGATGGCGCCGATTGACGGACCAGGACGGACACGTGAAAGTGAGGACATCGCTGCCGAGGGAAGGAACAAAGGAGGACCCGGCGTGGAGGGACCGTCGTGATGAGGGGGAAGAGCGACAGTCAGCCGGTGTGGGATGTGTCAATGATAAATTGCAAAGCTTCAAGAAGACAGCAAGGAATAGGGATAATAGAGTGCTTAAAAATGCTTAAAGTCCTCTTCAAGTGTTATAATAATTCTGTGCTTTAAAGAAGGTTGAACCTGAGCATGCGTAACTGATATTCACTGCAGTCTACTTTAGTCAGATTCTATTCTCTGTTGTCAAAGGACAAATGGCAATCGTAAAACAAAATAAGGTCGAAAGGGTAACAGGACATTTGCTTATCTGTAATGGTGTGGAATTGGGCTGTGTTTACTCCGCTGTGTCTTTCGAAGGTGCACACTGTATATTTGTTATGAACATTTGGAAGAAGGAAAACTTCTAAAGTGCCTCTGCGATAAACCAAACATCAAAGGAAAACTCAGTAGAAGAATCTTTGTTCACTGAGCAATCTCCTAGATTGCTCCCAGTGATCACTGTATTTGGTGCTCTTGAATAAAGTCTTGATCGTCTTATCCAATTTTGTGTTGTGTTTTAAAGCTTTCTTTAACAGGGGACTGCCATGATGGAGGGGAGGGGTGAGGAAAAACAAAGGGGGAACCGGCGTGGTGGGGAGGGGAGGGGAATTTGTAACATTGTAAGGGCCCTTTTCTAAACGACTATTTGCAAGCAAAGAATTTTACTGTGACTTGTGATATGTGACAATAAAGTGTTCAATTCAATTCCACCTGAGGTCAGGATTGAACCTGGCTCTGGTGCCGTGAGAGCCAGCAGCTCTACCAGTTGTACCGCTGTATTGCCTTACAAATGACTACATTCTATACATTCTTTAATGGAAGTTTTCAAATTGATGAGGAGGTTCAAAATAGGGAGAAACAATTTTTACTTGCAGGAGGGTGAGATACCAGAGGAGGCAGATTTAAATGTTAGTGTTAATGAGGTTATTTTAACAAAACAGCTGGTGTATTTAATATGACGATCTGTATAGCATTCCCTGATAAAGTTGGGGAATGAGATTTACTCACAACCTTCAAAGGAGAACTAGATAAATAATTGGAAGATGTGCAGAAATAGAAAGAAACAATGTGAACACAATATGATTATAGACACAAAATGCTGGAGTAACTCAGCAGGTCAAACGGCATCTCTGGAGCAAATGAATGGGTGACGTTTTGGGTCGAGACCCTTATGTCTACCTTCGGTGTAAACCAGCATCTGTAGTTCTGTCCTACGCAATATGATTATAACCACTCGACAATGGAATATTTTTCGGACTGTTTAAAGAAAATGGCGTCACAGTATAAGTCTTGCAGTGACAGACTTTCTGAAAAATGTATTTCTTACCAACGGATGTTCTCTCGGAAGCAAACTTGGTCTCATCGAGGTGAAAAGCCCCTTTCGAACCATTTTTGACCTTCGTATTCAATGACTGTAAACAGACACACGAGAAAAGATTGAATGGAATGGATTGTAAACATCTGTACTATATCGATCTAATAGTTGAGAGAATGCTTGACAACTCTTGCTCCAAGAAAGACTTGCATAAATGTAGTGCCTTTCATCTCATCCAGGAGTCCCAAATGTTTTTTAACTGAGTCATTTTAAAATGTTGAAATGGAGCCACCGATTTATAAATATTGCTGTACACAGCCATGGTTGATAATGGCTAGATTTGTCTTTTTTTAGGCTAGGGGAGGGTTACATATTGGCCAGGACAATGCTGCCAAGTTCCCTCTTCCCGATGGAATGAAGAACATCTTTTCACTCAGTTGGATTTAAATTTGTGAATTTCTATGCAATAGGCTATGGTGAGTCTGTTGTTCAGAATAATAGACATATTTTGAGGAGGACAATCAAAGTTTTACTTGGTATGCTGTGTTATCACCTTCCGCAGGCTAACAGAGCTGTGAATTTATGGAATAGAGTTGTGAATTTGTGGAATTCCCTGCCACAGAGGGCAGTGGAGGACAAATCACTGGATGGATTTAAGAGAGTTGGATAGAGCTCTGGGGGCTAGTGGAATCAAGGGATATGCGGAGAAGGCAGGCCCGGGTTATTGATAGCGGCTCGAAGGGCCTCCTCCTGCACCTATTTTCTATGTTTCTAATGATCTATTCTACACTTTTCTTAGATCTTCGCCCCCTTTGATCTCTCATTTTCACAGCTTACCCTTCTATATTTCTCGTTTCCCTCTTACCCGACTCAGTCTGAAGAAGGTTCTTGACCCAAAACCGTCACCCATTCCTTCTACCCAGAGATGCTGCCTGTCGTGCTGAGTTACTCCAGCATTTTGTGTCTATCTTCGGTGTAAACCTCCCAACACAGATGCTGCCTGACCCTCTGAGTTCCTCCTGCACTATATATGTTCCTTCACCCAGAATTTCTGTTTCAGATGCCAGCATCTGCATTTTCATTTAGTTTCTGTAAGATCTTTTCTGTCCATTTTTGATCGCAGATGGTACTTTGACATAACCTCTCATTCTGAAGAGCCTTCTGTGGAGACCTTCTTCTGTGGGATCTTGTCCATCTGTGGGAATGGGGCTATTTGAGCACCAAAACCATAACCTCTGACTGAATCAGGAGAAACACCAAGTTTTGTCTCCACGTACACATTTCCCACTTATTAATGGTGATCAGAAATGCTTTTGAGGGAGTGCAGCGTAGGTTTACAAGGTTAATTCCCGGGATGGCGGGACTGTCATATGCTGAGAGAATGGAGCATCTGGGCTTGTACACTCTGGAGTTTAGAAGGATGAGAAGGGATCTCATTGAAACATATAAGATTGTTAAGGGTTTGGACACACTAGAGGCAGGAAACATGTTCCCGATGTTGGGGGAGTCCAGAACCAGGAGCCACAGTTTAAGAATAAAGGGTAAGCCATTTAGAACGGAGACGAGGAATCACTTTTTCTCACAGGGAGTTGTGAGTCTGTGGAATTCTCTGAGGGCGGTGGAGGCAGGTTCTCTGGATACTTTCAAGAGAGAGCTAGATAGGGCTCTTAAAAATAGCGGAGTCAGGGGATATGGGGCGAAGGCAGGAACGGGATACTGATTGGGGATGATCAGCCACGATCACATTGAATGGCGGTGCTGGCTTGAAGGGCTGGATGGCCTGCTCTTGCACCTATTGTCTATTGAGAATCTTAGTTTAGTTTAGTTTATTATTGTCACGTGTGTCGAGGTACAGTGAGAAGCTGAACCTGCTCCTTCCTGCTGTCCGTGAGAAGAAAGGCCACCAGCAAACCCGAGAGAAATCAGTAGGACAGCAGAATTCAAACGTTGATGCTGGTGCCTTCTTGTTTTAATAGTTTTGACAGTCATTCAATGATAGAAAAGATTACTACATTGTAACTTTTGCAGTAGTAGTTAATGGCCACATGCAATTCAAAACGGAATACGACTAAGTCTTAAAATTGTATTCTTCTGACGCTGACACATTATGCAATAGAAAACAACCAAAATCTCCCGGCAAGCAGCAGCCAAGCCCACCAGCAGGCCCGGCTCGCCTGCCAAGGACGGAGGACCCACCGGTGGGCCCGGCTCACCCACCGCAGGCGCACCGAGCACTACCACAAGGCACCGGCGACAACGGGACCAGTGCCGCCGAGAGCAAGGGGAGACCCGCAGGCTACCACTGAGATCGTTGGGGGACTGATGGGAGAGAGAGGAGGGCCGTCGGGAGAGAGGGGGGAACCGTCGAGAGAGAGAGAGGGGGGAACCGTTGAGCGAGAGAGAGAGAGACCGTCAAGAGAGAGAGAGAGAGTGGGGCCATCGACAGAGAGGGGACCGTCGAGAGGGAGGGGGAGGGTGTCGGGGGGGGGGCATCGAGGGGGAGGGCGTCGGGGAGGGGGGGGGCGTCGAGGGGGAGGGTGTCGGGGGGGGGCATCGAGGGGAGGGCATCGGGAGGGGGGGGGGGGGGGGGGTGGGTGGGGGGGGGCGTTGAGGGGGAGGGCGTCGGGAGGGGGGGGGGGGGCGTCGAGGGGGAGGGTGTCGGGGGGGGGGGGGGGTGGGGGGGGGCATCGAGGGGGAGGGCATCGGGAGGGGGGGGGCGTTGAGGGGGAGGGGTGTCGGGGGGGGGGGGGGCATCGAGGGGGAGGGCGTCGGGAGGGGGGGGGGCGTCGAGGGGGAGGGCGTCGGGAGGGGGGGGGCATCGAGGGGGAGGACTTCGGGGGGGGCGTCGAGAGAGAGAGGGGGACCGTCGAGAGGGAGGGGGAGGGCGTCTGGAGGGGGGGGCGTTGAGGGGGAGGGTGTCGGGAGGGGCATCGAGGGGGAGGGCGTCGGGAGGGGGGGGGGGCGTCGAGGGGGAGGGCGTCGGGAGGGGGGGGGCATCGAGGGGGCGTCGAGAGAGAGGGTGGGGGGCGTCGAGAGAGAGAGGGGACCGTCGAGAGGGAGGGGAGGGCATCGAGGAGGAGGGCGTCGAGAGAGAGAGAGAGAGAGAGGGGGGGTCCGTCGAGAGCGAGGGGGACCGGCGGCAGCGAGGGGCATCTGCACCACCGAGAGTGATGAGGGTTGTCGAGAGCCACCCAGCGGGAAGCCACGGGGCTCGAAGGGGGAACCTGCCGGGGGGCCGCCGAGCCGGGAGGGGGGGACACACGACCCTGCGGGGTGTGGGTGGCCTTGTGGCCCGTGCGGCAACAGGCCCGGTTGCTGTTGGAGATAAAACTGTTCGATGAACTTCTTGTAACGTTGTCGGCGCTGGAAACGTGGTGACTCTCGTGTACTGCCGAGGTGAGGTCTGCGGTGAGATTTTACCAGGTTGTGTTCAAAACATGGCATCTCGCTGCACGTGACAATTAAGTAGCATTGAATCTAAACCTTACCTGACCACTATGAGAAGAGCTTATAGTTGTGGAAACACTGGACGCCTCTAGACAGATTCCATTGGGCAATCTGCTGCCAACCGGCCCTTGATCTTGGTATTTTAAAGCACTGGAGGAATGAGAAAGGACACCTATCACAAAACTGCACAAAACTCGAGGAGTTCATTCAATGTTTTTTAATCCTATCCAAAGTTTCTTCATACATTGACTTTTCCCAATAGCCAATGAATTTTAATCTAGTCATTACACCCAATGGATTTATTTGTGGAGTTCTCTACTCGTTAAAGACAGTCACCAGTAAAAACCAGTGCACAAGTAGAATTAATTTATAAAGAAAATCACACAACTGTAGAACAGGCAACACAGTAGACATTATATTCACTGCTGGTTTCACATAGACGGTTCAGCATTTTCAAGTTATCAGGCAATATAACCATCCTACCACAAGTTGAGAGCAGTCCTGAACTACTATCTAACTCATTGCTGGGACTATCTTTGATCAGACGTTGTTTTGCACTAAACCTTATTCCCTTGTCATGTATCTATAAACTGTAAATGGTTCGATTGTTATCATGTGTTGTCTTTCCGCTAATTGGGTGGCACGCAACAAAAGCTGTTCACTGTGCCTCAGTATACATGGCAATAAACTAAACTGAACTGAAAAATTAAAAGTTAAGATTCTACAGAGGGTTATTTCTCCCCCTTACACCTTTCCACCCAAGATGAAGCCTGTGATGGAAGACAAAGTTATTCTGGCACCTCTCCTACACAAGGAAACTTACGTGTTGCTTATTTCCATGTTCTCCTTCATGAGATAACAAATGGTGGGTTCAATGAAAACCCAAATTGGAGTTTAAATAATCTGCTTATTGATTTAAAAAATAAGTATTTTCTGGACTTGCTCCCACTACATCGGCAGTCAACGTCCCTTCCTGCTATCTTGCATTAGGGGGCACTAATGTACAAGACAATGATCTTTCACAATGACATTTGAGGAAGCCAAAAGCAAAGATTGATATCAGAAGTAAAGATGCTGTATCCACTGTGTTGGAAGGAACGGGTTGAAACCGAAGATAAGAGACAAAAAGCTGGAGTAACTCAGCGGGTCAGAATAGTGGACGTTTCGGGTCCGCAAAAGGGTCTCGACTTGAAATGTCACCTATTCCTTTCCTCCAAAGATGCTGTCTGAGCGGCTGAGTTACTCCAGCTTTTTGTGTCTAGTATCCACTGTCATACTTGTTCACTTCCAAAATCTCTGAAGTAAATGGTAGGCATTTCCAAAAATGTTTTGCAAAAAACTCCAGCCCATGATTCCCACTTTGGTAACTTATTTACCACAGAAGTACCAAGTTGCAGTAATGATTCAGAGGAATGGAAGAACAGACCTATCTCTCCCGCACCCTTCCAAAAGGCCAGGTATACAGTAATACTGTCATAAACCAGAGACTGAAACAGCTCTGCATTACTTTTAATATATCTGTATAAACAGAAATAAAAACTGGAAGGTTGACAAAAATGCTGGAGAAACTCAGCAGGTGCGGCAGCATCTATGGAGCGAAGGAAATAGGCAACGTTGCGGGCCGAACCCTTCTTCAGAGTAAAAACTGGATATTGACAGGTCACAGAAAATCAACTGAGTTTTTAGAAACTAATCACGGGTTGAATTATGAAGATAGGAATAAGGAACTCACAAGGCAAAATTTGGGTGAAAATGTGGAGGTATTTTACTGCACGTTTAAAACCTACTTTCCTTGGCTTGAACATGCAAGTATAAAACTTTGGAAAAGTTAATGTGGGCATAATTTCATCAATAAACATTTAACAGCTTCAAATGCATATTCCATGATACACAGGTTCAGATACAGATCAGGTCAGGGTGAACCCCTGCCACGGCTATCACATAATCCCGTGCTACCTGCTCCATGGTCGGATGGTCAGCGACTAAACCGTCTCCCCCACCTGGTTTGCCAGGTGAGGAGGGGGCTGTGGACCCCCAGCAGGACCAAAAACAAGACCTGTCAAAGGGCGGATGAGCTTCTAGCGAGCCAACGGCCATCCACACTTCAGTAGAAGTTGCGATCACTGTCGTACATGGCATTGTAAGGAATGATGATAAAGCACACACGCCAAAATCCTATACTCCCAGCGGCGGAAGTCCGCAGGAACTGGAGGGCAGAGATGTGTGGCACGTCCGTCACCGTTCCCGTTGGAAACCAGCACCACTGCGTCGCTAATGTTTTCAACGATGATGAATGGATGATGTACAGTATCTCGTCTACACAATCTCACCATGCCAGACAACTTTGAGATACCTTTAACTCCAAAGTGTTTGGTGAAAGTAGAGCAAGCACCAGATACAGATTTTTACCTTTTAACTCCCGACTGTAACAACATTTTGCTTGATCCTTCAAAAATAACAGAATATATTTTTCACATATTTGAGTACCTTACCTCAATCTGGAGGCGGTGGTGACCTCTATTTCTGGTTGAGACTTGGCCTCAGGTAGACCCTGTAATGACAATAAAAACAATAGGAAATATCCTTAGGAGAGAGAGAACTAATTCCCAATTATGGCTACCGAGTCCACAATAGCCTGACAGGAATGGATGAAAATTAGTCTACAATTCTAGCCTCCTCATCAAAATTTGAATACAGATTACTTCCTTCCTCCCTATCTAGTTTAGAGATAGAACACGGGAACAGGCCCTTCAGCTCACTGCGTTCATGCCAACCTTCGATCACCCGTTCACACGACTTCTCATAAGGGCATAAGGAATAGGAGTAGAATTAGGCCATTCGGCCCATCAAGTCTACTCCGCCATGCAATCATGGCTGATCTAGCTCTCCCTCCTAACCCCGTTCTCCTGCCTTCTCCCCATAACCCGCACTAATCAAGAATCTATCTATCTCTGCCTTAAAAATAACCACTGACTTGGCCTCCACAGCCTTCTGTGGCAAAGAATTCCACAGATTCACCACCCTGTGACTAAAGACATTTCCCCTCATCTACTTCCTAAAAGTACGTCCTTTAATTCTGAGGTTATGACCTCTAGTCCCAGAATCTCCCACTAGTCAAAGTCAAAGTAAAGTCTCCTTTATTGTCATTCAGACCTTTCGGTCTGAACAAAATTTAGTTGCCTTGCAGTCAAACATATAATAAAAAACAAAACACACAATAAACACATATTTAACATCCACCACAGTGAGTTACATCAGGCACCTCCTCACTGTGATGGAAGGCAAAGGTCTTAAAGTCTTTGTCTTCTTCCCTCCTTGTTCTCCCTCTGCGCTGAGGCGATCCAGGCCTCCGATGTTGTCGTCCACTAGGCCCACGGCCGAGCCTCCGAAGCCGGGCTGCCGCCACCACCGTCACCGGAACGCTGGAGCCCCGCCACAGCTCTGAAGCCGGGTCGCCACTGTAACGCTGGAACGCCACATCCACATCTCTGAAGCTGGGTCGCCGCTGGAACGCCACAGCCCTGAAGCCGGGCCCGCTGCTGGAACGCCACATCCACAGCTCTGAAGCCGGGTCCGCCGCCGCCGCTGGAACGCCACAGCTGGAACACCACAGCTCTGAAGCCAGGTCGCCGCCGGAACACCACATCCACAGCTCTGAAGCCGGGCCGCCGCCGCCGCTGGAACGCCACCACAGCTCCGAGGCCGCCAGCTCCGCCATTAGGCCTCAGCACAGACGGAGACGGTGATGGGGAACATGACAAGAAAAGACGCATCCCACCCGAAGGGAGAGACTAAAACCTTGTTTCTTCTCCCCCCCCCCCCCCCCCCCCCCCCCCCCCCCCCCCCCCCCCCCCCCCCACACACACACACACATACACAGCCTAATAAACTAAAATTTTGCTAAAACAGACACAAGAAAACAAAAATAAAATAAAAATCAGACGACTGCAGGCGAGCCGCAGCTGCCAGGCAGCGCCTCCACTGGAATCACCCTCTCCACAACCATTTTATCCAAGCCTTTCATTAATCTGTTTTTCCTCAATGAGGTCCCCGCCTCATTCTTCTAAACTCACAGCAAGTACAGGCCCAGTTCTGACAAATGCTCATCATAGGTTAACCTACTCATTCCGAGGATCATTCTTGTAAACCTCCTCTGGACCTTCTCCTGAGCCAGCACATCCTTCCTCAGATATGGTGCCCAAAATTGCTCACAATATTCCAAATGCAGCCTTAATGCTAGTTCCATATTATCCCACTTTCTTTTTCATTTTTACAAATTTTAAGAAGCAGAAGTTGCTAACAAGTAGAGCGATGACCTGCTGATGAATGGGACCATAAGACCATATGAATGGGACCATGTAATCGTACAAATTTGGGGCAATTTTACAGAGGCTAATTGACCTACAAACCACATCTTTGGGATGTGGAGAAAACCGGACACATGGACACGTAGGTGGACACCGGGAAAACATGCAAACATGCAAACTCCAGACTGGCAGCACCCGAAGTCAGAGTCTAATTCCGGTTTCTGATCCTGAGGCAGCAACTCCACATGATTCATCTTGAACATGGGTCCCTGCCTCACTGTGCCTTCATGCCTTCTAAAAATACCCGAAAAAACAATTATCTTTGTCCATGTCTTTTTTGACTTCCCATGTCTCCTTTGTTGCCTTGGCACCCGCATCTGAAGTGCCTTGGACTGTTTACCACAAATGATATTACATGGGTATTTGACCAAATGAAATGTTGCAAAGATTCAATAATATCCAGCACAGGATCTTCTTGTCACCAGGAACATCGTAGCTGCTGAAATGCGGCAACAGCGTTTCACCTGTGGGTCAGTTTTAATGGGTTTGAAAAGCCGCTGAGTCATTGAATATATGGAATGTATTCAAGGTGGATATTCCAATAAATGAATAGAACGGATGTCAAAAAGAATGGAAAACTAGAGTCAAGGCCACCATTGAATCAGCGATGATTTCATTGAATGGCATGCAGTCTGGAGAGGCCAACTGGTCCACAATTGCTCAGTATTTATTTCTACTGCAAGATTGATCAAGATTTCAAGGTCAGATCAAAAAGGCTTTCATTAGTCAGAGTATTGAGTATAGAAGTAGGGAGGTCACGTAGCAGTTATACAAGACTTTGGTGAGGCCACATTTAGAGTATTGGGTTCAGGTTTGGGTACCATGTTATAGGAAAGAGAGGTTGTCAAGCTGGAGAGGGTGCAGAGAAGATTTACAAGGATATTGCCAGGACTCGAGGGCCTGAGCTAGAGGGAGAGGTTGAGCAGGCTCGGACTATTCCTTGGAGCGCAGGAGGATGAAGGGTGATCGTGTAAAGATGTACACAATAGTGAGAGGAATTGATCGGGTAAACGCGCAGAGGCTCTTGCCCAGAGTAGGGGAATCGAGAACCAGAGGACATAGATTTAAGGCGAGGGGGAGAAGATTTAATAGGAACCTGAGAGGTAACTTTTTTTTTACATGAAGGGTGGTTGCTTTTTGAAACAAGCTGCCGGAGGAGGTAGTTGAGGCAGGTACTATCGCAACGTTTAAGAAATATTTAGGCAAGTACATGAATAGAATAGGTTAAGAGGGATACGGGCCAAACACAGGCTGGTGGGACAAGTGTGGATGTGACATGTTGGTCAGTGTGGGCAAATTGGGCCGAAGGGCCTGTTACAACGATCAATGACTATGACTCTAAGATTCTTGATTCTTATGGTCTCATTCATCGCCAGGTCATCACTCTACTTGTTAGAAACTGCTGCTTCATAAAAGTGTAATAAAATCATAGAATGATTACAATATAGGCAAAGCTCTTTTGGTCCATCACGTCTGCGCTGGCGCTCAACAGGAGCACCTCTCTAATTCCATCCATCAGACTATTCTCTGTCGCCTTGAAAATTTTATTTCAACATATATTTATCTAACTCCTTCTTGAAGGCCATACTGGAACCTGCCATGAATTCTGTAGGCTGTGCACTTCGAGCCTCACTTATAAAGAAAGCTTTTAATTCTCTTTCTTTCGTTTTACGCTTGTGATCTCAAGTCCCCCCATCTCTTCACCAAAGAGAATGGTTGTCCACTGAATCAAAACTCTTGAACATTCCATATACTTCCATCATATCTCCTTCCTCACTAAAAATATGCCCCAGCATCTCTAAACAATCCCTGTGGCTGCAGAGTTTCATCCTTGGGATAATCCCTCTCAACCTTTTCTGGACCATCCCTAATGCCTTGATTTCTTTCCTGTAATTAGGTGAACTAAATAGAACACTGTGCTCCAGTTGAGGTTGGCAAAGTATTGTATTGCTGTTCAACCTGTCCCCGCCCTTGTACCCCATGGATCTTATGAAAAAAACACAACATTGCTCATGCTGTTGTTACTGCATTCTCAACCTGCTCTGCCACTTTCAAATATGTGTCCTCATATACGCACAGGTCCCTCTGCATTTGCAGTTCCTATTATAAAACGGTGTCCGTTATTCAACGTTCTTCCTGCAAAAAAGCAGACACTCACAATTCTCTGCATTAAATTTATCTGCCTTCTTTGTACCCAGTCCAACAGTCTATGCAGGTTCCACTGCAATCTATCACTGTCCTCTTCACAATCCTGATAAGTTTTGTATTCAATCTGAAAAAGGGGCCCAACTCAAAACGCCACCTATCCATGTTCTCCAGGTATAGACACATTATGATTGAGTTACTCTGCGGGTCGGGCAGTATCTCTGGAGAAAATGGATAGGTGACATTTTGGCCCAGACCACAGACTGTTCGTATTGGTGGAAATGTGTCAGACTCGATAACAATCAGCACGGGAGCACCTCAAGGCTGCGTGCTCAGCCCCCTGATGTACTCACTCTATACTCATGACTGCGTAGCCGGTCACAGTGCAAACTCCATCATCAAGTTCGCTGACGGCACCACTGTAGTGGGACGTATCACTGATGGGGATGAGTCGGAGTACAGAAGAGAGATCGAGCGACTGTCCATATGGTGCCAGCACAATAACCTGGCCCTCAACACCAGCAAAACCAAGGAACTGATTGTGGACTTTGGAAGGAGTGGGATGGGGACACACAGTCCTGTTTATATCAACGGGTCGATGGTTGAAAGGGTCAAGAGCTTCAAATTCCTGGGCGTGCACATCTGTGAAGCTCTTTCCTGGTCCGAGAACACAGATGCAATTATTAAGAAAGCTCATCAGCGCCTCTACTTCCTGAGAAGATTACAGAGAGTTGGTCTGTCAAGGAGGACTCTCTCTAACTTCTACAGGTGCACAGTAGAGAGCTTGCTGACTGGTTGCATCGTGGCTTGGTTCGGCAACTTGAGTGCCCTGGAGAGGAAAAGACTACAAAAAGTAGTAAACACTGCCCAGTCCATCATCGACTCTGACCTTCCTTCCATCGAGGGGATCTACCACAGCCGTTGCCTCAAAAAGGCTGGCAGCATCATCAAGGACCCACACCACCCTGGCCACTCATCTCCTTGCTACCTTCGGGTAGAAGGTACAGGAGCCTGAGAACTGCAACAATCCGGTTCAGGAATAGCTACTTCCCCACAGCCATCAGGCTATTAAACCTGGCTCGGACAAAACTCTGAACATTAATACCCCTCCATCTGTTATTTGCACTTTATTAATTTATTAATGAATGTGTGTATTTAAGTATATAACTGTAGTCAATGCCTACTATGTTCTGTTGTGCTATGCAAAGAAAGAATTTCATTGTCCTGTCAGGGACACATGACAATAAACTCTTTTGACTTTGACTTGACTTGGCCCGATGAGTTACGTTAGCACTTTGTGTGGGTTTTTTTTTGTAAACCAGCATCTGCAGTTCCTTGTTTCTGCATTCTTCTATACTCTTCAAGTTTTATATCTTAAATCCCACTCGTTGTCTACTTATTCCCTGAAACGCTGCAACCGATTCTCCCTCACGTCCACATCACACCTCTTTGATTCTTTTTGGCATTAACCTCCAGTGGCCAATTTCCTCGACCTGGGTTGTGGAAGGAAACTGGAGCCTCCACAGGAAACCCATAGCAGTCTTGGAGAGAATGTGCAAAGTCCACAAAGACTTGAAACAAACCGGGATGCCTGGAGCCGAGAGGCAGTAGCATTAATTGCTGTGCCAGTATGAATGTCAAGAGATTCAAGGGATATAGGTTAGTATAGTGACATGGTGCTGAGGTAATAGATCAGCTGTGATCTTATCAAACGGAAGAGGAGGCATGAGGGATTGATTGATCTCATCCTTATTTTTATTTCTTACACTTCCATGTTTAGCAACTCTCACTACAAAATATTAGGGCGGATAATAGAAAATTATGCAAAATAGGTTATTTTCATGGAAGCGAGGCAAAAAAGTTCCAAGAAAGAATTAGGGGTGAAAGTGCAGGGATTTGAAACCAGGGTCAGCACTGGTTGCACACAAGGGATTAGCTGTGTGCTGAAGGATATCGGCCAAACACAGGGGGATGGAACTAATGTAGATGGGGCGTGTTGGCCGACAAGGGCAAGGAAGAAAGATGATGGGTGGTGGGATCGGAAGGAGGTACAGAGAATGAGGAGGATGGAGCTGACGAGAATTTAAAAGCTGGATGAGAATGTTTAAAATCAAGTATCCAGATCTAGACTTCAACTCTTCCGGATAAATCTAATCTTCCTATTACAAACCATCGCATTTTAAACCTTAGTGTGAAGGTGTATTCTGCAAAAACTCCACAATGCAGGGGGAACTTTGGTCACCTTTCTTCTGTTCTATGACTTGGTGTCAGCACTCATCTCAGCACCAGGATCATCGACTTCCTGACCAACAGACCCCAATCAGTGAGGATAGGGGACAAATCATCCTCTGCGATAATCCACAACATGGGCTGCAGAACCGGGGGGGGGGGGGGGGGGGGGGGGGGGGGCTGGGAGGGCTGCAGCCCCTCCATTTTTTTTTGGCGGGACATGCTCGATAACCCGAACTCTTCTTCTGAGTAACTCCGACATCCAGAATCTCAGAACAAGCGCACAGTGAGCGCGGCAAAACCACGACCAGCCGTGGCAGGTCCCCAAAAACGCTCTCTCCCCTCCGCGTGGTTCACAGTCGAGATATGGGGCAGTGAACAAAGCGCTGTGATTAGCCGCCAAACGGAAGGGAAGGGAGAGTCGGCACGAGAGAGAGAGAGAGAGACGACCCCGGGAGGGAGGGAGGGAGGGAGAGTAGCCCCTGAGAGAAAAAGAGTGTCGGCCCGAGAGGGAGGGAGAGTCGGCTCCGGGAAGAGGGAGAGGGAGAGGGAGAGGGAGGGGAGAGAGAGAGAGAGAGAGAGTCGGCCCCGGGAGGGAGGGAGAGAGACGGGGGGGGGGGGGGGGGGGGGGGGGGGGGGGGGGGGGGGGGGGGGGGGGGGGGGGGGGGGGGGGGGGGGGGAGGGGATGTATACCCCACTTTTTGAGTTGGGGGATGTCTGGTATTATCCCCCAGTTTGTGGAGGTCGATTAACAACAACAAATAATTGTGCCGCCCTCCCTCCGCTCGGTTGCCCTGCTCCCCCACCGGGTACCCCCGAGGCCGGTGATCAGTGATCAGTGATCGCTCAGACATCCCACTTTCAAAAACGTTCCTCGGTCCCTGCACAACACAGGTTCTCAGCCCCTACTTTACTCCTTATACACCCACGACTGTGCAGCCATGTACAAATCCAATTCACTTTTCAAATTTGCAGACGACACCACCACTGTGGGCCGGATATCAAATAATGATGAGACAGAGTATAGGAAGGAGACTGAGAACCTCGTGTCGAGGCAGCAACCTTTCTCCCAATGACAGCAAGACAAAGGAGTTAGTGATCGTCTTCAGGCAGCAAAGCGGTACACATACCCCAGTTTGCATTGACGGTGCCAAAGTAGATTCCCAGGAGTTAATATCACCAACAACATCTCATGGACCACCCATATTGAAGCAACAACCAAGAAAGCTCACCAACACCTCTACTTCCTTTGAAGGCTTAGGAAGTTTGGCATGTTCCCTACAACTCACCAACGTCTACAGATGCACCATAGAAAGCATTTTATCAGGATGCATCACAGCATGGTTTGGGAACAACTCCATCCAAGACCACAAGAAATTGCAGTGAATTGTGGACGCAGCCCAGACCATCACACAAACCAACCTTCCTTTTATTGACTCCACTTATACCTCACGCTGCCTCGGCAAGGCCAGCAGCCTAATCAAGGATGGATCGCACCAAAGCCACTCCCTCTTCTCCCCTCTCCAATCAGTCAAAAGGTATAGAAGTGTGAAAACGCACATCTCCAGATTCAGGAACAGTTTCTTCCCAGCTGTTATCAGGCAACTGAATCATCCTACCACAACCAGAGAGCAGAGCTGAACTACTATCTACCTCTTTGGTGACCCTCGGAATATCCTTGATCAGACTTTGCTGGCTTTACCTTGCACTAAACGTTATATCCTTATCATGTATCTATGAATGAATGAATGAATAAGTTTATGAATAAGTTTATTGGCCAAGTATTCACATACAAGGAATATGCCTTGGTGCCCCGCCCACAAGTGACAACATGACATACAATGACAGTTAGGAATGACACATAAAACAATAAACATTAATAATAAAACATTATCGATTAAACATGTGAATTAACTAAAATACCAGAGTAAAAGGAAGCTACACATTTTTGGCTATAGAGTAGAGCTACTACTCTCATGGTTTCCTCAATACTTCAACCGCAGTTTATGTAAACTGAAGAGCACCCCTACAAAATCCTTTGGGTGGTTTACTCCCTTCCAATGTTACGGAACACAATCAATATTTCTGCTGCATTTCCAACAAGGCAATACTAAGGAAGGAATCAAGAACCAGAGGGCATAGGTTTAAGGTGGGGGGGGGGGGGCAATTTTTGTTTATTTTTCTTACACAAAACGTGGTAGGTCTGTGGAATAAACTGCCTGAGGAAGAAGTTGAGGCAGGTATTATCACAATGTTTAAAAAAACATTTGCGCGGATAGGATAGGTTTAGAAGGATTTGGGCCAAACACAGGCAGGTGAGTCTAGTGTAGGCATGTTGGTTGGTAAGCATCGGCATGTTGGATAGCATGCAACAAAAAAGTTTACTGTACCTCAGTATACATGACAATAATAACAAACTCAACTAAGTTGGGCCACTGTATGAGCAAAAGCATCTAAAGAAATATTCCAGGCATATCTTGTAACGCAGGAAGACTGCAAGCAGGGGATGTTCCATCGGGTCCAATTATTTTGCCTAAAGGGCCTGTCCCACTCGGGCGTCATTTACGCGACATTGTTTACGCGTCACGACGCACGATGCGCGCGTCATTACGCGCTCTTAACGCGTGCATGGCGTGCATTACGTGCGCATGGCGCATGGTGGCATAGGCAGTGACGTGTGGTAGTGCGCAGCGCCACAGAATTTTGGGATTCTCAAATTCGCAAATGACGCCCAAGTGGGACAGGCCCTTAACTTATTTTCTTCTTGTTTGTTTATTTTATTATATATTGAGTACCGTGTTTCCGACCCGTTGTGCTGCTGCAAGTGAGAATTTCATTGTTCCACTTCGGGACATATGACAACCAAACACTCCGGACTCTCTTAACTCTTTAAGCCAAGTTAACCGACTATGGGGAGATCCCAACCCTAGTCTCACAAAAAGCACCTGAACCTCATTTTCATCAACAGCACCGTTGCTCTACCTGCAATCAACAAAGATCAAATAAAGGAAAGAACCATTTTGCAGCCTTGAAATGTGGTCATTGCTTAACTCTCAGCTTCTTCTTCAGCTTAATGTTGTGTGGAATTGATGCCACCACAGAATGCGATTCCCTCCTTCATACTTCACAAACGGCAATATGGATTATGCAGTCCTGAACGGAGCCTCGCTTGCACTGTACCTGAAGAGCGGTCATCCGAGCAGATGCAGTATGTGCAGACTCAGGATCGTTCCCATGGTCCCGGATGTCCTGATTGTGACGTTCCCGTACAACGTACTCGTATGTACTCAACTTCTTCAAGGCTAGAAAAAGTACAGAAATAGCATTCACAACACTCGCCTGAAACTGGCGGAGTCCAATCAGCACCAGACCTGCAATTTTTAGGGAGCCGGAAACTATATGGGACGAGTGAAGAATTCTGACTTTTAAAAGACATTTGGACAGATACATGAAGGGTTTGGAGGGCTACGGGTCAAAAGCAGTCAAATGGGACTCACCCAACGTAGTTGGCATGGACAAATTGAGCTGAAGGGCCTTTTTTCCCTGCTGTACTGCTCCATGACTTTAACTGATGTTCCCTGAAGGGATCGTTGTGACTGAGACAATAAAGCAAGCTTCCCTGTCTGTCACTGCACTCCTTCCACTCAAACACCCAACTTTTCCGGCTGTCTCCAACAAACCAAAGGTCTAAAACCTAGAACACAGCTTCTTCCCCAACAACCCATCTGACCCACAGAAATAAGACTCCTCTGCCATGACAGCAAGCCTCGAAATGACAAATTAAGTGGCTCTGAATCGCTCCACACTCACACAGGTAAATGTGAAAGCACAGCAGGTGACCAAGTAACATCAGCGAAGCAAGGCTGAGGATAATGGTGATTCCTGCGATGACTAAAATTCCAGCTTGCGATGTTTCCACTGGTGCAATGGGTAAAAATGCTAACCAAGTGTTGTTTCCTTGAACATCTGTGCAAATAAAACAAAATGCAGTCATTTAAACACAGTGCGACTGACCGAATTATAACATGTCTATAATCACACCAGCTAGTTCAAATTTGCAACATCCACCCAAATCGAGCAGTTGATAATAGTGTATTGCCAGCGTAAACTCAAAATAACTGGGTTGAGTCCCTGAATATTTTGATTCTACCATTGTATCTTTGCTCCATAGCAGCAACAGATAGTTAAGTCAAGGGCAATTTCACTTGAAACAGAGTTTCATTCAATATATGGCAGCTCAAGTCCAAATTCTTTGACATGCCGTCTCATCTATCTTGCAACATGGGCTGGTTTTTATTTGAACTACAGCATTAATGTATTTATAACAGATTACAACTGCTAGGTGTCCCATAGCAGTTTTAACTTACTGTGACTAAAACACGGTGGCGCAGTAGCGCACGGTGGTGCAACGGTAGAGTTGCTGCTTTACAACGGCAGAGATCCGGGTTCGATCCCGACCACAGATGCTGTCTGTAAGAAGTTTGCACCTTCCTCCTGTAACTGTGTGGGTTTTCTCCGGATGCTCCGGTTTCCTCCCACACCCCAAAGACATACAGGTTTGTAAATTAATTGGCTTTGGTAAAAAATTGTAAATCGTTCCTAGTGTGTAGGACAGTGCTAGTGTATGGGGTGACTACGGGTCGGCAAGAACCTGGCGGGACGAAGGGCCTGTTTCCAAGCTGAATCTCCAAACTAAACCAAACACACAAACTAAACCAAACACATTAGGTCAGGTGGTTAAAGGCTTGAGAGAAGAAGCAAGCTTGAAGGGAAGATTTAGTAAAGAGGGTAGAGCAAGAGAGGTCCTTTTTGCCTCTCCGCACCATTTCAATGAGATGAGAGGGTGTATATTATCATGTACAATTTCAGCATCTCATAAGACCATGGGTAGGTGACATTTCGGGTCCTGAGCCTTCTTCAGTCTGAAGAAGTGCCCCCAATCCGAAATATCACCTATCCATGTTTTCCAGAGATGCTGTCTGACCCACTGCGTTACTACAGCACTTTGTGCCTTTTTAAAAAAGATTTCATTAATTCTTAACCAGAACATTAGGCAACATGGTGGCATAATGGTGGAGCTACTGCCTTCCAGCGCCAGAGAGCCGGGTTCGATCCTGACTATGGGTGCTTGTCTGTATGGAGTTTGCACGTTCTCCCCGTGACCTGCGAGGGTTTCTTCGGAGACCGGTTTCCTCACACACTCCAAAGAAGTACAAGTTTGTAGGTTAATTGGCTTGGTATAAAACGACAAACTTGTCCCGAGTGGGTGCATGGTAGAATTAATGTGCTGGGATCACTGGTCGGTGTGGACTCGGTGGGTGGAAGGGCCTGTTTCCATGCTGCATCTCTAAACTAGGTAGATTTTGGGATAGATGGAGGTGGAGAGGTTGTGAGGTTATCCACTTTGCTGGCAAAAAACAGGAAGGTAGACTATTATTTGAATGGTGGCCGATTAGGAAAAGGGGAGATGCAACGAGACCTGAGTGTCATGGTACACCAGTCATTGAAAGTAGGCATGCAGGTGCAGCAGGCAGTGAAGAAAGCGAATGGTATGTTGGCATTCATAGCAAAAGGATTTGAGTACAAGAGCAGGGAGGTTCTACTGCAGTTGTACAGGGTCTTGGTGAGGCCACACCTGGAGTATTGCGTACAGTTTTGGTCTCCTAATCTGAGGAAAGACATTCTTGCCATAGAGGGAGTACAGAGAAGGTTCACCAGACTGATTCCTGGGATGTCAGGACTTTCATATGAAGAAAGACTGGATAGACTCGGCTTGTACTCGCTGGAATTTAGAAGATTGAGGGGGTATCTTATAGAAACTTACAAAATTCTTAAGGGGTTGGACAGGCTAGATGCAGGAAGATTGTTCCCGATGTTGGGGAAGTCCAGAACAAGGGGTCACAGTTTAAGGATAAGGGGGAAGTCTTTTAGGACCAAGATGAGAACAACTTTTCACACAGAGAGTGGTGAATCTGTGGAATTCTCTCATTGGCTATATTTAAGAGGGAGTTAGATGTGTCCCTTGTGGCTAAGGGGATCAGGGGGTATGGAGAGAAGGCAGGTACGGGATACTGAGTTGGATGATCAGCCATGATCATATTGAATGGCGGTGCAGGCTCGAAGGGCAGAATGGCCTGCTTCTGCACCTATTTTCTATGTTTCTATGAGAGAACAGATTGCAATAGTTCCAAACAAATACAGGGCTCGGCAAAACTCCTCTGGCTCCCGATATCACAGTGAAACTTTCCATCAAAGATCATGAGCACTGAGCTGGAATGTGAAACACAGTAACTGCTCTTCTGAGAATTCTTCAAAGTGGAGATTTATGCCACACCTTTTAATGGTTGGCAGTTCATGGAAGGAATTGTGGAAGTCAGTGGCCTCAGGGTAATCTCCCCTCCCCACTCAATTATTAAATCTAATATGGGCACTCACAGATGGATGGATGTTTGTAACATAAGTACAATTAACATGCAACTTGGAAACCAGTCACACTGAAATTTCTGCCCATATTCCCCATCATAGATTGGCAGCTAAAGGTGTGCCTCTAATCAGGAACATGAGAAGGAAAACACACCAACAAACACAAAGATTAGTAAAATGTGCACAAGCTCTCCTTTGTGACAAACGTACTTTTAAACTGTGGGGCCGTGCGAAGTTCTGCAGGATTTACAAACTGCTGGACGAAGACATAAATGATAACTAGTGCAATCAGCAGGATGCCGAGCACAGCGGACACCACGGTGTGGAAGAAAAACCTAAAGGAATGCAAAAGAAAGAGGAATATTAAACTTTGCTACTTTAGAAATTAAAATATGCTTGCACAGCTTAACCATTAGTAGCTAGAAGGTTGTAGATCATCTGGCCAGGGAATTTGTTTGCAAGTACGAGGCCAGAGGAGGTAGTTGAGGCAGGGACGATCCCAATGCTTATGAAACAGTTAGGCAGGCACATGGATAGGACATGTTTGGAGGGATATGGGACAAATGTGGGCAGGCGACACTAGTGTAGCTGGGACATGTTAGCCGGTGTGGGCAAGTTGGGTCGAAGGGCCTGTTTCCACACTGTACCACTCTATGACGTGGGCGTGTGAATTTATTGCTGCACAACACAGCAAAGATCTGGGACATTAATCAATTGGTTTCTCACCCTTACACCAAGGCAAGACTAATCTCACTTCTATACAAGCAGCAGAGCATGCAGAGATAGGCAGTTAGATTGGGGTTTCAGGAGGGGCGGGAAATGGAAATACAGCAATGGTGTATGGAATGGCTGGCGCAATTGGCAAATCATGGACAAGTGATTGGGAGGGTGGGCTTGAGAAAGAGGGAGCGGGGATGGTGAAGTGGTACATACACACTGATCCAGCAAGTAACCCACCAGAGAGGTAGGCAGCAAGTAGGGCAGTAACCATAAGACATAGGAACAGAATTAGGCCATTTAGCCCATCAAGTCTACTTCACCATTCAATCATGGCTGATCTGTTCTTCCCTCTCATTCCCATTGGCTTGACTTTTTCTGGAGCCCTTACCTTAAAAATGAGTAATGTGTTAGTAACTGACGCCAGCAAAAGTGGTGAGAAAAAGTTATCAAGCAAGAAGGGGCTGGATGCATATCTCGAATACGAATTAGCAATGAGATTATCAAATTATTTCCTTCAATGGGATTAACATAAACAATGCAAAATCAAAAAAAAATCTTGAAGGATGATTCAATTCAGATGCACAGCGGTCCAACTGTGGCAGTGCCATCAGACACAAATTGACACCATAGGGTAATACGGCATGGAAACAGGCCCTTCAGCCCAACATGCCCATGCAGACCAAGATGCCCATCCATGCCAGTCCCACCTGCCCAAGTTTGACCCATATCCCTCTAAACCTTTCCTATCCATATATCCGTCCAAATGTCTATTAAATGTTATCATAAGTGACCAACTCATGCAACAAGATCTCAGGAAAGTTGATCAAGGTTTAGCTTAGTTAGAATCAGGACAAAAGGAGGTTAGCAAAGAGTAAAGTTCCCCAAGGATGCAATGACTGAGCAAGAGCAAGTTACAAAGGTGATCCAAGTGTTTTTATGCGAGTCAAAGGCAAATCAAACTTGCCAAGCTTCAGTACACACAGTGACCTGTAAATAAGCACTTCATTGCGACTTTGGCAACTGTTACATACAAACTGTGTACCTTTTCTAGCTTCACCTTGTTAAGTAGTTAACCATTAACTGTATCAGGCTCCAAGGGATATTTCTGATGCTTACAGTAGGGTACTCAATCTCTGACTCATTTAGCTTACATGTCAGAATTCTAATAAGATTATAAGATTAGTTATAAATAACTACTGCCCAGTCACAACACAAAGAGAATTTTAGAAAAAGCTTACCGCCACAAAGTAAAAGATTAAGCTCTTTGCATCAGGTATTAACTTTGAAAAAAGGTCTAAACATAACAGGGTTCTTACTAAACTAAGGATCCCGAAAGGTACAAAACCTCAGAACATTTACTGTTCATTTCTTCTCTCGTTACCACAAATCTTTAAATCCTTGCTGCCTAAAGATCTGAAAAATCATTTTGTTTTTACATACCCTTCCCCCAAAAATCTAAATGTAATAGGTTAAATCCAGGGGGTCAGATATGGGACTTTATGTGTGGGTCGGATATATTGTCAGAGCAGAGGGGCTAGGAGCAAGGCCATGTGTGCATCCAGAGTCAAGGTCTGGAATAGTACTGGGTGTGCAGTCAAAGCTGGGACAATGGGAGTGTTCAGCACTGGGAACCTAAGCAGGTAAGCAGCTATGATCAGGGTAGAATAGGGGGCCAGGTGTAAGGCTGGACTTAGGGTCAGGAATGAGAGAAGGTATGCAACTGGAGACAGGGTCAGGAGTAGTACCAGGTGTGCAGTGAGACCCAGGTTGGTCAACATGGGCCAAGTGCTTGATTTTAATCTGATTTCCAAACATGAATACACTAAGATCATTCATGTACTGCACCTGCTGATCGGAGCCTGGCTCTACTGTGGAATATAATTAGGAATGTAATTTAGCCTAACCTTATTCATAGCTAATCCAATTTAAAGCATAAATAATGCATTCAAGTGTAAGTTAAGACTCGCTACAGAATGCACCAGATTGCACAGTTTCAAACTGAAAAATGCAAAAGCTTTGAAGGTTTCCCCCCCAACAACCCCCCCCCCCCCCCCCCATAGGTCGCTATGCTCCCTCTGGTCTCTCGCAATTTCTCACTCCCAACTCTCACCTAATGTTGGCCTACTCGCGTCTTTCTTAGGACGGACGATGACAGCGATGTCAACATTTGAAGCATGGAAGATAGACACAAAAGAAGAAGGCAGCACCGCTGGAGAACAATGAAAGGTGCCATTTTGGGTCAGGATGCATCTTCAGACTGATCGTGGTAGGTGGGGGGGGAGAAAGCTGGAAGAGAGAAGAATGGCAGGACAAAGCCTGGTGAATGATAGGTGGATAGAGCAGAACAGCAGCAGGAATCAAAATGGGGCAGCAGTGGGAGAGGGTCTCACAGAACTCCCATTGGAGAGAGGAGGAAAACGTATTCAAAGTAGGCATACTTTGAGGAATTTCACAGTGGAATAGTATCATGTAGATACAAGGAACTGCAGATGCTGGTTTACAATATAAGAAACAAAGCAATAGAGTAACTCAACACCAGGTTTTGCCCTGCCCTTCCTCTCTTCCAGCTTTCTCTTCCCCCCCCCCCCCCCACCACCACCATCAGTCTGAAGAAGGGTTCAGACCCGAAGCATCACCTATCCATGTTCCCCAGAGATGCTGCCTGACATCCTGAGCTACTCCAGCATTTTGTATCTTTTGTTTAAACATTCACCTTGTGTAGGAAGGAACTGAAGATGCTGGTTTACACCGAAGATAGACTTGAAATGCTGGAGTAACTCAGCGGGACAGGCAGCATCCCTGGAGATAAGGAATGGGCGACTTTTCAGGTCGAGACCCTTCTTCAGACTTTCTGATTACATTTGAGGCTGCCTGAAGAAGGGACTCAACCCGAAGCGTCACCCATTCGTTCTCTCCAGAGATGCTGCCTGTCCCGCTGAGTAACCCCATCATTTTGTGTTTATCTTCATTCAACTTGCTCAGGGGCAACAGACTTTTATGTAAGTCAGAAGGATACAATTTCAAGCTGGTTACAAGAATGTAGACAAGTACATCAATGCAATACTGAGAGTGCACTGTACCATCGTTAACTTTTATAGGAGATGCTAAATAGAGTGTGTGTAAAAAAAGTCAGGTGATTTAACACATTGCTGCCTGTGGGCCTGCCTGCTTGGAATTTGGGTGCTGTTGCCACTTATTCAGATGCACATGCCTTTGGATTTCATGAGGCGGTGGTGGTTTAAATATTAAAGTACGCCATTATTTTCATATTTATTTATTTATCGATCTATCTTGAAAAAGACACCGAAAATTGAAATGCATTCACCAATATGCAATCCCATCCTCCATTTTAGCAATGGATTTGTAATTTTTGTGAAACAGATCAGAGTTTGGAATACATTTTTTTAGACATTAGGTAACTGACCAGTAGTTCCTTCCTCCAACGCAATTGTTGAGCCATTTGCAATGATGATCAAAATCTGAAATGCACTTGTTACAAGTGCTGCAGTGTTTGGCCTTCATCCCTCTGAACAAAACAGAAAGCACGGCCATTTAAAATATCTTTTCACAATGAGGAAACATTTTATATTAGAACATATCCATATGTTAACATGTTAAAAGTGGAATATAACCATATACCATTATAACAATTACAGCACGGAGACAGGCCCTCTCGGCCCCTTCCAGTCCGTGCCGACCATTTGTTTTCCCCTATCCCATTACCTGCACTCAGACCATACCCCTCCATTCCCTTCACGTCCATATACCTATCCACTTTACTTTTAAATGTTAAAATCGATCCTGCCTCCACCATCTGCCGGAAGCTCATCCACACAGCCACCACCCTCTGAGTAAAGAAGTTCCCCCTCACGTTACCCCTACTTCTGTCCCTTAATTCTCATGTCATGCCCTCTTGTTTGAATCTTCCCTACCCTCAATGGGAAAAGCTTATTCACGTCAACTTGTCTATCCCTTTCATCATTTTGACCTCATCATCAGTCCCCCTTAACCTTCTGCGCTCCAAAGAATAAAGACTAACTTGTTCAACCTTTTCTCTGTAACATAGTTGCTGGAACCCTGGCAACATCTAGTAAATCTCCTCTGTACTCTCTATTTTGTTGACATCCTTCCTATAACTAGGCGACCAAAATTGTACACCATTACTCCAGAATTGGTCTTACCAATGCCTTGTACAATTTTAACATTACTTCCCTACTCCTATATTCAATGCTCTGATTATAAAGGCCAGCACACCAAAGGCTTTCTTTATCACCCTATCTACATGCGATTCCACCTTCAGGGAACTATGCACAGTTATTCCTAGATCCCTCTGTTCCACAGCATTCCTCAATTCCCTACCATTTACCATGTAGTCCGATTTTGATTTGTCCTGCCAAGATGTAGCATTCACACTTATCAGCATTAAACTCCATCTGCCATCTTTCAGCCACTTTTCCAAATGGCCCAAATCTCTTGTAGACTTTGAGAATCTACTTCATTATCCACAATAATCTTAGTATCATTGCATACTTACTTATCCAATTTTCCACCCCATCATCCAGATCATTGATGTTACATGACAAACAACAGACCAACTGACAGATCCCTGAGGCACCCCACTGGTCACCGGCTTCAACCTGACAAACAGCCATCCACCATTACTCTCTGACATCTCCATTCAGCCACTGTTGAATCCATCTTGTACTCCGCCATTAACACCCAAAGATGAAAACCTTCTGAACCAACCTTCCATGGGGAACCTTGTCAAAGGCCTTACTGAAATCCATATAGAATGGATGTTTGTTGAGTTTACTAAAGGCAAAAGCATTACGAGGTTATTATCGGAAAGCTTTCAAAGTGTAATCGCTGTAAACCCAAGTGAGTTACAAACCAGGTATATTAAGAATAAAGGTGGCAAGAGAACAAATAGGTCCCTTCAAAGATCAGAATGGCTGTCTTTGTGTAGAGCCACAAGAGTTGGGGTAGGATTAATATTTCTCATCTATTTTACTGGGGAAAAGAACATGAAAGCTAAAGGGCCTGTCCCACTTGGGCGTCATTTGAGCGTCACGCAGATGGCGCGCGAGATTTTGTACACCCCAAAATCATGGGGCGCCGCGTGTCACTGCCCACGTCACCACACACCATGCGCGCGCCGTGACGCGTAAATGATGTCGCGTAAATTACGCACAAATGACGCTCAAGCATTGAGCATTGAGGCGAACGAGTTGTGATGTCTTAGATCATGTACAGATTACCAAAGAGGAGGCATTGGCTGTATTAAAGCGCATTAAGGTGGATAGATCCCCAGTGCATGACCAAGTGCAACGTTGGACTTGGTGGAGGGTCCCAACCCAAATCGTTACCTTTCCATGTTCTCCAAAGATGCTGCCTGACTCGCAGAGTTACCCCATCATTTTGTGACAAACCTCTTGAATAGATTGGTTTGATACACCATCTACACTATAGTTATCCCAGCCTCCCCAGACGTTCAGCATTCCACAAATGGAATAGAGAGCACAACTATCAGAATATTTATCATGGTTAACTGAGTAGATACATACACATCCACTTCACAGAGGTAGCAGTGCTGGTTCTGAATTACATGGGGATGCTTGGCTCGGTCAAGAGTTGGCATCGGAATATTGTAGTTCTTCCTGGCCCGCACGCTGTTGTCAGCTGGGTCAATAGATACAGCAACCAGGTGGACAATGAAATGATACACAAACAACAGCCCAATTATCTGTGCCGACTGTTAAGGAGCAAAGGTACGCTCTGGGTGAAAACGAAAAACGTAAATCAACCAACTGAACTCAATTTTGGTCCAGGATTCTGCATGGGAACCAAGACCCACAAACAACTACGTTCATGTACGAGGGGAAATTGACAAAACGTGGCACGATACTCATGGAGAGACAATGAATTGCAGACACCGGAAGCTTGAGTAAACCACAAAGTGCTGGAGTAACTCGGCGGATCAGGCAGCAAGGGAATGGACAGGCGGTGTTTCGAGTCGGGGGCCTTCTTCACATACCCTTGGATCTCCCTTGCCAATAGCTATAAAATAACCTGCATATCCAGAGGGTTTGTCAACGGGAAGGCCAGACCTGACAAATTAGCTAATCTTTTCCTGTCTGACATTTTTTGTTTGCATGATGGGAAAAAAGTTGTCTTTTTCTCATGAGGCAATTCCGAAGCTGGCATGGTAAAATGCCACTTGAAACAAACGTTGTGCACACTTTATTAATACACTGTAGCTTTATTATAGGTTTTAGCTCTTGGTCACTGGGCAGCAGCGAGCCAGACTCACGTCACATTTCAGATTCTGAAGTAACATCAGTATAATGCCATGGAAGTCAAAGGTGCTCATCGATAACATGTTAAACCAAAGCTCTTTCTCCAGCAGATGGACACAAAATGCTGGACTAACTCAGCGGGACAGGCAGCATCTCTGGAGAGAAGGAATTGATGATGATTCGGTTCGTAGGCCCTTCTTCAGGTTGGTCCGAACCGTCGCCCATTCCTTCTCTCCAGAGATGCTGCCTGTCCCTCTGAGTTACTCCAGCCATATGTGTCTATCTTTGGTTTAAACCAGCATCTGCAGTTCCTTCCTACGCTCGTTCTCCAGCGGCAGAAAAGATCCCTTGGAATTATTTTGAAGAGGACCAGAAGAGTTTTGTAAGCCTGGTATTTAACCAAAATGTATCATCAACCGCCATCACAAGTAAATTATGTGTTGTTTGGCTGTGAGTAAATTGCTACCTAATTTGCAGCATTTCAACTGTGCCTACACTAAACAATTTGGCTTTGGGAACACAGGTGCATGTTCTTTTAGGAAAAAAAGACTTAATTCTATTTTCAACTGGTCCCTGAAACTACATTGACCTCGTTGCTGCAGCCTGACAAAGAACAGTGACAGATTTTCACACTAAAGTAAACTCTGCTTGTAAAGCAAGATTTACTGATGCTCTGAGCTCATTGCTTGCAGCCCCTGGGACATTGTTTACTACTCGTTGCTATGGCAATATTGTTCCTGCCACTGCCCTATTATTAATCCCACAATGCATATTTCGACTGTGAAGCAACTGTTCCAGAAACCTTTTTATTTCATGAGAAATAGCCCTGCTGCACATTGGACACATGCTGCATACTTTACTGTTTTCCTCAGTTGGCCCTTGCGGATGGATGTTATACCGCTGACGTGTGTATGTAAGTGTCGGCCGCAGTCCTTTAGCTTGGAGTGCTTGCAGTCAGAATGCTATGGGTTCATATCCCATTCCAAGGTCTGTGGAGCACACTCTCTCTGATGAACATTCCAGAGCAGCAAGAGGCAGCGCAGTGGCAGCACAAGTCAACTATTGGCACCTTTTCAAAGAAGAGCAGAGGAATTCACCCCTATTGTCTCGGCCAACATCACAGAAACATTAACAATCTGTTCTCATGCTGCGGTTTGCTAGACCTTATTTCCACTTCAATACGTGCTTAATTGGCTGCGATGAGTTTTAATGTGAGTGTAATCTCACAGAGAAGGCATCGCCTGATGAGAACGAGCATTGCTTGTTCAGCATCGTGTGGACACGGAGTCCTGGATTACACACGCAATGGCGCCGCACGGCGGCCGAGACCCGGGTTAGAACCTGACTACGGGTGTTTGCCTGGAGGAGTTTGCACGTTCTCCCCGTGACCTGCGTGGGTTTTCTCCAAGATCTTCGGTTGTCTCCCACACCCCAAAGATGTACAGGTTAATTGCCTTGGCATAAATGTAAATTGTCTCTAGTGTGCCCCTAGTAGGATAGCTGGTCGACGCGGACTCGCTGGGCCAAAGGGCCTGTTTCTCCGCTGTATCTCTGAACCAGACTAACCCTCTCTATTGAAACTACTGTGCCACAAAATGACATTTTTATGTTATGTCACCATCATTTTCTAGATTAACTAAAATTCAAGAATTAATTATCTGCCTGCATCTAACAGCCCCAGTATATATTAAACAGCTGAATTTCAATTATTAAAAGAACATCAAATTTTCATGTGTTTAATAGAAGAAATAGGCTTTTAAAAAAAGGGTAGTTTCTTGAACGCTATCAAATTTCCACCAGCATCCAGAGAATTTCCCTTATTGGGCCAGTTCCATTTTCCACAACAATAGCTTTTGATATTTGACTCGATTTCTTGTTTTGTTCCTTTGGGGTCATTCAGTCTTCTGAGTTTCTTTCACCATACAATTAGCTCAAGGCAGACTTCTATTCTGACTTCATTTGATGTTGTTGCTTAACAAAACCCTACCAACCTTTGTTTTTAAATATTCTATCCTCTCTTAAATTGGAGGAAAAACGCAGGCTTCCTTACGTACTCCTTGTGTGAAGATGTTTTCTCCCCATTACCCACCTAAATAAACCACTATCACTGGTGCCAACGTCAAACAAGGCGGTGCCTTTAACATCACAAAGGCATTGGGGTTGGGGGGAGGCAGGGAGGAGAGGTTGTGGGAGAAAGGTGCAGAAAGTGGCTATGGGGAGAAGGTGGGGATTGAGGCAGGGGAGAAAGGATCAGGGGAGAGGGAGAGGTGGAGAGAGGGGGCGAAGAAGAGAGGGGAGAGACAAATTAAAGAAACAAAAGTCGGAGAGGAGTTTCATAACTATTCACAATACATTCAGACAATAATGCTCTTCCTTGTAACAATAATGCCCTCAAAATTATTCCTTTGTTAAAACCCTGGTAATTTGTTATTTTATTCATTTCTTTTGCAGCATACGTGAAGTCACATTGCAACAAAAGGATTTAGCCCATCCCATGGCAATATTAGATTTTCCATTTTAATATCCGTCTCTAATCCCTGTCGGCTAATGTAGCTAATGCCTAGAAGATGAAAAGCATAAATATAATTGGTCACCACAGTCATACAGCATGGAAACAGGTGCTTCGGCCCAACTTGACCTTGCCGACCAACATGCCCCATCTAAACTTGCCCCACCTACCTGCATGTGACCTATATCCCTCTAAACCTACCCCATCCATATTTGTCTAAATGTTTCTTAAACGTTGCGATAGTACCTGCCTCAACTACCTCTTCAGGCAAATATAGTCAAAAAATGCTGGAGTAACTCAATGGGACAGGCAGCATCTCTGGAGAGAAGGGATGTGTGATGTTTCAGTTTGAGACCCTTCTTCAGACTGCTCAGTCCTGCAACGTCACCCATTCCTTCCCTCCAGAGACGCTGCCTGTCCCGCTGAGTTACTCCAGCATTTTGTATCTATGTTTAAGAAGGAACTGCAAATGCTGGAAAATCAAAGGTAGACAAAAATGCTGGAGAAACTCGGCGGGTGAGGCAGCATCTATGGAGCGAAGGAAATAGGCAACAGTTTTGGGTCGAAACCCTTCTTCAGACTGTATCTATCTTCAGTTTGTATCTATCGTCGGTTTAAACCAGTTCCTTCGTACACATACCTCTTCAGGCAGCTTTTTCCATGCACCCACCACCCTGTGTTAAAAGTTACCCCTCAGGTTCCCATTTAATCTTCCCCCCCCCCCATACCTTACACCTGTATCCTCTTGTTTTCGATTCCCCAACTCTGGGCAAAAGACTCTGTGCGCCTACCCGATCTATTCCTCTCATGATTTTGTAAGAGATAGAGATGAGAGTTTTTTCTTTAAAAGAGATGAGAACATGGAACTTGCTGCTACACAACGGGTTGGGACCAGATCGCATTGTTAAATTTAAGGGGTGGTTTGATATGTGCATGAGGAAGAAGGAACCGGACACCATGAAGTATCTCGGGAGAGAGGGATGCTTGAAGTGGGAGGGATCTGGGGTGCCATGTCGACTTTGCACTCTGTATCTTCCCTTTGCTCTATTTGTTGCACGTGAGCTTGACTTGACTGTATTTATGTGTGGAGTATGTGATCGGTTGCATGCAAAACAAAGCCTTTTCAACGTACTTTGGTACGCATGACTATTTGCATACCTTGGGTAAGCTAGCACAGAATTGCTCTGTGACTTGTCACATGTGACAATAAAGTCTTCAATCATTCGTTAATTCACCTCATCCCAAACATTAAGACAGATACATGGATAGGAACGTTTTAGAGGGATATTGGCTAAACGCAGTAGATGGGACTAGCGTAGACGGGACATGTTGGTCGATGTGGGCAAATTGGGCCGAAGGGCCTGTTTCCACGCTGAATGACTATGACTATATTAGATTCTAGCATTTGCAGTTCCTTCCGTCTCCATTATAATACATCACTTGGCTTCTTTCTGGTTTGTACATTCTGTGCAAAACAAAAGAAGACTTGTCCAATGCGGTCAAAAAACTGGCTGGAAAACCACTGGCTGGAATAACAACGTTCACTTTTTAGATCAATTGCCTTTCATGGATTTTTTTTTTTGCGCTAATAATGACTGCTAATAATAAGTCCTATTAATTTATTACGTCTTGATAAAAGACTGTTATTTTCATTTGTGAGCTCCGGGCACTGCTATCAAGGCCAACATTTATTTCAATTCAGAGTCAGCCAGAGGACTATGAACTAGCACCACACACAGGTCAGATTTGATTTAGGCTACAGGGCCTCAATAATTGTACTGAATGACCAGGTGGGTTCATTAAATCAGTAATTTATTCGGCACCATACTAGCTTGGTTAACAAAACTGGATTTTTGTTCCAGACTTTTATTTTCAATTACATACATTTGAAATCCCCAGCTGCTGAAATTAGATGCAAACTGAAAGCAGCTGGATTATTAGCCCTTTCATATAATCACAATAATGGTAGAGTTGCTAGCTCACTGCACCAGAGACCCAGGTTTGATCCTGACTATGTATGGGTGCTGTCTGTACGGAGTTTGTACCTTCTCCCTGTGAGAACAAGCACAGCTGCAGCAATCATTTATTCCATCTGCCATTGACTGCCCTGTTGGTGGCAAGGCCAACAGCATAATCGAGGACGAGTCTCATCCCAGATACTCTCTCTTCTCCCATCACCCATCAGGCAAGAGGTTCACACAGAGAGTGGTGAGTCTCTGGAATTCTCTGCCACAGAAGGTAGTTGAGGCCAGTTCATTGGCTATATTTAAGAGGGAGTTAGATGTGGCCCTTGTGGCTAAAGGGATCAGGGGGTATGGAGAGAAGGCAGGTACAAGATACTGAGTTGGATGATCAGCCATGAGCATATTGAATGGCGGTGCAGGCTCGAAGGGCCGAATGGCCTACTCCTGCACCTATTTTCTATGTTTCTATGTTTCAGAAGTGCGAAAACACACACCTCCAGATTTTGGGACGGTTTCTTCCGAGTGGTTATCAGGCGATTGACCCATCCTATCACCAAATAGAGAGCGGTCCTAACCTACCATCTACCTCATCGGAGACCCTCAGCCTGTCTTTAATTGGACTTTATCCTGCACTAAACATTATTCCCTTTATCCAGTATCTGTACACTGTGGATGCATGGTTGTAATCATGTATAATCTTCCAAATGACTGAATAGCACACAACAAAAAATCACTTTTCACTGTACCTTGTGACAATAAACGAAACAAAAAAAACTAAACTCAACTTTTTTTGAAAAAGATTGCTTTTAAAAAAAAATGATAGCCTGGAATGTAATATCAGTGATGAGGTCAGCTCCTCATAGGTCTATTCCCTAAAATTCACAGGATAAGATACCACTGGACATCTTCCCGTTCCTGCATCATTACAGTATGACTAAGGAATCAATCTAAAATACTGGGCTTTGTGACTTGACCATTATGTTGCAATGCAATTCGAGAAGCATGATAAGTATGGAGTTTCTCACCTGCCCACACATTCAGTTAGGGGTGACACAGTGGCACAGCTTTTAGAGCCACTGCCTCACAGTGCCGGAAACCCGGTGCCGATCCTGACCTTGGCTGCTATCTACATGGAGACTGCACATTCTCCCTGTTTCTGAGTGCCTGCATGGATTTCCTCCGGATGCTCCGGTTTCTACCCCTCCCACCCCCCCCCCCCCCCCCCCCCCCCCCCCCCCCCCCCCCCCCCCCCCCCCCCCCCCCCCCCCCCCCCCACCATCACAAATACATGTGGTTGCTAGTTTAATTGGCTGCTGGTGGAATCTGAAGGGGAATTGTTAAAAATATGGAGAGAATAAAGTTGGATTAGATTAGAGTACGATTAGTGCAAGTGGGGGTGCATGGGCTCGGGAGCAAATGACCTACTTCCATGCTTACTTCATATGAAGCAAGAAAGCAACTGCTGCAGGAGCCCAGCAAATCAAATCAAGTGGTGGGAAAGGGATGGTTAATGTTTTGGGTTGACTCACTGTATCAGGATTGGGTTAAGCCAAGTACCAAGGAAGGACAGGTGGCTGTGGTATTGAATTATTGCACTTATATGAAGACTGTCCAATTTCCTCCACATGCTGCCTGACCCGCTGAGTTCCTCCAGTAATTTGTGTTTTTTCTCCAGTCACTGGGCTGGATGTTCCATATGTGGACTACATTTCTTGAACTCATCAGTTATATGACAAGGTCCACTCTTGTGGTGGCGTCCCCAACATAGGGCGGGCATCACCCAACACTCCCCACCACCTTGCCAGCCCCATCAAGAGATGCACAACATGCTTATGTTTATAAGGCACAACCTTTTCACTTCAACCATTTCACTCTCTCTTGCCCATAGGTGAAGCGGGGACCAGAGAACGTACAGTAGGTTCAAGGTGAAGGGGAAAAGATTTAACAGGAATCTGAAGGATAATTTTTTCACTCAAAGGGTGGTGAGTGTATGGAACGAGCTGCCAGAGGAGATGGCTGAGGCAGGGACTATCCCAACATTTGAGAAACAGTTAGATAGGTACATATGGATAAGACAGGTTTGGAGGGATATGGACCAAATGTGGGCAGGTGGGACTAGTGTAGCTGGAACATGTTGGCCGGTGTGGGCAAGTTGGGCTGGAGGGCCGGTTTCCACACTGTACCACTGTATCTAACTGACAAATGAACAGGTTTTGCTACCAATTTTACTCAGTCTGAAGAAGGGTCTCAACCCGTAACCTGGGGTGGGAGATTGCAAGCTTCACATGGTCCGCCCTGTTTCAACCAATGCAATCAACCTGGTGCGCACAATCAAATAAGATCAAATAGAACAAGTTGTCCTACAACTTTAGGCTGTGCACGCCATACACAAGAAGAAGAACCCGTAACGTCACCCTTTCCTTCCATCCAGTGATGCTGCTTGGCCTGCTGAGTTTCTCCAGCATTTTGTGTCTATCTTCGGTTAAACCAGCATCTGCAGAAAATCTTCCCACAAGGTTTTCCTACCCTATTGGTTGGTAGACAAGTCTTCTTTGGAATGATTCACGTCCGTCCATCAAACAGCCTTTCTTCACCCACCCGTACCAGTATCTAACACATTCGGTCTGAAGAAGGGTCGCGATCCAAAACATCACATATCCATGTCTCCAGAGATGCTTTTGACTTTAGAGATACAGCTTGGAAACAGGCCTTATGGCCCACCAAGTTTGCAACGATCTGCAATCCCCCCGTACACTAGCACTATCCTAAACACGGGGACAATTACAATTTTTGCCGAAGCCAATTAACCTGCTAACCTGCACATCGTTGGAGCGTGGGAGGAAACTGGGGCACCCGGAGAAATCCCACGCGGTAACAGGGAGAACATACAAATTCCATGCAGACAGCCCCCGTAGTCGGGATCGCCCCCAGTTCTCTGGCGCTTTAAGGCAGCAACTCTACCACAGCTTCACTGTTGCCACCACATGTTGCTTGACCCCGCCAAGTTGCTCCAGCACTTTGTGTCCTTTTTTTCTAAAACAATTGAAATTGTTATCCTTACCAGGAGCGGGTGTCAATAAATTTTCGAACGAAGCTAACAAACAAATATTCTGTAAAGGATACAGCATAACCAACGTACTTCCATGCATATGGCAACATTGGTATGTAAATTCCAAAGGCAACAATTGCCAGGTAGATATAGAGCACCCACGCAATTAACTGGAAGGAATGGAGAGGTAACGTCCAACCGTTGACTCGTGAACGTGCTGGAGGTGTAACTAGATCATTCCTGCTGTTCTCCCGTTCAGGTCCAGTTTTCCGTAATCTCCGGTCATAACAATTCATCTGAGGACAGGAAAAAAAAAAGGAGAAACCAATTAGTTTTGCCCCACCTCTACTTCTCTTGGACGTTCCCCCCACGTGACTGCTTGGGTTTTCCGCACCGACCCTCGTCTCTCCACCGCCCACCGGCAACCCCGGAACGGTCGCCCCACCCGAGTTCAAGCCTCAGCTCCTGGCCCGCAACCTCCACCCACGCTGCAGACTCGTATGAATATTGCATACACAAAGTATTGTATTGGTTGAATTTCCCCATCCCAAGCATTCAAGTAAGGATACCATCTGCTCTCCTGGGCTTGTTATTTTTTACGTGCAATACGGTCTGACAGTATGCTCCTCAATTAAATATGCCACCAATGCTGTCTGTGCAAAATCCACTGGAGGAATAAGTAAACCTATGTTCCCATATTTTCCCAGGCGCGTACCACCAGCTTTGATGCCTTAATTAAATGTCCATTGGACAGACTCGTGGCTCTCGTGCCTGGCATCCGATATTCAAAGCACTCTAAACTAATCTGTCACAGGATGGGATCACCAGGCAGATTGAGGGAGAGATTTGAGGATGTTGTTAAGGGTGTCAGGGGTTATGGGGGGAAGGCTGGAGAATGGGGTTGAGAGGGAAAGATAGATCGGCCATGATTGGATGGCGGAGTAGACATGATGGACCAAATGGCCTATTTCTGCTCCTAGAACTTATGAATGTTCTCAAAGCCTCTTTGCAGAAATGCAACTTTCCTGCCGACGTCATCCACGGCCCTCAACTGTTCAACGTCGCAGTATGTGAGATAGTTTCAATAAACTAGAGTCTAGGCAACAGAAACATACAAAAGTCCACTATAACGCTCATGTTCACATGTTATAGGAGTAGAATTAGACCATTCGGCGCATCGAGTCCACTCCGCCATTCAATCATGGCTGATCTGTGCCTCCGAATCCCAATTTCCTGCCTTCTCCCCATAACCATTGACACCCGCTCTAATCAAGAATTTGATAAACAGTGGTAGTACCTTATCACCTCACAAATTACCCACTGGCCTGTCCCATCAACCATCTTCACCCCGTCTGACATCATACATATGGTTCTCACAATGGCCTCCTGAGGGAACATAGAATGGAAGCATGACATCCTTAATTCCAAGGGACCGCTGAAGAAGTAGACAACTAGCTACTCCAGCGGATCCATTGACGCATTGCTGAAATCATACATAATGAAGCTTGGTCCAACCTCATTTAGGAAGGAGAATAGGAAAGCAGCAATTCAAGGGTCAACAATCAGGAGACAAGAGACATTTATTGTCACATGCACCAATTGGTACAGTGAAATTTGGGATCACCATACAGCCATACGAATAAAAAGAGAAGAACAGAACATGATAGTCTTTAACATAGACATCCGCCACACAGCGGAATCAAAGTTTCCCACTGTGAGTGAAGGCCCAAAGTTCAGTCATCTTCCTCTTTGATATTCACCCGTGGTCGGCGCCTCCCGAAGCCCCCCGCAGTTGCCGCTACAGGCGGCCCGATGTTCAGGCTCTCTCGCCGGGATGATGGAACTCCGACATTGGAACGGGAGAACATCCTCAGGGGCTTGGACATCTGAATCGACCGCTTCCTACCGGAGTCCACAGCTCCCGAAGTCCACAGGTCGCACTGGGCGGAGATTCACGCTGACGTCCCTCGGCAAAGGGATCCCGGGGGGGGGCGAGGACGTGACTCGGAGAATAGTCGCACCCTCACCAGGAAGTGGCTGGGAAACAATTTTCCCCTTAACCTATCCACCTCCCCCACATAGAAATACTAAAGAAACCTCCACAACATACTTTTTAAACAGACTAAACTTTTTTTAAAAGATGGAAAAACAGACAGATTGTAGGCAGAGGCTGCCAACATACGGCGCCCCTAGTGGACTAACCACAGCTCGTAGTATTTAATTATCACTTGCTCTGGGACTGGAACAATTAAATTCTTATTTTCTGCTGCTTTACAGGAACATTACATGCAACAACACAACAAATAAATATACAATAAATGATCAAGTTATTTTGGGTAAACCATACCATGATAGCATGAGCCAAAGTACTTAGTTGTGCAAAGTCCATAGTGGTTTGGTGCTGAGGTAGGGTTGTGGTTAGAGTTGCACAAGGCAGTTCAAGAAACTGATGGTTTATGGGAAAAAAAAAAGCGAAAATGGGAAGATGGGGTTGATAGGAAGAGCAAAAGTTAAAGCTCTGAGCGATGGAAAAGTTTCATCTGAGTGAGGGAGCTATAGACAATAGACAATAGGTGCAGGACTAGGCCATTTGGCCCTTCGAGCCAGCACCGCCATTCAATGTGATCATGGCCGATCATCCCCAATCAGTACTCCGTTCCTGCCTTCTCCCCATATCCCCTGACTGCTATTTTTAAGAGCCCTATCTAGCTCTCTCTTGAAAGCATCCAGAGTACCTGACTCCACCGCCTTCCGAGGCAGAGAATTCCACAGACTCACCACTCTCTCTGAGAAAAAGTGTTTCCTCGTCTCCGTTCTAAATGGCTTACTCCTTATTCTTAAACTGTGGCCCCTGGTTCTGGACTCCCCCAACATCGGGAACATGTTTCCTGCCTCTAGCATGTCCAAACCCTTAACAATCTTATATGTTTCAATGAGATCTCCTCTCATCCTTCTAAACTCCAGAGTGTATAAGCCCAGCTGCTCCATTCTCTCAGCATATGACAGTCCCGCCATCCCAGGAATTAATCTTGTAAACCTACGCTGCACTCCCTCAATAGCAAGAATGTCCTTCCTCAAATTAGGGGACCAAAACTACACACAATACTCCAGGTGTGGTCTCACTAGGGCTCTGTGCAACTGCAGAAGGACCTCTTTGCTCCTATATTCGATTCCTCTTGTTATGAAGGCCAACATGCCATTCGCTTTCTTCACTGCCTGCTGTACCTGCATGCTTACTTTTACTCTAGAACTACACAACTACAGCTACAACTACAAAACACAGCTTTGGGCCTCATTGCAGTGATTCATATTTAAGCTAATTTAATTTGGAAATAAGCTTCAGAAACCCCACGTGTCTCATATAGAAAATGGGCCCAGATCTTACAGTCAGCGTTTAAATAGCTAGGAAATAAGTTAAGAAGCAGCTTCGCAAAGGTAGACATTTCCAGATTATTATCAATACTACGCTTGTATGAGTGAAGAAATATGTGTGGCTGGGACATGGCGTACGAGTGAATGTTTAAGACTCCTGCGGACTGGTGGTGGCAAGGCGGCGCAGCGGTAGAGTTGCTGCCTTACAGTGCTAGAGACCCGGGTTCAATCCTGAGTACGGGTGCTTGTCTGTATGGAGTTTGTACGTTCACCCGGTGACCTGCGTGAGCTTTCTCCGGGATCTCTGGTTTCCGCCCAGGCTCCAAAGACGTACAGGTTTGTATGCTAATTGGCTTGGTGTAATTGTAAATTGTCCCTAGTGCGTGTGTAGGATAGAGTAAGTGTGCGGGGATCACTGGTCGGCACGGACTCGATGGGCTGAAGGGCTTGTTTCCACGCTGTCTCTCTAAACTAAACTATGATTGAGACCATTTCTGGTGGAGGGGAGATAGGACCACCGAAAGTCACACAGGTTGTAGCTGAGCAGGAATGGGGCTAGTGTCTTTGTGAGAGTTTATTGTTACTGCATGGGTAGGTTCAGGTTACTTTGGTAGTGGGGGGTGCGCGAACCTGAAGGGAAAAAAGGTAATAGAATCTATTATTTATAGAGCAAGGATGGACTCAAAATGCTGGAGTAACTCAGCGGGACAGGCAGTATTTCTGGGGAGAAGTAATGGGTCACCCATTCCTTTTCTCCAGAAATGCTGCCTGTCCCGTAGAGTTACTCCAGCATTTTGTGTCTATCTTCGATTTAAACCAGCATCTGCAGTTCTTTCCTACACATCGAGCAAGGAGACGGGTCCCTTTGCTCAGTGCACCACTATCAAGCACACATTTACTGTACATTAATCTTATTAATTCCCACCATGCTCCAAGCTAACCTACCATTAACCTAGCAGCTAACGCATCAGAACATCTGATCCCAGGCACTCACAGTGAGAACAAATACATATAAACATCAACAATACCCAAGGTCAGGTTTGAACCTACATTACTAGAACGTTGATGCAGCAGATGTGCAGATGGGGCTCGTCAGCCTGGGAAGGCAGTCCATCTAGGAGAGGGAAAACTGATTTAAAGCCTCCACTGCCTTGTGGCCATATCCAGTCTTGGAAAAGGCTCCAGGCGTAAACCTCAAGAAAATCTGGAGTCGGAGCCCCTAAGGCAGTTCGTCGTTGTCTGCAACCTCGCTCTGGCAGCTCCTGCGACGGCGCTGGTGCCAAACTGTAACGGCCCTGCTGTTCCTTTGGATCAATCAGTGACGTGGAGAGAGGGGGGAACGTGCTGCATGGGCAACAGCCTGTCCTCCACATGACATCGCCCAGACTTGCATCCGACCACACATCACCTGAACTAGGATGCAGCATCCATGGTCAGTCATGACCGAGGGTGGCCTACTACTGATACAGCAGCCCTATTAGCTACGTCACAGCGCTGCAACAGCACAGGGCAGTAATAGGGACAACAATAACCAGGTGTACTGGGTGTGAGGAGGGACAAGAGGCTGCAAGCTTACAGGAGGTGCACCCGCAAATATGGTCAGAGTAAGAAAAAAATTATGGCACTAAATGAAATGCAAACCTGCAAAGAGAAATGGGGAAGAGATTTCATAGCAGATAAATCAGCATAAGGATTTTACGTGGGTCAGTGAAAGTGGGAACTAAATGTGGTTTCCTGTGCATGTATGTGAACGTGCAGAGTACAGTAAATAATACTGGTGAACTGCAGGCGCGGATAGCCATTTGATATGGTGACGGTACTAGAACAACTCAACATAGTTGCGGATGACACGAAGCTGGGAGGCAGTGTTAGCTGTGAGGAGGATGCTAGGAGGCTGCAAGGTGACTTGGATAGGCTGGGTGAGTGGGCAAATGCATGGCAGATGCAGTATAATGTGGATAAATGTGAGGTTATCCACTTTGGTGGCAAAAACAGGAAAGTCGACTATTATTTGAATGGTGGCCGATTAGGAAAAGGGGAGATGCAACGAGACCTGGGTGTCATGGTACACCAGTCATTGAAAGTAGGCATGCAGGTGCAGCAGGCAGTGAAGAAAGCGAATGGTATGTTGGCATTCATAGCAAAAGGATTTGAGTACAAGAGCAGGGAGGTTCTACTGCAGTTGTACAGGGTCTTGATGAGGCCACACCTGGAGTATTGCGTGCAGTTTTGGTCCTAATCTGAGGAAAGACATTCTTGCCATAGAGGGAGTACAGAGAAGGTTCACCAGACTGATTCCTGGGATGGCACGACTTCCATATGAAGAAAGATTGGATAGACTTGGCATGTACTCGCTGGAATTTAGAAGATTGAGGGGGGATCTTATAGAAACTTACAAAATTCTCAAGGGGTTGAACAGGCTAGATGCAGGAAGATTGTTCCCGATGTTGGGGAGGTCCAGAACAAGAGGTCACAGTTTAAGGATAAAGGGGAATTCCTTTAGGACCGAGATGAGGAAAACAATTTTCACACAGAGAGTGGGGAGTCTCTGGAATTCTCTGCCACAGAAGGTAGTTGAGGCCAGTTCGTTGGCCATATTTAAGAGGGAGTAGATGTGGCCCTTGTGGCTAAAGGGATCAGGGGGTATGGAGAGAAGGCAGGTACAGGATACTGAGTTGAATGATCAGCCATGATCATATTGAATGGCGGTGCAGGGTGGAATGGCCTACTCCTGCACCTATTTTCTATAGGGGAAGGAGAGAGCATGAAATATTTCTGGTGTTGCCAGATGACTGAGAGCAGCATTTGTTACTTTCTATCTGCATCCTCAGTGAGAAAAAGGTAGTATGCAAAGGACAAAGCTTCAGATCTCACTGTAAGAACTGCTGTTCCACCACATCTAGTCACAAACGATGGAGGACAATTGAACAGATAATGGGAGGAGGAGGTTCGAAAAATATTCCTTTGAGTTTAGTTTGTTATTGTCACGTGTGCCGTGGTGCAGTGCAAAGCTTTTTGTTGCGTGCTATCCAGTCGGCAAAAAGACTATACATGATTACAATCAAGCCTTCCACAGTGTACCGATACAGGACAAAGGGAATAACGTTTAGTGCAAAATAAATACAGTAAAGTCTGATTAAAGATAGTCCGAGGGTCTCCAATGAGGTAGATGGTAGGTCAGGACTGCTGTATAGTTGGTGATAGGATGGTTTAGTAGCCTAATAACAGCGGGGAAGAAACTGTCCCTGAATCTGGAGGTAAAGCATCAACAAATCGTCAAAGGTATAAATAACTCTGTACCCGACTGCAAAATAAAAGGCTGAAGCTGGAAATGCCACATAGATAAGATTATACATCTTGGTTTCGTCCTGAGATTTCATCATCATAGAAGCCAACCTTCAGCTAATGTGATTCACTCTGAGTGATATCAAGAACCAGCTGAGAACATTCGATAGGGCAAAGGATGCAGGTCTTCATCGTCCCAGCTATATTACCGACATCGTACTTCCTGTGGGGGTGTATTTGCAGTATTTTGGAAGAGTTTCTCGAGAAATGCCGAATATCCTCAGTCTTCTGAGGAAGTAGAGCCACTGGTGTACCTTTAGTGATACAGTGCAGTGCAGAAACGGGCCCTTCAGCCGACCGAGTCCGCATCAACCAGCATTCACCCCAGACCCTAATCTACACACAGTAGGGACAAGTTTACATCTTACCAAAGCCAATTAACCTACAAACATGAAGAAAAACACAAAATGCTGGAGAAACTCAGCGGGACAGGCAGCATCTCTGGAGAGAAGGAATATGTGATGAGTTTGCCCAGATCCTGAAAAATATTTTTAAAAATCTTGTAGTCCAGACTGACAGTCAGAAGAAGGGTCTCGACCCGAAACGTCACCCATTCCTTCTCTCCAGAGACGCTGCCTGTCCCGCTGAGTTACTCCAGCATTTTGTGTTCATCTTCGGTGCAAACCAGCATCCGCAGTTCCTTCCTACAACCTACAATCCTGCATGTCTTTGGAACGTGGGAGGAAACCGTAAAATCCGGTTAAAACCCATACGGTCACAGGGAGCACACGGGGTCAGAATCGAACCTGTGTCTCTGCTACTGCAAGGCCGCGACACTCCCACTGCGCCACCGCACCTTCTTGACTGTCAGACTCCGGAACTCCATGAACTTTAATTATTACCAACTATCTGTCATCGGTTGCCATTGATCAGAGAGTCAATCGGACCAGTCACACAAATACAGTGGCAACAAAATCAGCTCGGAGGCTGAGAATCCTGTGGGTTAGTGTCTGCAGGTACGGGATACTGAGTTGGATGATCAGCCATGATCATATTGAATGGCGGTGCAGGCTCGAAGGGCCAAATGGCCTACTCCTGCACCTATTTTCTATGTTTCTATGCTTCCGTGAAACCCTTTCCAGCATCAACAAAGCACACAAGTCAGTTATGTGATGGAATAATCTCCACTTGCCTGCAGGAGTGCAGTGCCCAGAACTCACGAGGAGGTTGGCACCATTCACGACTCAGCATACCATTACACATGCAGAGCATCAATTCCCTCCACCACAGGTGCATTATGACTAATATATACCATCCATAAAATGCATTGGAGTTGCTTGCCCAAGCTACTGACTATATCTCCCAAAACCATGACCTAAAGAGGACATGAAAAGCAGGTGCATGTGGAAACCAGGCCCTAAGCCACCTTTTCTTGCAAATATATTGTTGATCCTTCATCATTGCAAAGGCTATCTCCCCTGCAGTATTGTGTAGGCACCTTCACCAGAAGGTACTCTTGCAGTTCAAGATTGCAGCTCAAGGGCAACTAGGATAGGCAACAGATGCTGACCTTGTTAGCAAGCTCAGATCTTGAAAAATATTTTAAAAAATATATATCTTGTAGTTTAGTTTAGAGATACAGCCCGGAAACAGGCCCTTCGGCCCACCAAGTCCGTGCCAACCAGTGGTCCCCGCACATTAGGGGTAAACCATTTAGAACGGAGATGAGGAAAAATCTTTTTCACCCAGAGAGTTGTGAAATTGTGGAATTCTCTGCCTCGGAAGGCAGTGGAGGCCAATTCTCTGGATGCTTTCAAGTGAGAGTTAGATAGAGCTCATAAAGATAGCGGAGTCAGGGGATATGGTGAGAAGGCAGGAACGGGGTACAGAATGTGGATGATCAGCCATGATCACAGTGAATGACGGCGCTGGCTCAAAGGGCCGAATGGCCTACTCCTGCACCTATTGTCTATCAACACAAGCCTACACACACAAGGGACAATTTACACCTATACCAAGTATACAGACCCAAGCCAATTAACCTACAAACCTGTACGTCTTTGGAGTGTGAGAGGAAACCAGAGATCTCAGAGAAAACCCACGCGGTCACGGGGAGCTTACAAACGAATATAGACAGCACCCGTCGAGATCAAACCCGGGCCTCTGGCACTGCTGACGCTGTAGGGCAGCAACTCTACCGCTGTGCCACCGAGCTGCCCCATTTGTATTTAGATATTTAAAATGTTCAGAAGGAAAAATGTAAAAACCATTGCACACTGATCCACCAATTTGTAGGGCCAGGTAACAAAATGTGGAGAACAGATCAAGGGAAATCATGAGAGCCTCAACTCCTGCCTGCTGCCAGACACCGGGAACCGGGGGAAAGCACGGAGGGTGTCGACAAAGGTGGCGGACGCTGGACAAAGGGCCGGAAAGAAGCACCGGGGATCTTATCTCCCGGCCGTCAAGGTTGTCTGCAGGAGGTGATGACTGAAGGTGGCCAGAGAGAGGACGGTTCGCGGGACAAGCTGGTCATGGTGCCAGCTGCAGTGGGCCTTTATGGCCACCTTAAAATGGTGCCAAAACCTGGCAACTATTGCCTATGGACTCAGTGGGCTGTTTCTAGGCATTGTGTACGTACAACCGGTGATTGTAGCGATAATCTCACTGATCTGCATGCAAAAAATGAATTTCACTGTACCTTGGTACACGTGGTAATAAAGAAGCATTGAACTGGACCATTGAACACCCTGGACAAAATGGTTCTTGCTTTTGCTTCTTAACCATAAGAAACAAAATTGACCTTGTGCATAGGCTCTGTACATTTCATGAACCTTAAATTTGTCATCAAAACAGGAAACCACTTGGGTTAAACATTATGCCCGTGAAGTTAAAGAATCTGTATCAACAGATGTATAATCATAGACACAGCAGAGAATGCAAACGCTGGAATCTTGAGAAGAAAGACACAGCTGGAGGAGCTCCACAAATTATTATTTTTTGCTTAAAAGTTCAAACATATTGCACTAACATTCTGATTAATTACTCAACAGAATTTGATTTGTATTTCTGAAGCATTAGTTCAATTCAGCACTTATTCCCTCTGTTAACATTACACAAGGCACTTCAAACAGTTCACACTGAACCCAAGTCAAAAGTATTTAATTTCCATTCCAATTTGGCATTGTTGGTCCTGTTTTTTGGTTTTACAACAACACTTTGTTGGGTTTGATGGTTCTTGATGTGGTGCCAATCAGTACATTCTGTTTCTCCACACATCAGCAACACATCCCGTCTCCTTCCCAATGTAGTGAGCGTTAACATCAACCAGCTTAGATCTTCGCAGCTGCAGGTTGTCAGAAGCCGGTTACAAAATGTTGTAGCAGTTTCTTACTATTGTGTGAAGGGCCATGATCAAAAGACACAAAGACAAGCAAAATAAATCACAATTCGAAGTTAAAGAATGACATGCCAGATGTGAGGTTGTAATGGATTGTTCAGAAGCAGAGTCCTGGGGGCTGCACAGATCATGAATTTGCCCCTAGGGCAACACAGCGCACTGCTATTAACAGCCCACAGCACCTGAGACCCCGGTTCAGTTCTGAACTCAGGTGCTGTCTGCATGGAATCGAAACATTCTCCTTGGAGATCAGTGGGTGGCGCTGCGGGACGGCTGCACTGCCAGCAGTGTGTTCCTTATTTCTACTCTTTTTGTTTTTCTTAGTGTGTTCAAATGTTTGTTTTAGTGTCTCTCGGTGTGTCTTGTGTGGGGGGTGGTGGTGGTGGGGGGGGGGAACCGCTTTCGGTCGCCTCCTCCACAGTGAAGCGACCTTTTCCATGTTGCCTCCCTCGCGACCTAACGCCATGGATTTTCCGGAGTCGGGCCCGGAGTTTCAGCAGCGGGCGCAGCGTGGACTTTTCGTCCTTGCCGCAGGCGCCAGAAGGGAGTGCTCCGAACTACTGTTACATCCTGAAGCCGCAGTCTGCAGAGCTTCCAGCCGCAGGCGATGCGTCCGGAGCCTGCGATCCCTCGTCGGGGATCCCCGGAGAAGAGCTCCGACCGCCTGCCCGTGGCCTATAACATCCTGAGGCCGCAGTCTACGGAGCTTCTAGCTGCGGCGTGGACTTACCATCCGGAGCAGGATCCCTCGCCGGGGATAGCGAGAGAAGACCTCCGACCTACAACATCCTGAAACCACGGTCTCCAGTTAAAAAGAGCCGATTCGGGACCTCCAAGCCGCGGAGTGTGTTCGACCGTCCCGACGAGAGGGCCTGTACACCCGGCCGCCCGTAGCAGCGACTGCGGAGGATTGTGGCCCCGACCACGACTGAACTTTGTGCCTTCCACCACAGTGAGGAATGCTGTGGAGGATGTTTGTGTTAAATCTTATTGTGTATTGTGTGTTCTTTTTTTAATTGTACCGCTGCTGGCAAATTCATTTCACTGCACTTATATTTGTATGTGACAAATAAAACTGACTGTTGACTATTGTGACCCCATGGGGTCCCAACGGGTGCTCCAGTTTCCTCCCACGTCCCAAAGATGTGTGGGTTCAATTCTATTTATTGATTGGGGACGATCAGCCATGATCACAATGAATGGCAGTGCTGGTTCGAAAGGCCGAATGGCCTCCTCCTGCACCTATTTTCTCTGTTTCTATGGTTGCTGGGGTAATTGGCCACTTAAATTGCCGTTTTACTATCGCAACGTTAAAGAAACATTTAGACAGGTAGAAGAATAGGGCAGGTTTAGATGGATATGGTCCAAATGCAGGCAGGCGAGTAGATTGTAGAAACTAGTGTAGATGGCTCATGTTGGCTGGTGTGGGCAAGTTGGACCAAAGTGCCCGTTTCCATGCTGTAAGACTCGATGACTCTACAACTCTCTGAGTGTGTGGGAGAGTTGTAGAATCTGGGGAAGATCAAGATAATGTGTGGCGAGTAAAATGGGATAAGCGTAAAAGTTTGGTTAATGATCAGTGTAGACTCGGGCTGAAGAGCCAGTTTGTGCTGTATTTGTCAAAGATTCAACTGCAGCAATAAGAACACCTCATTTGAACATCATCCCCAACCACTGAGAAAAAAAAACCTAATAAATATCTGTAAAATTAACAACCAGTTAATGTTTTAAAGTTATGTGAACAACATAACTCATGAAGGGTCTCGACCCGAGATGTTACCTGTTCCTTTTCTCCAGAGATGCTCCCTGACCTGCTGATTTACTACAGTATTTTGTGTCTATCTAGCTCTAATGAATGGCCGAGCCAATGTAGGTTCTAAAATGTAGAAACAATTTATATAGTGCCTACAGTTGACCTTGGTTCCAAAAGTACATAACTAACTTTCCCCATTTGAGTAATAGTTGTCACAATGCAAAACATGTGGTTGCAACTTTACATGCAGCAGGAACCTCAATCAATAACATAGGCCTGGCCCAGTGAAGTTGATTATTGCCCAGGTCATCCGTTTGCCTCAGCAAATTATTCCCATAAAATCTTTTATATCCATCTTGTCTTGTCCTTGCCTTGTTCAGAAATGCATTTGCAACCGTTCAGCACTTCCCTCAGTGGCGGCGCGACTCACGTTGCAGCGGCTCCTACAGCCTTTTTATTTTTTTTATTTTTTGTCTAGTTAAATGTAGTTGTTCGTGTTTTTTTTGTACTGTTTATAACTGTGTGTATGGGGGGGGGGGGTGTGGGGGGGAGGGGGAAACCTTTAAAATCTCTTCCCTGCACGGGAGACCCGACTTTTTCCCTGTCGGGTCTCCATTGTCGTTGGGGCCTAGCACCGTGGAGCAGCCTCCGACCTGAACGACCTGGTGGCTGCAGTCACGGAGCCTGCGGAGCTGCGGACTTACCATCGTGGGGCTGGCCGGCCTCGGAGCGAGGGAGCGGTGGTGGATCGCCGCTACGGCCCGACTCCCGGGCTCCAGCTCCAGCTCCAGCTGCGGCCCGACTCCGGAGCTCCAGCTCCAGCTGTGGCCCGACTCCCGGGCTCCAGCTCCAGCTGCGGCCCTACTCCGGAGCTCCAGCTCCAGCTCCAGCTGCGGCCCGACTCTGGAGCTCCAGCTCCAGCTTACAGTCCGTGGACTGTCGGGATATCGGGAGCTCACAGGTCCGGGTGGGAGACCGCTCTCCGGAGCTCCCGCAACACAATTTCTCCAACCCGTATCGCGGGGTTGGAACGACCCGGAGCGGGGCCGTACATTGCCCTGCGCAGCTTTAATGGCCGCGGGACATTCCAGCGCCCGCCGGGGGCTCCAACTTTGTGGCTTTTGGGCCTAGAGCGGGGCCATACATCACCCGGCGCGGCCTCAATGGCCGCCTGGGACTTTGACATCGGGAGAGAAATGGTGCGGGGGAGAGAGAAGAACTTTGCCTTCCATCACAGTGAGGAGGAGATTCACTCTGAATGATGTTTGTGTAAATTGAATTGTTTGTGTGTTTTTTTTATGAATTGCACTGTTTGTATGGCTTGTAGAAACGGAATTTTGTTCGAGCCTCTCTGAGGTTTCGAATGACAAGTAATAAAATCTAATCTAATCTAATCTAATCTAACACAGTGTTTGTGCCAGCCTAAACACTTCATTGTTCAGGTTTCTGCAGTAGATCTTGATCTTAGGCTTCCGACTATGAAGCAAGAGCAGTCTTCAAGATGTGGTCATCTCAAATAAATAAATTACAGAACTCAGAGGCTTATCGGCTGATTATAGGAGCGGCAATTATGAGACAAAGGATGGGGGACGGGGAGGGGGGAGGTGTGAGAATGGGGCAGAATTGGAAGAACACAGTAGTTCTTGGATTGAGAGTACGCAATATATAGTGGTCATGAGCAAGGTGGTGCCTTAAGGCCAATTATGGTGACATTGCAAATGCAAAGGGAAGCTCCCACTATTGAAACAAAACCACACAGGATCCTTCACCTTAACTCCAACTACCTGCCTCACCCCAACTCTATAGAGATTCATTTTGCAGCTTTATAGGACTTTGGTTAGGTGGCATTTGGAGTATTGTGTGCAGTTCAGGTCACCCATTACACAAAGGACGTGGAGGCTTTGGAGAAGGTGCAGAAGAAGATTAGAGGGTAATAGCTATAAGGACATGTTGGACAAACTTGGATATTTTTCTCAGGAATGTTGGCGGTTGAGGGGAAGCCTCGATAGAAGTAAATAACATTATCCAATGCATAGAAGACATGGCCAAAGTTTGAGTGAGTGTGTCAGCAAGAACTAAGTACATAGGCATCTCTGTCTGCTGCGGCTTGATGAATAAAGCTGAGGTGACCTCTGTTCTCAAGATTGAATAGTTTCCCTTGTGAATAGCAAGGTGCAACATTGTGGTGAGAAAGATTGAAAAGCTAGACTTGCGATAACCCCACAGACTGACCTGACACCAGTCTGGACTGAGATTGGCTGCACAGAAAACTTCACTAGCAAAGATCATGGCTTGTGGAGAACATAGAAGGGTGATAAACTTGAGAGAAACTAAATTGAAGACAAGGACTATTCTGATTGACATGGTCCAATTTTTTGTATATTCAATAAAAGGGACACATATTGTGATCAATGCTGCTCCCTGCAATCGTCACAGTCATTGGGCAGTGAAAATCATGTCTAGATTGATGGAATCTATACTGCAATTTAGGGTACAGATATTCAATCATTGAGAGGAGGCAACAGTGGATATTATCTGTCCCACCTTGTCCATGCCAACTTTGTTGGCATTCGGGGCTAGTCCCATTTACTTACATTTAGCCCACATCTCTCTATAAATGACTTGGATGTGTGGATTAGTAATATGACGGACATAGCTCACCTTGAAGAAATGAGACTACGCCTAATATGACCAATTCTTAAGGAGTTGGTCCCCTTTCATCGACTTTTTGGAATCATGTGATGCAGCAGTACCGTAAATATTACTGAATGAAGCACAGCGACGGGACACAAACCAAAGTTCGCAGAGCATCAGCACCCATGTCACTGAAGAGGGTGATACAAGCACTGAAATGCCGGTGGAGGAGCCCACGCATCAACTACAAAGACCTCCATTGGAGGGAAAGATCAAAGGGCATAAACCTGGAGTGAAGTGGCCCAAAGCTGTTGAAAAGAAAGAGTGGGAGACGGTCAACAGTGACCTTATACATATCTTGGAGCAACAAGTGGGCACAGCAGTGGAAAAGCTTGAAAGGATGGGCAACATAATCTACAGCTATGGAGAAGAACGGTTTGGGGTGAGTAAAGGGAGAGGTGGAAAGAAGTTACCAATACCAATCAAGTCCAGGAGGCAGCAGGAGATCGAGAGGCTAATCAGAGAGAGGAGACAGTTGAAAAAGCAATGGAAAAAAGCAACTGACACAGAGAGAGAAGGTCTCATGCTACTCAAGAGGACATCAAGAGCTGATTGGCAACCTTGCGAAAAGCAGAGAACATGAGGAAACTTCGCAAGAATAAAGAACACACAAGAAACACGGTTCTACAAAGACCCTTTCAAGTTCATCAAAGACCTCTTCGCAAAGGAAAAAAAGTGGAACTTTGAAAACATCAAAACAAGAATTGGAGGAACACCTGGAAAAGGCCCACCAAGACACGAAAAGGCATGAGAAATTAGTCATCCCACATGACATCCCACCTATTCAACCACCTGAATTCAACCTGGACACCAGCCCTCCGAAATGGAAAGAGGTAGAGAACACTGCCCGGCGAGCAAGAGCAGCATCAGCTCCGGGGCCAAACGGAGTACCATACAAGCTCTACAAGAATGCACCGGATGTGTTACGCTTTTTATGGAAGCTCATGAGGGTGGTGTGGAAGAAGCAAACAATACCTAAGGTGTGGCGAAGGGCCGGCGGCATACTAATACCTAAAGAAAAGGATGCATCAGACATCAGCCGGAGCCAATATGTCTCCTCAACGTCGAGGGGAAAAATCTTTTTCAGCATTGTATCACAAAGGCTATCCACCTATCTGGTAACAAACAAGTACATTGATACATCTGTACAGAAAGCAGGAATTCCAGGTTTTTCGGGCTGCTTGGAGCATACAAGCATGATCTGGCACCAGATCCAAGCAGCTAAGAAGGACAAGAGAGACCTACATGTGATCTTCCTCGATCTGGCCAATGCATTTGGTTCAGTTCCACATGAACTCCTTTGGGAATCTTTTGCCTTTTTCCATGTACCAGAGCTCATCACCACACTGGTCAAGAACTATTTCCAAGATCTGCAGCTGTGCTTCACAACAGCTGAATTCAGTACAACATGGCAGCGCTTGGAAGTAGGCATCATAGCAGGCTGCACAGTCTCACCTTGGCCTTTACAATGGCCATGGAAGTCATCATCAGGGCCTCAAAATGGGTGGTGGGCGGTGAACGAAACCAGAGCTGGGCTCCGTTCTGCCACCCATCAGGGCATACATGGACGATATGACAACAATAACCACTACTGCAGCATGCACAAGCGGCTACTTGGAAAGCTGCAGGAGAACATCAAGTGGGCCCGAATGAAAATCAAACCAAGTAAGTCTCGAAGCATCTCCATAGTTAAGGGGGGTGCTTAGAGACACAAGGTTCTGCATCGGTGACGACCCAATACCAACAGTGTCTGAGCAGCCAGTAAAAAGCCTGGGCAGATGGTACAACGCAAGTCTCAAGGACAAAGAGCAGGTGCAACAGCTAAGGCAAGAAATTGTCAACGGCCTGGAGATCATCAATCAGACCCTACTGCCTGGGAAAACTGAAGCTCTGGTGCCTACAGTTTGGACTCCTTCCTCGGACAATGTGGCCACTGACCGTTTATGAAGCTCCAATAACAACTGTGGAGAAGATGGAGCGAACCATAACTTCATACGCGAAGAAATGGCTCGGTGTCCACGATGTCTAACTAACATCGGCCTCTATGGCAAAGGGGTCCTGGAACTACCTCTCACTAGTCTAACAGAGGAATACAAGTGTTCCAAAGTAAGACTCCAGATGACACTGAGGGACTCTAGAGACAAGACCATCAGTGCTGTTGCGCCGCCCCTAGTAACCGGCCGGAAGTGGACACCATCTGATGCAGTACAGCAAGCTTCATCAGCCCTGAGGCACAAAGACGTCGTGGGGCAAGTGCAGCAGGGAAGAGGAGGCTTTGGCCTTACGACAAGTAAACCAACTTGGCGAAAGGCCACAACATCAGAGCGGAGGACATTGGTGGTTGAGGAGGTGCGGCGACAGGAGGAGGCCGCAAGAAGTGCAAAGGCGGTCTCTCTTGCCAAACAGGGGCAATGGATGCAGTGGGAAGGTGTGGAGCGGAGGAAGATCAGCTGGAAATAACTATGGGAAATGGAATCAAGCAAGATCAGCTTCATCATCAGAGCGACATACAACGTGCTTCCATCACCAAAGAACCTCAATCAGTGGTACGGCGAGGATCCAACCTGTGCCCTCTGCCCAACTCCAGCGAGCCTCAAACACATCATGGTAGGCTGCAAGACCAGCCTCACGCAAGGGAGATACACGTGGAGGCATAATCAGGTATTAAAAAGCCTGGCAACAGCCCTTGAGAACAGGCTGTGTGCGACCAACTCCTTGCCTCCGAGAGCAAGCAACCCCTCCCACTTAAGGGCGACAACCTTTGTCCGAGAAGGACAGAAAACACCTAAACACCCTTCCACTAGATCAGAAGAAGGAAACCTATGCAGGGCCCGTGACTGGAGGATGCTGGCGGACATCGGCCGACAACTAATCTTTCCACCTGAAATTGCTTCAACCAACCTCAGGCCAGATTTGGTGTTCTGGTCCCTTTCACAGAAGACTGCTTACATCATAGAGCTCACAGTTCCATGGGAGAACTCTGTTGTGGAGGCCTATGAGCGTAAGAAGCTGCGCTACACAGAGCTTGCAGCAGAGGCAAGGCAGCGTGGCTGGAACATCAACGTTTATCCAGTTGAAGTGGGATGCAGAGGATTTGTTGCGTCTTCTACCATCAGACTGCTGAAGGAGCTTGGAATCCACGGTCAGGCTCTGCAGAAGACCATAAGATCACTCTCAGACGCGGCTGAAAGAAGCAGCTGTTGGATTTGGCTCAAGCGGAAAGACCCATGCTGGGCCCCAAATGCGTCATGGTGAATCTTTGAGGCAGTTTGACACGGGACACACGCTGAGGGGTGATCATCCTGCAGCGGGCCGCCCTTGTGGAGGGTATATAGTGATAAAAGGCCGAAACACCCAGTGATGCAAGGGTACACTACTGATGATGTGCACAAGGGACTTCTTAACATCTAGTCCTGTGTATTTGATTCTGATTTCAGGTCAGGTCGTGGGTAGAATTACATCTCCGAACAAAGATTTGAAAATTTTCTTTTTTAAGGGTCTTTTTCTCCTATTTCTACTTTCTACTTTTTCTTGTCTCATATACACACTTCACGTTTTTCTATTTTCTACTATCTATTTTTCCTTTTTCTTTTCTCCATCTCTTGTCTTTTTTTACTTCCTTTTCAAAAACATAAAACTAGAGGCTGTACATAGAATCTATTACGTTATGACATAGTTGGCACCTAAAATTAGGTGCCACTGTGTTGTTTTGTACTGCATTAGCTTCTAATAAAATAAAAGTATAAAAAAGTTAAAAAAATAAAAATAAAAATAAATAAATGACTTGGATGTAAATGTAGATGGGTTGGTTAGTGTGCAGATGACATGTGTAGGAAGGAACTGCAGATGGTGGTTTACACCAAAGAAGGACACAAAATGCTGCAGTAACTCAGCGGGACAGGTAGCATCTCTGGAAAGAAGAAATGGCTGACGTTTCAGGTTGAGTCAGGGGATATGGGGAGAAGGCAGGAACGGGGTCCTGATTGGGGATGATCAGCCATGATCACATTGAATGGCCGTGCTGGCTCAAGGGGTCGAATGGCCTACTCCTGCACCTATTGTCTATGGAGACCCTGAAGAAGGGTCTTGTAGTGGCCATTTAAGCTTAACTCAGTATGTTTTAATTATAACAAGTTACCTTTAATTTTATCTGCCTGGAATTATGTGGGTGGGATTTATATGTAGTCTGGGGCGTGGTTTGCAGCTGGGATTCTGGCGCAGACTCCCAAGGAGTTTAGTTTATTTGATGAAGATCGGGGGAGAGACATGGTTTTCGACCATGACCACGAGTATGATAGAAACGTACTTATACAAGAAGAAGCTTTGATGAATTATCTTATTGCTTTGTACTGCAATAAAGAAACTATTAATCAAGAGACTGTTTCGGGAATATTCATCTTTCGACGGCATTGAATGTCTCACGGAGGGCTCATGGGTGCGTATAGATTACCTTCTGATGCACGGGTCATCAATTAAAGTGACTATTGAGGGCTAAACCCATGAGACGTCGTAGAGACTGTCACTGCTGGTCTCGACCCGAAACCTCACCCGTTCCTTCCCTCCAGAGATGGTGCCTGTCCCGCTGAGTTACTCCAGCATTTTGTGTCTATCTTGGGTTGGTTATGGAGCTTGCAGATGACACCCAGATTGATAGGGTCTCAGACTCTGAGGAAGGTTGTCAGAGCATAGAGCAGGATAAAGATCAGCTACAGAAAATAGACAAAGAAGTAGTAGATGGAGTTTAATCCGAGTAAATGTAAAGTGGCACATTGGCACGCCCCTCAACAACATTGATGTACAGAGGGGTCCAAGTCCATAACTCCCTCAGTGGCATTATAAGTAGATGGAATAGTAAAGAAGGCATATAGGATGCTTGCCTTCATTGTTTGGGGCACTGAGTATAAGAGTCAGGAAGTCATGATGCAGATTTTGGTGAGGCCACATTTGCAGCATTGCGTGCAGTTCTGGTTGCCCCTTGACAGGAAGGATGTGGTGGCTTTGGAGAGGGTGCAGAGGAAGTCTGCTAGAATGATAATTGGGTTTGGGGTATTACTATAGGGAGAGGTTGGCCAGACTTGGATTGTGTTCCCTGGGACGACAGAGGTTGAGGGGAGACCTGATAAAAAAGTATATAAAATTATGAGAGCCACTGATCAGGTAGAGAGCGAGAACCTTTTTCCTTGTTTAAATATCAAATACTAGAGGGCATAGTTTTAAAATGAAAGTGGCAAAGTTTAAAGGAAAAGTGCGGGGAAAGTTTTATTTTACACAGAGGGTGGTGTGTGTCCAGAACATGAAGTCAGGGATGATGGTGGAGATGGTACACTAGTAACGCAGAGGATTTTTAGACGGGCACATGGATATAGACAATAGACAATAGGTGCAGGAGTAGGCCATTCGGCCCTTCGAGCCAGCACCGCCATTCAATGTGATCATGGCTGATCATCCCCAATCAGTACCCCGTTCCTGCCTTCTCCCCTGACTCTGCTATTTTTAAGAGCCCTATCTAGCTCTCTCTTGAAAGCATCCAGAGAACCTGCCTCCACCGCCCTCTGAGGCAGAGAATTCCACAGACTCACCACTCTCTGTAAGAAAAAGTGTCTCCTCGTCTCCGTTCTCAATAGCTTACTCCTTATTCTTAAACTGTGGTCCCTGGTTCTGGACTTCCCCAACATCGGGGGAATGAATGCATATGTTCAGGCAGATAAGAGTTGATCTTGGCAACATGTTTGACATGAACATTGTGGAACGATGGGCTTGTACTGTGCTGTTCCATGTTCTATGTTCCAAACCCTTCCGATCCATATACTGTACATGTTTAAATGTCATTTGAAAGTTGTAATTATATCTGTTTCTACAGCTTCCTCTGGCAGCTCTTGTTCAAGCTGACAAGATGCTCCAGCTAAAGAACGATTATAGAGACAGAGTGATACAGTGTGGGAACAGGCTAATGGAGTTTAACACAGACAAGTGCAAGGTGTTGTATTTTGGGAAGTCAAACCAGGGCAGGATCTTCACCATTAATGGTAAGGTCCTGGGGAATGTTGCAGAGCAGAAGGTGCCAAGAGTACAGGTACTTAGTTCGCTGACAGCAGTGTCATAGTTAGATCTGGCTTTTGATACATTGGCCTTCATCAGTAAGGTATTGAGTCTAGAAGTTGGGAGTTTATGTTACAACGGTAGAAGACATTGATGCCACGTTTGGAGTATTATGTTCAGTTTCGGTCATCCTGTTGGTAAGCTGGAAAGAGTGCGCTCCAAGGAATAGAGTCCTAGCCTGCACAACCTCTCCCTATAGCTCAGCCCCTCGGGTCCTGGCAACATCCTCGTAAATTTTCTCTGCGCTCTTTTTCAACCTTAATTTGTGGGCTACTCAGAGAGAGTCTCTAGGGGCTAGTGGAGTCAAGGGATATGGGGAGAAGGCAGGCACGGGTTATTGATAGCGGACGATCAGCCATGATCACATTGAATGGCGGTGCTGGCTCGAAGGGCCGAATGGCCTCCTCCTGCACCTATTTTCTATGTTTCTATGTAAGTCACAGTGTGGAAACAGGCCCATCAGCCCCAACTTGCCCACACTGGCCAACATGTCCAAGCTACACTAGGCCCACCTGCCTGCTCTTGGTCCAAATCCCCCCCCAACCTTGGCCCATATCCCCCCTCATGCCTTCTATATTTCTGCTGTGCTGAAGCAAAGCAAGAATTTCATTGTCCTATCTGGGACACATGACAATAAACTCTCTTGAATCTTGAATCCTATCCATGTACCTGTCAAACTGCTTCTTAAACGTTGGGATAGTCCTAGCCTCAACTACCTCCTCTGGCAGCCTGTTCCATACACCCACCACCTTTTGTGTGAAAAAAGTGACCCCTCAGATTCCTATTAAATCTTTTCCCCTCCACCTTGAACCTATGTCCTCTGGTTCTCAATCCCCCTACACTGGGCAAGAGACTCAGTGCAATTACCCGATCTATTCCACTCGATAAATACGTTAAAACTATTGGAATTATATTCACTGATATAAGCTCCACGCTGGTATCCAGTATCAGCACCAAGCTTAGAGGCCACAAAAACACAGACACATTTGTACAAAACCCACTCACATGGCACATTTATCATAAATTAATGTTGTAACAGGCCTTCAAGGCAACAACCCATATTTATATTGCCTTCAGTTTACACAGAGGATCAATCAGATTAAGTGAGAGAAAGAGAGAAAGAGAGAGAGAGAGAGAGAGAGAGTGCCAACAGTGACAGGTCTCTTTCAACACACAGCAACAATAAATGAGTGTTTTGACAAGTAAATGAGATCAACCATCCACTAATGTTATGCCAGTCAAAATCCTCCATTTCCAACTGGTTAGCTAAAAATCAACTACAGTATGGGATATTTTTTCATGTTACAAGCCATGTAAATAGAAACAACTCTCATAACGTCTTAACACGACTTTATATACAGCACCTGGATTTCATTCTGACAGCATCATGTTGCTTTCCACTCCAATGGTTACACTTATGGACCTGTCCCACTTAGGCGACTTTTTAGGCGCCTACAGGAGACTATGTGGTTGCCACGTGGTCGCCGGGGTGTCGCCTGTATGGTCGTAAGTAGTCTCCTCAGTCGCCCAAAGAGTCGTAGCGCCTTTCTGGTCGCCGAAAATGTTTCAACATGCTGAAAATGTTTCAACATGGTGAAAATGTTTCGGCGACAGAGGCGACCTTGGGTTTGACGCCAAATGAGCGCAGCTTGATGTAGGTGCTGTCGTAGGTTATCGCCAGGTTAATGTGGGCAGCCGCCAGGATGTCGTTGGGGGCAGCCAGGGGGTCATCAGTTGTCGCCAGGATGTCGTAGATTGTTGCCGATGCTGACTTAGGTGAATTTCAATGTCGTATTCGCCGGCAGTCGCCTAAAAAATCGCCGCCCATTTGTCCAGTCACCGTTTTTTCGGCGACCTGCTACGACTATGATAGTCGCCGGCAGTTACCGAAAAAAATCGCTAAGTGGGACAAGCCCATTCTGGAAAGAATTTTCTAATTACTCCAAGAGGTTCCTGTACAGTCCCATATTGACTGCACATTTCCTTACCATATCAACCAGGAAGCCTTATTCTATTTCATGCTTTTTAAATATATTGAAATAGCCTTATACCATCATCTCCCTCTGGCCCCAACCTGCTTCCACAACAAAGAAAGACATAAGATGCTGGAGTAACTCAGCGGGACAGGCAGCATCTCTAGATAGAAGGAACGGGTGACGTTTCGGGTCCAGACCCTTCTTCAGACGACCCGAAACAGCACCCATTCCTTCTCTCCAGAGATGCTGCCTGTCCCGCTGAGTTACTCCAGCATTTTGTGTCTATCTTTGGTGTAAACCAGCAGTTCTTTCCTACACTGGCCTTCATCAGTAAGGTATTGAGTCTAGAAATTGGGAGTTTGTTACAATTGTATAATTGTAACATAAACACCTTCAATATTGTCTTAATTTCTTTATCAATTTTCCCCACAGTTCGTTTGCAGTGGTGCCCAGGAAATTAATTCTAGTTCTTGCAGATCCTCAGGTAATTCATGAATGACTTTGTTACTGATTTCTTTGTTCACAGACAGTACCAAATAAAAGTCCCCTCTGGGTCTCAGTCTGAAGAGAGGATCTTGACCCGAAATGTCACCTATTCCATTTCTCCAGAAATGCTGTCTGACCCGCTGAGTTACTCCAGCTTTGTGTCTATCTTAGGAATAACTCATAATGATAATGGTCACATGTGTGTTGCCATTGCACCAAGCATGGTTGGTTTGAATTGTGTAAAATATGTATATTAAATAAAGACTGCTTTATATACAGCAAATTCTAACAAAGAATTTATAATGGGTTTACTGGAACAAGACAAATTAAAGGATCCTGAATGCATTACCTCCTAGCTGGCAAGATTAAACATGTTGCTACTTGCACAGTGGAACATTTACTGAGTAATGAACTGCAATTTCAAATCAAACTCAACTTGGTACGATAGCCAGCACATTCACATATAGTGATTCATCGCAAGGTACCTCACATTAGAGTTACTGAGCAAAGTGTGCCACCAGGCTATAAATGGGAAATTGGGAAAATGACCAACACTGATTTCAACGTCTGTTTTGGAGGAGAAAGAATGAATGAGAGGCAAGTGGCAGATCCAGATCAATGGTAGGCATAGAACCCTGATGAAAATAATACAAACATTGGATTATGGGGAACAATAGGCACAGCCTTTGAAGATGACAACACATTCAAGGATGATCAAGATGCAGAAGCATCTTGTATCTGTGCACATCATGCTCCAGATAGACATTGGGTACAGCCTGATTGGACGGATCCAGGATGGGGAGGAATCTGCCTACAGACAGGAAGTGCCACAGCTGGCGAACTGGTGCCATCGCAACAACCTAGAGCTCAATGCTCTTAAGACAGTGGAATTTATTGTAGACTTTAGGAGAGCTCCCCCTCCCCTCACCTCACTCACCATCAACAACACCACAGTCACATCGGTGGAGACTTTTAAGTTCCTGGGAACCATCATCTCCAAGGACCTTATGAGGGGGGCTACCATCGACTCCACAGTCAAAAAGGCACAACAGAGGATGTACTTCCTACGGCAGCTGAGGAAGCACAATCTGCCACAGGCAATGATGGTCCAATTCTACACGGCCATCGTAGAGTCTGTTCTCACCTTCTCCATCATGGTCTGGTTTGGCTCAGCCACCAAGCACAACACCTGGAGGCTGCAGCGAATCGTCCAATCAGCAGAAAGGTTATTGGCTGCAACCTTCCCTCCATTGATGAACTGTACACTGCAAGGGCCAGGAAGCGAGCGGGCAAGATCATCGCTGACCCCTCTCACCCTGGCCACAAACTCTTTGAATCACTTCCCTCTGGAGGGCGACTCCAGACTGTCAAAGCTGCCACAGCCAGACCTAAAAACAGTTTTTATTCACGAGTAGTTGCTTTACTCAACAGCCAAAAATCTGTAGCCTCCCTTTGATCTGGTATTTGTTGGTTCAAGATTCAAGATTCAAGAGAGTTTATTGTCATGTGTCCCTGACAGGACAATGAAATTCTTGCTTTGCTTCAGCACAACAGAACATAGTAGGCATGATTACAGAACAGATCAGTGTGCCCATATACCATTATATAAATATATACACGCATGAATAAATAAACTGATAAAGTGCAAATAAACAGATAATGGGCTATTAATGTCCAGAGTTTTGTCCGAGCCAAGTTTAATAGCCTGATGGCTGTGGGAAGTAGCTATCCCTGAACCTGGTCGTTGCAGTCTTCAGGCTCCTGTACCTTCTACCTGAAGGTAGCGGGGTGATGAGTGTGTGGCCAGGGTGGTGTGGGTCCTTGATGATGCTGCCAGCCTTTTTGAGGCAGCGACTGTGGTAGATCCCCTCGATGGAAGGGAGGTAAGAGCCGATGATGGACTGGGCAGTGTTTACTACTTTTTGTAGTCTTTTCCTCTACAGGGCGCTCAAGTTGCCGAACCAAGCCACGATGCAACCGGTCAGCAAGCTCTCCACTGTGCACCTGTAGAAATTAAAGAAAGTCCTCCTTGACAAACCTACTCTCCGTAATCTTCTCAGGAAGTAGAGGCGCTGATGTGCTTTCTTAATGATTGCATCAGTGTTCTCGGACCAGGAAAGATCTTCAGAGATGTGCACGCCCAGGAATTTGAAGCTTTTGACCCTTTCAACCATCGACCCGTTGATATAAACAGGACTGTGGGTCCCCATCCTACTCCTTCCAAAGTCCACAATCAGTTCCTTGGTTTTGCTGGTGTTGAGGGCCAGGTTGTTGTGCTGGCACCATGTGGACAGTTGCTCGATCTCTCTTCTATACTCTGACTCATCCCCATCAGTGATATGTCCCACAACAGTGGTGTCGTCAGCGAACTTGATGATGGAGTTCGCACCATGACCGGCTACGCAGTCATGAGTATAGAGTGAGTACAGCAGAGGGCTGAGCACGCAGCCTTGAGGTGCTCCCGTGCTGATTGTTATCGAGGCTGACACATTTCCACCAATACGAACAGACTGTGGTCTGTGAATGAGGAAGTCGAGGATCTAATTGCAGAGGGATGCGCAGAGTCCCAGTTCTGCGAGTTTGGTAACCAGCTTGGAGGGGATGATTGTGTTAAATGCTGAGCTGTAGTCAATGAATAACAGCCTGACATATGAGTTTTTGTTGTCCAAGTGGTCCAAAGCGGAGTGGAGAGCCAGCGAGATCGCATCCACCGTTGATCTGTTGTGGCGGTAAGTGAACTGCAGTGGGTCCAGGTTTTTGTTGAGGTAGGAGTTGATTTGCGCCATGATCAACCTCTCAAAGCACTTCATCACCACAGGCGTTAGTGCCACAGGTCGATAGTCATTGAGGCACGTCACCTTGCTCTGCTCTAGCACCAGTATTATTGATGCCTTTTTAAAGCAGGTGGGAAACTCAGACCTCAGAAGTGAGAGGCTGAAAATGTCCGTAAAAACTCCAGCCAGTTGGTCCGCACAGGATTTTAGAACACGACCGGGCTTGATCAATGGTGCTTGTTCACATGCTTGATCAATGATGCTTTTATCATTAATATCTTATTATTATTAATGTTTAGTGTTTTCTGAGTCATTCGTAATGGTCACTGTCTGTCATTTTGTTACTTGTGGGCAAATTCCTTGTATGTGAATACTTGGCCAATAAGCTTAATTACTTACTTATCTGCTAGAGCTGTGAAGAGTGAGAGGCAATTTACTAACTTATTTATTATGACATTGGATGCTTATCACCCCATCAAGCCAACGCCAGCTTCCAGAAAATAAATATAACCCGTCACATTCCTCCAGGTGTTTCCTTGGATCCTGCTAACGTATTCGTTCTCCGATGCCTCTCAAATCTCCTTTGTTTCTTTCATCTCTTGCCTATACCAGGGATACTTGTTAGAAAGAATGGAAAGAAATAGGGAGAGGGGGAGGGGGAGAGGGAGAGGGAGAGGGAGAGGGAGAGGGGGAGGGGGAGGGGGGAGGGGGAGGGGGAGGGGAGGGGGAGGGGGAGGGGGAGGGGGAGGGGGAGGGGGAGGGAGGGGGCCACAGAACCCCCCCCCCAGTGGCTGGTGGTGGAGGAGATGATAAACAAGCTATTGTTAGGAGGGGGAGAGAGGAATTTGTGAGTGAAGTGGGAGAGGCCGCAGCCGGTGGGGCAGATAGGGGCGTCGCCATCCCGGCCGTGGCATTGACTGACAGAAGAGACCAATCTGCGTGGCGCTGATTGAAGGAATCTGCGCACACACATTTTTTAAGTAAAGTACATTTTATTTATATAGCATGTTTAAATCAGCTCGCGTTGAAACCAAAGTGCTTTACATAAAAGAAATAATAAAGTTTCCGTACATCCATACAAAAAATTAAAAATAAGAAAAATGACACAACACATTATAGAATTCAACATGAACGTCCCCCCACAACAGAATCAACATTTCCACTGTGGGGAAAGGCATCAAAAAGTTTAGTCCTCTTCCTCTGTGAAACAACCGAGATCGGGGCCTACTTGTGTCCTCCGCAGCCAGTCTGATGTTTTCAGGCCCTCTTTGCCGGAAAGCTGGAACTCCGGCATCGGGTGAAAACTCCGCAGCAGCTTGGAAAATGTCTGGAGCGGCCGCTTCCTCCCCGGAGACCGCGGCACCCGTAGTCCTCAGGCCGCATCGGCTGGAGCTCCGACTCTGGCGATCTCGGATCCCCGGCTCCGCGGTGTTCCAAATCCAGCGCCACCCGCGGCTGGACGCCCGCAGCCACAGATCCGCGATGTTGGGAGTCACAGCACTCCGGAGCTTACCGCACGGCGACCCAGTAAGGCATCGCCCGCTCCCTGATGGGGTCCCAGCGCTGTGCCGCCTCCGAAGCTGTAATCCTGGCCGGTCCCGACAGGAAACGCCGATCCAGTTTCGATGGTAGGCCGCGAGGTAGGGGCGAAGAAGCAGCTCCGAGGGAAGCCGCCTCTCCAACCAGGTAGGGACTAGGAAATAAAGTTTCCCCCTTCTCCTCCCCCACCCCCCACATAAAAGACCTCCAACTAATATTTGTTTTTTCTAACAGGACTAAAAATAAAAATAAAAAAAGGGTGAAAGGGCAGACTGCAGGCAGAGCAGCCATACACAACAGCGCCCGACTCCTGCAGTCCGCCATCTTAAGGTTTTTAAACCTCGATAACTTTTACAATATACCACCGATTGTCACGAAACTTGTTGCACTCGCAGCACAGGCGAACGGTGAGTAACATGGCGAAAAATCATAACGCTATCGCGTACCATTCTTGCGCAAGTAGAAAATCCCCGCAGATCGGAATACCACAAGATCAGAGTTTTAGTTAAGAAAAGATAGATTGACATAATGATATGAATAGACAATAGGTGCAGGAGTAGGCCATTAGGCCCTTTTGCCAGCACCGCCATTCATGGCGATCATGGCTGATCATCCACAAAACAGTACCCCCTTCCTGCCTTCTCCCCATATCCTTTGATTCTGCTGTCTTTAATACCACTATCCAGCTCTCTCTTGCAAGCATCTAGAGAATTGGCCTCCACTACCTTCTGAGGCAGAGAATTCCACAGATTCACAACTCTCAGGGTGAAAAAATGTATCCTCATCTCCATTCTAAATGGCCTATCCCTTATTCTTAAACTGTGGTCCCTGGTTCTGGACTCTCCCAACAACGGGAACATGTTTCCTGCCTCTATCGTGTCCAATCCCTTAACAATCTTTGAACACCTCCGCTCGGTCCGCAATAACCAACCCGACCTCCCGGTGGCTCAGCACTTCAACTCCCCCTCCCATTCCACATCCGACCTCTCGGTCCTGGGCCTCCTCCACGGCCAGAGTGAGCAACACCGCAAGCTGGAGGAACAGCACCTCATATTCCGCTTGGGGAGTCTGCATCCTTTGGGCTTGAATATTGAATTTTCTCAATTCTGTTAACCCTTGCTGTCTCCTCCCCTTCCCACCTCTCCCTCAGCCCTCGGGCCCTGGCATTCCCTCTATCTCTATCTCCCTCCCCCACCCCAGTCGCACCAGTTTCTCATTTTCACACCACAAACAGCTTACAATGGCTTGTTCCCTTTATCACCGATACTTTTTTGCATATCTTTCACTCATTGTTCCTTATCTCTCCACATCACCGTCTATATCTCTCGTTTCCCTGATCCCTGACCAGTCTGAAGAAGGGTCTCGACCCGAAACGTCGCCTATCTCTTTTGCTCCTTAGATGCTGCTGCACCCGCTGAGTTTCTCCAGCTTTTTGTGTACCCTTAACAATCTTATATGTTTCGACAACATCCCCTCTTATCCTTCTAAACTCCAGAGTGTACAAGCCCAGCTGCTCCATTTTTTCAATCTATAACAGTCCTGCTATCCTGGGAATTAACCTCGTGAACCTACACTGCACTCCCTCAATAGCAAGAATGTCCTTCCTCAAATTTGGAGACCGAAGCTGCACACAAGACTCCAGGTGTGGTCTCACTAGGGCCCTGTACAACTGCAGAAGGGCCTCTTTACCCCTATACTCAACTCCTCTTGTAATGAAGGCCAACATGCCATTAGCTTTCTTCACTGCCTGCTGTAACTGCATGCTTACTTTCAGTGACTGATGAACAAGGACCCCCAGATCTCGTTGTACTTCTCCTTTTCCTAACGACACCATTCAGATAATAAACTGCCTTCCTGTTCTTGCCACCAAAGTGGATAACCTCACCTTTATCCACATTAAACCATGCATCTGCCCACTCACCCAACCTGTCCAAGCCACCCTGCATCCTCATAGCATCCTCCTCACAGTTCACACTGCCACCCAGCTTTGTATCATCTGCAAATTTGCTAATGTTACTTTTACATCTAAAACATTAATGTATATTGTAAATAGCTGCGTCCCAGCACCGAGCCTTGCGGTACCCCACTAGTCACTGCCTGCCATTCTGAAAGGGACCCATTAATCCCTACTCTTTGTTTCCTGTCTGCCAACCAACTTTCAATCCATGTACCATGTGCTCTAATTTTGCCGCAAGGCTCGGTGCTGGGACCGCAGCTATTTACAATATATATTAATGATTTAGATGAAGGGATTACAAGTAACATTAGCAAATTTGCAGATGACACAAATTATGAGAGCTGTTGATAGGGTAGACAGTCTGAACCGTTTTCCCCCAGGGTGGAAATGACCAACACTAGAGCACATAGTCGTACGGTGAAATGAGGAAAGTTTAATGGAGATCTGCGGGGCAAGTCTTTTTTTCACACAGACAGAGGTGGGGGCCAGGAATGCATGGCAAGGAGTAATTGTAGAGACAGATATGATATTGTGGCATGTAAGAGGCTTTTAGATTGGCATATGGAAGTGCAGGGAATCGGGGGATATGAATCTTGTACAGGCAGAGAAGATCAGTTTAATTTGACATCAGGTTCGGCACAAACATTATGGGCCAAAGGGCGCGTTCTTGTTGTTCTATGCGAGCACTATAACAATTGTATAAGATCAAGTGAGTTGACAGGACCTATTTGCTCTTGGTGGCGTAGTTCATGAAAATATATTGATCTGAAAATTAGAGCTAGACCAGTGAGGAGTGTGGCAAGGAAGAACCTTTACGCATAAAATGCAAGCAGAACTCTAGAGCTATCCTTCATGAAGCTGCTGATGGAACGGAAAACTTCAAAAGAGCTTTTTGTTGATTGAAGGTATTAAGGGATATGGAAGCAAGGCAATTAATTGTAGTTAATGTGCAACTCAGTCACGGTCTCACCTGCTGACCAGCAGACTCAATGTACTGAATGATCCACTCCATTCCCCATGTACACTACAGCCAATGGTTTGCTTCAATGCAAGTCTTTAGAACCAGGAATATTCAAAAATTGAAAGGTGGAGGATTGATTCATCTGCAGCAATTTTAAAGATTCATTTGATAAACTGAGCAATTGTATTTTGCACATCTGTTACTTGTATTTTAGACTGCAATTACAATGAAATCATTTTGAGTTAGTGTACTATTTATCATTTCCACTTTCCGTATGATCCAGAAAGCTTGGGTTAGATTTTAATTCAATAGAGACTAGTTCAATTTGTCAAATACCATTCATATGAATCAACTATTGAGAACATACAGGTGGATAGGGTGGTCAAGAAGGCTTCTGGCATATTGGCCTTCTTCAGTCAGAGTATTGTGGAGTAGCTGGGAGGTCTTGTAAAAGTTATATAGATGTTGTTGAGGCCACGTTTAGAATAGTGTGTTCAGTTTTGGTTGCCATGTTATAGGAAAGATGTTGTCAAGCTTGAAAGGAGTCAGGGAAGATTTACCAGGACGTTACTAGGACTTGTGGGGCTGAGCTATAGGGAGAGGTTGTGCAGGCTTGGGCTTTATATCTTGGAGAGCAGGAAGATGAGGGGTGAGAGGCCGGATGTCAAATAATGATGAGGCAGAGTATAGGAAAGAGATTGAGAATCTCGTGTCCTGGCATCGAGACAATAATCTTTCTCTCAATGTCAGCAAGACAAAGGAGATAGTGATCAACTTCAGGAAGCAAAGTGGTACACATACCCCAGCGCTGAGGTAGAGATGGTTGAAAACCACAAATTCCTAGGAGTAAATATCACCAACCTCTGGACCACCCACATTGAAGGAACAACCAGGAGAGCAAACCAACGACTCTACTTCTTCAGTGTGCTAGGAAGTTCGGCATGTCCCCAACAACTCTCATCAACGTCTAGAGATGCGCCGTAGAATGCATTTTATCGGGATGCATCACAGCTCCCCCCAAGACCGCAATAAGATGCAGCAAATTGTGGACACTGCCCAGACCATCACACAAACCAACCTCCCTTCCATTGACTCCAGCTAGCAAATGATACAGAAGTGTGAAAATGCACATCACCAGATTCAGGGAGAGTTTCTGCCTAACTGTTATCATGTCGCTGAACCATACTACCGCAACTAGAGAATCGTCCTGAAGTACTATCTACATCATTGGGTCCCTCAGACAATTTTTGATCATACTTTACTGGCTTTTTTCATGCACTAAACAATATTCCCTTATCATGTATCTGAACACTGTTAATTTCTCGATTGTAATCATGTATTGTCTTTCCACTGACTGGTTAGCAAGGTCTTCACTGTACCTCAGTACACGTGACAATAAACTACACTGAACTTAGAGGTATGCAAGATCATGAAAGGAATAGATCGGGCAAACGCACAGACTCTTTTGTCCAGAGTAGTGTAATAGAGAGCCAGAGGACTTAGGTTTAAGGCGAGGAGGGTAAGATTTAATAGGAAACTGAGGTGTAACTTTTATTACACGAAGGATGGTGGGTGTATGGAACAAGCTGCCAGAGGAAGTAGTTGAGGCAGGGACTATCGCAATGTTTAAGAAACATTTAGGCAGGTTACATTGATAGGGTAGGTTTAGAGGGATATGGGCCAAAAGCAGTCAGGTGGGACTAGCTCAGATGGGCATGGGTAAGTTGGGCCGCAGGGCCTGTTTTCATGCTGTATGACTCCACGACTCTATATTAATTAAAGTTTACATATTGCTGCATTATCACAAAGAGTTTCTTAGTGCTGATCTACAACATCTATGTGCAACACATCCGTGAACATCAACTCAAACCAAACACAACATGACCTTTTATAATCTCAGCCGCTACACATTGAGCACATAATTGGTTTCTGATACCTGAACAATAAAGAGATATACGAGATTCCCACTTGCAGAAGCCTGCTGTTAGCTAGGTTAATGGTAGTTAGCGTGAACAAGCTGGCACCGGAGAGAGGTGACATTTTGCAAGCCGGAGACCCCCCCCCGCTGTCTATTCATGTTCTGACCTTTTCAAAGCTGTCATCTGCAGCCAGAACTACAGCAGTAGGAAATTAGCATTTACGTCATTTAAATGCTTTAACAATCTTACGATCGCCCCGCGGATTGACCTCCCGGAAGGCTAGCACAACATCCGGAAGCATTACAGTGGCTTCAGCTATGCAGCCAAATGGTAGGGAGACCTTCATTTATAGGGCCTGTCCCACTTACGCGATTTTTGTGGCGACTAGCCGGCACTAGTCATCATCGCAGCAGGTCGCCGAAAATTTTCAACGTTGAAAATCCAGCAGTGACCAGAATAAGGTACGACTCTTTGGGCGACTACTCACGACCATACAGGCGACATGTCGTGGGGCGACGCCTGTTTGGTTGTAAGTAGTTGCCCAAAGAGTCGTTAACGAAGAAACTGCAGATGCTGGAGAATCGAGGGTTACACAAAAAGCTGGAGAAACTCAGCGGGTGCAGCAGCATCTAAGAGGCGAAGGAGATAGGCGACGTTTCGGGTCGAGACGTTTCGGGTCGTTTCGGGTCGCGACCCGAAACGTCGCCTATCTCCTTCGCCTCTTAGATGCTGCTGCACCCGCTGAGTTTCTCCAGCTTTTTGTGTAACGCCCAAAGAGTCGTACCTTTTTCTGGTTGCCGCTGGATTTTCAACACGTTGAAAATTTTCGGCGTCCCGCTGCAACTATGACGGGTGCCGGCAAGTCGCAGAAAAATATTGCGTAAGTGGGACAGGCCCTTAAGACTGCAGCGTTGGATTCTTGAAACTCTCGCTTCTGGGGTCAGAGGTTCCCACCTGCTTCAAATGTTCATATTGCAGCACAACGCAATGCTTTCTATGCTTAGGATGGAACTGAAGACGCTGGTTTACACCAAAGACACAAAAAGCTGGAGTAACTCAGCCGGCCAGGCAACATCTCTGGAGAAAAGGAATAGGTGACGTTTTGGGTCAAGGCCCTTCTTCAGACTGAGTGTCAGGGGAGAGGGAAACGCTTATACTCTCTATGATGCATCTGGAGATGTTTGTAAGTGTCACTGGAGACATGCCAAACCTCCTCAGTCTGCTCAGGAAGTATGCATCGCAGCATGTTTTTGGAACTTCTCCATCTAAGACCATAAGAAATTGCAGCAAATTGTAGAGGCAGCCCAGACCATCACACAAACCAACCTCCTTTCTATTGACTCCATCTATACCTCACTATACCGAAGTGAGCAGCATAATCAAGGCTAAGTCGCACCCTAGCCACTCCTCCTTCTCCCCTCTCCCATCGGGCATATTTAGTTTTAGTATGGTGATACAGCGCAGAAACAGGCCCTTCGGTCCACAGAGTCCGCACCAACCAGCGAATCCTGCACACTAACATTATCCTACACACACTGGAAACAATATACAATTTTTACCGAAGTCAATTAACCTACAAACCTGTACGTCTTTGGAGTGTGGGAAGGAACCGGAGATCCCAGAGAAAACCCACACGGGTCACGGGGAGAACGTACAAACTACGTACGGACAGCACCCGTAGTCAGGATCGCTGAAGGGCAGCAACTCTACGGCTGTGCCGCCCCTTAGCTCCTTCGTCTTGCTGACAATGAGGGAGAGGAACATAACAGGAAATCTTTCTTTACGTACTTCAGCAAAAATATAAACTATACCTGTAATAAAGTTGAAGTCCTCTGAAAATAGCAACTGGGCTACAACACATGCTCTCATTCATTCAGGGCAAGAGATACTTTAAGCTGCTAGCTGCACTTACGATGGAGGTAGATCATCTCCTTAAACTAGTGCGCTCTGAGCTATGAACCTGGTGATTGTTAGGATTTTATAAGACGTTAACCCAGTACGATTTAACCCTAACCTCGTTAGGAGGCACAGTGACACAGCTGCCTTACATCGCCAGAGACCTGGGTTCAATTGTCCCTTGCGTATAGGAGAGAACGATTGTCTGAGTGATTGCTAGTCTGTGTGGACTCGTTGGGCCGAAGTAATGACAACATATGCCTCAGTCAGGACAGTGAGTAAGCTGGAGAAAAGCACACGTTGCCTTTATCCTATGAATGGTCGCAGTCAGAAATTTGGGAGGGGTGGGGATGTCGAAGTTTAGTTTAGTTTAGAGATACAGCGTGGAAATAGGCCCTTCAGTCTACCGGGACCGCGCCAACCAGCGATATTAACACACACAGCGATATAAACATTGTCCCCAGCACACACTGGGGACAATGTTTACATTTACCAAGCCAATTTACCTACATACCTGTACACATTTGGAGTGTGGGAGGAAACCAAAGATCTCGGAGAAAACCCACGCAGGTCACGGGGGAGAACATACAAACTCCGTACAGACAGCACCCGTAGTTGGGATCGAACCCGGGTCTCTGCCGCTGGAAGGCAACAACCCTACCGCTACGCCACTGTGCCGCCCCTCCCCTCTTGGTGAACATGCAAGATGATACACCATGCAGCCACAACAGTGGGATCTTTTAGACTTCAATCATTTCTCAAAAATTCCTATGTGAAACATTTATGTGTCCTTGTCCTCTGCTTATTCAAGAGATCAACCCAGGGTTGCAATGAGCAGTATTGCAATCATCATTTACGCTTGGCAAACTAATGCAGGAAAAGGAGGAAAGATATTTTTACAGTAATCTCAATCGGTATAAAAATAGGCAGAGCAATCTACGGCCTTGTAGTTTGCATTTGGTGATTATTTTGCAAATTTCAAAATGTTCATTGCACACTTCCTGTAATATCACAACAGTTATGATACCGTGTATGAACACAGTTGTAATTTCTACACGGTGAAACCAAAATGTTTAAAAATGGCCTTTAAAAAAACTGACAATGTGCACTTGAACCACATGTGATTTTATTCTATTACAAATCTCAAATTGTGGAGTACAGAGGCAAATAAATAAATGATGGGTCTTTGTCCCAAACATCATGGAGGGCACCGTACATTCATGTGTTATATTGTTAAATGTGAAAACTTTTTTTCCCCCCAGTTTATATGCAAAACAGCAAAGCCATTCAAATACAGAACAAGCATCTTGCAATAAAGGTCTCGTCTCCTCTCAATTTTCTCCAATGTTAATCACCAACAAAATTCAGAAATAGTAGAGCTGCAAAGTACGCGACAGGTACAAAAAATTAAAACAACCTATTTGTGCGAAGGAACTGTAGCAATCTTATCCTTGTGGTTATTTTTGAAATTGTTCACCTAGCCTCCTTCCTAGAACTTGTTTTAAGTTTGCTTCCTGTCTTAAATTGCAATGGCTGAAGATTTGCATTACGACCTGCAAACATTATGCTATAGATTTTTGCATAAAAAATCTCAGATTATGGAAATTTTAAAAGGCAAAATAAGTATTGGGAAGCATGGGGAAATAATACAAATGTCTAAAATGGACCTTGGCACGAATGTATCGGAGTCAAACTCAGAGTCCCTGGAGACGCGAGGAACTGCAGATGTTGTAATCTTGCAAGTGCTGGAGTAACTCAGCGGGTCAGGCAGCATCTCTGGAGGACATGGATAGGTGACGTTTCAAGTCAAGATGTTTCAGGTTGAGACGCTGACCTGCCGTGTTTTTGTTGTAGATTCCAACATCTGCAATTTTTTGGGGTTTCTTTCAGAACTCCCTTGTATTTCAGCTTTCCAGCAAAGAATACTGTGGATAAATAAAGTTCTATCATATCGTATGCTACCATTTTCCTTTCTTCTCACCACCTTTTCCCTTCATTGCAACCCAAAATATGCTTGATTTTCAACTTTACCAACTGTTCCTCTCCCCTCCGAAACTGACTGCCAAACTCGGGACTACCAACATTTTTGTTATCATTTCAGATTTTCAGCAACTGTAGCATTTTAACTTCGAAACTGTATAAGATTTCTTCAAACCCAAATACTTAAGCAGCTGGTGGTGCTCAATGACTTGATCCGCTTGCATTCGGCATATTGAATAAATTGAGCCATTCACATGTTGCAGAGACACCAAGAAGATCCCAATAACCAAAGTTCTTCTGTATTTACCAGTGACGCAGCTGGTAGGACTCACGTTAAAAAAGACCCGGTTCGATCCTGACCTTGGGTGCTGTATGAGTGGAGTCAGCATGTTCTCCCCCTGTGACCACGCGGGTTTCCTCCAGGTGCCCTGTTTTCTCCCACATCCCAAAGACGTGAAGGTTCGTAGGTTAATTAGCCTCCATAAATTGTCCCTAATGCGTGCAGAGTGGTTGCAAAAGCGGGAAAACACAGAACTAGTTTGAACGGGTGATCGATGTTTGGCTTGGATTCAGTAGGCCGGGTGGCCCATTTCCATGCTGCATCTTTCCATCAATCAAAACAATTAAAAATTGAATAAAGACTCCCAGTTGACAGACGAACAGAACAGTTAAGGGATTGGGTAAAATAAATTAACTGAAATGTTACCATTATTTAAATTGGAGTGGGAAATAGATTCAATAAGATAAAAGGTTACTTGACAAATTATATCTGGGAGTTCCACATAGAGAGATTGATTGAATCTTGTAATGGTGGCGGAATGACCTCCACAGGCATTTAGGAAACACATGGATAAAACAAAGGGAAGAGAGTGAAGAATTTCTGGATGAATGAACAAAACAATGTTGAGTGATCTTCAGCATTTGTAATTATCCTAGGATATTATGTTTGCCAATCTTCATTAAAACAAAAAGGCAGGCACAAAGTGCTGGAGTAACTCAGCGGGACAAGCAGCATGTATGGAGAGCAGGAATGGGTGACGTTTCAGGTTGAGACCCTTCTTCAGAGTGAGAGTCAGGGGAGAGAGAAACTCGAGATATGAAAAGGCAAGGTGTTAAAAGGAACTTGTTGGCTGAGGGGAAGGTGACAATGAGGCATACAAACAGTAAAATTAATCAGGGGGACAATAGACAATAGGTGCAGGAGGAGGCCATTCTGCCCTTCGAGCCAGCACCGCCATTCAATGTGATCATGGCTGATCATCCCCAATCAGTACCCCGTTCCTGCCTTCTCCCCATAATCCCCTGACTCCGCCATCTTTATGAGTTCTATCTTACTCTCTCTTGAAAGCATCCAGAGAACTGGCCTCCACCATCTTCTGAAGGCAGAGAATTCCACACTCACAACTCTCTGTATGAAAAAGCTTTTCCTCATCTCTGTTCTAAATGGCTTACCCCTTATTCTTAAACTGTGGCCCTTGGTTCTGGACTCCCCCAACAATGGGAACATTTTTCCTGAATCTAGCGTGTCCAAACCCTGAATAATCTTTATGTTTCAACAAGATCCCCTCTTATCCTTCTAAATTCCAGAGTATACAAGCCCAGCCGCTCCATTCTCTCAGCATATGACAGTCCCGCCACCCTGGGAATTAACCTGGTGGACCTACGCTGCACTCCCTCAACAGCAAGAATGTCCTTCCTCAAATTTGGAGACCAAAACTGCACACAATAATTCAGGTGTGGTCTCACAAGGTACAACTGCAAAAGGACCTCTTTGCTCCTATACTCAACTCCTCTTGTTATGAAGGCCAACATGCCATTCACTTTCTTCACTGCCTGCTGTTGCCATTCGCTTTCTTCACTGACAGTGAAACTAGGGTAGGGGAGGGACAGAGAGAGTGGGAAAGCAATTGTTACTTAAAGTTAGAGAAATCAATATTAATACAGCTAGATTGCGAGCTGCCCAAGCAAAATATGAGGTGCTGTTACTCCAATTTGCATTTAGCCCCACACTGACAGTGGACGAGGCCCAGGACAGAAAGGTCAGTATGGGAATGGGAGGGGGAGTTAATTTGTTTAGCAACTTAGAGATTGGGTAGGCCTAGGTGGACAGAACAAAGGTATTCAGCAAAATGACCGACGAATCTGCGTTTGACCGAGGGATCGCGTAGGCCTTGTGTCCAGCTGTGATCGAATCAACTTTGATCGCAGGGTTTAACCAGATATTATTATTGTCAGTCTAGAATGGAACAAAGGCTACTAATTCCTTTTCACTATGTACTGTCACTTGATACTTGGCCACGGTTACTAATAACCTTACCATCCTCGCACCAGCACATTAGTCTGCAGCAGTTTTTGTTTAGTTTGGAGACATAGCACGGAAACAGGTCCTTCGGCCCACGCAGTCCGCGCCGACCAGCGATCCCCGTACACTAGCACTATCCTACACACCAGGGATAGTTTACAGAAGCCAATTAACCTACATCTTTGTTGCCTGGGAGGAAACCGGAGCACCCGGAGAAAACCCACGATCTCCGTAAAGACAGCATCAAGTCAAGTCAAGAGTCAAGAGAATTTATTGTCATGTGTCCCAGATGGGACAATTAAATTCTTGCTTTGCTGCAGCACAACAGAATATTGCAGTCATAAATACAGATCAGATCAGAGTGTCTATATACCATATAATATATATATATATATACACACATCAGTAAACAGATAAAGCGCAATAGGTTGTTATAGTTCATAGTTTGTTTGAAGTTGTGTTTAATAGTCTGATGGCTGTGGGGAAGAAGTTGTTCCTGAATCTAGATGTTGCAGATTTCAGGCTCCTGCACCTTCTACCTGAAGGCAGCAGAGAGATGAGTGTGTGGCCAGGATGGTGTGGGTCCTGGATGATGCTGGCAGCCTTTTTGAGGCAGCGACTGCGATAGATCCCCTCGATGGTAGGGAGGTCAGAGCCGATAATGGACAGTGGTTATGACTTTTTGCAGTCTTTTCTGCTCCTGGACGCTCAGGTTGCCGAACCAAGCCACGATGCAACCGGTCAGCATGCTCTCTACTGTGCACCTGTAGAAGTTCGAGAGAGTCCCCCTTGACATACCGACTCTCCGTAATCTTCTCAGGAAGTTGAGGCGCTCATGTGCTTTCTTTATGATTGCATCAGTGTTCTGGGACCAGGAGAGATCTTCGGAGATCCATTGTCAGGATCAAACTTGGGTCCCTGGCATTGAAACGGCAACGCCTCTATTCCTTAGAAGAGCACACCAACGCCTCTACTTCCTTAGAAGGCTTAGATAGTTCGGCATATCCCCTACAACTCTCACCAACCTCTACAGATGCACCATAGAAAGCATTTGATCAGGATGCATCACAGCTTGGTTTGGGAACAGCGCCATCCTAGACCACAAGAAATTGCAGTGAATTGTGGACGCAGCCCAGAGCATCAGACAAACCAACCTCCCTTCTATTGACTCCATTTGTACCTCACGCTGCCTCGGCAAGTCCAGCAGCACAATCAAGGATGACTCGCGCGCTGGCCACTCCATCTTCTCCCCTCTCCCATCAGGCAAAAGGTATAGAAGTGTGAAAATGCACACCAGTTTCGGGGACAGTTTCTTCCCAGCTGTTATCAGGCATCTGAATCATCCTACCACAACCAGAGAGCAGTGCTGAACTACTACCTATGTCTTTAGTGATGTTCAGACTACCTTTGATCGGACTTTGCTGGCTTTGCATCGCACTAAATGTTATTCCCTTATCATTTATCTATACACTGTGAATAGATCGATTGTAATCATGTATTGTCTTTCTGCTGACTGGTTAGCAAGCAACAATAAAAGCTTTTCACTGTACCTCGGTACACATGACAATAAACTAAACCAATAGGACAGCAACTCTACCACTACACCACCGTGCAGCCCTGGTGGTGAATCGCTTCACTGAGCTGGTACAACACTCCAGTACTGAGTGCTGTAATTATGTGGGTGACCTTGGAGAAGCTAATGTAAAAACAAGGCCTTCGCTGCTCAGTGAAAAGATGCTCATACACAGTTATGTTGTAGAACAAGGGAGGTCTCAAAACTAAATCAGTATTATAACAGACATCAAAATTACTTCATTGCCATTTGTGAGATGTTGCTATGTGCGAGGTGGCTGCCATGTTTTCTTTAGTGCAACAGTGACTCAACACAGTATTCACCAAACCGCCTTACTGTATAATACAAAGGTATATGTATTTCTGCCTTTCTTCACACTTAAGGTATTCTTTTATTCCCTGCCTAGTAAAAATCCAGAGATAAACCAGATATTAAACCTTCCTTATTCCTACAATAAGTAATTAGCAGGCCACGAGCATGAACCTCATCTGTGAATGCATTCTCCCACTTAGGATACCAGGAAGACACCACCACTGAGAACTGCCACCTCAACACGTGTTCATTTTACATTATGTAGAAAGCAGCCTTTAGCAATGAAAACAAACTGCTGTGACCTATTGCTGACCAGAGACAAAAGATTTTAAAATTTCCAACTCGGCCAACAAATTTGAAATAGGTCAGATCTCCATGGCATTGCCAGACCAAATGTTAGCGATCTTCTCAACCATTTATTCTTTACCGATCGGGTGGTTTTACACGCCAACAAATATTTAAGATCTCAAAATCTGTCCCATTTTAAAAACACGACATTTCACTTCACACAGTCAAATTATCTTGGTATTTATCTTCTCGTTATGTTCTACTAGGCGAGTTCTTATATTTGCGATCCAAGTTTGAAAAATTCAGACATGGGCCATTTACTTTAAACAAAACATTACTCGGAAATAAACCCTGAAAATTCAAGGGCCGTTCACATGCACGCATGAACAGTTTGCATGCACAGCACAGCCTGTAACACTGGGTATTGCGACAGATAAATGAACAAAATCCTTCAGATCATACACAGGAAGCAAGCTGTTGAAAGGGATGGGGACATATTTTACAGTACTCAGTACCAGCAGGCTAGCATGACCTTTTGTGAGAACAGAAAAATGAACAAAGAATAATCACTGTTTGCCATGGTTAAAGATGGTTTATTTGAAATGATAATGAAGATCACTGAGCATTATGATTAATTTAATCGGTGTGACATTGCAGTTACAGATAATTGAACAAAGTACATACCCAGTGCCAGATCACGCAGCAGCATTGAAAATAATGGTGAAAAAATCCGACTTGTCCATAACGGTTCACCACCACAACGCTGTATCCTTTGAAATGAACACAGCTTTGAGCACCACATGAGCAAGGATAGTGTACTGCAGAACCGATCACTGACATTTTACCCGAAGGCATGAAAAAAATTAAAATCCACGTATAAGCTCTTGACACTGCTGCTCTCGACTCGGATCTATCTACATCTTCTCAGTCCTTCAGCTGCTGCTTGTGCTCAGCCACCCAGTCTGATGCTGTCATGCCTGCAGAATCGCAAGCAAGTGATTTCCCTCAGACAGAGATCTTGCACTCTGTCACAACTACCTGACAACCCTCCTCCCTTGGAGAGAGAGGAAACCGTGAAAGGAAGTGGCCAGCCTCACTAAATGCTAACAATTGAACGGAATCGACGTGAAGCAAGATGAAACAATCTTGCATCACGTACAAGCTTGAGACGAACTGGACGTAGAATGGAAAACAATTAGCGGATGGCTCAAGAACCTGCATGCCAGTGCTGAGAAGTGCAGGACTTTCCCTCTGAAGGACCCAGCATAAACATCAGGCATGGATAATACCGCAAAAGTATGTAGGGCATAGGTACCTCGACAACGTCTCGATTCGATAACGCAGCACTTCCCCATCAAACAAATGGCTTGGTCCTTTCTACAGCAGTTTATCGGCAAGTTATGATCTGATGTTTAGAACCAGACGGGGCAATCATGATTAAACTACTGGACGTCATCCAGATCCTTTGACAAACGATCCAAAGGACAGAGCTCAAATTGGCAGCCGTTTTAAATTGAATTAGTAATCTGGAAGTTAAAAATAAACAAACTAGTCGCGAGCAATGATAATCACAATATTACAGGAATGTCATCATAATTCAACTGCTCTACAAATGCCATTCAGTGGAGGAAATCTGCCATCCTTATATGGATTGGTTTACACCTGGCACCTGACACAAATTAGCTGCCTTTTAAGTGCCCTCTGTAACTATCAAGCAAGCCACTCAGTTGTACCATAGCTGCGACATTGAAATGGCAAAATAATAATATAGGATAATTCTTCTCGCATTAACCTCGACTATGAGCGCTCCAAGCCACTTCCAGCTAGTCAGCCATGCAAAGCCCTCCTCACAAACACTGGAGTTAATATTGGGACAGCTATCAAGCAACAATAGAGTTATAGAGTGATACAGTGTGGAAACAGGCCCTTCTACCCAACTTGTCCACACTGGCCAACAATGTCCCAGCTACACTAGTCTCACCTGCCTGCGCTTGATCCATATCCCTCCAAACCTATCCTATCCATGTACCTTACTAACTGTTTCTTAAACATTGGGAAAGTCCCAGACTCAGCTACCTCATCTGGCAGCTTGTTCCATACAACCACCACCCTTTGTGTGAAAAAGTTACCCCTCAGATTCCTATTAAATATTTTCCCCTTCACCTTGAACCTATGTCCTCTGGACCTCAATTCCCCTACTCTGGGCAAGAGATTCTGTGCATCTATCTGATCTATTCCTCTCATGATAGTACAGACCTCTATAAGATCACCCCTCATCCTCCTGCGCTCCATGGAATAAAGACCCAGTCCACACAACCTCTCCCTATAGCTCACACCCTCTAGTCCTTGCAACATCCTCATAAATCCTCTCTGAACCCTTTCAAGCATGACAATATCTTTCCTATAACATGGTGCCCGGAACCGAACACAATACTCTAAATGCAGTCTCACCAACGTCTTATACAACTGCAACATGACCTGCCAACTTCTATACTCAATACTCTGACTGATGAAGGCCTATGTGTCAAAAGCCTTTTTTATCACCTTATCTACCTGCAACTCGACCATCAAGGAACAATCGGACATGGTCATTCTATGAATCAGAGATCAGAGGGGAAATCTATGCTTAGAGCCAATGGATACAAGCGAGATCTAAACTTAATACTTCTCTTCAATGGTATTAGACAGGAAATTGCTAAAGAAGACACAAAGCACTGGAGAACCTCGGCGGATCAGGCAGCATCTCTGCAGAACATGAATAGATGACATTTCAGGTCAGAACCTTCTTCAGGCTTGCGAAAGTTGATTGGAGCAGGTTGTGTGTGGGCAAAGGGACGACCGGAAAGTGTGTTGCTTTTAGCAGTGTGATAAAGAGAGTTCATGGCATACATGTTCCTGTTGGAGTGAAGGACAAGGCAGTAAGGAAGGCTGGACGATGAGAGAAATTGAGGCTCTATCCAGGAAAGAGTAGGCGTCATGATGCAGGTATCGGCATTTGGGATCAAGTGCATCCCTGGAGACGTTTAGGGAACTGAGGAGCATACCTCGGAAGTAAATCCGGAGAACAAAAAGGGGTCCAGAGATGGCTCTGGCAGATTATATCAAGAAGAATGCAAGGAGATTTTATAAGTACACCATGGAAGAGAGGGTAACTAGAGAGAATAGGTCCCTGCAGAAACCAAACAGGTCATCCTCGGCTGCAGGAGATGGGCAATGTCCAACAAGTATTTCTTCTGCTTTTACTGTGGAAAAAGAAATGAATACTGGGAAACTCAGGACAGATAATGGTGATGTCTTGAGGACAGTCCGTATTACGGTCGAGGAGGTGGCTGGAAGACTTAAGACATATGAAGGTAGATACATCTACTGGGCCTGATCAGATATAACTGAGGCTACTGATGGAAGCTAGAAAATAAATTGCAGAAGTCCTGGCTGAGATCTACGAATCGTCATTAGACACGGGTGAGGTGCCAGAAGACTGGAAGGTATCCAATTCTGTGCCTCTCCATAAAAAGAGAAGCAAGGAAAAGCCTCACAACCATAAACCAGTGAGAGATTGACCTGGAATGGAAGGCAGTAATTATAATCAGACATTGGATAAACTTGGGTTTATTCTCACTCTAACAATACTTTAATACAGGAGGCTGAAGAGTAACCTTGCATAGGTTTATAAAATTGAAAGACATACATAGAAACATAGAAAAAAGGTGCAGGAGGAGGCCATTCGGCCGTTCGAGCCAGCACCGCCATTCATTGTGATCATGGCTGATCGTCCCCAATCAATAACCTGTGTCTGCCTTCTCACCATCTCCCTTGATTCCACTAGCCGCGAAAGCTCTTTATAACTCTCTCTTAAATCCATCCAGTGATTTGGCCTCCACTGCCCTCTGTGGCAGGGAATTCCACAAATTCACAACTCTGGGTGAAAACGTTTTTTCTCACTACAGTCTTAAATGACCTCCCCTTTGTTCAAAGACTGTGACCCTTCTGGACTCGGCCAACATTGGGAACATTTTTCATGCATCTAGCTTGTCCAGTCCTTTTATAATTTTATATGTTTCTATAAGATTCCCCCTCATCCTTCTAAACTTCAGTGAATACAAGTCTAGTCTTTTCAATCTTTCCTCAAATGACAGTCCCGACATCCCAGGGATCAATCTCGTGAACCTACGCTGCACTGCCTCAATCACAAGGATGTCCTTCCTCAAATTAGGAGACCAACACTGCACACAATACTCCAGATGTGGTTTTACCAGAGCCCTATACAACTGCAGAAGAACCTCTTTACTCCTATACTGAAATCCTCTTGTTATGAAGGCCAACATTCCATTAGCTTTCTTCACTTTCAGTGACTGGTGTACAAGGACACCCAGATCTTGCTGTACCTCCCTCTTACCTAATATCATGTGCTCTAATTTTAGTCACCAGTCTCCCGTGTGGGACCTTATCAAAAGCTTTCTGAAAGTCTAGATACACTACATCCCCTGGCTCCCCTTCATCCATTTTACTTGTCACATCCCCAAAAAATTCCAGAAGATCATTCAAGCATGATTTCCCTTTCATAAATCCATGTTGACTTGGTCTAATCATTTTACTGCTATCCAAATGCCCCATTATTACCTCTTTAATAATGGACCAGCAATCTTTCCCACCACCGAAATCAGGCTAATTGATCTGTAATTCCCCGTTTTCTCTCTCGCTCCTTTCTTGAAAAGTGGGATAACATTAGCTATCCTCCAATCCGCAGGAACTGATCCTGAATCTATTGAACATTGGAAAATGATCACCAATGCGTCCACTATTTCTAGAGCCACCTCCCTGAGGACCCTGGGATGCAGACCATCCGGCCCAGGGGATTTATCATCCTTCAGTCCCATTTGCCTAACCAATACTATTTCTCGCCTAATGAAAATTTATTTCAGTTCCTCAACCCCCTTAGATCCTCTGTCCTCCAGTACATCTGGGAGATTGTTTGTGTCTTCCTTAGTGAAGACAGATCCGAAGTACCTGTTCAACTCTTCTGCCATTTCCTTGTTACCCATAATAATTTCAACCGTGTCTGCCTTCAAGGGACCCACATTTGACTTTGCTACTCTTTTTCCATTAACATATCAAAAGAAGCTTTTACTGTCCTTCTTTATATTCCTGGCCAACTTCCCCTCGTACTTCATCTTTTCAGCCCGTATTGCCCGTTTTGTTTCCTTCTGTTGTCCTATGAAAGTTTCCCAATCCTCTGGCTTCCGGCTACTCTTTGCTGTGTTATACATCTTTTCTTTTTGTTTTATTCTATCCCTAACTTCTCTTGTCAGCCACGGTTGCCTCCTACTCCCCTAGGAGATATAGTCAAGAGTTTTTTTTCCCCTGGACAGGTATGTCTAAAAGTAAATGGCACAAGTTAAAGGCAGAGATAAGAAATCTAAAGGGAATTGGGGAGGTCTGTTTTTTCCACAAAGAACATGATGATATCTGGAACAAGCTGCAGAAGAGATGGGAGAAGCAGGTACAATTACAGCATTTAAGAGACGTTCAGGCAGGAACTTGGATAGGAAAGGTGAAGAAGATTGCAGGTTGAATGCAGCTTGAATCACATTGGCATCACGGTCAGCATGGGAAGCAGAAAGGGCCCATTTCTGTGCTGTACAATTCCACGTTACAGAATGAAGATTGTACCAGACTCCTCCATTACTATCCCTAGGTACATTCCATCTCACCAACAGGACAGAAGTGAGCAGCCTTGGGATTCCCCAACATTTGCTCAAGAGTCCAGAGAGTCTTATAGCAATATTTCAAACATGGACAGGGAAACATCCTCCTCATGACCATCTAATGTTCCTCCCTCAGCTGATGAATCGCTGCTTCTCCACATTGCGCAACCCTTGGAAGAAACATCAGAAGGAGTCAAAGCAGTCGTGATAGGTAACTTTAATGTCCGACAGGAATACCTTGACAGACCCACCATGATGCGAGTCCTGAAGCACATAACTGCAGCTAGATAAGACTGCGATGTCTGGGTAATTACTATATGTAATGCAATATATAATGTAAATGCCAGTGCCCCTTGAGGCCAAAGCAGAAGCTGGCAAATGTGCCTGTGCCTCATGACTGAGGTCGTGACCTTCTGGAAGTTTCAGTCATTGCAGATTAAACCTATCTTACTCGATGGCGGACGTTTTGTCCTTGTGCTAGTCACAACAGGGCCTTACAGAAGAACATTACATGGTCACAAACTTTACATGGTGTCAGAAGAAAAAAGAAGAAAAAGAATATATATAAGAGGGGCTCAAGCCTCAAGCCTCCATGCAAAGAAAAAGAAAAAGAAAGGCCCAGTAGCCGCCACCGACGATGGTTAGCCACATTCTGGTCACCCCCTTGCAGGAAGGTGGAAGAGGTTTACCAGAATGCTGCCTGCATTGGGGGTTATGAGCTGCAAGGAGAGGATGGACAAACTTGGATGGTTCTCTTTACAACACCGAAGGTTGATCAGAGACCCAATCAAAGTACGTCAAATTATGAGAGGCACGGATACGGTAGACAGTTCAAACCTCTTTCCCAGCGTGGAAACGTCAAAGACTAGAGGGCATATCTTTACGGTGAGTGGGTCAAAGTTTAAAGAAGATTGATAGGGCTTTTTTCTATTTAAACACAGAAATGGGTGTTTGGAACGTGCTGCTAGGGGTGGTGGAGGAGGCAGGTGCGAATGTGGCGTTTAAAAGGCTTTTGGACAGTCATATGGATATGCTCAGAATTTAAGGATAAGGATCATGTGCAGGCAAGATGAGATTAGTTTATCTTGGCATTTTATTTGGCGTATACATTGTGGGCTAAAGGGCCTGTTCCTCTGTTGTTCTTTAGTCTGCTCCATGATGAACGGAAAATAGATAAACTGACTTTATTTCTTTACCTATCCATTTGCGATAGATGTATTTGTTACATTTGTTAAACTGGTTAATACACAGGCTTTTGAGACAAAGTCCATCTTCACACTAAGGACAACCTCAACTACATTTATGTGGTACTAAAAAAAAAATCAAGAATGCAGAAGGACAAGCCAACTGCAGTACTAGACACACTTAAAAATTGGTACCAAGATAGTAAAGTGCAATATCAGACCACTTAATAAAAACATTGCAATAATCAGAGCTAATCTATCTCACAATTAACAGGTCAAATCTAAGCAATGAAGTTCTTCCACATATGGTTAACAGACCCAACAGCTAACAAGAGACAACACCAAAAAAAAATCCCCATCATCAATGAGGCACAATTTGTACAAGACAAGGTTGAGGAAATGAACCACTATATTCAGTTGGAGCTGCCTAGTGGGTGGTCCCCCTCAGCAGCAACCCAAGATCCTCACCATCACAGTAGCCACTCATCAACATATTGAAACAGCAGTGGATACTCGATTGCAAGGCTTGTGGGAGCAGACAACATTCCAGTTATCATGCTAATGACCTGCATTTCAAAAGCCCTATGCAACCTTGCCAATATGCTATCTGCTCTCAGCAATATGAAAAATTGCCCTGGAAAATCCTGAATCTGGAATAAAACTAAAGAGGCTTTGAGAACATCCTCAAAACTATACCTCCGTTCACCTGATAATAATAGTTTCCCAAGACACTACACAGAATAGAATGCCTGTTTTAGGGGTCCATTGGCAGGGATGCAATCAATGTGTCCTGCTTATAGAACGGGCTGAGTATAATTAGGGTGTCAGTGCTATAGAGCGGCTGGGCTTGTATACTCTGGAATTTAGACGGATGAGAGGGGATCTTATTGTAACATATACGATTATTAAGGGTTTGGACATGTTAGAGGCAGGAAACATGTTCCCGATGTTGGGGGAGTCCAGAACCAGGCGCCACAGTTTAAGAATAAGGGGCAAGTCATTTGGAACGGAGATGAGGAAATACTTTTTCACACAGAGAGTTGTGAGTCTGTGGAATTCTCTGCCTCAGAGAACAGTGGAGGCCGTTTCTCTGGATGCTTTCAAGAGATAGTTAGATTGGGCTCTTAAAGATAGCAGAGTCAGGGGATATGGGGAGAAGGCAGGAACGGGGTACTGATTGTGGATGATCAGCCATGATCACATTGAGTGGCGGTGCTGGCTCGAAGGGCCGAATGGCCTACTCCTGCACCTATTGTCTATTGCTGTAGACGATGGCCAGAAGGAGGACACTGGTGTTGATTTACTTTTCCGTCCATTGGTTTTGGAGGATTATATAGAGATAGCATTGCTGGTAGCTTTCCAGTGACTGGAGATGTCTCTTGAACATCTGGGCGGGGCTGGATTTAAAACACCTCGGAGCCTGGGATCCGAGATCGCCAGAGTCGGAGCTCCAACCAGCGCGGCCCGAGGACTTCGGGCACTGCAGTCTCCAGCGAGGGAGCGGCCGCTCCAGACATTTCCATGCCGCTGAGGACTTTTCACCCGACGCCGGAGGCCTCAAATAGGCCCCGACCTCGGGTGGTCTAGGAGGAGGAGGATTGGACTTTCTGGTGCCTTCCCTCACAGTGGAAAGTGTTGATTCTGCTGTGGGGGGGGGGGGGGGGGGGGGGCGTTCATGTTGAATCCTATGGTGTATTGTGTCTTTTTTCTTCTTTTTTATTTTATATGGATGGATGGGAATCTAATTTTTTTCTCTGTAAAGCACTTTGGCATCAACATGATTTGATTTAAAAGTGCTATATAAATAAAATTACTTACTTACTTATTAAGAGAATCAGTCTGAAGAAGGGTCTCGACCCGAAACATCGCCTGTCCATTTTCTCCAGGGATAGAAACATAGAAACATAGAAAATAGGTGCAGGAGTAGGCCATTCAGCCCTTCGAGCCTGCACCGCCATTCAATATGATCATGGCTGATCATCCAACTCAGTATCCCGTACCTGCCTTCTCTCCATACCCCCTGATCCCCTTAGCCACAAGGGCCACATCCAACTCACTCTTAAATATAGCTCACTCTTAGCCTGACTCGCTGTTACGCCAGCACTTTGTGTCCATTTCTGTCTATAGTAGTCCAAGTCTCAGAAGCAGGCGGGAGGGCTACCCAGATGACGACATGTTTTGTGCTGCGTTTAAGGTCTTGATCTTCAAGCAACTATTTTTCAGTCAGCCATATTCTGTGCTGGCTCAATTTATTTGTGCATTTCATCATTAATATCTATATCTGCCTCAGGATGTTGCTCCCAAGATATGAGAATTGGTAAACATTTCCCAGGGTCTCATAATCAACCTTGATTATATGAGATAGACACAAAAAGCTGGAATATCTCAGCTGGTCAGACAGGAATAGGCGACATTTCAGGTCTCGACCCAAAACGTCACCTATTCCTTTGCTCCAGAGGTGCTGTCTGACCCGTTGAGTTACTCTTGCTTTTTGTGTCTGTCTTCGGTTTAAACCAGCACCTGCAGTTGCTTCCTACACTTTTTTTATCGGAGGATGACATTGGCAATGGGGGCAAGGTTGGTGGAAGATCTCTGCCTTATGGACATTGAGTGAAACTACACCCTCCCCTATGCATTAGTGAACAAGTTTTTAATGTTGACTTTGAGCTTGACCTCCTATGACAACTTGACAGCTGTGGATGGAATGACTTGGAATTGGTTGAATATTTTCCCCATTCACTTCATTCCAGCCATGTAAGGAATGCATTAGGATTAGGCCTCAGGTCTCCCTAGATGTCTTTAAAACTATTTTGTTCTTATATACACTGACTGCAATCTTGCTTAAGAAAGAACTGCAGATGCTGGAGAAACTCAGTGGGTGAGGCAGCATCTATGGAGAGAAGGAATTGGCGATGTTTCGGGTCGAGACCCTTCTTCAGACTGATGTCAGGGGAGGGGTAGGACAACGAAAAAATGAAAGCAGAGACAATGGGACTAGTGGGATGAAGAGAGAGAGCAAGGGCTACCTGAAGTTAGAGAAGCCAACGTTCATACCGCTGGGGTGTAAACTACCCATGCGAAATATGAAGTGCTGTTCGTCCAATTTGTGCTGGGCCTCACTCTGGCAATGGAGGAGACCCAGGACAGAAAGGTCAGATTGGGAATGGGAGGGGGAGTTGAAGTGCTGAGCCACTGGGATATCAGCTTGGTTAAGACGGACTGATCGGAGGTGTTCAGCGAAACGATCGCCGAGCCTGCGGTTGGTTTCACCGATGTAGAGAAGTTGACACCTGGAACAGCGGATGCAGTAGTTGAGGTTGGAGGAGGTGCAAGTGAACTTATCTGCCTTACCTGGAAAGACTGCTTTGGTCCTTGGATGGAGTCGAGGGGGGCGGTAAAGGAACAGGCGCTGCATCTCCTGTGGTTGCGGGGTAAAGTACCTGGGATGGGGGTGGTTTGGGTGGGAAGGGACGAGTTGACCGGGGAGTTTCGGAGGGTCTCGGTGGAGATGGGAAGATATGGCCAGTAGTGGAATCCCTTTGGAGGTAGCAAAAATATTGGAGGATAATATGTTGTATACGACGGCTGATGGGGTGGAAGGTGAGGACAAGGTGGACTCTGTCCTTGTTACAAGAGGGGGGGGGGGGGGAGGGAGTTAGAGCGGAGTTGAGGGATATAGAGGAGACCCGACTGCGAACCTCATCTATAATGGAAGAGTGGAACCCCCGTTCCCTAAAGAATGAGGACATCACCAATGCCCTGGTATGAAAAACTCGTCCTGGGCCCAGATGCGGCGTAGACGGAGGAATTGGGAGTAGGGGATAGAGTCTTTACAAGAAGAAGGGTGGGAAGAAGTGTCGTCAAGATAGCTATGGGAGTCAGTAGTTTTGTAGTATATGTCGGTCAATAGTCTATTTCCCGTGATGGAATCGTTGAGATCTAGAAATGGCACGGAGATGTCGGAGATGGTCCACATGAATTTGAGTGCAGATGGAAATTAGTGGTGAAGTTAATGAAGTCAGTGAGTTCTGCATGGGTGCAGGAGGCAGCACCGACGCAGTCGTCAATGTAGCGGAGGTAGAGTTTGGGGATAGGGCAGTGTACGCTTGGAACAGGGATTGTTTGATATACCCTACAAAGAGGCAGGCATATCTGGGGCCCATGCGAGTTCCCATAGATATGCCTTGGATCTGGAGGAAGTGGGAGGAATTGAGGGAGAAGTTGTTGGGGGTAAGGACCAGCTCTGCTAGGTGGAGGAGGGTATTGGTGGATGGAAATTGGTTGGTTCTGTGGTCAAGGAAGAAACGGAGGGCATTAAGACCTTCCTGGTGGGGGAATGGAGGTGTAGAGTGACTGGACATCCATAGTGAAGATGAGGGAATGGGGTCCTGGAAAACAGAAGTCATTGGAGAGACAAAGAGCGGTTGAGGTGTCTTGGACGTAGGTATGGAGGGATTGGACCAGGGGGGATAGGATGGAGTCATGGTATGTGGAAATTAATTTGGTGGAGCATGAACAAGCAGAAACAATGTGTCTGCCAGGACAGTTCTGTTTTTAAGTAATCAGTTCATTTTGAGGTTTGATGAATAATATATCCAAACTTTCACGCACAACTAAATTAATCTCACAAAAACAGATGGAATTGATTTAACGTCATTTGCTATCCCATTCCCAGTGTATTTGGAATTCAAACAAAAGGTCATGTCATTAGTGATAGGAGTAGAATTAGGCCATTCGGCCCATCAAGTCTACTCCACCATGGCTGATCTATCTCTCCCTCCAAACCCCATTCTCCTGCCTTCTCCCCATAACGTCTGACACCTGTACTTATCAAGAAGTCACTTGACAGCAGGGAAGCAGTTTGAAGGCAGGGTTTCCAATTGAAAACAAAACAGACATTATGTTAGCACTTTCACCTCAAGAACGGAAATAAGCCGAGGAAGTGAGCAGCCACAACTTTGACAGTGACAGGAGATACTGGCCGTGGAAATGGCAAAAGCAAATGATGAGATCAACAAAGAATCGTTTCACCCGAAAGAGCCAGGAGGGAAAAGGGGAATGCTAGTTAAAGAAGCACAGGGGAGACGGTGGGAAAGAAAAAAAGAAATAGAAGAAAGATGTGATGCTAGTGCAAGCAAAATTAATTTCTGCTGTGAGATTAAGGGTGCAAATACAAAAATAACAGGAAGGTTAAAAGGACAAAACAAGTCTGCTATGAGTGGTGTGTCACAGGGATCAGTACTGTAACTTCTTATATTTAAAGGAGAGAGAGAGAGAGAGAGAGAGAGAGAGAGAGAGAGAGAGAGAGAGAGAGAGAGAGAGAGAGAGAGAGAGAGAGAGAGAGAGAGAGAGAGAGAGAGAGAGAGAGAGAGAGAGAGAGAGAGAGAGAGAGGAGAGAGAGAGAGAGAGAGAGAGAGAGAGAGAGAGAGAGAGAGAGAGAGAGAGAGAGAGAGAGAGAGAGAGAGAGAGAGAGAGAGAGAGAGAGAGAGAGAGAGAGAGAGAGAGAGAGAGAGAGCGAGAGATAGAGAGAGAGAGAGAGAGAGATTATATGGTTAAAAATAAACTATATATATATTATATATAGAGAAGGAATGGGTGGCCCATGGAGGAACTCCAGCATTTGGTCTCTTTATTAAAAAAAGTGTATCGTATATAGCTGGAACCTTACAAGCATTGATGTACAGAGAGATATTGAGCTGCATGTCCTTAACTCCATGAAAGTAGCAACACTGGTACATAGGATAGGAAGGAAGGTGCAAGGCATACTTGCCTTCATGACTTGGAGTATTTGGTAGAAAAGTTAACAAGTCAGGTTGCAGATTTATAAAATTTTAATTAGGTTACATTTGGAGCATTATATGCAGTTATGGTCACCGCATCACAGAATGGATGTGGGAGCTTTGGAGTGGGCCTGGAAGAGGTTCCCAAGAATGTTGCCTGGATTAGTGTGTATTAACTATATGGACCGGTTGGATAAACGGGGAACTGTTTCTCTGGAGCATCAGAGGAGACCTGGTAGAAGTTTATATCATGATGATAGGCACAGATAGGGTACAGTCATTTATCCTAGTGTGGAAAAGTCAAATACTAGAGGTTGTAGCTTTAAAACGATGGGGATAAAGTTTACAAGAATTTTTTTTTCCCCCTCACATAGAGAGTGATGGGTGCCTAAAATAACCTGCCAGCGGAGATGGTGGAAGCAAATACAACAACATGATTTAAGTGGCTTTTAGACAGTCACGTGTACAGGCAGGGAATAGAGGATATAGACCACATGTAGATAGATAGGAGAGATACAAAGTGCTGGAATAACTCAGCGGGACAGGCAGCATCTCTGAAGAGAAGGAATGGGTGGCATTTGGGTAGAGACCTTTCCCAGACTCTGAAGAAGGGTCTCGACCTGAAACGCCACCCATTCCTTCTCTTCAGAGATGCTGCCTGTCCCAGTGAGTTACTTCAGCATTTTGTGTCTATCTTATGGTGTAACCAGCATCTGCAGTCCCTTCCTACACATGAAGATAGATAGGTTTAGTTTAAATTGTTATAATGATTGGCAGAGACATCAGGGACTTCAGGCATAGAAACATGGAAGGGAGTACAGAGAAGGTTTACCAGACTGATTCCTGGGATGGCAGGACTTTCATATGAAGAAAGACTGGATAGACTCGGCCTGTACTCGCTAGAATTTAGAAGATTGAGAGGGGATCTTATAGAAACGTACAAAATTCTTAAGGGGTTGGACAGGCTAGATGCAGGAAGATTGTTCCCGATGTTGGGGAAGTCCAGGACAAGGGGTCACAGTTTAAGGATAAGGGGGAAGTCTTTTTAGGACCAAGATGAGAAAAACATTTTTCACACAGAGAGTGGTGAATCTGTAGAATTCTCTGTCACAGAAGTAGTTGAGGCCAGTTCATTGGCCATATTTAAGAGGGAGTTAGATGTGGTCCTTGTGGCTAAAGGGATCAGGGGGCATGGAGAGAAGGCAGGTACAAGATACTGAGTTGGATAATCAGCCATGATCATATTGAATGGCGGTGCAGGCTCGAAGGGCCAAATGGCTGCTCCTGCACCTATTTTCTATGTTTCTATGTCTGAAGTCCCTTTCCTGTGCTGTACTGCTCTTTATTCTAAAACACCAAGTGAAGCAAATGGCAACACAGACTAAGTCAACCATTAATTTTGTTTTTTTAATTCATGGCATATTTCATAATTGCCAGAAATTGCTGGCCAATTTGCACACTAATAAGTATGTCATGAACAAGCCGTGTATTAAGATATATCCCATCGTTCACCACATGATGCAGGACAGCAATGTGTGCAAGATAGATACTACAAACTACTTTGCGCAATTTTTTTTTAATTGGTTCCCAAAAGTCAGAAGTGTGGGGAAATAAAAAGGCATAAAGGATCTCATAGAAAATTAGACCAGAATGCTGGAGTAACCCAGACATGAGAATTAAGGGACAGAGGTTTCGGGGTAACGTGAGGGGGAACTTCTTTACTCAGAGGGTGGTGGCTGTGTGGAATCAGCTTCCAGCAGAAGTGGTGGAGGCAGGATCGATTTTAACATTTAAGAGTAAAGTGGATAGGTATATGGACGTGAAGGGAATGGAGGGGTATGGTCTGAGTGCAGGTAGATGGGACTAGGGGAAAACAAATGGTCGGCATGGACTGGAAGGGCCGAGAGGGCCTGTTTCCGTGCTGTAATTGTTATATGGTTATATGGTTATAACCCAATGGCTCAGGCAGAAGCATCTCTGAAGAAAAATAATGTGATGTTTTGGGTTGAAAATACAGGTGGGGAGGGGGTTTGGGGGTGAAATAAACTGGAGGTGAGAAAAGGCAGTACAAATTGAGGTCGGCAACACATGACCTCGGAAAGAGTGGACCCCATAATGGCCCATTGTTGGCTGGGGAAGGCGTGATAACAAGATGGATACAAGTATGCAAACAGTGAAACTGGGTGGGGGAGGGGAAGTGAAAGGAGTTACGTGAAATTAGAGAAATCAGCGTTCATACCACTGGTTTGTAAGCTGCCCAAGCAAAATATGAGGCGCTGTTCCTCCAATTTGGATGAAGCTTCACTCTGACAGTGGAGGAGGCCCAGGACAGAAAGATCAGTATGGGAATGGACAAAGGAGTTTAAATGTTTGGCAACCGGGAGATTGCGGAGGCCAAGGAGGACTGGGCCTAAGTGTTCAGCAAAACGATCGCCAACTCCATGTTTGGTCTTGCCGAAATATAGCAGCCCACACCGGGAATAGTAAATGAGGTTGGAGGAGGTGCAAGTAAGCCTCTGCCTCACCTGAAAGGACTGTCGGGGTCCCTGGATTGAGTTGAGGGAGGAGGTATATAGAAAATTGTCCAACTGAATGAAGGAAGTGCTAGCAACATACCAGACAAACATTAATGAAGTTTTGGTATAAACAGGAAATGGTGTGACTACTGTTAATCATTCAATTTCAACTAATGTACGACGTGCTTTCTGAAGAGGTTTAGGCATTGAGGAAAAGATTCACACACTGCTTCGACATTTTCTACTCTGTCATCAAACCAACTCCATTTTATATGCGCATTTATATTTGATGTGATAATCTTTTAGTTATTCTCCATATGTGTACCTTATAGATGAACACACAATACATGCAAAAAATTACATTGTACCTCCATCATCAATTTTAGTTTTCTTCCACAAATCACAATGCAAGATCCTAATGTGTAGTAAGTACACTGATTCTGGAGATTGTTCTCGAAAGCAATGGTCTTAAGGTTAGTTACTGCAATACATAAAGAGCAGTATGGCAGGGCACTATTGGAGCTGATGCCTCACAACTCCAGCAACATAGTATCAGTCCTGACCACCACTGCTCTTTGGGTGGAGTTTGCAAGTCCTCCTTGTAATGGTTTGGATTACATCCAGTTTCCTCCAAAATATCAAAGATGCACAGGTTGGTACGTTAATTGATCACCGTAATTTGCCTTTAGTATGCGGATCAGCAGTAGAATCTGGAGGGAGTTGATGAAAATGTGGGAGAATATAAAACAAATGGAATTGGCGTTGGTTTAATACATATACACTGTATGGTTTGATGGTGGGCAAGGACCCGAAGGGCCAAAGGGCTTCTCTCCATGTTGTATGGCTCTCTGGGTCTATCTATTCTAAGTAAAATAATACATAACTGTTTAATTATACAATATGATAACATTTAAAATGTGAACAACAAATATACACAAGCAAAACATTACAACACAAGTATAATATTTTAAAACAATAATAACAAATTTGAATAATTAATTTTATTATAGTTTTCCTGCTTTGGTTGCCCTTGATCTAATTACTTCACTGCACCTGTTACCATATTGCGTTACACTACTCAATTCTGTCTCGAGTGAAAAAGCAGTGGCATGTGAGAACGTGCAGGTCTACAATGCTAGAAATGAAACTAAAGATTTTATGCGCTCTCTATATTGGAATCCAATTGAATCAGTCCAAAATATAATTCAGCTCATTCACATTCAAATTTTGTCAGGTTGATTCATCAGTGGCAACATAATAAAGTTACTGCCTAAGAACTGCAGCATTGCTTCAACTTTCTAACTGAATGAAGCAGGGATTGACAAAATGAAAATCTCAACTGCGCTAACCCATATTACCACCGATTAACACAGTCTGAAACCAGATACTGGTTGTTAAATAAATCACCATATGTACAACTACAGGAAACATCAGGAAGGATGTGGTAGCAAAGAGACTGCATAAAAGATGCACCAGTGTGTTGCTTGGAACAGAAGGGAGAGTTTGAGAATGTTTTCAATAAGCGAGATCGGTATTCCGAAAAACGCAAGGAATCATGGGATTAGTGAAAGGTCACTCGCGATAAACTCGCCGGCAAACGTGCCGCCGCATGCACACAGACGCGCGCCCCATCTGCAGCCACGATCGAGCCCAGGCCTACGGCGCTGCCGAACCACCATTGCAATATTCCCTGTCTCTCGCTCCCCCCTCCCCAGAGTGCCCCATCCCCTGGACAAAGGGGACACTGGCCCACTGCCGCCCAGACCTACAGCGAGTGCGGAGAAGGAGAGCCAACTCCAGCCTAACTCTGCCCATCCCGCCAGGCCAACCGACAGTCCTGGACCGACGGGACACCGGCCCGCCGCAGCCAGCACGGAGAAGAAGCGCCAACTCCAGCTCAACGCTGCCTGTCCCACTGGGTTAACCGACAACCCTGGACTGACAGAACACAGGCCCGGAGCAGTGGAGCTAGCGCTTCTTCTCCGCGCCGGCTGTAAGCCTGGGCCGCCATCGCAACGGGCCGGCACCCCGCCAGTCCAGGGCCACCAGTCAACCCGGCGGAACAGGCAGAGCCGAGCCAGAGTCAGCGCCTACTCTCCGCGCCGGCTGCAAGCCCGGGCCGCCACCACAACGGGACGGCGCCCCACCAGCCCCGGGCCACCCCCGGACAGAGACGGAACACCCGGGAGGGGACGGCTCAACAGCGCCTGCAGTTCTGGAGACCTGGGCCCGATCCCAACAACGGACGAAACGCAGGTCTGCACCCACACAGCAGCACAGCCGCCGAGAATGTTTATCGCGAGTGACCATGACCAGGGCATGCACAGTCGGAATACCGAACTCGCTTATTGTGATGGATACCTGCAACAGAACAACGAAACATGGAGAGATTAAATAAGCAGAGTTCATTCTCACTGGAATGTAGGAGGTCAAGTGCGAAACATTGAGGTACTTAAAATTATGAAGGGCAGAGATCAGGGGTCGGCAACCTACAGCTCCCGGGCCCATAACCTGAAATCATCCGGCCCGTAGACGGATTTTGTTTCCCATATTCATCCGGTCCGCCGAGCACCCGACCCGAGCACCGCACCGCACCCTGCGCAAAGCTGCTGGCACGGCCACGCACCTACTGTGAACACGTTTAAGAAAGAACTGCAGATGCTGGAATAATCGAAGGTAGACAAAAACGCTGGAGAAACTCAGCGGGTGAGACATGCAAGGATTGCATGATGCTGCCTCACCCGCTGAGTTTGCCCAGCCTTTTTGTCTACCTTCTGTGAACACCTGATTTGATGACTGCCATCCGGGGCGGGATCCATGTGTACACGTGATAGATGTGGCCCGCCATCAGCTCACAGACATGCGTCCCGGCCCCTATGCAGAACAAGGTTGCCGACCCCTGGCATAGATAGTCATATATTTTTTGCCAGAGCAGGTGGGAGGGCATAAATGTAAAGAGGATCTGAGGGATAGGTTCTGCACACAGAGGGAGTTGAATATCTGGAACACGCTGCTAGAGAAGGCGGATACAATTGCAATGCTACAAAGACAATTGAACAGGTACTTGGAAAGGAAAGGTCTAGAGGGATAATGTAGGCAAATGGTATTAGCCTAATCCTAGTGTGGGCAAATGGGATTAACGAAGACAAGGACCACAGTGGGAATTGGCAAATCTGGCTAAAAGGGCCCATTTCTCTTCTGCGCAATTCTAACCAGCTCTAAAGTCAAACCAGAGCAAGCACACAACCCAAAATGTCCATTAAGCCAATACTTTGATACATAAAATTCTTTTAACTGCAGTTCCACCACCGATTTTATGCAACACTCGGTTCCAGAGCCTTTCTGGATTACCCTTTTTGACGGACAAACAGAGATACGGGCCGGGAAAATCGGTTGCGGAAGTCAGCTATGGGAACGGATCTACCAGCTCTGGCCAGGATGGAGTTCCAGGATATCGGCCAGGGGAGGCAAATTCATCCCGCCGATTGGCACAAAAGTCCCGATGAGGTCGAGATTGGCCATCTCAACCGGCCTAGGCGCCACGTTGTCAGGAAGGTTTATGGGGAGGGGGATTTTGTCCAGATGAAAGGGGGGGCTAGACCACCTGATGCCGGCAAATCGGTGGTGGACCTGTACTTACTGAACAAATACTTAGATTTATTCAGCCACATCAGACTTGTTTGGCACTTTTCAAATCGTGAAGATATTGTCGTTCATGATATGCAAATTATGCTGGCAAGATATTTTAGGCTTGTCAAATAGTGTTGATTTCTATTCTAGGGATTACATCTTAATTCCTTTTACCCCATAAATTATCCCATTTCAGAATGGTGATGTGAGAGAGGGAGGCAGAGATGGAAAATGTTACTTTTATATTTTAGAAAAATTCCTTTCTAAACCCCTTTACCCCTTCTCTTTTATAAAGGTTTGGCCACCTGATTCAGTATTGCAGCATGATGCCCAATTCTCTCTACCAGCAACAGTTTACTTCATAAAAAGTCATAATTTAAATGTAAACATCCACCAACTGTCACAGGCAGGTTGAGGTGAGATGGTGGGGATGGAGAAGAGAGAAAGTGAATCCTAGGAAAGATATTGTCAAACTTGAAAGGGTACAGAGAAGATTTACGAGAATGTTGCCAGGGCTACAGGGTCTGAGCTATAGGGAGAGGTTGGGTAGGCTGGGTCTCTGTTCCTTGGAGCGCAGGAGGATGAGGGGTGATCTTATAGAGGTGTATAAAATCATGACAGGAATAGATCAGGTAGATGCACAGAGTCTTTTGCCCAGAGGAGGGGAAATCGAGGACCAGAGGGCATGGGTTCAAGGTGAAGGGGAAAAGGTTTAACAGGAATCTGAGGGGTAACTTTTTCACACAAAGGGTGGTGGGTGTATGGAACAAGCTGCCAGAGGAGGTAGTTGATGCTGGGACTATCCCAACGTTTATGAAACAGTTAGACAGGCACATGGATAGGACAGGTGTGGAGGGATATGGACCAAGCACAGGCAGACGGGACTAGTGTAGCTGGGACATGTTGGCCAGTGTGGGCAAGTTGGGCCGAAGGGCCTGTTTCCACACTGTATCACTATGACTCTAAATGGAAAAGCAGGTTGGATGAATAGTTTGGTTGTTGACAAAGAAATGGAGAATAATTATTACCTTTTTCTCCAAAGCAAGAGAATCATTAAGAGATAAGTGGAAGCAGATCAGCTAAAGAACCTAAAAACCTCACAAGGTCATAAGTAATAGGAACAGAATTAGGCCATTCGGCCCATCAAGTATACTTTGCCATTCATTCATGGTTGATCTATCTCTCCCTCCCAACCCCATTCTCCTGCCTTCTCCCCATAACCCCTGACACCCGTTTTAGAAGATTCTTAGAGCAGCACAGAGGAGATATTTGTACATAGAGAAAGAGGTCCAATCTCCTAATAGACCGAGAGAAATCTTCAATTAAATTTCAAACATGCATTCAACGTTAACAAAGGGAGTGTTTTATACCATACTCTCGTCAACAGGATTCAAGGAACCATTGCCTCCCCCACTACTTTATAGCTTTCAGTAGATTTTAAGTGCAAACCTAGATAACCTTAGTTCAGACAACTGGAAAATGAGTTGCAAATTTGTTACTTTCTCCACTGCTACAAAATTTAATGCTAATATCAAGCAGCATCTTCATGTCCAAACACCAACAAAATGGATAAAATAAAAACAAAGGGCTAGAGCAGGGGTGGGGAACCTTTTTATGTTGGAATGCCGCATTAAGTTAGCTGTAATCTAATAAAGCCGCATCCATAAGAGTTGTGAATTTGTGGAATTCCCTGCCACAGAGGGCAGTGGAGGCCAAATCACTGGATGGATTTAAGAGAGAGTTGGATAGAGCTCTAGGGGCTAGTGGAGTCAATGGATATGGGGAGAAGGCAGGCACGGGTTATTGATAACGGATGATCAGCCATGATCATATTGAATGGCGGTGCTGGCTCGAAGGGCCGAATGGCCTCCTCCTGCACCTATTTTCTATTTCTACCCAAGAAACTTCAATTTGATATACTTCAAAATGTACATTATTTTGTAAAAATTTAACTACTGTGTATTAACTTCAAGAAAATGAAAACAATTTGTTAATTCTAAAGTTAACTAACCTTTTAATGACTGTTTTTCTAAAGTTAACTAACCTTTTGTTGTGACTGCTTTTTGTGGGAAAGCATTTGAATATTTGGTTGCAACATGGAGATACGCAGTATCCGTCATTTGTGACCTTAAGGGCGTCTTGATTTGGCTTATCGGAGAATGCAGATTTGCAACAAAAAGTGGTTGAAAAGCAAGAAAGCATTTTTCGTGCATATTGCCGAAGATGTGGGCATTCTATAGCGTTTTTGCATATTTCAATGTTTCAACTGGGGAAAATGTTCATCCGAAATTTCATTTTGAAGAAGAAGAGTTTTGTAAAAATATAGCTTTTTTCGAAATGCTTGGATTTTTTGCCACATATCATATATAGACATAGTTTTACCTTGCAAAGAAACATTCAAGTAATTTTGCTTTGACATGGTATCACACAGAAATGCAGTATTTCTATAGAAATCTTCTTTCAATAATTCACATTACTGATTCTGTTCTTCATGACATTTAACTATCTGTTCTCGTAAAGATTAAAATTTTGCTAACACCTGTCCCTGTGATAGCCAACGCACTTTACAATGATACGCTACATTTTTCCTCTCGTCAACCAGCCTCAGGCGGTGGTGGCGCCGGTCAGGCAGAGAGGTTAATGTACATTCTAGAGTCGCATTAGAACTAATTCAAGAGCATAACAGGTGTTAAAATAGCCCTCATGACTTACTAATGTTTTAATTGTGGCCGTCAGGCGGGGAGGATTATTTTGTTGGATCTTCTTTTACTCTTTGGTATTTTAAATACGCTCATTTTAAGATTAAAATTAAAAAGAAGACGAACAAACATATATTAATAAAAATAAAAGGATTTGTTCTACAAAATTTGGATTCATTCAAAAGGCCGCACTTAATGGCCTAGAAGGCCGCATGTGACCTTAAGGCCACAGGTTCCCCACCCCTGGGCTAGAGGAATTCGGCAGGTCAGGCAGCATCTGTGGATGGATCAGAAAGACGATATTTCGGGTCTGACCCCTTCTTCAGAATGCTGGAATGGGCAGGTGGGGGCAACTAGAGGCTGGAGCTGATAAGGAGACAAATGGTGTTAGAAATGGAGAGGAGTGAAATGGAAATATGGGACTCGGGGATGAAAGAGCAGGGTTTCAAAGAAAGGAAATGAAGCAGGGTTGCAGAGGACGGGAAATAAGCATTTTCACTTCTAGTCTTCCTCATCTCCCCGACCTATTTTTTTTATCTGTTTCCTAGTTATAAATCCTTGCCTTTTTCCCATCTATACTCCCCAAAACATACTCACAAATGTGTACTTCCTCTTCATTCGTGAAATCACTAGTCCACATTTACTTCATTTAGGTTGGCTTGGAGATACACCATGGAAACAGGCTCTTTGAGCTTCTGAAGGCAACCCGCATGGTCACAGGGAGAACATGCAACCTCCACATAGATAGCACCAAAGGACAGGATGGAACCTGGGTATCTGGCACTGTGAGGCAACAACTCTACCAGCAGCGCCACTATGCTTAGAAATGTAAAATTTTACATGTTCCTCAACAATCCCCTCCTTGGACAATTTTCTTCTATTCAATTATGACTATCCATATCACATTATTTTCAGTGTAAATATAAAGTTTGACATTATATTCAGGGCTTTATTTTTAGCAGCAATTCAGTTTTATTAGCTTAGTTTATTGTCACGTGTACTGAGGTACAGTGAAAAGCTTTTGTTGCATGCTAACCAGTCAGTGGAAAGGCAATACATGATTACAAACAAGTCATTCACAGTGTATAGGTACATGCTCTTTTTTCGCAATTTTTCTAGGTTGGTATGTATGCTATAAATTATAAAACATCCTGTTCTTTGCAAATGCTTAAATCCTGAGATGAGTAGTATTTGTGCAGTTACAATCGCTGGTAAATTGATGCATATAAATCTTATTCTAATCTTGTTTATAAAGAGTTGAAGACCAAACTATAGTAGCAATTGTAGTTCTCTTCACCTCAATATGGTACTATGTTCAAAAGGTAATTACATTTCGCAATCATCACTCAACAAATACCATTCTTACACCCATGAAATTTTCAAAGAAGATTTAAAACCATATAACCATATAACCATATAACAATTACAGCACGGAAACAGGCCCTCTCGGCCCTTCCAGTCCGTGCCGACGATTTGTTTTCCCCTAGTCCCATCTACCTGCACTCAGACCATACCCCTCCATTCCCTTCACGTCCATATACCTATCCACTTTACTTTTAAATGTTAAAATCGATCCTGCCTCCACCACCTCTGCTGGAAGCTCATTCCACACAGCCACCACCCTCTGAGTAAAGAAGTTCCCCCTCACGTTACCCCTAAACTTCTGTCCCTTAATTCTCATGTCATGCCCTCTTGTTTGAATCTTCCCTACCCTCAATGGGAAAAGCTTATCCACGTCAACTCTGTCTATCCCTTTCATCATTTTAAAGACCTCAATCAAGTCCCCCCTTAACCTTCTGCGCTCCAAAGAATAAAGACCTAACTTGTTCAACCTTTCTCTGTAACATAGTTGCTGGAACCCTGGCAACATTCTAGTAAATCTCCTCTGTACTCTCTCTATTTTGTTGACATCCTTCCTATAACTAGGTGACCAAAATTGTACACCATACTCCAGAATTGGTCTTACCAATGCCTTGTACAATTTTAACATTACTTCCCTACTCCTATATTCAATGCTCTGATTTATAAAGGCCAGCACACCAAAGGCTTTCTTTACCACCCTATCTACATGCGATTCCACCTTCAGGGAACTATGCACAGTTATTCCTAGATCCCTCTGTTCCACAGCATTCCTCAATTCCCTACCATTTACCATGTACGTCCTATTTTGATTTGTCCTGCCAAGATGTAGCACTTCACACTTATCAGCATTAAACTCCATCTGCCATCTTTCAGCCCACTTTTCCAAATGGCCCAAATCTCTCTGTAGACTTTGAAAATCTACTTCATTATCCACAACACCACCTATCTTAGTATCATCTGCATACTTACTTATACAATTTTCCACCCCATCATCCAGATCATTGATGTACATGACAAACAACAGTGGACCCAACACAGATCCCTGAGGCACCCCACTGGTCACCGACTTCCAACCTGACAAACAGCCATCCACCATTACTCTCTGACATCTCCCATTCAACCACTGTTGAATCCATCTTGCTACTCCGCCATTAACACCCAAGATTGAACCTTCTTAACCAACCTTCCATGGGGAACCTTGTCAAAGGCCTTACTGAAATCCATATAGACAACATCCACTGCTTTACCCTCATCAATTTCCCTAGTTACAGCTTCAAAAAATTCAAGGTGGTTTGTCAAACATGACCTTCCAGGCACAAATCCATGTTGACTGTTCCTGATCAGACCCTGTTTATCCAGATGCTTATATATATTATCTCTAAGTATCCTTTCCATTAATTTGCCCACCACTGACGTCAAACTAATAGGTCTATAATTGCTAGGTTTATTCTTTGAACCCTTTTTAAACAATGGAACAACATGCGCAGTACGCCAATCCTCCGGCACTATTCCCGTTTCTAATGACATTTGAAATATTTCTGTCATAGCTCCTGCTATTTCTACACTAACTTCCCTCAATGTCCTAGGGAATATCCTGTCAGGACCTGGAGACTTATCCACTTTTATATTTTTCAAAAGTGTCAGTACTTCCTCCTCTTTGAATCTCATAGTTTCCATAGCTACCTACTTTTTCCCCTTAACTCACCGAGTTCAATATCCTTCTCCTTGGTGAATACCGAAGAAAATAAATTGTTCAATATCTCCCCCATCTCTTTTGGCTCTGCAGATAGCTGTCCATTCTGTTCTCTAATGGTCCAATTTTATCCCTCGTTATCCTTTTGCTATTAATATAGCTGTAGAAACCCTTTGGGTTTACTTTCACCTTTCTTGCCAAAGCAACCTCATATCTTCTTTTAGCCTTCCTAATTTCTTTCTTAAGATTCTTTTTACATTCTTTATACTCCTCTAGCACCTCATTTACTCCATGCCTCCTATAATTATTGTAGATATCTCTCTTTTTTTCGAAACAAGTGTCCAATTTCCCTTGAAAACCATGGCTCTTTCCAATTTTTTACTATTTCCTTTCAACCTAACAGGGACATAAAGATTCTGTACACTTACAATTTACCCTTTAAATGTCCTCCATTTCTCTTCTACATCCTTCCCATGAAACAAAGTGTCCCAATTCACTCTTTAAAATCCTTACGCATTCCCTCAAAGTTAGCCTTTCTCCAATCAAAATCTCTACCCTAGGTCCAGTTCTGACTCTCTCCATAATTATATTGAAACTAATGGTATTGTGATCACTGGTCCCGAAGTGCTCACCAACGCATACCTCCGTCACCTGACCTGCCTCATTTCCTAACAGGAGGTCCAGCACTGCCCCTTCTCTGGTCGATACCTCTATGTACTGCTGCAAAAAACTATCCTGCACACATTTTACAAACTCCAAACCATCCAGCCCATTTACAGAATGTGTTTCCCAGTCTATTTTTGGAAAATTGAAATCTCCCACAATCACTACCTTGTGCTTACTACTAATATCTGCTATCTCCTTACATATTTGCTCTTCCAATTCACGCTCCCCATTTGGCGGTCTAAATACACCCCTAAAAGTGTTGCTACACCGTTCCCACTTCTCAGTTCCACCCAAATAGCCTCCCTAGACGAGCCCTCTAATCTATCCTGCCAAAGCACTGCTGTAATATCTTCTCTGACAAGCAATGCAACACCTCCCCCTCTGGTCCCTCCAATTCTATCACACCTGAAGCAACGAAATCCTGGAATATTTAGTTTCCAATCACAGCCCTCCTGCAACCATGTTTCACTGATTGCCACAACATATTTTCCAGGTGTCAATCCAGGCTCTAAGTTCGTCCACCTTACTTACAATGCTCCTAGCATGAAAATATACACATTTTAGAAACCCACCATCCCTTATTCTCTGTCCATTATCTTTTTCATCTTTCTCGCCTACATTTTGGATCCGAGTGCTTCCCTTCTCTGCCTCTTGCCCCACACCCTGACCCCTAGCCCCTAGCCCCCTCTACCCGAGTCCCTCCCCCCAGCCTTTCTAGTTTAAAGTCTCCCCAGTAGCCTTTGCAAATCTCCCTGCCAGGATATTGGTCCCCCTCGGGCTCAAGTGCAACCCGTCCTTTGTTTACAGATCATGCCTTCCTCAAAAGAGGTCCCAGTGATCAAGAAACTTGAATCCCTGCCCACTGCACCAGTCCCTCAGCCACGCATTTATCCTCCACCCCATTTCATTCCTACTCTCACTGTCACGCGGCACAGGCAGTAATCCTGAAATCGTTACCCTTTTGGTCCTTTCTAAAAGAAATGGCAAACTAAATAAAATAATTAAAAATAGACCAGCACACAATATATCAAGCAGCCTTTGTATTACTGTGCTTTTTAGTCTATATTACAACATTAAAATACACCTCGTATATCACCTACAAGCAATGGGCATCAAGGAGGACCAATTACGAGGGGAATTGCAAAAATACATGGGTTCCTGAATGTGGATGCCTTCCAAGACATCATCATAAGAAATGCAAAATTGTTTCGGTGGAGAAAAGTAACTTGCAGAAAACAGTCATCATTCGGTGCACGATTATTCTGGCCATTGTTTATCTAATGTTTATGGCTGTTGTTTATCTAATGATGTTTCCTAATGCTTTGCAATCTGACTTTCCCTGTTGAAAAAAATCAGCTTCAGTTACTGTAGACAAGGAACTGCAGATGATGGTTTACAAAAAAAGACTCAAAGTGCTGGAGTATTTCAGCAGATGAGGCAGCACTTGTGGGGAAAATGGATAGGGCGATGTTTCGGATCGGGACCCTCCTTCAGACTGATAGTAATGTGGGGAAAAAGCTGTGCGAGAGGTTGGGGGAAGGACTAATTTTGCATGTGATAGGTGGATCTACAGGCGAGGGGTGGGTTTACATTGGCAGATGCTTGGACAAAAGACTGAGATGAAAAGACAAAAAGTAAGGAGATAAGGATATGGGATTTACCTCCCCTCCAACTACAATCAGCCTACAGAAGAATCCCAACCCCAAACGTCGCCTATCCATGTTCTCCAGAGTTGCTGCTTGACCTGCTGAGTTACTCCAGTACTGTGTGTCAGTATCATTCAATGTTCTGGACACCAGTGAAAGCTCCGTTCATTAAGATTGCAATCAATACCATATACCATTACATGTTAGTGCAGGCCACTACTATAATTGCCCAAATGTTTACTACTTGTCTGCTATTCAAGCAGGTGCAGGAAGCATGAGATTTTAAAGTGAAGAGATCCAAGATTTCAACAAGGTCTTCACCTATAACTGTTTGAGTTGAACATAGAAGAACAGAAGGGTGTTGCAGACAACAATGCTGTGATAGTTGTATCAATGTTTCCATAAGACATCAATCTTAATTTAATCATTTAGCTGCAAGCCATTTGTCTTTAAACATCTGTATTGCAGAACCATAACCGGGCACTTTAAGGGGTAGCATAAGGTATTCTATTAGGAAATTAGATACTGCAAAACCCTTATGAATTTGAGCATGCTTTTCAATTGCTTTATTTCTGAATCATATCCAAGTAGTTTCATCAATATAAAACTATTGAGGAAATAAGAGGAAATAATGATGAATTTAATTTGATTTACTACAGAGGAGATTTTAAGATCGCAGTTAGGTAATCTAAAATGTTCCTTTCGTTTATTGATGAAATATTAATAATCCATTAAAAATTGATTGGATGCCTAATGCATTAAGCAGTATTTGTGAGCAGCCAGCCACAGTATGTTCACTCTCAATTGTGGTGCGTAGAACCAAGGTACCTTACCAGAAGTGATTTCCTCTAAACTTCTACGATTCATTTTATTTAGGATGAAGCATAATGTAGAACACATTTACTCCAGTGAGATGTGGTTCTTGGAGATGCTGTCTTTCAGGCCAGAAGTTTAATCTCAACTCAGTCTGACTTTCAGATGAGCACATAAGATCAACTGGGAAGAAAGGTTCTCTCCAGCACTTTACTTGGAGAGAACCAAACCAACGCAAGAAGAGGAGAGCCGCGGGAATAAGTCAGTGCAGTTGGACAGCTTACTGTGCACAAGTTGGCTGGTGAAAATCCTATTCACTACTTCAACAACATTTCAAATGGTAGTAGGGCGGCCGTTGTGTGCACTAGGACAATGAAGCCACAAATATAATTTTTAAAAGTTCCAAGAAACTACAGAGATTAATTAGCGAGTGACATGATCTCCTAATGGCAGAGCTCAAAAGCAAGATTAAATTCAGATTTTGCAATTAAATATAGATTTGCAATCTATAGATATAGCGCGGAGACAGGCTCTTTGGCTCACCATCCGTGCAGACCAATGATAGTAGAGCATAGGAGAGCTCCCCCTCCCCTCCCCCCACTCACCATGAACAACACTACAGTCACATCTGTGGAATCCTTGGAACCAACATCTCCAGGGACCTTAAATGGGGGGCCACCATCGACTCCACAGTCCAAAAGGCCCAACAGAGGATGTACCTCCTGCGGCAACTGAGAAAACACAATCTGCCACAGGCAATGATGGTCCAGTTTCATACGGCCATCATAGAAACTGTCCCTCGCCTTCTCCATCATGGTCTGGTTTTGGCTCAGCCACCAAGGACAACATCCGGAGGCTGCAGCGCACCATTCGATCAGCTGAGAAGGTTATTGGCTGTAACCCCCCCCCCCCCCATCGACGAACCGTACACTGCAAGGGCCAGGAAGAGAGTGGGTAAGATCACCTCTGACCCCTCTCACCCTGGCCACAAACTCTTTGAAGTACTTCCCTCTCTAAGGCGACTCCGGACTGTCAAAGCCCCCGCATCCAGACATAAAAACAGCTTTTTCCCCTACTCAACAGCCAAAGGTCTAAAGCCTCCTTTTGCTCTGGTATTTTATTTCATTCTTCACATGTTTAAATTATAATGTTTTACTTTTAATTGTCTACTGTATATCGTGTTGTTACTTGCGAGCGAAGCAACAAGGCAAATTCCTTGTATGTGTACGTATTTGGCTAATAATATTAAATTCATACATTTATCCCATGCACGAGGGACAATTTGCAATTTTTACCGAAGCCAATTAACCTACAAACCTGTACGTCTTTGGGATGTGGGAGGAAACCGGAGCACCTGGAGAAAACCCATGCGGTCGCGGTAGGAATGTATAACCTCCGTACCAACAGCACCCGTTGTCAGATCGAACCCGGGTGTCTGCCGCTATGGCAGCAACTCTACCGCTGCGCCACTGTGCCGCCCATGTTCAGCATTATGAATATTCAAGATAGGCAGCAGGGGAAAAAAAAAATAATCAGAAAGACTTTCTTGTTCCATTATAGATTCTTTATGCCATTCAAATGCATTCCTCATGGGCTGCAGCCCCCCCACTTTATTGGTTAGACATGTTTCATAATGCGTAGCCTATAGCTAACACACACTGTGTAGAAGTACCACATACGTCGTGTTCTGCATGCACGGAATCATGGCCATGCTGCTGGCGTGGCTGCCCCAGCTCTACTCTGTGTCATTTTGGAATCCATAATTCACACCGACAGAGAGATAGCTTGAGGTGGAGGTGGAACATAAGAGATTAACAGTCATAAAAATAATAACGCCATTAGCAGTGAAATTTATATGGCTTATTGCGATCCCCCGAATTAATCTCAGTTTTCTGCGTAAATGCGCTTTCATTGTTTTCACTTTGTGAATTAATTACAGTGCAATAAAAGCAAATAATTGTACAAATAGAAACTTCTTTATTATTCAAATCTGTTTCCTTCAATAAATGTAGAATGTATCTTTTTTTAGAAGTTAGTCTTGAATCTTCTCACATTTTAATAGGCCGTACGAAAGTCCCCTCCTAAAAAGAGAAAAGCACAATCAAGCATCGAGAAGTTCTACATTCCTAAATTGCACCCAAGTCGAGAAAAATCTTCGTCGATTCCTGATGAAATAAATGCACCGAATGAAGATAATTTCTCTGGCGGGTCTGCAGTAATAAGCCCTTGATAGCTCCAGAAGGTGACCTTCTATCCTCCAGTAAATCTGTGGATGAAAAATCGCATCACAAAACAACAGAAAAGTTTTGTGAACACCAATTGTCTCATTGTCACAAATTGGCCGTAGAGGTTGCGATGGTTCTACTTAAGCAATGTCCTGATATTGCTGAGATGATGAAAACAAGCCTCAGTGAAGACAAGAAAGAAAGTCGGAGAAACATGGCCAAGATCATCGAGAACATTCAGTTCCTAGCTCGTCAAGGATTAGCCCTGCAAGGCAAAGAAAACAAAGAGTCTAATTTCCTTCAACTCTACCACCTCCGAGCAAAATATGACCCTCGAACGTTACAGTGGTTAAAGAACAAAACCAACAAATACGTTTCGCAAGATGTTCAGAACGAAATGCTGAGAATTAATGGCTTTGCAGGTTTTGCGGGGGATGGCATCCTCCATCAGGAACAGTGTCTTCTTCTCACTCTTTGCGGATGAATGCACAGACATCTCAAATAAAGAGCAATTAACGCTTTGCATCAGGTGGATTGACGATGAATTGGAACCACCGAAGAGTTCATGGGATTCTACACATACCAACCATAACGGCAGACACGATTGTGGCAGTCATCAAGGATGCAATCAATTGACGTTGTCCGATTGTTGCGGTCAGTGCTATGATGTCGATGGCCCAATGGCTGGTTCAAGCAAAGCGGTTGCTCGACCGATACTTAAAGAGGCCCCAAAGGCACATCTTACACATTGCCATGGACACGCCTTGAATTTGGCCATAAGTGACGCAACAAAAGGGTCAAAGCTGCTTTCAGATGCCTTGGACGTTACGTACGAAATTTGAAAACTGATCAAGTTTTCACCAAAGCGTCAAGGTTTGCTAGAGGTAATTAAAAATGACATCAACTTGGAAGCAGCAGGTCTGAAGGTAATTTGTCCAACTCGGACGATATGTGGACAAAGCTTTGATCATATCATCGCAAATTATGAAGCCCTTCTGTTAGAATGGAATGCCTCTCTTGAAGAACGGCTAGACTCAGAGATGAGAGCCAGAATAATAGGTGTCAAGTCACAGATGGAGAAATTTGACTATCTTTTTGCTCTTCATTTGGGTGTCAATGTCTATTCCTTGATTGAGTGATGACAAGTTTGCGGAGTGTTGACAAGTTTGCCAAGCTTTATGAAGAGGTATTTCGGATGTCAACGGAGCTTAACATATCTGAACCTCAGTTGCCAAGACATCGAAGAGCTCCCAAGCGTTTTGAAGTGGGAAGTGGGGAACCATCTTTCCCGTCTTCACCTAAAGACTACTACAAGAGACAGTACTTTGAAATGTTGGACTTGGCCATCAATGCAATTTACCGTTGATTTGATCGGCCCGGCTTAGAAACATAGAAACATAGAAATTAGGTGCAGGAGCAGGCCATTTGGCCCTTCGAGCCTGCACCGCCATTCAATATGATCATGGCTGATCATCCAACTCAATATCCTGTACCTGCCTTCTCTCCATACCCTCTGATCCCTTCAGCCACAAGGGCCACATCCAACTCCCTCTTAAATATGGCCAACGAACTAGCCTCAACTACCTTCTGTGGCAGAGAATTCCACAGATTCACCACTCTCTGTGTGAAAAACGATTTTCTCATCTCGGTCCTAAAAGACTTCCCCCTTATCCTTAAACTGTGACCCCTTGTCCTGGACTTCCCCGACATCGGGAACAATCTTCCTGCATCTAGTCTGTCCAACCCCTTAAGAATTTTGTAAGTCCCTATGAGATCACCCCTCCATCTTCTAAATTCCAGCGAGTACAAGCCGAGTCTATCCAGTCTTTCTTCATATGGAAGTCGTGCCATCCCAGGAATCAGTCTGGTGAACCTTCTCTGTACTCCCTCTATGGCAAGAATGTCTTTCCTCAGATTAGGAGACCAAAACTGTACGCAATACTCCAGGTGTGGCCTCACCAAGACCCTGTACAACTGCAGTAGAACCTCCCTGCTCTTGTACTCAAATCCTTTTGCTATGAATGCTAACATACCATTTGCTTTCTTCACTGCCTGCTGCACCTGCATGCCTACTTTCAATGACTGGTGTACCATGACACCCAGGTCTCGCTGCATCTCCCCTTTTCCTAATTGGTCACCATTCAAATAATAGTCTACCTTCCTGTTTTTGCCACCAAAGTGGATAACCTCACATTTATCATACTGCATCTGCCATACATTTGCCCACTCACCCAGTCTATCCAAGTCATCTTGCAGTCTCCTAGCATCCTCCTCACAGCTAACACTGCCCCCTAGCTTCGTGTCATCTGCAAACTTCGAGATGTTGCATTAGTTCCCTCGTCCAAATCATTATTGTATATTGTAAATAGCTAGGGTCCTAGCACTGAGCCTTACGGCACCCCACTAGTCACTGTCTGCCATCCTGAAAAGGACCCGTTCACTGCCTACTCTTTGCTTCCTGTCTGCCAGCCAGTTCTCTATCCACATCAATACTGAACCACCAATACCGTGTGCTTTAAGTTTGTATACCAATCTCTTGTGCGGGACCTTGTCGAAAGCCTTCTGAAAGTCCGGATATAACACATCCACTGCTTCTCCCTTATCCACTCTAGTAGTTACATCCTCAAAAAATTCAATAAGATTTGTCAGGCATGATTTACCCTTCGTAAATCCATGCTGACTTTGTCCAATGATTTCACCACTTTCCAAATGCGCTGCTATCCCATCTTGAATAATTGACTCTAGCAGTTTCCCCACTACCGATGTTAGACTAACTGGTCTGTAATTCCCCGTTTTCTCTCTCCCTCCCTTTTTAAAAAGTGGGGTTACATTAGCTACCCTCCAATCCTCAGGAACTACTCCAGTATCTAAAGATTTTTGAAAAATTATCACTAAGGCATCTGCTATTTCTGGGGCTACTTCCTTAAGTACCCTGGGATGCAGCCTATCTGGCCCTGGGGATTTATCGGACTTTAATCCATTCAATTTACCTAACACCACTTTCCGACTAACCTGGATTTCACTCATTTCCTCCATCTCATTTGACCTGCGATCCCCTGCTACTTCTGGCAAATTATTTATGTCTTCCTTAGTGAAGACAGAACCAAAGTAGTTATTCAATTGGTCTGCCATGTCCTTGTTCCCCATGATCAATTCACCCGTTTCTGACTGCAAGGGACCTACATTTGTTTTAACTAATCTTTTGCGCTTCACATATCGATAAAAACTTTTGCAGTCAGTTTTTATGTTTCCTGCCAGTTTTCTTTCATACTCCATTTTCCCTTTCCTAATTAAGCCCTTTGTCCTCCTCTGTTGGTCTCTAAATTTATCCCAGTCCACTGGTAGGCTGCTTTTTCTGGCTAATTTGTACGCTTCATCTTTTTCTTTGATACTATCCCTGATTTCCCTCGTTATCCACAGATGCGCCATCTTCCCTGGACCCGTTCAGGACCCGTGCTTCAAAGCATATCGTCAAATGGAAGAGCTTCTTAAATCTCTTCGAGGAGAGGATACTCCAGTTGCACGACTATGCTGATGACATGAAAATTCTAGCTTTGAAAGCACAACCATCTCTCTCGAACACGTTGTTAAACTCTGATAACCATCAATTTGACTTTTTCAACGACATTAACATGGCCGTGAAACAGCTTGATAAAGCTCAAAAATGTCGTCTCGGAAGTGATCTTCTTGATCAAACTCATTCTCGTCAATCCTTCGACCAATACTGTAGGAGAGAGGTCTTTCTAAACGGCGAGATGGTTAAAGACTTGGCTGAGATCCACAATGAACCAGTGCCGTTTTAACAACTTGGATGTTCTTTATGTCCACAAAGAACACACTTAGTTAGACTTAGTCACAGTGGCAAATGAGTTTGTTTTGAAAAATGACAGTAAGAAGAGGAACCTCAATGAATTCACCCAACAAGGCTTCGGGAAAAACATGTTGTTTCGTCAAAACTTAATTGGAGTGACAGATGTAATTTTGAAGTGGCCTCATTGACTCATATGTTTTGGTCCTGCCCACTTTTGGAAAAATATTGGAAATACATTTTTGATACTATTTCTGTAGTTTTAGGTATTGATTTACAATCTCATCCTATTACTGCAATTTTTGGGATACCAATGTTAGATTCTATTCTTATGTCCCGTTCCGCCCATCGGCCGATTGTTTTTACCACATTAATTACCAGAAGATCTATTTTAATTAAATGGAAAGATTCTAATCCTCAACCACACTCCATTGGTACTCTGAAATGATATCATGTGTAAATTTTGAAAAAATTAGGAGTGACGTTGTTGAACCCTTGGTTAAATTTGATAGGACTTGGGGAAGATTTATTCAACATTTTCATACGACATAAATTGCCCCCTCTCCAACTGTTATAATAAATTTTTTTTTACCGTTATACGGTGGAACCGACGACCACAAACTTAAATAGTTGAAACTGTTTGCAGCCCAGATTCTGTTTAGCTTTTTTTTTCTTCTTCTTTTGGTTTGGGTTTTTTTTTGTTATTTTTTTCTCTTTTTTTTCCTTTTTATTTTTTTGTTTTTATACATACAAGTTCTCTTTTAAACACTTAACTATATTTACATAGAGACCGGGAGGTCTATATTCAATGTGTATTTTGACACTGGACTCATATTAAGGTTATACCTGCCATTAATGTAACCCTGATCCCTATGTGCCAATATCACTGTTATATTTATCATTACATTTTTGTTGTTTTGTTTTTGCTTTTGAAAAAAGCTAATAAAAAGATTTTAAAAGGAAGTAAACTTAATTGGACCTTATCACACTTCAAGTAAGTCCTTCACTCATCCTAATCTACATTTCCTCTTTTCCCCTTTTTACACCAAACAGGTACAATTTGGCGGCATTGCTTTGAAATGTATATTTCTAATGCATTTTAGATTTCTCGTAAGTCTTACTTTTAAAAAAGTTACTTTTCCACAAACATGATTTTATTAATATCATGGTTTGATGATTCTAAATTCAAATCAAAATGAAAAATACAACAAAAGGAGAACGCATATTTTCAAAATACTCAGATTTTTTCCCCCGAGCAAAACATAATAATTTGTATGACTTTGCAAAATCAGGAAATATTATGATTATTTCTTGTCCCTTTTTCCAACTACAAACAAAAAAAAAAGCACTTGAAATTATAACACATTGTTTTTTTTGTCAAATGTTCTGTACCGTGGAAGGCACTGGCGTCGATCCCAGGGGGGGATGGCCTGTATTATTATCCCCCAGTTTTTGGAGGTCGAGCAACAGCAAAAATAATAATCTCCTGCTCCTATCTCTCATGAAGGCCCTACATTATCTTAAAAATACTTCAAACTACAAATATTGAAATCATACTTCTACAATGCCCTCAAACATGATTTTAATACATCAAATTTCAAAAAGTCCCTACCCCTCCAACATCCTCCCCCTGCTCCGCTCCGCTCTGGATACCCCAAAGGCTGGTGATCAATGATCGCTCAGCCCCCCCACTTTCAAAAACACTCCGCGGCCCCTGTTCATAAAGGGCTTGTCCCACTTGGGCGTCATTTGCACATCACTCAAGTGCGCGCGAAGATTTTGTGAATCCCAAAATCCTGGGGCACCGCGCGTGACCGCGCGTCTCTGCCTACGTCACTGCGAACCATGCGCGAACTATGCACGCATCACATGCGCATCACGACGCACGCGTCATGTGTCGTGACACGTAAATGACGTTGCGTAAATGACGCGCAAATGACGCCCAAGTGGGACAGCCCCTTTACCCATCATCAGTAAACTTTAAATATATTACAATTATTGTAATAAAATCCTCTTACAATGATAAAGATTCAGGGACAGTTTCTTCTCAGCTGTTGTCAGGCAACTGAACCATTCTACCAACAACTAGAGAGCAGTCCTGAGCTACTACCTATCTCATTGGAGACCCTCAGACTATTTTTGATCATACTTTACTGCCTTTATCTTGCACTGTATCTGTACACTGTGGATGGCTTGACTGCAATCATGTATCGTCTTCCCGCTGACTGGATGGCAAGGCAACAAAAGTAATGTACTGCACTGTACTGCGGTACACGTGACAATAAACTAAACTCAAACTCAAAGACTAAATAACTTCTTCTTCTGTCGTATGACTTTTAGACCTGCAGCTCCGTTGAGGCGAGCCAGGCCAACGTGTCATCGTTCAGGTCAATCAGACCTCGTTCACCATTTGGTGGCTGGTGTTTGAGGCAAAAACTGGTGACTATGTGCTCCACTGTCTGTGTTGGGTCCCCACACTCGCAGGAGGCGCTGTCCACGAGGCCCCACCTCTTCATGGCTACTCCATAGCGTCCGACGCCTGTCCTCAAGCAGTTAAGTGTTGTCCACTGCTTTCGGGGCAGGTCCTGGCCAGGAACGTCCATGGGGTCATCGATGTAATGGTGTAGCCTTGATGGTTCCGCAGACTTCCACTGGTCTCTCCATCTCGTCTTGACCCAGGCGGCCTTGGAAGCGTCAGCTGGTGTTGTGCAGAGCAGCTCTCGGGCCTGCGTGGCAAAGGGTTGCCGTGACTTGAGGCGCACATGTCATGGTGTCTCCGTGACGATCTGATGGAGGAGGTGGGATTCACTGATCTGCGCCTTTCAAGAGAGGGCCAGCGTGGCTGCTTCTCATCTGATGTTGGCCGGGGCGATGCCAGCTAGGACGGGCAGTTGGTTTACTGGGGCGGCTCGTAGGCATCCGGAGACAGTCTGCAGGGCGCTGTTGAGGGCAGCATCCAGCTTCTTGGCGTGAGGGCTATGGCACCAAACCGGGGCGCAGTACTCGGTGGCTGAGAACACCAGGGCCACTGTGGACATGAGCAGTGTCTTTGTCACAAACAAATAAACACAATCCTATGAGCCCTAATCTTAAAAAAGGGCAAACTTTATTAAATATCCTCTCCAGTGATTTCTGACTTCTTAATTTAGTTCCACCTGGAACAAATCGAGATACTGATTTTCTGTGCTCCCACCATTAATATCACCTCATCCATTTGTTAGGGCTACCTTGCCTCTTGTTCAAGACTACTTAGAAAAGGTACAAAATTGGACTTCCGGTGGCGCTATGGAGGCTTAGGGCATGCGCTAATCACCTCCGCACCGTCTAAAGCTAAAACTTCAAAATTTAAACCGGATAGATCTAAAAATACTCACCGGCAGACGCTCAGCAGATGTGTAAGTGATGTCATCAGTACGCGACTCCCGTACTTTTAAACGCTCGCCAATACAACGGAGGAAACATCAACTAGAAGATATTGAAGGCCACGAAGAAGCCTCGACCTCGCCTACGGCACAGCCCCGAGAGGAAGCAGTAAGGCAACCTCCGGGTTTGGAGGACATCCGTTCATTACTGTGTCAGGAACTTTCGGCTGTGAAGGCAGAAATCTGTGACAAGATTGATGCCCGTATAGAAGAGGTAAATTCCGACCTGAACGGGGAAATCCATAGGCTTGAAAACGACATCAGCCGCAAGTTGGAATCTATTCTTGTTACCTCACAAAAACAAAGCGAGGCTATCCGGGAATTGGAAATTGCAGGGGCTCTAAATGCGGAGACAACACACAGGCTGACGGTTGAGGTGGAACGTATCTCCAGGTTACTAAATAAAGTAACAGAAAAATGTCTAGATTTGGAAGGGCGCTCTAAGCGTCAGAATCTAAGGATTGTTGGAGTGAAAGAAGGCAAAGCACATGGTCAGAATCTTCGAGATTTTACGGCTCAACTATTTCAAGATGAACTCGCCCTGGATGAAAAACCTAGACTTGACCGGGCTCACAGAGCTCTGAGGGCCCGGTCAGACGGCAGTGCCCCACCAAGACATCTGATCCTGAGGGTGCACCATTGCCATGTTCTAGAGGATATTCTGCAGAAAGTTGCCAACAACAGAAACTTAACATTTCAAATTGAAAACGTACGAATCTTCAGAGACTTTCCTGCCGAAGTCGTTAAGAAAAGAGCACTCTTCTCCAAGTCATGAGCTATCCCGAGGGAGATACCAGATCTCCGATTTGGCCTACTATATCCTGCCAAATTGCGAGTTACTTATAAAGGGGGTGAATCCTTTTTTACTGATCCTGATAAAGCATTCATGTTTGCCCAGGACATTGTGGGACCTGCCAAGGGATAAGTAATTGCTCTACTGAGTTTATACTGTGATTATAATCAATAAGTTTATACTGTGTTTATAATCAATAGGTTATTACAAACTTACAGACTTAGAGTCTGTTAATATGTCAAAATAGTATTAATTGAAAGTTAGGTAATATGTGCCGCATGTTAGTTAAATGTTTTAATATTCAACTACTTAGTTAGATCCCACTAAGATACTTAACCTCTGGGGAATGTTGATTCCCTGACGGATTTAAATATTTTAATGGTTTGTTCTGTTTAGTTCTTATTAACTCCTTAAGGTGCGGAGTTATTCAACATTATCTACTCTACGGAAGTTTTCATCAACTTAACCAGCATTGGGTGGTATTCACTAGCAGCATTCTTATATGTTGTAATTGGTGTAATTGTTTTTCTTTTTCACTTTCTAAATTCTTTACTAAATATCTCATCTGTCTATACTAATGCACACTTTTCTTGGAGATATCTCTGGGGGATAAGGGAAATGGGAGAAGGGCTCACCCACCCAACATTCAAAGGAAATATTTCAAATGATGTTTTGGACCATTTAATTCAACAGAGACCATGTAATCTTTAATAAGCAAGATGATGTAGCAAGGAAAATTGGGGGGAAAGGAATCACATTTTGTAGTTGAAACGTCAGGGGCGTTAATGAGCCAATTAAAAGAGGTAAAATATTAGCCCATTTAAAATCCATTAATACTGATATTGTAGCGGCGCTTGCTGGCGCACGCAGGTATCGAACCCGGCGTTCGGAATGTCGCGGTCACATGACTTGGGAGGGGCTGCTGTTTTCGCGCAGTTCCGCTTTCGCGTGGCAGTTGTTTTGCTGACCACCAATGTGATCAGACGTGTTTGCATAGACCTGTTGACTGAGGAGCGAGTGGTTATTAAAGATCATTCAGACAACTTAGTCGTCAACTGTGCATCTGCTAAAATATAATATTTCTTCAGGAGACTCATCTCAAAAATGGAGCTCACAACAGGCTGAAGGGCAGGTGGATCGGACAATGATATCACTCTACGCTTTCTTCCAAAGCAAGAGGAACAGCAATTTTAATTCATAACGATATACCATTCAAACGTAACTCAGTGGACAAGACTATAGCTGACAAGAAAGGCAGGTACATTATAATATCAGGTGAATTGTATTCAACGCCATTGACGTTGGTGAATATTTATGCTCCTAACTTTGATAATCCACTATTTTTTAAATAAAATTCCAGACACTGGTCAGCATAACCTGATAACTGTTAAGTCGATCATTTTCATTTTGTACAATTGCTTTTAACAAAAAAAAATATATTTTTTTTTTAAAAAGGCACGAAGAGTAGAGTTAAGTATCTACAGTCTTCTTCTTCTGCTTCTTTTTCTTCTTCATCTCAAGCCCTTTGTTCCTCTAAGGAGTATTGGCCATTTGACAAATTTCCTCCACCTCACTCAGTTGTTGGCAAATCTTTTCAGATCTCCCCAGTTGAGCTCACTCTCAGACATTTCTGTCTGGATACCTCTTCTCCATCTGTTCCTGGGGCGACCTAGTTCTCTTTTTCCTTGGGGGTTCCATTTCAGGGCTTGCCGTGTGATGTTTGTGGCTGGTTTCCTGGGGGTGTGTCCAATCCAACTCCATTTTCTCCTTCGAATTTGTAAGTCAATGGGCTCCTGGCTTGTTCTTTTCCACAGGTCCACAGCTCTTGCTTGAATGGTCCACATTGCTTACTTCGTCTCTTCACCAGATGTTAAGTATTCTCCTAAGGCAGGTGTTAGTGAATGTTTGCAGCCTGTTTGTAGTGTGTTTTGTTGTTTTCCCTGTCTCTGATCCATACAGCATCACCTGTTTCATATTCGAGTTAAAGATACGAATTTTGGTGTTGATTGAGATGCATTTTAAGCTCCAGATCTTCCTGGGCATGTTAAACACCATCCTAGCCTTATTGATTCTACTTGTTATGTCTGCCTCTGCCCTTCTGGTGATGTCCACAACACTGCCTAGGTATGTGAATGTTTCTACCTCCTCTAGAGCAGTGCTGTGCACAAGGAGAGGTTGCTGGTTTTGGAATGGTTCCTCATCACCTGTGTCTTTGCTGCATTGGGTGTACGACCAAGTTTTGTTGCAGCTTGTGAGAGTCTGTCGTCTTCCCCTGCATTTGTATCTGTGTGTGTGAAAGGAGAGCTGTGCCGTCTGCAAAGACAAGATCATCTAGCTGCTCCAACATTGTCCACTGAATTCCATTTATTTTCCCTTCAGTTGTTTCCATCATGATCCAGTCAATTGCCAGGAGGAACAGAAATGGTGACAATAGACATCCCTGCTTGACGTCCGTCCTGACACTAAAGCTCTGAGAGAGCTGACCTGCATGCATAACTTTGCATGAGGTTCCATCATACGAGTTCTTGATTAAGTTTATGATCTTGGTGGGAATTCCATGGCCCATTGGTCCATTGTCCAGTCTAAGCTGACAAACATGTTCTCAAAGTCGATGAAGTTGATCTACAGGGATTGCTCAATGCTGATGCGTAATGTTGCTATGTGGTCTGTGCATGAGCGATCCTTCCTGAATCCTGCTTGCTGGTCCCATAGCCTCTTGTCTCCAGCTTAACTAAAGACGGTTGAGAATGACCCGGTTGAGAATTTTACTGGGTACAGAAAGTAGGGTGTTCCCTCAGTACTTGTCACATTTTCTTAGGTCACCTTTTTTTTGGCAGTTTCATGATGTATCCCTCTTCCCATTCTGTGGGTGTCTTTTCCTCTGCCCAAATTCTCCCAAAGAAGCCTTAGTGGACGTCTGTTGATGGGTCTATATCTACTTTGAGGGCTTCAGGTGGAATATTGTCAGGGCCAGCAGCCTTGCCAGTTTTCTGTTGCTTGATTGCAGTCTTTATTTCTGATTTTGTTGGTCTGTCACACTTAATTTGTAGTGATATCCTGGCTTTGGGACAACCAATGGTGGCCCGTTTAGGACTGGTTGTACAGTGTCTGTACAACCAGTGGTGGCCTGCTTAGGGCTTCTTCGAAATGTTCTACCCATTTGTCGAGTTGCGCCTCCTGGGTTGAAAGCAGTTGACCATTCTTGCCTGTAATTGGTTCATTACTATGCCGATATGTCCCGGACAATTTCCTTGTGACGGCATTCAACTCCCTCATGGTTTTTTTTCTGAGTCGCTGCAATTTCTGCCTCTTTGGCTAGCCTCTCCGACTGTGTTCTCTTGTCCCTCCTGATATTCTTTCACACTTCTTTGTGGCATCTGTTGTACTCCTTTTGGGCTAAAGCCTTTTCGGCTCTTGCTCTCGAGTTGTTCACTTTCTCCTTTAACTTTCTCCACTGTTGGATTGTGTTGAGGCACTCTTTGTGCTTTTGGATCCTTCTCCATAGGGCCTCTTCACAAGTTGAGCTCCTAGCAGCTTTTCGGTGTTCCCACTCCACATTTATTGTCCATCCTTAGAAACATAGAAAATAGGTGCAGGAGGAGGCCATTCGGCCCATCAAGCCAGCACCGCCATTCATTGTGATCATGGCTGATCGTCCACCATCAATAACCCGTGCCTGCCTTCTCCCCATATCCCTTGACTCTACTAGCCCCTAGAGCTCTATGCAACTCTCTCTTAAATTCATCCAGTGATTTGGCCTCCACTGCCCTCTGTGGCAGGGAATTCCATAAATTCACAACTCTCTGGGTAAAAAAGTTTTTTCTCAGCTCAGTCTTAAATGACCTCCCCTTTATTCTAAGACTGTGGCCCCTGGTTCTGGACTAACCCAACATTGGGAACATTTTTCCTGCATCTAGCTTGTCCAGTCCTTTTATAATTTTATATGTTTCTATAAGAATGCCCCTCATCCTTCTAAACTCCAGTGAATACAAGCCTAGTCTTTTCAATCTTTCCTCATATGACAGTCCCGCCATCCCAGGGATCATTCTCGTGAACCTTCCTCCTCCGCTGTAGCTGTGTGCTTTCCCTTGAGAGGGTATCCTTGAACGTTTTCACCACTTGAGCTTTACTGAGGTATTCAATGTTCTATTTAGCACTTTGGCTTTTGACAGGTGGTGTCTTCAGCCTTAGCTTGAGTTTCCCTATGAGGAGGTAGTGGTCTGAAGTTGTGTCTTCTTGTTCTAACATCTTCCATGGACCTTCTGAACTTTTTAGATACAGATGTGGTCAATTAGATTTTCTGTGACATGATCTGGTGACACCCAAGTTGATGTGTAGATTGTTTTATGAGGGAACACACTTCCCCCAATCACTAGGTGATTGTTAACACAAGTCTCAGCAACATCTCACCATTTTCATTCATTTTCCCCACTCCATGTTTTCCATTAAAAAGTTCAAGTTCAAGTGAGTTTATTATCATGTGTCCCGGATAGGACAATGAAATTCTTGCTTTGCTTTGGCACACAGAACATAGTAGGCATTTACTACAAAACAGATCAGTGTGTCCATATATCATTATATAAATACATACACACATGAATAAATAAACTGATAAAGTGCAAATAACAGATAACAGATAATAGGTTATTAATGATCAGAGTTTTGTCCGAGCCAGGTTTAATAGCCTGATGGCTGTGGGGAAGTAGCTATTCCTGAACCTGGTCATTGCAGTCTTCAGGCTCCTGTACCTTCTACCCGAAGGTAGCAGAGAGATGAGTGTGTGACCAGGATGGTGTGGGTCCTTGATGATGCTGCCAGCCTTTTTGAGGCAGCGACTGCGGTAGATCCCCTCGATGGAAGGAAGGTCAGAGCCGATGATGGACTGGGCAGTGTTTACTACTTTTTTAAGTATTTTCCTCTCCAGGGCACTCAAGTTGCCGAACCAAGCCATGGTGCAACCGGTCAGCGTGGACTGTGAAGCTCTCTACTGTGCACCTATAGAGGTTAGAGAGAGTCCTCCTTGACAAACCGACTCTCCGTAATCTTCTCAGGGAGTAGAGGCGCTGATGAGCTTTCTTGATAATTGCATCAGTGTTCTCGGTCCTGGAAAGATCTTCAGAGATGTGCACGCCCAGGAATTTGATGCTCTTGACCCTTTCAACCATCGACCCGTTGATATAAATGGGATTGTGGGTCCCCATCCTACTCCTTCCAAAGTCCACAATCAGTTCCTTGGTTTTGCTGGTGTTGAGGGCCAGGTTATTGTGCTGGCTCCATATGGACAGTTGCTCGATCTCAATTCTATACTCTGACTCATCCCCATCAGTGATACGTCCCACTACAGTGGGGTCGTCAGCGAGCTTGATGATGGAGTTCTCCCTGTGACTGGCTACGCAGTCATGAGTATAGAGTGAGTACAGCAGGGGGCTGAGCACGCAGCCTTGAGGTGCTCCCGTGCTGATTGTTATCGAGGCTGACACATTTCCACCAGTACGAACGGACTGTGGTCTGTGAATGAGGAAGTCGATGATCCAATTGCAGAGGGATGCGCAGAGACCCAGTTCTGAGAGTTTGATAACCAGCTTGGAGGGGATGACTGTGTTAAATGCCGAGCTGTAATCGATAAATAACAGCCTGACATATGAGTTTTTGTTGTCCAAGTGGTCCAGTGCGAAGTGGAGGGCCAGCGAGATCGCATCCACCGTTGATCTGCTGTGGCGGTAAGCGAACTGCAGTGGGTCCAGGTTTTTGTCGAGGTAGGAGTTGATTTGCTCCATGATCAACCTCTCAAAGCACTGCCTCATATCCCTCGCAGAAAAATCACATGTGGTTAAAATGCACATTGTCAAATTGTATTAAAGGGTATTTGTATAAACCTTGCTGTAATTTCTCTATGGTGAAACCAAAATGTACAAAAATCGCCTTAATTAAAATCTGACAATGTGCACTTTAACCACATGTGATATTTTCTGTTACAAATCTCAAATTGTGGAAATAAATCAATGATGGGTCTTTGTCCCAAACATTATGGAGGGCACTGTACGCAGTGTATCTATTATATTGTACTGTATATCTTTATTATCATTTTTCTGAGTATTTGCATACCCAGAGGAAAACGAAAAAGCATTTTTCAACCAGCGTCCATTCAGTGTGTGGTAAAAAATAAATAGAAATAGAGAATAAAAGTACATATATCACGAGTTCCGATCGGCAGTGGCACAACAATGGCTCTGCTTCAGTGTGTCCAGGTTGGTGTTTGGTGCACGATACTTTGGCAGGGGGCAAAGTCCGTTTATCAGTCTAATTGCCCGCGGGAAGAAGCTGAGGAGCATCCTGCTGGTTTTGCAGCTGATGCTCCTGTACCTCTTCCCAGATGGCAGGATGGAGAATATGTGATGCCATGGGTGGTAGGGGTCTTTGATGATGGAGATGGCTCTGCTGATACATCTCTTCCTGTATATGTCCAGCAATAAAGGGAGTGGAGCACCAATAATCCTGCTGGCGGTCTTCACAATCCTGTCCAGTTGGTGCCGTTCGTACGCCTTGCAGCTCTCGAACCAGGAGGTGATGCTGTAGGTTAATGTGCTCTCAATTGTCCCCCTATAAAAAGTTTGTAGGTGTGCAGTGGGGAGACCTGCTTTCCGTAGTCTTCGGAGAGGGTGTAGTCGCTGCTGGGCTCTCTTGACCAGTGCTGTGGTGTTGGTCGTGGACGTCAGGTCATCTGACAGGTGGAGTCCTAGGAACTTCACACTGCTGACCCTTTCCACATCAGCACCATCGATGTGCAGAGGTGTATGGCGTTGTTTTCCCGCCCTCCTGAAGTCAACCACCATCTCCTTCGTTTTTCCCACGTTGAGAATGAGGTTGTGGGATTTGCACCATCCTGTGAGCAGCTCCACCTCCATCCTGTACGCCAACTCATCATTGTCACTGATGAGACCCACCACTGTTGTGTCATCAGCGAACTTGTTGATGAAGTTGTTGTTGAGTCTAGCAGTACAGTCGTGTGTAAACAGACTAAATAGCCGGGGGCTTAGGACACAGCCTTGGGGCGTGCCAGTGCTCACGGCTATGGTTTTTGACGTCCTACTGCCCACCCTGACTGTCTGCTGCCATTGTGATAGAAAGTTCAGGACCCAGTTACATGTGCCAGCATCAACCCCCAATAACTCCAACTTCTCCACCAGCTGCTGTGGAATGATTGTGTTAAAAGCAGAGCTGAAGTCTATGAAGAGGATCCTGGCATAAGTATTTTTCCGATCAAGATGTGGCAGTACGAGGTACAGTGTTGTTGAGACTGCATCCCCTGTGGATCGGTTGGCTCTGTAGGCGAACTGCAGTGGGTCTATACACTGTAAATGGCTAAATTGTAACCATGTATTGTCTTTCTGCTGACTGGATAGCACGCAACAAAAGCTTTTCACTGTACCTCGGTACACGTGACAAAAACTAAAATGTACTAATGAAAAACGTTTCCTACTACAATCAAAGCTAATAATTGGAGTTCATGGACTTGAAAACAATTGAGAAACAAATCAGAGGGAAATTAGATTGAAGGCACAGCAAGTTTTTTTATTTATTGGTAAAGCCCTGAAGCAGATTTAATGCTCAATTACAAAAGGGAATTGGATAAATAGTTGAAAAGCAAAATAACAGTGCAAGCTGTGAAGAAAGGCCTAGTGTGCAGTGGGACTAATTGGACAGCTCTTTCAAAAGAGCGAGCACAGGCATGTTGTGCCTTGCTACTCCTCTTGCCAACATTGAAAGCTGCCTTGTTTAATCAGCTTAATAATACATGTGGGTTGAGTCCACAGATTGAGAGTAACTAAATTCTGTTCACATGATTTCCTATCGTGTCAACAAATGCGGGAGAATTTCACCCCACCAGCGCATTCTGGGCATTAACTCATTTCCAAATGATATTGCATTGTCTAGTTATGTGTTCTGCTTGCCAACTTGGACAAACCTTTCAATTGTCCTTAAAAGGTTTTAGGAACTTTCATTCAGTCAGCCAACTTTTTTTAAATGTAAAATGATTACTCAACATGATTCTTCAAAATTTTTGAGAAATGTACTGATGGCACATTAAATTTTAAAGAATGAGGGGATCTCGTGGGGTGCATTTTTAACTACCTTATCCTGTACCTTGCAGCTCAAATATCATTATCACAGTGAATCTGTGGAATTCTTTGCCACAGAAGGCTGTGGAGGCCAAGTCAGTGGATATTTTTAAGGTAGAGATAGATAGATTCTTGATTAGTACAGGTGTCAGATGTTATGGCTGTAGGCATAAGGCAGGAGAATGGGGTTAGGAGAGATAGATCAGCCATGATTGAATGACGAAGTAGACTTGATGGGCCGAATGGCATAATTCTACTCCTATCCCTTATGACCTTATTAGCATAACTTGGTGGGAGGGAGTACGTGGCAATGTGGTAAGGACGCAGGACATTTGGGACCCTGATGAATGTTAGAATTATCCTTTTTTTTTTAAAAGAGAGATTTAAGGATTAGGTAGAAAAAAAGACAATGGAAAAAGGTGAATTTAAACTTGGAACCAGTGCCAAAAATAAGGCAAGGAATAGAAAGGTGACAATTGTGGAAAGAGAAACAAGAGTTAATATTTCAGACAGATGGAATCCCAATAGTCTAAAAAAATTTACTTTTTTTTCTCTAAAATCTTGCTTAACCTGCTGAATATTTCCAGCATTTTATTTTTAACATCAACAGTTGTATTGTTTTTGTAAACGAAAAAAAAAGATTGAATTACCAGATGAGATTACAGATTACCAGTAAAATAAATAAAATTAAAATGCAACTTGGGTTTAGGTTCAGTACCATCATGTACATCGTGACAATAATAAACTGTGAAAAAGCTTTTTTTTGCGTGCCATCCAAATGGATCAGATATACATACATAAATACATAGGCGGCGCAACAGTGGAATTGTTCCCTCATAGTTGTCAAAAATGCTGGAGAAACTCAGCGGGTGAGGCAGCATCTATGGAGCGAAGGAAATAGGCAACGTTTCGTGTCGAGACCCTTCTTCAGACTGATGTGATGGGGGGGGCGGGAAGAAGAAAGGAAGATGCGGAGACAGTGGGCTGAGGGAGAGCTGTGAAGGGGAGGAGAAAGCAGGGACTACCTGAAATTGGAGAAGTCATTGTTCATAACGCTGCCGAGTACACTGCCCAAGCGAAATACGAGGTGCTGCTCCTCCAATTTACGGTGGGCCTCATTCTGGCCATGGAGGAGGTCCAGGACAGAAAGCTTGGATTCGGAATGGGAGGGGTAGGTGAAGTGCTGAGCCACCGGGAGATCAGGTTGGTTATTGCGAACCGAGCGGAGGTGTTGGGCAAAGCAATCGCCATGTCTACGCTTGGTCTCACCGATATAGGGCAGCTGACACCTAGAGCAGCGGATGCAATAGATGAGGTTGGAGGAGGTGCAGGTGAACCTCTGCCTCACCTGGAAAGACTGCTCGAGTCCTTGGAGTCAAGGGGGGAGGTAAAGCGATAAGTGTAGCATTTCCTGCAGTTACAAAGGAATGCCGGGAGAGGGGGTGGTTTGGGTGGGAAGGGACGAATTGACCAGGGAGTTACGGTGGGAGCGGTCTCTGCGGAAAGCCAAAAGGGGAGGAGATGGGAAGATGTGGCCAGTGGTGGAATCCCATTGGAGGTGGCAAAAATGTAGGAAGATTATTTGTTGTATGTGACGGCTGGTGGGGTGGAAGGTGAGGACAAGGGGGGGGGAAGGGGTCTCTGCCCTTGTTACGTGTGGGGGGGATGGGGAGTGAGAGCAGAGTTACAGGGTAAAGAAGAGACCCTGGTGAGAGCCTCATCTATAGTAGAAGAGGGGAACCCCCGTCCCTGAAGAATGAGGACATTTCCGATGCCCTGGCGTGGAACACCTCATCCTGGGTGCAGATGCGGCGTAGACGGAGGAATTGGGAGTAGGGGGATGGTGCCCTTACAAAAAGCAGGGTGGGAAGAAGTGTAGTACAGGAAGCAGGGTGAGAAGAAGTGTAGTTACGGTGTGGACTGTGGACTGAAGAACTCGTTTTCATGCTGCATCTCTAAAACAATCAAGTTTAACTCAAGTACAATAGAGCAAAGGGGAAGATATAGAATGCAGAATATAGTTTAAAGCATTGTAGCGTATCAGTTCCATAGACAGTCCAATGAATACAATGTCTACTTTTATTCCCACCCCACTTTAAGAACAACAACATACACATTGGAATGAGGTGGTACAGATTAATCTATACCCCATCTGGGCCCCTAAGGGTGATTGAAATTGTACTGACAATCAGCATTTTACGGAAAATATATATTGCATTGCTTATTGTGAGCACTACAATCGGCATGTTCTGGGGATTACATTTTCTCATTTTATTTTCAATCTCTGGAGTCTGCAGCAGATTTTCACATTAATAACGCTTACACAAACCTACATTAACAACACTACTTCCCGCAGATTCCACACAAACCATTCTCATCTCACCCACAAACCCTTCCAATGTAAATACTGCAATAGGAAACTGTCCCTAAACAGCAGCTGTTGTACAACCTTGGTGGGCAACACGTGTAGAGTGGCCAGATTTACAAGGACCACGCTGCGGACTGGGAGCCCACACGGAAGGCCCGGCTCGCCCACCCAGAGTGGAAGGGGTCAGATGGATGAGCAGGAAGCGGACTGGCTGCGGGTGGGAGCGCACTGTATCGACGGTGGCGCGGGCCACTGGAGGCCCTTCAACAGCCTGAGGCTCGGCTGGACCGGGTGTCGCTCCAAGACACCACGATGTGGAGGTGGACCAGACATGGCCTGCAGCCGTGGAGCATCGACGGGTGTCACCATGAACACACTCGGTTGAGCCAACCTCACAATGCCGCCTGAACAATGGACCTTCATGGCCAGGTCAAGAACCCTGCACTTACATACTGGGACTCGAAAATGTGGCTAAACACTGGTGATTCTGTATACTGTGTCAATGTACTGCTGCCATGCACTGTATCCAAGATGCTTATCCAAGTTGTATCCAAGTACTTGTGTATACTGATACTGGTTCTGAACTGTATACAAACAAATATTTATTTGTACCTCGGTACATGTGACAAATAAAGTACCATTGTACGCTTGGTAACCACAACCACTTCTGAGGGCCACTTGCACAACGCATTGCCTTTTATTTTATTCATACATGACTAAAACCATTAGTATCAGGTTACGTCTACAGAAACGGGGTGGCAGCAACGGTGGCGCAGCGGTAGAACTGCTGCCTTACGGAGCCAGAGACCCAGGTTCAATCCCGACCACGGGTGCTTGTCTGTATGGAGTTTGTACGTTCTCCCAGTGATCTGCGTGGGCTTTCTCCGGGTGCTGCAGTTTCCTCCCACGCTACAAAGACGTACAGGTTTGTAGGTTAATTGGCTTTGGTAAAATTGTAAACTGTCCCTAGTGTGTGTAGGATAGTGTTAGGATGCAGGGATCGCTGGTTGGCATGGACACGGTGGGCCGAAGGGCCTATTTCAGTGCTGTATCTCTAAACTAAACACAAATGCTACTCCCTCACCATTGTCTTGTGGCTCCCTTTGCAGCCCCAGTTCCCATGGAGCCCATGTTCCTTTCCACCTTGCTATTCCTGTGCCCAAGAGCACTTCACACATTTCACATCGACAAGTCTGTGCTAATCAGTACCAAACACTTGGGTCCAGAGCGGGTTACAGCCTCAGATCCGGACTTACACTCAGGTGATCACTCAAAATGCAAAGTGATCCCTGGGCACCTCATTCATAGGTCCCTAGCCTGAAGGCCAGCAACATAGTCAGAATCGCAGAGCTGTATAGCATGGAGGATTAGACAAAAAGCTGGAGAAACTCAGCGGGTGCAGCAGCATCTAAGGAGCGAAGGAGATAGGCGACGTTTCGGGTCGAGTCCCTTCTTCAGACTGGTCAGGGATCAGGGAAACGAGAGAGATAGACGGTGATGTGGAGAGATACAGAACAATGAATGAAAGATATGCAAAAAAGTATCGATGATAAAGGGAACAAGCCATTGTAAGCATCACAGAATTGAGAAAATTCAATGTTCAAGCCCAAAGGATGCAGACTCCCCAAGCCTGTGGCCAGGCCAGGACCGAGAGGTCGGATACCTGAGCGACCGGGAGAAACGATCGCCAAGGTCTCACCGATATAGATCATCTGCAATCTGGAGCAGCGGATGCAGTAGATGAGGTTTGGAGGAGGTGCAGGTGAACCTCTGTCGGACCTGGAAGGACAAACAATGAACCAGGGGGACTCTGCCCCTGTTGCGAGTGGGGAGAGAGACAATAGTGGGGGAGGGGAATCGTTCTCTGAAGAATGAGGCCATTTGTGATGAGGTGTGTCCTGGGAGCAGATGCGGCGTAGACGAAGGAATTGGGAATAGGGGATGGAGTCCTTACAGGAAGCAGGGTGGGAGGAAGAGTAGTCCAGGTAGCTGTGGGAGTCAGTGGGTTTGTAGTGGATGTCGGTCAGGAGTGTATCACCTGCAATAGAGATGGTGAGGTCAAGGAATGGTAGGGAAATGTCGGAAATGGTCCAAGTGTATTTGAGTGCCGGATGGAAGTTGCATGGAAATGGGTCCTATGACCCACCTTGTCTATGCAAACTAAGTTGGCAAATTAGGCGCATCCTATTTGCCTGCATTTGGCCCATAGTCCTCTAAAGCCTTCCTATCCGTGTACACGTCCATGTCCTTTAAAAGTCATAAATATATTGTTCCCTACAGTTTCCTCCCGTTCCATATACAGACTATCTTATGAGGTTAAAAGTTACCCGAGTTCCCTCTTCCCATCTCACCTTAAATCTATGCCCTCTAGTTTTACACTCCTCTACCCTGGGGAGAAAAACTGCAAAAACTATCTTTATTCGTGCCCTCTCATGATCTAGTAGGGCCAAAGCGCCTGTTTCCATCTGGATAACTGCATGACCATTTTGTGCAGGTCCTCTCTGCTTTTCGAAATTCTGGTCCTTTAAAAAACTCCTTTGCCAAGAGAAAAATATATAGATAGCGGCTCTGCATCTTAACCATTGCCCATCATTAGAATATTGACATTGTATCAAAGTGCAGGTAAAAATAAAGCATTTCTGACACAAGCTGTTTAAGTCTGCATCGTGTTCGACACGGTCATTGAGGACCGAAAGGTCCAGTCCGTGCGTTCTCTTCCATGGTCTATGTTAACTTCAAAATCCAACTACGATAATTTAGAATAAAGAAAATGCTGCAATTTAAAACATTTCTGTACTAACACGCAACTAAAAGATATTATAGGTGTAATTAGTAATGTAACAATGTTATTTTTCTATTGCTTTAGTACTCTTGGATTAAAATTATCAAGCCCGTATAATTTTTTAGCTTTCACTGCTATCCATTTCTCCAGCAACATATGGTGAGTGTTTGACGGCACTGGGCCTGTGCTTGCTGAAGTTTAGAAGGATGAAGGGAAGACCTCATCGAAACTTAGCGAATAGTGAAAGGCTTGGATAGAATGGATGTGGAGAGGATGTTTCCACTAGTGGGAGAGTCTATGACTGGACGTCATAGCCTCAGGATTAAAGCATGTTCCTTTTGGAAGGATACGAGGAGGAATTTCTTTAGTCAGAGGGTGGTGAATTTGTGGAATTCTTTACCACAGAAGGCTGAGGAGGCCAAGTCAATGCCAAGATATTTTTAAAGCAGAGGTAGATAGATTCTCGATTAGTACGGGTGTCATGAGTTATGGTAAGAAGACAGGACAATGGGGTTAGGAGGGAGAGATAGATCCGCCATGATCGAATGACAGAGCAGACGATCGGCCGAATGTCCTAATTCTGCTCCTATCACATGACCAGCAATTTCTTCTCTATAGTAATTTCCTTTCATTCTGATTAGATTAGAATTGTGATTCCCTAACATTTCAGAAGGTTACATGAGTCTTCTTCTGTGAAGACAGGCACTAAATATTTATTCAACTGACTTCCCTGCTCTCTATAATGAATTTTCACATTTCAGTCTGTCAGAGACTTATTCCTGACAAAACTACTATTTTTGTGTTTTCAAGTCTAAGCTGTAGGGCAGGCACGTGCTGCGAGTAATTACTCAGGGTAGGCACTCAGTCGGATTAAAAAAATTTTTTAACCGCGCATGCGCAGATTGTTCTCTCCGTAAAAATTAAAAATAAAAATAAAAGCAGTAACAATTCAATTTGCCCAAGGTTTCCTAGTCTCCTTTATTCTGAATTACTGAATGGGTGGGTGGTGAAGATTGATGGCAGGTGGAGAGATGGTGGGAAAAACGGGAGTACAGGGAAAAGTTGGATCAGTTGTCATCTTATTGAAAGACAACACTTGTTCAAGGGACCAACTGAGGGGAGAGTTCCTTTCACAGCGTGTGGTGAGTATGTGCCAGGGGTAAAGTTGTGGGGAGAGCAGGAGTGTTGAGAAGGAGGGGGTTGGGGATAAGGCCAGTAACTCACTCACTCACTGCTACCACAGTTCTCTGGGCGCGAAGCCACGCACTGTAGCCGGGGATAGAAGCAACTCGGGGAGCTGCGAGCGGCCGCCAGGACCCGACAGCAGAACAGGCCGCCACTTCAGCGCCTTCTGCCGGCCCGCTCACTTCTGGCAGTGCTCTCCGTCTGAACACCTCTCACCTGCCACTCGCCGACTTCGCTCATGTCAGCGGCTTCCTGCAAATCTTTAAATTCCCACAGCCGAGTAACTTCAATCGCGCATTGTCGAAATTTAAGGACATGAGTGAGGCCAGCGAGCGGCAAGAGCGAGGTTTTGCACTCCTCCGTGCAAGGAGCGTCGCAAGTGGCATTATCCCGATTCCTTCCTTCACAACATTCGTGCCCTCCCCGCAACTTTACCCCGGGCCTGACTCCCCAAATGCTATGAAAGGAGCTCTCCCCCCACCCCCACACCCGGGAAATACGGTATTTAAAAACATCACCAACAAATGTACTTACCACATTATTGGTACACGAGCTCCATTCTTCTCTCCCTGTTTCCTAAGATACGCTTAAAATGCCAATCCATATTTGAAAACCCCGCCAAGAAACTAGCGCTGCGCATGCGCAGTAGGCTGCTGCACCTGCGCAGTGCTGCAAAGGCAGAATTTCTGCTGCCTTCAGCCCCGCTTGAAACTGATGCTTGAAGTTGACGGCACGTGGGCTGCACAGCCCTTCCCGTGTTACAAGTGCTGCGGTTAAAAGGCACGGAGAATTATGCCGACCTAAGAGATCGATATCTTAGATAGGCATAATTCTCCCATGCCTTTACGATTTATATTAAATAATTACTATGTTATAATTTTAGTCAGGGTAGGCAGTGCCTACCTTGCCTACCCTGACGGCACGTGCCTGCTATAGGGAGAGGTTGGGCAGGCTGGGACTTTATTCCTTGGAGCGCAGGAGGATGAAGGGAGATATTATAGAGCTGTATAAAATCCATGAGTGGAATAGATCAGGTGGACGCATAGAGCCTCTTGGAAAGTCTAGGGGAAATCGAGAACCAGAGGTTTAAGGTGAGGGGTGAACGATTTAAAAGGACATGTTTAGAGGGATATAAGAGCCAAACGCAGGCAGGTGGGACTAGTGTAGATGGGATATGTTGGCCGGTGTGGGCAAGTTGGGGTGAAGGGCCTGTTTCCACACTGTAAAACTATGATTCTCTAAGTGTAGAGGCTATTATTAACCAGTCATGTTCCCTGCAGGTTTACTCTAATGCCTTTTTAATCAATTTATTTGTCCTTCTCTGTTGAAATGTAAACAGATCCCAATTCTCAAGCTTGCTTCTTTGGCAAGGAATCTTACATGACTAATACTATCCTTAACTTGTTAAGCATGGGTTGGTCACATTTCCCTTCTATTATTCTGCCAGGCAGGAATGCATAATTGTGGTTCTTGTATTATTTCCTTACATGCTATTTATTGCCTACCCACTGTCATGCCTTTCAATGAAGCACCCTAATCTATCATAAACCTCTACACTTGAAAACTTTTTAATGAAGGAGGCAGAGCACAGGTTGCTAGTCATTAACTATCCTTTATTATGCAGTGAAAGTTGTGAGCACTGCCCAGTCCATCACCGGCTCTGACCTCCCGACCATCGAAGGGATCTATCGGAGTCGCCGGCTCAAAAAGGCAGCTAACATCATCAGAGACCCACACCATCCTGGCCACACGCTCATTTCACCACTGCCATCGGGAAGAAGGTACAGGCGCCTGAAAACTGTAACGTCTAGGTTTTTTCCCTTCAGCCATCAGGCTATTAAATACGACAACAATTAAGCTCTGAACTACAACAGACTATTATTATTATTATTGCGCTATCATTGTTTGTTTTGAGTATGTGTGTATGTGGATGTGTATATACACACACACACTTGGGACTTTTTTTTCCTCTCGTTTATGTACTATGTTTACATATTCAGTTGTGCTGCAGCAAGTAAGAATTTAATTGTTCTATCTGGGACATATGACAATAAAACTCTCGTGACTCTTGAAAGAAATGACTCCAATTCTTGCACACAAAAATTCCAGCATTTTCAGTCATTTTTGGTGCAAAACAAATTTAAAAAAAAACAATCCCAAAAACATTGACTGTTGTAATTTCAAGCCTTTGGATATACAGGTCCACCGGTGCTTTTTGGCACCCTTGGTTCCAGAGCCTTGCCATATTATCCGTTTTGCCAGACTAACAGAGGTCAAAGCCTTGGGAAACCAAGATACCGGCCCATAAAGTTGGCTACTGAAGTCAGCTATGGGAAAGGATCTGCCGCTCCAGCCAGGCCAGAGCTCCAGGGCATTATTCTGATAAACCTCCTGCACACTCTCCAAAGCCTCCACATTCTTCCTGTAATGGGCGATCCAGGCCAAGTGCAGCCTAACTGAAGTCCTATAAAGCTGCAAAATGACTTCCTGACTCTTATGCTCAATGACCTGGCCAATGAAGCCAAACATACCATACGCCTTATTTATCACTGTCCACTTGTGATACTACTGTCAGGGATTATGAACTTTCACCACAAGATGCCTCTGTAATCAATGCTATTAAGGGCCTTGTCATTAATTATATATTTTCCTCTTACATTTGAACGACCAATGTGCAACACCTCACACTTTCCCGGATCATACTTCATCTGCCATTTCACCGTCCATTTAGTCATGGAGTGACACAGTGTGGAAACAGGCCCTTTGCCCCAACTTGCCCACACCGGCCAACATGTCCCAGCTACACAAGTGCCACCTCCCTGCATTTGGTCCATATCGCTCCAAACCTATCCTATCCCTGTACCTGTCCAACTGTTTCTGAAATGTTGGGATAGTCCCAGCCTCAACTATCTCGTCTGCAGCTTGTTCCATACACCCACCACCCTTTGTGTGAAAAAGTTACCACTCAGATTCCTATTAAATCTTTTCCCCTTCACCTTAAACCTATGTCTTCTGGTCCTCGATTCACCTACTCTGGGCAAGAGACCCTGTGTATCTACCCAATCTATTCCTCTCATGATTTTATACACCTCTATTAGATCACCCCTCATCCTCCTGTGCTCCAAGGAATAGAGTCCCAGCCTACTCAACATTTCCCTCGAGCTCACATCCTCTAGTCCTGGCAACATTTTCGTAAACCTTCTCTGTACCCATTCCAATTTGACAATATCTTTCCTATAACACGATGCCCAGAACTGAACACGATACTCTAAATGCGCCCTCACCAACGTCTTGCACAACTGCAACATGACCTCCCAACTTCTATACTAAATACTCTGGCTGATGAAGGCCATTGTGCCAAAAGCCTTTTTGACCACCTGATCTACCTGCGACTCTACCTTCAAGGAACCACGCACCTGCACTCCTAGATCCCTCTGCTCTACAACAATACCCCAAGCCCTGCCAGCTACAGCTGATCAATATCTCGCTCTGTACTTTAACAGCCATTCCCACACTCCGCAGCCACAGAATGCTTGGTGTCATTTGCAAACTTACTTATCAACCCATGTGTAGAAAGGACACCCGTAGATACAAAATGCTGGCGTAAATCAGCGGATCAGGCAGAATATCTGGAGAAAATGAATAAATGACATTATGGGTCAGGACCCTTGTTCAGGCACCTGAAAAGTCACCTATCCATTTTCTTTAGAGATGCTGCCTGACAATAGACAATAGGTGCAGGAGTAGGCCATTCGGCCCTTCGAGCCTGCTCCGCCATTCAATATGATCATGGCTGATCATCCAACTCAGTGTCAGACCCATAGTGTCTTAGGAAGGATTCTGACCCAAAACATCACCCATCCTTTTTCTCCAGAGATGCTGCCTGATCCACTGAGTTACTCCAGTACTTTGTGTCAATCTTGTCAACCCATCTACATTTATCTATTTATAGAGGGACATGTGCAAAATGCAGGTAAATGGGACTAGCCTTGAATGCCAACATAGTCAGCATGGACAAGGTGGGACATGATAATGTCCTCTAGCGCCTCCTCCCAATGAATGAATACCCTAAACCGTTCCCTAAATTGCAGCATGGATTCTGTCATTGCGATTTTCACTGCCCAATGACTGTGACACTTGCACAGAGCAGCATCAATCACTAGTCAAGTCCCAGCAGAGGTCCCAGAAGTGATCCCTGTGGAACTCCACTGGTCACAGATCTGAATACTGTCCTTCTACCACAACCCACTGTCTATCATAAATCTATTTACGAATCCACACGACCAGGTCACTGTTAATCCCCTGCACTGTTAATCTTCTGGATCATCTTACCATTGGGGACTTTATGAAATGCCGTAGTAAGTTTTTGATCTTGAAATTAGGCCTTCTCTCAATTGAGGCATTTTCAAGCATTCATCTTCAAAGACAACAAAAAATGCGCAGCAGTTTGTTTGAAAGTACATGTAAAAAAGTTGTGACCCATGAGCCACAAACCGCAGCAACTGAGAACTCCAAAGTGGATTTCAGATCATACAGGAGAAAATAGTCACATTGAAGCAGAGATGATATTTGTTACCAAAGCCCTCAGACTTGCCCATGTTGCTACAGATCTGATCGATGGTGTTACCTTTCTGATATAAGGTTATCTTTAGATATTAGGTCTGCACCCACAGTCACTGCAGACCTATGGAACCCACATAAAGTAACTGGTCTGAATGGAGTGGAGTCCCCAGCTGCAAGGACTATTCACAGCCAACCTCCACTATTCTAAGGTTTCCATCGGCTTAGAGAAAACCACTATCATCACAGTGCCGTAGAAAAGCAAAGTAATGTGCCTTAATTACTTACATTCAGAAGCTCTGATATCCACCACCATGAAGAGCTCAGAGTGGCCGTTCATGGTGCACCTTAACTCTGGCCTCCCAAACAGCCTTGACCCACTGCAGTTTGCCTGCTATCACATCAAATCCATGGCAGACACCATCTCCAAACGCATTGACGGAACATCTGGATAACAAGGACATCGACTTCAGACTCCTATTCGTTGATTCAAAACTAACCAAACTTATCTCCAACTCCCTGGACCAAGGAGTCAGAAGCCACCTCTGCCACTGGATCATCAACGTTCTGTCCTGTAGATCACAATAAGTGATGACAGGTGACTGGAGAACCCCCCCACCATCGTTCTCAACACTGCTGCTCTGCAAGGATATGTTCCTAGCCCATTACTATGCTCCCCATGAACATGCAGCCAAGATCTCTTCCAACACCATTTACATGTTTGCAGATGACACCATTGTATTGGGCCGGATCCTAAACAATGACAGGTTGGAGCACAGTGAGGTTAAGTGTTAATTAAAAAGACTAAGGTACCATTTTGCTGAAGACCAAAAATACTTGTAATCTGGCTATCCATTTTCTAGCCTTTTTAAAAAATGTTCCAATCACTATTGTAAATTTCCATATCCTCATGCATTATTGAAGGCCAACATTTTTCCTGCAGTATTTTGCTAGTGTAATGTTATAATGATTAGATTCTAACAGCTTTCGTTCCTCTATCTGTCGTAGCCAAATAAAACTTGGAACCAGAATTGTTTCCAATTACTATTTCCTTGACTAAAAGATTAAAGACTACTATATAGATCCTCGGTAATTTATGTAGACACAAGGAACTGCATATGCTAGTTCACAAAAAAGGACTCAAAAGTGCTAGAGTGACTTAGCAGGTCAGTCTGAAGAAGGGTTCCAATCCGAATCGCCTATTGATATTCTCCAGAGGTGCTGCCTGACCAGCTATGTTACTCCAGCGCCTTGTGTCTTTTCCTCAGTAATGTACAGTGACCTCCATAATGTTGGGACAAAGGCCCATCATTTATTTGTTAAAGAAGGAATTGCAGATGCTGGAGAATCGAGGGTACACAAAATGTATTTATTTATTTGCCCCTGTACTCCACAATTTGAGATTTGTAATTTAAAAGAAAAACACACGTGGTTAAAGTGCACATTGTCAGATTTTGATAAATGCCGTTTTTATACATTTTTGGTTTCACCATGTAGAAATTACAGCAATGTTTATACATAGTCCCCCATTTCAGGGCACTATAATATTTGGGACACAGCAATGTCATGTACATGAAAGTAGTCATGTTTGGTATTTTGTTGCATATCCTTTGCATGGAATGACTGTTTGAAGTCTGCGATTCATGGACATCATCAGGGTTGGAGATTGCAACCTTCACGTAGTCCACCTTGTTTCGACTAATGCAATCAACCTGACGTGCACAAAAGATCGAATAGAACAATTTGATCCACAACTTTAGACTGTGCACACCATATGCAAGAAGACTGACATCATCAGTTGCTGGGTGTTTTCTCTGGTGATGCTCTGCCAGGCCTGTATTGCAGCCATCTTTATCTTATGCTTGTTTTGGGGGCTAGTCCCTTCAGTTTTCTCTTCAGCATATAAAAGACATGCAAATTGGGTTCAGATTGGGTGATTGACTTGGCCAAACCAGAATTGACAATTTTTTAGCTTTGAAAAACTCCTTTGCTGCTTTAGCAGTATGTTTGGGATCATTGTCTTGCTGTAGAATGAACTGTTGGCCAATGAGTTTTTGAGGCATTTGTTTGAACGAGCAAATTATACACATCAGAATGAATTATGCTACTACCATCAGCAGTTGTATCATCAATGAGGATAAGTGAGCCAGTACCTTCAGCAGCCATACATGCCCAGGCCATAACACCCCCACCACCGTGTTTCACAGATGAGGTGGTATGCTTTGGATCTTGGGCAGTTCCTTCGCTCCTCCATACTTTGCTCTTGCCATCACTCTGATATGTTAACCTTCAACTCATCTGTCTACTAGACCTTTTTCCAGAACTGAATCAGAATCACACTTTATTCGCCAAGTATGTCAGGGGCCTCGAGCCCTCCGTTGACGGGACCCCCATAGCCGGCGATGTTCGGGCCCTACGCATCGAGGCGTTCAACTCCTGCATCTGGGGGTTGTCAGCTCCCCCGTGCCGGGCGATCGAACCCCGCGACGGGGCTGGTTGAACTTTCTGCAGCATTGGAGCTCCCGACTAGTCTCTCCCGAGACTAGGAGCCCTTGACGATAAGTCCGCAGGCTGCGGTGGGAGCGTTCCCAAGCAAGGAATCCGCTCCGATGTTAAGTCCGTGCCCTGCGGTGGGGCTCACGACAGTCCAAGGCAGTTCCCAGCTCCAGCAATGGTAGGCCGCAGAGCCAGGAGAATGTGATCCGAAAAATGATCACATCTCCGGGAAGGTAAGAAAAGAACTTGAAAAAAAATTCCCCCCTCCCCCCACATAAAACAAACCAAAGTACATTAAAGCAAACTCTTAACAGACGCTAAAAATAACAAAGGATGAAAAAACTAACGGACTGCCGGCAGGGCTGGCCATATCCCTGGCGCCCCTGGTGGTTGCTCTTTTAAGTACTTCTTGGCAAACTGTAACCTGCCCATCCTATTTTTGTAGCTAACCAGTGGTTTGCATCTTGCAGTGTAGCCTCTCTATTTCTGTTCATGAAGTCTTCTGCGGACAGCGGTCATTGACAAATCCACACCTGATTCCTGAAGAAAGTTTCTAATCTGTCGGACAGGTGTTTGGGAATTTTGCTTTATTATAGAGAGAATTCTTCTGCCATCAGCTGTGGAGGTCTTCCATGGCCTGCCAGTCCCTTTGCGATTAGGAAGCTCACCAGTGCTCTCTTTCTTCTTAATTATGTTGCTAACAGTTGATGTGGTAAGCCAAAAGGTTTCTCTAACTGTCTAACAGTTTTATTCTTGTGTCTCAGTCTCATAATGGCTTCTTTGACTTTCATTGGCACAACGTTGGTCCTCATGTTGGTAATAATAAAAAATACAATTTATTGTCATTGTAAATACATACAACAAAATTTCAGCCGCACTACCCGAGCGGGGTTCCAACGTATCAGATAAATAATAACGACAATGAAAACAACAAAAACGGCAAGAAAAACATTGTCGTCGGGATGTGCAATATTTCACAGTATAGTGTTGTGGCAGTACAAAATATTGGCTCTGGGGGCTGTGTGTTCAGAGTGGTGATGGGCTTGGGGTAAAACTGCTTGTTAATCTTGCGGTGTGTGACCTGGAACGCTTTCCTGAGGGCAGAAGGGCAAACAAGTGATGTGCGGGATGAGACGAGTCCTTTAGTATGCGTGATGCCTTCCGCAGGCAACGAGAGCTCTCGATCTCTTCCAGGGCCGGCAGGTGTGTGTTGGTGATCTTCTGGGCTGTATTGATGACTCTCTGCAGAACTTTCTTGTCAGCCGCAGAACTGTTGCCATTCCACACCAGGATGCCATGTGTCAAGACACTCTCTATGGAGCAACGGTTGAATGACACTAACAGCTGTTGCGGCAAGTTGACTTTCCCCGAGTGATCTTAGGCAGCAAAACCGTTGTTTACCAGGGATTGCGTGTTAGTTGACCACCCGAGATCTGCTGAGATGTGGGTGCCCAGGAACCTGAAACTTGAGACTCTGATAAACAATAATAAAAGTTTCTAAAAGTGTTGGAAAGACTGGAGGAAAGACTATGTACTGAGAGCTCTCTTATATCTGCATTAAGGAGGCAATTAAACACACTTGAGCAATAACAAACACATGTGAAGCCATGTGTCCCAAACATTAAAATGGGGGAACTATGTATAAACACAGCTTTAAATTCTACATGGTGAAACCAACATGTATAAAAATACCCTTCAATAAAATCTGACAATGTGAACTTTAACCACATGTGATTATTTCTCATCCAAATCTCAAATTGTGGTGTACGGAGGCAAATAAATAAACTATGCGTCTTTGTCCCAAACATTATGCCCCATTTGCATTGCTCTTCAATTTACACTTCCGATCATAGTTATATCTATGCTCTGTTAAAGATGCCCCAAATCTGCTAAATTATTTGCCAAAACATAATTTGACCATATCATTAGCAATTATATGTTTAAAAATTAGATATAGTTAATAGAGAGTGTCGTACTTACACTTATAAAAGTGAGAAGAGAAACTCTTACAAGTGAAAAGTGCACAGTTTGGGTAAAGGACGAGTCACATAATCCAAAATGCAGCAGTGCTCTGCGAATGACGATGTTACATCTTTTTAAATAGATTTTTAAAAGAGGCATAGTGGAGTACGCGCTCCAATCAGCTTCAATGATGCTAGAGTGGAAATGGTAGAGAGCTTCAAATTCCTTAGCATTGATGTTGCCAATGATCTGTCATGTACCAACCACAATGATGCGATAGCCAAAAAGGCACACCAACGCCTCTACTTCCTGAGGCTATTTGGCATGTCTCCAATGACTCTTACAAACTTCTACAGATATACTGTCATGTTGCATCACAATTTAGTTTGGAAACAGCTCTGCTCGAGAACGCAAGAAATAGCACAGGGCTGTAGATGTACCCGAGTCCTTCACACAGACCAGAATACACACCATTGATTCCATCTACACTTTATGCAACCTCAAAAATGCAGCCAAAATTTAAGATTTTTAAAAATAGTTACAAGGGGTGGAGACGGGACTGTTATAACTACACGGAGCCCAGAGCTCAGGAGGCTGCAAGATGGCGCAGAAAGAAATTGTCTCATCCAAGTCATTCTTTCTTCTCCCTGCTCCCATCTGGTAGAAGGCACAGAAGCTCGAAAGCATGCACCACCAGACTCAGGAACAACTTTATCCCACTCTGTTATCAAGCTTTTGAATGGCTCTTCCATATGCTAGGGTATAGTCTGATTCACCTCTGCCCCATTGGCTTTGTCTTTGGAACTGATGCACACGATGATGCAAGCTGTATTTTATATCGTCCACGGTGCTCGATTGCACTTTAGTTTAGTGATTGTATTTATGTACAGCATATTGGACTTGTATGCAAAACAAAACTTTTCATTGTACTCCAGTATAGTGACAATGATAGATCTAAACCCAAGATGTTTGACTCAGTTTGCCATTAAATCATGAAATTATTTTCAAGAACATCAGGTTACATCTCCTGGTACCTCAACAAATATTTAGTCATCTTTCTAATGACAAAGTGCTCGAGTAACTCAGCAAGCCAGGCAGCATCTCTGGAGGACACGGATAGGCGACGTTTCAGGGCGGGTCCCTTCTTTAGATTGATTATAGTTCGGGGGAGGAGAGAGAAAGCTGGAAGAGAGGTGGGTGCAGTCAAAGTTTGAAGAAGGGTCTCAGTCTGAAACGTCACCTATCCGTGGTTCTCCAGAGATGTGAAGCCAGAGGATGGAATGCAGGTGGAAGGGGATGGCAGAGGGACGGGAACAGGGGTGAAGACGGGGGCCTGAGGGAAAATTGGAGAAATGGGTGCATATCTAGGTGGGGCACAGGGAAGAGAGGGGTTAGAAAAAAGGATGGGTGGGGGATCTTTGTAAGTTAGTTAGCCAGAATTGGAGAACTCAATGTTCATATGGATATGTTGTAAGCTACCCAAGTGTAATATGAGATGCTGTTCCTCCAGTTTGTATTTGGCCTCACTCTAGCAAATCAAGGAAGCGCTGGACAGAAAGGTCAGTGTGGGGATGGGAAGAGGAGTCCAAATGGTTCACAGCCAGGAGATCCAACAGGCCTTGGCAGACGGAGGGCAAGCACTCAGCGAAATGGTTGCCCAGTCTATAATTGGTCTCGCCAATGTAAAGGAGGCCACGTTAGGAACACCAAATGCAGTAGATGAGGTTAAAGGAGGTACACGCCAATCTCACCCTCTCTGAACGCAACAACTGCGTTGACTTCTCCACTCCGTTTACAAACTCCAAGGTCCCCCACTCTGAGCACATTTGTAAATCAGTATCTGCAGTTCCTTGTGCCGAGCCTTCCATCTACATCCTTTAAAATAACGTGATCTTGTCATTTTCTTCATGCAGTTTGACACCTGCAAAGGCACAGAGAGGACTTCCACATTTCCTGATAATCCAAATGCAATTATGCTTCAAAGATACTCTGTTGACTGCAAAAACATTTTAAAACAATGCAAAAGCATGAAAGAGTATACTTAAAAAGTATAACTCGGATTCAAAACAAACATGGTAATTTCAGTATAATTCTGAACCAGAAGATTGATGCAAGCATAATTTGCACATAAAAGCCATGCTCGTACAAACCTTTAATACTTTTTACAAAACAAAAGATGACCCATAGAGCCTTGGCCAGCTGTGAAATGATGAATCAAATCGAAAAGACCAATCCAGCCTAAAACCAAACCTCACAACATAGTTTGCGATATTGGTAAATTTGATGCATAATTTGGAACGAGAATTGTCTTCATGGAATGAAGCAGAGGATGATGGCGGAAAGTTGTTTTACACACTGGAGGCCTGTAACTAATGTCGTGCCACAGGGAAAGTTGCTGGACCTACTGCTGTTTGTGGTTTATATCAAGGATTTGGATGAGAATGTTGAAGTCATGATTAGTAGTCATGGGAGTGGCGGCGCTGCCCTGGCAGCAGCGGCTCGCCTGCAGTCCGTCTGGTTTCTTTTTATTTGTTGTTTTCTTGTCTTGTTTTTAGCGTTAGTTTGAGTTATTATGTAGTGTATCTGTGTGGGAGGGGTGGGAGAAACGTTCTTAGTCTCTTCCTTTTGGGGGGACGCGACCTGTCTTGTCGTATCCCCCGTCTCCGTCTGTGCTGAGGCCTATCGCGGAGCTGGCGGCCTACAACTTTAACTGCGACCGACCCGAGGCTCCGGAGGTAGAGCCAGCCAGGACTTACCAGTGCGGGGCTGGCCGACTTCGGGGCTGCGGCGGGTTCAGGCATTCCGGCGGCCCGACTTGGAGCTGTGGCGGCTTTCCGGTGGCGGTGGCGGCGGCAGCGACTTCGGAGGCCCGGCCGCGGGCCCAGTGGACGACATTGTCGGGAGCTCGCAGTCACAGGTTGGTGACCTGTTTTTCCGGAGCTCCCGCGGCAACAGCTGCGTCCGCTGGACTGGAGGGCGGCAGCTTCGACCGCCCCGGGCCGTGGAGTTGAACCGGCCCCCTCACGGAGCGCGGTTCACCCGCGGGACTTATTTACATCACCCGGTGCGATCACAACATCGGAGGCCCGGGTCGCCTCAGCGCAGAGGAAGAGGAAGAGGAAGAAGGGAAGAGACAAAGACAAGATTTTTGCCTTCCATCACAGTGAGGAGGTGTCTGGTGAACTCACTGTGGTGGATGTTAAATATGTGTTTATTGTATGTATGACTGCAGGCAACAACATTTCGTTCAGACCACAAGGTCTGAATGACAAAAAAGTTTTCCAAGTAGTAAGTTTGCAGATGACACTAATGTGGTTGGTATCGTAAATAGCAAAGATGGTTATCAAACATTGCAGCAGGATCAGTTGGCTAATTGCAAGGTCCCCTGTGCTCCCCTCCCCATCTACCCCCCCCCCCCCCCCCATCTATTCATCCTGCGCTGATCACCCTATCCACCTCGCATTGATTCTGCCACCACCCCCCCCCATCCATCCTACACTGGTTCCCCAATTCACCCTGTACTTACCCCTTTCCCATCCATCCTGCACTTCTCCTCCATCCATCCTGTACTGATCCCCCATCCATCCTGTACTAACCCACCCTCCATTTACCCTGCACCTTCCCCCCTTCATCCTGTAGTGATCCCCCATTCATCCTGCACAGACCCTCCGTTCCACACTGTACTGACCGCCCCCCCCCCCCTTCATCCTGCGCTGATCTCGCCCCTCCCATCCATCCTGTACTGATCCTCCCATTCAAGAAGAATGGGGGGGGAACAGTCTGAAGAAGGGTCTCGACCCGAAACGTTGCCTATTTCTTTCGCTCCATAGATGCTGCCTCACCCGCTGAGTTTCTCCAGCACTTTTGTCTACCCCCATCCATCCCATACTGAACCCCCCCATTCAACACCATCGACATCCCCCGTGCTCTCCCCTCACAATTTTACCTACTCCAACCAACACGTACTAATTCACCTGTTTCAATCCATTAATTCTGCACCTTCTAACCCCACCCCCACCATCTATCCACCCCGCACTGATTCACACACACCCCCCTCCCTGACCCTATTGTGCTGGAAATGTCTTCAGAGCGAACATTGATTATGTTTGAAAACGGAGTCAATCAAATGTGTTTTAATTCCCAATGTCATTATTTGTTTAAATCCATAAAGATGGATGAATTAAATTGTGAACACGTGAAACATTAAAACCGCAGAGTTCAATTGTCACTGCTGCCGTTGACACGTTATTACAGAATTCATTTTAACGGCAAATCAATGCTCTTAATATGGAGTATCAGTACTGTAGTTATTTAATGAGCAACATTCACAACTATACGTACGCATATATGTTACCATGGTCCAGGATTTATTGACACAGGTTGATCATACACTGAATAATCCAACCACATTTTTGTTTGGAAGTGGAAAGAACTAATAGAAATTGCATTAATTGCAATGTGTAAAAAGAGTTGAGATACTGTATATTAATTTTGCTGCATGTCATTGTGGTATATATCATGTCTTGATTGGTGAATATGTTTAGTTTGTGACTTTATTTGAATCAGAAATAATATGTGAATGCTTCATTGAGCATAATTCCGACTGGTAACTATACACTTTGTCCGAGCACATCATCGCAAGCGTCATGCAAGCCGTCTTAAATGACCACCTAAACTGTCATTTGGCAACCTCAAAAGCTGGTAAGGTTGCCCGGCTGGCAACAGGGAAAACAAGTTAAGCGAGAGCCCTGAGATAGTTCCTTGAAAGTGGCATCACAGGTAGATAGGGCGGTTGAGAAGGCTTTCAGTTACATTGGCTTTCAACAGTCAGAGTACAAGACATTGGTGAAGCCACATTTGGAGTACTGTGTTCAGTTTTGCTCACATAGAAACATAGAAAATAGGTGCAGGAGTAGGCCATTCGGCCCTTTGAGCCTGCACCGCCATTCAATATGATCATGGCTGATCATCCAACTCAGTATCCTGTACCTGCCTTCTCTCCATACCCCCTGATCCCTTTTGCCACAAGGGCCACATCTAACTCCCTCTTAAATATAGCCAATGAACTGGCCTCAACTACCTTCTGTGGCAGAGAATTCCAGAGACTCACCACTCTCTGTGTGAAAAATGTTTTCCTCATCTCAGTCCTAAAAGATTTCCCCCTTATCCTTAAACTGTGACCCCTTGTTCTGGACTTCCCCAACACCGGGAACAATCTTCCTGCATCTAGCCTGTCCAACCCCTCAAGAATTTTGTACGTTTCTGTCAGATCCCCCCTCAATCTTCTAAATTCTAGCGAGTACAAGCCGAGTCTATCCAGTCTATCCTCATTCGAAAGTCCTGACATCCCAGGAATCAGTCTGGTGAACCTTCTCTGTACCCCCTCTATGGCAAGAATGTCTTTCCTTTGGAGATTTGGAGACAAAAACTGTACGCAATACTCACCTGCTAGTAGAACAATGTAGTTAAGCAGGAAAGAGCACACGGATTTAAGAAGATGTTTTAATTTCAAGTTTAGTTTAGACATACAGCCTGGATACCAGCACTTCAGCCCACCAAGTCCATGTCAACCATCGATCACACGCACGCTACATCTATGTTTGCTACTCAATACTCTGCCTGATGAAGGCCAATGTGCCAAAATACTTTTTGACCACCTTGTGTACCTGCGACTTGACAGTCAAGGCTTATCTTGCCCTGTATGCTCTTATCCAAATCATTGATGTAGATGACCAACAGTAACGGGCCCAGCACCGAACCCCGAGGCACACCACTGGTCACAGGCCAGTCTGAAAAGCTACCTTCCATCACCACCCTCTAGGGAAAATTAGGCCAAAGGACCCATTTCCATGCTGTATGACTCTAATGTTAATCTCGATTCGACGTATAAGAGTCTTTCTTCCCACTTTAAGCATGACCTGAACGCACCCTGAACAGACTGAAGAAGGTTCCCGACCTGAACATGGCCCACCTATTCTCCACGGATGCTGCCTAACCCCATTAAATTCTTTCAACACTCAAGACTCTAGCATCTGCATTTCTTGGTGTTTCCTCTTCATGAATTATATATTTTACAAAGAGAATCACAACAAATTCCATTCCCATATCATCATTTGCGGTGTAGGAAGGAAGTGCAATTGCTGGTTTAAACCGAAAAATGGACACAAAAAGCTGGAGTAACTCACCGGGGACAGTCTGGATAGAAGGAATGGGTCGAGACCCTTTTTCGGACTGGTTATTTCTGGTGGCACTATTCAGGAACACACGAGTTGGCCGAGATGTGGATTTTTGAGATGAATGCAACTGGCAACAGTTTACATTTCCGTGCCATACACAACTCACACCTCAGCCTCAAGTTGCTTCTGGCCCGAGCTCAGATCAGATCAGATGACTTCAGCAATGGTTGAAAAGGTTCATCTCGGGTTACAAACTGCTGGGAGTCTGGCTACAAAATTTTCGACCAAATTGAATTGAATTGATCCAATCGTCTCCAAAACTACCATTTCATTCCGCCCCTCATCAATTCGACAAACCAACAAATATAAATCACGAAGCTACGAGGAACAAACTCAGTGCACTAATCCGGCCGCCACTGTTTCACAGGCCTGCACAACTGCTCATTGTTCCGTGGTGGGTCCACATGACAATTACATTACATACTCTTCAGCGCTAGCGGATTGTCCCTTCGCGGTAACTATGTTTGCTGCTGCTGACTGCCTCGCCTCCAGGAAAAGATTGGAGTAGCTTAATGAGATAAAGAGAAAAAGTAACAGCGCACGCACTGCAACTTTAATAACTGCAAGCGGGTTTGCTTAATTTGCCGAACAAATGCATTTGCCCCCCATATGTTGCGTGGACACAAGCGCCAGCACTCACCTCAGTCTCCTTTGTAGAGGCGTTGCAGGCTTCACTCTGCCATTCCGTTCCTAGGTTACGTGCATTTCCAACACATAGAGCCCCAGCGACCTGCAGAGTGTATTGCAGGAAGATAAAGCGGGATGACACGAAGACGTTTATGTTGCAGACGTTGTTCTGCTTATCCTGCCGCCCGCGATGGTCTAAGATGGCTCAAAAGTCAGGGTGGGGGGGGGGGGACGCGAATCAATCGCCCGCCCGTCGCGGCTCTCTCGCTGCGTTTCTGGCCAGTCGCTCACCCCCTGGAAACATTGAGCTAAATACAACCACCGTCGCGAAACTGCTGGCTACTCCTCGACACGGCTCTGGGTCCTAGCGCTCACTCACCTGAAGCAAGTTGCGCAGCTCTGGAGCAACTAACACGCACACACACAGATCCTTTCCCCAACAGTCAAATTCGCTGCCTATAGTTGCACTCGGGGTGGAAAACAACGGTGAGCTCGAGATCGCACTCACAAGTGTGAAACAATGACCAGATCTTTGTAACCCCCCCCCCCCTTTAGGTGCAGTTGCGGAATGAAAATACAAGCCTCATCAGATCTCGCTTCAAATTGTACATTTGGGAGTTGAAAGACAAGTCTCTGTTGCAATGACTCAATGAAATTTACAATAAAGCAATCGCATTCTTAATTATCACAGGACACGAAGCGGAAGATGACTGTGGGAAACCTTGATTCCGCTGTGTGCGGATGGTCATGTTAACTTCTATCGTGCATTGTGTTATTTTTATTTGTATGGCTGTATGGTAACTCAAGTCTCACTGCACCAATTGGTGCATGTGACAATAAATGTTGAACTTGAACACATGATTTACTTTTGTTTTAACACACCTAAGAAAAGATTTTGCATTTGCATGGCAATTCTCAGAATCTTGGAGATGTCTTAAAACACTATAGCCAGTGAGGCACTTTTGAGATCCACTGTATCCGCTTTCCATGTCCCCTATATATCGGTGAGACCAAGCTCAGGCTAGGCGATCGTTTCGCTGAACGCTCAGTCTGCCTAAACCTACCCAATCTCCCTGGTGCTAAACATGTTAACTCCTCTCCCATTCCCATACTGAACCTTCTGTCCTGGGCCTCCTCCATTGTCAGAGTGAGGCCCAGCGCAAATTGGAGGAACAGCACCTCATATTTTGCTTGGGCAGCTTACAACCCAGCAGTATGAACGTTGACTTCTCTAACTTCAAGTAACCCTTGGTTTCCCTTTCTCTCCATCCCTTCCCCTTCATAGTCTGACTGTCCATGATTAAATGTTGTCTCTGTATATTGCTATTGAGGGAGTTTAATCTCTGTATACTGACATGATGAAATAATGGAGCAACTGAGCTTGTATTCACTGGAATTTAGGATGAGAGGGGATCTTATAGAAACATGCAATTCTTAAAGGATTGGCAGGCTAAATGCAGGAAAACAAATTCCAACGTTGGGGAAGTCTAGAACCAGGGGGTGACAGTTTAAGAATAGGGAGTAGGCCATTTAGAACTGAGATGAGGAAACACTTCTTCACCCAGAGAGTTGTGAATCTGTGGAATTCTCTGCTACAGAAGGCAGTGGTGGCCAATTCATTGGATGTTTTCAAGAGAGATTTAGATCAAGTGCTAAAGAAATCAAGATATGGGGAAAAAGCAGGAACGGGGTACTGATTTTAGATGATCAGCCATGATCATATTGAATGGCAGTGCTGGCTCGAAGGGCCGAATGGCCTACCCCTGCTCCTATTTTACTAATTTTCTATTTTTATTCTACGTTTCTATGTATGCTTCGTTGTCACCTTCCAGCTAACAATGATCTACACTACATTTTCCTTGAACGTCATCTCCTTTGATGTCTGGTTTTCACACCTTGCACTTCCTTATCTCTGTCTCCCTCTCCCCTGACTCTCAGTCTGAAGGAGGGTCTCAAGCCGAAATGTCACCCATTCCTTCCATCCAGAAATGCTGCCTGTCCCACTGAGTTAGTTACTCCAGCATTTTGTGTCTATCTTCAAGGTACTTTTGAAGCTAGATTTTGTTGTTGTGAATGGAAAACAACCAATTTATGCACGGAAGATATTTTTTTAAATAAAAGCTCATTAGTAATCATATTAGAAAAATATACAAGGCTTAAAAACATTGTGATATTTATTATGGACTGGAGTGTCCAAATCAGTGCCAAGGCCTGGACAGCAATCCCCACCCACACAAATGTTCTTTTCCCAGGTATAGAACTAACCATGTGCTCCAAGGAGCAGGTCCTTGCAGTAAATACTAACTCTGTACTATTGATTCTTGTAATCCTCCAAAAATGAGATTTCCATCTTGACCCAGACACTGAGATTCCACAGCTATCTTGAGAAGAAAATGCTAAAGATTCTCTCATCACTGAATAAAGAAATGTCTTCTCTGTCCTGAATGGTCAATATTCTCCCCTGAATCCTGGTTTGAGACATCCGAGCTGGGGAAAATATCATCAATAAATCAACCCCCAAAAGGGGTTTGTTTGTTTCAAAGATATCACAACTCATTCTTCCAAACTTTGGAAAGCATAGACAAGTGTGCTTAGTCTTATCTCATGGAAAATTCCACAATCCAATGGATCATCCTTGTTGCTCTCCCTCTTTTTCATGTGTATCCTTCGTTACGGTGGGAGACAAATACCCTCATGAATCTTCACAGGTATACGGTAGAGAGCATATTGACTGGTTGCATCGCAGCCTGATTCAGCAACTCGTACAGCCAGGGACAAAGGAGATTACAAAAAGTAGTGAACACCGCCCAGTCCATCATGGGTACAGACCTCCCCAGCATTGAAGGGATCTATAAGAGGCACTGTCTCAAAAAATGTTAACTTTCCTATGCCAAGATACCCAGGTTCCCCTGAATACCAGCACATTTGAACAACATTCTGTAGTTTAGTATAGAGATACAGCATGGAAAGTGCCCCCTCGGCCCACCAAATCCACACCGAACAGCGATCACCCATGGACTAGTTATATCCTACTCAGTAGGGACAATTTACAGATGCCAATTAACCTACAAAGCTGAATGCCTTTGGAATGTGGGAAGAAACTGGAGCACCCAGGAAAAATCCATGTGGTCACAGAATATCCAAACTGTACAGACAACACCTGTAGTCAGGATCGAGCCTGGGTTTCTGGCACTAGTATGATTGTCAAGGTAGCCGTCTTGTTTACATCATCTGATGTGTCATTGTTCTCCACTTGCTGTTCCCCGGTTCTAGAACTGGGGAACAGCAAGAAACACCACTGTGCCATTCTACTTTTGTATCAATAAATGATTGCACATTTTACCACATTAAGCTCCATTTACCATATCTTTACCCATTCACTTATGCTAGGACCTCCCACAATTTCTCTGGATGCCACTCAGAGACCATGTTGCCACTTAGCTTTGTATGATTATAAACTTGAATGTGTTACACTTATCCCACATTAATGTAGGATTATCGTAATTTGGTGGTAGATGACACCTTATGGACCTGTGAGCCAAAGAGCTTGTTTGTGTGCTGAGTCTCTGTGATTCTATTACAAGAAGTTTGTGTGAGATTTTCTGCTATTTCCTAGATCCCCGATAAAATGTATCCATGTTAGTATCGTTTTATATAAATCCACTCATCTGATAATTGTCCATTCTCTGGTACTTTGAAACCAATGTGAAACCAATGTGAAACAAAGCCCAAACCTTTGCACCTAACTTTTTTGAACTGTTGTTTTGTTTCATATTCACATCATATAGATTTTCATAATTACTATAGACAAATTTATAGTAAATTTCATTTACCCCTCAAATATTCAGTTTTTTGAGAATACGTAACGGAGTACACAAGAATATTTGCGATCAGTCCACCAAGGCCTACTGGTTTCTCTCGGTTACTACTCGGTTAACTCCTCGTCCCATTTCCTCACAGACTTTTCTGTCCTGAGCCTCCTGGATTGGCAGAGTGAGGCATCTCACAAACCTCGTGTTTTGCTTGGGCAGTTTACAATCCAATGGTATGAACAGTGAATTCTCCAATTTTAGGTAACTACAATCGGTCGCCCTCTGCGCCTCCCTCCCCCTCTCCCATGCCCCACCATGACTTGCATCTATTTCTCCCCTGCACCTCCACCTACATTTGTTTCTCCAGCTTAACAATTCACAACTCTTGGATCCTTTTGGCTGCTGTCTTTTTATCTCTGGCCTTTGTCCAACCATCTGCCTTTCAAAACACCTCTCACCTGTTACTTACCAGGCTTTGTCCTGCTCCACCCCTTAAATCCCCCCCCCCTCATCCCATCCCCCCACCACCACCATAATTAATATGAAGGATCCCAATCTGAAACATAATCTATACATGTTCTCTGGAGATGCTGCCTGACCTGCTGATTTACTCCAGCACTTTGATGTCTTTCTTTTGTAAAACAGCTTGTGCTGTTCCTTGTTTCCATTCTGAAGCTGGAACACTTGTAAATAATGCCCAGCTTCAACACATCATCAATATTTACGTTGCTTATAAATTGTGAGCGGGGGCTGGGGGGGAAGGGGGTGTAAAAGTATCTTTATCTGCATTTTAGATGTGTAGACGTTTTTCAATTGGTAATTCATTCGCATTGTAGGATATTGAGTATAAGAGTTGGGCCATTATGTTACAGTTGTACAATACGTTTATGTGGCTGCGTTTGAAGTATTCTGTTGAATTTGTTCACCTTGCTTATAGGAAGGAATCCATTAAGTTGAAAGATTTAATAGGAATCTCAGGGGCAACCTTTGCACTCAATAGACAATGGGTGCAGGAGTAGACAATTTGGCCCTTCGAGCCAGCACCGCCATTCACTGTGATCAAGTTCAAGTTCAAGTGAGTTTATTGTCATGTGTCCCTGATAGGACAATGAAATCCTTGCTTTGCACCAGCACACAGAACATAGAAGGCATTTACTCCAAAACAGATCATAGTGTCCATATACTATATATAAATATATACACACATGAATATATAAACTAATAAAGTGCAAATAACAGATAATGGGTTATTAGTTATGAGAGTTTTGTCCGAGCCAGGTTTAATAGCCTGATGGCTGTGGGGAAGTAGCTATTCCTGAACCTGGGCATTGCAGTCTTCAGGCTCCTGTACCTTCTACCTGAAGGTAGCAGGGAGATGCGTGTGTGGCCAGGATGATGTGGGTCTTTGATGATGCTGCCAGCTTTTTTGAGGCAGCGACTGCGGTAAATCCCCTCGATGGAAGGAAGGTCAGAGCCGATGATGGACTGGGCAGTGTTTACTACTTTTTGTAGTCTTTTCCTCTCCAGGGCGTTCAAGTTGCCGAACCAAGCCACGATGCAACCGGTCAGCATGCTCTCTACTGTGCACCTGTAGAAGTTAGAGAGAGTCCTCCTTGACAAACCGACTCTCCGCAATCTTCTCAGGAAGTAGAGCTTTCTTGATAATTGCATCAGTGTTCTCGGACCAGGAGAAATCTTCAGATTTGTGCACGCCCAGGAAATTTGAAGCTCTTGACACTTTCAACCATCGACCCGTTGATATAAACGGGACTGTGGGTCCCCATCCTACTCCTTCCAAAGTCCACAATCAGTTCCTTGGTTTTGCTGGTGTTGAGGGCCAGGTTATTGTGCTGGCACCATATGGACAGTTGCTCGATCTCTCTTCTGTACTCCGACTCATCCCCATCAGTGATATGTCCCACAACAGTGGTGTCATCAGCGAACTTGATGATGGAGTTCGCACTGTGACCGGCTACGCAGTCATGAGTGTGTACAGCAGGGGGCTGAGCATGCAGCCTTGAGGTGCTCCCGTACTGATTGTTATCGAGTCTGACACATTTCCACCAATACGAACAGACTGTGGTCTGTGAATGAGGAAGTTGAGGATCCAATTGCAGAGGGATGCGCAGAGACCCAGTTCTGCGAGTTTGGTAACCAGCTTGGAGGGGATGATTGTGTTAAATGCCGAGCTGTAATCTTTTTTTTTTTAAATTTCAAAATATACTTTATTCGAATGATAAATATATACAATACATTAACCTTGCGGAAAATCCATCCGACATTTTCGGAGGCTGTACAATAGATCAATACAGTTTAGACATTTTCTTTTTCCCAAGTTTCCACAAATCAGTCCCCCACTCATGCCACAATGGCGTGGGATACCTTCCCTTATATTGAGGGGCGTCTCCACCATACCGTACCCCCCATGTCCAGCAGCGGAAGGGCGTTAGACTGTGGCCCTCCCCCACCGAGCCTTAGCGTTGGCTGCACCGAGCTTCAGTGCGTCCCTCAGCACGTACTCCTGCAGTCTGCAGCGGGCCAGTCGGCAACATTCCCTGACGGACATCTTGCTCTGCTGGGTGGTGAACAATGCTCGGGCAGACCAAAGGGCGTCTTTTACCGAGTTGATGACCCTCCAGCAGCACTCGATGTCAGTCTCTGAATGTGTCCCTGGGAACAGTCCGTAAATCACAGAGTCCTCTGTGACGGAGCTGTTCGGGATAAAGCGTACCAGGGACCCTTGCATTTTTCTCCAGACTCTTTTAGCAAACCCACACTCTGTAAAGAGGTGGGCAACCGTCTCCTCGCCATAGCAGCCGTCCCGAGGGCAGCGTGCGCTGGCAGTGAGGTTCCGACGGTGCAGGAAGGATCTGACTGGGAGGGCTCCCCTCACCGCCAGCCAAGCCAGGTCTTGGTGCTTGTTGGTGAGTTCTGGCGATGAGGCATTTTGCCAGACAAGCTGGGCAGTCTGCTCAGGGAACCACGCCACCGGGTCCATAGAGTCCTTTCCCTGCAGTGCCTGCAGGACATTCTGTGCTGACCACTGCCCAATGGACATGTGGTCAAAGGTGTTGGTCCGGAAGAACCCTTCCACCGACGACAGATGGGGCGGCAATGTCCAGCTGACTGGCACATTGCGTGGCACCTGCGCCAGGCCCATCCTTCTCAACACCGGGGACAGGTAGAACCTCAGCAGGTAGTGACACTTGGTGCCCACGTGCCTTGGCTCTACACTTCGCCTGATGCAGCCACACACGAAGGTGGCCATCAGAATGAGGGCGACGTTGGGCACGCTTTTACCCCCGTTGTCTGCCGACTTGTACATTGTGGCCCGTCGCACCCGGTCCATCCTCGACCCCCAGATGAAGTGGAAGATGGCCCGGGTGATCCCTGTGGCGTATGAGGGAGGGACAGGCCACACTTGTGCCAAGTACAGCAGCCCCGAGAGCACCTCACACCTGATGACCAAATTCTTTCCCGTTATGGAGAGGGAGCGTTGCCTCCACAGCTCCAGCTTCCTCCCCACCCTGGCTATCCGCTCCAGCCAATTTTTGTTACATGCCTCAGCCCCCCCGAACCAGATCCCCAGCACCTTCAAGAAGTCAGGCTTGATGGTGAAGGGGACGGAAGATCTGTCGGGCCAGTTGCCAAAGAGCATGGCCTCGCTCTTCCTGCGGTTCACCCTGGCTCCCGTGGCCGACTCAAACTGGTCGCAGATACTAATCAGTCTGCGAACCGACCCTGGATCCGAGCAGAAGACAGCGACATCGTCCATGTACAGGGAGGTCTTTACTTGAATGCCCCCACTGCCTGGCAATGTCACTCCTCTTATGCCCGCATCCTTCCTGATGGATTCAGCAAAAGGTTCAATACAGCAGACAAACAAGACAGGAGAGAGAGGGCAACCCTGCCTAACTCCAGACCTTACAGGGAAACTGTCTGATTCCCACCCATTGATTTGGACTGCACTACGGATGTTGGTGTAGAGCAGTTTGATCCAATTCCCGATTCCCTCCCCAAAACCCATTTTGGAGAGCACGTCCCTCATGTACGTGTGTGAAATCCTGTCGAAGGCCTTCTCCTGGTCCAAGCTGACTAGGCAGGCATCCACCCGTCTGTCCTGCACGTAGGCGATGGTATCTCTCAGCAACGCTAGGCTGTCTGAGATTTTCCTGCCAGGTACAGCACAGGTTTTGGTCCGGGTGAATCACCTGTCCCAGAGCAGACTTGACCCGGTTGGCGATGGCCTTGGACAGGATCTTGTAGTCTACATTCAAGAGTGTTATGGGTCTCCAATTCTTTATGTCCTTCATCTCCCCCTTCTGCTTGTAGATTAGGGTGATGTTGCCCTTCCTCATGGAGTCTGACATGCTACCCGGCCAGAAGCATGTCGTTGTACACTTCTAGCAGGTCCGGGCCCATCCAGTCCCACAGAGCCAAATACAACTCAGCCGGTAAGCCATCGCTTCCGGGAGTTTTATTCGAGTCAAAGGAACGGATGGAGCCAGTCAGCTCCTCTAGGGTCAGTGGTTGGTCCAGACTCTCCCGCTTGCTGTCCTCCAAGACCTCCGTGATTGAGGACAGGAAGTTCTGGGAGGAGGTACTGTCTGTGGTCTTTTGGTCATACAAATCTGTGTAAAAGGATTTGCAGATCCTCAGCACGTCTGTCTGTGAGGATGCTACCGTGCCGTCCTCCTCCCTAAGGCTGTTCATCACAGAGCTCCCCCTGTGAACCTTATGGAAGAAGAAACGTGAGCACGACTCATCCTGCTCCATATGGCGGACCCTAGATCGGAAGATGATCTTGGAGGATTCAGAGGTGAAGAGCTGAGCTTGCCGGTCCTTCAACTCTCTAAGTTCCTCCCTCACATCCACCCCGCTCGACTGCAGAAGGAGCAGTTGCTGCAAATCTGTCTGGAGTTGGCACAATTCCCTCTGACTCTGTCTTGCTCTCTGAACCCCTTTAATTATGAAGAACCTCTTAATGTTCTTCTTGGTTGCTTCCCACCAGAGTGTGGGGGAGTCAAAGAGGGGCTTCACCGTTCTCCAACATGCGTAGTCCCTCTTTAGCTCCTCGACACTCTCCGGGGGTCAACAGTTTCGTGTTTAACTTCCACGTCCCTCTGCCTGCCTTCCGGTCCTCCCGTAGGTGACAGGAAGCCTGAAGTAGGCAGTGGTCGGAGAAGAACACTGGCGTGAGGTCAGTGTGTCTCACCGTGACGGCCTTCGTCGTGAAGACGAAGTCTATCCGGGATCGGGCTAAACCGTCCGATCTCGACCAAGTGAACTGCGGCTGGGACCCGCCTGCAGGGTCACTGAAGGCGTCACGCAGCTTTGCGTCTTTTACCATCTCCATCAGAAACTTGGACGTGCTGTCCAGTCTGCTGTCGGCACTGTCGGATCGTCCAGCCGCATCAATGATGCAGTTGAAGTCACCGGCCAGAACGAGCTGCCGGGACGTGGCCAGCAGCACTGGGAGCTGCTGGAGAACGGCCAGCCGCTCGCTCTGCGTGGGTGAGGCATACACATTTATCAGCCGGAGCGGAGAGCCACGGTACATAACATCCACCACGAGGAGACGCCCTCCAACCACTTCCTTGACCTCAGTGATGGTGAAGTTCCCTCCCCGCAGCAAAATCCCCAGGCCGGAAGCACGACAGTCATTTCCCCCCGACCACACAGACAGTCCGTGGGGCCACCATCGCGACCACCTCCGATAGCAGCGGAGGTGTGGCAGCCCGCACTCCTGAAGAAAAGTCACATCTGCCTTGACCTTGGCCAGGTACTGTAAGGCATTAACACATCGCGCAGTGCTCTTTATACTGCGCACGTTTAAAGATGCCAGTTTGAGCTCCATTGTCTTTAGAGTCACTGGCCATTTCCATGTCCCTTCATCCCCACCGCTTCGGTGAATTGCCTCAGCTTTCCTGGGCTCAGGAATCCAGCGGTGAGGTGAGTATCAGGTGGCGTAACCAAAGTTGTCGTTGCGGGGGGCCTTCTCGTTCCACCCCCTTTTGGGCATGCCGCTTCCTTTGTCTTCTGTAGCTGGGGCCCAATGGCCTCTGCGCTGCTCCCGGTCGCCCGGAGCTGGGGCCCATGGGCCGCTGTGATGCTCCCGGTCGCCCGGAGCTGGGGCCCATGGGCCGCTGCGATGCTCCCGGTCGCCCGGAGCTGGGGCCCATGGGCCGCTGTGATGCTCCCGGTCGCCCGGAGCTGGGGCCCATGGGCCGCTGTGATGCTCCCGGTCGCCCGGAGCTGGGGCCCATCGGCCACTGCAATGCTCCCGGTCGCCCGGAGCTGGGGCCCAATGGCCTCTGCGCTGCTCCCGGTCGCCCGGAGCTGGGGCCCATCGGCCACTGCAATGCTCCCGGTCGCTCGGAGCTGGGGCCCATCGGCCGTTGCACTGCTCCCAGTCCCCTGGAGCTGGGGTCCACTTGCCGTTGTGATGATTCCTGTCTCCGGGGCCTGGAGCCCCTCAACCACTGCGCTGCTCCCGATGTCCTGGGGCTGGAGCCCCTCGGCCACTTCTCTGCTCTCGGTCTCCTTTTCCTCCCCCGTTTTCTTCCTCTGCCTCCCTCGTTGGGACTTCCCGGTCGCCTCATCCTCCGACGAGGAGGAGAGGTTGCTGCCTTCTGTAAGAGAAAGACACCTTTTTTGTGATTTTCTTTTGGACTTACCACTCTTTTCTGGCCTTGGCTCTTTGGGCTGACCCCTCTTCTTATACTTCACCATTGTCCATTTCTCCTGCTGTTCCCCTCCTCCATTGACTCTCCCTCCTGGGCAGGATGCTGGGCGTCTCCTTCTGGCACTTGGGGCCTCAAGGTGGTCGGGCTGTCCTCATTCGTGTTCCCTCTTTCTGCTGGGGTCTTGGCAGTGGTGGGGGGTGCCTCACCCCCCTTTGGGGTGCTGGCAGCAGCTCCTCTTGTTGCCTGTGCGTAGGTGCAGGCTCTTTTAGGGCAAGCCCTGTAAAGGTGGCCTGCCTCCCCGCACAGGTTGCAGTTCTTGCTGGCCTGACAGTCCTTTGTCTCATGGCCCTCCATCCTGCAGTTTTTGCAGACAACTGCAGTGCATTGGGCCATCACATGCCCAGGCTTGTTGCATTTCCTGCACAGCCTGGGTTGCCCTACATAGCTCAAGTACCCTCGGTTTCTCGGTACCCTCGAGCTGTAATCGATGAATAACAGCCTGACATATGAGTTTTTGTTGTCCAAGTGGTCCAGAGTGGAGTCAAGAGCCAGCGAGATCGCATCCACCGTTGATCTGCTGTGGCGGTAAGCGAACTGCAGTGGGTCCAGGTTTTTGTCGAGGTCGGAGTTGATTTGCGCCATGATCAACCTCTCAAAGCACTTCATCACCACAGGCGTTAGTGCCACAGGTCGATAGTCATTGAGGCACGTCACCTTGCTCTCCTTGGGCACGGGTATTATTGATGCCTTTTCCTGACGTTGGCCTCTGTGACTGAGACTGAAATACCATCACAGCGAATGGGGGCTCGGGAAGGCACATCGGTGTTCTCCCTATCAAAACGTGCGTAAAACGCATTGAGCTCATCAGGGAGTGATGTTTCACCGACATTCGAGCTGCCTCCTGATTTCGCCTTGTAGGAGGTGACTGCATTCAGGCCCCACCATAACTGCCGAGCATCTGTCTCATCCTCCAGCTTGGAGCAGAAGTCCCTTTTGGCCTTTTTGATGGCCTTACCAAGGACGTATCTGGACTTCTTATGAACCACTGTATCAGCAGACATGAAAGCCCGGTATCTGGTCTTCAGAAGAGTGTGGATCTCAGTTGATTCAAGGTTTCTGATTGGGAAACACTCGGAAGGTTTTTGTAGGGATGTAGTCCTCCACACATTTCTTAATGAAGTCTGTAACGACTGTGGCCACACTCAGAGGATGGCAAGGGGGTGTTTGAAATGAGCTGCCTGAGGAAATAATTGAGGCAGGTACACTATAATATTTAATAGCCACTTGAACAGGTACATGTGTAATTAAGCTCCTACAGATTTACCCCCCCCCCCCCCCCCCCCTTAGTCTAGTTCAGTAAAACACGGAGTCAAGCACCGGATCAACTAATCTTTATTCTTTCCAACAATAACAAACTCCCTATACAATACCTAACCACCGCGGGTCCTATCCTTGTCTCTGCACGTTCAAGCCCTTCAGCCTCGTGCAAGCTGACACCCCCAAAAGGTCACACAGTCCAAAGTGCACCTCCAGAAGAGCGACCCCGATCCTCGTGGGGTCCACTCTCTTATAGGTCATCGGACCCTGTGGCGCGAAACTAGATGGGGGTGGCAGCCCCTACAAACCAATGACAAATATTGATTACATTATACAGTTATTGACAGTTCCCTAACCCAATCACAGAGTACCCCATTACATTGTTTCTGCAGAAAATTCTAGCAGGAACTCAGTTGACACCGTTTACACAGGTATAGAGACATTTTCCCAGGTAATGGTAAACAGTCTGAACAAGGCTTCACACTTTAACCAATCACAAGATAACAGCACAGACACTCTGCAGCATAGTTAACAGTATTTACAACTCCCCCTTATCTGACCAATCCTGACCATGCATTTGCAACACCTCTGAGCTCCTCTGCAAGGTCCTCATGAATTTTAACAAAGGAAAGGACATCTGGACCTCACCTCATCCTGAATATCCATCTAGGGTCCAGACTTTGTGGAACCGGCTCACAACTTGCAACTTTTCATAAGTGAAAGAGGCCAAGCAACCCCTGCAAATGCAAAGATCCTCCATTTTTTAATACCTCTAATTTGGCCAATATTAACATTCCTCCATTTTATCATTATGACAACCCATCATTAATGATAACCAACAGAAAATAATGAATGTTTTATTCTAACAGATATCTTAACAAGAAGATGCTGATGTATGTTCCCAGGATTTCACAAAGCTTCCCAAGTTTGCATGGGCCTAGCTTCATGATTTCTGTCTGAGCACTTCACCTGCCGTGTTTTCATGGGCGTAAATCCCCTCCATTCATCTTGATAAGTTCACCTGTGCTCGACCCAATAGCAGAGTATAACGTTTCTAAGATAATCTGGAATAAAGTAAGTTAGCAGTCCGTACTTCCACTGATGGAAGTAGTGGAGATATGCCCATGCATTCCTTCCTTCTACCTTCCACTTTATTCGAAGATGTCAACAAAAGGCATCTCACTATATGCTGCCCTTACTCTACAGCGTGACTCTCTCAACACTCGGGTCAAAGCTAGAATGTAGTCGGTCATCAACGCAAACACAGGGCTCGAAATTAGCGGTTGCCCGGGTGCCAATGATCATCTAAAGTACCGCCGGGCAACCTAAACAGCGAGTCATTTTGCACGGCTTGGCACTGCAGATGCTGGTTTATACCGAAGATAGCCACATAAAACTGGAGTAACTCAGCGGGTCAGGCAGCATCTCTGGAGAAAAGGAACGTGACGTTTCGTGTCGGCGGCGGCTGTATTGCGGAGCAAACATTCAAGGGTCGGAGCGAATGACGGGCCCTGAACAGCGGCAGCGCCATCTCCTCCTCCTCCCGCACCCCACCCGTCCTGATAACGGCCGCTGTTTGCCACTCCGCCAGCGGTGCTTTCAAAACAAACCCTCCCGCATGCCGAGGTCGGGAGGAGGGAGGGAGGGAGTGAGCGGGTGGCCCCCTTCCGCCGTCTGAAGCGTCTGCACCCAAACTTTCATGTAGGCTGGCGGAGGAGGGGAGGCGGTGGTGAGGAGGTCCCAATCCACCTCCCCCTTTGGCGGCGGCAGTTGGCGGTGGACAGGGAAGGAAAGGCAGTGGGGCAATGATGCCGGTCTTGTCTGAGGAGCGCTGACCTTCCTTCCTCCCCACCTCCTCTGTCTCCCTCTCTCCCCCTCCTTCTCCTTCTGTCCCTCTCCCTCTGTCGGTCCCTCACCCTCTGTCTGTCCCCCTCCCTCTCAGTCTGTCTCTCTCCCTCTGTCTGTCCCTCTCCCTCCGTCTGTCTCTCTCCCCCTGTCTCTCTCCCCTGTCTCTCTCTCTCTCTCTCTCTCTCCCCCCCCTTTATCCTGGGACCCCTCCTCTCAATCCCACACTGATCCCCATTCCCGCCTCTATTCAGTCCTCACTGACATCCCCTGTGCTCCCCTGCCCATCTACCCCCCCCTCCAATCTATTCATCCTGCACTGATCCACCTCACATTGATTCTCCTGCCACCCCCCCACTCATCCTGCACTGCTCCCCTCTATTGATCTTGCACTGTTCCCCCCCATCCATCCTGTACCGATTCCCTCATTCATCCTGTACTGACACCCCCTCCATTTATCCTGCACCGATCCCCCATCCATCCTGTAGTGATCCACCCATTCATCCTGTAGTGAACCCCCCATTCATCCTGCACAGACCCTCCGATCCTCACTGTACTGACCTCCCCCATTCATCCTGTACTGATCCCCCCATTCAAGAAGAATGGGGCGATCAGTCTGAAGAAGGGTTGCCTTCTTCCCAAAACGTTGCCCATTTCCTTCGCTCCATAGATGCTGCCTCACCCGCTGAGTTTCTCCAGCATTTTTGTCTACCCCATTCATCCTGCACTGATGCCCCCCATTCATCCTGTACTGATCCCCCCCCCCATCCACCCTGCATTGATTCCTCCCATCCATCCTGCACAGATCTCCCCCGTCCGTCCCGTACTTACCCCCCAGCCCCCACGCTCTCCCCTCACAATTTCATCTACTTCAACCGACACACACTAATTCCCCAGCCTCAATCCATTCCGCACCAATTGCCTTCTCAACCTCCCCCCCTCCCCCCCCCCCCCCCCATGTGTTTTAATTCCCAATGTTATTATTTGTTTTTAATCCATAAAGATGTATTAATAAAATTGTGAACACGTGAAACATTAAAACCGTAGTTTTCGATTGTCACTGTTACCGTTGACACGTTATTACATAATTCATTTTACCGGCAAATCAATGCTCTTAATATGGAGTATCAGTACAGTAGTTATTTAATGATTTATCCAGATTTTACTTTTACAGTCGGTCATATACATCACAAATTTGATAAAATGTAGGTTCGATATTTCCTTGCAATATGCATATTTAGTTGTGGATAAATTATGTGGGAAGCCAGAGTGTTTCTGTACCAATAGCAAAAACGACCCATGCTATGGCCATGTCATGGTAATTTTCGGTCCTACAGAGAACATGCTTGCATCAATCTGTAGTGTGCATGGTTAAGCATATATGTTACCATGGTCCAGGGTTTATTGACACAGGTTGATCATACGCTGAATAATCCAACCACATGTTTGTTTGGAAGTGGAAAGAAAGAAATAATAGAAATTGCATTAAGTGGAAAGAAATAATAGAAATTGCATTAAACATGTAAAAAGAGTTGAGATACTGTATTATAATTTTGCTGCATGTCATTGTGGGATATATCATGTGGAACAGAGGGATCTAGGAATAACTGTGCATAGTTCCCTGAAGGTGGAATCGCATGTAGATAGGGTGGTAAAGAAAGCCTTTGGTGTGCTGGCCTTTATAAATCAGAGCATTGAATATAGGAGTAGGGAAGTAATGTTAAAATTGTACAAGGCATTGGTAAGACCAATTCTGGAGTATGGTGTACAATTTTGGTCGCCTAGTTATAGGAAGGATGTCAACAAAATAGAGAGAGTACAGAGGAGATTTACTAGAATGTTGCCTGGGATCCAGCAACTATGTTACAGAGAAAGGTTGAACAAGTCAGGTCTTTATTCTTTGGAGCGCAGAAGGTTAAGGGGGGACTTGATTGAAGTCTTTAAAATGATGAAAGGGATAGACAGAGTTGACGTGGATAAGCTTTTCCCATTGAGGGTAAGGAAGATTCAAACAAGAGGGACATGACATGAGAATTAAGGGACAGAGGTTTCGGGGTAACGTGAGGGGGAACTTCTTTACTCAGAGGGTGGTGGCTGTGTGGAATCAGCTTCCAGCAGAAGTGGTGGAGGCAGGATCGATTTTAACATTTAAGAGTAAAGTGGATAGGTATATGGACGTGAAGGGAATGGAGGGGTATGGTCTGAGTGCAGGTAGATGGGACTAGGGGAAAACAAATGGTCGGCACGGACTCGAAGGGCCGAGAGGGCCTGTTTCCGTGCTGTAATTGTTATATGGGTATATGGTTATATCAGGTCTTGATTGGTGACTTTATTTGAAGCAGAAATAATATGTGAATGCTTCATTGAGCATAATTCCGACTGGTAACTACGCACTTCATCAGAGCACATTATCGCACGCGTCATGCAAGCCGTCTTAAATGACCAACTAAACAGTCATTTGGCAACCTATAAAACTGCCTCGGTTGCCCGGCTGGCAACAGGGAAAAAAAGTTATGTGAGAGCCCCGAGTCATATGATGAAAGTTGATTATCTTCATTGCATTGTGATTCTAGGGTATTCTCAAAGGTTTATCATAACAATTTCAGCTGGGTTCAGTCTAGATTTCCCTAACGTGACTCTCATTTGACATAAAACTATGGGAAGCAATTTTAATCAAACCAATTCCAGTCTTCACCTCTAATTTAGCCAATTTTATTTTTAAGGGACTGATCTAACCGTCTACAATCCAGCAGCCTGTGGTCGATACTCACAGTACAATTGCTGCTGGATCCCCAGCTGTTCATACAATTTTTAATAAGTTGTTCCAATAAGATGTGGATCATTATCTAAACTAAATAGAATAAGTATGCCAAATCTAGGGATAATTTCCCTCTTTAACACCTTGATAACAGTAGCCGCTTTATTATCAAGGGTTGGGTAAGTTTTGATCCACTGGCCAAATGACTTTGACAAACACATACCTATAACCCTGGCACCTTCTCTAATTTGATGTAATCCTTCTATAATATTTTGAACTGACTCATAGGTAAGTGGTTCTCTCTCTTTACTAGCCTCCTCTTGCAACTGAACAACCTCCTGGGTCGTTACCATCGACCACTCTGAAGGGGACCTGTTATTCAAACTTTTAATAGTAAGATTAAATGAGAACTTACCAGTTTGAAGTTTGATCTTGATTTTATGAGGAGTTACGTTGGTGATTACGCGAAGAAGACCCGCCAGGCCGCATTTGCATCAATCTTCAAAGCAGCGGTATGAAATCACAAATAACAACACCGAAGTGACATAGTAAGATGCGTGACTTGAGAACTACCAGATGATCCTTTATGAGAGAGGGCTGGGCGTGGCGGACACGTAATCACCAACGTAACGCCTCATAAAATCAAGATCAAACTTCAAACTGGTAAGTTCTCGTTTAATCTTACTATTTTACTTCGGAGTCACATGAGTGATTCCGTGAAGAGTTCAAGGCTTTGTGATTTCATGCCTCAGATTACAAATCTCGGCATCCCACTGCATTGATTGACTCGAATGAGAAATTAATGCATTAGTAGTAACATTGCATTTAATGCAGTAATAAAGTTTATTTAAAAAATATAAACAAACAACAGTACCCCTCTATGCCAGGGCACTTTAAACAGAACTTAAAATAGCATTGGCAAACAGCACTAGATCGGCAATCGGCCGACGATAGAAATTCTGAAGCATCAGCTCATTTGGTCGATGGGCACGTCCCTCGCTTTGGCCGCCGACGTAGCTGCTGCCCTAGTGGAATGAATTGTAAACACACTATCTAAATGATATGCTGACATTGATGCTGACCTGGTGGAATGAGATATACAATCGTCAGTGTTAATACCTGTATAACCCAGAACCTGCTGCAGCCACCTTGAATTAGTCTGAACCGACCTTCCTTTGTGTAGTTGTTTGTTGACTAATAAATAATGCTTCCATACTTCTTAGGATTCTGGTGGCCTTGATAACATAGACGTGAGACCGTGGGGTATCCAAAATGATCTTAAATCATGCCACCCCTAGTCTACTCTGCTTGTGTAGATCAGAATGTAAAATGTAATGGCACCTGCAGCCAATTTCATCCTATCTAGCCACAGCGTTTGCAATGTTTGCCGTCGTTGTGCGGATATAAGTGTCATAACTAAGGATGTAGCTGGAACCCCTTGGTGAAGTAATGTTCACACATTTTCAATAACCAACTGCATAATCTTGTAGTGGGGGAACTTGTGTCAAGATCTTTTAACAACTCGATATCCGGGTTCAACCCGACAGCGTAGTTCCCTTATGTTGCAGCTGTAGTGTCTCTATAACTGATTTATTGTCAAATACCATTTAAAATGAACTGGAAAATGTCAGTAATCTGTACCGTATTAAATGTAACATTAACATTTGACAAAAAACACTTCTGATCCCCTCAATAGGAATGTACTGCTTTTTTGGGTGCTATCCCTGCACACTGCAGTGATCACTTCATGGCTTGATGTGACAACCTGAGGCATAAGCCAATCCATTCAAATTGTGTAAGTCAATAATTGTTTTACTGTGCAAAGGCCGGTCTCCTGAACCACAGTTTGAGACAGCAAGTTCTTGTTTTTTGGAATAACCGTATACTGTTGTGCCATAATGCCTGATGAAGCAGGCAACATGGACGCTTGGCCAGTCCGACAGTGTGAGCCCATGGGAGGTCTTGCTGACTGTTTTAAGACCCGGCTAATGAGGCAAAAATGAGGAAGACATAAAAGACCACTCCTCCTATTGAAGCGAGAATGTATTTCTCCACACTGTTGTGCCACATATTTTTGCAATCAGTGAATAAACATGCACCAACATGTCGATATTCAATGTAGTATTGAACCATACTTTCATCATACTTTGAGGTCCAACACTTATTCTGTGTTGTCATCGATCTGAACTGGATGATACACCAGTGGCAAAAGGAGATTTAGGTAATTATTACAGGATACTTTTACTTGATTACCATGTGACTAACATATGTCACCATCGTAGAACAGCAACTTGAATTTGAGCATGTAGAATATGTATATTCGCTCAATAGCCCCTTACCCATGGGGTGCATCTAGTGTATATATTTAGTTGACACCAACAATTGAAGAATTGGTAACTCATGCAATCTCCATTACCTCCAAGTAGGTGATGGTATTCGGAACTTCTCATCTTAGAGTCCTAAGCATCAGTTTGTAATAACTGAATTTGACCGACCACACTACTGTAGCGGGTTTCAAGTTCAATGAGTTATTGTCATGTTCAGCAATGCTGAATACTGTTACTTCATCATTGTGGCTGAGGTAGCTTCAGCTAACAATAGCATAAGGTTGTCAACAATGGTCTAATTGCTACTTACACAATATCAGTTCCTTGATTTGCTCGGCTAAAACACAGCTGCTATATTGCCAATTACTCTTGATGAACAAAACTCAGTTTTGTAACAGATTGCTATAACTCCAATCTCTTGCCACAAGGTGGAGTCAAGGCTAATAATAATTAAAGGTAAATCCCAATGACCAACAAACAGTTTATCCCATACACCAAAGCTTTACTGTTATAATACAGTTATATTGTCTTTGATAACCTCTGTAATGGGATTTGCATAGCATGGATCTCTGACCCTTATGAATCTGTTGTTAGTCAGGAAATAAGTTTTCATATTCGGAAAGTTCATATGCCCGACACTCTCCATTCTTCATAATAACATGCCACTCCTGCCTTATTCCATGGGTGGTTTGCATGAGAACTTTTGCCCAATTTCCAAACCTTTTTTTTTTTTTTTTTAAATAACCCTGGCCATAATCCAAACTTGCTTGGAATGCTCCAACTGTGCCTCAACCAAATATTTTTGCCCTTTGTGTGTTGTAGAAAACAAATGTAAATATTACAACTTGTGAATGGTGCACTACCCATATTTTGGAAGTGCTAGACCCATTTTGTTGAGTAGGATTGGTAAGGCGCATGGAGTTTCTGAGCTATCATGCTGCCCCCAGCTCCAGTGAACCGCTTACTGCTGATGAGCGCCTGGGGTGCGTTCTGAAACAATGACTTTTGCCCGCCGTTGGCCTAATTGATTCGTCTGCCAGGCTTTCTTCCCCTGTTGAATAGGCCTACCTGAATAACAGATTCAGCGGCTGGCTCTCACATCCCCCTGTTGCCGCTGTTCACTGCTGGCACATATGTGCTTAAGTATGTTCTATTGACTTTTAGAGCCTGGAGTCAGTTATATCTTGACCTTTTGTTCTTCCCTCCTCAGAGAGGGTGATTCGTAGGCAACCCTAAACAGGCGCTGCCGCAGGCCGCAGGATACCAATACTGATACGAACCCATTGGCCTTAACCCAAATAGAATATTTTGCTGGGATGGCAACTTTGTTGTCAGGAAAAAGGTACCTCTGACACGTGCTCTTCATCCCTTGGGGTATGCCCCACGGCCATACCCTGAGACTCAGTGTCAGCAGGATACTGACCCGTCTTGGTCTCTGCCTCCAAGAGGGAGACCTCTGTGGCACTGTATGCAACAGTTGCTGTATTTGGGATAGTCATTTCAAACGCACTATCCAGCCCCAGTGAGGAATTCATCCCCCGACTCCGTGGGCCTTGCTATCCAGCCCCGGTGGAGAATCATCTCCTGACTCCGTGGGCGTAGCAGATTATGTGTGAACTTGAGAAAAACCTGTCCCAGGCGTTGCTGGCGCCACCTTTCGTAAAGGCCGGCACTTTTTGACATGAAACAGCCTGTACCAGGTGCTGCTAGCATGGCTCTCCCGTAGGCCGGCACTTTCATACATGAAGCAGCCCTGTCAGGCGCTGCTTGTTTCAGTGACTCTGTTTGAATTTCTTGCTGTTCCAACGGCATCCCCGCAGGCTGGGAGCTGCCGACTGCACTGTTAGCGGCTCCTTATCTCGCAACCCGATCTTTTTTCCCGGTTATCCACTTCTGCGGTCGGAATGGGTTTCCCCACAGCCCATAACCGATACACTCGTCGGGCTGCGAAACTGGCAGGAAAACCTCTGTGAAAAGAGGATCCAGCCTGAAAAACCCTGGTAAGTAAAAAACGAACTTACCTCTAGGTTTAACTTACCACTGGCAGGAGCTCTGTCCTGCCAATCTGTTGCTTGCGCTAGTGCGGCTGACGTACTGGTGCGCATGCGGCCTGGCAGGTCTTCTTCACAGAATCACTCACGTCACTCCGAAGTAAACTGTACCATCATCCCACGTTCCCAGGGTATTCTTTCACTGTCAGATCAGCACCGCGATTCCTGATACCTGTTAGGGTCTGTCCTCTCCTTGATGATCACTAAACAGTCCTGTCCCATTTCTGACTGTTTTTCTTGGGGTGAGACAAGAAAAGATGCTAAGTTAATTTATGTACAGTGCCTTAATCAAAATGTTCACTTATTTCCGAGACAGATCCCATACTATTCTGGTGAGCAATTGTTAAGTGCCAGGTTTTGGAGCCGTTCCAATAATGCTGCCATTGGATATGAACTATGTCCTACAATTTTCTGCTAGAGGGTCAAATTTTCAGCCGGTTGTAAACTGTTATATATGGCAGTTAGAATTTGGGTGCAGAGTGGGTGTCCCCTGGCGAGAGAGCTATGTCTATTCCCATGTTTTTGTGTCAGACTTGAGGTAGCCCATTCAGACAAAACAACGCAGTAGGACTAGAAGGGTCTGTTCTACAATGATCTTTCCAAAGGTGAAGCCTGCCTTGGTGATCTCTTTTAATCTTTGGACGCTTCCTGTACCTTCTTAATTCACTGAGACTCGATTCATCTTCCTCGCTCATATGGTGTTAACTCCTTAATTTCTCTGAGTTAAGATGTTAGCAGGGTTTGGCATCAGTGCATGTATGGAGCAGTTTTACTACGGAGTTAATTGCTTTTAGGGCTTGTACCAGTCTATATTGACCTCCTTCTTCTGGTTTTGGAACTGCAAGAGTAGGGGTGTTACTGTAAGGAGCAACCTCTACAGTTCTTACAGATTGATTGGCAGTATTTCTTATTCTGGCATTCCTTGAATCAATCTGTCAATGCTGTTGAAAGCCTGAGGTCTTAGTGGATATCAAAGGAAAAATGTTACCTCTTTCTGGGGAGCTACTTGGATGGGATTGATGTTCACGTATCCTACCTGAGCTGTGTCTTCTGCCCACACTTGAGGGATCACATACTCCCTAGATGATTACGTAGGTAGGTAACAACTGTCCTGGAGGCCTAATAGAATTCAACAACATATTGGCTAGATACATTTTGCCTTATAGTTGTTCGGGTCTGCCGCGAATTGTCCTTTCCACCATTGCTCCTGGGTCTCTTGCACTTGCCGAATAATTTTCTTTAATCTTACTGGTACCTCAGTGTATTCTGCAGCTCCCTCCTTTCCTTCAACTAGTGCTAAATCTTATTCCCATCGAGTTCTTTCATATCGCTAATAGTTACTTTGTTTCCCCTCTTAGTCTTTTTAGCATGTCTTGCTTGTTCTTCCTATACTCTGCTCTATTTTGTCTACTCGCTGGGCATTCTCTGCTCCAGTGACATAATTGGTTACAAATATAACAAGCTCCTGAGTTTACAATGTTCTTTATTTTAAAATGTCTCTCTGGCTATGTATGGGGCTCCTTGCAATTGTTTCTTGATTCTGGGTTATTCTCCTCTACGGTCTTCCTCGTAACATTCTCAGTGCTTATGGTAATGGTGTACTTAACTCCTTTATCTTTATAAATTATTTCAATAGGTTTTGAGGTCGGGGTCAGGTTGTTTTGTCCTGGCACGGAAGTCGCTATCAAAATATGGAGGGGACAGGGGGACAGGGGAACAGAATTTCATGGCGGCCGCGCGCGCATGCGCACACTCATGCTAGGCTTCGGAGACTCAATCCAGCGCTAAATGCAGCTCAACTCTGCCTGCCTCACCAGGTTAACCTACAGCCCTGCCTGGACTGACGGGACACCAGCGCTGCAGGTTAACCTGGCGGGACAGGCAGGGTTGAGCTGGGTTTTGAGCTGCTTCTCTGTGCTGGCTGTGTGCCTGGGGGCACCGCGCCCGTCTGACTCCCGACGTCTCTGGCCACCGGTGGGGGTGGGGGATGGCACTCGGGTAGGGATGGGACAGCGCCGGAGACCCGGCCGGGATCGATCCTGGCTGTGGATGAGGCGCAGGTCTGTGCCGTCCCCATTGCCTACTGACCGAGGTCCCTCTTGTCCAATCGGCACTCTCGATCAGCAGTCCCACCCCGACTGTCTTGCAGAAAGCTGAGATTTCACCGGATTTTAAAATCCGGATTACAAAAAAATGGGGGGGGGGGGGTGGATTGTCCCCCCCCCCCTCTCAAAACAGGGGGGGGCGTGTCCCATCTGCCCCCCCCCCCCCCCCCCCCACCCACCCACACCAGGAATTTCCGCCCCTGGTTTTGTCCATAAATTCTGGACTGGCTGGTGGATCAGGACTGTCTTCTTGGTCCCTGATTACTCTCCCGGCTTACTCTCGGCTCTCTCTGATCTCTAGCATTTAAAGGCTTTCAATAATCTATAGGAGCTCAAGTGCTCCTGTAATTTCTAGGGTTCCAAAGGTTCCTCTGATTTCGATAATGTTTTCTTTGACCCCTTCCTTCCATTCGTTCTTTAGTTGGACGATCTACTCCAATGCCCTGTTCCACCACAAGTATAGCACTGATCTGGTCCCAGTATTTTAGTGCTTCTTTTTGAATTTGGTCTCGGGGAAATTGGCTCTAAGGCAGGTATCTCATCAAACCAATGCTCTGGATAATTTGGAATCCTGATTTCTCTTGTTCCATGTGTGGCTAATATTTTAGGACTCTGCTGTCCTAAGTCAGATTTTGGCGCCTCTTTCTTAGTTACGTACTCAGGTTTTGATTTCAATGCAGGCTGACTTTCCTACCTTTTTGCACCTTTCCAGTGGTATCTCACTGCCCGAGCCATCTGACTGGCACTGTTTTCCGACCGGTACATATTATTAGATCTGATTGATTCAGCCACATTGGTAGGAAGACTGTTCAGCAATATGGCACAGTATTGCGGAGAATTTGCCCCATTCTGATAATTTAGGTCACCTGACTGATCCATGTACAGTTCTGAAAATCTTTCCAAGAACTTATCTGGTCCCACTACCTTCTTCGGTTTTATATCCAAAATTCTAGCTAGGTCAATTGGTTTCTGAAGAGTACTTGCAAGGGCAGTTAGAACTGACTCTTCCAATAGACAATAGACAATAGGTGCAGGAGTAGGCCATTCGCCCTTCAAGCCAGCACCGCCATTCAATGTGATCATGGCTGATCATCGCCAATCAGTACCCCGTTCCTGCCTTCTCCCCATATCCACTGACTCTGCTATGTTTAAGAGCCCTATCTAGCTCTCTCTTGAAAGCATCCAGAGAACATGCCTCCACCACCCTCTGAAGCAGAGAATTCCACAGGCTCACCACTCTCTGTGAGAAAAAGTGTTTCCTCGCCTCCGTTCTAAATGGCTTACTCCTTATTCTTAAACTGTGGCCCCTGGTTCTTGACTCCCCAACATCGGGAACATGTTTCCTGCCTCTAACGTGTCCAAGCCCTTAACAATCTTATATGTATCAATGAGATCCCCTCTCATGCTTCTAAACTCCAGAGTGTACAAGCCCAGCTGCTCCATTCTCTCAGCATATGACAGTCCCGCCATCCCAGGAATTAACCTTGTAAACCTATGTTACACTCCCTCAATAGCAAGAATGTCCTTCCTCAAATTAGGGGACCAAAACTGCACACATTACTCCAGGTGTGGTCTCACTAGGGCTCTGTACAAATGCAGAAGGACCTCTTTGCTCCTATAGTCGATTCCTCTTGTTATAAAGGCCAACATGCCATTCGCTTTCTTCACTGCCTGCTGTACCTGCATGCTTACTTTCATAGGCTGATGTACAAGGACCCCCAGATCCCGTTGTACCTCCCCTTTTCCCAACTTGACGCCATTTAGATATCCCTTGCACTATTGTCTGCTATTACGTTTGCCAGTGCTTCATGTGTTGGGTGTCCTAGGATTGTTAGGAATCTAGTATGTTCAGTCAGAGTAATTATCTGCTGGATCACTGCCCATAAATCTCGGGAGTCTGCGTGATACACATGCATTGTGGTTCTTAAATAATTCACAAAGGAAGCGGGTACCTTGCACAGAACTGCCATCATCTCATTGGGCTTCCTTGGGGTATAGACATCAATTCGTATGGGGATTATTTGCACCCACTGCAGTAACCGGATCAAAAGTAGGGTGAGGCTTGCCGTGACTGGGATCTGCCTACGGGTTATTTGCTCTGCCCTCATAATGTTTGCTATATCGGGATCTGTCTTAGTATCTCCAGCTATTGTCTCACCCTCAGAGACATTTTCCTCCTCACTAAGGGAATTATGGTACCTTCCAAACGACTCTCTCTGATCTCCCGCTGATTGTCTAATTCATCTAGGCACAGGCTTGCAAAGACACTTCGGGGGTTGTAATATTCCTCCAAAGCTTTTATCCTTGAATACTGGAACAATCTTTACTTTACTCCTGGTACCGTGAGCTATCGGACTATCTGTCGTCAATGGAGTAATCGGGGTTAAGGAATCCTGTGCTGGTATCACTACTGTTGGAAGATTCAGATAGGTTGGGTTAAAGGTGCTGCAGAATCTAAATGTATGTTGTGTGCACAAGCTAAACAATGTATATCTGGAGTACTGGGAACACAAGAGGAATAAGGTGGAAGCCGTGAACTTCTAATTCTAATACTTTCTCACCTCTTCAAATATTCGTCTTCTTCCCCCTTAATGCCATTACTAACCTCCGGGTCCTTAAATTCAAGATCTACTGGTGCCAGTTTCCCTTCAGATGATTTCTCTCTTCCCTGCTCCTGCTCCCTAGCACATCCCCGCTCCTCCCTATCTCTCAAGGTGCTTAGAGGTTGGTATACTTCAGCTCTGTCCCGAGCTTTGAAGTTGCTTTCTTCCAATTCGCCATTCTTATGCTTTCTATTCACCTTCTGCGTCTCATAGTATGTTCTCCACAATCCTATTAACTCCTTCGCTACCTTACATTGCCAAATAATTTGTTCAATATACTTTATTCCCTTCAATGTTCCAACGCCCCCCTCGGGCCATAATTAGTCTCCTAATTTCTTATTCAATGCTCCCGAAAAGTTTCTCAATCTCTCAGCCTTTTGTGGAAATTCACTGCATATTAATTGAAATGGGCTTTCGGAATTTTCAGTCATATCCCGCTCGATTTGATTTCCCATAATTGCGGACAATAGAAACAAACTCTCAGCAATTCACACACCTTCTCGACAATTTACACTTCTCTCACAATCTCCTAGGCTATTAAACTCGTTCTCAAACAGTGGCCAAAAGTTTTGCAAACCTGGAATAGATAGGCACCTTTAACTCTACCTCCTTTCAAACCTCGGGTACCCAAATTCCTCTACAGTCTCACACAAATCCACACAATTTTAACCTGTAAACAATTTTAACAATCCTCGGTCGACAAAAAGTTAAGGTGCTCCAGTGAACAATCAAACACAGTCACAAACAATCAAACGAGCTTCAGCAGCAAGTTTCCTACACCCAAAGCAACCTTAATCTAAACACAGACAAATGAGCTCCAAACACGCGAGCAAAATAGTACACAGACAAGAAATTATACCACTTATTACTATCATGCAAAACCACACTCCCATATAAAATACAAGCATTCGTCTAATATTGCATTCGTTAACTGTAGTCTCAAAAACAAATCACAGTATATTTTAATCCCTCGTCGTGCTGTTTTCAACCAACGGAACCCCTCCCTCATCATATACAGAGCGATCGGAAGGATACGAACGCCTGGTTGAACAGCCACGAGTAGGACTCCAATTATAATAAGTCTCAATCAAACTATGTTCTTATACAGTCGATAAGAAACCACTATTACACAGTGTATCTAACACTCAAAACTTTAAATCAAAAGCAATACACAGTAAATACAATGAAACAATGGCAAATCTTAAATACACTTTAAACTGCAGTTTAACAAATTTTAACTATTAACAATTTCAACAAAGTATTTATTATACACAGGTTAACCTGGAAGAAAATATATACACTTTACAAAATCCAGCTCCCAATATGGAAGCCTGGAATAGGAACTAGCCAGCACTTCAATATGGTCATGAATTTGGTAAATTTGGATCTAATTTTTTTTAGCTCGTTACTCTTATCCTAATATCTTTTGGCATGTAATTTCAAATTTAGATTTAGAACAGACGCATCTTTATTATTAAATTCTCAGGGTTGGTCAAAAGTATTTTCTGCCAATTATACTCCAACCACTGAATTCCCGGTACCTTTACGAGACCTCCCCCTCCGCCAGAGTTCCAGGTACTACTCACATTGGCGAGGACTGAAAACTTCATAGGCTCACCCCACGGGCTTCTTCTTTCCACCTGCTTGGTATCAGGCGTCAGTGCATGTCCGCTTCGCGCTGGAATTTGATGCCGATCTTTAAAGTACCTTTCCAATTTGCACCCTCAGCAACGACGCAGTGCTTCCCCTCTTAGTTCTGAAACCTTACCCAGTCCTGTATATTCAGATACCCTAGCCAATTGGATATTCCAGTCCGGACAGGGACCCAAATCCCTCAACTACCCTTTGGTGTCAGGCCAACTCAATGGTACCTGACTGCAACAGCTGTTGACTAACTCGACAAACGGTCTCTAACCCAACAGGCAAGGACACCCTTTCCTCTGCCCTCAGTGCTTGCTAAACTACTGTTCTTAGATCTCATTGGGAACCCACACACAAGCGCGTGAATGATCGATCCGTTCCAACTAGCGAAGTGGGAAAACCGATGCGAAAACCGCACCGTGGCGCCGATTTCTCCCCTCGCAATCTGGTACGGCTGAACACCCCGATCGCAGACTAAGGTCTGGGGGTCCATTGAGATCCCGGACGAGCCCCCAATGTAATTATGCTCCTACAGCTTACCCTCCCCTTAGTCTAGTTCAGTAAAACACGGAGTCAAGCACCGGATCAACTATTCTTTATTCTTTCCAACAATAACAAACTCCCTATACAATACCTAACCACCGCGGGTCCTATCCTTGTCTCTGCACGTTCAAGCCCTTCAGCCTCGTGCAAGCTGACACCCCCAAAAGGTCACACAGTCCAAAGTGCACCTCCAGAAGAGCGACCCCGATCCTCGTGGGGCCCACTCTCTTATATGTCATCGGACCCTGTGGCGTGAAACTAGATGGGGGTGGCAGCCCCTACAAACCAATGACAAATATTGATTACATTATACAGTTATTGACAGTTCCCTAACCCAATCACAAAGTACCCCATTACATTGTTTCTGCAGAAAGTTCTAGCAGGAACTCAGTTGACACCGTTTACACAGGTATAGAGACATTTTCCCAGGTAATGATAAACAGTCTGAACAAGGCTTCACACTTTAACCAATCACAAGATCACAGCACAGACACTCTGCAGCATAGTTAACAGTATTTACAACTCCCCCTTATCTGACCAATCCTGACCATGCATTTGCAACATCTCTGAGCTCCTCTGCAAGGTCCTCATGAATTTTAACAAAGGAAAGGACATCTGGACCTCACCTCATCCTGAATATCCATCTAGGGTCCAGACTTTGTGGAACCGGCTCACAACTTGCAACTTTTGACGGAAAGAGGCCAAGCAGCCCCTTCAAATGCAAAGATCCTCCATTTTATAATACCTCTAATTTGGCCAATATTAACACATGGACAGGAAAGGTTTAAAGGGATATGGGCCAAATGCTGGCAAATGGGACTACTGTAGATGTGGCATCTTGGTCAACTTGCACAAGTTTGGCTGAAGTGCTTGTTCTGTATGATGAAATCTGTTGGTCTAATATCTTGGGTTTTTTTTTCCATTTGTAAACTTTTAGTCTCCTTACTTGAAAAGGGACCATGGAGGGAGTGTAATCACAGTTTACTGGACTAATTGTTGGGATGTATGACGAGCGATGGGATCGATTAGGCTTAATGGAAAAATGTTTCAGAGATGGAGGCCAAGTTGTTAAAATATTCAAGAAGAATGCTTATGGGATCAAGAATTTAGGTAAAGGATATCAACAGGGTGCTGAAGTGGATTATCTGCCATGATTATGTTGAATAGTGGGACAGGCCGAAACAACTAAATGGCCTATCTTCTTTATTTATACCATTTATTTTGTTTTTTAAACTCAGTAATCCTGACCTATCATTACTCTTTTCAACCAAATGCCAAATCATATTTCTTGGTCTCTTTATACATATCATGTTTCCAAAATGGATTAATTTCATTGTTTCTGTATAACTGCAACAATTATTACTATTTTGATTCCTACTCTTTATTTACAACTGCCCTTACTATGAATCGATCTCACTTTTTCGGGTAACGTTTAACACAAAGGGTGGTGGGTGTATGGAACAAGCTGCCAAAGGAGGCTCTTGATGCTGGGACTGTCCCAACGTTGAAGAAACAGTTAGACAGGTATATGGATAGGATACAGTTTGGAAGGATATGGACCAAACGCAGGCATGTTGGCCGGGTTGGGAAAGTTGGGCCAAATGACCTGTTTGCACACTGTATTACTCTGTGACTATGACTTCCTTCTCTCAAATGTCTTAACATTCACAAAGAACATTTGGCAGAATTTCAGCATCTCTTACTTCATCATACGAGTAATGCCAATCCAGTATGTGGAACACAATTGTCAAGGAAATGTCTAATTTTTATAGAAGACAACACAAAGTGCTGGAGTCACTCAGTGGGTCACACAGCATCTATGGAGCTCATTTTTATAGTTTGGGTTGCAGCTTGGTCAATTCTTTGATTTATAAAAAAATGTATATTTTTGAATAGATTCATTTTTCCTCCCTCTGGTTCTACCTTTCATCGAAACTTAATGAATATTTTATAGCTCATTGTTTATAATCTAATCCCGAAGCCTTGGGACTTTAGTCCAGATGTTTTACCTTCAGGATCAATGCAATTGATTCTCATCAAAACATGTACAGGATATGAAAGAACCAAATAAGCCTTTGATGTTGGGTTGTTTTGAACTATGTCCTGAGGCTTCCCTTATACAAAAATATTGGAACAATTGACCAGTTTAACAGGATGTGAGATCCAGTTAGTTAGCAGCAGACATTTCAAAACATTAAATAATTTATAACATAATCAAAATATTAATAATTATTGCAAAATTTAGATGAAAAACATTCATAGTAACACTTAAAGCAAACTTAGGACTTCGGTGATGCTGGACCTGTAGATTTTTTGTTCTATTGGATGTTACTTTTATTAATACCTCAACACTCTTTCAATTCAATTTTATGATGTTACACAGAATCACAACAAACCACTTACGTTTAAAAGGAGCAGGAGAGCCAGGGCCCTGGTGAGTGGAAATGGAGTGCAGGAATGGGAGTGTAGGAACTGGGGGCCCGGTGAGTGGGAAGGGAGCTCGGGAACTGTGGTTCATGCAATTGAAAAGGAAACAACATCTTGGATGAGTGGAAAGTGTGGCAAACTTTATCCATCAAGTTAGATGCCATTCATCTGGATTTCCCATTAGTCCAATAGTGGATTATTGGAGTTTGACTGTACCTACCCAGGGCCTTCTCTATTGAACTAAATGTTCCTACATTGTCTATGGTACAGGGACAATAAGCTGATCCAGGTACCAGGACATTTCTACAATGCTGCTGAAGCATAATCAGCACAGCCCCAATGAATAAGCATGAAGATTGCAGTACTTCCAAACTCACATGTGCATCCTTTATTTATTAACACTTATTGGAGGAAACATTGGCAATTCCACATAGAACATTAAAAAAACAGCAACATTGAACACTTTCAAATTTCATTATGAAGTATCCCTTCAATTAGTTGTTTTTCTTTTGACTCAATTATAAAAGCGAAAGAATGTGCTGCACATTAAAAACGGTGTATCTTCTAAGCACATACACCAAACAAAACCTATCACTGATCGTTGTATGCAGTCACAGATAAAACAGACCTGCACGCTATATAGATGGTTATTTTGCGAAAGGAGTGAGACTTTTAATATCAATACTGGAAAGTAGGAAACACAACAGCCAATTTACAAATAGCTAGATCCCAAATAAGAATTGTATAATCACTTAATAATTTGTTTTTAAATGTTAGAGAAAATAAATATTGACCAGGACAGGAAGAATGAATTTGCAACACTTCTTTGAAATGGAACCATGGATCTTTTACATACAATTGAGGGCAGATGCAATATTAGTTTCATCCTGATGTCAAACTGAGAGCACTTCATTCCCTCAATCTCCCTCTTGATGTCATTCTGGATTATATGGTTAAGCTACTGAATCGAGACCTGACCCAATAAACACCCAAGATAGACACAAAAAGCTGGAGTCACTCAGCGGGACAGGCAACATCTCTGGAGAGAAGGAATGGGTGACGTTTCACGTCAAGACCCTTCTTCAGACTGAAGGGTCTTGACCCTAAACATCACCCATTCCAGAGGTGCTGCCTGTCCCGCTGAGTTACTCCAGCTTTTATGCCTTTCTTTGGTTTAAACCAGCATCTCCAGTTCCTTTTGCACAATAAACACCCAAAACCTGATTCAGGTGTACAATGGAGTAATTCTTATTTGTGCAGTGGAAAAGGGCAAAGTGAAGTATCCTTATAAAGCAAAGTCTGAAGAGATACAGGTGGAGGGAGTATTCAGGGCTATCTTTGGCATCTTATTTTGCCTGCGGGTGTTTGATTGTGATCACACTGAATGTCAATACATGCTCATTGTACATTTAATAAAGAGGTTTCAATAGAAAAATTACCAACACATTTATATAGTTTATTCCATATTTACAACTTGCCTTCACAAAAACAGCATTAGCAGCCTTCTTTCAGAAACAGACAGTAGACAGCAATGTAATTTAGACATTCAGATATCTACTGATTAAACTCCGTCCTTGAAAAAAGTGGAATTCATTTGCTGTGCATTTAAAAATACAGTAAAAGACTAAACCACATCCTGTTACAGAACAAGTACAGAGGAGGGGAAGAAATAAATGCATGAAAACATTTATTTTTCAGCAACAGATTATACAACTGAAAATCAGTCATGATCATTGTAAATCTAATTTAGAAGATAAAATTGCATTTACACAATGTCATTCATACTTTCAGGACTCCTCAGAGTCAATTACATTTTTTTGAAAAGAGGTCACCATTTTTACACCAGCAAACATGGCTGAAAAGATGTCCATTGGATATCCTTCAAACAGCAATGAGATAAATAATCAATTAATATGCTTTAGAGTTTGGTGAAGGATAATTTTTGGACAAATACTGAAAAAATCCATGATAGTGCCATGGAATCTTTCCATGCACCATTTGATCAAAGCAGTTTAATACCCAGCTCCAAGAGGACACGTCTGACTGCACAACAATCCCTTAAAGATTCAATGACCATAGATCAGAGTAGGTCATTGATCTGATTCTAAAGCATTTGTGTAATGATTACTAGAGCCACATTAGCTTTGTAAATTGCCTACCTTTAAACACATGACTCAAGCATTAGCTTTGTATGCACAGGTTATTAAAAAAAAAGCAGCAATTTGAAAGAAAGCTTCCTACAATGAAGAAAATGTTGTTTAATTAATTTTAAATTAATTTGGATTGAAACATTTAATTCTAAAATTGGTATAAAATTCTATTCATTAGTTAATTTTCATAAAAATCGATTTTTTTTTTCAAATGCAATACCATAGGAATAATATAAAATCAGGTGTGAATAGTATAGAGTTTTAAGTATTCTCTGCATTTTACAGTAACAGAATTGCACTGTTTTAAAAGCTAACTTTGTCAAATCAAATATTTACAAAAGCATCTTAACTTTAATGATGCAAATCAGATAAAATAACATGAATTTAAATTAAAAAAAACCTGCACCCTGACCGCACAGCGCAACGGAAAACAGAATTTCATCATAACAATTTGATCTTAGTCAAACTACATTGACAAAATGTTGTATAAAATTCAATATTTCATTGCATAAGCTTTTACTTTCACTTAAAATATTGTTTTGTTTAACATTTTTTGTTTAATATTGTTTAGTGATAGCTTGCCGTCAAATATTATTCAGGTAAAACGTGAACATTTATCATAGCCTATTATAAATTCTGTACACTTCCACAACAAATTCTAATTTGGTATATTTATTAAAGAAAAACTATTATTTATAAGAGTGTTATCTTAACATTGTTGGCATGTGTGACATAGCTTGTGCAATATTTTAATCCTGCTTGGTTAATATGTGCTTCTGATCTTGGATTGCCTATGTACAATACGTTGTCTATGCCGCTCACTGGAACATTGAATCCAATGAATTAGCACAGCCCCAGAAAAAACAAAACTCCATTGTTAAATGTGAATTTAACCACACAATACAAAATATCACCATTATGGTAAATAAACCTTGTGTTAAGTATTGACTTCATTAAAACTATAGGTTATTGTGAAACCAGAAACTGTGCTGGAAATTTGAAACACAGATATAGTGATGATATTTGTGAATATGAATGATAGTCCAGTAAATATCATGTTAGAAATTATGATAAAAGGCTACTTCCATTTAAATTAAGCGCAGAAAGGCTTGTTTACAAGTGTACTCTCTAAGCAGTCAATTTTATTACAGTTGCTGTGTGCAGGAGATCCATTGAACAAATCTGGGTGAATCACCCTTTATTATGCATGGTCTTGAGGCTTTATAGCCTGAAAGAGGTTAAACATCGAAATGGTACGTGAATGATAATCGAAGAAGAGCATCACAGCAGTTATCAATCTCAGATCATCGGCACCTTGTAGTAATGGGAGTTTATAAAACAGTGTAAAATCTGTTACTAACCAAATTTGAAAGTCCACCTCAATTTAAACAAACTAGTTAAAAACTTCTCTTAAAAAGGATCATTGTCTATATTAGCACATCCATCAGTATATTATTTTTTTTAAATCACCATAAACACACATTGAAACAAATTACAACAGAAGCCGTAATTTAGTTAAACTCTTGAAGTGTCAGTAAGATAGTTGGTGTCATTATTATTTAGGCTTACCTTTCCAGTACTGTAATTCATTGCAATATTTGCAAATACTGACATTGTTTGGACCAGCACTCTAAAATATTATTTGGAACCCCTCTAGGTTTTGTTGTAAGGGTTTACAGGAGTGGAAGAAAATGGTATACAATTTAATATTTTCCATTATGATGCCATTATCCTCAAGAATGCTTGTAAAGGGTGAACAGATGTATAAAAATGCATACAATTGCCAACAAGAAGCACATTCTATATACAAAGCTTTTTCTAAAAACTGTACAGATTTTGAAACCCGCTACAACACATCTACTAGTCAATAGGAAGAGAACATTTCAGATTCCACTTAGCCTGCCGTGTGCAAGCCAGACATGATCATGATTATATGATCTAATAAATTCTGTCCATTCACTTCACATTAAACAAGAGATCTCCTGAGTTGCAGTAGATGTCAGCATAGGAAATTATCATGTTGCATTGGAAAACTATTGGAAGCACTCTTTCCTCTAACTCTTGGGACTTTTGTGAAATCTATTCTTTCATTTGGCAAAATAGCTTACTTTCACTACGGGAAAGATCTAGGAGTTTTCATTATTTCGGTTCAGGTTGCCCGCAGCTGTATTTCTTGGAGACTGAAGAAATTCACGGAAGTCTTGAACTATGTCCCGTTGTTCTCCAACACTCAGGTTATGAGGACTCCCTAAGGGCAAAGCACAAAAACAGTTTTCCATTTTGATAAGAGCCAGTCATGGACCTTGAACCAGCAAGTCAAATACAAGAACTGACCGGAAAAGCATAAATCAGACTTAACTGTCTAAGCAAACATCCTTATATAACAAATATGCCAGATTTTGTCAGAGGTAGGTTCTTAAGAGTGTGAGAGGAATGGAGGAATGGAGAAAGGAATAAGGGCCTAAGGAACAGAATACAGCAATCAGGACTTGGGCAGCTAAACATCAGTGATTACATTCATGGTTCAGGAGCACAAGGGGAAGAGATGGAGCAGAGTTTCAAGTGGAAAGGCTGGAAGAGATTTCAGAGATGGCAAGGGATAGAGTGAGTGGGATGATAAAGTTGAAACCATGGTGGGCTTTAAAATACACGAGGGAGAATTCTATATCATAACACAAACCCTCTAGAGATTTTTTTCTTTCACATCTTTGTTCATTTGTCAATTAATGCCAGAATTATCCATAAAGTGTTTTTCTGCATTTTGTTTACTCCATCAAAGACTTTAGTGACTTTGTGCAATCTATCAATCTCCACACAATCTCAGTGTTCAATGAACAGCTATCATCTCCAGCACCATTCTATGCATTATTCCAAGAAGGAGGGAGGAAAGATTTAATAGGAACCTGAGAGGTAACTTATTTTACACAAAAGGTTGTGGTCATATGGAACGAGCTACCAGAGGAGGTACATGGACAGGATAGGTTTAGAAGGATATGGGCCAAACGCAAGCAGGTGGGATTAGCGTAGATGGGACATCTTTGTTGGCGTGGGCAGGTTGGGCCGAAGGATCGGTTTCCACTTTGTATGACTCTACGACTATTATTTTCCACAAAGTTTAACTATATTCTCAATGTTAGTGATGTCTATAACCTTGCAAATTGTATTCTATATACCAAGTCTTGATGGTATATGCATATCAAAAAAAAAACTGTGATCTTAATATCAACCCCACGGTATACTACTGTACATCTCTATATTTTAAAGTAACAACATTTTCATTTCTACTCCCTGCTTTTTATTCACATAGCAAATGCCATTTCACCCAAAATGTCTTCCACCTTGCTAAAAAGTTAATTTTATACTTTAATAAACACGTATGAAAATTCATATTAACATCTGCTTTTGTCATTTTTTTCCAAGTAATACAATTAGGTTAATCAACCATGAATTGCCTTTAATGAATTCAGACTAGATTTTCTTACTAAAACTTGTAATAGTGGCATTGTGGAGTCCTTTAAAAGAAGGATTACTCTGCTCAAGGTAGATCATTAACAAAATCTCAAGGGAAATCAGGGTTTGACGAAAAATGCCAGCCTTTCCACTGATGCCCTGGTCCCAGAAAATGAATAGGATAAGTTATCTTTGTACCATTCCAATTTGACTGTCTTTTACTCTTGAAATACTATGGGTTGAACTATCATCTTGTCTGTTTTTTTTTAAAACTCCTGTTCATATATTTATGCAAATTTTAAATTTTAATCAGATTTTTAAGTCCCAAGTCCCAGGACAATTGCATATTTTAGTGACTGTGGTACAGACACATCATTGAAGGGGATGGAATACATTGCACTACACCTCATCCCTACACTGCATTTGTCAACCAGCGCAGTACTATGTTTTTTTAGTTTCCAAACATATATTTCCAAAATATGGTGGGAAGATTAATTATTAAACAAGGACTTTGAGAACTAGTGTTTGAATGCAGGGTAAGGATGTGGCTATATTATAAATTCAGAATAAAGAATTCATGCTTAATGTCTTTTAACAAACTATAAAACCCCCTTATCGGAGGAGAAAATATACCATGCCTATTACACAGAGTACTGAATTAACAAATAAACAGAAGTTCTGTTAAAGCAGATGTAAATTGCATCAGATTTCAGGATGCTATTAAAAAACAGTCTGCTAGAGCATGGCCACAAGAAGTAAATGAGGGTTAATCGTGGAGTGATTAATCCTACTTCACTCTTGAGATACCATAGCAACATAATTACCGAGTAGCCAGCTGCTGGACTAGAATATGTTTAAAGTGAAAGTATTATAGACCAAAGCCATAAGATTACCAAATAAAAAAGCCTCCCAGTCTATTTAAATTCATTCATCAAGGCTACCCTCCCTAATACTATTTTGAATGTTTTCTTTCACTTTTATCTGGGGATATCTGCATGAAGAATTAGAAACATTAAAAAAGATCTTTATTAATTTGAAGCATCTCTCATCTTTCTCCCAACTGATTGATTAACCTATATTTCAGGATTTTATTTTTTCACTCAGTTTATAATTGTAAACAATTATTTGCAAACATGGAGACATTTAAAAAAAAACTAGATGCTGGAATCTTCTTCATACTGAAGGTCCCAAAACAAAATGCTGTCTGTCCATTTGCCTCCACTGATGCTGCCTAACCCAGTTTTCCCCAGTACCTTGTTTTTTGTTCATTGCCAGGACCTTGGTGCCCCATTTCCAAGCTGTAATGCTCAAATCTCGAGCCTACTTCAATAACTACTACTGCACAGCCTTGTGATTCATCATGCCCTGCCTCCCATTTCCCACGTGCAGATGATGTTATGCAAGCCCAATGTGGTGGAACAAGAAGAAGAACCAGGCCGAGAAGTAATGGTACTACAACTAGTTTTCCATTACACCATCTAACACTACCTATACAATGTGTCTTCAAGTCATACAGCATGGAAACAAGCCTTTTGGCCCATCTTGCCCATTCCGACTTAGATGCCCCATCTATACTCATTCCACCTTCATAACGGGAGGATTTGCGTATAGGAGCAAAGAGGTCCTTCTGCAGTTGTACAGGGCCATGGTAAGACCACACCTGGAGTATTGTGCGTAGTTTTGGCCTCCTAATTTGAGGAAGGACATTCTTGCTATTGAGGGAGTGCAGCGTAGGTTCACGAGGTTAATTCCCAGTATGGCGTGATTGTCATATGATGAAAGAATGGAACGACTGGGCTTGTATTCACTGGAATATAGAAGGATAAGAGGAGATCTTATAGAAACATATAAAATTATTAATGGATTGGATGCAGGAAACATGTTCCCGATATTGGGGGAGTCCGGAACCATGGGCCACAGTTTAAGAATAAGGGGTGGGCCATTTAGAACTGAGATGAGGAAACACTTTTTCACCCAGAGATTTGTGAATTTGTGGAATTCTCTGCCTCAGAAGGCAGTGGAGGCCGATTCACTGGATGCATTCAAAAGAGAATTAGATCGAGCTCTTCGGGCTAGCGGAATCAAGAGATATGGGGAGGGCAGAAATGGGTACCGATTGTGAATGATCAGCCATGATCACATTGAATGGCGGCGCTGGCTCGAAGGGCCGAAGGGCCTACTGCTGCACCTATTTTCTATGTATCTATGTACCTGCCTGCATTTGGCCCATACCCCTCTAAACCTTTCCTGTCCAAGTACCTGTCCAAATGTACCTCCCCTGGCAGCTCGTCCCATATATCCACCACCCCGTGTGAAAAAGTTGGCTGCCAGGTTTCTATTAAATCTTTCCCCTCTCACCTTACATGGGTCATATACCTTGATTTTCGAAAGACAACAAAAGATGTGCCCTGGACACTGAAAATGCCTGCTTTATATCAAGATGCATTCAACAAGATTAATCTGATGAACAATCTGCCAATCATGTACTAAATAAAAATCACCTACATGTTAAGCACTGATCTTTGCCTTGTAGCAAAAATATTTTTCTCTCATTCCATCTTATCATCCTTCCTCTAGCAGGGTAACCAAAACGGAACACAAAATTCCGAATGCAGCCTCACCAATGTCTGGTACAACTGTAACAAAACATCTCAGCTTCTCTACTCAATACCCTGACTGATGAAGGCCAATGTTCCAAAAGCCTTCTTGTTGACCCTATTTATCTGTGATGCCACTTTCAAGGGACTATGTACCTGCACTTCTAGATCCCTCTGCTCTACAACACTCTCACAGCGAAAGTCCTGCTTTGGTTTGACTTCCCAAAATGCAACACCTCACATTTATCAGCTGTAAACTCCATTAGCCATTTCTCAGCCCACAGGCCCAGCTGATCAAGAGCCTGCTGTAATTTTTGATAACCACTTTCACTGTCTACAAATCACTTTATTGTCACACCATAAAATATTATAATTACATTGCCTAGAATAGCTTTGCTCCCAAGCTGGCATTGTAATATTCGGTACACCTCACAGTTCTTGTTTAGACTACCTCCTTCATGGTTTGCATGCTTTCTCTAACATAGATCATTACACATATTTCATATACATTTATCATGAATGTTGGAAAATGGTGTTATTGATTCTAATTATCCTGAATAAACATACACTAACTTCACCCAAACCAGCGGATCCAAATATTATGCATATCTCTGGCACCATTCCTCATCATTCATCCTTTACAGCAATACATTTTGCTTTTTTTTTGTATGTACTTACCCTTTTTGTGTGCACTTACTCCTTTCTTTTGTGCGTACTTGCCCGCGCAGATGATCATAATTTTTTAACAAAAGGATGTGGTTTTGATGTTTTCATGAAGTTTAAGTCCAACCATTTTTTAAAAGATGATGCTATACTAACCATAAACAAAGCTCTCTTACACCATTTTGTGCTATGAAACTGTTTCACTAACATACCTGTGTACAATGGGATGCATATTAAAAAAGGGACTAGACGAAATTCCCTTAAAATTTCAGAAATGCACCTTAGACCAAGGCATGTGATGGACATTTACTCTAATATTAATTTCTTAAAACGATAGTACATCTCATATTAGGACTTGGCTTTGTGCAAGTAATGCAAAAAATGACTGAAATACTATAATATTAATGGCTGTTAACAGAAGAAACACTAAGTATAAATGTACTGTTAAACCCTGAGGTTTGGTAAGGTCATAACCAGCAGGAAAGGCTTGATGCCCAGTGGCAGAAGTATTTAGACTGGGAAACTCAACTTATTCAATCATTAAAGAAAATAACTAAGAATGATCTTAAAAAAAACCCAGAAAAGGCATTGAAAATAATTTTTAAAAACTCTGAAATGGAAATGCTATAAGGCAATTTCAGAATTGATACCTGAATATATTTCTTCATAGAAAATGATTAATGCGTGGAATAATCTTCTGTGCTGGTTAGTGGAGACAAGAGCTCTGGAATCATTCAAATATCAGTTAGATACAGCAACTGAATTAGTGAGGAAACAGAAGATAGAGATAGTGAGGAGTGGGGGAAGGAAGAGAAAAAATAAACAGCAACAGATTTCAAAAGAAAGAGCAACTGGATTAAATAGCCTCCATCACCTGCATTTATCTTCACCTTTTAAGTCTACACAGCAGAACATGCAGAGAAACAAATCTGTCAATCTTTTCCCCAAATAGCTAAAAAGGGTCTGGTTGAAAAATTACTGAAGAATAATCAATCTATGTTCAGCAGGCACAAACTAGACCATAACTATTTTAACTTAGCTTATACCTAGGTGGTGCTGCTCACGGTCGGAGTTGCTGGAGATTGAACTGAGATTTGAGGAAGGTCGTGAACCGACACGTTCTGTCTGAGCCTCATGTAAATCCTGTAGCAACTTGGTGGTCTCATCTAGATTTCTCTGGTTATCATCGTGATCGGGCTCCTTCTTCACTACTTTCCCTAAAATGTGACAAATTTTATATTAAGGAGTAGCTTCGGAATCTCAGGAAACTGGTTAAGCTCCTACGGGGATATGTTCAATAAACTTTCATCTGTACAACCACAGCATACTGTAAATGGTTTTTTTTTCCTGGGGGGTGGTTGTTTCAGAAAAATGGGAAATGTTCTGTTCATTAGGACAGTGAAGCTAGAAGTGGGAACTGGAACATTTTCAATTTCAATAACCTGGTCGATATCTTCCTCCATCACTGTAAAATGTTCACTTGCAGAAACCCATTATAAACTAGCCGTAGGTGGAAGATTGCACAATTAGCACTAAATTAGAAATTATTTATTAATCTATATATGATCCTGATCCATACGAAGATTGTTCACAAACAATTTAGATGGGATCATTGCAGACCCAAAGACAGGGAGTACTCTATGGTGAAATAATGATGAGCTAGACAAATAAAAGTAACCAATTTGCAAATGTAGCAATATTTCTGTGCTTGGATTTTGGTAGTTAAATACTATTCTATAAACAGCTAATATTTTCGAATGTTGGATATTTCTTGTGCCTGAAATGTCTTGGAATGCAAACTTTTTCCATAATTATCGAGAAATTGATCTGCAGCGCTGTGAAAGCGATGTTTTCAAGAGAGATTTAGCTCTTTGGGCTAAAGGAATCAAGGGATATGGGGGAAAAAGCAGGAACGAGGTACTGATTTTAGATGATCAGCCATGATCACATTGAATGGTGGTCATGGCTCGAAGGGCTGAATTGCCTACTCCTGCACCTATTTTTCTATGTTTTTTCTATGTTTCTATGATGGAATTTAGCTCAACTCTTCAAGGTGTGGAAACAAATGAGTTGAAAAGCAACAAAAAAAAATACAATACAAAAAACAAGATAGAAATTCTCAGCTGAAAATTCCTTAGAACAAGAAAAGATTTCTGCAAGAAACAGAAAGTCCCAAAAAGACACCAAAGCTGTTAACTTCGCAATTAACCACGAAGATCAAAAGTAAAACAAGCCAGAAAAGCTGCTGTAAACTTACTGGTAGGCATTGCTAATTTTCATAAAAGTCAATAAAAACGGGTTTATGTTCCTGATACAAAGTACAGGAAAATAGAGCGTTTGCTATTTATTTTGAAAAAATAACCTAATAATTTACACTTTTGCCATTTGAAAACAGTCACCAAGTTATAGTTTTGCTTCATAAAAAAAATATATACAGCACATAGTAAACCCATCCATTTCACTGAACTCTTTAGATCATATAAAGGCCACGATATCACGAAGCAGCAAACCACGCTTGAGGAACTTCCATCATTAATTTGCTTGACGTCAACCTGAAACCCTGGTGATTGCATATCTCCAGTAAATGAGCAATATCATAAACAGAATATTAAAGTTTAAATACACTCCAGTCCTTCAGCATGTGGTATGCAATGTGTAGTATATCCACTTATATATACATGTCAAGGTCAATGTGAGAAAAACAATAGGTCTGGTATTCCCAGATAAAGGTTTGCAAAAATAGGATCAATTATAAGATTAATTCTCTTAATGTTTTAAAGGCTTACATTTTGATTAATCTTATACAAAAATAGTTCATTTATTGGTGGTTCACATTTATGTTAGAATTCAGGTTGAGCTGCCCACTTGAAAAACCAATCTCCAAATGCAATTCACACTTACCTAGTGAGTTCAATAAAGAAATATCTAAGGAGACGTCAGAATAAGACTTCACTGGAATGAAATCCAGGCCAGCTCGGTTGTCACCAGAGCTGCCATTTGCCCCTCCAGCCTATAACAATGAATAAAGTGCAATCCTTTAACCATTATATGGAAGATTGACACACTGATCGGTAGGCTTTACATACGTTCTGGGCAAATAGACCATTTTTCAGTTTAAAAATATTTGGCACAATATTGAAGATCTCCCTACACAGCTCCATTAATATGGGTGAAACACCCTTCTGGTTCTGCATTGGCCACGATTCTCAAAACCTTCTTGATCATAATGACTATTGGAGCAAAGTATGCAAGGGAAATAAAAATCATGGATTGAACATAAGAAAGCTATTTAGCGAAAAACACATTCTGATGAAAAGATAAAAGTGACGTTGATCTTTCTGAGCTGCTGATTAACCAACTGTGAGTCATATTTTTCTTGGAAATTAGCCTTTTCTGATATAATGAAGAAATATCTAGAGTCCACATTTAACTTGGTGCTTATGATACTGCAGGAAACAAGCCTGGCATTCATTACAAAATTTTGCCTTCCATCCTACTTAGCAAGACCAAGGAGTTTGTTGATGACCTCAGGAGCAAAAAAACAGGGATCCACAAACCTGTCTGCATTCACAGGATTACGGTGGAGAGTTAATAACTGCAAGTTCATATTGTGCATATCTCAGAAGATCTGCACTGGACCCAGCACACCAAAGCAATCACAAAGAAAACTCTTTAGTGCCTCAAATTCATTAGAAGATTGAGAAGATTTGGAATGCCGATCAATCCACTATCAGTGTACCGGAAAAAGCATACTGACTAGTTGCATCACAGCCTAGTTTAGTAACTTGAACACCCAGGAACAAAGGAGACAGTGGTAGACATTGATTGGTCCGTCAAAGGTACTGACCCCCCCCCCCCCCCACTTCAAAGGGATCTATAGGAGGCACAGCTTCAAAAAGGCACCTTATATTAACAAAGACCCTCACCACCATGGCCATAGTCTCATTTTGCTACTACCATCGGGCAGAAGGTACAAGGGCTTGAAACCTGTGACCGGCAGGTTCAAGAACAGATTCTTCCCAGCAACCACCAGGCTCTTGAACACCACACAATATCAACTATGATCTTCCATAGACTATCTTTAGTTACACTGTGGACTTTGCTTTAGCACTATTACGGGTACCTAGTGTTATTGTTGTTAGTTTATTGCAATGTTGATTAATATATACTTTAATTGTGTGCTATTGTGTTTCTGGGCCCATTCAACTGCAGCAAGTAAGAATTTTGTTGTTCTGTGTTTGGGCAATATGCTAATTAAATACTCCTGATTGTTTATCCCCCACCTTCCAAATCTTCCATACTCAGTCCTTCACAAGTATCTTTGCACCATGTACCTTAGTTAATTTTTGGCGCTTTCTGAAGATATTTTACTTTTTTCTTCTGAGCTATATTATTCTTATTCAGTAACATAAATATATATATAAAATACTCCATTAATTATTCATTGGGCATTGCCCTAGGGAGACATTTCTACTGCTTAGCACCCTCAGAAATGATCTAAAAAAAAAAAAAGCTTATCACTGTACATAGGAAAATAGGTGCAGGAGTAGGCATTCGGCCCTTCGAACCAGCACCGTCATTCAATATGATCATGGCTGATCATCTAAAATCAGTACCCCATTCCTGCTTTTCCCCCATATCCCTTGATTCCTTTAGCACTAAGAGCTAAATCTAACTCTCTCTTGAAAACATCCAGTAATCTAGCTTTCTCTTGAAAACATCCAACAACCTCGGTACATGAGACATTAATCTAAACTAAACTAACTAAACTAAATGACCATTACTCTCATAACATCCAATAGCATTAGCTCGACAGCTGCAGAATGTTGTCCCATATTCGTAGTCGGGATGAAACAATTCCCACACCGCATCCATCAGATCTAATTTTAAAATTCAAGTTACAGGCAGATCACAATAGAGATCTAATTTCCAAATTCAAGTTCCAGTTACACTATTTTCTCAAAACTTGTGCAAACTTCCTCAAAGGCACATAACCCACCTCTTGGAAAATTAAAGGCTTTGAACAAATATATGTTAATGCTTAATAGAACTAAACGTTTTTACAGTTCTATTATTTTACATGATCCTATTTTCCATTCACTACGAGAACTTGCTCTGAGAAAATTGTCCACTACATACTTTAAAGTACTTAATTGGCACTAAAGTGGGTTCAGTAGTCCTGAACTTATGAAAAACACCAATTATGCCAAGACATTTTATGAAAACTATTACTTGCACAGCATTTTTACTATAACTTCTGTACGTTCAGGCTCGCTCACCATTATTGGTTTAGATATCTCTGGACAAACAGGTTGCATTTTGGGTTCCTCTTTTATAAAAATTGCTGGGGCCTAAAAGGAAACAAAGTTAGTTAAGACACTGATGATACAGGAGAAAAGGAAAATGGGGCAGAATAACAAAAGATAAATGTATATGTGCCTGAATTAGATAATAGGGGAATAATGGGCTCAGATTGAAAATAAAGATTTAATGCTTTGTAAAAAGACTGATATGATGTCAGTTATTGAACACTAAGCAAAGCTGGCATATGGAATCTACACTAAATATCCACAAATATGTTTGGAAAAGTATTCCACGTTTTCAAGATGAACAGTGTCAATATAGATGATCTTTACTGGGACTGACGATTCCCTGGTAGCAAGTTGGTGGAGAACCTTTGCCCTGGTGATGTTCAGGGATAGGCCTGGGCTATTGTAAACCTCACAGAAATAGGTAAAAGCTGTATGTAGATCATTCCTTCAATATGTAACTATAACACAATACCTCCATGCCAAAGTTTCATTATAATTGCCAATGTTACTTTACTTGCATGGAGGTGAGAGGTTGAAGGAGAATGACAGCAGACCAATACTGGATGCCAATAATCTGCTTTTTGCTAACCCTATTGGCAATTGGCACAGAGGGGGATCCACTGCACAATATATCCATCAGACTCTTTCAATTGTGGGAATCAAAGGCTTCAGTCACATTAAAAAAGGGGAAATAAAGTTCCATGGCATCTTCCCCAAATCTGCCAGGCTGCAAAATTAATATTGGTCCTGCCTCATAATGGGCTGAAGTCACTTTGGGAGTAAATCCTGGGCGAAGCGGAACAGATTATTCATAAACTTCTAGCAAGAATCTTCTGCGTGGAAAAAAAAATAGCTCGCCATCAACAGCTGCAATGTTTGAAAGTATTTATTTTGCTAAAAATGGTGGCTATGCCAATATTATGTTAGTCTTTAGGAATGTCTTCATATTATCAGTAACAGCAAATGGGCAGTGTTTGCCCAAACTTCTACCCATAGCATTTTAGCCGGTATGCCATCAGGACCTAGTTTATATTTAATGATTATTACTGACATAAAATTTCAGTAATTCATTAAATAAAATCTTAGTACAAACTACGTACCTGGACTTCATCGAGATTCATTTTGGTATCTTTACTTATTTTTTGCTCAATATTTCTTTTCTGAAAAAGAAATGATTCAAACATTGTTACACTAGTATATAAAATCTATAGCATATTTAGCTCAACTGGTCTTTGCGATACTTTTCTACATATGTGATGACCTTTGCAAATAATTATGGAAATAATTACATATTAGCCTTCTCCCCCCCCCCAACCCATCAGCATAATTTTCTATTGTTTTCTCTCACAAATACTGGGCTAGATATATTCATTCTGATGAATATATACATCAAATTCCATATTCTAACCACTCCCTGATAAAATTAGTTATTTAGCCTCAGATACGAACTCAGCAACTTGCCAAATGTTTCTTTAACTTGGTATTAACCCCTAACCCCAAAAACAAATCTGTGGCTTTGTATGCTTAGAATAAGCTTTCGTATATTATCCTGTTTGGAAATGTACTCCTACTCCTTCACTGCCAATGGGTCTAAGTAATGGAGCTTCAACTATTTGAGTACAGTCACCAAAGGACAATGGCAATTCCCAGAAGCAATTGGGATGGCAATATATTGTGGCCTTGCCAGTGATGCCCAGAACCTAGAAATTATCATCAGTGATAAACTTAAACAATCAGTGATAAACTTATATTTTAACCATCTCAAATTAAAATAGTGCAATATCCTTGATCCCAAGTTCTTATTGTGCAAAATCTCTTTTAATAGTCTTGAGGTAATTAGACAATAAGTGCAGGAGTAGGCCATTCGGCCCTTTGAGCCAGCACTGCCAATCAATGTGATCATGGCTGATCATCAACAATCAGTACCCCGTTCCTGCCTTCTCCCCATATCCCCTGGCTCCGCTTTCTTTAAGAGCCCTATCTAGCTCTCTCTTGAAAGTATCCAGAGAACCGGCCTCCACCGCCCTCTGAGGTAGATGTTTACATGATGTTTACATACTGTTTAAATGATGTTTACATTTTTATTAATGCTACACCCTTGGAGTCCAAATAATTCTCAGTAGGAGAATGGGACAAATGGGACAGCTCCGAGGGTGTAGCATAGACTTGATGGGCTGTAAGGCATGCTCCGGTGTTACTATGGGCCAGGAAAAAAAAACGAGTGAAATTACCAGTTGTTCTCAATAACTTTGTAAAAATGTAAACATCACAATTCTCTACCTGAGAGGGCGGTGGAGGCCGGTTAAATGATCATCTTAATCAAAATATTCATGGAAATTTTTGATTAAGATGATCATTCGATACGATTGTTGTGTTCAAATGTGTATGTGCATGGTTACGTTATGGAACTTAAATGCACCCTGGAGCTGTGCTAGAATGGTGAACATTCCAATGCTTTATTAAATCAACAAATTTTGTATTTACTCCAGAGATTTTGTGCGATCCACAAGATAACCTGCAGTGCCTATCAATGCTCATTACAGCCATGAAATCTAGCTCTTACTTGTGACAAGTGGTAGACAGCTTTGGAATGTTCCCCTGCTGTGATCTGATTCAACAAATCATCAACCATTTTCTTTGTGGAGCTTCCACAACCTTTAACAAACTCTTGCAAGCTGCAGAAAAAAAAACATTTAAAATACACAATGCAGAGGAAGTTCAGACTCTGGGCTTTCAAAGAAAATATCTAGTAAAATGACATTCAATCAAAACTTAAAAGTCCATGCTACAACTTTTGCTGTTTGTGGATTTGGGGTCTTTAAGCAACGACTAACTGATATTGTAGAATCTAAATAGTATTTACTAACATCTGGATGATGGGTGAACAAATTTATAATTGCTCGCAAATTTACAAAATTCTAATAGTCTAAAGCATCTTTTGTCTTCTACCTGCTGCTGCCATCTAATGGACATTTGCTACATCTCAGCAAATGGACAAAGTGCTGGAGTAACTCAGCGAGTCAGGCAGCATCACTGGAGAACATGGAAAGGTGAAGTTTCAGGTCCAGATCATTCTTCGGGGGGGGGGGGGGGGGGGTTGATAGGCAGATGGCTGTAACAAATGCCAGAGATAATAAAGTAAGGTATGAGACAAGTTTGAAGCATTGCAGATTGTAAACCTAAAGGGAGGAAAGTCGTGGGGAGGAGGTGAGGGTTTGGGGGTGGTGAAAAAGGAGAGAAGTAGGTGAGAGTTCAGGTCTGAGGAGTGGGGGGGGGGTGAGGGATTTGTGAGATGTTATCTAAAATTGGAGAATTCAATGTTCATACTGTTGGGTTGTAAGCTACCCAAGCGGAAAATGTGGTGCTGTTCCTCCAGTTTGCGTGTGGCATCACTCTGGCAATGGAAGAGGCCCGGGTCAGAAAGATCAATGTGGGAATGTGAAGAGGAGCTAAAATGGTTAGCAACCAGGAGATCCAGTATACTTTGCCGGACCAAGTGTAGGAGTTCAGCGAAATGGTTGGCGAGTCTATGCTTGGTCTTGCCGATGTACAGGAAATGACATCAGGAACACCGGATGCAGTAGATAAGATTAGAGGAGGTGCATGTGAACCTCTCTCGCCTGGCAGGACTGCTGGTGTCCCTGGATGGAGATGAGGGAGGATGTATGTTGCATGTCCTGTAGTTGCACCTAACTTAGTAAGCCTGTAATATTAAAATTAAAAACTTTCTCTAGAATACGTATATATGAATTATCTTACCTTAAAGCACACTGCACCCCAGTCTCTTCTCCATATGTAGAATACAGCAGTTCTGTCTCTTCTGGAGTAAGATTTGGGAAGATGGTGTTGTTTTGGATGGACTGTGCAGTATACACACAGTTGAGATAAGTAACTGCAGTGGATAAAGGGAGGGTCTAAATATTGTTACATCCAATATGTTGCATTTCAAACATGAAAACTCTAGGCTAGTGGTCTGAGAGTTGCAAGCATATTCCCAATTGATTCAATTTTCAAACTGTTTGTTTCCAAGTTTGACAATTATTTGGAGCAATTTTGTTTTGCATAGGCATGGGAAAATCAAAATTTGAGTTCATTTTCCCAATGTTTCCATTTTGTTCTTTAAAGTTATGTTTTAAAGTTTGATGGAGTCAAGAGAATGCATAATAAAACATATATTGAGCATGACACCAAGAAAATTGACATGAGCAACACAACATGGAGTATCTCAGCACAACATAGAGTAGCAAAAAGCCTGATATTTGAAATCTAAATGGATGCATACGTCACTAAAATGATCAATTATCACCAGGAAATAGCAATAGTGATAATAGGAAAAACGTAGCTCATGCTCATGAAATAACTGAAAATTAATTATTGGTATTGTATACTGAAATAGAGCTTGAATTATCAACATTAATTTAAACCATAAACGTTTAGATTCAAACATTACATATCTAGGAGAACCCAAGTCTTGTTCAATATTGTTGATGAAACTACATCTAGTCTAAGTTCCGGCCTATTTCCAATATTATTCAATTTCCTTAAAGCCCCTAAATCTAAAGATGTCAATTGCGTACTTCAAGGATCCAGAGTTTTCTAGCAGAGAATTCCAACCATCTAATTTTCTCCTCATTTCAGTCATAAGCAGCTTTTCCTTAACTGAGATGTGTTGAATCTCCAGCCTGAGGGAAAGGTATCTTTCATTCCCAATCTCAATAGACAATAGGTGCAGGAGGATGCCATTTGGCCCTTCGAGCCAGCACCGCCATTCAATGTGATCATGGCTGATCATCCCCAATCAGTATCCCGTTTCTGCCTTCTCCCCATATCCCCTGACTCCGCTATTTTTAAGAGCCCTATCTAGCTCTCTCTTGAAAGCATCCAGAGAACCTGCCTCCATCGCCCTCTGAGGCAGAGAATTCCACAGACTCACCACTCTCTGTGAGAAAACGTGTTTCCTCGTCTCCATTCTAAATGGCTTACTACTTATTCTTAAACTGTGGCCCCTAGTTCTGGACTCCCCCAACATCGGGAACATGTTTCCTGCCTCCAGTGTGTCCAAGCCCTTAAAAATCTTATATGTTTCAATGAGATCCCCTCTCATCCTAAACACCAGAGTGTACATGCTCAGCTGCTCCATTCTCTCAGCATATGACAGTCCCGCTATCCCGGGAATTAACCTTGTAAACCTACGCTGCACTCCCTCAATAGCAAAAATGCCCTTCCTCAAATTAGGGGACCAAAACTGCACACAATACTCCATAATACTCAATATTTTTTTGGAATGTTATACATCTCTTAGGGATCATCTTTCTATCTAGAGAACCTAGACTCACAATAATCAATTGCTCTTTTTAAAAATAGTTTCTCTCGCCCCTTCAAAACAATGCACTGAGTTTATTCTGTACCATTTCCAAGGAAAGGTCATCCTTTACAGGCATAAACTGTAAAGAGTACATCAGTCATGGTTGCATCACTGCTCTGAACAACTGCTGAAAGACTTCCTCTTCTTGCATTTCCAAACTACTCACAATAAAGGCCAATATCATTTATCTGGCCAACTGCTTCTGTGTGTGTATGCTTATACTTTTTCCATATATCATATTTATTTGCTTGATTTATTTGCATGCATTTATTTGCTTGATTGTCATTATTCGAAAGACACTGCTCTTCTATTTTTCATAGTTGGAAAAACCTTTGGTAAATTTTCAATAATTCCATGTTTTTATACAGACCCCTTACCATGTTTCTATATGTATTCTATCTCTTTCCAGGTTCTTTTCCTTCTAAGTCACAAAGACGGGATTAGCTGAGTACCCAGTACTGATTCTGATGGCTCCACATTAGTTACAGCTTGCCAGCTTGAAAAAAGACCTGTTCACATCAACTTGCTTTCTGTCCTTTAGCAATCTCTATGCCTCCAAGTTAACACTCTCAACCTAATAAACTCTTATATTACTTTACAAACATTTATGTGGTGCCATATAATTTCAAAGCTCAAGACATACAACATTCACAAATTCTCATTCTCTATCCTGCTAATTACAATTAAAAAATCCAAACTAGACTGATCAGGGCCGGATTTAGATGAAGAGAGGCCCTAGGCTATTCCACTTGTAAGGCTCCTCCCAATCCTCCACCCCCACGACGAGAGGAAGATGGAAGAATCCACCAGATTGATACCGACGTGCAGCCGAGCGTGGCCAATGAAATAAGGACTGGAAAGCGGCGCTTTTTATTTATTTATTGCCAGTGCTAGTGTCGAGTTATCAGCTTAAAACACCATTATTCTGAAATGGAGGGCAAGGAAAATTACTGAAGTGTTGTTTAGAGACTACAGTGCATTGTGACAGCATATGTAAGAAAGGCCTATGACAGTGTCAAAAATATTATACACCAGGCCCGTACGAAGCTTTTCAAAAGTGGGGTGGCATGGCAGGATCACAAAAATCTTATGTGAAATAAGTGTACGCAGCGCATATCACAAGCGCGAAGCTGAAAGACCCTTGCGGCCGGGGTCGAAGGCCCGCTTAAGGGCCCTGGAAGCTCTTGGATTTTAGATGCTCTCTGGTGCATTCTGAGCCTTATTTTGGAGCATTTTTGCACCATATTTATGACCAATATTTCAGAAATAATTTTGGTTGAGTCAAGAGTAATGCGTGGTTGGAATGGGATGATTGGGATCATTGTTGTATACATTTTTTGAAAATCAAGAATTGAAGCTGTTCTTGTTTTAATAATCAATTTGTACTGTAAAATGTTATAAAGGAGCATGCAAACACTGCAAATAAAACACTAAGTTTTTTCAGTAAATAAAACCTTTTTTTAGAAAATGTTTTGTGTTGATTTGATTGCCTGTTACTGTTTGACTGTGTTAGTGTGTGCACATTAAAAATAAGATTCAAAATGAAAGTCGCAAACTATGGAATACATATTTTTCAGTATTGTTATCAAGAAAAAGAAGGCAGTTCCAATTGTTTGATATTATTCATATGGAGGAGAAAATATAATGCTCTAAAACCTACCTTAATTTTGCAATCTCACTCCCCCCTCCTCCTTCCCCCTCCCTCCACTTCCCCATCTCTCTCTCTTTCCCCCTCCCCCTCTCTCTGTCCCTCTCACTCTCTCTCCCCCCCTCCCCGTCTCAACCCCACCTTTCCCCCTCTCCCTCCCTCCCACGAGCGAGACTCTGACTCGGCGCCGCAGACACCGGAGCCACACCCCCCCCCCCCGGCCAGGAGAAACGGGCACCCCCACAACGCAATATTCCACTACTTACCTGGAGTAGACACCAAGGATCTTTGGTAGACACGAGGCAGCGAGGTGATTGTGTGGAGTGTAAATGTAGATCTGAACCTGCCCGGGCCCACTGCGCACGCGCAGAGACTGCGTCATTTTGCATCGCTACTGTGTCACTGGCTTCCCCCAACTGCGCAGGCGTGCACGGTTGCAATTGTCCCCCCCAAAACTTCCAGCGGGCCGGAACCAGAATTTCAGGTAATTTCCGTCAAAGTGGAAGCGTTGACAGCGCTCCAATTTTTTTTACTCTGGGAAAAAAAAAAACCTTGGCCGGGGGCCCCCTAGATTTTGAGGCCCTAGGCTTCAGCATATGAAGCCTATAGGTAAATCCGGCCCTGCTGAGGCCCCCCTAGATCTCGAGGCCCTATGCTTAAGCTTGTGAAGCTTGTACGTAAATCCGGCCCCGAGACTGATTCTATCTGATTATATTATACATTTTTTCAGCAAGCTGTTATCATGGATTCCAACATTTTGCTGACTACTCAAGTCAGGCTAACTGTTTGGTAGTTCCCCATTTTCTATCCCCCTCCTTCTATCCAAAGCACCTTCCATTCTTTTGGGCTGGTCTAGAACCCAGGCTTAATACTTATTCAAAAAAAGTGATCAGGATGTAGAAGTGGATAAGTCTTACCTGATAAAGCTTTATTTCTCCTATCATCCTTAAAACCCATTGTATTGATACCTGGCTGGAGTTTGTTGGTAAGGGAACTCAGATCCACTGGGTGAACCTCTTCCTCTACAATGTCAACAGAGGATTAATTACATGTTTAAACCAGACACAAACGTTGTTAGTGATAAATATGCAGACGTTCACAAGTCAACATATATACATTGTTAACAAATATAAATTCATCTATAATCTGAAATGCATTCATCTTCAGTGAAATTCAGACCTACAACGATCAGAACCCCCAGGCTCTCCACCCTCCCCTCACATTGTTCCTAACAAAATGATCAATTGTATTGATGTACAGAAGGATCTTGGGGTCCAAGTTCATAACTCCCTGGAAGTGGCAATACAAGGAGATGGAGTAAAGGCGGCATATGGTGTACTTGTTTACATAGGTCGATGGAGGTTAACAGCCTATTCACCAGCTTGAGTATTTGCATTTCACTACAAGCAACGTGTGGCTGCTGCATGTTCCATCTATAAAAGTTGCTGCAGCAAACTCAACAAACTTCAATGGCAGCTCCTAGACCATGACTTCTTCCACAGAGAAGGGCAACAGATACATGGGAATGCCAACGCACAAGCACTCCTCTAACTTGTAAAATCCTAATTTAGCAATATGCTGCTGTTCCTTTATGAATGCTGGATTTAAATAATGAAACTCTTTGCGTTGTGACTTTGTGGGAGAGGCTTTACCAGAGGACTGGAAAATGTCATGAAGACTATCACCTTCGATGCTAACCTTGTCAGCTATATCCACATCAATGACTGAACAATAAGAAAATTAGATATGCTGTGAAAAGTGCAGCCATTTACATATCTCTTACTTAATGCTGTTTTGCTGGTCATTTTCCTGGAACATTTAAAAAATGCACCAGAGTCAACTTGCCTTCTGTCTCTGGATCAGATTGGTTTACAACAGCAAAGAGCAAAGGGCCTTCACCATCCTTTTTGAGGTAGCCAATCTGAAATAAAATACAACTGCTTAGTTTAAAAAAAAAAAAAAGTTCTCATAGTCATAAACACATTAAAATGAATATTTACCTAAAAATACTCTTAACTGTTGAACTTAATTAAAATAAAAGAACAATACACAAATAACAAACTTTAAAATCCAAGGATGAGACTCAAAAGAAATGAGTAGTGCTCGATATGTCAATTATACAGCCCTCTGTTTAGGACAGAATGGGAGACCAAATGTGGTGGCATCTAAACTGTCACCCGTCAACATCCCAACCATTTTTAAATTTTAGCAGTTAAAAATATGCATACACAGAAGTCAGATTCGACCTTCCTGACGAGCCTTCAGCATGATCCCACCACCAGTCATATCTTCCCATCCCCAACGCTTTCCTGGAGGAACAGCATGACATATTCTGCTTCAGTATACAACCTAATAGTGTGAACATTGAACTCTCCATTTTTGGGTAATAAACCTACAGATAACCACCCTCTCTGACCCACCCCTGTGTTCCACCTGGATTCGCAATAATTTCTCCTCTTCTCCCTCCCCTGCACCCTTTCACTTATATGCCTTCCTCTGACTTCACAATTCACACCTCTTCTATCCATATCTCACTTTTTGCCCTTTTCACTCCAATCTTTGTCCAGCCATCTGCCTATCAACCCCTCCCCTCTCACCTATATCCACCTATCACTTGCCATGCTTTGTCCTGGCCTGATATCTCGCAGCTTTCTCCCTCTGCCATAAACAGTCTGAAAAAGGGCCCTGACCACAAACTTCACCAATCTACGTTCTCTAGAGATGCTGCCTGACCCGCTAAGTTACTCCAGTACTTTGTCTCTTTCCTCGTGAACATTTTTTTGACACCATCCATGCTCTATGGAGGCGAGTGCATTTCAGCTCATTTCATTGGTCCATACATAAACAATTTATTAATTAATGTAAACCTCAAAACAGTTTGAAACAGAAAATAAGGATTGCATTACCTACAATGGAATTAACTGTTATTACTGGTTACCTTACTGGCAACCATAAGTCATCAATTTAAATTCTTCAAAAGGGAGTGACAGGCTTGTTTCTCTGCAGGCTTAACAAGATATAAAATATTTAAAATTGGAAGCAGAGTCCACAGCAGCTTTTACAATAGAAGCAAATAGGGAAATGTTAACCTCTGCAGGGCAGAAACATTATGGGAAAGTAATCCTGAACTTTTGCACTGCAAATAGTTTCCATCTGCACTGTTTATGAATCACCAAACAAATAGAAACAACTCCAGGCAGAGGTCATAAAAATGGAGAATCAGATATGAGGACTCATCCACCCTTCACCCCTTTTCACCGTGTATTCTTACACATTATATCCTTTTGCAAACAGACATATTAATACACCTTTGAATTAGCAGCATTTCTGCTGATTCGATCTCGGGCTTCATCCGCTGCATGTTCCACCAAAGCTAAGACATGTTCCTCAGCTGTGCTGTCCGTTGAACTGCATGCATTTCCTTCTGGCTCGTACAGGTAGCTGAAGTATTACAAAAGGTAGATAACAGGAAGTGACCAATTTAATACATCAAGCTCTACTCATGCTCTGCAACTATAAATCCATAGAACACATAGGTTCTATGAGATTTGAGACAGAACCAAGATATTACAACTTTATTACAAGATTCCAAATGTAATTGCTAATTCCCACAAAGAATAATGTCTAAGGAATAAGATTCACGGCTGCTCACTTGGACAGCCGTGCTGGTCTAGTGAGATGCAGCCCAATGATGCCTTGCTGGGGTTGTGTTGTTCACCTTGGTCCAAAGTGATGAGCTGTGATACCTGGCCATCTGCACTCATTTGCTGCAGATGGTAAACACCGATCCCACTGACTCCATGCACCTAAGTATCAGGCATTGATGTGGGATGAGGCCTCAGCAACATCGTTTTTAACCCCTACCTGGTAACACTCTGACAGCAAGAAACAAAGCCTGGGTAAGCATTTCACCTTCAGTCAAAGTCAAGACTGTAATTTCAAGTTTTTACATGTCTCGTTATGTCCAAAGAAATGTAAAAATATTACCATTGATGTAGAGTGTAAAAAAAAAAAATATTTCCCCTTTCAGTCTCTACCAATGTCCAAAGAAATGTAAAAATATTACCATTGGTGTAGAGTGTAAAAAAAAAATTCCCCTTTCAGTCTCTACCAAACTGAATGGAAATCCCAACCATTCATCAGGTCTGACCGGTGTAGGAATAGAAAGAGGAATTCCTCAGCCTACCTCAGGTGGATCCCGTAATAGAGCACAGTGACAGATACATTGGTATCAATCATACGATAGTGACGTTTAAGAGGATTTTAGATAGGCACATGGATATGGAGGGAATGGATCAAGTGCAGGCAGTTGAGATAAGTTTATATTGGCAATATGTTCGGCACAGACATTACAAAGCCGTACTCTTATATTTTCTATGTTCTATCACATAGTTTTGCTTTCAGAATACAGGCACAATTCTAACAATTACAGTGATTTTAATGACGGAAAGTTGCCAGAACCAATAGTTCATGAGAGTCTGTGGAATTCTCTGCCTCAGAGGGCGATGGAGGCATGTTCTCTGGATGCTTTCAAGAGAGAGCTAGATAGGGCTCTTAAAAATAGCAGAGTCAGGGGATATGGGGAGAAGGCAGGAACGGGGTACTGATTGGGGATGATCAGCCATGATCACATTGAATGGCGGTGCTGGCTCGAAGGGCCGAATGACCAACTCCTGCACCTATTGTCTATTGTCTAGAAGGGGTAGAAAAATGTAAGTGTTATTTGGTAGGGCTACTAAAAAACCATAAGGAAGAATTTCAAGAACACACACCATTAGAAACGCAAATCATTGCTTTTTTGAACATTGTTATTCATAAATAATCAGGTATCAAATTCTAGTCGGCTACTAGCATTGGTGTTGGAGCAACAGAGTAAAATGGACCAATATATAAAATTACTACTAATAATTCAATTGTCCCCAACATTGAAACCTTAGTGGCTCTTAGAAAATAATTTAAAACAAATCTTATTCATCCAACATATTTCTAACAGGTATTTTTAAATGGGACATTATCTAGAAACTCTCTCTTTAAAAAATCTAATTTACAAAATGTTCAAGAGATGCTTTGGAAACATGCAGCAATTTCCAATTTAAATGTAAATTACCTTATGACCTCTTTACTTTGCTTCTTGGATTTTTTGGTTGTTGCTTCGACAGGTACTATAGTGACTTCTGCAACAGTTTCCTCTTGGGCTACATCTTCATCGCCTAATAGTGCTGCCTGCTGAGAAAAATCGATCTCCTGCATGAATGTCATGCTGCGCTTCAAAGCTAACAGACGCTCCTGCAAGCAAAGAACATAGAAGGGCACGCTTTTTACTTCTCCCCAAGAGCTGGGGTGAACTGCATGCACATGCACAGCATTTAGTACTGGTTGGTCATGATGTGCACGAGGTTTAATGACTGACACTCTTGTCAATGAGAGTGATCATAGATGAGCTTTGTTAGGGCAATGGCAGCGACATATAGTAAATGGATCACAACTATGGTGAGCCTTGACAAAGACATGACAGCCATCAACACTATAAGGCAAGACTACAAAGACACAATGGTGGAAACACATAATTAATGCTGAAAACAAAATTAGACAACATCAAAAAGCATTCCAACTCTCCGAAATGTGAAAAACCTAAACATTAAATAATGTATAGATACAATAAAAGCACTAATTTTAACTTACTTCAATTTTGAGTTGCAATAAAATGCATTTCAAGTATACTTTGTTCATATTTCTCCTCTTATATTTGTGATTCCTAGTAATACAAACTGTAAGCGATTACACACTGGATTCCTCAAGCTGGTGATGGTTCATCACTTTAACCTAGATTAAGTGTACTTTGGAGGACAGAGGTGGAAATAACGTAAGGGGCAAATTATGTGCAAAGTCTATTCAACGATAGACAATAGGCTATAGACAATAGGTGCAGGAATAGGCCATTAGGCCTTCCAAGCGGGCAGGAGTAGGCCATTCGGCAATTCAATATGATCATGGCTGATCATCCACAATCAGTACCCGTTCCTGCCTTCTCGTCATATCCACTGACTCCGCTATCTTTAAGAGTGCTATCTAACTCTCTCTTGAAAGCATTCAGAGAATTGACCTCCACAGTCTTCTGAGGCAGAGAATTCCACAGATTCACAACTCTGGGTGAAAATGTTTTTCCTCATCTCCGTTCTAAATGGCCTACCCCCTAATTCTTAAACTGTGGCCCCTGGTTCTGAATTCCTCCAACATCGGGAACATGTTACCTGCGTCGAACTTGTCCAATCCCTTAATAATCCTATATGTTTCAATAAGATACCCTCTCATCCTTCTAAATTCCAGATTATACAAGCTAAGCCGCTGCATTCTATCAACATATGACAGTCCCGCCATCCCGGGAATTAACCTTGTGAACCTACACTGCACTCCCTCAATAGCAAGAATGTCCTTCCTCAAATTTGGGCACCAAAACTGCACACAATACTCCAGGAGTGGTCTCACTAAGGTCTTGTACAACTGCAGAAAGACCTCTTTGCTCCTATGCTCAACCCCTCTTGTTATGAAGGCCAACATGCCATTAACTGTCTTCACTGCCTGCTGTACCTGCATGCTTACTTTCAGTGACTGATGAAAAGGGACCCACAGATCCCGTTGTACTTCCCCTTTTCCCAACTTGACACCATTCAGGTAATAATTTGCCTTCCTGTTTTTACCACGAAAGTGGATAACCTCACATTTATCCACATTAAACTGCATCTGTCATGCATCTGCCCACTCAACCAACTTGTCCAAGTCACCCAGCATCCTCATAGCATCCTCCTCACACTTCACACTGCCACCCAGCTTTGTGTCATCTGCAAATTTGCTAATATTACATTGAATCCCTTCATCCAAATGATTGATGTACATTGTAAATAGCTGCGGTCCCAGCACTGAGCCTTGTGGTACCCCACTAGTCACTGCCTGCCATTCTGAAAGAGACCCATTAATCCCTGCCATTCTGAAAGGGACCCATTAATCCCTACTCTTTGTTTCCTGTCTGCCAACCAATTCTCTATCCATGTCAGCACTCCACCTCCAATACCATGTGCCCTAATTTTGCCCACTAATCTCCTACGTGTGACCTTATCAAATGCTTTCTGAAAGTCCAGGTACACTACATCCACTGGCTCTCCCTTGCCCATTTTCCTAGTTACATGTTCAATAAATTCCAGAAGATTAGTCAAGCATGATTTCCCCTTCGTAAATCCATGCTGACTCGGACTGATCCTGTTACTGCTAACCAAATGTCCGGCTATCTCATCTTTTATAATTGACTCCAGCATCCTCCCCACCATCGATGTCAGGCTAACTGGTCTATAACTCCCTGTTTTCTCTCTCCCACCTTTCTTAAAAAGTGGAATAACATTAGTTACCTTCCAATCCCCAGGAACTGATCCCGAGTCTATATAACATTGGAAAATTATCACCAATGCATCCACAATTTCTAGAGCCACTTCCTTAAGTACCCTGGGATGCAGATCATCAGGCCCTGGCAATTTATCAGCCTCAGTCCCATCAGTCTATCCAACACCATTTCCTGCTGAAAGTGGATTTCCTTCAGTTCCTCCGTCACCTCAGATCCTCTGGCCACTACTATAATAGGAAGATTATTTGTGTCCTCCTTAGTGAAGATGGATCCAAAGTACTTGTTCAACTGATCTGCCATTTCCTTGTTCCCCATAATAAATTCACCTTTTTCAGTCTTCAAGGGTCCAACTTTGGTCTTAACTAATTTTTCTTCTCCACATACCTGAAGATGCTTTTACTATCCTGCTTTATATCCTTGACTAGCTTACCTTCGTACCTCATCTTTTCTCCCCGTATTGTCTTTTTTAGTTATCTTCTGTTGTTCTTTAAACATTACCCAATCCTCTTGTACCCGCTCATTTTTGCTACGTTGTACTTCTTCTCTTTCATTTTTATACTGTTCCTGCCGTCCCTTGTCAGCCATGGTAGCCCCTTACTCCCCTTGGAATCTCTCTTCCTCCTAGGAATGAACTGATCCTGCACCTTCTGTATTATTCCTAGAAATACCTGCCATTTGTGTTCCACTGTCATCCCTGCTTGTGTATCTTTGCAGTCAAATTTGGCCAGCTCCTCCCCCATGGCCCCATAGTCCCCTTTCTTCAACTGTAACATTGACACCTCCAATCTACCCTTCTCCCACTCCAATTGTAGATTAAACCTGACCATGTTATGGTCACTATCTCCTTACCTTGAGGTCCTTTATCAAATCCGGTTCATTACATAACACTAAATCCAGAATTGCCTTCTCCCTGATAGGCTCCAATACAAGCTGTTCTAAGAATCCATCACAAAGGCACTCTACAAAGTCCCTTTCTTGGGGTCCAGTACCAATCTCATTTTCCCAGTCTACCTGCATGTTGAAATCTCCCATAACAACCACAGCATTACTTTTGCTGCATGACAATTTTAACTCCTGATTCAACTTGTGCCCTATGTCCAGGCTACTGTTTGGGGGCCTGTAGATAAGTCCCATTATGGTCTTTATACCCTTACAATTCCTTAGTCCTATCCATACTGACTCCACATCTCATGTTTCAATCTCACCCCTCGCAAGGGACTGAATTTCATTCGTCACCAACATAGCAACCCCACCCCCTCTGCCCACCTGTCTGGTATTCAATAGGAGGTATACCCCTCAATATTCAGTTCCCAACCCTCTTGCAGCCATGTCTCAGTAATTCCCACAACATCATACTTGCCAGTTTCTAACTGAGCCTCAAGCTCGTCCACTTTATTTCTTATACTTCGCGCATTCATATACAGCACTTTGACCTCCCTATTCACTTCTCCCCTCGCACTTGGGGGTCCTGACCTTACTCTGTTGTCCCTTCACGAGCTGTCCTTCCCATTAATTCGAGAATCTTTTGTAATTTTTCCTGTAGCCACTTCCCCTTCAACACCGTATGAAGGAACTGTTCCTTCAGACAACCCATTTTGAACTACCTATCAAGTGCAAATTAGTGATGGACTAGCGACACAATTTTCCCGCAATACCTACAACCCCAAAAACAAACAGTTTGAAATCATCATCATAATGGGACCCATATCAGCAAGCAGCAAAATGAAACAATAGATTTATGTCAGCAAGAGAGTAAAATATCACGTTGATCCCGCACAATACATGCCTTAATCAGATCAAGAAAATAAATCATCTTACTTTACTCATCATCTTGAATCCAGTGTGAAGCAACTTCTTTGCTGCTTTGTAGTACACGGTTTCAGGTCGGTTGTATGTCATTGCATTATCACACATCAGCTTGAAATCACCCTTGGGGAACAAACAAAATCAAAATTATTTAAAACCATGGCTTACACCTTCCTGGGTTTTGCCTTTAGTTGTACACATTTAAGGACAACCCAGCAGACACGGAGGACTCAGTTACTGATCTCCAATGGCAAATCCTCTCAAATCCAGTAGCGGCACAAGAACATAATGAAACTCTTCAAATAATCTGCTTTTGGATGTGTGGGCCCTTTTGATTGAATAGAGGTGATACAATTTTAAATGTGAAAGCCAAAAATCAATTATGTGTGTGTGTGCCCGTTCTCCCCATGACCTGCGTGGGTTTTCACCGAGATCTTCGGTTTCCTCCCACATTCCAAAGCCAAGTATTTTTATGTTTTTCGATCAGAATATTTGAGGCCCCTCAGGATTCTGGTTCCATTCCAGCACATTATGTGCTCCCCGTGACCTGCATGGGTTTTCCCCGGGTGCTCTGGTTTCCTCCCACACCCCAAAGACGTACAGGTTGTCCCTAGTGGGTGTAGGATAGGGCTAATGTGCAGGGATTGCTGGTCGGCGTGGACCCGGTGGGCCGAAGGGCCTGTTTCCGTGCTGTATCTCTAAACTAAACTAAACATTGAACGTCTTGAATATCGTACAGCTGTTTGTCATAGCAAGGAGAAACTATTCTATCACATTTATGTTACCTACATGCCATAAGTCAGGAATATTCCATCATGTATAAATTACGTAGGTAATATTACGCCTTGCGAGCCCATGTACATAAATTGCTGCAGCACCGACCTTTCCTCACAAAGAAGGCATGTCCACTTAATCTTTGTTAAAAATTACATCTCCATTTCAAATATCATCCTTGCTTCTGATCTTATGAACCGTAAACTATTGATAGAAACACAGAACAATCGGTGCTTTCAACCCTTCGAGCCAGCACCGCTGTTCAATACGATCATGGCTGATCATTTAAAATCAGTATCCCGTTCTTGCTTTTCCCCCATATCCCTTGATTCCTTTAGCTCCAAGAGCTAAATATAACTCTCTTGAAAACATGCAGTGAATTGGCCTCCACTGCCTCCTGTGACAGATAATTCCACAGATTCACAACACTTTGGGTGAAGACGTTTTTCCTCATCTCAATCCGAAATGGCCTACCCCTTATTCCTAAACTGTGACCCCTGGTTCTGGACTCCCCCAACATCAGGAACATTTTTCCTAAATCTAGCCTGTCTAATCTCTTAAGAATTTTATATGTTTCTATAAGATCCCATCTCATCCTTTTAAATTCCAGTGAATACAAGCCCAGTCGGCCCATCCTTTCATCATATGTCAGTCCCGCCATCCCGGGAATTAACCTGGTGAACCTACACTGTACTCCCTCAATAGCAATAATGTCCTTCCTCAAATTAGGAGACCAAAATTGCACACAATACTCCAGGTGTTGTCTCACCAGGGCCCTGCACAACTGAATTAGGACCTCCTTGTTCCTAAACTCAAATCCTCTTGCAATGAAGGCCAACATGCCATTCGCTTTCTTCACTGCCTGCTGTACCTGCATGCCTAATTTCAGTGACTGATGTACAAGCACACCCTGGTCTCGTTGTGCTCTAATTTTGTACACTAATCTCTTGTGTGGGACCTTGTCAAAGGCTTTTTGAAAGTCCAGATACACCACATCCACTAGATCTCCCTTATCCATTCTACTTGTTACATCCTCAATGTTAATCTTACCTTGAATTCTGTTATGGAGTTGTATTCATTTGCTAGAATTTTATCCTTCATGGTGCTGAAATCCATCGGATGTTTTATGATCATGGAATAACCAGGTGCGATACTATCCGTAACAGGAAATGCAAAAAATCCATGGGGATCTTTCCTACAAATGAAAATTAGAGATTTATGATTACTATTTAAATATCATTAGTTTCAGTTATTCTTCTTTCCTCATCTTCAAATAGTTCCAAAGACCGCACTGTATAAAAATCGGAAACTTAAAGGAAACTTGCAGAAACTAGGAACTACAGATGCCAATTTACAAAAAAGACACAAAATGCTGCAGTAACTCAGTGGGTCAGGCAGCATCTCTGGAGAACATGGATAGGTAACGTTTCAGATCCGAACCCTTCAACAGACTCCTTCAGAAGGAAAATTGTATGTTACTTAATGTATTGTCAAACAACATGGATCGTTGATCTCTGCTGAGTTAGCAGATCTTAATCAGCCCTAGCAGGGTTTGGCTCCATAGTTTACAAAACAGTGGACAATAAACGTTAACCAGGGATTCACTAGCTCTAGGAAAGAATTTCTCAATTTCTTATATCACTAAAAGTTTAAACACTAGGGAAATTGTATTTTACAAGGCATTCATGCTGGATTGAATGGAATCTAGTTGTCTGTTTGTAATGTTCACTAGATGAAACCAACCCGTCAGACTGCAATACAGAATATCAAAATTACAAGTATGACTATAACTAAGTTTGAATATGGAAATATTTGGACTGTAATTCTCCCCATATGCAATGGAAACATTTCTCATGCTCATGGTTTAGGTTTATACAGGAAGAAAGTCTGCTTGTGAGCCATATGGCAATTCTTTGCATCAAGGGTTGCTTCTTAACAAAGAGGCATGTTCTTTTCTCCTTGTGCTGTTATTCTAAACTTCAGGAAGAGAAAATTGAAACTATTGGGTTGAGGTCTGGGAAAGGAAAGAGGTAGGAAGTACACGTGCAATAGAAATGTAATATATCCGCTACTGCAGTATCTTGAAACCCCAGCAAATGACACTAGAAATAATACAATTAGATTGAAATGGATGTCTCCTACATTCTGAAAAAATTCTTTGGAGACGTTGAGCATAAAAGGCAAATAAAGGCTAGTTGCAGAGCTGCCAAGTTTTGTCAGAGCATTTCAGTATTCTAGTACCTGAAAATCAGTATTTTGCTGAGGAAATCAGTATTTTTACGCGGTACCATTTTGCATTAAAAATGTTTTTTTATTAAATGTGCGTTCATACCCATGTGAGAGTACAAGAATGCATAACTTTGCTACCAATTGTTATGTCTTCTACGCACCTTACTTGACAGTGCATTCATTGCCATCTTTTTGTATACTGCTGTTTGAACGGCTGCTTCCTGCTTTTAGCACCAGGTGATGATGTAGAAGCCACTTTGGAAGCTTCACTCTCCGTCCCTCGCTCTCTCTCCCTCCCTCTCTCTCCCTCCCACTTTCCGGCCCTCTCCTTCCTTTTTTTCTCTCCCACTCACCCCCTCCCTCTCTCCTGCAACCTCTCTCCTTCTCCCTCCCCAAACAGTCTGTGACCCTTATGTGTAAGGCCCAATAGCGCTATGTGTAAAGGCAATAGCGCTCCAGCTGGTGGCGCTATAATTAGAACCCATAGCGCTGTTCATTTAAATTCCCACGCGTTAAACTGACAGCGCTGTTTAAACCTGGAGCGGGACAGGAAGATCAAACCGTACAAAAATAATCATCTAGATCTTGAAATTTAAAATACTAATATATTTAATCTGCTATAATTTTTGGAGGTACAGTATGACTTTTTATATCCTTGCATTTTTTAAGCAGCAAGATGAAACAGCAAGTAAGGCCGAATTTTAAAAACTCCGTATTTTACAAAGCAAATCCGTACATCCGTTTTTTATCGCATATCCGTACAAAATACGGAAAATCTGTACTACTTTTCAATTCAATCTTTAATCGTCATTGTGCAGTATACAATACAGAGACAACGAAATGCAGTTGGTATCTCCAAAGGGCGAACTTACGAATAAACAAGTAATTGTGCAGTAGTATGTGCAATTTGCTGGTGATTGGATAGTCCGGGGGGGGGGGGGGGGGGGGAGAAGGGGGGAGAAGGGGGGAGGGGTGGAGACAGGCAGTCATTGAGGTGCAGCGTTGAGAAGTGTGACAGCCGCAGGGAAGAAGCTGTTCTTGAGCCTGCTAGTCCGGCAGCGGAGGGACCTGCAGCATATCCCGGATGGGAGGAGGGTAAACAGTCTATGGTTGGGGTGTGAGCTGTCCCTGGCGATGCTGTGCGCCCTGCGCAGGCATAATTTACTATGGACAGACTCAGTGGAGGGGAGTGAAGAGCCAGTGATGCGTTGGGCGATCTTCACCACCCTCTGCAGAGCTTTCCGGTCAGCGACAGAGCAGTTACCATACCATACTGTGATGCAGTTGGTAAGGATGCTCTCGATGGTGCAGCGGTAGAAGTTCACCAGAATCTGGGGAGACAGGTGGACCTTCTTAGGTCTCCTCAGGAAGAAGAGACGCTGGTGAGCCTTCTTGATCAGCGAGGATGTGTTGTGGGTCCAGGAGAGGTCATCGGAGATGTTGACCCCCAGGAACCTGAAGCTGGAGACACATTCCACCCCCCGTCCCGTTGATATGGATGGGGTTGTGCGTGCAGCTTCTCGATCTCCTGAAGTCCACAATGAGCTCCTTGGTCTTCTTGGAGTTGAGGGCCAGGTTATTGTCGGCACACCATGCTGTTAGGAGCTGAACCTCCTCCCTGTGGGCCGACTCATCGTTGTCACTGATGAGGCCAATCACCGTCGTGTCATCTGCATACTTGATGATGGTGTTGGTACCATGTACAGGTATGCAGTCGTAGGTGAAGAGCAGGCACGTGCCATTAGGGTAGGCAAGATAGGCACTAAAATTATAACATGGTAATAACTAAATATAAATAGTAAAGGCATGGGAGATTTATGCCTATGTAATAGATCGATCTCTTAGGTAGGCATAATTCTCCATGCCTTTCATCCACAGCACTTGTAACACGGGAAGCTCTGTGCAACCCACGTGCCGTCAGCACTGCCTGAAGCCGTCAATGATAATCGGGGCTGAAGGCAGCAGAAATTCTGCCTTTGCAGCACTGCGCATGCGCATCGGTCTACTGCGCATGCGCAGAGCAAGTTTCTTGGCGGGGTTTTCAAATATGGTTTGTCAATATTTTAAGTGTATGTTAGGTAACAAAGAGAGAAGAATGGAGCTTGTGTACCGATAATGTGGTAAGTACATTTTGTGTTTATGTTTTTAAATACTGTATTTCCCGGGGGGGGAGAGAAGAGCACCTTTCACAGTGTTTGGAGAGTCTGGCCCAGGGTAAGGTTGCGGGGAGGGCATGAATGTTATGAATGAGGGGATTGGGATAATGCCACTTGCAACGCTCCTTGCACGGAGGCGTGGAATGCCACCGCATTGAGGCCGGGGGGGGGGGGGGGGGGGTGGGGGTTAGAGAAGCAGCTCGGGTGGATGAGCGGCCGCCGGGCCGGACAGCGGAACCAGCCGCCACCTTAGCTCCTTCTGCCGGTCCCCGCTCACCTCTGGCAGCTCTGCGTCTACAAACCACTCTCCTGCCGCTCGCTGGCCTCACTCATGTCCTTAAATTCCGACAGCGCGATTGAGCTTATGATTGGGCTGTGGGAATTTAAGGATTTGCAGGAAGCCGCTGACATGAGCGAAGTCGGCGAACGGCAGGTGACAGGTGTTCCGACGGAGAGCACTGCCAGAGGTGAGCGGGCCGGCAGAAGGCGCTGAAGTGGCGGCCAGTTCTGCTGTCGAGTACCGGCGGCCACTCGTAGCTACCCGAGCTGCTTCTATCCCCCAGCTACAGTGCGGGGGCTTCGTGCCAGGAGAGCTGCGGCAGCGGTGAGTAAGCTGCTGGCATTATCCCCGACATCCTCCTTGTCAACACACGTGCCCTCCCCACAACTTTACCCCTGACATGCTGTGAAAGGAACTGTTCCCCCAATTGGTCTAGGACTAGGAAGCCTTGGGCAAATTGAAATGTCACTGTTCTATTTATTTATTTAACGGAGCGAACAATCTGCGCAAGCGCGGTTTAATATTTCTTTTAGCGGACTGAGTGCCAACCCCGAGTAATTACTCACGGCACGTGCCTGTTGAAGAGGGAGTAGAGGAGGGGGTACGCCAGTGTTCAGGGTGAGGGTAGAAGAGGAGTGGTTATCCAACTTAACAGACTGTGGTCTGTTGGTTAGAAAGTCCAGTAACCAATTGCAGAGGGAGGGGTTGATGCCCAGGTCATCGAGTTTGGCGATCAACTTAGAGGTGATAATGGTGTTGAATACTGAACTGTAGTCGATGAACAGCATTCTCACATAAGTGTTTCTGTTGTCGAGGTGGGAGAGGGCGGAGTGGAGTGCCGTTGAGATGGCATCCTCCGTGCTCCTGTTCTTGCGGTATGCAAACTGGTAGGGGTTCAGAGTGGGAGGTAGGCAGCATTTGAGATGTACCATGACCAGCCTTTCAAAGCACTTGACGATGATAGGGGTGAGTGCAACTGGGCGGAAGTCGTTGAGGCTCGCCGCAGTGGAGTGTTTTGGCACTGGCACGATGGAGGTAGTTTTAAGGCACGTGGGGACAACTGCCTGGGCAAGTGACAGGTTGAAGATGTCAGTCCAGACGTCTGTCAGGTGTGCAGCACAGGTCCCGAGGACGCGCCCAGGGATGCCGTCAGAGCCGGCAGCCTTACGTACATTGATCCTACTCAGTGCCACGTGCACGTCGTAGGGGTTGAGTGTGAGGGGCTGGTGGTCATCGGGGAGCACAGCCTTGATGGCCAACTCTTGGTTGTCCCTTTCAAAGCGGCCATAAAAGTGGTTGAGTTCCTCGAGGAAGGATGCGTCGCTGGAAGTGGGGGTGGAGTTGGTGGCTCTGTAGTCAGTGATGGCCTGGATGCCATGCCACATGCGTCGGGGGTCGGAGTTGCTGTTGAAGTGCTCCTCGAACCGCAGTTTGTATCTGTGTTTGGCGTTCTTGATGCCCCTCTTCAGATTGGCCCTCGATGAACTATAGGCACGGGCATCGCCTGACCTGAAAGCCGAGTCCCGTGCTTTCAGCAGTCGCCTGACCTCGCTGTTCATCCATGGCTTTTGATTCGGGTATGTGGTGATTTGTTTGAGAGTGGTGACACTGTTGATGGAGGAGTTCATCAACTCCTGAACTGTAGTCGATGAACAGAGGAAGTATAGGCGTCAATGTCAGTGTGGGAGTCAAGGGTGGCCTGAGCTGCAAACACATCCCAGTCAGTGTTACTACTTGGCAGCTCTGTAGTTGCCTCAGAGGGAAGGGAAGCAAAAAACATTTTGGGAACTAGTGCACTGCGCATAATCTTGAAAATCCATCTATCCTTCTAACCAATTAAACACAGATATAGTTGAAGGTGCTGTAAAAGTGCAAGTTGTTTATTTACCATTATATTCATGGTAATAATTTTTATATTACATGATAAGTCAGTTACGATTTCGGTGTACGTACCTCTGTAACTGGCGTAAAAAATGTTCCAATAATTGCTGCAGAGGTGTATTCTCACTTTCAGCTTTTAATGCAAACAGATTTTTCATTAATGTGGAAAACTGATAACACATTGATAATCAGCATTGCTATACATAAATCACCACACTTTAAAAAGTATAACACTGCATAAAGTTATTTTATGGTAGACAAAAATACTGAAGAAACTTAGCGGGTGAGGCAGCATCTATGGAGTGAAGGAAATAGGCAATGTTTCCGGTCGAAACCCTTTGTCAGACTGATGTGAGGGTGAGGGTGGGGGGTGCGGGTGGATGAAAGGAAGAGATGGAGCCAGAGGGCTGAGGGAGAGCTGAGAAGGGGAGGAGAAAGTAAGGACTACCAGAAATTAGAAAAGTCAATGTTCATACCACTGGGGTGCAAACTGCCCTAGCGAAATATGAGGTGCTGCTCCTCCAATTTACGGTGGTCCACACTCTGGCCATAGAGGAGACCCATGACACAAAGGTCCGATTCGGAATGGGAGGGGAAGTGCTGAGCTACCGGGAGATCAGGTTGGTTATTGCAAACCGAGCGGAGGTGTTCGGTGAAGTGATCGCCAAGCCTACGGTTGGTCTCACCGATGTCGAGCAGCTGACATCTAGAGCAGCAGATGCAATAGATGAGGTTGGAGGAGGCACAGGTGAATCGCTGCCGCACCTGAAAAGACTGCTTGGGTCCTTCAATGGAGTCAAGGGGGGGAGGTAAAGCGACAAGTGAGTATTTCTTGCGGATGCAAGGGAAAGTGCCCAGAGAGGGGGTGGTTCGGGTGGGAAGGGACGAATTGACCAGGGAGTTACAGAGGGAGCGATCTCTGCAGAAAGCAGATGGGGGAGGAGATGGGAAGATGTGGCAAGTGGTGGGATCGGAGGATTATTTGTTGTATGTGACGGCTGGTAGGGTGGAAGGTGAAGACAAGGGGGACTCTCCCCTTGTTGCGAGTGTGTGGATGGGAAGTGAGAGCAGAGTTATGGGGTATAGAAGAGACCCTGGTGAGAGCCTCATCTATGGGAGAAGAGGGGAACCCCCGTTCCCTGAAGAATGAGGATGTCTTCGATGCCCTGGTGTGGAACACCTCATCCTGGGTGCAGATGCAGCGTAGACGGAGGACTTAGGAGTAGGGGATGGAGTCCTTACAGGGTGGGAAGAAGTGCAGTCCAGATAGCCATGGGAGTCAGTGGGTTTATAGTGGATGTCGGTCAGTAGTCTATCACCTGCGATGGAGATAGTGAGGTCCAGAAATGGTAGGGAAATGTCGGAAATTGTCCAGGTGTATTTGAGTGCCGGATGGAAGTTAGTGGTGAAATGGATGAAGTCAGTGAGTTGTGTGTGGGTGCAGGAGGTAGCACCAATGCAGTCGTGCAATAAAAGTTATTTTACCCTGGAAGATGCTATATACATAAAAGCAATATTTATTTATTGGCACAGAACCTCAAGTGTAAGAAGCTGGTAGTAGAGTAGAGCTAATAGGAATTGTTGTTTCAATCCCTGTATTAAGTCGGCACTCTTGCTATTTGCAGTGGGATTGGAGTGGTGAAAGGTAGGGTAGGTACGTCATCGGGGTCATCCGGTGGGCACCCTCCTTCTTTAACGTTTCATTGATAAGCCCACAACATCTCCAGAGGGCTCAACGGTGATACCTGGCGTCCCAGTTACACCCCCCTCAATTCCATACCCTCCTGTATTCATCTTGCAGCCCAATTGTTGTCTCTCCTTTTGATCCAGATCCAATTGCTGCTTTTTTCCGCAGAATTTGATAATGATTTGATTGCTTGTTGGAGGCAGCGACCCCTGACCCCCATTTTCTTTAATAGCCTGGTCATAGATGTAGCAACAAATCCCCTGCATCCCACTTAGACAGGAAAAATCTTGGTCTTCCAGCCATTCTGGGAAGCTTCAGTTGCCAGGTCAGAGTACTTGGTTTTTTTTTTCCTCTCATAAGCTTCTTCAACTCCATCTTGCCAACTTGGCTGTTGTGGACCACAGGACCATGTCTGGCCGGAGTGTTGTAACCACAATGTCTGGGGGAAACACAAGCCTTTTTTTTAAAGTCCACTTCCATTTTCCAATCCCGAGCAGGCTGCAGAATGCTTGCATCCATTGATGTTATCTGGTGCACTGGGGGTTGGCCTGCTGGTACAAATGTTGTGAAGTGGACATTTGCTGCCGATGTTGGTGGGGAAGCATTTGTGATCGTTCGCCTCTGTTCAAGGCTTGATGACAGCTGTCTGAGAACTTGGTAACACCCTTGGCCGAGGCTCATAGTGTATCCTGTTAAAATGTGCCTTAGTGATCCAGGTGCTTGGCAAAGGGAGCAAGTGGGGTCTTCTCCAAACCACTGCTTCAGGTTCTGCGGTGATGGTAGAACATCATAAGTGGCTCTGATGACAAAACTCAGTCGAGATCCTTCCATTTGCCAGATTTCATGCCAGCTGAGTTTCCTCTTTTCCAGGCTCTCCCAGTTAGTCCACTGGCCCTGCTTGGCCATTGAGACGGCCTTGGCATGTCGCTCTGCCTCCTCCCGTCTTCTCACCTCCTCCACCACGAGCCGTCTTTTCTGCACTGATGTTGCCTTGTGCCATTGAGGAGCTTTTGGGACGAGCCCGACTCTCCCGTGTTGGACTTGGCCAACCATATCCCGGAAATGAAGAGCAGACTTAGCACTCTGAACGGCTTCAGATGGGGTCCACTTCCTCCCCGTTGCCACACGGGGGCAGCTGTTCGAATAACAGTATCTTCAGATTCAGTGAGGGTCATGACCAACCTTGCTTTAGTGCATTTGAATTCTTCCACAAGTCCTGTAATGAGTAATTCCAATTTGCCACTCCCATACAGTCCGACAGCACTTAAGCATCGCGGAAGTCCAAGCCACTGTTTCACATGTGTGCTGATCATTCTTTCCAGCTTTTCCACTTTGTTGATGGGGATTTCATACATAATTAAAGGCCACGTGAGTCTTGGTAGTATGCCAAATTGGCAGCACCACAGCTTGAGTTTTCCTGGTAGCGAGGTCTTGTTGATGCGAGCTATGTGCATGCTGGTATTCTTTTTCAGTTGTTCAAATTGCTCAGTGTCCTTGAGCTTTGCATCATACCATCGGCCCAAACACTTCACTGGCATTTCTGAAACAGTTGGAACAGGTATTCCGTTAATATGAAATCTTTGATTCTTGACTTGACCTTTGACAATGGAGATGCTGCTGCACTTGCTGGGTTTAATCTTCATCCTTGCCCATGTGATGTTTTGATGAAGTTTTTCCAGAAGTCTCTTGGTGCAGGGGATAGTTGTTAGTGTTGTTATATCGTCCATATAGGCTTGTACCGGTGGCAATCGATGACCACACTGTAACCGTTTTCCTCCCACAACCCATTATGATGCTCTGATAATGAGCTCCATTGCCATAGTGAAGGTCAATTGGGAGATGGTGCACCCTGCCATGATGCCTACTTCCAGTGGTTGCCACTGTGGTAAAGTCTGATGTTATGAGACAAAATTGCAGATCCTGGAAGTCGATTTTTATCAGATTTGTTATTATTGCCGGTACCTGAAAGAATTCAAAAGCAGTCCACAGTAGCAAATGAGGAACTGACCCAGAGGCGTTGGCCAGATCGAGGAACAAGACAGGCAGATTCTTTTGTTCTTTCTTAGCAGTCTGGATTTGATGCCATACGACGCTGGTATGTTCAAGGCATCCCGAGAAGCCTGCTATGCCAGCCTTTTGGATTGACGCATCAATGAAATGGTTTTGTTTCAGATACTTTGTAAGTCTTTTTGCCACCCCACTGAAAAAGATCTTGCCCTATATGTTAAGAAGGTTTATTTGCCGAAACTGTTCGATGGTGGAAGAATTTTTTTCTTTTGGGATCAGGACCCCCCCTGCTCTTCGCCGGGTTTTGGGTATAACTTCCTTTTCCCACGCAACCGTTATGTTCCTCCAGACGAATTTCAGAATATTTGGGGCATTCTTGTAGACACAATACAGAACACCATTAGGGCCTGGTGCAGAGGCCGTCCTTGCTGTCTTCACTACTTATTTTACCTCACTCAGATTGGGAGGGCTGATGTCAAATTGAAGTTGTGGGGTGAGATTGGTGGGATGTGAGCGGGGACAAAAATCGGTTCATCTTTTAACTTATCAGTGTGGACGGTCTTGATGTGTCCTTCAACCTCCTTTTTTGACGCTTTCAGGGATCCGCTTTTTTCTTTTGTGAAAATGCCTTTCACAAACTTAAAGGGATCTTCGTAGAAGTCTGTTCTTGTTTTTACCTTCTTTTTGTGTCGTTTCCTTAAATTCTCCGCTCTGCGCAGCTTCGAGAGCCTCTGTTTTAGGTCGTTTTGAAGGAGATTGATGCCCTCCCTTTCTTATGCTGTTGTTTTTTTCCACACCTTCCTCAGGCTTCTTCTTTCTTTAACAAGTCGTTAGATTTCCTGGCGACAACGGGACTTGGGGGAGGAGGCCTATCTTTCCTGCTTTGTTCCTTTTCACCAAATTTCTCCTTTCCACAGCTGTAGACTAGATCACCCATCTTCTCCAACTTATTTTCTGCTGATCCCTTGATTCCACAAGATTAAGCTCACATCTGCATTGATGATTTCCCACTCCTTGCTGTTAGACTTTGGCCATTTCACCAATGGCTTACGTCCTTGCATGTTCTCCACTTTACAATGTGCCTGGTTGCGTCTTGGACTGTTGCCTTAACAGAATCTGGTCAATGCGGGGCCCTGGGTTGGGGATTTTCAAGCATTTTTTCCACCCCTGATGAATTTTGAGACCACGAGTTGATGTTACTTTAGTCCAGCCACACCTACAGGTCTGAAGAACGTGTCCAGCTGCTCGTTTTTCAAGAGTTTTGCCACTTACTTGATTCAATGTCGTGTCTGTTCCAAGGTTTGTTACCGGGTGGTCAGTCGATGAGTCATCTTGCGCCCCCGCTCTCGCAGACTCTGGGGTATTTTTCTCTTTGAACTTTTTGTAGCCAAGTGAGGGTGGCTCTTGTGCCCTAACAAGGTGACGGAGCCAGCTGTTATGGGTAACTAGCCCATAACAGCCCCTTGGGGTCTATTTCCTCCTGTCAGCTGCCTCTCCAAGCTGTCACACGGTCTTTTCCTTGTCGTCAGCTGCACTTTCACAGCAATCACTGGTTTTTCCTCCAGAAGGTCAGTAGAGCTAATAGGACTAATATTACAGTGGTCCAAAAGTATTTTGTCCTATTGCAAGTTTAGGTGTTTAGAAATTAAACACATGTAAATTACTCAGTCATCTGACTGATGGACAAGGTTATTCAGAACTTTTTTTAAATAGATTAATAATTGATGTTTCTCTGGTGCCAGATTGCTTTTCAAGCAAACGCTACTTTATTCTTGCCCTGTGCAATGTCAGTGAGATAACACACGTCAAAGTTGTTGCATTTGTGCATAATTCATAAGAGATTTCAGAGACTGAAGAAATTAATACTTTGAGGGTGATTTTTATTTTTGTTTAAGCTAAACATCTTAAATTGGTGTTCTCTTTTCCAGTACTAATGAAATGGAATTTCATTTGTGTTCATGTCTCATAATACTCCTCGCATATGTGACTTTTTATACTTGGTTATCAGTACACTCAGGCAAACCAAATTAAAACAAAGAAACACCTACCTTGTTCTTTAGTTCTACACGACCGGACAGGTCGATCTGTTGGCGGCTCAACATCAATCCTTTTGCCAGGGTCAAACTCATCAGCATCGGCTTCACTATCCAAGTGCTCTTTTTCACGTTTTCGCTTCTTCTCTTCCTGTTATAATGCAACAAATGTCAGCCAGCGGATAATGCCATCACACTTCCATTAACTGCCACCATCAATGTACACAATAAGTGAATGGAGTAACTTCAAAAATCAAAAGCAAAAAGAGTATATTTAAGGGCCAGTTCCAAGGAGATTTTTTAAGGCGACTGCCGGTGACAGTCACAGTCATAGTGGGATGACGAAAAAAAACGGCTTTCTGGACCCACCCTACGACAATGGGTACGACAAGCCACCACCTAGTCGACGTCAAGCTACGACAACCGGCGACACAATTCCTCGCGACTTGGGACGTCCACCTACGACAACCGAAGTCAACTTACGTCCACCCGCGACAAGATACGACCTTGTCACCAACAACTGAAGACAATTCAGCCTCCGGTACCTGTCGCCGGTTGACGTAGGTTGTCGCCAATGAAATTCTCCAAAGTCAGCACCCGGCGACAACCAACATCACCTGGCGTCATCCTAGCGACAACCTACATCAACCTACGACAGGAGAAGACAGGCAACGTCAAGCCCGCTGTCGCCGAAAGGTTTTAAACAATTCAAAATCAGTGGTGACAAGAAAAGAGTTACGACGCTTTATGTACATTACACAAAATAAAGAGAATAAAGCAACCAGGGGCGGATCTACTAAAGCTTCAGGGCCCCTAATCCCTGGAATTTATATTGGAATTCTGATTTTTTTGTTTTCCTAGAAATTAATCTGATTTTTCACCTCGACTAAACCCCTCGCCTCGACTAAACTTCACCTCACACTTAAACCTCAACTCACTAAACATCCGACCCCACACCTAATCCCCTGCCGGGTGGGACTTCGGCCGCTGCGGGCGGGGCTCGGGCTCGACGTCAACGTCAGCGCGCGTGCGCCCCTCCCTTCCCACCGGCTCTCTCGGGCAATGTGCCTCCCCTGTGGTTGGAGCCGTTCCGCTCACAATTAGTCGAGGCGGGGATTAGGTGTGAGGTGAGAGTTTTGTTAAATTGAGGTGGGGTTAAGATGTGAGGTGTGAGGTTTATTTGAGGGGTGAGGTTTGATGAGGTACGGTTTAGTCGAGGCGAGGTTTAGGTGTGAGGCGAAGTTCGGTAGTGAGATATCGTCGAGGCGAGGGGTTTAATCAAGGTGTAGGTGTGTAGGTGAGGGGAAGTGAGTGCAGATGAGGTGAGGCGAAGTGGGTGGCTGAGCTCAGGAAGGGAGACCGGGATGCTGCTGAAGGAGATGAGACCACTGCCTTCTGGGTGGAAAGGTGTTTCTCATCTCAGTGCTAGGCAAAGAGACATTCTAGGTAACATTTTTTGTAAAGATTTTTTTTAGCTGTATGAGGCCATTTATTGAAACATATAAGATTATTAAAGGTTTGGACATACTAGAGGCAGGAAACATGTTTCCAAAGCTGGGAGAGTCCATAACCAGGGACCGCAGTTTAAGATTAAGAACGGAGATGAGGAAATACTTTTTCATCCAGAAAGTTGTGAATCAGTGGAATTCTCTGCCTCAGAAGGCAGTGGAGGCCGATTCTCTGGAGGCTTTCAAGTGAGTTAGATAGAGCTCTTAGAGACAGCAGAGTCAAGGGATATGGGGAGAAGGCAGGAATGGGGCACTGACCAAAGATCCTATAGCGGAGCAAGATAGGCCACTCCTGCGAAATGCAATGGGCCGACGTGCAGTACGCAATGGAGCGGAACATGGGCATTTTTTTCATCCATTTCAGTAACTGGAACCTACCCGACTCGCAGTGTAATCAACGTTGCGGGGTGGACAGTTTGTGTGTGTGATATAGAGCTAGATTCATAATTCTGTTAGTTCATAATTCTGTTAATACTTGTTAAAGAATAAAATTTGACTCTGGTAATTTTCTTTTTTAAATCATTTCTTTTTAATGGCTCATAAGCCGTGTCGGGCCGCTCCACTGGGACTGGGACTCAGACCCACGTCGGGCCGCTCCGCCTCAACCCCGAAGACGGAGGCGGAAGTAAGATAGCGGAAGTAAGATGGCGGAGGCTGGTTGCTGAAATGGGTCCTATAATTATCCATGAATCTGCCCATGACCGTACTACGCGTTTTTCGTGGGAGTAGTCCATCTTGCTCCGCTATAGGATCTTTGGTACTGACTGTGTATGATCAGCCATGGTCATAGTGAATGGTAGTGCTGACTCAAAGGGCCGAATGACATACTCCTGCACCTATTATCTATTTCATTACGTATATCTTTTGGGGGTTATTTTACTGCTTATGTGTTAGAAAAATTCTAAGCTTCTGTTATGTAAACTACCAGTAGAAAGCTTGAAAATGCTTCTGAAGGGTCTCGACATGAAACGTCACCCATTCCTTCTCTCCAGAGACGTTGCCTGACCCGCTGAGTTACTCCAGCATTTTGTGTCTACCTTCCACGTAAATATGGATGTTTATATATTGCTAAAACACAATTAACAAAATGGCAAGCCCTCTTCCATTCAAATTCCAGCCTTGTCCAACTACCAAACCCCAAGTTCACAATTTATTGCAATGGTATTGGATGTTGAACAATTTAGCAATATGTAAGCAGCGGGTTGGGATGCTCCCGGCAAGCAAGGGCTCCCCAGCACCTTCAGGTAGGCTGCAGGTTGCCCTCAGAACCTAAAGATGTCCGGATGAGGAGAGGCACGTTGGTTCACGGGAACTGCTCCAGTACATCGGGAATGACTGATATGTAATGTAGAAAATTAGCTCCAGCCTGCAAGCCACACAAACCATCAAATACCCGTCAGGCCAATGTATTGCCAAAAAATTATCAAGGTACAAAAGAGAGAATTGAAACAACACATTTTGTATCCACTTTAGAAAATATGCAACTGATGAAAAGAAGATGGAAGGTGCAAGATTGATCTCTCTATTATATCCATCCCTGATATGTACACTCCAGGCCTCGCAAGCCAAGCCCTTATTCAATGACCATGGCGTATTTATGCTGGCATTAGCTTCACTTATATGCCAGTTCATCATAACCCTCAATTCCTTGATCTTTGAAATATTAATTTCATTTTAAATACATCTAATGATCTAGCCCACGTTATTCTCTGGGGCAGAGAATGCCATAGATTGACCATACAAGAGAGAAAGAAATTGTCATATCAGATTCAATGCCAATCCCTTATCCGTGATTTTCTTGCTAGTAAAAACATGTTCTGACAAGCTGCCTTAGGATCTCATTGTTCTAAACTCCAAGGAATACGCAGTTGCCTTACATTCCTGTCTCACTTTTCTTAGAAGAATTCTTTTATCTCAGGAATTAGTCTGGTGGACTAATTCTCTGTGGACTGCCTCCAATGCTACTATATTTCTTTTTTTAGGTAAGGGGAACAGAAGTATGGGCTCACCCACAATCTAACAAAACCTCCCTATTCTTAAACACCAGTGCCATTGCAATGAAAGCCAAAATGCGATTTGCCTTCTTTATTCCATGTTGGACCGGCCTGCGAACATTTTGTGATGCATGCATGAGGTACCTAGATCCCTCAGAACTTCATAAATATGCAATCTTTCTCTATTTAGATAATAATCTATCTTTCGATTCTTCTTATTGAACTGTATGACCTCAGACTTCCCCATATAAATGCCAGCCAGCCTTGATCAAACATTTGCCATCTTACCTTTCTTCTTCTACGCTCTTCGTCCGAAATATGTTTTTCTTTCTCAGACTTCTTTTTCTTCTTCTTTTTCTTGTCTTTATGTCGTTCCCGCTCATGATCAGATCGGTCATCATAATAACTGGAATCATGGCCAGAGCCAGAAAGCTCAGTTACTTCACTTCCTCCCACTTTCAGCACTAGCTTAAGTGGCTTTTCAGAGGGCTTATCAATAAAACCTAAAATGAACAACAGACATACAATGATTAAAAGATATGCAACATTTGTACGAGCATTTTCACCAAAGAGAGGAGGCACAAACTGCAGCTAGTTTCAAGGATCAAAGATCAAACACTCCTTAAAAATTCTGAATTTCACAAGCTTTTTTCTTCTTTTACTTTTTTAATTTCCTCTTGATGAGTCATTATTGGCCATGTTGAAGGATGTTTACGTTTACATGACTGGAAGGCAATATAAATCCCAATATCCTTGGAGGGAAATATTGAATTCGAAACATGGCAAAATTAATGCAAGTTAAAAGACGGGAATTAATGAAATAATGGCACAAAAGGCAATATGTTCCAAAACCAAAACAGGGTTTTAAAATGGATGAAAATATTATAAATGCTTTAACAATAATCACTTAACTTATAAAATGCTGAAAATGCAGTGCATCGTCTGAGAGGAAAAAAAGCCTTAATATTTCACATTGATGTCTCAGTTATGATGATGTCTCAGTTATGATGAAAGGTTATCAACTGAAATTTAACTTTTTGTTTCTTTTACACTGCTCAGTATTTCTAGCATTCTGTTTTTATTTCAGATTGCCAGTAGCTGCAATTTGGTATTTTTCTTTTTTTTAAATAGAAAAGTGTGCATAACAATTGGTCTGCTCAAAAAAAGTGATATTGGAATTTACAGAACTATACATGCTAGATTAAAAAAATATTTTTAGAAAAGTGGACAGTAGAATATCTACAGATGTTATTTATCAGGACTTACAGAAAACATTCAATAAAAAGACAGTTATCTGAACCTGACGCTCATAGAATTGAAGGCAAACTATTCACCTGGCTTGGGGATTGGCTGTCAGGGACCAAAGAACAAAGATAAAGTTCCAGAGTGGCAGAACTGTGTTAGAGCTTGTCTATATACAATATTTATAAACTATTTTGATGAAGGGATAGAAGGCCAAGTTTCAAAGTTTGTCAATAGCACAAAGTAGTGTGGACAGATGAAGCAACTGATTTTCATTTGTCACAGTTTTGACCAATGTAAACAAACAAGGTCATCAACTTAGAGAACCTAGAGAACTCAAAACTCTAAAAGTGAAAATCTACAAAAATCATGGGGGCTCAAAGATAGCTGCAGATGCAGAAAATAATCAAGAGCAAACAATTGCTGGCCTTTTATCCAGAGGACAGGAATACATGGAGGTGGCTATACACTGGCTTTCATTGCGCCTGAAATACTGACAGTAGTTCTGGACAAGCACATTAGGCCATGAGGAAGCTATCAGAATGTTACCTGGACCACAAAGATTAAAATGAGGACAATATGCACTAAAAAGAGAAGCATTTTAAAGATATTAAATGATGGATTGATTTGCAATCCATTTTCTATTGGTCCTATTTCTATTGGTCAAAAGTAGGGAAAATAATCAAAAAAAATTTGTAACGTTTTTATGGAAGTGACAGTTGACAGTAAGTCAATCACCAATTTTAAATCTGCAATTCATACATTTCAGATAACTAAAGATATCAGAAGATAGGTGCATGGAGTTAGGCCACAGTGCAGCCACTCTCAAAAAACAGGAGAACAGGCTAGGACACGAAGTGCTGGAATAACTCAGCAGGTCAGGCAGCTCCTCTGGAAGCCATGGACAGGTGATGGTCCTTCTTCAGACAAAGGGCTCGCAAGCTCACTATTCTTGACAAGTTCCAAGGCCTCTGATCCATGCAAGACTGCAGTGAAACAAGATGCCACTCCACATCAATGGACAGAACGCAAATCAGTGTCCTCAACTGCGGATGATTGTGTGTTTAGCACAGGATCTGTCTTACATAAAAATATTTTCAATATCAACTATAATCATTAGTGTGCCTTACTTTTGCTTCAAATCTTTAAAAGTTCACAAACTGTTATACAAGTTTTTGATCATACACCTCATGTTTCCACAATATTGTTTTAGTGTTTTCAAAAATCATTCAATCCAAAACAACTAAAACGCAACAAAACATATTAAGACATATAGAAGACAATCAGTGATAAACCCAATAATGAATATGCGATGAAACAACAAAGCAAGAAAAAGTCAATCACATCAGCAGTGTTCTGTAAACCACTCTCACTCTCCCCATCAAGGGACTGGGAAATGTGGGACAGGAATCAAAATATTTTTAGTTGAGTTCTGTGGGGCAGGAGCAGACAGAAAAAATGGGTCTGTCAACGGTAAATAAATAGAAGCGGGCAGTGGGGGGGTCCGGGAAAGATAAGGTTAGAGGGTGTGGCGGGGCGATTGCCAGAGGTAATGAGATCGGAACCAGTCTGGGAGATAATGGCCTGGTATTTGTCTGTGGGGCGGAGAGAATAAGGGATGGCATCCTTGCAAGAAACATGGTGGGAGGAGGTGTATTCAAGGTAGCTGTGGGAGTCAATGGATTTGCAGTAAACACCTGTCATTAGTCTGCCCCCTGTGATGAAGACAGAGAGATCCACAAACCGGACAGCCCTGGCAGACTTGTCGTTTCTGCCTGCTCTAGCCCTACCAAATGTATCTCCAAATACCTTGGTTATACGGTCAAAAGTGATAGGAGTAGAATTAGGCTATTCGGTCTATCAAGTCTACTCCGTCATTCAATCATGGCTGATCTATCTCTCCCTCCCTCGATCTGTCTTGCCCCACAGAACAAGGATAGTTAATGTGTTGGAAGGAACTGCAGATGCTGGTTTACACCAAAGATAGACACAAAACGCTGGAGTAACTAATCTGATTTTGATAAAATTGACATATTTTCTAAATTGATAAACTACTGGAAAATAAAGTAGATGTGATGTTTGCTAGTGTGGACTGTCACAATGGATCATTTTGTGCTTCGATCATTTTGTGATTATGTGAACGGAGGGGAACCATTGTTTCATTTTGCCACAATGAATGGTTGAGGATGTTTTTAAAAGGATAAGGCGAAAGAGGAAGATTCCTATTTGGGAATGAGGGAAATATACATGTTTGCGTGAAACGACTTCTTTCTGCATTGTAGGTTAATTCCTGGGATGTGAATCTGTGGAATTCTTTGCCTCAGAAGGCAGTGGAGGCCAATTCTCTGGATACTTTCAAGAGAGAGTTAGCTTTTAAAGAATAGCAGAATCAGGGGATATGGCGAGAAGGCAGGAACGGGGTATTGATTGTGGATGATCAGCCATGATCATATTGTATGGTCATTAGTGTGATGAAGGACCGAAGAGCCTACTCCTGGACCTATTATCTATTGTCAAATGCCCTGAAAAACTATTTCTTAGTGTAAAAGGACACAAACTGCTGGAGTAACTCAGTGAGTCAGGCAGCATCTCTGAAGAACATGGATAGGCGACATTTCGGATCTTCAGACTTCTTTGTATAAACAGACAATGAGAATATCGGTGTAAACGAGAAATATAGGGAAATATCAGGGAAACGAGAAATATAGACGGTGATGTGGAGAGATAAAGAACAATGAATGAAAGATATGCAAAAAAGTATCGATGATAAAGGAAACATGCCATTGTAAGCTGTTTGTAGTGTGAAAATGAGAAGCTAGTGCGACTTGGGTGGGGGAGAGATAGAGAGAGAGGGAATGCCAGGGCCCGAGGGCTGAGGGAGAGGTGGGATGGGGAAGAGACAGCAAGCGTTAACAGAATTGAGAAAATTCAATGTTCAAGCCCAGAGAATGCAGACTCCCCAAGCGGAATATGAGGTGCTGTTCCTCCAACGTGGTGTTGTTCACTGACCCTGGAGGAGGCCCAGGACCGAGAGGTCAGATACGGAATGGGGGGGGGGGGGAGTTGAAGTGCTGAGCCACCGGGAGGTCGGGTTGGTTATTGCGGACCGAGCGGAGGTGTTCGGCGAAACGATCTCCAAGCCTCCGCTTGGTCTCACCGATATAGATCAGCTGGCATCTGGAGCAGCGGATGCAGTAGATGAGGTTGGAGGAGGTGCAGGTGAACCTCTGTCGGACCTGGAAGGACTGCTTGGGTCCCTGAAAGGAGTGGAGGGGGGAGGTGAAGGGACAAGTGTAGCATCTCTTGCGGTTGCAAGGGAAAGTGCCCGGGGAAGGGGTGGAGCGGAAGGGAATTGACAAGGGAGTTGCGGAGGGAGCGGTCTTTGTGGAAGGCAGACAGGGGGGGAGATGGGAAGTTGTGGCGAGTGGAGGGGTCACGTTGGAGGTGGCGAAACTGGCGGAGGACGATGTGTTGTATGTGCCGGCTGGTGGGGTAAAAGGTGAGGACCAGGGGGACTCTGCCCTTGTTGCGAGTGGGGGAATGGGGAGAGAGGGCAGTGTTGCAGGGTATGGAGGAGACCCTGGGTGCGAGCCTCAGCTATAGTGGGGGAGGGGAATCCCCGTTCTGACTGGGAGGCTGACCATCCCGAATCTTCCCAGAAAAGTCGCCCATCACGCCTACTGAATGGTGGATGGTGCTAAGAGCCGCCCACACTTAGTTGCCTGATAACAGCACCTGAACCATCCTAACCACAACTAGAGAGCAGTCTTGAACTACTATCCATCTCATTGAATTGTGGATTGTGTATGCAGCCCAGACCATCACACAAACCAACCTCCCTTCCACGGAAAGAACTGCAGATGCTGGTTTAACTCGAAGATAAACACAAAATGCTGGAGTAAGTTACTCCAGCATGTTGCGTTCATCTCCATTCAATTGACACCATTTATACCTCTCGCTGCCTCGACAAGGTCAGAAGCACGATCACAAACCCTGGTGATTCCCTTTTCTCCCGTCTCCCATCAGGCAAAAGGTATGGAAGTGTGAAAATGCACTTTCGTAAGACTCCAGTTTTACGGACAGTTTCTTCCCAGCTGTTATCAGGCAACCGACCCATCCTAACCACAACCAGAGAGCAGTGCTGAATGACTGTCTACCTCATTGGAGACCCTCAGACGATATTTGATCAGACTTTTTAATCCTGCACTAAACGTTATTCCACTTATTCCCATTATCGTGTGCCATCTGCACACTGTGGATGGCTCGATTGTAATCGTGTATTGTATTAGCACGAAACAAGGAAGGTTTTTCATTGTACACGTGACGATAAACTTAAACTCAAACCCACCGTCGTACGAGCGCCACTCGCATTTGAGCTTCTTGTGTTTCTTCCCCATGGCCGGGCCGGGTCAGGCCGGGCCGCCGCCGCCGCCGCACAAGCCGCTCAGGGCCGCGTCCGCCCAACGGCGCCCGGCCGGGGTGGGAGGGAGGGATGGAGGGGCTGAGCTGACGGGCCCTATCACCGTCCCTTTCCCGTCCCGCAGAAACCGAACACAAACGACTGATTCAACGACCCCTCGCCGTCTCCACCCGACACTGTTCGGAATCCATCGCGGCCCCCTCTCCCTCTCTCTCTCCGCGCAGAGCCCGCCTCTGCCAGGCGGGGGGCCAATCACGACGCCGATCAGCGAGGCATTGGCCAATCCCAGCACTGCGGCGCGCTGGAGAAGGCGGGTCCACGATGATTGACGGTGGTTCCGGCCAATAAACCGAGAGAATCGTATGATGGATATAACCACCGACCAATCGAGAGTCCGGTCTGTGCGTCCCGTCCCCGCCTTGCTCCGCCCAAATGACGTGCGCGGGGAAGGAGGGACATGATGATTGACGGCGATTCTGACCAATAAGCAGAGGTGATCGTATGATGGACATACCCGTAGACCAATAGAGAGTCGGGTCCGTGCGTCCAGCCCACCCCTTGCTCCGCCCACGTGACGTGCCGGGGAAGGCGGGATTGACGGCGGTTCCAACCAATAAGCCGAGGGCATCGTATGATGGACATACCCATAGACCAATAGTGAGTCGGATCCGTGCCACGCATCCCGCCCACGCTTTGCTCCGCCCACGTGACGTGCGCGCGGAAGGCGGGACATGATGATTGACGCCGGCTCCAACCAATGAACTAACACGACCGACATCCCCACAGACCAATGGAGAGTCGGGTCCGTGCGTCCCGCCCACCCCTTGCTCCGCCCACGTGACGCGCCCGGGGAAGGCGTGATTGACGGCGGTGCCAACCAATAAGCCGAGATGATCGTGTGATGGACACCGCCACGGACCAATAGAGAGCCGGGTCTATGCGTGGGCTCCCGCCTCCGCCCCGCCCACGTGACGCGCTGAGCGGCCTGAGCTGAGCCGGCGGCGGCGGCGGCGGATTTGACTTGTTGTTGCGGCAGCGGCGGCGGGGAAGCAGCTGGCGCTCAAAGTGAGGAGCGCTCTCGGAATCGTCTGCGCCACTGCGAAATCTCCTTAAGGTGTGTACGCCTACTCTGAGGCAGTTCTCAGGCGACACCCTCTTTCGCTGCTCCCTCTCTCCGATTCCTCCTGCTCTCCAGCTCCTCGTTGTCAACTTCCCCTCAGCAAAACATTTCATCTTCAGAAGTAAGTGATGGGGAAATAAATGGGGACTTTCGGCCCTTCACGTCTACTCTGCCATTCAATCATGACTGATCTATCTCAGCCTATTTTTCCTCCCAATTTCCTTGAGCTGTGTCTGCTTTGATCTGTCGTTTTCACACCTTACCCTTCCATACATCTCCAGTTTCCCTTTCTCCTGACCCTTCGTCTGAAGAAGGGTCTCAACCCGAAAGGTCACCCATTCCTTCTCTCCAGAGATGCAGCCTGTGCCGCTGATTTACTGCAGCATTTTGGGTCTTATCTTCGGTGTAAACCAGCATCTGCAGTTCCTTCCTCAACATTTCGTCTGCACATTGCAAAATGCACTCTGATGGGATACGGATAGAGTGAATGCTCAGCCAACGAATGAGACTGTGACAAAGATCCTGAATATGAGTCATTTTATTGAAATATTTTAGATTTTGGCTCAGTGCAATATTTTTATTTAGAGTGTCGCAGAGTTTTGCAGCGTGGAAACGGGCCCTTTAGCACAACTTGCCCACACCGACCAACATGTCTCATCTACACTAGCCTGCTTTTGGCCCATATCCCTCTAGAACTGTCCTATCCATGTACCTGTCTAATTGCTTCATAAACATTGCGATGAGCAAAGAGGTGTTGGTTGCCAGGTCACTTGGAAGGGTCTTGGCCTGAAACGTCGCCTATCCATGGTCTCCAGATTTGCTGTTTGACTGCTGAGGTACTCCAGCACCTAGTGTCTTTAAAAAAATTACTCATGATAAATCGCTTCAATATAATGATCATGGGCCTGAATCATTATCCCTGTTTTCTTTTCTCTGTTGACTGATGTTTGATCGCCTGAGTATTTACAGCACTTTAAATTCAATCTCTTTTTACATCAGTTCAATATCCTTTGTGAAGTCTTGCAATGTAAATTGACCACCTAGTTTGGCAGACAGCAAAACTGTTCCTTCAAATGGAGCGACAGAGTTTGCAAAAGCTGAAATCTGGAGCATAAAACTGTATTCGCTGATCTTGTGATGTAACTTCCCCCCACCTTAATCACTATACATATTGTGTGGATTTGTTGGAAGGAGCATAGGAAATAGGAGGGACAGTGGGCCATTTCTTCTTCTCTTAATTCTCGCACCACACCCCCACCCCTGCCGAGTCCCTCTTTGTTTTTAACGGTCCCCTCCAAACTGGATCCCTCCTTGTTCTCGGCAGCACATCCTCCACTGACCGGTAAGATTCTTGCCACCCGTCCTCGACCGACCGACAGCTGGCACTTGCGCGGGCCCATCCTCAGCCAACCGACGCCGCTCATGTGGGCGGCCGCTCAGCAGCATCCCTTCTCACTCACCATTGTCCCTCCTTGCTGAGAATTTAATATTTCAATAAGATCTCATTGCTTTTTTTCAAAATTCCAAAGGGGTTTCGTCCCACCCCCCTCAGTGTCTCCGAACTGTCCAAAGCAAGTGTATCCTCCTTTAAATAGGGAAATCGAAACTATATACAATGCTCTGAAGGTAATCTTACCAGTGCCCAGTTCAGTTTTAATTTCAGTTTCATTTTCCCTGACTTGTTTTCTTTTGGTTTGCTTTAAAATGGTTGATTAATAGTGCATGTTTGGAGCATAGCTTATCATTGAAATAGTGGTGGCGAATTTGGGAGCTTGCTTTGGTCAATTGATTGTTTTAATTAAAATATATATATTTTTCAGTAACTACAAATGGATGCAGTGGCTGGTGAATTAAAGCAAGCTTTACCGTCTTTTGAATCAATGCAAATACACGTGGAAGTCTGTGTTAAACAGAACAGGTACATTATTTTATTTTGCCAAGTAAAACTAGTGGTTTTGAATGAGCCATTTGGATCTTCATCATTGACCTTCCTTACATGATCATAAGGTCAGAATTGATATGTTTGCTGATGATTGCAGAACATTCAATTCTATTTGCAAATTTCTCTGCAAATATGGCTGCCCATGTAGCATGCAGCAAGCCCTCGACCAAATTTTTGTACAGACTGGTAAATGATCCTTGTGCCACATGATACTTGTGTGGTCTGAAGAAGGGTCTCGACCTGAAACTTCACCCATTCCTTCTATCCAGAGATGCTGCCTGTCCCGCTGAGTTACTCCAGCATTTTATATCCGACTTCTTGTGCCACAAAAATGGCCAGGTAGTGACTACTTCTACCAAGAGAAAGTTTAATCAATTATCCATAAGAATGGATTTGTATTTGCTAGAATTTAGAACGATGAAAGGGGATCATAGAAACATATAAAATTTTTAGAGGACTGGACTGGGTAGATGCAGGTAAAATGTTCCCGATGTTGGGGGAGTCCAGAACCAGGGGGTCACAGTTTAAGAATAAGGAATAGGTCATTCAGGACTGAGATGAGGAAAAACCTTTCCACCCAGAGAGTTCTGAATCTGTGGAATTATCTGCCATTGAAGGCCTGGAATGCGCTGCTGGAGTTGGTGGTTGAGGCAGATACTATAGTGATAGTTAAGAGGCTTTTGGATAGGCATATAGAAAATCGGAATGGAGGGATATGGAGGCCAATTTACTGGATGTTTTCAAGAGAGAGTTAGACAATTCACAATGGGTACAGGAGTAGGTCATTCGGTCCTTCGAGCCAACACCGCCATTCAATGTGATCATGGCTGATCATCCCCAATCAATACCCCGTTCCTGCCTTCTCCCCATATCCCCTGACTTCGCTATCTTTAAGAGCCCTATCTAGCTCTCTCTTGAAAGTATCCAGAAAACCGGCCCTCCGAGGCAGAAAATTCCACACTCACGGCTCTCTGTGTGAAAAAATGTTTCATCTCCTTTCTAAATGGTTACCCCTTAATCTTAAACTGTGGCCCCTGGTTCTGGACTCCCCCAACATCGGGAACATGCTTCCTGCCTCTAGTGTGTCCAAACCCTTTATAATCTTATATCGTTCAATAAAATCCCCTCTCGCCCTTCTAAATTCCAGAGTATACAAGCCCAGCCCCTCCATTCTCTCAGCATATGACAGTCCTGCCATCCCGGGAATTAACCTTGTAAACCTACGCTGCACTCCCTCAATCACAAGAATGTCCTTCCTCATATTTGGGTGCCAAAACTGTACACAATACTCCAGTTGTGGTCTCACTAGGGCCTTGTACAACTGCAGAAGGATCTCTTTGCTCCTATACTCAACTCCTCTTGTTATGAATGCCAACATGCCATTCGCTTTCTTCACTGCCTGCTGTGCCTGCATGCTACTTTAATTGACTGATGAACAAGGACCCCCAGATCCCATTGTACTTCCTCTTTTCCTAACTTGACACCATTTAGATAATAATCTGCCTTCCTGTTTTTGCTACCAAAGTGGATAACCTCACATTTATCCACATTAAACTGCATCTGCCCACTCACCCAACCTGTCCAAGTCGCTCTGCATTCTCATAGAATTCCCCTCACAGTTCACACTGCGACCCAGCTTTGTGTCATCTGCAAATTTGCTAATGTTACTTTGAATCCCTTCATCTAAATCATTGATGTATATTGTAAATAGCTGCGGTCCCAGCACCGAGCCTTGCGGTACCCTTATTGCGGTAGCCTTATTAATCACTGCCTACCATTCTGAAAGACACCCGTTAATCCCTACTCTTTGTTTCCTGTCTGCCAACCAATTTTCTATCCATGTCAGCACTCTACCCCCAATACCATGTGCCCTAATTTTGCCCACTAATCTCCTATGTGGGACCTTATCAAATGCTTTCAGAATGTCCAGGTATACTACATCCACTGGCTCTCCCTTGTCCATTTTCCTAGTTACATCCTCAAAAAATTCCAGAAGATTAGGCAAGCATGATTTCCCCTTCATAAATCCATGCTGACTCCGATCAATCCTGTTACAGCTATCCAAATGTGCCGCTATTTCATATTTTATAATTGACTCCAGCATCTTTCCCACCACCGATGTCAGGCTAACCGGTCTATAATTCCATGTTTTTTCTCTCCCGCCTTTCTTAAAAAGTGGGATAACATTAGCTACCCTCCAAGCCACAGGAACTGATCCGGAATCTATAGAACATTAGAAAAGTATCACCAATGTGTCCACGTTTTCTAGAGCCACTTCCTTAAGTACCCTGGGATGCAGACCATCAGGCCCTGGGGATTTATCAACCTTCAGTCCTATCAGTCTATCCAACACCATTTCCTGCCTAATGTGGATTTCCTTCAGTTCCTCCATCACCCCAGATCCTCTGGCCACTAGTACATCAGGAAGATTGTTTGTGTCCTCTTTAGTGAAGACGGATCCAAAGTACCTGTTCAACTCATCTGACATTTCCTTGTTCCCCGTAGTAAATTCACCTTTTTCGGTCTTCAAGGGTCCAACTTTGGTCTTTAGCCACTGGTTAGAAATTGCTCTTGGAGCTAAAGGAATCAAGGGATATGGGGGGGAAAAGCCAGAATGGGGTACTGATTTTGGATGATCAGCCATGATCGTATTGAATGGCAGTGCTGGCTCAAAGGACCAAATAGCCTACTCCTGCACCTATTTTCTATGTTTCTTTGTTTTTCTATGTTTCTAGACTGAAGTTCAGTGGCATCACCATTCAGTGAATCACTGCCTGACACACTTAAGTCTTCTCATCATTTAAAAAGCACAAGTCAGAAGCAGGATGGAATATTCTGCACCTGCCTGGATGTATGTGCGATCAAAATTAAGCAACTCGTCTGAAATAGTACCCAGTCTACCACGATAAACAATCATCCCACTAATGAGGAAATAATTAAAATCCAGAAATTGTAAATCACTAACACGAGCCAGTCATAGTGCTAAAATCCAACAGTTCCAGCTTTTGTTCACTCAAATTCTGCTTCTAACTCCGTTCTTGCGTTTCTGCAACTTGTGTTTCATTAAAATTAACAATGAGAGGCATGGATAAGGCAAAAGGTCGGAATCTTTTCCCAGGGTGGAAAAATTTAGAATCCTAAAGAGTATAGATATCAGTTGAGAGGGGCAAAGTTTAAAGGGGATGTGTGGGGCAACTTTTTTTTTAATACAGACGGTGGTGAGTGCCTGGGGTTGGTGGTTGGGGCAGGTGCAATAGTGGTATTTAAGAGGCTTTTGGATAGGCATATAGAAATACAAGGATATGGATTGTATGCAGGTAGACAAGAGATGGTCTTGTTATCATGTTCCGAACAGACATTGTACGCCAAAGAGCCTGTTCTTGTGCTAAACTGTGCTGTATATGATTTAAGTAAAAATACTGTAAATTTAAATAATAACCAAATGTCAAATTGCAGATTTTAAAATAAAATCCAGCCCATTAAGGTACAAGCACCATTAACCATTTCATTGCATTATGTCAAGAAACAAAAACTAAAAATATCAATCCACTTGCAAGAAGCAGCTGAATATTTTTGCAATGTTTATTTCTGTTTTATAGTACTGTGAAGCAAGAAGATGTGCGGGTGGGTATACTGCAGTTGCTAAGTAGGCACAGAGTAGTATTTGGAGATTATACGTGGATGCAATTCGATGATGAATTTCTGGCAAGGAATGTAAATTCTGTGTGCATTGTGGATACAGATCTTACAATTAAAGAAAAACAGGTAAGGGCGAAGGTAAATACCAGTAATAATTTTGTTTGCAAAATAGAATACAATTGTTTTTGTTTGTTTTCATGCAAAACAGGATGTGTCACTTATTTATGTCATTGAAGCAGATTTGGTCCATCTACCCATCTTGTCTCCTTTGCCGTTCAACCATGGCTGATCTATCTTTCCCTCTTAACCCCCTTCTCCTGCCTTTGCCTCATAACCTTTGTGACTCTAGCTAATCAAGAATCTGTCAATTTGAGCTTTAAAAATACCCAATGATTTGTCCACCACAGATGTGTGTGGCAATACATTCCACTCATAGACACATAGAAAAATAGATGCAGGAGTAGGCCCTTCGTGCCAGCACTGCAATTCAATATGATCATGGCTGATCATCTAAAATCAGTACCCCATTCCTGCGTTTACCCCATATCCCTTGATTCCTTTAGCCCCGTTCCTGCTTTTACCCCATATCCCTTGATTCCTTTAGCCCTAAGTGCTAAAACAAACTCTCTTGAAAACGTTCAGTGAATTGGCCTCCACTGCCTTCTGTGACAGAGAATTCCACAGATTCACAACTCTCTGGGTGAAGTTTTTCCTCATCTCAATCCTAAATGGCCTACCCCTTATTCTTAAACTGTGACTCCTGGTCTGGACTCTCCTAACATTGGGAACATTTTTCCTGCATCTAGCCTCGTAGAATTTTATTTGTTTCTATAAGATCCCCTCTCATACTTCTAAATTCCGGTGAATGCAAGCCCAGTCGACCGATTCTTTCATCATATGTCAGTCCTGTCATCCCGGGAATTAACCTGGTGAACCTACGCTGCACTCCCTCAATAGCAATAATGTCCTTCCTCAAATTAAGAGACCAAAATTGCACACAATACACTAGGTGTGGTCTCAGCAGGGCCCTGTACAACTGCAGTAGAACCTCCTTGCTCCTAAACGCAAATCCTCTCACAATGAAGGCCAACATGCCATTAGCTTTCTTCACTGTCTGCTGTACCAGCATGCTTGCTTTCACTGACTGATATACAAACACACCTAAATCTTGCTGCACCTCCCCTTTTCCTAATAATCAGATATTTAGATATTAATCTGCCTTCCTGTTCTTACCACCAAAGTGGATAACCTCACATTTATCCACATTATACTGCATCTGTCCACTCACCCAACCTATCCAAGCCACCCTGCAGCCACATAGCATCCTCCTCACAGCTCATACTACCACCCAGCTTTGTGTTGTGCTCAAACTTGGAGATGTTACATTTAATTACGTTTTAATGACTAAATCATTAATATATGTTGTAAACAACCGGGGTCCCAGCTCTGAGCCTTGTGGCACCGCACTAGTCACTGTCTGCCATTCTGAAAAGGACCCGTTAATTCGTACTCTTTGCTTCTTGTCTGCCAACCAGTTCTCTATCCTTGTCAATACCCTAACCCCAATATCACGTGCTCTAATTTTGCACCCAAATCTCTTGTGTGGGACCTTGTCAAAGGCTTTTTGAAAGTCCAGATGCACCACATCCACTGGCTCTCCCTTATCCATTCTACTTGTTACATCCTCAAAATATTCCAGAAGATTAGTCAAGCATGATTTCCTCATCATAAATCCATGCTGACTTTGACCGATCCTGTCACTGCTTTCCAAATTCGCTGCCATAACATCTTTAACAATCGACTTTCCATGATTTCCCTCTTTAGTCATGGTCGAGCCGCCTTCCCTGTTTTATTTTTTAGCCAGTCAGGGATGAACAATTTTTGGAGTTCATCAATGTGGTCTTTAAATCTTTGCCATTGTTTTTCCAACGTCAACCCTTTAAGTATAATTTGAAATATATCCTAGCCAATTCCCATCTCATACCTTCAAAGTCTCCTTTCTTTAAGTTCAGGACCCTAGTCTTTGAATTAATCGTGTCACTTTCCATCCTAATACAGGATTCCACCATATTATGGTCACTATTGCCCCAAGGGTCTTTGAACAACAAGGTCGCTGACTTTTCCTTCCTCTTTACACAATACCCAGTCAAGGATCGCCTGCCCTCTAGTCGGTTCTTCCACATATTGATTTAAAAAACCATCCTGTATACATTCTAGGAAATCCTCCTCAGCGCTGCTACCAATTTGGTTGGTCCAATCTATATGTAGATTAAAATCACCCATGATAACTGCTGTACCTTTGCTACACGCATCCCTAATTTCCTGTTTGATGCCATCCCCAACCTCCCGACTGCTCTCACCTCCCAATTGCTATTTGGTGGTCTGTATACAGCAACAAGCGTTTACTGTCCGTGGCTATTTCGCAGTTCTACCCATACCGATTCTATAGTATCCGTGTTAATGTCTCTCCTTGCTATTGCATTAATCTCCTCTTAAATCAGCAATGCCACTCCACCTCCTTCCTTTCTGTTTATCCTTATCCTTCCTAAATATTGAATACCCCTGCATGTTTAGCTCCCAGCCTTGGTCACCCTGGAGCCATGTTTCCGTAATTCCATCTATATCATGTTCCTTAACTGCTAAATGCACATTCAATTCATCCGCCTTATTACGAATGCTCCTCACAATCCATCGAGTGTGGCAGACTAGCCAGCAGGTGTCTGTCCTTTCTCCCTTTTTGTTATTTTTAGTGTGTCTAAAAGTATGTTTTAAAGGTTTCTTAGTTGGGTTCATACCAAAGAGATACTCATTTAACAACTTGAGACGGTTGTCTAATATAATGTACTCACATAATACTGAAGAAGAACTAGCAATTATTTCATTGGATGCAGAAAAAGCTTTTGATCAAGTAGAATGGCAATATTTATTCAAAGTATTGGAAAAATTTAATATGGGAGATAATTTTATCTAGCCGACGGCTAGAATACTGACTAATAATATATTATCCCCGAAATTCTATTTAGCAAGGGGCAATAGGCAGGGGTGCGCGTTATCGCCCCTGCTTTTTGCACTAGTGATAGAGCCTTTAGCTGAAAGTATAAGAAGCCATCCGAACATTCATGGGTATATTACCAAACACTCAAATAATAAAATTTCATTATATGCAGACGACATATTATTATATATTACAAATTCGCAAACTAGCATACCAAATATATTAAATTTAATAGAAGAATTTGGTTCTTTTTCAGGATATAGAATAAATTGAAACAAAAGCGAAATTATGACGATTAAACCTCAAGAGTCGACACATCTGTTGAAATTCCCTTTTAGAATTACAACAGAAAAATTTAAATATTTGGGCATCCAAATTACTAGGAACTATAAATCATTACTCAACGCAAACTATATGCCTTTATTAACTAAATTAAATGGGCTGATTAAATTTTGGAAGACACTGCCGATGTCATTAATAGGCAGAATAAATGCGATAAAAATGATCTTCTTACCACAAATATTGTACCTATTTCAATCAATACCAATATACATACCTAAAAAATTCTTCAATAAATTAGATTCTGATATTATAAACTTCATATGGGATTATAAATCATACATAATTTAAAAAAAAACACTTGTGTAAATCTAAAGAATCAGGGGGACTGACACTCCCTAACTTATTGTATTATTATTGGGCAGTGAATATTAAAAATATAATCTACTGGTTGGACAGTTCTGCCCAACAGGTAGATTGGATAAGAATGGAGAAAGAGGATTGTTCGCCTTATAATATAGGAGCAATCCTTCTTTCTCTGATAAAACTGAACAATGTAATATACAAGAAGAATCCAATTATTCATAGTATAATACAAATTTGGAAACAAATAAAATTAACTTTAAAATTAAGAAAATTATCGCTTCTTTCTCCAATAGCTAATAATCCCTCATTCAAACCATCCATTATTGATAAAACGTTTACCCATTGGGAAAGAATAGGAATTAAAATGATGGGAGATTTGTATGAAATGGGAAAACTTTCCAACAATTACAACTAAATTGTAATTGTTGAAATGGGAAATCATTCCAACAATTACAACTAAAATATAATTTGAAAAGTAATCAATATTTCAAATACCTTCAAATTCAAGATTATTTGAAAAAGTATATACAAGGATATCAAACTTTAACCCCAGATCTACTGGAGGAAGGAATGAATAGAAAGGCAGAATCAAGCAATTTAATATCTTACTTATATAATATAATTCTAAATATAGAAACACCAACAACAGAAGCAATTAGAAGAGACTGGGAACAAGAGTTATTGATAAAAATTCCGAACGATAGATGGGATAAAAATTTATTATATGTAAACAAATGTTCAATGAATGTAAGACATAACCTAATTAAATTTAAAATTTTACATAGATTATATTATTCGAAAACAAGACTGAATAAAATATTTTCAAATGTTTCCCTCATCTGCGACAAATGTCTAACTCAAAATGCCACTATAGCACATTCCTTTGTCTCTTGTACAAAACTGTATACATTTTGGAATGAAATTTTTTGAATTTTTACAAAACTATTTAACACAAAATTGAACCCCAATACTGAATTGATTATCTTTGGATCAATGGAAGAGGGAAGTAAACTAACTATATTCCAAGAAGCTTTTCTTAATTATGGTCTAATAACAGTGAAAAAATTTGGAAAAACGCACCTACGCCAACATTCAAAATGTGGATCTCAAACATGTCTGAAACGCTACATCTTGAAGAAATGAGATTCCTCTTACTAGGCAAAGTAGACCAATTCTTAAAGATTTGGTCTCCGTTTATCAACTTTATACAAGCATATGGTGCAACATAACATAACCTTAGAAATTAAATGTTTAGAACTGGGTGATGGATGGGCAAAAATATGAGATAGGTAGACCTCTCCTAATCTCTCTTTTCCTTTTACTTTTTCCTTCTCTTTCAATCTTTTAACTTCTCACCTCTGTCCTTTATTTATTTATTTTTTTGTTTTCTGTTTCTACTCGCTTGTCTATCTATTCAGACACTCTTTATTTCTTTTTTCTCTCACTGTTCTTTTATTATTGAACTAAAAGTATGAAGTTGCACAAAAATGAGAATATGTATTTATGTATTAGGTACTTAAGTACCAGACTACTGTACTTACTTCTAACAAAACTAAACAAACAAAAAAAAAAAATAAAATAAAGGTTTCTTAGTCGTTTTTATGTGGGGGTGGGGGAGGGAATAGGGGGAAACCCAGTCACGTACCTGGACGGAGATGCGTCTTTTCTCCGTGTCGTATCTTCACCCCCCCCCCCCCCCCCCCCCCCCCCTCGCGGCCTACCAAATGGATTGGTGTGGCCTTTCCTGCTGGAGACCGGCCAGAGCTTCAGCAGCTGCGCAGTACTGAATTCCATTGTGTGGCTGTGGTTTGCGGAGCTTCCAGCCGCGGGCTGCGCTGACTTTAACATCGTGGAGGCCTGGGATCTTTTGCTGAGGATCGCCTATGTTGAATCTCCGCCCAACTCATCCTGTGCACTCGGATGCCATGGTCTCCGGTAAGAAGTGGCCGATTCGGAAACTCCAAGCTGCTGAATGTGTTCTTCAGTTCCGATGCCGGAGCTCCGATATCCCAGTGCAACGGGCCATCCATAGCGGCGACTGTGGAGGGCTCAAAGGCCCTGACCACGGGTGAACAAAGAGGGAGATGACTGAACTTTATTGCCTTCCCTCCCAGTGGGAAAACGTTGATTCTGCTGTGTTGGGATGTTCATGTTAAATTCTATCGTGTATGGTGTTATTTTTATTTGTATGGCTCTATGGTAACTCAAATCTCATTGTACCAATTGGTGCATGTGACAATAAATGTAACTTGAACTTGAATATGTGGAATTCATTGCCGCAGTTGGCTGTGAAGACCAAAGTTTTCGCTATTTTTTAAAACTGGGATCGATATGTTCTGGTTTACTCAGGGTGTCAAAGGTTACAGGGAGAAGGCAGGAGAATGGGGTTGAGAGGGAAAAATAGATCTGCCATGATTGAATGGCGGAGTCATTGCAATGGGCTGAATGCTCCTATGCTTTATGTTCTTATACCACAATCAACTAATCTATTTCTGAGATGGGCAAGTCATACAATATTTTTTTCAGAATTATCCAATATTTTCCTCTATCAGCTCTTTACATGTTTCTTGCAGCCTATTGACCTGACAAAATGCAATCTTTCAATATATATCTTTCAACTGAACGAGGAAGGTCCAACTTCAGAGATTCTGGAGGGGGAAGAGGAGAATATGGCAGCATCAAACAACTGGCTATTACCTGCTGGTATGTACCACAAATCACAAATAACAATCTTCTGAATTATGAAATTGTTATTAAATGTTCATGCAGTGACCTGTAGCCAATGGCACGTTTTTGTTAATGTCAGACATTGAACAATCCACAGTAAATGTTAAAGTGGCACTTAGAAATAAAAACTAATGCTGGGCACCTGAAATAAAAATAATGACAACATATATTCAATATGTTTAAAGTAGATTTATTATTCGGAGTAACCTACAGGAGTGAATTGATCATTGATTAACAGCAACAAAGAATAAAGGTTCTGAAATTAACAATTTATTTCAATTGTTTGGTTGAGGGAATCAAGTTTTTTGCTGAAACTAAGTTAGTTCAGCATGGGCGATGACTATACTAGTTTTAATTTGGCTACGGTGGGGATGCAGGGAGGCTTTGAATATGGACAATCTAAATAAAAGAATAAGATCAGTAATATTAGTTTGCAATTAATTATTTTTAAACTATTTAAATTAGTAAACTATTTTTGAATCTTATAGCACAGTATAATGCACATTTTTTTTATCCTATACAGGTCTGCTAAGTATTACATGCTTGATCAATATTAATTTATCGTGCGAGTTATAAAAATCAAAGCTTGCGTGCTGGCTGGGTGGCAACTTGTCCTTAAAAATGTGTTTACCAAGTATGAGACGGCACAGACAGGCAGCGGTACATTTGCTGTCTTAAAGCACCAGAGATCCGGGTTGAACCTGACTACAGGTGCTGTCTGTATGGAATACATGGACTTGATGGGCCGAAACAAAAAATTCCAATCAATTAAGAGTTCTTTTAGATTAATTATTTAATGTTTTAAAATTGTGAGCTAACATTATCACCCTATGTTACTAAGTATACTTTCTAATCCCGTCTTCATAGGTGAATTTCATGGACTCTGGGAGAGCTTGGTATATGATAGTCAAGTTAAGTCACAAGTAAGTGGTTTAAAAAAAATAGCGACATTACGTACACTTTCATAAAACTGCTGAATAAATGTATAAGGTTTATTTAATTTCTCATTGGTTTAGGTTTGCAGTACATGTGTATTGAGGAGTATGCAGCTCATACTTTTTAGTTTTTTGGAGTTGCCCTTGAAAAAGTAATTTCCTGAAATACTTTTTATTTTAGATCGGTTCTTCATGTCAGTATCAATCTTGCGTTGTTTTCTCCGAAAATAACCCTTGATTCTCTAGCGTTATTGCAGAATGTTCACCTGCAAAATAATTCTCGGTCATCAACACTCAAATGTGAATCGGTATTGGTCACCAGTCGAATCTAATTCTTTTAACTAAAAATGACAAACTATGTACAGTTGAGAGGAATAGATCGGCTAGACACACAGTCCATGAGAGGCCCAGAGGAGGAGCATCGAGAACCAAAGGATATAGGTTTGTGAGGGGGGAAGGATTTAATAGCAACCTGAGGGGGAACTTTTTCCACACAAAGGGTGGTGGGTGTATGGAACGAGCTGCGGGAGCAGGTAGTTGCGGCAGGTACTATTGCAATGTTCAGGAAACATTTAGACAGGTACAGGTTTAGAGTGATATGGGCCAAATATAGCCAGGTGAGACTAGTAGATGGGACATTCCTATTCTCCCGGTGGCTCAGCACTTCAACTCCCCCTCCCATTCCGTATCCGACCTCTTTGTCCTGGGCCTCTTCCACAGCCAGAGTGAGCAACACCGCAAATTGGAGGAACAGCACCTCGTATTCCACTTGGGGAGTCTGCAGCCTCTTGGCATGAACATCGAATTTTCTCTCAATTCTGTTAACCCTTGCTGTCTCCTCCCCTTCCTACCTCTCCCTCAGCCCTCTGGCTCCTCCTCCTTTTTCCTTTCTTCTCCCCGCCTCCCCCCACCCCCCAACAGTCTGAAGAAGGGTTTCGGCCCGAAACGTTGCCTATCTCCTTCACTCCATAGATGCTGCTGCACCTGCTGAGTTTCTCCAGCATTTTGTGTACAGTAGATGGGACATGTTGGTTGGTGTGGGCAAGTTGGGCCGAATGGCTTGTTTCCACGCTGTATGACTCTGACTCTGCAGACTGATGCAAGAACAATATTTTTACATTGAAGGCACCATGGGAAGAAAGTCCAGAAGCTACTTTAAAATAAGAATTACGTGTGATAGTGAAAGAATGAGATATTGTTGGGGTGGTGGGGCAGAGCTGAATTTTCTATGTGTATGAGCAAGAAGATCCGGCAGACAAAATATACAATGAAAATGCTACTGTGGATGTGTAACTAAATGCAACAGAACAGTTATTTTTGGCAATCATCTATATGTTTTAAAAATCCAATTGAATTTCTTTGCTTTTATATTTTTGGAATACAGTTGGTCTTGATATTCCTGTGTGTTAACCTACCATAAATAATTTCTTGCAGTTACTTGACTACGTTTCTACCACCTTGCTGTTTTCTGACAAAAATGTCGATAGTAATCTGATCACTTGGAATCGAGTGGTGCTGCTCCATGGTTAGTCTTGGCTCATTTGATGTTATTACTAGTATATTTTGTGTTCTTATCTTTGTTAATGACTTGTCTCTCTCCTAATATTAGTGTCATCAGTGTATCTGGGTATTTATTGTTCCGGATATTGATTACTTCTAGACTTTAAAGCTCAATTGGGAAGTGTAGCATACACAAGTCTGCAATTGTCAAAATACAGGTCTTGGCTGTGTTTAAAAGCAGTAATGCACACTACCAAATTTAATCTGATACACATCCAGTTTTTGAATGCATTATAGCAATTGAAGAACTAAGTGATAGGAATTTGGTAAAATAATATGCTCAAGACTTGCAGTAATTTATTTATTTATTTTTACACTCAGATTAGGAAAGGATAAAAAGGTTCCTACTGACATTTTTCGATAATTCCTATTAGAAAAATATGCAAGGATAGATATCTGGAGACCTTCAGTCTACACTGAAAATCATCTGAAGTGTACTAGGAGAGGAAATAATTGGAATGGATAAAAGAATGCTAGGTACATTCAGAGTCCTACAGCACGGAAGCAGGCCCTTTGGCATAAATGACTGATGTCTCTTTGACGGGACATCAGTCGGGGTGGCCTCTGCTCTCTGCTGATAGCCTGATGGAGGAGTTGATCTGGGTCCATGGCACGACGAGATAGTGGCAGACTTGCTGCTTGCCTTCGGATCCCTGCAGGCGGAATGCCTGCAAGTATATGGAGCTGCTCGACTGGACCCATATCCCTGTCTACTGTAGATAGACACAAAATGCTGGAGTAACTCAGCGGGGCAGACAGCATCTCTGGAGAGAAGGAATGGGTGACGTTTTGGGTGGAGACCCTTTTTCAGATTGTAACCCCTTCCTATCCATGTACCTGTCCAAATGTCTTAGATTTATATTTATTATTGTCACTTGTACTGCGTTACAGTGAAACTTTTTCTCATTTGAAAATTGCTATTTAATCTGCTTATACAATCTCTTTGGCTGGTGAATTCCAGATCATAAAACAATAATCATAGCACGATAAATGTTGAGACAACTTTGTTTTCTATATTTAAAATAGGTCCACCAGGAACCGGGAAAACATCTTTATGTAAAGCACTGGCTCAGAAACTCACTATTCGATTTTCTCACCGGTGAGGCATCCACAAATTTGATGTTAGATTGAACTGTCATTTTTGAATTCAATTTCATTTTGTTCCACATTTATTCATTTGTATTTAACAAAAACCTGCCAGAAGTGAAGTACAGTACTGGTATTTTATTAAGCACATATGGAAACTTTTCATATTCATCAGATGGTGAAAGAAATTAAAAGGACAATAAAATTAAATATGTTAAATGTCTTTTTTCAGGTACCGGTATGGACAGCTAATAGAAATTAACAGCCATAGTCTCTTCTCCAAATGGTTTTCTGAGGTAAAGTGCCCAATACTTTTTCACATATGTTAGATCATTTTCTTGTGAGAAATAAAATGCACTGTTTAATGCCTTTTTCAATCCCAGAACATTGTGTTAAAAATGTGTTTACTTTGATCACAAAAGCAAATTTAACATAATTACTGATTAAAGCTCTAATAATATATCCTGCAGGTTATGTTATCAAATCTAAATTGGCATGAATGTCTAATTTCTCTTTAATATGGCCTGGTAAAGTCAACACTAAATTACCTCACACAACAGTTCAGCATAATTGTCTCTAAAGTATGAATTATTAAACCACCATCTTGAGTAATGGGTAAATACATTGCAAGTCAACCAATTTTGGATTGGTAAAGAGGTTAAATTGCCAGTTTACTGAGGTTATCAAATTAAATCAAAAGATTGCAAATGCTAGAATGTTGCTAGATTTAAATGCTAGATTCAAATGGAATCAAGATTCCAGCCTTCGCTGTTCCTTGAGCCTCAAAATTGACTTGAACTTAACATCTTTAACATAGCCTATGCCATTTCCAAATTAGAAAACGTTTTTTAGTAATCCCTTTACATTAGAAACCATGTTCTAAATCAGCATGGTACAAAGGCTTGTATCAGTTTATCCTGGTATCATGCATAGCAGAAATGTATGCGTACGATTCACACAGACAGCTTAAGCAACGCAACATATTGCTTTTGGATTGTGAGGATTGGGTAATGTTTAAAGAGCACAGAAGATAACTAAAAATGCAATACGGGGAGAAAAGATGAGGTACGAAGCCAAGAATATAAAGGAGGATAGTAAAAGCTTCTTTAGGTATGTGAAGAGGAAAAAAATAGGTAAGACCAAAGTTGGACCCTTGAAGACCGAAAAAGGTGAATTTATTATGGGGAACAAGGAAATGGCAGATGAGTTGAACAGGTACTTTGGATCCGTCTTCACTAAAGAGGACACAAACAATCTTCCTGATGTACTAGTGGCCAGAGGATCTGGGGTGATGGAGGAACTGAAGGAAATCCACATTAGGCAGGAAATGGTGTTGGATAGACTGATGGGACTGAAGGTTGATAAATCCCCAGGGCCTGTTGGTCTGCATCCCAGGGTACTTAAGGAAGTGGTTCTAGAAATCGTGGACGCATTGGTGATAATTTTCTAATGTTCTATAGATTCTGGATCCGTTCCTGTGGCTTGCAGGGTAGCTAATGTTATCCCACTTTTTAAGAAAGGCGGGAGAGAAAGAAAATTGAATTATAGACCAGTTAGCCTGACATCGGTGGTGGCGAAGATTCTGGAGTCAATTATAAAATATGAAATTGCGACACATTTGGATAGCTGTAAGAGGATTGGTCGGAGTCAGCATGGATTTACGAAAGGGAAATCATGCTTGCCTAATCTTCTGGAATTTTTTGAGGATGTAACTAGGAAAATGGACAAGGGAGAGCCAGTGGATGTAGTGTACCTGGACGTTCAGAAAGCATTTGATAAGGTCCCACATAGGAGATTAGTGGGCAAAATTAGGGCACATGGTATTGGGGGTAGAGTGCTGACATGGATAGAAAATTGGTTGGCAGACAGGAAACAAAGAGTAGGGATTAACGGGTCCCTTTCAGAATGGTAGGCTGCGACTAGTGGGGTACCGCAAGGCTCGGTGCTGGGACCGCAGCTATTTACAATGTACATCAATGATTTAGATGGAGGGATTCAAAGTAACATTAGCAAATTTGCAGATGACACAAAGCTGGATGGCAGTGTGAACTGAGAGGGGATGCTATGAGAATGCAGGGTGACTTGGACAGGTTGGGTGAGTGGGCAGATGCAGTTTAATGTGGATAAATGTGAGGTTATCCATTTTGGTAGCAAAAACAGGAAGGCAGATTATTATCTAAATGGTGTCAAGTTGGGAAGAGTGGAAGTACAACGGGGTCTGGGGGGTCCTTGTTCATCAGTCAATGAAAGTAAGCATGCAGGTACAGCAGGCAGTGAAGAAAGTGAATGGCATGTTGGCCTTCATAACAAGAGGAGTGGAGTATAGGAGCAAAGAGGTCCTTCTGCAGTTGTACAGGGCCCTAGTGAGACCACACCTGTAGTATTGTGTGCAGATTTGGTGCCCTAATTTGAGGAAGGACATTCTTGCTATTGAGGGAGTGCAGCGTAGCTTTACAAAGTTAATTCTGGGATGTTGGGATTGTCATTTGCTGAGAGAATGGAGCGGCTGGGCTTGTATACTCTGGAATTGAGAAGGATGAAAGGGGATCTTATTGAAACATATAAGATTATTAAGGATTTGGACACGCTAGAGGCAGGAAACACGTTCCCGATGTTCGGGGAGTCCAGAACCAGGGGCCACAGTTTAAGAATCAGGGGTAAGCCATTTAGAACTCAGATGAGGAAACATTGTTTCACACAGAGTTGTGAGTCTGTGGAATTCTCTGACTCAGAGGCCGGTGGAAGCCAGTTCTCTGGATACTTGCAAGAGAGAGCTAGATAGGGTTCTTAAAGATAGCGGAGGCAGGGGATATGGGGAGAAGGCAGGAACGGGGTATTGATTGGGGATGATCAACCATGATCACATTTAAATGGCGGTGCTATCTCGAAGGGCCGAATGGCCTACTCCTGCATCTATTGTCTATTGTCTATTTTTGCAATAGCGCACAATAGAAAACAATTTCAGGAACCCCCACATACCCACTATAAGTACCTAGGCTATTTGAAATTGTGCCTGCAGCTCTTTAATGGCCGATGCTCTCTACGTATAACCTTAGTCCTATTGCTGGATGAAGTTTAATGACTTCATATGAATGACCAAGGACAGTGAGCACATGAAATAGAAACTTCATCGACTGGTAACTACCATAAGTTCTCAACTTGCTGCATGCATCTGGAGTCATCCAACAGTGTTCTCTATCAATCAACAATCGCATGTAACATTAATTTGCTCCAGCACTATCCTGCACTTTAAGCTATTAAAATGAATCAACAGATGCATGTGTATGGGTTGCCATAAAATTAGAAAGGTGATGTTCCATCACCCTTTTTAATGCTGCATCCACCAGCTTAGATCATTGCATTCTGTGATCAGTAGAGTGTAGTTTATTGTCAGGGTTTCAAGAGAACTGCAGTCATGCCAAGGTTAAGTCCTTCTTAAAGGACTTGAGAAAGAATGGAGGGTGATTAGTGTGAACCGTGGGACATTTGGGACATTGGCAAGCCTCCCTGAAAGGCTGTTCATTTTGAGAAGCGTGAGTGGGGGTACATCCCCATTCTTGTACTCGGATTTACATGGAGCCCAGATCCTATTCTTTCCAGTATGGAAATAGTGGCCAGTTCAGTCTCAGAGAAGGCAGTCCCAACCACATTACACAATCTGGCTTGCATCTCAAATTCCATTGCAGCAAAGAGGAAGCCACTGAACAAAAGAGTACTGCTGTGGAAGTCCTTTGCCATCTGGACCCAAGCGATGCCTACCTACCATGGTCCTTTATTCCATGGTTGAGAGGACTTTGAAGATCTCAGCAATCTATCCTTATGCAAATTGCTGAAATTCCAATTCCTGATATTCCCTCATTGGAGAAAAGCTACTCTGCTCCTAATCTACTCTTGGGAAGGAGTAGCTGCACTATCACTTTTGCACTATCACTAATTACACCACCAGAACTGTTGCAGATTTGCTCCTACCATTACAAATATTGCATCTTTCAACTCAATAAGGAACATATCTGTAACTCTGGCAGCTCAAGTGTTGTCATTAAAGGACAAGACCATCATCGTAAACATGTAAATAATGAAGCATGCGATTAAATAACATAATGCTTCTAATTTTTCTTAAACAAATCTGCTGATTTCCTGTACGTCTCACCCCCCTGTATGTGCAGCCAATGGCAAATGTGAGGTGTGGCAATATTAACTGATTTTTTTTAAAATGAAATGATCTTTTTTACACAGAGTGGAAAACTTGTTACAAAGATGTTTCAAACAATTCGGGACTTAATAATGGATACAGAATCCCTTGTATTTGTTCTAATTGATGAGGTGAGATGATGCAATGATACTACTGAGAATTTTGTATCAGCTTGGGAAGATATTTTCCATACTGGGAACAATCTTAAGGGAAAATCCTTTCAATATATCTGGGGTATCAGCTATTTTAGATCATGGGTTTCAAAGTGAATCCTGAGGGGATTGCAGAACGGGTAATTGATCTTGCGCAGGCGCATCAAGTGAGAGAAATGAAGAGTCTAGTGCCAAGTTTATCAAAGTTTAACAAATGTTTCAGCATACAATTTCACATTTTGGCACTTCTTCACAATTAGAATTTGTGACATTATAATATGAATTTTGAGGGGAAATATTATGAATTTTGACAATCAAATGTTGGGAGGTCTGCAAATGGGCGGCAAAAGTTCTGTTTATCTTGCATAAAATTCTGCACGTTGCGTAGGTAACGTGTTGTCCAAAAAGCAAAGAGTTTATTTTAGTTTATTGTCACGTGTACTGGGGTACAGTGAAAAGCTATTGCAGGAGGAACTCAGCAGGCCAAGCAGCATTTTTGGGTAAAAAACAGACAATAATAGAGTTCGAACCATTGATATTTCAATAAAATAAAATCTTTGAACACAATTGTGCTGAAGTTCCTATGATATTTTACTTTTAACCAAAGGAGGAATTTGATTAATAGCTTTTTGGTAGACTAATTGATTTGTCTTGAAGAGTAGATAACGGCCTATTTACACCAGGATTGTCTATTCATGTCATGTCCCTCATGCTACAGGTTGAAAGTTTGACAGCAGCCAGGAATTCTTCAAAAGCTGGTACAGAGCCATCTGATGCCATCCGAGTAGTTAATGCTGTGTTGACACAAATAGACCAGATCAAAAGGTAAACTTAACTCTTATACTGTAACTGGGTGACAAGCCACGTATGTATATATATAAGTGAGACGGGGGCGATGTAATGCCCCCGTCCCACTTAGGAAACCTGAACAGAAACCTCTGGAGACTTTGCGCCCCACCCAAGGTTTCTGTGCGGTTCCTGGAGGTTTTTGTCAGTCTCCATAATGGTCGAAAGTGGTTTCCGCTTCTATGTTCCGGCGATTATTTAAAAAAAATTCAACACAGGCCGTGAATAAAAATAGGTTGCCGTTTTAAAAATCGGTAATTTTTTAGTCGAAGCCGGTTGCGATACTAGTTGAAGGTGGTTGCAGGTAGTGGAAGGCAAGACCTTTTTTTCACCCAGACCACCAGGGAGGTCTTACCTTCCACTGTGAATATTTTTAATGTGAATATTTTCAAGTGCTTACCTACTTAACAGGAAATATGTGATTATTTATTTGTTTTAAGAAATCATTACAACACTTGCTGAATAGCATCATTAAACTACAGATCAAATTTAACTTTAATGTTTGATTTCCAATTATTGGAAGAGAGTTTTGTAACATGAAATAATCCTTGGAATGGATGTTGCTAGGAGTTGAATAAAGGAGATAAATATATTTTACTGTTTCTCCTGACTTCACTGTCGATTGTATCTCCTTGCACAATGCTTCCTGCCTCAACAGACAAATTGTTACATTTAGCAAGTGAAAATTTGCAGCATTAACCCACAGCCCATTCCACTTAAGCATACGATGGTTGGTGATCTTTTGTGGATGGGGTGGTAGGGTGGGGTAAACTAGGATTAAGAAATAAATCAATTGGTTGGAAGGCTGAATGGCCTATTTTAAATTGTCATATCCTTTCCTTTAATTTGCCTACCAACTCCAGCCTCCTTGCCAGCCTTGATGTTCTGCAGTTTGCTTAACATGGTAAACAGGTTCACAGCTGATGCCAATACCCTCGTCCTAAACTCATCTCTGGGACATCTAGACAACATCTTATTTTGGGCCAAGGTTATGGCATCTGCTGTGGACCTGTTGCGACAGTAGAGCAATCTGCAGTGGATAAGGCTGGCTGGGACGCTGGAGTTAATCACTGGTCTCTCAAAGCACTTCATGATATTGGATGTTAGAGCCACTGGGCAGTAGTTACTTTACTTTACGCATGCTACTTTACTTTTCTTTGGCACCAGGATGATTGTGGTCTTGATACAGATGGGGTCCTCAGAATGTAGTGAGAAGTTAAAGATGTCTGTGGATACCTCTGTCAGTTGATCCTACAGGTCATGAGGATGCTGCCAGGGACTCCATCTGGGCCAGTTGCTTTCTGCAGATTGACTCTCAGGAAGGCCAATCTTGCATCTGTCATAGTAACAGACGTTCTTCCACTGACCTTTTGTTCAAAATGAGCATGGAATACATAAAGTTCATCGGCGAGCGACTGACTTAAGGAAGCCTGTTGGAGTACATGGTGCCAAAGTGGAGATGGTTGAGAGCTTCAAGTTCTTTGGAATTAATGTTACCAACAATCTGACTTGGACCAACTGCATGGATGTGGAGAGGATGTTTCCTCTAGTGGGAGAGTCTAGGACTAGATGCCATCGCCTCAGAATAAAAGGATGTACCTGTGATTAAAAAAAAAATTTCTTCTCATCTCCTTTCTCGAGGGCGGTGATTCTGGAATTAATTACCACAGAAGGCTGTGGAAGCCAAGTCAATGGATAGTTTTAAGATGGAGATTGATAGATTCTTGATTAATATGGATGTCGGGGATTATGGGGTGAAGGCAGGAGAATGGGGTTGAGAGGGAAAGATAGATCAGCTGTGGTTGAATTGCAGAGTAGAGTTAATGGGCTGAATGGCCTAATTCTGTTCCTATAACACCTCGGTGGCGGTGGTGGAGCCTCGTGGCGAATGGGGCCTCGAAGGTGGGGAGGCCTTGCAACAGCGAAACGTCGTGTGTCGACCCGCGATCGATGAGAGTATGGGGGAACCGCCATGAGGGAGGAGGAGGGAAAGAACAATGGAGGACCCGGCGTGGGAGGACTGCCATGAGGGAGGGGAAGAACGATGGACGATGGGGACCCGGTGTGGGGGGACCGCTGTGGGCGACGGGGGTGAGGAGGGTGGACAATGGGGGAACAGCTGTCGGGGGAGGGAATGCCAGTGGAGGGGCCAGCTGACTTTGTAACTTTGTCAGTGCTATAGGGGCTGCTATTTGCATACCTGGGGGATATATATGCAAGCAAAGAATTTCACTGTGCCTTGTCACATGTGACAATAAAGTATTCCATTCCACTTATGAAGCGATAGCCAAAAAGGCATACATTTTGACGGAGAAAATTCGACATCTCCAATGACTCTTACAAACGTCTTCATATACACCATAGAAAGCATACTGATGGGTTGCCTCACAGCTTGATTTGGGAACAGCTCTGACTAAGACAGCAAGAAATCACAGAGTATTGCAGATAGAGCTTAGTCCATCACAACAGACTAGACATCCCACCATTGGCCCCATCTAAAGTTCACGATTCATTGGAAAAGTAGCCAAATCAATTGGAGTCTTGCATTTGAATCATTCAGCATGGAAATATTTGCCCATGCTGACCAAGATGTCCCATCTACACTAGTCCCACCTGTACATGTTTGGCCGATAATTCTCATTCGTTCCTATCCGTGTACTTGTACAAATGTTCTTTTACATGTTGTTATAGTACCTGCCATAATTATCTCCCCTGGCAGCTTGTTCCATATATCCACCAACCTCTGAGGAAAAAATTGCCCCTCAGGTTCCTATTAAATCTTTCCTCTCTCACCTTGTATCCTTTAATTAAATGGCTAAATAGATGTGGAAACGGAAAAAAATGGAATTAGATGGTGAACTTATCAGTTGCATAGGAACTAAGTTTAACAATACTTTTAGTCCATTTTTTAAATGCAAGTACTAGTTGTAAATCCTGCCCCACTATGTGTATTTTAACTTCCACCTGCTGACTTGGCATGGAGGCAAATATTTCTAAAATCGTGCTACTGTGCAATCTATGGCTGATGCCCTGGTCTGAGACTTTTTTTTTCTCTGTTTAAGTTGTTTGTCTGGGCCATTAAACCATTAAAATAATTTTTGTTCTTCAATTTGTTCACTTTTTAAAAAACTTTTCACATTCTTCCTACCCATTCCCCTGCTCAGATTTCCTAATGTGGTAATTCTAACAACGTCAAACATCACCGAAAAGATAGATTTGGCTTTTGTGGATCGAGCAGATATCAAGCAGTACATTGGGCCTCCATCTCCAGAAGCCATCTTTAAAATCTACCTCACTTGTCTCGAAGAGCTGATGAAGGTATGTTACTGCTGGTTTATATAAAGCATGGCATGCCATATATTTGGATTGCAAAATGCATTTCTTTTGGGAAGGTATACCATGAGAGAAAGATTAACTGCCTTATGTCATGTTTATTTATCTTTTTATTTTTAGCGACAGATCATCTACCCCAGACAGCAACTGCTGACGCTAAGAGAATTGCAAATGATCAGTTTCTTGGAAAATGATGTGTCGAGATTGAGTTTGGCACTCAAGAATATTGCAGCGTGAGTTCCATTGTACTGGTGATTCCTTATTGGGTTTATTCACTACTTCTGTGCCATATGGCATGATTGAAGACCGCCTGTGTGAAGATTACATGCTGGAGTGACTCGGCAAGTCAGGCAGCATCTCTAGATGATATGGATAGGAGACGTTTCAGGTCGGGAGTCTGAAGAAGCATCCTGAACCTGTAACATCCTCCGAAATTGCTGCCTAACCTGCTGAGTTATTTCAGCAGTTTGTATTTTTTTGTAAACCAGCGTCTACAGTTCTTTGTGTCTCAATTTTATTCTATATATATATATATATATATATATATATATATATGCAGGATAATTCAAAACCAATTGGTTGATCTTGCTTGGCTTCTAAAAGCTATCAAATGATCATTATGAGTGGTATAATTTTCTCCCTTGCCTTGTCTTCAGAGGCATAATTTGGGGATTGAGAAGAGAAATGCTTCCTTTTTAAAACGTGATGTGAGGCTAGAAAAGATTACCCTAGCTGGCCATTTCTCTGTGCTGGTCTTGGGCCTCTCTCTCTCCCTCTCCCTCTCCCCCCCCTCTCCCCCTCTCCCCCTTCCAAATGTGGAAATAACATTTGCATCTTGCTTCCCCATTCTAAGCGGTATAGGATAATGAATGTGCTTTGCATCTCTCTATAGTACACTACTTTGACATATTGACATTATGTGTTGCTATTGAAGCTTCACGTCAGAGTTGTTTCCTTTGGTTTTCTCCCTTAAACATTGAAACCATGTTTTCCATGAGTTTGAAGACCAATTGTTAAATGAGCCACAAAGAGATGTTTTATGATCCAGATCTCACTGTAAATGTACGACTGGGTTCTAGATTTTATGATTAATGTGCTGTCAATGTTTAGCTAAGACGACACTTACATTGGATCTGAATTTTCATCGTGATCATTTTTCCCTTTTTTTTTAAAATTCAGGAAAAGTGAAGGACTTAGCGGACGTGTTTTGCGGAAGCTACCCTTTCTAGCTCATGCACTGTTCATTCGGGTAGGTTGATTTTTTCTGTAATGTTTGGGTGTGCATGCATGTATGTGTAAGTATAATGCTGGTGCAATTTGATGCAAAGGATGCATTGTGTTCTTTGGTCGTGGGAAGATATTCTTCAGGAAATTTAGCAATAATCATCAGATTAAGCAACAACTACCTTAGATTTTTCCAATGGATCAGCAATTTGTAATACTGTATTTATTTCTTTAAAGATCATGCCTGTAGACACAGAATGCTGGAGTAACTCAGCGAGACAGGCACCATCTCTGGAGAGAAGAAATGGGCGATTTATTGGGTCGAGACCTTTCTTCAATGATGTCAGGGGAGTGGGCGGGACAAAGATAGAATGTAGTCGGAGACAGTAAGACATGGTGGGAGAACTGGAAAGGGGGAGGGGATGGAAAGAGAGTGAAGCAAGGAATATTTGAAGTTAGAGAAGTCAATGTTCATACCGTTGGGGTGTAAGCCACTCAAGCGAAATATGAGGTGCTATTCCCCCAATTTGCGTTGGGCCTCACTGTGACAATGGAGGAGTCCCAGGACAGAAAGGTCAGAATGGGAGGGGGAGATGAAGTGCTGAGCAACCGGGAGATCAGGTAGGTTAAGACGGACTTTAGTGGAGGTGTTCAGCGAAACGATCGCCGAGCCTGCGCTTACTCTCACCGATCAGAAGCTGACAATTGGAACCGCGGATACAGTAGATGAGGTTGGAGGAGGTGCAGGTGAACCTCTCCCTCACCTGGAAAGACTGTTGGGATCCTTGGAGAGAGTTGAGGGGCGTGGTAAAGGATCAGGTGTTGCATCTCCTGCAGTTGCAGGGAAAGTACCGGGGGAGGGGTTGGTTTGGGTGGGATGGGACGAGTTGACCAGGGTGTTGGGGAGGGAACGGTCTCTGCGGAAAGCAGAAAGGGGTGGAGATGAGAAGATGTGGCCAGTAGTGGGATCCTGTTGGAGGTGATGAAAGTGTTGGAGAATTATATGCTCTATGTGTGCCTGTGTTGTATACCTGTATGTGTGCTGCATGCCTGTTATGTGATGTGTCTCTGATATTCTATTAGATTATCACAGTAGTTTTGCTTTGACATTAAATTCAATTAAGTGACCAAAATAGGATTCATGGCTCTTAAATAATTACAAGTGGATTGAGATTTTTCGCTGTCTTGTCAATTTTGAATTGAACCTCTTATCTGTTGTGTCATGTGACTTGGCCTCGAATTACTTGAAATTGTGATGTGATTTATGTTCTGCTCCCTTTGTAAGAAATTATTATCGTATCAACCATAGTTACATCAAATGGGTGCTCCATTTGCACACAGGTTCCCCGAAAACCATATCTGCAACGTTCTGTTTATGAACTGTGAGTTGCTGCAGATTTATATTTCAACCAACGAAAAAGTCAACTTTTACTTCAAAGTTCCATGGTCAGCATTTTGTACACGCTATTTTAAAATATCACAATACAGCCATTATGACTTCCTGCCAGACAGGCTATTCTGCCAATCCAAGGGTGATTTGAAATCGTTTGTGACATTGATGTGTGGTGTTTTGTGCTACATTGAGTTGTTTTTCATTTTATTTTGCACTTTTTCTTCAGTCATCATCAGTGACAGTAGAGAAGTTCCTCGAAGCTCTATCCATGGTGGTAGACAGGCAGTTTGAAGAAAAGAAGAAACTAAATTGTATGAACAGCAAGGATTAGTGTCGCCTTTGGTTAATAAATATTAGTGCGGCATAAAGCTATCCTTAAAAAAAATTATTAAATTGCCTTCAATAAGCACTGTTTTACTTTGATTATTAGAACAGCGGTGGTTGATGTTTCATATGTATGTTGCTTCTTTCCTCATTGGTAAACAATGAATTTACTTGGAATAATTTTTCAGACTTTTATAGTTACCCAGCCAAATGCTCAGATATTTTCCTTCTAATTATTCACAAAATGCTGGAGTATCTCAGTGGGACAGGCAGAAAGCATCTGCAGTTCCTTCCTATACACTTTTTTAAAATTATTCTGTTACTTCTGCCACATTTGCCAAAACTGTATAGAAATTACTGGCCGTTTGACTTGGTAATTTATTGTGATGATACTTAATAATCATAATCATACTTTGTTAGCCAAGTATGTTTTGCAACATACAAGGAATTTGACTTGCCATACAGTCATACCAATAACAAGCAGCAAAACACACAAAATACATTTTAACATAAACATCCACCACAGTGACTCCTCCATATTACTAATTGTGATGGAAGGCTTAAAAAAAAGTTCAATCTCTTCCCTTCTTTGTTCTCCCGGGGTCAGGGGCGCTCGAACCTTCCGTTGCCGGGTCGATCTTGACTCCCGTAGCCGGCGGTCGGGACCTTCAATCCGCCATAACATTTGGCAAAGGATTAAAAAGTATTCTGTATTTTCAGCAATCTCAAATGATAGGTCAAGATGCTTTTACACACTAACTCTGTCCTGCTTTTGATGTGGTTCTGCTTGTTTTAACGGTGATGGGATCTAGTGTGAATATATACGGAAAATATAACTAATGCAATTAACAAACATGATTAAATATGTCCTTTAAACATGAGCGTGTAGGAAGGAACTGCAGATGCTGGTTTAATCTGAAGATGGACACAAAAAGCTGGAGTAACTCAGCGGGACAGGCAGCATCTCTGGAGAGAAGGAATGGGTGATATTTTGGGTTGAGACTGAAGAAGGGTTCTACCCGAAATGCCACCCATTCCTTCTCTCCAGAGATGCTGCCTGTCCCGTTGAGTTTACTCGAGCTTTTTGTGTCTAAAGCATGAGACTGACAGGTATCAATTTGTAATAGGTTGTGTGATGGGGCCAGGACATACAGTTATGCTCAAATTACTGTAACGCAGTCATACTTCTGTAATTGATTGCTGGTCCAGTCATTAACACTAAGACATTATATAAGACATTTATATAGATGTATATTTTTAAGATGTCTACAATATAATGGATTTCCATAGAATGTGTAGAATTGAAACTAATTATTCAGACCCGCTGATCTATGGTGGTATTTATGATCTGCAGACATTTTTCCTTCAACCATTCTCCAAGCCTATTAGACTATCTTTCTATTCTTTACTGTGCTGTTAACTGCATCTATATACCAAATTCAGCTACTCTATGTTCTATGCTTCAGTTTTTCACTAAGCAAATACAATTATTTTGGATTCCCTATTGATTTATCTCCCAATAAATTGTTCTTCATTTGGCCTCTAAAAGATTGGCAACCCCATCTCCCCATGAGCATAAACGTTCTTTAATAAATAGTGGGAGAGTCCTGACAATCTCCTGACATGAGATGTCTTCTACATTTCAATGAATTTGAAGAACCTTTTGAAGGATTCAAGCACATTTAGTGAAGAGGCAGATTCTTTTGCATTTATATTTGAGTACTAATGTCATAACCATAATACCTAAAATAGAGATTGACAAATGGGTGGGGTTGGGGGGGGGGGGGCGGGGGGGGGAATAATCGGTTTATACTTGTAATGTTGAATTTTGTGTTTTGCTGCCAAACTTTTGTCCTACAGTTTTGAGCTTGAGCTGGGACTGTGTTTTTTAAAAAAATAGAAAATATAAAGGGATGGTATAAAGTTTTATAACCAGGTTAATGTGAATTTTCAGCGTGTTTTATCTTGCTCTCTATATCTAAACATTTGTCATGTAATAATTTGTTGAAAAAAACAAAGCTAAAACAAATCTCATCAATTTCTTCCTATAATTACTTTTTTTTGGTTGGGTTGAGTGGGGCATTGTTTTTAAGAAGGGATATCTTAGTTCTATACAAAGGTTCTGTCTGATGATCACTGTATTTTATCTTGTACATTGTTACTTTGTAAAATATAACTCAATAATGATGCGTTATTAAGGTAGATAATTAATTTGACGATATGCAGTTAGATAATCCAAAGCTTTCTGTACATCCCACAGTTGGTTTCTCTTTAACGTTGCCAAAAATGGTGAATTGCTACTTGCATTTTGTACAAATGTAATTATTGATTCATGCTATACTGTCCGATCATATTGTAGTACCCTGATTAAAAATGTAAACCAAGATGAAAAGTACATGAACTGTCTTTACCCATGCAGTATTATGTTATGAGACCAGAAAAGCATTCACAAAAAATTCAAAAAGCGAATTAGATTTGACTTCCAGAACTGAATATTTTTTGTGTTTGGGAAATTTGAGTTTTCGCATGTTGGAGTATGTCTGGGTTAAACTACTTGTTAATCTTTTCATGTGCAATGTTGCGGGAATTAACGCCCGTCTGTTGTCTTACTTTACTCCATTAGTATATGAGTTTTCAAGGTAATCAGCAATGTGTTTTCTCAGAATGGTAGCAGGTTTAGATAATTGCTCCGAGTTTGTTTCTAATTGCGTGTTTTGAATTTGTCTGTTTTCCAATTTTTTTGATAAATTGAAAATATCAATTAAAAAAAACAAATGCAGCATAGATTTATTTTGTTACGTTTTTATTCATGTACTGTTTCAATAAGAATCTTCTTAAATGAAAGTGAATGAAAACCAGCTGTCTAATTCACCGTATTGCTGTTTTACACGATATGGCTTTCTTTGGGTCAGATATTTAAATCCCATTATTTTACTTTTCTTAAAAAGGCCTAATTTAAAGTCCAAATACTTTGTATAATAAGTGAGTTTTCAAAATTTTGTATGAGGTGTATTTTCATCAGTAATTCCCTTTAAAGATACTTCAGATGGAGTTAACAAACGTAATTTCCTTAACTTTCTCCATTGCACATACAATTTGTACAGTAATCCTAAAATCAGGAATGCCTCGATAAATAAGAGAGCAAAACTAACATAGAATGCAGTGATTATTTCTCCAGCAGTCAGTTTCATTGACAGAATATCTTGTGTAACCTCTTTACATAGTTCTGGAGTCTGGGCGGTGGTTGGACTGGCAGTGGTTGTAGTATTCACAGGTAAAGGTTTCTCTCCATTTTTATTACACCAATCTTTGGATTGCATTTTGTGGGCAATTCTGTTCCAAAACGCTGTTTGTTGACTCCGGTAAGAATTGCCTGTCCAGTCTGATCTGTCTGCAGTGAAGTTCACAAATTCTCCGTTGGATGTATATTTAGGCCATTTCGCTATCCTGTGTGGTCCTTTGTTTGGGTTACTGTTAAATTTAAAGAAACGTTAAGAAAATAATTAAAATTCTCAGCCCTTTATGCTTGTTACACAACTCTTTCAATGCCTAGTTGATCAGAATCCCAACTCTATGTATGTTATCTTGCCACCTTTGCTAAACACCATGCTCCAACTTGGGACATATGCAAGTAGGTATGTTACAAAACTTACCTTTAGCGGCGCTGCAGTTCTGTCACTGGCCGTGTGCGCGACTTTGGCGCCTTTGAGGGGGGGGCGGGGTTAAAATGTGGTTTTACCCTTGCCTTAACTATATTTAACTTATATTTTCTCGGAGTGTGAGCTTTTGCTAAAGATTCGTTCCGACTGCCGGTAAGTGAATTTTTTTTAAATCGCCGGACTATTCCAGCGCTGCAGTCCGCTGGAATGCCAGTGAACGCCGACAATGGGGACGGATTTTATGTGGGGGACAGGTAAATGAAAACTGTTTATTTTTTCATATAAACTTGCTTCTTAGGATGCCTTTAATCAAAATTTCATGTTGCGAAAAGGTGACTTAGAAAAGATACGAACCGGCAGTATTTTTCCTGCCGATATGGGGTTTAAATTCACCGCAACCGCAATGTTCCAATCGATCGCGTTCCACAAAATCCCACTCGCAAGATGATTTAAATGGCCATTAATTTACGGGTATTAAACACTAAATTCCTTCCATTTGGCCTATAAATGCATGACAATGAGATTTAAAAATCATGTTATATTGTGAATTCTTGTGTGAATGTTATTTGGACACTTAGGCTATTTAAAAATGTTAATCTTTTCTTAAGAAATGGATAGATGTTTAGATCTAATAATTGAATTTTGTAATTAGCTACAATTGGGTAACTAACTATATACTTTAATTTCAGGTCATCCAAGTAAGATTGTTTCATATTTGTTTCAGAATGCTTCAATCTATAATAACTGAAAATTTATTTCAGTTCTCTTAATTTTTAAGAAAGTTATGGGCTTTCGACTGTCCTCGATCACAACTTTTGTGTTAAGTCAATGGAAAAGCAATAGGGAACAAGATGCTAATTTCCGAATATGAATATGGCGATAACTTTTTTTAATACTGAAGATATGAAAGTGAATTAGGTGTCAAATTAAACTTCTTTTTATGCTTTATCTGATGGGATAAATTACAGACTTGATTTTTAAAATCTCAAAATTTTGTAATATTGCTAATGCAAGGTCTCGCTCCCTCATGTGGAAGCAGACCAAGAGGTAGTATTTTTTCTGTGGAAAATAAACTTGATTCTCTAACAATGGCCCAGCTTTGACTTTTGCATATATTGTAGCTACAATTTAAAAGAGAAATCTGGTGATTTGTTAAACTATAGTCCAATATCTAAATTCCAAGGTTACGAAGAAGATTCTTTGCTTTCGCTGGAAGAAGTTGAAGTGAAATGTGTTGAGATGATACAAACACATTTGAAAATGCTGATAGTACAAAATCCCACTTTGCCCTGTTACCTTCCTGTAATGAGGTCTCTTGTCTGCTGGATAATGAATGGTGGAAGAGAAATGGTGAGTGAAATATTTTGATTTAACCTCGCCTTTTTCAGATTTGAGCCTGGGGGAACCCAATGGTTGCCTGATGAAATACATGATGTACTTCACTGTGGATAGACTCAAAATGCTGGAGTAACACAGCGGGACAGGCAGCATCTCTGGATAGAAGGAATGGGTGACGTTTCAGGCCGAGACCTTCAGTCTGAAGAAGGGTCTTGACCTGAAACGTCACCCATTCCTTCTATCCAGAGGTGCTGCCTGTCCCACTGAGTGACTCCAGCATTTTGTGTCTATCCACGGTGTAAACCAGCATCTGCAGTTCCTTTGTATGTATTTCATTTGTGGCTCTGCTGGTCCAAACTAGAGACCTCATTGTTACATGTAAAACTATAGTTCTACCAATGGCAACAGAAGTCATTGGAGCAAACTCTTGGTGAGACCTAGACTGTTCCATTGGGAAGCAATGCTAGTTCTCGTATGTGTAACGGTGCTGAAAGCTCCCACTGTAAATGCATGTTCCTGTTCTCTAAATCTTATGTAGTAACAAAGATATTTAGAAACTATTAAAATATACTTATTATTTTTTAAATAAGACATTTTCAAATATCTAATTTAATCAATAATATTAATAATAACCAAAAAACAAGCAACTGTCCTTTTAAAAGAAGGAATGGTGATTCTGTTTAATTGAAACGGTTGGATTTTGGTTGAGGAATCAAATATAAAGTGGACACAGTTAATCCTCGCTATAATTAGGAACAGCACCTGGACTCGGCAGCAGATTAGTTTGCATTTACAGTTGACATTCAGTGTATTCTGCACTTCAATGTTGCAGCACACAGTTCTGCAAGTCAAGAATGTGCTGGTATTTGCACTGATAGCTAACGTTAATGCAATCTGGTCCGATGATGAGGTGGTGCCAAAAATTGAATGCCTTGCTTAATGTCACAGGAAATATTCGCCTACCCGTTGTGTGCAAAGTTTGTCCAGTAAGCCATGAGGCTGAAAGATATTTGTTTCTCCGTTTCATTGTATTCTTGAGTTGGATTTTTGGCAACTGGGTCTCCAAACAGGTAAAGCAAATCATCTAGATGAGAAGCACCAATCCATGGAGAAATCCTAGAGGAGGAGGCAGGATGGCTGGAACGAAAAGCAGATTTTGTCTTTTAGTACAAAAGTATACCTTTTACCAGCAAATTCAATGTAATTCTAGTGGAGTAATAAACTGCTTTTGTAGTGTAGCACCCAGCACCAACTAGCATCTTTGTCTTGTTGACATAGAGAGAGAGAGAGAGAGAGAGGGAGGGGTTAATTGTCCTCACACCATATTACCAAGTTCTCTGTCTTGTTCTTGTCCTTCATCTCATTGTTCATGATCCAGCCCCCACAGTATATATCACCTGCAAATTTTAGATGGAGTTGGAGTAGAATTTGGCCAAACAGTTGTGAGTGTATAGGGAACTGTCATTCGTAACTGTCACTGTATGTCATGTTGTTACTTGTGGGCGGAGCACCAAGGCAAATTCCTTGTATGTGAATACTTGGCCAATGACCTTACTTAATATAGTTGGGGAAGGGGAATGGAGAACACAATCTTGCAGGGCACTGGTGTTAAGGATTATTGTGGAGGATGTGTTGTCAAATACCCTCGCTGATTGTGATCTATGGGTGGCAGACTGGGGTGCTTATTCCTAGGTCCTAGGTACTGCGTGACAATCATTGCCATAACTGAACAGAAGAGTATGTGCAAGCTGGGAGGTATGCGCATGAAGCCATCAGTGCAGAGAGCAAAGTGGAACATTTGAATTCTATGCAGAGTCCCGATTGATAAAAATTGTTAGTTAGTGTGTGATGGGCCATGTCTGAAGCTTGTGGTGCAGTTATTGGGATATAGCATTTGAAGATGCATTCATTCACCATGGCAAGCTGTGAGAAGTTACTAATCTTTTTGTGGCACAGCATCTTGGCCCTTGTATAGAAGGTCCTTGGTCCTCGACACCTACTGAAAAGTGTGGCATGCAAAAGTATTCAGCCCCCTTTACTCTGATACCCATAAATAAAATCCAGTGCAACCAATTGCCTTCAGAAGTCACCTAGTTAGTAAATAGAGTCCACTTGTGTGTAATCTAATCTCAGTATAAATACAGCTGTTCTGTGAAGGCCTCAGAGGTTTGTCAGAGAACATTAGTGAACAAACAGCATCATGAAGCCCAAGGAACACACCAGACAGGTCAGGGATAAAGTTGTGGAGAAGTTTAAAGCAGGGTTCGGTTATAAAAAAAATCCCAAGTTTGAACATCTCATGGAGCACTGTTCAATCCATCATCTGAAAATGGAAAGAGTATGGCACAACTGCAAACCTACCAAGACATGGCCGTCCATCTAAACTGACAGGCCGGGCAAGGAGAGCATTGATCAGAGAAGCAGCCAAGAGGCCCATGGTAACTCTGGAGGAGCTGCAGCGATCCACAGCTCAGGTGGGAGAATCTGTCCACAGGACAACTATTAGTCATGCACTCCACAAATCGGGCCTTTATGGAAGAGTGGCAAGAGGAAAGCCATTGTTGAAACAAAGCCATAAGAAGTCCCATTTGCAGTTTGCCACAAGCCATGTGGGGGACACAGCAAACATGTGGAGGAAGGTGCTCTGGTCTGATGAGACCAAAATTGAAGTTTTTGGCCTAAATGCAAAATGCTATGTGTGGCGGAAAACTAACACTGCACATCATCCTGAACACACCATCCCCACTGTGAAACATGGTGGTGGCAGCATCATGCAGTGGGGATGCTTTTCTTCAGCAGGGACAGGGAAGCTGGTCAGAGTTGATGGGAAGATGGATGGAGCCAAATAATGGGCAATCTTTGAAGAAAACCTGTTAGAGTCTGCAAAAGACTTGAGACTGGGGCGGAGGTTCACCTTCCAGCAGGACAACAACCCTAAACATACAGCCAGAGCTACAATGGAATGGTTTAGATCAAAGCATATTCATGTGTTAGAATGGCCCAGTCAAAGTCCAGACCTAAATCCAATTGAGAATCTCTGGCAAAACTTGAAAATTGCTGTTCACAGATGCTCTCCATCCAATCTGACTGAGCTTGAGCTATTTTGCAAAGAAGAATGGGCAAAAATTTAAGTTTCTAGATGTGCAAATCTGGTAGAGACATACCCCAAAAGACTTGCAGCTGTAATTGCAGCGAAAGGTGGTTCTACAAAGTATTGACTCAGGGGGGCTGAATACTTTTGCACGCCACACTTTTCAGTTTTTTATTTGTAATACAATTTAGAAACCATGTATAATTTTCCTTCCACTTCACAATTATGCACCACTTTGTGTTGGTCTATCACATAAAATCCCAATAAAATACATTTACGTTTGTGGTTCTAACGTGACAAAATGTGGAAAAGTTCAAGGGGTATGAAAACCTTTGCAAGCCACTGTATATGTATATACATATATATATATTACTGTTCCATTATTCTGTGTTCGCATTTCTGGGTGAGATGCTAACTGCATTTCGTTGTGTCTGTACTTGTATACTGCACAATGACAATAAAGTTTGAATCTGAATCTGAATTTTGGGCTTGACTGCTGGCATTGTTTATATGGATTTCAGTAAGGCCTTTGACAAGGTTCCCCATGGACGGTTGGTTAAGAAGGTTCAATCTTTGGGTGTTAATGGCGGAGTAGCAAGATGGATTCAACAGTGGCTGAATGGGAGATGTCAGAGAGTAATGGTGGATGGCTGTTTGTCAGGTTCGAAGCCGGTGACCAGTGGGGTGCCTCAGGGATCTGTGTTGGGTCCACTGTTGTTTGTCATGTACATCAATGATCTGGATGATGGGGTGGAAAATTGGATAAGTAAGTATGCAGATGATACTAAGATAGGTGGTGTTGTGGATAATGAAGTAGATTTTCAAAGTCTACAGAGAGATTTGGGCCATTTGGAAAAGTGGGCTGAAAGATGGCAGATGGAGTTTAATGCTGTTAAGTGTGAAGTGCTACATCTTGGCAGGACAAATCAAAATAGGACGTACATGGTAAATGGTAGGGAATTGAGGAATGCTGTGGAACAGAGGGATCTAGGAATAACTGTGCATAGTTCCCTGAAGGTGGAATCGCATGTAGATAGGGTGGTAAAGAAAGCCTTTGGTGTGCTGGCCTTTATAAATCAGAACATTGAATATAGGAGTAGGGAAGTAATGTTAAAATTGTACAAGGCATTGGTAAGACCAATTCTGGAGTATGGTGTACAATTTTGGTCGCCTAGTTATAGGAAGGATGTCAACAAAATAGAGAGAGTACAGAGGAGATTTACTAGAATGTTGCCAGGGTTCCAGCAACTATGTTACAGAGAAAGGTTGAACAAGTTACGTCTTTATTCTTTGGAGTGCAGAAGGTTAAGGGGGGACTTGATTGAGGTCTTTAAACTGATGCAAGGGATAGACAGAGTTAACATGGATACGTTTTTCCCATTGAGGGTAGGGAAGATTCAAACAAGAGGGCATGACATGAGAATTAAGGGACAGAAGTTTAGGGGTAACGTGAGGTGGAACTTCTTTACTCAGAGGGTGGTGGCTGTGTGGAATGAGCTTCCAGCAGAAGTGGTGGAGGCAGGATCGATTTTAACATTTAAGAGTAAAGTGGATAGGTATATGGACGTGAAGGGAATGGAGGGGTATGGTCTGAGTGCAGGTAGATGGGACTAGGGGAAAACAAATGGTCGGCACGGACTGGAAGGGCCGAGAGGGCCTGTTTCCGTGCTGTAATTGTTATATGGTTGTTTGCAAAAGATACTTGGAGAGCCTGATGATCCATGGACAATATAGAGGACTTTGTTCCTACTCACACTTCCTCCACTATGCCAATGTAGTGGTATTCGTCATGTCTCAAGCATCAAAATGAGTACCTGCCAGTATCTGCCAAAGCATAAGCATGAAAGGCACAGATAGTGGTCATAGCCTCAGACTTGGCTTTTAAAAAGGTGAGGAGGAACTTCTTTAGTCAGTGGGTAGTTAATCTGTGGAACTCATTGCCACAGAGGACTCTAGAGGCTTGGTCAGTGGATATTTTTAAGGCAGAGATGGACAAGTTCTTGATTAGAATGGGTGTCAAGGGTTGTGGGTAGAAGGCAGGAAAATAGGATTAGGTGGCACAGATCAGCCATGATTGAATGGTGGAGTAGACTTGATGGGCCGAGTGGCCTAATTCGACACCTAGAACTTGTGCACACTGCAACTCCCAGTTTGTCGTATTCATCTTGATGCAACTATGTCTCTGATGTTTTAGGTTGCTGTTACCTTAAGAAAGAATGTCATGAAGGGCCGAATGGCCTACTCCTGCTTCTATGACCTTTCTGTCCTGGGCCTCCTCCTTTGTCAGTGAGGCCAAATGCAAATTGGAGGTACAGCACCTCATATTTTGCTTGGGCAGCTTAAAACCCAGTGTTTTGAATATTGATTTATCCGACTTCAAACAATCCTTGCATCCGCTTTCTCTGTGTCCCTCCCCCACCCTAGTCGTTATACTAGTTTCAATGTCGTCCTGCTACACTTGTTTGTTTGTACTCATTTTCACCTAGCACACTGCTAACAATGGCCTGCTTCCTTTATCATCGCTACTTTTTTGCATATATTCATTGACTTGTTCTATTTCTCTCGAAATCACAGTCTCTATCTCTTGTTTTCCTTTCCCCTGACTCCCAGTCTGAAGAAGGATCTCGATCCGAAACGTTACCTGTTCCTTTTCTCCAGAGGTGTTGTCTAACATGCTGAGTTACTACAGCTTTTCATGTCTCTCTTCGGTTTAAACCAGCACCTTAAACCAGCGTTTCTTAACCTTTTTATCCTTACAGAACCCTTGAAATAATTTTCATATCTCAGGGAACCACTACATAAAACTCATTATATACCTTTATTAATCTTTCTTTCTTTCTCTTTCATAAACTTAAATTTCATAAGGCAAACATAATATATTTTTCTGACAACTGGTTTAAGCAAAAAAAAAACGTGTTTTTCTCAAGTTTATTGACAATGCACAAAAAAAATGAAATCAAACTGCTTGATCAAAACTGAAGCAAATAAAGGCAACCAGATCTAACCTTGGAGGTGAGAGAGAGAGAGAACAACACACAAACTTTCATAAATTAACAAAAATAAACATACTTAAATTTTTTTAATTCATATGACATTCCTAAATGATGGGTAAAAATTACTAAATAATGTGGGTGAATGAGGGACTGTACCTGCACGCCAGAAAGCACAGACAGGACTGATGGAGGCCGTGCATATGCGTCTGTACTCGAGTGAGTCAAGTCAAGTCACATTTATTTATATGGCACATTTAAAAACAACTCTTGTTGACCAAAGTGCTTTACATTTGTTATAAGAGTGGTATACACAAGCAGGCTACATACATATATACAAATAGCCCTCGCTCAGAGGACATTAGGAAAGGACGTTGGGAGAACAGATACGTTTTTAGACTAGACTTAAAGGAGTCGATGGAGGGGGCAGTTCTAATGGGGAGGGGGATGCTGTCACTTGATGATACACAAATCCGTCACGTACAGCTCCTGTCCACTGACCACTAAAGGCCGTTTCAGACCGGCGCCGTATAGACGTTGCTAAATATGATGTCGCTAATTGTGCCGTACGTGTATAATAAAATTACGAATATGAAACTAAACACAAAAATGACTCAAAAATGCATTTACATATGATTAGCACTATTTCTCTCGGAACTCCTAGTGACCTCTCGCAGAACCCTAGCGTTCTGGGGAACCCCAGTTGAGGAACACGGCTTTAAACATTTATCCCTGGTTTTAAATGGTGTGAGCCAGTTGTGAAATTGGGCCCTCTACTGGTAAGAACTCTGAATCAACTCTGAATGCACACAGCAATACGTGAGCCGGCAGTCCAACGTTAAGTGTGCTGCATCCATCTGAACCAATATGCATTGCAATCCATGTACCTGTTCTTATTTTTGCCCAGTATATATGGCTTCTTTTTAAATGTCATCATGGCCTGCATTAGCAGGGAGTGTTCTGCTGGAGCTGAAACATCAGACCTCCAATGAATTAATCAATTGAATTTTTTGTTTACATCGTTAAAGATTGGAAAAAAATACTGAAAGGAAATTACTCTTGTCAACATCAATCATAACAGCAAATAAAATAAAAGAGTTATACAAATTATTTAACCCATTTATCCAAACAGGCACACATTGGCCTGAAATTGTCTTTGTTGCATATGATTAGTTCCAGGCTTAGTTTTCAAGTAGCTTTGGGCTAATTGGTTAACATTCTGTTTACAAATTATTATTACTTTTGCAGAGAACGTTTGTTCGGTGTAAGATTATTGCTGATGTAAAAGCACTGTAAAAGAACCTCATGAAGGATAAAGTTAGTACAATAAGTTATTTTTAGAAACGTATCCATAATTAATAGACAATAGACAATAGGTGCAAGAGTAGGCCATTCGGCCCTTCGAGCCAGCACCGCCATTCAATGTGATCATGGCTGATCAATCACAATCAGTACCCCGTTCCTGCCTTCTCCCCATATCCCCTGACTCCGCTATCTTTAAGAGCCCTATCTAGCTCTCTCTTGAAAGATTCCAAAGAACCAGCCTCCACCGCCCTCTGAGGCAGAGAGTTCCACAGACACACAACTCTGTGTGAAAAAGTGTTTCCTCATCTCTGTTCTAAATGGCTTACCTCTTATACTTAAACTGTGGCCCCTGGCTCTGGACTCCCCCAACATCGGGAACATGTTTCCTGCCTCTAGCGTGTCCAAACCCTTAATAATCTTATATGTTTCAATACGATCCCCTCTCATCCTTCTAAACTCCAGAGTGCACAAGCACAGCCGCTCCATTATCTCAGCATATGATGGTCCCGCCATCCCGGAAATTAACCTTGTGAACCTACACTGCACTCCCTCAATAGCAAGAATGTCCTTCCTCAAATTTGGAGACCAAAACTGGTACAACGCGGTGATGATCAAACTCCTCTTGTTATGAAGGCCAACATGCCATTCGCTTTCTTCACTGCGTGCTGTACCTGCATGCTTACTCTCATAGACTGATGAACAAGGACCCCCAGATCCCGTTGTACTTCCCATTTTCCCAACTTGACAGCATTTAGATAATAATCGCCCTTCCTGTTTTTGAGTGGACTGCATCAGCCATGTATCTGCCCACTCACCCAACCTGTCCAAGTCACCCAGCATTCTCATAGCATCCTCCTCTCAGTTCACACTGCCACCCAGCTTTGTGTCATCTGCAAATTTGCTAATGTTACTTTGAATCCCTTCGTCTAAATCATTGATGTATATTGTAAACAGCTGCTGTCCCAGCACCGTGCCTTGTGGTACCCCACTAGTCACTGCCTGCCAAAGAGACCCGTTAATCCCTACACTTTGTTTCCCTGCAAAGTATAAGGGTGGTACAGTGGCACAGCGGTTGAGCTGCTGCTTATTCTCCCTGTGACTGCATGAGTTTTTCTCCCATGGCTTCTGAAGATACATAGAACCAGCGTGGACGTCCAGTCACTCTTCTACACCTCCATTCCCACCTTTGATTGACCATTTCCGACACTTCCCTACCATTCCTTGACTCACTATCCATCGCAGGTGATAGACTTCTGACCGACATCCAATATAAACCCACTGACTCGCATGGCTATCTAGACTACACTTCTTCCCACCCTGCTTCCTGTAAGGACTCCATCCCCTACTCCCAATTCCTCCATCTACGCCACATCTGCTCCCAGGATGAGGTGTTCCACACCAGGGCATCGGAAATAGAAACATAGAAATTAGGTGCAGGAGTAGGCCATTCGGCCCTTCGAGCCTGCACCGCCATTCAATATGATCATGGCTGATCATCCAACTCAGTATCCTGTACCTGTCTTCTCTCCATACCCTCTGATCCCCTTAGCCACAAGTGCCACATTTAACGCCCTCTTAAATATAGCCAATGAACTGGCCTTAACTACCCTCTGTGGCAGAGAGTTCCAGAGACTCACCACTCTCTGTGTGAAAAAAGTCTTCCTCATCTCGGTCTTAAAGGATTTCCCCTTATCCTTAAGCTGTGACCCCTTGTCCTGGACTTCCCCAACATCGGGAACAATCTTCCTGCATCTAGCCTGTCTAACCCCTTAAGAATTTTGTAAGTTTCTATAAGATCCCCTCTCAATCTCCTAAATTCTAGAGAGTGTAAACCGAGTCTATCCAATCTTTCTTCATAAGACAGTCCTGACATCCCAGGAATCAGTCTGGTGAACCTTCTCTGCACTCCCTCTATGGCAATAATGTCCTTCCTCAGATTTGGAGACCAAAACTGTACGCAATACTCCAGGTGTGGTCTCACCAAGACCCTGCTCCTATACTCAAATCCTTTTGTTATGAACGCTAACATACATTTGCTTTTTTCACTGCCTGCTGCACCTGCATGCCTACTTTCAATGACTGGTGTACCATGACACCCAGGTCTCACTGCATCTCCCCTTTTCCTAATCGGCCACCATTTAGATAATAGTCTGCTTTCCTGTTTTTCCCACCAAAGTGGATAACCTCACATTTATCCACATTATACTGCATCTGCCAAACATTTGCCCACTCACCCAGCCTATCCAAGTCACCTTGCAGTCTCCTAGCATCCTCCTCACAGCTAACACTGCCCCCCAGCTTAGTGTCATCCGCAAACTTGGAGATAATGCCTTCAATTCCCTCATCCAGATCATTAATATATATTGTAAATAGCTGGGGTCCCAGCACTGAGCCCTGCAGTACCCCACTAGTCACTGCCTGCCATTGTGAAAAGGACCCATTTACTCCTACTCTTTGCTTCCTGTTTGCCAGCCAGTTCTCTATCCACATCAATACTGAACCCCTAATGCCGTATGCTTTAAGTTTGTAAATGTCCTCATTCTTCAGGGAACGGGGGTTCCCCTCCCCTACCATCGATGAGGCTCTCAGCAGGGTCTCTTCAATACCCAGCAACACTGCTCTCTCTCCCCAACCCCCCCACTCGGAACAAGAGCAGGGTCCCCCTAGTCCTCACCTTCCACCCCACTAGCTGTCACATGCAACAAATAGTCCTCCGTCATTTTCGCCACCTACAACGAGACCCCACCGCTCGCCACATCTTCCCATCTCACCCCCCCCCCCCCCCCATCTCCCCCCCGTCTGCTTTCTGCAAAGACCGCTCCCTCCGTAACTCCCTGGTCAATTCTTTCCTTCCCACCTGCACCACCTCCTCCCCAGGCACTTTCTGTTGCAAACGCAAGAGATGCTACACGTATTGCTTTACCTCCCCCCTCGACTCCATTCAAGGACCCAAGCAGTCGTTCCACCTGCACCTCCTCCAACCTCATCTATTGCATTTGCTGCTCTAGATGCCAGTTGATCTACATCGGTGAGACCAAGCGTAGGCTTGGTGATCGTTTCACCGAACACCTCCGCTCGGTCCGTAATAACCTACCTGATTTCCCGGTGGCTCCGCACTTCAACTCCCCTTCCCATTCCGAATCCAACCTTTCTGTCCTGGGCCTCCTCTATGGCCAAAGTGAGCACCACCGGAAATTGGAGGAGCAGCACCTCATATTTCGCTTGGGCAGTTTATACCCCAGCGGCATGAACATTGACTTCTCCAATTTTTGGTAGCCCTTGCTGTCTCCTCCCCTTCTCAGCTCTCCCTCAGCCCTCTGGCTCCTCTTCCTTTCTTCTTCCCGCCCCCCTACCCCCCCACCCTGCATCAGTCTGAAGAAGGGTTTCGGCCCGAAACGTTGCCTATTTCCTTCGCTCCATAGATGCTGCTGCACCCGCTGAGTTTCTCCAGCATTTTTGTCTACCGTTGGCGTGGACCGGGCAGGCCTCGACTGGTTCTCTAAACTAAGTAGCAAATGCAAACAAACCTGATAAATTTAATTTAAATAAAAGATAAAAAGACTGGAGTATATGCATTAGATTTGGATTTCCAGAAGGCACTCTCTCAAGCTGCAACAACCTATTTTGTCACAGGCTGAAAATTCAGTCTTACCCTGTGACTAAACAAATATCAATAATAATAACAGAAATGTAAAATTAATTGAGAGTGAGGGGAAAAAAGGGAAATAAAGAAAGCAAGCAAATACAATAAAGAAACAAATTTGTCTTTGACCTTTCCTAAGCTCGAGCTTTAAAGTAAATAATTATTTTTCTGAAATTCAAACTTGTTTTGGAGGCAATGACAATCATTTTACAAGATCCTGCAGACAATGAGATTAATGGCAAATTAAATGGCTTTGGAGAGATTGACGAGGTATTTGAAGTTGGGCAGACACACAGAAAATTCCTGCTTTTTGAAAACTCCCCAACAGCATCTTATCATGAAGCAGAACAAGAAGAAAATTCCTTGGTTTAGAGACACAGCATCAAAATAATTTTTTGGAACCAATATTCCCAACTGCTTTGAATGAAACTCCCACTTATTCTCATTCTGTAAAATGAAGGTTCCCAGAGAATAGCTGATGACACTACTTTCAATTATTTGGGGATACCAAAGAATTCCTGGGGTTGTCTAGTAGCTTTTTATGTGGAAGAAGCCCACATGCCAAATATATTTTTATTTTATGAACCTTCAGTCTGAGTTACCTCAATATTATCTTAGCCTAATGGATTGTTTGAAGGGGGTGTACATTTCAGGAACAAGTTTGGGATTATATTGCTCAAATTCTAGATTGTAGATTTTAGATCATATGCTCAAATTCTAGATTGTATCTTAAATGGATTAACCAATTCATATGGTACTAACATTGACCTAAATGACATATACACAAGCGACAGTCACGAATAGCCAGTAGCAAAAATGCTGGAGAAACTCAGCGGGTGAGGCAGCATCTATGGAGCAAAGGAAAGAGGCGATGTTTTGGGTCAGGACAGGACTCGACCCGAAACGGTGCCTATTTCCTTCGCTCCATAGATGCTGCCTCACCCGCTGAGTTTCTCCAGCATTTTTGTCTACCTTTGATTTTCCAGCATCAGCAGTTCCTTCTTAAACATCACAAATAGCAAGTGAGGTCAAAATAATTACACTGGGAAATGAACTGAAACAATGCAATACCATTTTCAATATATTTTTATCTTAATGCAAAACACAAATTATGTATGGGTCTTTCAGTTACTGCATATAAATATGGGATAGTTCAAGCAATTTTACAACTATGGACTACATTACCTGTAGATGTACAGAAAGGTGTCTGCCCTGGTTGAATGTTGGTCTGCTAATTGGTAACTTGGCGCTAACCACTTGTGGTCCTGAACCAGGTCTCTGAAGCCATCTCTGAGAGCTTTTGGGTCATTTGGACGATTGAAGTCTCTATAAGAATAGTCAATGATATCTGCCATCTGGGCTGGATTATATCTGTAGGAAATAACACTTGGAGTTATATATATTTTTACATGTTACTGCTTTCAGAATAGGTTTGTATTTCATTGCACTTGAAAATGCTAAAACTAGAATTGGACCTCACTATGATTACCTTTCCCATCCTACTCTTTCATCCCTTCCTATCTTGCTGATGCAATGTTTGAGGACCCTTTCCGAAGTATGATTGGCAAGTTTGTAGATGATGTGAAAATTGGTGGCGCTGTTGATAGTGATAAGAATAGTTTCAGGGTACAGGATGATATACTGTGTGTAAATCATTTGGTAAAATAGACAAAGCAATGGCAGTTTGAACTTAATATTAAAAAGTATGCAATAATGTATTTTAGGGGGAATAATAAACATAGAAACATAGAAAATAGGTGCAGGAAGAGCCAATTCGGCCCTTCAAGCCAGCACCGCCATTCATTGTGATCATAGCTGATAGTTCCCAATCTGTAACCCGTGCCTGCCTTCTCCCCATATCCCTTGATTCCATGAGCCCCTAGAGCTCTATCCAACTCTCTCTTAAATCCATCCAGTGATTTGGCCTCCGCGGCCCTCTGTGCCAGGGTATTCCACAAATTCATAACTCTCTGTGTGAAAAAGGTTTTTCTCACCTCAGTCTTAAATGGCCTCCCCTTTATCCTAAGAGTGTGGCCCCTGGTTTTTCCCGCATCTAGCTTGTCCAGTTCTTTTATAATTTTATATGTTTCTATAAGATCCCCCTCATCCTTCTAAACTCCAGTGAATACAAGCCTAGTCTTTTCAATCTTTCCTCATATGACAGTCACACCATCCCAGGGATCAATCTCGTGAACCTACACTGCACTGCCTCAATCACAAGGATGTCCTTCCTCAAATTAGGAGACCAAAACTGTCCACAATACTCCAGATGTGGTCTTACCAGAGTCCTATACAACTGCAGAAGAATATCTTTACTCCTATACTGAAATCCTCTTGTTATGAAGGCCAACATTCCATTAGCTTTCTTCACTGCCTGCTATACCTGCACGCCAACTTTCAGTGACCGGTGTGCAAGGACACCCAGGTCTCGCTGTACCTCCTCCTTACCTAACCTAACCCCATTGAGATAATAATCTGCCCCCTTAGTTTTTGCCACCAAAGTGGATAACCTCACATTTATCTATATTATACTGCATCTGCCATGCATCTGCCCACACACTCAACCTGTCCAGGTCACCCTGCAACCTCCTAACATCCTCTTCACAGTTCACACTGCCACCCAGCTTTGTGTCATCCGCAAACTTGCTAGTGTTGCTCCTAATTCCCTCTTCCAAATCGTTAATATATATGGTAAACAGTTGCGGACCCAACACCGAGCCTTGCGGCACTCCACTCGCCACTGCCTGCCATTCCGAAAAGGACCCGTTCACTCCTACTCTTTGCTTCCTGTCTGCCACCCAATTTTCTATCCATGTCAACACCCTACCCCCAATACCATGTGCTCTAATTTTGGTCACCAGTCTCCCATGCGGGACCCTATCAAAGGCTTTCTGAATGTCTAGATACACTACATCCACTGGCTCCCCTTCATCCATTTTGCTTGTCACATCCTCAAAAAATTCCAGAAGATTAGTCGAGCATAATTTTCCTTTCATAAATCCATGCTGACTTGGACTAAGCCTTTTACTGGTATCCAAATGCCCCATTATTACATCTTTAATGATTGACTCCAGCATCTTTCCCACCACCGAAGTCAGGCTAACTGCTCTGTAATTCCCCGTTTTCTCTCTCGCTCCTTTCTTGAAAAGTGGGATAACATTAGCTCTCCTCCAATCCAATTCAGGAACTGATCCTGAATCTATTGAACATTGGAAAATGATCACCAGTGTGTCCACTATTTCTAGAGCCACCTCCCTGAGGACCCTGGGATGCAGACCATCAGGCCCAGGGGATTTATCATCCATCAGTCCCATTATCCTACCCAATACTATTTCTCGCCTAATGATAATTTCTTTCAGGTCCTCTAACCCCTAAAGCAAGGGGAGAAACAATGAATGGTGGGCCAGAGCAACTGCTGAGCAACAGAGGGATGTTGAGCAAAAAAAAGTGCTGAAGGAACTCAACGGATCAGCCATGACACCATCATTCTGAAGAAGTTTCCGGATCCAAAACCGTGCCTGTCCATTCCCTCCACAGTTGATGCCTGACTCACTGACTTCCAGCACTGGCTTTTTTGCTCAAGATTCCGGCATCTGCAGTTTTATGTCTCCACAGAGAGACCTTTCACATACTTGTCCAAGGAGCCCTGAAGAATCATGAGTGTTTTATTGTCATGTACCAAAACAGAACAATGAAACTCTTACTTGCAACCGCACAAGAAGTTTGTAAGCACAATACTCAATAGGTAATTAAATATATAATTAAAAAGTTCAATAAATAAAAAATACAATATAGGGAAAAACAAAACAAATCCCGGTCCCGAGTACAACCAATTTGTGGAATTCCCTGCCTCAGAGGGCAGTGGAGGCCAAGTCACTGGATGGATTTAAGAGAGAGTTAGATAGAGCTCTAGGGGCTAGTGTAATCAAGGGATATGGGGAGAAGGCAGGCACGGGTTATTGATTGGGGACGATCAGCCATGATCACAAAGGACCGTAGGGCCTCCTCCTGCACCTATTTTCTATGTTTCTATGTTAACCAAAGCGGTGTGTGAATAAGGTGGTGAAAACAGCACTTGAGATATTTGCCTTATTAGCTGGGGTCTAGAGTATAAGAGCAGGGATGTTATGGTACAACTTTATAATACATTGGTCAGGCCACCACTGGATTACTGTGTACGGTTTTGGTTTTTATTGTTAGAAACGACCTGATTGCACTGAAAAGGATGCAGAGTAGATTCACCAGGATGTTTCCTGGGATCGAGTCTTTTATTTGTGAGGTTTCAGACTGGATAGGCTGAGTTTGTTTTCCTTCGAGCGGAGGAGGATGAGGGGAGACCTGGTTGATGCACATAATATTACTAGGGGTATTGATAGAGCAGATAGCAAGAAACTTTTCCCCGTAACAGAGGTATCTAAAACCAAAGGCTACAAATTAAAAATAAAGTGCAGGCGTTTTAGAGGGGATCTGAGAAAGAATAGATAATTTAAATCTGGAATACACAACCTGATTGGGATGAAGAAGGCAGACTTTCAACGTTTAAGCAACCTCTAGACAAGCTCGTGAATCACCAAGGCAGAGAAGATTGCAGACGAGACCTATAAATGTAATTAGTACAGAGAGGTGCTTGATGGCAGCATGGGCACGAAGGGCAGAATGGCCTGTTTTTGCTGCATGACGCATTGATTTGATCAAACAATATCCCAACACGATTCAGACTTGGCAGCTTCAGTGGGAAGTAAATTAGGGTTGAAAAACATCAATAAACAAAGGACCAAAATTGTACATACCGGAAATGTGCACTGGAATATTCCAGCACCATTTTGTGATAAGTCTCTGTGGTAATTCCATTATCATTACCCAAAAGATTAGCGAGCTCAGCTCCTTCCTCATCATTGGTAACTCCTATAATATAAGGAATTTTCATGTAGTTTCCCTTTAGAAGTGACTCCCAAGGTTGCTCCTGTAAGAAGACACCATCGATGACGGGAGCATACTTTATTCCATATTTTGATCCAGGCACTGGGGCATCAAGAAGAGATTCCACTGGTTTTGTTCGGAGGCAGTCCACCATCTTTTCATTATTATCAGTTGGACAACCCAGCGCTTTGGCCAGTTCTTGAGTGGCAACAAGAGGGTCAGAATAATTTTCATTGCGCTTTGCCAAGGAACCAGTCACCAAAGCGTTCCCACTGCTGGAGATGGCTCTATGGAAGAGACCTCTGGTTAGGGGTGACAATAGGAGATAATTCACTGCTAACCCTCCAGCCCCATGACCGAATAATGTAACACAGGTCGGATCTCCTCCAAAGCTCTGGATGTTGTCTCTTATCCATTGAAGCCCTTTGGACATGTCCAAGAAACCAAGGTTGCCAGGGGCATTCACATCCAGCGTGGTAAGGAAACCAAGTGGTCCAAGGCGGTAGTTGAACTCCACCACCACAACCTGAAAAGTTCAATTAATTGAATCAAATCAAAATACTGTCTGATCAAACCCATAAATAGCAATTGGCGATTGCACAGATTTTTTTTTTACTATTCTGAAGAAGAAACACGTACCAAGGTCACTGTGAATGAGGGTGGAACAGAAGGTGCTGGAGTAACTCAGCTAGTCAGGTTGCTTCTCTGGAGGACATGGACAGGCGACGTTTTGGGTCGGGACGCTCCTCCAGGCTGCAGAGTTACTCCAGCACTTTGTGTTCGGTGCAAGATTCCAGCATCTGCATTTCCTTGAGTCTCCACATGAGGGATCTGAATAAGTTGCAGTCTTTTAATGTATTTTCTAATTCTAACATCCATGCCTGTCAGGATGTAATAAAAAGGAACTGCTGATGCTGGTTTATACCAAAAGCAGAAAGAAAATGCTGGTGTAACTCAGCAGTCAACAAAATAGAGAGAGTACAGAGGAGATTTACTAGAATGTTGCCAGGGTTCCAGCAACTATGTTACAGAGAAAGGTTGAACAAGTTAGGTCTTTATTCTTTGGAGCGCAGAAGGTTAAGGGGGGACTTGATTGAGGTCTTTAAAATGATGAAAGGGATAGACAGAGTTGACGTGGATACGTTTTTCCCATTGAGGGTAGGGAAGATTCAAACATGAGGGCATGATATGAGAATTAAGGGACAGAAGTTTAGGGGTACCTCAGGGATCTGTGTTGAGTCCACTGTTGTTTGTCATATACATCAATGATCTGGATGATGGGGTGGAAAATTGGATAAGTAAGTATGCAGATGATACTAAGATAGGTGGTATTGTGGATAATGAAGTAGATTCTCAAAGTCTACAGAGAGATTTGGGCCATTTGGAAAAGTGGGCTGAAAGATGGCAGATGGAGTTTAATGCTGATAAGTGTGAAGTGCTACATCTTGGCAGGACAAATCAAAATAGGACGTACATGGTAAATGGTAGGGAATTGAGGAATGCTGTGGAACAGAGGGATCTAGGAATAACTGTGCATAGTTCCCTGAAGGTGGAATCGCATGTAGATAGGGTGGTAAAGAAAGCCTTTGGTGTGCTGGCCTTTATAAATCAGAGCATTGAATATAGGAGTAGGGAAGTAATGTTAACATTGTACAAGGCATTGGTAAGACCAATTCTGGAGTAAGGTGTACAATTTTGGTCGCCTAGTCATAGGAAGGATGTCAACAAAATAGAGAGAGTACAGAGGAGATTTACTAGAATGTTGCCAGGGTTCCAGCAACTATGTTACAGAGAAAGGTTGAACAAGTTAGGTCTTTATTCTTTGGAGCGCAGAAGGTTAAGGGGGGACTTGATTGAGGTCTTTAAAATGATGAAAGGGATAGACAGAGTTGACGTGGATAAGCTTTTCCCATTGAGGGTAAGGAAGATTCAAACAAGAGGACATGACATGAGAATTAAGGGATAGAAGTTTAGGGGTAACGTGAGGGGGAACTTCTTTACTCAGAGGGTGGTGGCTGTGTGGAATGAGCCTCCAGCAGAGGTGGTGGAGGCAGGATCGATTTTAACATTTAAAAGTAAAGTGGATAGGTATATAGACGTGAAGGGAATGGAGGGGTATGGTCTGAGTGCAGGTAGATGAGACTAGGGAAAACAAATGATCGGCACGGACTGGAAGGGCCGAGAGGGCCTGTCTCCGTGCTGTAATTGTTATATGGTTATATGGTTATATGGGTAACGTGAGGGGAAACTTCTTTACTCAGAGGGTGGTGGCTATGTGGAATGAGCTTCCAGCAGAAGTGGTGGAGGCAGGATCGATTTTAACATTTAAAAGTAAAGTGGATAGGTATATGGACGTGAAGGGAATGGAGGGGTATGGTCTGAGTGCAGGTAGATGGGACTAGGGGAAAACAAATGGTCGGCACGGACTGGAAGGGCCGAGAGGGCCTGTTTCCGTGCTGTAATTGTTATATGGTTATATGGTTATATGGGTCAGGCAGCATCTCTGGAGAGTCTATCAATGGTTATCAGGAACTTTGCTCACTGTGAATTACTTTTCATGTGATTTATTGCTGAGCTTTAATATATTTGACCTGAACTGAACCTCTACTCCTGCTGTCTTTGACACTAACACAAAGAAAATCTGTTCATGAGCGAATAAAATCTGAACAAAATAAGATGCTCTATATTGTTATAAAACAATAACCTCTTTGAACTCTGTTACAGATGGTTCCAACAGGAGGCAAAGCTTCTAGTTTGACATACAAATTGATTTGTGGGAGTGATACCGCATCATACTTTGTCATGCCAGGTGTGGGGGCCCATCAAACACAAAAGTGTGAGGAATGAACAACTCTGTTGGCTACGGTAAAGATAGTTGTGGACATAAATGCAGCATTCATATTGTAAAGTGTAGGGCTGGCAATTTACGCCTGTAAATCTTTCCACTACTTTTAACCGCGGTTCTCCAAAGGGATCAACAGTGTTTCTGTATCATCAACCTTATTTTGGAGACAAGTGAAAAGATACAATAATAATATTAATGTCATCTTACCATACTGGTGGACCCAGTCAGCATGACTTGTGTCCCATGCATTTACATTGTATTAGGGCGGCACAGTGACGCCATTGGTGGATCTGCTGCCTCGTACCACCAGAGACCTGGGCTAGATCCTGACTTTAGGTGTCTGTGTGGAGTTTGCATGTCCTCCCTGCTACCTCATGGGTTTCTTCCGGGTGCTCCAGTTTCCTCCCACATCCCAAAATGTGCAGACTTGTAGATTAATTGGCCTCTGTAAAGTTCAGTTTAGTTCATTGCCATGTGTACTGAGGTACGGTGAAAATCTTTGGTTGCGTGCTATCCAGTTAGCTGATTGACAATACATGATTATAATTGAGCCATTTACAGTGTATAGATACATGATAAGGGAATAAGTACAATTCTATGATAAGGGAATTAGTACAAGGCAAAGCCAGCAAAGTCCAAACAATTATAGTCCAAGGTGGTGTGTAGCGAGTGCATGAGAAAGCGGGATAACAGAGAACTAGTGCAAATATATGATCAATGGTTGACATGGACTCGATGGGCTGAAGGACCTGTTTCCATGTTGTATTTCTAAACTAAACTAAATGAGAAATAAATGTGCATAGAAGCATTAACATGGTATTAAGAATATTTCCAACCTTGATCAAGACTAGTCCAAGGAAACGAGCCTCTCTTTGTCATACATTCATGTACTGATGAACACTTGCCTGTCCATATGCAGCAAGATTCTTCATGTCATACGCTCCAGCTGCTCCACATCGCAGCGAACCATGGTGAATGTAAACCATCACTGGGAGAGATGGAGAACTATTGTTTGTCTGTCAACATAAATTAATAATTTTAATAATAAAACCTGCAGTGCAAATAACCAGCTACCTGAATTCAACACAAATGATAACAAACAATTTCAGCAATCATAAATTATTCAAATTTTTAAGATGAAAACTTTCCACATCTTCAAAAAGAATTAAACAAACTTGATAATTGAGTTTCATTCTTGGTTTCTGTTTGATAAATAGATAAATCTTGTTCTTTTGAATTTCAGATCAAAACGAAGTCACGTATTTTTGTCATGGGAAGTAATTAATGATGGTTTCTTGGAAGGGTCTCTAATGCTTTTGGCACATTGTGTACATCAGTCAGAGTATTGAGTATAGAAGTTGGGAGGTAATTTTCGGTTATATAAGACGTTGGTTAGGCCGCTCTAAATTGTGTTCTGTTCTGGGCACCATGTTATAGGAAAGATGATGTCAAGCTGGAAAGGGTGCAGTGAAGATTTGCGAGGATGTTGCCAGGACTGGAGGGCCTGAGCTATCGAGAGATGTTGAGCAGGCTAGGATTCTATTCCTTGGAGAGCAGGAGGATGTGGGGATATGGGCCAAATGCAGGCAGGTGGGACTGGTCTAGATGGGACATATTGGCCGGTGTGGGCCAAAGGGCCTGTTCTCACGCTGCAAGACTTTATGACTCTTTGACTAGAGACAGAGAAGTAAGGTAACTGGCAAAATGAATTATTGTTACACAGTTTGCAACGAATTTCAGCACTTTGTGTTTTACTCAAGATTCCAGCAACAGTAGTTTCCTGTGTCTGCAGTATACTGGTAACATCAGGTTGAAATGTTTTGAAATTGTGGAGTTGAAATAAATGATCACTGATCAATGTCACAGTGACCTTTCTTCTTTGCCTTTCCCCTGAGTTAACTTTATCCTTACATTTCCTGTTTTGAAAATCTCAACATTAATAAGGTGCCTTACTTCACTTCAGGACACCCTAAATGTAACAGCCAACAAGTACTGTCGTCCCTGTGATACAGTATAAAATATGGTAATTAATTTGTGTGCAATAGCAATAAGATGATGATAACCAGATTGTTTTGTCATGTCAGATAGGGCATAAATGCTGACGAGGACATTGGGAGAATTCTTTGAAATGGGATATTTTGCTCCCACATGAGGGTTAGAGTGGGGGTTAAATGTGGGCTTTGATTGAATTCCGCTTCGCCACTGTGCCACCCCTGTTCTACATTTTGCAGTGGAATGTCAGCTTAAATTACGTGCTCAGATCTCTGCAGTGGGGTTTGAACTTTAGCTGTCTGACTCGGAGACAAAACCGTTGTCACCCTTGATCTATGAGTAACATCCAGCAAAGCTCCCACTGACAATATAGGTTAAGATTTCCTGGGGTGGGAAATTGTGGTGCTTGGAGAAGCAAAATCACAGATTTACATCTCAGTGAGAAACGTTGATTCCGCTGTGGAGGTTTATGTAAAATTCAATTGTGTATTGTGTTATTTGTATTCGTATGGCTGTATGGTAACTCAAATTTCACTATACCAATTGGTGCATGTGACAATAAATGTGAACTTGAAGTTGAATTCAATAGTCATTCCATAATGTTCCTAAAGACAATTGGAGATAAAATGTAAGGCAAAAGGAATTGTTGAGTCATTTCTTACCCTGATTGGTGCATAGACATTTAGGTAGAGGCAGTCTTCACTTGTGTGGTTGATTCCTTCTGGTAGCTCAGTGAGAGACTGAGGGCAGGCAGCTCTTAGATGTGTTGCATCCAGTGTTCCACTCCATGAGCTGGCATCCTTTGGGGGCTAACACACGAAAGACCATGATGAAAAGTAGAAACCTCACAAAACCTCACCAATGTTAGTATCTGACGGGATAGAAGCAATGGAGTTTGGAATGAGCTGGACAGGAGGCTGGATCGGAGGGCATTGCAATGACTGACTCAGGATGACGCCAAAGCATTGAAGTGGGTTTCAAACGTAGGTGGCTGTGGTAGTGTCAGGGATGGGTGAGATTATAAGATGACAAAAACGAGATGACTTTTGTGATATCTGAGTTTGGAAGTTCAGATTGGTATTGATAAGGAGACTGGGAAAGATCTGGGAGTACAAGTGCATGATTCCCTGAAAGTGTTGGATGGACATGTGGACAGTGTAGTGAAAAAGGCATTTGCCATGCTTGCCGTCATTAAGAAGGATATTGAGTACAAACGTTGGAACATCAGGACGCAGCTGTACATCAAACACATCTGTGCAGCTAATACATTGGTGAGATCACACTTGGAGAACTCTATGCATTTCTGGTAGCACAACTATAGATAGGATGTCTTTAAAGCTAGAAAGAGTGCCGAAGAGATTCTCCAGGGTGTAATAAGGAACTGCAGATGCTGGTTTAAACTGAAGATAGACACTAAAAGCTGGAGTAACTCAGTGGGACAGGCAGCACCTCTGGAGAGAAGGAACGGGTGACGTTTCGGGTCGGAAGAAGGGTCTCGTCCCGCTGAGTTACTCCAGCATTTTGTGTCTATCTTCACCAGGGTGTGACCAGAATTTGCAGGCTTGAATTATAGAGAGGTTGAATAGGCAGGGAGTTTCTCCTTTGGATGTAGGAGGCAGAGGGTGACCTTATTGATATATACAAGATCACAAGGGGCATGGATAAAGCGAACACTCAAAGTTGGTTTTTTTCCTAGATGGAGAATTCTAAAACTAGAGGGCATTAGCTTGAGGAGAGAGGGGAGAGATTTAAGGGGGACCTCAGAGGCAAACTTGTCACTCAGAGGGTGGTCCGTATCTGGATGAGCTGCCAGAGAAATGGATACAATTATGATAGTTAGAAGATAGTTGGACACATATATGGAAATGGAGGGTTTGGAGGGATAAGGGCCACATGCAGGTGAATGGGATTGGCACAGTATGGTCGGCATGGTCAAAGTGGGCCAAGGGGCCTGTTTCTGTGCCATAGGGCTTTGGTAGCTAATCCAGTATTTTATCATCTAACCCATCATATATTTTGCTAATTCCTACCTTAACAACACTGTCAGCACCCTTTTCCTTTAAGCTTCCGTGTCTAGAAACCCATTAAACATAACACAAAAACAGTGGAGGAAAGAACTGCAGATGCTGGTTTTAATCGAAGATAGACACAAAATGCTGGAGTAACTCAGCAGGACAGGCAGCATCTTGGAGAGAAGGAATAGGTGACATTTCGGGTCGAGACCCTTCTTCAGACTTAATTTTATGACTGAAGAAGGGTCTCAACCCGAAACGTCACCCATTCCTTCTCTCCAGAGATGCTGCCTGTCCTGCTGAGTTACTCCAGCATTTTGTGCCTATTTTATAACTCTACAAATGAGCCTGGGAACCAGTGGATTCAGCTGCAACTCTACGTCGCTTTTAGTAAAGAGGTGCAGATTGTTATCAAACAAAGAATGCCAGGAAACATTACGATAGGTGACCAAAAGCTTGATCAAACAAGTTAGAAACATAGAAACATAGAAACATTGGTTACTTTCAAGGGAAATCCTAAGGAAAGAGAAAGCTAGCGAAACAGGTAGATTTAGGGAGTATATTCTAAGACCAGCAAGGTACCAGCAGCTGAAGGCAACACTGCCAATAATGAAGGGACTAAGGAGAAGTGGAAAACCTTTATGGAGACAGGGAGACGAAAATAGTGGAAAGAGTTGAAATATGGTTGGGATGCAGAAGGTGGAAGTCTTTTTATGATGATGAATTTTTAGTTTTTAAGAGAATAGATGTCATAATTCAGAAGAAAGCTATCAACTAATCAATAAGGAAATGCAAAGAAAGTTCAAATAGACAACGATATGGAGACCAGACCAGTTAGACAGACCTCAAGTCTATTACCCAGAAGCAGGTTTCCAATGATTTCTTGAAGCATTCTTGATAAGTTGAAGCATTCTTGACTTGAAGCATGTGTGGGGATCGCTGGTCGGCGCCGACTCGGTGAGCCGAAGGGCCTGTTTCTGCACTGTTTCCCTAAACTAAAGTAATATAAAACCCTTGGCTTATTGGTTTGTACAGCATAGATACATGTCTGATTTACGACATGGAGTCAAACCATTTGATCATGTAAATTCTATGTAATATTTATGCTTCACATAATACCATACTTTGTCAACCTTCCAGTATGCTCTTTTATTTCTTTCCTTCTTCTATACTGTACTTATCCAGCATTCCTTTAAATGCATCAAAGCATTTTAACCAACATCTTCGGGTTGAGTTGAATTACGCAGTCTCTCTGCTTTTTGTAAAGGGAATTTTTCCCCACATATATTATTAGTGAGTAACTGTCTTATACTTAAGCCCTGTAACTTTGCTGTCCTTGTGCTGAGCTGAAAAACCCAGAAAATAGTTACTCATCCGCTGCTGATGTTTTGAAGATAAACATTTGATGATCATACTGATGGATTTTCTGACTGATTTTCTCTCTCTTCCAGCATTAGGCCCATATATAGTTTGTTGCAGGACATACTTATGGAAATCCAGTTTCTTCAGACTATCTTTTCTAATTCTCAACGGAATGATGAAGTCTGCAATGTCCTTGCCTAGTTCAAAGACTTACCTTGAAACGTAACTCTCCAACGGGTGGGGATGCATAAGGTATACCCAAGAAAATCTGCAGGAATCCTCCCAGGAAGTCTTCACTGATGAAACCTTAAGAAACAATGAGAACCACTGTAAATATCTATTGTAATTACTTGTCAATAGCAATGTGCATGAGAAAAACGGAGCTATCATTTGCTCAATAACGTCAAATAGATCTCTTGAATTACCTGAGAATTCTGTTGGAGTCAGTCTTAATTCAGTAGATAACACTCTTGGCCCTGTCTAAAATTTGTGGGCATAAATTCTGCTTCAAAGGTTATCTAGGGTGTGCTGCACTATCAGATAGTGTTTTTTTAATAAGATGTTAAACTAAATCCCTCAGGTGTTTACTTTAGTAGGTACACAAAAGGCTGGAGAAACTCAACGGGTGCAGCAGCATCTAAGGATCGAAGGAGATAGGCGACGTTTCGGGTCGAGACCCTTCTTCAGACTGAAGAAGGGTCTCGACCCAAAATGTCGCCTATCTCCTTCGCTCCTTAGATGCTGCTGCACCCACTGAGTTTCTCCAGCCTTTTGTGTACCCTCGATTCACCAGCAGTTCCTTCTTTAACACAACTGTTTACTTTAGTATGTAGCCACAATGACATGACAAGTGTTCCTATCTTGTGCAGGCCACAGACGGGTTGACCGGAACTTCAGCATGATTTCAGTTGTCCTTCGTCTCCGGGATTTGATTTAATATAAGACAGAATATAATATAAAACAGAACACTGCGGAGGCCAAGTCAATGGATATTTTTAAGGTAGCGATAGATAGATTCTTGATCAGTATGTCAGGAATTATGCGGAGAAAGCAGGAGAATGGGGTTAAGAGGGGATGATAGATCAACCATGTTTGAATAGCGGAGTCGATGTGATGGGCCAAATGGCCTAATTCTGCTCCTACCACTTATGAACATATGAACTGGGCATTGGTTAAATGTGGCATGAAATTGAATGCATTTCATTTATGCAATAGTAGAATGTATGGCATCTAGGAATGAAAATGTAACCATAGTAGCCATAGACTTTTTAAATCATTGTAACAGAGTGCAGTCTTGGTTAAAAATATAATCTGTATGTGGTAACTTTCATATTTATTTATTTTATTTCTGAGTATGAAGAGAAAGCATGTAAAAATAGGATATTTATACCAAAACCATGTACATTTTTTTCTTTATTGATCTAGCTGCACATGAAATTAACATTTTATGTGATGAGAAACTTGGTTACATAAATCAAGCACTTGAGAGTAAAGGAATAAAATGTTAGATACATGTTGTGTAAGGACGCACAATGAAACATGTACATTTCGATGAATGTGACCTTGTAACTTAATACAAGACTGTGACTGCAGCTGAGTGAAGGTACTGTACACTGAGTGGACAGATCAAGTAATCCGCTTTGCTTTTAATCAGGGTGATTCAAGATTCATATTTCTGCAAAGTGCAACAAGAACAAAAGTTACTTCTTTCCAAGTAATTATCAAGTGTAATGTTAGGTTCCTGCACAAGAAATAACTCTTAACTTGCCTAATATGTATTTTATAAGTGGGTTCCTTTTAAATAAAACTCTCACTTGTTCAATGGGATTGGTTAACCCCCAAGACAATAGCTGATTTCAACTATTCACTAACATTTTGGGAGTTGCTATTGAAATCACTCCCTTTGCCCCACTCCCACCCAAAATATCACAGATTAAACCAGAGAGTAAAGGGCCTTGTCCCACTGACGCGACTTTTCAGTGACTGTCTTCGACCTTCAAGCTCGAGGGCACTCGCCTGAAAAACCTCGAGCTAGATGGCCGTCAGCGATGAAACCTCGAGCCGGATCGTCCGTCAACATACGCGCACATACACACTAGTAGAAACATCCTCTCCACATCCACTCTATCCAGGCCTTTAACTATTCGGAATAAAATTGTATGTGATAGAAAACGTCAGAACAATCACTGTTGGACGGTCAGATACCTCATTTGGTTCCGTTTGTCCTACTGAGGATAGATAACATCATTTAGAAAATCACAAGAGTGATGTTATGCCTGTATATGACATAGGATATTCCAAAGGTGATTGCTGCCTTTAATTTTAATCATGTCCACCCCTGTTCCTGCACCTTTTTTTCCCAGCATCTGGAAGACTCTTGTGCTAAATTGCTCATCCATACCAGATGACAAGGACAATCAATTTGTGAGAAGATAGCTGTCACTTGCGCTGCAACTTTCTCAATCCCTGGACATCCCAAATTGTTAACGGTCCATGAAATGTAATGAAATAGGAGATTATTGTAATGCTGCGTTTTGGACACAAGATGCATGTGAGAAAGGCCAGGTGATCTGTTCTTAGTTGCGGACCATGAGTCCAGATTTCCATGTTACTTCATGCATTTACGTGTTGCCCTTGTACCTTTTATTTGTCCTTGTTGTGCTGTGACAGTGGGAGCTGTTATCTCTGGAACGGTCCCATTCTGCGGTGAGATTTGGTCCTCAAGACAGTTAATATTTCTGGAGACCATCTTTGAGATCAGCTCATTCCACATTGCAAACTGCCTGTCGGGAACAAAGTTGAGAATTTAATAGGGTACACAAAAAGCTGGAGAAACTCAGCGGGTGCAGCAGCATCTAAGGAGCGAAGGAGATAGGTGACGTTTCGGGTCGAGACCCTTCTTTAATAGGTGTCCTCACAGTNATATTTGGAAAAGTACATTATAAGGAAGACATGTGGAGACTGCAGTCTTACTTTGCTCTGAGGTTTCTTCCCACTGATTCTTGAACTAGGTTCACATTCAGATCCATATAATGCTTCTCAGTGCTGTGCTCTGGCCAGATAACAGGGACTGATTCGGGATAGTTCGGGTTTCTATTGCAAATGAAAAACAGAACAAGGATTATTACAACTGCCACAATTCTAGTGTTTTATTAAAACACCGCGCGGGAGCTTGAGATGAAAGCAGAAATCCTTGAATAGAAACCACATATCTGAAAAATCATTGACATAACAAGATAACCCTTTCCCTCTCCACAGATGCTGCCTGACCTGTTGAGTATTTCCAGTATTATTAATTACAATTTTCAACAAATGCAGGTTTTTGGGTTTTTTTTTAATGACTGTGGGAGTTTGGTTATAACATTCGCTCCACATCAGCCAAATCATTGGCAATAAGTTGGTCTGGGGTCTCATCGTGGTTGTTGCATAAGTATCAGTCTTTTATCTACTGCTCATTTTTAATATCAGATGTTCAGAATTCAGATGTGGTTGGCTGGGATATTTACAGCAGGAATTATGGGGTTGTTGACACAGATGGATCTTCCTGACTTAAAAACTCTTTTTAGACGTACGTCTTGCCTGTGCCACCAGGCATGCCCTGCGCATCTGAAATATGTGAAAGCATGTCACAGTCTGGGTTAAATGGTTGATGAATCAGCCTCATTTCCACTGAGCTGCTTAAAAACGGTGCCACCTTTAATTGCTGGTAATTCTATTGGGATTCAGATTTAGCCCAGCTACTGATGGCCCACCGAGTCATCATTCGACCATTGATCACCCATTAACATCAGTTCTATGTTATTCCACTTTCTCATGCACTCGCTCCTCATTAGGGGCAATTTTACAGAGGCCAATTAACCTATCAACCTGCACGTGTTTAGCGTGTGGGAGGAAACCAGAGCACCCGATGGAACCCATGAGGTCAGGTGGAGAACGTACAAACTCCACACAGACAGCACCCGAGGTCAGGATTGAACCTGGGTCTCAAGCAGCTCTACCCACTACACTGTGATGATGCCCATTGCGCCAGTGTGCCATACGATTCTACTCACAAGAGGATTTCTAGAGTCACCATGACATTTCTAGATCATTATAAGTTGTGTGAACATTTACGTTGGATGATTTCACCAAATCATCTGAACGGGATCTGTGATTAGTGAAGTTCATATTCAACCACTTGTTAAGGTTGTGGTGCACTGCTGGAGTCAAGTCCTTCAGAGGTGCCCTAATTTGTAGGACACACACAATGCTAATCATGTGGGAACTTTACTAATTGGAATTTTCATTATCAAATGATGGAAGAAATAAATTGTTTCTTATCTGGGAGCTTTACTTTGTTATATATTGTTTGTTGAATTACATCACAACCATGGAGTCATAGTAATAAGAGGAAGCAGCTCAGGCCCATGGAGTCTGCGCAGACCATCAACCATCCGTTTACCCTAATCCTGCAGTAATTTTAGTTTTAGTTTTTAGTTTTATAGCGTGGAAACCAGGCCGCGCCAACCAGCGATCCCTGCACATTAACACTATCCTATGCACGAGGGACAATTTAACCATACACCGAGCCAATTAACCTACAGACCTGTACATCTTTGGAGTGTGGGAGGAAACCGAAGATCTCGGAGAAAACCCACGCGATCACGGGGAGAACATAGAAACTCCGTACAGACAGCACCCGTAGTCGGGATCGAATCCTGGTCTCTGGCGCTGCAAGCGCTGTAAGGCAGCAACTCTACCGCTGCGCCACCGTGCCGCCCCTCAAATCTTTTTTTGAATTTTCTCCACATTCCCATTACCTCCTCCCGAATTTTACCTCTCACTAGAAGCAATTCATATTGACCAGATATCCCAACCTTGACGCCTTTTTGGATACGGAAGGAAACCGATGCAGCCATGGGGAAATCCATGTGGTCAAGGTGAGAAAGTGCACACAGGCAGTAGTTAAGTTCAGGATCAAACCCAGGTCTCTGGCACAATCCTGCCCATGCCACCATCATCAACATCGGACAAACACCTGGTGTCATGTAATCATGATACATGATTACATTGTAATTATGTATTATCTTTTCGCTGACTGGTTAGCACGCAACAAATGCTTTTATCTGTGCATCGGTACATGTGACAATAGGTTTTCAAAAATAGTGGAGTCAGGGGATATGGGGAGAAGGCAAGAACGGGGTACTGATTGGGGATGATCAGCCATGATCATATTGAATGGTGGTGCTGGTTCGAAGAGCCAAATGGCCTCCTCCTGCACCTATTGTCTATTGTCTAAAAAACGAATCTGAACTGAACCCTCTTGCTGCCACCCCCCTATAGCTGGGTGTTTTCCATCCGTCTACATTTGCTTTGTTGACTTACCCTGTTTTTACAAAGTTGGACCAATAGTTCATCATGGCCTGGCTCAATTGCCTCTCCTGTTGGTTGTACGACTGCGGTGTGGAGAACGGTCTGCCAAAGAGATACTGGAGTTCTTCTGAGTGAAGTGCACCGATCCACTCCGGCCAGATCATGTTTGGCATTCTCGAGGGGTATGAAAACTGGTAGACATATGTCGAGCTGGCATAACTAAAAAAAGAAAATAATCTCATTTTGTTGCATTCTTCATTTTTACAACTCACGTTAAACGTGTATAAGAGCATGAGAAAATATCACTAGAACGATCAAATGCCCGTTAACGGACCATTGTTAAATGGACCATTGTGAAAAGTTATCATCCCATCATGGTTGGATGTTGTTATTTTAAAAGGATCTTAACGCCTCATCGGACTGTTGCCTTGCACAGTGGTATTTTCCCATGAGGCAAACCTTTGTTGGCCTGGCTTATACTTCCCGATTTAAAGAACTAAGAGATGATCTTAGTGAAGCATAGAGAATACATCAGGGGCTTGGCAACTTAATGCTGGGAATCCATTAACCTTGGTTGCAGAATCTAGAACTGGTGGTCAAGATCTTAGCATGAAGGGTAACCTAAAGGGTAACCTTTGAATGATGGAATCTCTCCTTATCTCAGATCTAAAAGGTAATCCATCAAGTAAACTAAAGATGGACATAAAAAGCTGGAGTAACTCAGTGGGTCAGACAGCACCTTTGCAGAAAAGGAATAGGTGATGTTTGGGTCAAGACCCTTCTTTCAACTCGAAACATCATCTATTCCTTTTCTCCAGAGATGCTGTCCGTCCCCTGAGTTACTCCGGCCTTTTGAGTCTATCTTCAGTTTAAACCAGCATCTGCAGTTCCTTCCTACAAAAGTCAACAATGGCTTACCGTTATTTACATTGAGAGTGCAACACTTACACCACAATGTGTAATGTAATTTTGAATATCTTATCTGAATGGCCTGGCCTAGTGTCGTTATCCTGACTTCCCCGTTCAGCTGAAAAGATATCCCACAATCCAATCAATTTCTTTCAATCTCCGAAAAATCAATAACTTAAATCTTTACAATTCACAGAATACAAGACTAGTTTATCCCTCTCATAAATAAACCCTTGGAATCTTAGTAAGTGGAGTAGACTCCACGGGCTGAATGGTCTAATTCTGCCCCTGGGTCTTATGGTCGAACTTGTGGAAGCCCTGCACTTCACATTAGGTCGGCACAGTGACGCAGGGTGGTTGCTGCCTTACAGCACTAGAGGCCCGGGTTTGATCCGGACTATAGATGCTGTCTGTACAAAGTTTGTATTTCTCCTCATGACTTCGTGGGTTTACTCCGGGTGCTTTGATTTCCTCCCACATTCCAAAGACTTGCAGGCTTGTGGGTTAAATGGCTTCGGTAAAATTGTCCCAGGTGTGTAGGATAGTGCTAGTGTATGGGGTGTTTGCCGGCCAGTGTGGACTCGGTGGCCTGAAGGGCCTGTTTCTGCGCTGTATCTCTAAACTAAAAACTAAATGAAGCTAAACATCCTTCTGTGTCAAAACCCACACTGCAGCACTCAGAGGTATACACTGTAAACCGCATGCACACAGTTTCAGCAACATTGTTCTCCCTTTTAGTCTCCCTTCTAGATACAATGGTTAATGTTATACTGTCCTTAAAGCACAACTAGTTCACACAGAGATCAACAAGAAAGTGGAATTCTCCACTCATAAGATGCTTGAGGGCGAAGTAAAAATCAAAGAATAAGATGATTGAAATAATCAATAATATGATGAGATGAAGCAATTGGGTGAAGGCTTGTGTGATCATTAACACCACCCCAGCTGTTCTACTGTAGAATTTGATATACTGTAATCCCATTATTGGAGCTTGCATTTTAAAACATTTTTAATGTGATAAAAACATTCCAAGTGCATACTACTTTGTCAAAGATGGAGACATTAGAACAGGACGCCATAAGAGCTGCCCAAGAAGTTTGTTTTAAGAACTAGGTTAAAGGCTGTGAGTGAGCAGAAAGCTTGACGGAGGAGTTCAGGACTTGGGACATAAGCAATGGGAACAGGTGTATCCAAACCACTCTCAAGTTTGTTCTGCCAAGAGTAACATTGTAGTTGATTTTCCATCTCAATTCATAGAAAGGGAAAAGTTAGTTTGTGGGTGAAGAGATGAAGGAAGTCAAGAGCGTGCAAGTGGCCATAACTAGAATATTCAAGAGTATTTAATTGTCATCTGCACATGGCGCAGAACAATGACATTCTTACTTGTTGCAATTTTGCAGGCACATTGTATGTGACAACACAACAAATTATCAGAACATTCCATTAGGTGGGATGCTCAACAGACCCAGGTATTCAACTCCTGAAGACAACCCAGAAAGACAGATGGTGGACATTTTGAACACCCCCCACCTTCTAAAGTGTCAACTGAGGCAAACAAAATTATGACTAATAGAGTTTTGCTAATTCTGGGCATCAGGTGATATTGAGTAGGAGAATGAGCAGAGATGCAGATCCAAATGATAATGAATGATGGGGCGGCATCAGAGGCAGGACTCTTAACATAGAATGTAAAACAGTACAGCACAGCCCTTCGGCCCACACTGTTTGATGTCAAGTTAAACTGATCCCATCTACCTGTACATGATCAATATCCCCTTATCCCCTGCATTTCCATGTGTCTATGCAAAAGTAATTTAAACTCCACTATCGTATATTTGTCTCCACCACCACCCCTGGCAGAGCATTCTAGGCCCCCACCACACCGAGTAAAAAACTTGCACTGCACATCTCTATTAAACTTACCCCTCTCTCACATTATAGTTATGCCCTTTAGTGTTGGACATTTCCCACACTGGGGGAAAGGATTAACTCTTCCTTAGTTTCTGTTTCTATCACATTAATAAACCACTCACTAATCACAATACAAGTATTTGACCCAATGTAGAAGAGTTGGGTAGCCTTTGTTAAATCGATAATGTGTTGAGAAAAAGTTTTTGAAGAAACAACTCAAATCAGGTAAGGTTAACTTGTTTAAGAAAGAACTGCAGATGCTGGAAAAATCGAAGGTAGACAAAAATGCTGGAGAAACTCAGCGGGTGAGGCAGCATCTATGGAGTGAAGGAATAGGCGACGTTTTGGGTCGAGACCTTTCTTCAGACTGTTAACTTTGTACTTTCCCTCTTAATCATCTGGCTAGAGGATGTCCATAGCTGATGGAGCATACAAATTAGGTGATTCAAACCTCTTACATCAGTCATCAGGCTCCTCACCTGGCCATCATTGCATGCTTCTGAGCAGATCCAAATGCAGGAGCACAAAATTCCATATCAGTATACAGTTGTGACAACCCCTGCCTTCTGGAAAACTGTGATGGATTCTTCCAGTCAGTGTACTCGAAAATAACTGACTCCATTGCATCCGCACCTAAAGAACCTGTAACACATGTAACAAAATATCTTGCATTTACGTTGCATCTTTAATACAGTAATGTGTCCCAAGGTCAAACAAATATTTTTTCAAAATGCACTTTAGAGCAGAAATGCTACAGTAGAGGAGAGATTTTGGGGAAAAAAAAATCCATTCCCTAATGTCCTACCCGCCAAAAGCAGTAGCAGCTAATGGTTCTGTGATTAGGTAGAAACAAAGAACTTCAGATGCTTGTTTATAAAAAAAAGACCCTAAGTGCTGGAATAACTCAGTGGGTCAGGCAGCATCTTTGGAGAATGTGAACAGAGTCATAGAGTCTTATAGTGTCGGCCCAATTTGCCCACACTGGCCATATGTCCCATCTACACTAGTCCCACCTGCCTGCATTTGGCCCATATCCCTCTAAACCTGTCCTATCCATGTACTTGTCTAAATGTTTCTTAAAGTTTCAAATAAGTGACCTTTCAAAGGGTCCAGACCCGAACGTCATCTATCCATGTTCTACAGAGATGCTGCCTGACCCACTGAGTTAAACTGGCACTTTGTATCTTTGGTTGTATGATTATAAATGGAGATGGCCGTGATTCCCGAGTTGAAGGTCTCACAGATATCTCAGAGGGTTGTAGAACTGGTGAGTAATATATAGAGAGAGACAAACTATGAAGGTCAGGAGATGTGGGGGTTCAGTATTGATGTGGATAGAGAACTGGCTGGCAGACAGGAAGCAAAGGGTAGGAGTAAACGGGTCCTTTTCAGAATGGCAGGCAGTGACTAGTGGGGTACCGCAAGGCTCAGTGCTGGGACCCCAGCTATTTACAATATATATTCATGATTTGGACGAGGGAATTGAATGCAACATCTCCAAGTTTGCGGATGACACGAAGCTGGGGGGCAGTGTTAGCTGTGAGGAGGATGCTAGGAGGCTGCAAGGTGACTTGGATAGACTGGGTGAGTGGGAAAATGCATGGCAGATGCAGTATAATGTGGATAAATGTGAGGTTATCCACTTTGGTGGCAAAAACAGGAGGGTAGACTATTATCTGAATGGTGGCAAATTAGGAAAAGGGGAGATGCAACGAGACCTGGGTGTCATGGTACACCAATCATTGAAAGTAGGCATGCAGGTGCAGCAGGCAGTGAAAAAAGCAAATGGTATGTTAGCATTCATAGCGAAAGGATTTGAGTATAGGAGCAGGGAGGTTCTACTGCAGTTGTACAGGGTTTTGGTGAGACGACACCTGGAGTATTGCGTACAGTTTTGGTCTCCAAATCGGAGGAAAGACATTCTTGCCATAGAGGGGGTACAGAGAAGGTTCACCAGACTGATTCCTGGGATGTCAGGACTTTCATATGAGGAAAGACTGGATAGACTTGGTTTGTACTCGCTAGAATTTAGAAGACTGAGGGGGGATCTTATAGAAACTTACAAAATTCTTAAGGGGTTGGATAGGCTAGATGCAGGCAGATTGTTCCCGATGATGGGGAGGTCAGAACAAGCGTTCACAGTCTAAGGCTAAGGGGGAATTCCTTTAGGACCGAGATGAGGAAAACATTTTTCACACAGAGAGTGGTGAGTCTCTGGAATTCTCTGCCACAAAAGGTAGTTGAGGCCAGTTCATTGGCTATATTTAAGAGGGAGTTAGATGTGGCCCTTGTGGCTAAAGGGATCAGGGGGTATGGAGAGAAGGCAGGCACAGGATACTGAGTTGGATGATCAGCCATGATCATATTGAATGGCAGTGCAAGCTCGAAGGGCCGAATGGCCTGCTCCTGCACCTATTTTCTATGTTTCTATGTTTCTATGTATGAATACATTTTTTTTCCAGGTAATGCTCAACCAAGCCAACAAATGCAAGAATGCAACTTTATTCTAGTTTTTTTGCAGCAACCTCCAGATGAGCTCAAGATTATGGAGGCTGCAAGGTGGGAGGCAGGGGTAATGGGTCTTTCAATAAGATAACACCACAACATTAAATCCTTCTGCAACTCTTCAAGTTGCTACTGGATTGGTTTATAATGATGCATACTGCAAAATGGATTTCTAATCTTACTTTTGACTAATTATCTTCATTGCTTCATCCAGGGAGTTGAAACATAGTTGCAGGGAGTGAAACTGAAGGAAAAACTGATTGAACTGAAGTGAGTGTTTGTAACCAGCATGATATTCTAATTTTGAACCACGTCATACTCGCAATGAATAGACTTCTGTCCAATTGTGGAGCAGCAAATGCATCTTGGAAAAGGGCCTCAATAAATTATCCCAAAGCGGTCCCAATTCTGTGCCTTCTAACAGCGTTATCTCACCAAAAGCAATCTATTGTTTCCTCGTTCTTTCAGCATTCCAATATCAGAGATTTTTAGATATTAAGTGACTCTTCTTATTAGGAGTAGGTTCTGATTGCTTATTAAACACTACACTTGGGCAACCTCTTAAGCCCGAGAACCCCTTTGCCCTTGAATGTAGTTGTTTCATTGCTATCACAAGTTGTACAAATGAACCTCTAAACCTTCAAATACTCACCTACACCCTTTTCTACTGCTGTTCGGAATTTAGCTTGACTAATTCCAAAGGGGATATTCACTCCAGGGAACCAGGCAGACACGAACATATGGGCATCACCACTATTGCAACCCAGCAAATAGTCAATATCTTTACTGTTTTCAAACAGCATCTCTGGCTCAGCAGGGAGGAATTCACCTGTAATCAAAATGATGTGCATCAATGTCTTCAAGAGTCAAGGGTGTTTTATTATATATATATATATATATATATATATATATATATATATATATACACACACACATAAAAACAAACAACAATAATAGTGCAAAAAGACAAAACCAATGCCCCCAAATCTATGTAGTTCAGAGCTTCTTTGTCTTCAGACAAAAGGTCAAAAATATAGAAAACAGAAAAATTCACTGCACCAACAAACATATTAGTTTTGTGGTTTGCAGATTTGAGATAGAAACTATTTTTTCTGGGTACACAAACAAATCCCAAATGTCATTTGGGTAACTATGTTGCAGAAAGAACATCTTGCATAGCTGTGGATTATTCCCATCTATCTGAGAGATTGTTTGGGAATTATACTCCTCCAACAGTGCAGCATTCCCTCAGCAATACTCCAGTGCATCATTTTAGATTTTGTTCCCTGGAATATTTAGTGAGACAATGAGGTCTGCGGTGCTTCTGGCTGCGGCACGAACTTTAAATCTCGACCGCCGGCCTGCGGCCTACACCAACTTGAAAGCCGCGGTCTCCGGTGGGGAGGTACCGATTCAGGACTTACCTGGACTTTTTACCTTGTCTTCACATCTGGATGCCCGCAGTGACGGCTGCAGAGGATAGAGGTCCCGACCACGGGGGAAAATGGAGGAGGACTGGCCAATTTTTGTGCCTTCCACCACAGTGATGAATGCTGTGGTGGATGTTTGTGTTACATTTTTATTGTGTATTTGTGTGTTCTTTATCATTGTACCGCTGCTGGCAAATTCATTTCACTTGCACTTTATGTGCAATGTGACGAATAAAACCATATTGTATGTTAACCCACAACCTTTGAGACAGAGGCAGCTGAGGCATAATTGACACCTGAGATTTCAGTGCAAAAGGTAAAAGAAGAAATTTCAATGGATTTCATACAGGTTAGTTTAGTTTTTTACGCCAACCAATGATCACCTGTACTCTAGTTCTATGCCACACACTAGGATCAATTTACAGAAGCCAATTAATATACAAACATTCATGTCTTTGGGAATGTGGGAGGAAACCAGAGCACCCAGAGAAAACCCTGCGCTACTAACTCCGTACAGAGAGCTCCCGAGGTCAGGATCGATCCCAGGTCTCTGGCATTGTAAGGTAGCAACTCTCTCGCTGTGCCACCGCGCCGCCCATATGTTGGTCCACTGAGAATATTTATTAGGATTCTCCATTGCTAGGTTGATTTAGAATATCATAACTTGCCTTTCTTGCTTCCCCTTCCTTCACCAATGTACCGATTGAGAAGTTAGCCAATGAAAATAGAAAATCACATCTAAGTTTGTAATTTAATACAAGGTGGGCAACAGAAATTGGAATAAAAATACTGTTCGGTTAACTGTTTGACAAGGTCAAGATCTCCCCATCCATAGTTCATGTACCATAAGGTGGCCCAGTGGCGCAGAAGTAGAGTTGCTGCCTTCCAGCGCCACAGACCCAGGTTCAATCTTGATTACGGGTGCTGCCTGTACTGAGTTTGTGGGTTCTTCCTGTGACCGCGTGGGTTTTCTCTGGGTGCTCCGGTTTTCTCCCACATTCCAAAGATGCGCATGTTTGTAGGTTAATTGTCTTCTGTAAATTGTAAATTGCCCCTAGTGTGTAGGATATCGCTAGTGTACAGGGTGATCGCTGGTCAGTGCGGACTCGCTGGGCCGAAGTATCTCTTAACAGGGGAGGGGGAGGAGCAAGAAGTGGCAGAGGTATAGTGAAGATTGAGTTGAAGGTAGAAAGTGAGAGTGCAGAATGTAGAAGGGGAACCTGAGCATCAGTGTGAAGTGGACAAGAAGAAGAGTTGTGAAGATGATTTTGGAGAAAGGGCAAATAAATGCCAGTGTGTGCTGAATCTCATTGCTGCACACTACTAGACTGATGTACAAAGATGCCCTAATATGTCTCATCCAATCATTTGTACATTTATAGGACAATGTTGATTTTTTTTTACAATTGATATATTTGATTCTAGACTCTTATAAAAACCCCAATTAACCTAGGTTTGTTTTTTTCTCTCATTTTGAGTGGATATGGGTGGATACAGTGACAATACAATCATATGGGATAGTCTGAATGGCACAGTTGGTCTTACTCAGTCTGATGTAACAATACAGTACATAGTTTAGCCCAAAGAAGATTGAGAAACACTGTTTGGGGAAATCAGGGACAGCAACTCAAGCAAACTCGCAGCTTAATTTAACATATTATTTGCACCAATCCACTGTACAAGATGGCCAATCTCAATGTAGATTGGTTTAGTCAAAGCTAAATTAAAAATCCTTGGATTAAATGGACCAACACAAAGTGATGAGCTAAACAATAAAATAAAACAAGATAAAGAGTAGACTGCAAAATCGCCACATTATAACAACAGTTTAACAAAGGAATTACTTGCAATTATATAGCACCTTTTGTGTCTGTAAGCCCTTTTGAAAAATATACTGTCGTGTACTGTAAGGAAATGTGGTAACCGATTTTCACACAGCAAGCTCTTGCAAACAGCAACAACATATTTGTTTTAATTGTAGGTTTGGAAATAAATATTTGCCATAACATCAAGGAACATTCCACTGTTCTTTAAATATAGTTCATCAGAAATGATCCCAGTTTAGCATGTTATGTACAAGATACACTTTCAACAGTCCATCATCCCTTCAGTACCAGAGAATTTAAGTCTTTGGAACAAGGCTAGAGCTCCGAAACTATGTGTTTGAGTTAAGATCGCAATCAACGTGACATGGATCCACATTTGATTATGATTCCTGTGCATAAGGTTTGTAGGCCAATGGCACTAAATCTGTATGCCTCCAGCATTAATCTGCCCCTGAATGTTCCTTGATTTCTTCGATACATTCGCTATTCTTATTTTTTGGTATGAAAATAATTACCATCTATTGTCGGGACAAACGGAAGAAAAAATATCAACTCTTTGTTAAGTAACTCTATCAGTCGAATGGCCAACACGATATCTTTAGCAGGCACCTGCCTGAGGCAAAACATCATTGCAGCACTGTCTTCCCATGGGCATCCCACAGACTGGGCAACTCTACGTGCAGCTCGGAGCGGGTTTCGATTCACAGCCCAAATTGCCCGGGCATCACCACTCTGCGAAATGGCACGTCTGCAGAGGAAACAATAGACAATAGACAATAGGTGCAGGAGTAGGCCATTTGGCTCTTCGAGCCAGCACCGCCATTCAATGTGATCATGGCTGATCATCCCCGATCAGTACCCCGTTCCTTCCTTCTCCCCATATCCTCTGACTCTGCTATTTTTAAGAGCCCCATCTAGCTCTCTCTTGAAAGCATCCAGAGAACCTGCCTCCACCGCCCTCTGAAGCAGAGAATTCCACTGACTCACCACTCTCTGTGAGAAAAAGTGTTTCCTCGTCTCCGTTCTAAATGGCTTACTCCTTATTCTTAAACTGTGGCTCCTGGTTCTGGATTCCCCCAACATTAAGAACATGTTTCCTGCCACTAGCGTGTCCAAGCCCTTAACAATCTTGATGAAACTGAAACTGAAACAGAACGAGGGGAGTGGTAGGAGATGGGGTGCAAGATGGGAAGTGGAATGACACGAAAGAAAATTCGCACCCAGCCCAAGGACCACGCAGAGATGGTCTTTATTTTCTTCACTTTTCTAAGATCTCCATGGATGCCGTGGTTGTTTTTGCAGCTCCAAGCTTCCTAGGGCAGTACGGTGGTGCAGCAGTAGAGTTGCTGCCTTACAGCGCCAGAGACCCAGGTTCGATCCTGACTATGGATGCTGTCTGTACGGAGATTGTACATTCTCCCTGTGACCTTCGTGGGTTTTCTCCGGGTGCTGCAATTTCCTCCCACGCCCCAAAGACATACAGGTTTGGAGGTTAATTGGCTTCGGTAAAATTGTAAATTTTCCCTAGTGTGGCGGGATCGCTGATCGGCGCATCCTGTTGTGGACGAATAACATGGAGCAGACTGCCCTGCCTGGCCCCAGACACCAGGAGAGTGGTCTGAGAAATCAGTGAATGCAACACTGTCAACTGACTTTGGCATGTACCCAACAGTTGCTGGAGAGTAGGAGCAGGAAGGTTCAAAGTCCCAAAAATCTTGAAGATCAGAAGAAAGTAAATGCTGACTTAGTTCAGTTTAGGAATAGAGTGCGGAAACAGGCCCATTGGCCCACAGAGTCCGCGCCGAGCAGCGATCCCCGCACATCAACACTATCGGCACAGCTGTGGAATTGTTGCCTTACAGCGCTTGCAACGTCGGAAACCCAGGTTCAATCCCGACCATGGGCGCTGTCTGTACGGAGTTTGTACCTTCTCCCCGTGACCGTGTGGGTTTTCTCAGAGATCTTTGGTTTCCTCCCACACTCCACAGACGTCAGGTTTGCAGGTTAATTGGCTTGGTGTATTAGGTATATTACAAAACTTACCTTCAGCGGCGCTGCAGTTCTGCCACTGTCCGTGTGCGCGACTTTGGCGCCTTTGAGAGGGGGGGCGGGTTTAAAAATGCGGTTTTCTCCAGACTACTCAAATCGATTTTTCGCAAGGTGTTTAGTTGCTGAAGAGAAATCGCTCCGACATTTGTTTTATGAAGTTATTTTTAAACTACGCTGGATAATGTATTAGCAGGAGTAAATTAAAAATCATCTTGTAAAGCCATGAACGGCGACAACGGGACGGATCTCACATTGAGGACAAGGCAAGGTACACCGTTTATTTTTTCATATAAACTTGCCTCTTAGGATGCCTTTAATCAAAATTTTATGTTGCGATAAGGTGACTTAGAAAAGATACAAACCGGCAGTATTTTTCCTGCCGATATGGGGTTTAAATTCACCGCAACCGCAATGTTCCAATCGATCGCGTTCCACAAAATCCCACTCGCAAGATGATTTAAATGGCCATTAATGTACGGGTATTAAACAGTAAATTCCTTCCATTTGGCCTATAAATTCATGACAATGAGATTTAAAAATCACGTTATATTGTGAATTCTTGTGTGAATGTTATTTGGACACTTAGGCTATTTAAAAATGTTAATCTTTTCTTAAGAAATGAATAGATGTTTTAGATCTAATAATTGAATTTTGTAATTAGCTACAATTGGGTAACTAACTAATTACATGCTTTAATTTCAGGTCATCCAAGTAAGATTGTTTCATATTTGTTTCAGAATACTTCAATCTATAATAACTGAAAATTTCTTTCAGTTCTCTTACTTTTTAAGAAAGTTATGAGCTTTTGACTGTCCTCGATCACAGCTTTTGTGTTAAGTCAATGGAAAGCAATAGGGAACAAGATGCTAATTTACGAGTATGAAAATAGCCATAACTTTTTTTAATACTGAAAATATGAAAGTGGTGTCAAATTAAACTTCTTTTTATGCTTTATCTGATGGGATAAATTGCAGACTTGATTTTTAAAATCTCAAAATTTTGTAACTTTGTTAGGGGTATGTGTAAATTGTCCCTAGTAGTAGGATCGTGTTAATGTGCGGGGATCGCTGTTCGGTGTGGACTTGTTGGGCTGAAGGGCCTGTTTCTTTGCTGTAATTCTAAAAGTATACCAAGCCAATTAACGTACAAAACTGTAGGTCTTTGGAGTGTGGGAGGAAACCGAAGATCTCGGAGAAAACCCACGTGGTCACGGGGAGAACGTACAAACTCCGCACAGACAGCACCCGTAGTCAGGATCAAACCGGGCTCTCTGTTGCTCTCCGTACAGCAACTCTACCGTTGTGCCACCATGCCGACTTGCTTTTACTTAGGGGCTTGCATGTCCCATGGACATCCTAGGCATTAAACACTTTGCAGATTTCTTTTTAAGTAATAGTGACCATATCTATTTTCCGTAATGTTGATTGATGGAGAACTTTGTTTGGCAATGCTGCGGTATCATTTTGTACCGGTCTGGTTTCATATCTCATCTCAATAGCACTCTCGAATACTGCCCTAGATTTTTATGCTTCAATCTCTGGAGTCTTTAGTCGGAAGAAAGAAAGGTTTAATCTGCATTCAATCACTTTCAATTTATTATGTCCCAACCCGAAATGACTCACACCCTTACATTGAACATTGTCCCCCATGCCCGACTGATTGAAACTCATGGTCCTCCTCACAAGTAGCCTTTCTTTACTTGATAAACAGATTCTTGACTTTTGGTCTAACAGTTTTTCATTCCTTTTTTTATAACTCATGAACTAAGATGTTGAATGCTTTTGAAATGAAACATGCAATAGATTTTTGAAAGCTGTATCATCTGATTATTGACTTGCCTGCAGCAGTTTCTACAAAATATTAATTTTAATTACCAGAGACCAAACAAGACCTACGATCCCAGCATAATGGTAAGCAGCTGCCAGTACCTCTTGAGTCAGAAAGAGAAGATAATTGATAAATACCTGAAGAGGCCTTTGCTGACTGGTGATAATAAGTGGAGGCTTGTGCAGGCACCTCCAGCAGATTCACCAAATATAGTGATGAGCTCTGGATTTCCTCCAAAGTTTGCAATGTTGCTCTTCACCCAAGCTATGGCTGTGTGTTGGTCCCACAAGCCATAGTTGCCTATGAATGATTGTGAACAAATAGTGAGAGTCTGGATTTTTATGTCAGTATTAACAGACAACTGCTAAACTATCTGGTGGTGCATTATACAGAGGTATGTTTCCAGTAGTACTGACATTTACAGACTACATTGGTGTGTATGCTCAACACAAATCCACTCTGTCACTCTGAAGATGGGCCAGGACCCGAAATGTCACCCATTCCTTCTACCCAGAGATGCTGGCTGTCCGGCTGAGTTACTTTTTGTGTCCATCTTCGGTTTAAACCAGCATCTGCAGTTCCCTCCTACACAAATCTACGCCAAACTTACCTCATGTTATCTTGTCAATTCGGTCTTCATTTCCTTTCATCCTTGTATTTCTCGAGGTTCCCCTTAAATATGCCCACGCTATTCACCTCCACCACATTCTAACTAGTCTCTGGGTGAAAAAGTTTATTTTAGCCAGCAAATTTGATTTGATAACAATCCCCTTAAATTTACAGCCAATTAATCCAAATTGGCAGGCCAATATTCGATGGAGATGCAATGCTTTTCCGTATCGTATCTCCGTCCGCACTGCGGCCTAACATCGAGGAATTGGCGGCCTTTGCTGGAGACCGACTTCTGAGAGCACCACCGCGGGGAGCCTACGGGACTTTAACATTGTGGAGCCTTCGATCTCTTTGCCACAGATTGACATCGGTGCTCCAACCATGGTGCTTGCGGCTTAACATCACGGAGCCCGCGGTCTCTGATCAGAGACCGACTTCGGGAGCTCCAAGCCGCAGGAGCTTTGACCGCCCCGACGCGGGAGTTTCGACCGCCCCGACGCGGGGGCTTCGACCGCCCCAACGCGGGAGTTTCGCTCGCCCTGATGCGAGGGCTTCGACCGCCGACTGCGGGAGATTCGATTGCCCAGACGGATGGTTCGACTGCCCCGAGGAAGAGGAAGAAGATTGGACTTTTTTGCCTTCCATCACAGTGAGGAATGTGGGGAACCGGCTGTGGTGGATGTTTATGTTAACTTTTATGTAGTTGTATGTCTTGTTGCTTTTTTTTTCGTATGGCTGTATGGTAATTCGCATATCACTGTACCTTAATTGGTACATGTGACAATAAAAGACCTTTGAAACCTTTGAAAATTTTGTAAGATTGTACAGTCTATTTTGTTAAAAAATTATGATTTAACTCCTGTTTGCACTAACAGGTCAAGGGTACGATACATAGGGGAAAATCTTTTTTCTCAACAATTATAAATAAGGGGGTGTAACGATAAATTAGAAACTGCCCTTTCTTGACCAATGTCATGAAATATTTCTTCACGTAGGATTGTGGAAATTTTAACTTTTTCATCCTGTAAAACAGTCCAAATGCTGGAACAATTCTAAACTTGAAACCTGAGATTGGTCGGCATAAGTGAACAGTAACCCTAAGTTCAGTTAACAGAAGCAACTGTGCATCCTAGTTTAGTTTAGTTTTGTTTAGTTTATTAATGTCACGTGTACCGAGCAACAGTGAAAAGATTTGTTGTTGCGTGCTATCCAGTCAGTGCACAGATACAGGATAAAGGGATTACCATTTAGTGCAAGATAAAGTCCAGTAAAGTCTGATTAAAGATAGTCTGACTGTCTCCGATTAGGTAAATGGTGTGTCAGGACCTCTCTCTAGTTGGTGATAGGATGGTTCAGTTGCCTGATAACAACTGGGAGAAAAAAAAACTGTCCCTGAATCTGGAGGTGTGCGTTTTCACCCTTCTATACCTTTTGCCCGATGGGAGAGAGGAGAAGAGGGAGTGTGAGACTCATCCTGGATTGTGCTCGTAGCCTTGCGAGGCAGCTTGAAATAGAGTCCATGAAAGGGTTGGTTAGGTGATGATCTGGGGTACATCCACAATTCTCTGCAATTTCTTGTGGTCTAGGATAAAGCTGTTCCCAAACCATGCTTTTAAAAATTGGTTTCAAAAACTTCAGCGTGATTGAAGTTTGGAAGTGTAGTATTAGCTGCTATGGAATGGGCAACTGAAGGTGAAATTCAGGCCTTGGAATTTTGGAAAGTAAGATTATCAAGTGATTGAATCACGAGTAAAGATGGGTAAAAGTAATTGAATTGAAGGTTTTCCATTTTATAATTGAATGGCTGATCTGGTTGAGGGGTGAACCATTGCTTTAATGCTTATTCAATATATTCAGGGTAGAGTTGCAACATAGACTGCTTGCTTTAAAAAGAGATATGGGATTTGCCGTCACAACAAATATCTCCGGGCACAACATGTACAGTATCTAATACCAAATCAACAGAGGGATAATTAGGAGTAATATCAGGAGAATCAGTTATTGAAACTTACTTTAATTGTTCTATTTTTCGATGTACTACCTTGGAGCATTGATGTTGAAAACATTAATTTTAGGTCAGTTCATAATATAAAATATTTTGGTGCGGTGTATTCCAGCTTTGTTGCAATGAGCTCTGATTGCTGGATATTTTAAAGCAAAGACCAAAATCATTTTTTTTAAATTGGTATCTTTTACTAGGAAACTAGTTAAGGAGATAACCAGCTGAATCTAGTGGTTGTACAAATCGATGGTACAGAAAAGCAAATTGCTTTCTTCTGATTTCTTTAGGTTTTTGTATTAATGGGAGGAAATTTATAAGAGATTCTTCCTGGACTATTGGTGCTAGCCTCAACACTATTGAGGGAATAAAAACATTGATGTACAGAGAGATCTTGTGGTCCAAGTCCTCTGAAAATGGCAACATAAGTAGATAAAGTGGTAAAGAATATGTATGGTATGTTTGCCTTCAAAGTCAGGGCATTGAGAATAAGGATAGACAAAATAGCTGGAGTAAATCAGCAGGTCAGACAGCATCTCTGGAAGAAAGGAATAGGTGATGTTTCGGGTCGAGACCATTGTCACCTGTTCCTTTTCTCCAGAGATGCTGGCTGACCTGCTGAGTTACTCCAGCTTTATGTGACTATCTTTGGTTGAAACTAGCATGTGCAGTTCCTTCCTACACATTGAGAATAAGGGTCGGGAGGTGATGTTGCTGCTTTATAGGACTTTGGTTATGAGTAATGCATTTAGTTCGGGTTACCCCAATACAGGATGAATGTGGAGGCTTTGGAGAGGGTGCTGAAGAGGTTTACCAGAATGCTGCCTGCATGAAAGGGTATCAGATAGAAGGGACAGATTTGGATTGTTTCCTGTGGACTATTGGAGAATGAGGGGAGGCCGGATAAAAGTATATAAAGCTATGAGAAGCAGAGATAGGGGAGACAGTCAGAACCTTTCTCCCAGGGTAGAAATGTCAAAGACGTTTAAGGTGATGTGCTGGGCACAAATATTTATCAGACAACCTTTTAAAATAATTAGAAATAAAAACATTGTTTCCGTTTCAAAGCCCACACGGGTTGATAGATCCAGACGTTATTTGATAGTATATGGCAAGCAATTTAGCAGCCCGCTTTGCTTTGCTATTATTATTTTTTTTGTTGGTTTTAATAATGAGAACTGTAAAGTAGGAAGTTGATTTGCTATTAAACAGTTCTATATCCGAATCTTAATTCCCTCATCTATCACTTCTGGGCTGGAAGCTGACCTAGCTACCTCTTGCTTAAAAAATACTTCTTGTTTTTAAATTCCTCTGTGATCTTGCCACTCCTTGCCTTAATCCCAGTTTTAAATCCTACTGAGATTTCTGCACTTCTCCATTTCGGGCTCTTTGCACAGTTCTGGTTTTCATCACCTTCCCATTGGCAGCCATGCCTTCATCTGTCAAGGATCCAAACTTTGGAATTCCCTCCCAGTACATTTCTACTTCATTAGCTAACATGTTCTCTAAACATGTAGGGAGGAACTGCAGATGCTGGTTTAAACCGGAGACAGACACAAAAAGCTAGCGTAACTCAGTGGGTCGGGCACCATCACTGGGGAAAAGGAATAGGTGACATTTTGGGACGAGACCCTTCTTCAGATTTCTAAAACTTGGTCAAGAAAATATATTTTTTATTTTCATATAATATTTTGATTAATGACTGTGGCAGGTGTTACTGTATTAAAGCACTTGTGATGTTTTTCAAGGTGATATTTGCTTCTGCCTGTTTGTAGAAAAGAGTCGTTACCTCTGCCATTGCCATCTCCGGTGCTGAGAAAGCCAAGGGCACCCAGTCGGTAATTAACGCTCACAACAATTACTTGTCCCTGCTGGGCCAGTTCTCCGCCATCGTACACAGTCCTGTTAATGACACCGATGCCAAGACTTGATCCAATGGAAAAAGCTCCTCCATGAATCCAAATCATGACGGCCAGCTTCTTTTGCAATGCCTCTGTAATTGTAAGGCGACAACAAGAGTCAGTCCAATGGCAAAACATAATCGGGTTCATCTCACAAAACTACATCGTACAAAATCATAGATAGACACAAAATGTTGGATTAACTCAGCGGGACAGGCAGCATCTCTGGAGAGAAGGAATGGGTGACGTTTCGGGTCGAGACCCTTCTTCAGTCTCAACTCGAAATGCTGCCTGTCCCGCTGAGTTACCCCGTACAGATAGCACCTGTAATCATGATCATACCCGGGTCCCTGGCGCTGTAAGGCAGCAACTCTACTGTGCGCCATCGTGCCATTTACCACAATAAGGTTATCTTGAATGTGCCAGTGTGACTTTGCATCCACTAGGGCTCTGCAGTGATCATTCCTTTCAATACTGTTGCGATTGGATGCAATGGCTTGAGGCAAATTGGTAAGAATGAAGTCAAGGGTACTATTCCCTTGATTTAGCTCCCTGATCATTTTTCACAGGTCCAGATGTAGAGATATGCTCTCCAGATCTGGCTAGCCTGGTCAGTGAAATTACCACAGTGATAGATACTGAAGCCATTCATCCCGAGTACGTTGTGTATGGTTGTTTCTTCCAAGAAGAGTTCAACGAGAATTAGCGACGCATCAACTGGTAAGAGTACAACACATAGTAAAGAGAAGAGGTTTCTTTGCCCCCGTTTGACCAGACTTCAGCAGACATCATAGGGTCGTGAACAATTTTTGAGGATTCCCCCTCACCTTCCTCCTGACTGTTTCACTGTGGCAGGAGACCCATTGTAATTATGCCATTAACTTCCTTGAAGGACGGTAGTAACCAGATGGGTTTTTTTAATAGGAGTCTAGCACCACTGAAAGAAGGAAAAGTAAGCAAAGATCTTTTGTTTTGAACTTATTTGTGGGATCAGGCAATCGCTCGGTTGAGTTGCGTTTATTGTCTAACCTCAGTCTTTGTGACTTTTATTCCAGAACACTGTTTTCTTTTAGTGAGAAAAAGGCTCTCCGACTTCCTCTCTGATTTCCCAAAGCTTCTCTCCTGGGGTTTGGGATTATTCATTTTCGCAAACAGTTTGCCTGAATCAACTTTGTCAAATCCCTTTTATGAGATCACCTCAAAGCCTCGCACCCAAAGAAAACAAACCCAATTCCTTTAACTTCTCCGCACAAAGTAATTTCACCGTGGAATTGATCAGCACAGTTCACTTAAGTCATTGGCTCCGTTTTAAAGAGAGTTTGTTACTCTTCACAAATGTGCCCAATTCCAAATCAGTCACATAAATAAAATCCATATCAGCTTTTTGCGCAAAAGCAAAGAATGAATGGAAACAGTTTTAAAGGGGGCCCAACATTACAAAGGGGAAGGATATCTGAAACCTGCTGCACATTTACAGCAGGGTTGGGACTTGATGTTTCAGTGATATGACATGTTTTTAATCTTACCTCATCGAGACTGTGCTTTTGGCATTTATATAAACCAGAGTTTGCCAAATAGTTTCAGAAATTTAAAAAAAAAAAAGTCCTTTTCATCTCAATGTTATTCTCTCTGGGAATTAAAGTTGAAAAGGTAAGAGTTTGTACAGACTGGAAAAATATAAGCTGAGAAATGAAAGGCCTACACAAAGCTCTCACGTTACCACATAACAAATGTGTTTCCACTTGGCAGAAAAGGATTCAAATTACTGAACTATTCGGAGGACTCAGATTTCCACTGATTTGCACATTTTGATTGGCTCCATATCCTCTGTGTAAGGTCCGAGCTCCATTTGAAAGAATGATCACGGAGGTGCTATTAATTGTGAAATAAATACTATCACATTTGAAACAGAAAGGTAAACAAGAAGAAATGTTAGAAAGTGCCAGACATGGCTTTTGAGTTCATTTAATAGAACTTATTGCTTTCAAATGTAACACTCTAAGCATGTGTGAGTGTATCATCTGCTGGTTGTATTCACCACCCATACTTTTAGTTCCATTGAAGTCAGTGGAAAAATAAATGTACAGAGTGCAACCCATGGGTGGTAGCCTCCAGATGCAATCAGTGTAAGTGTCCATGGCTTAAGCTATTTGCATTATAAAAAATAGACAATAGACAATAGGTGCAGGAGTAGGCGATCAGGCCCTTCGAGCCAGCACCGCCATTCAATGTGATCATGGCTGACCATCCCCAGTCAGTACCCCGTTCCTGCCTTCTCCCCATATCTCCTGACTCCACTATCTTTAAGAGCCCTATCTAGCTCTCTCTTAAAAGTATCCAGAGAACCGACCTCCACCGCTCTCTGAGGCAGAGAATTCCACAGACTCACAACGCTCTGTGTGAAAAAGTGTTTCCTCATCTCCGTTCTAAATGGCTTACCCCTTATTCTTAAACTGTGGCCCCTGGTTCTGGACTCCCCCAACACCGGGAACATGTTTCCTGCCTCTAGCGTGTCCAAACCCTTAATAATCTTATGTTTCAATAAGATCTCCTCTCATCCTTCTAAGTTTCAGAGTATACAAGCCCAGCCGCTCCATTCTCTCAGCATATGGCAGTCCTGCCATCCTGGGAATTATCCTTGTGAACCTACGCTGCACTCCCTCAATAGCAAGAATGTCCTTCCTCAAATTAGGGGACCAAAACTGCACACAATACTCCAGGTGTGGTCTCACCAGGGCCCTGTACAACTGGAGAAAGAGCTCTTTGCTCCCATACTCAACTCCTCTTGTTATGAAGGCCAACATGCCATTCGCTTTCTTCACTGCCTGCTGCACCTGCATGCTTACTTTCAGTGACTGATGAACAAGGACTCCCAGATTTTTAACAGAGAAGGAGAACCTTTGTCCTATCAGACTGGAGTTTGTCCTTGAATGAACTGGCGGATTAGTCCCATTCTCCCGCAAAATACAAAACACTGGAGAAACTCAGTGCACCAGGCAGCATCTGAGAGGGTAGAAACAAAGAGCTGCAGATTACACAATAGGGCACAAAGTGCTGCAGCAACTCAGTGGAGATCCATGTTCTCCAGAGATGCTGCCTGACCCGCTAAGTTACTCCAGCACTTTGTGTCCTTTAGCATCTGAGAGGAAATGGACAGGTGATGTTTTGGGTCGGGACCCTTCTCAACACCCATTCTCCTCCTCATCCACCCTGCAATAAATGTATTTTCAGCATTATTCTAATGTTATTTTTGAAAGTCTGAAGCATCTTCCCCTGAGCAAGCAGTGCACACCAGATTATAATAGTCAGCTGTCTAACTAAAAACTCCACTAATTCTCCGTTGGTCCATTTCTAATTAACTATGAACAATGTATTCCGGTCACTAACACTACCACCAGAGAAAACAATTACTCCTTATTTATTGATGATACAAAAGTGGATGGTTTTGCAGATAGTGGAGATAGTGTGAAAAATTGCAGCAGGATTTATTGGCCAGGTGGGCTGAGGTGTTGCATTTTGGGAAGTCTAACATGGGCATGACCTACACAGTGAATGGTAGTCCTCTGGGGAGTGTTGTAGATTAGAGGGATCTAGGAGTGCAGGCTCCTTGAAGGTTGAGCTGCAGGTAGATAAGGTGGTAAAAAAAGGCTTTTGGTATATTGGCCTTCATCAGTCAGGGTATTGAGTGTAGAAGTTGGGAGCTCATGTTGCAGTTGTATAAGATGTTGGTGAGACTGCATTTGGAATATTGTGTTAAGTTCTGAGCAACATGTTATAGGAAACATGTTGTCAAGCTGGAAAGGGTACAAAGAAGATTTATGAGGATGTTACCAGGACCCGAGGGTCTGAGCTATAGAGGGAGTTTGAGTAGGCTGGGACTCTATTCCTTGGAGTGCAGTAGGATGAGGGTGGTCATATAGAGGTGTATAAAATCATGAGAGGAATAGATCGGGTACAGAGTCTCTTACCCAGAGTAGGTGAATCGTGGACCAGAGGACATAGGTTTAAAGTGAAGGGTAAAAGATTTAATATGAATTTGAGGGGTAACTTTTTCATACAAAGGATGGTGGGTGGATGGACCAAGCTGCCAGAGGAGGTTGTTGAGGCTGGGAGTATCCCAACTTTTAAGAAACATTTAGCCAGGTACATGGATAGGACAGGTTTTGAGGGATATGGACCAAACGCAGGTAGGTGGGACTAGTGACATGTTGGCCGGTGTGGGCTATTTGGGCCAAAGGGCCTGTTTTCACACTGTATGACTCTATGACTATCACTCTATGTCTCTATTATTCAAAACTTCAAGTAATTTGAAAACCTCTGTTAAGCCAAAGATGAACAGCGACATGGTGGTGCAGCAGTAGAGTTGCTGCTTTATGCCCCTGTCCCACTTAGGAAACCTGAACGCAAACCTCTGGAGACTTTGCGTCCCATCCAAGGTTTCCGTGCGGCTCCCGGAGGTTTTTGTCAGTCTCCCTAATGATCGAAAGTGGTTTCCGCTTCTTCTATGTTCGATGCTTTTCGAAGAGGTAATCTAAGTGGTTGTGTATAGTGATATTTGTACTGATCTATTTACAAACATTAATTTCACTGTACAGGTGACAATAAAGTACCATTGAACCATTGGTGAACTTAGCAAAATTGATGACTAAGCATTGGAATTCATGGCTTCTAAGTGACTATAACGAAGAAGAGAGAGGAACTCTTCTTGAAAAGACGAGGCTTGTATTCACTTGAGGTTAGAAGGATGTGGGTGGGTCTTATAGAAACATATAAAATTATAAAAGGACTGGACAAGCTAGATGCAGGAAAAATGTTTGCAATGTTGGGCGAGTCCAGAACCAGGGGCCACAGTGTAAGAATAAAGCGGAAGCCATTTATGACTGAGGTGAAAAAAAACTTTTTCACCCAGAGAGTTGTGAATTTGTGGAATTCCCTGCCACAGAGGGAAGTGGAGGCCAAGTCACTGGATGGATTTAAGAGAGAGTTAGATAGAGCTCTAGGGGCTAGTGGAGTCGAGGGATATGGGGAGAAGGCAGGCACGGGTTATTGATAAGGGACGATCAGCCATGATCACAATGAATGGCGGTGCTAGCTTGAAGGGCCGAATGGCCTACTCCTGCACCTATTTTCTATGTTTCTATGTTTCTATAGCTTTAAGGTGAGAAGGGCAAAGTTTAAAGGAGATGCAGAGGGCAAAATTATTTTTTAAAGAAATTGTGGTGGGTGCCTGGAATGTGCTTTTGGACTTGGTGGTGACGGCTGATATGATAGTGGCATTTAAGTGAGTTTTGGATAAGCACACAGATATGCACGGAATAGAGGGATATGGATTATGTGCGGCAGATAAGGGTTGGCATTATGTCCGGCGGACAATGTGGGCTGAAGGGCCGGTTCCTGTGCAGTACTGTGATACACTGTACACTGTGGAAACAGGTCCTTCGGCCCAACTTGCCCACACTGGCCAACATGCCCCAGCTGCACTAGTCCCACCTACCCGTGCTTGATCCATATCCCTCCAAACCTGTCCTATCCATGTACCTGTCTAACTGTTTCTTAAACATTGGGATAGCCCCTGCCTCAACTATCTCCTTGAGCAGCTTGTTCCATACACCCACCACCCTCTGTTCTATGTTCTATATGAGCCAAGAAAACTGGGGATAGCTACTCTGTGCTTTTTCAAACAGTGCAATGGCATCTTTCCCAAAAGGTGTCAAATCAGTTAAGTAACTTGCCTTCATCTTCATTCAACAGCCATTTTTGTTTGTTCAATGGATGTAGGGCCAATTGTAGGTGTTTCACAAACAGGATTACATTTTCCCCACCCATTAAGATGAATAGTTTCCAATGTAATTTTCCAATGTGCTTACAAGAGAGAGCTAGATAGGGATCTTAAAAATAGCGGAGTCAGTGGATATGGGGAGAAGGCAGGAACGGGGTACTGATTGGGGATGATCAGCCATGATCACATTGAATGGTGGTGCTGGCTCGAAGGACCAAATGGCCTCCTCCTGCACCTATTGTCTATTGTCTATTGACTATTGTAATGAATTTTTTTAGAATTGTACATGATAAATTAAATAATTCTCAAATAAAACACTTAACCTCGTTTTCCCATTGGAAATGTTCCCATTAGTTGATCAAATTCAGTACAAGCTTTGTGGTGTTGATACATTACCTTGAATGCCATGAGGAATCCATATATTAAGGGTCAAACAATCTTCATCGCCCTGGACATCGTTTGTGAGCACACGATCCTGCATGCAGATATTTCCATACGTTTTTGCATCCCGAATACCTTTCCATGAGTTTAAGGGCCTTGGCTTTTGAAAGCGAAATTCCCCAGTAGGTGGCTGTGCATACGGAATCCCTTTGAAAATGTCTGTTAGTTTACCGTTCTGCTGAAGCCTGATACCTCGTAAAAAACCATGTTGGGTCTTAATCAAAGGATCACTTCGGGTCTGGTAAAGGAGAAATGGAGCATGAGAAATTTTGGAGCAAGAACCCTGTTCATAAAGCCTCTTTGATTTAGTATGAACAGACGGTCATTGCATTGTAAACATTCTTCCCAAGGCCAACATTTATTCTCACTTAAGAATTATGAATTCTTGCACGAGAAACAATGCAAAAAATCAGTCAGTAGTTCAATATTTCTATAATCATCATCCTTCTCAGCATAAAACTGTTAGTCTCTGAAGAGTAAATTGGCTAAAAAATAATTTAATTTTCAAATAATTATTGCACATATCCATTATTTTATGCAGGACAAAGACTTTGTCAAAAAATATCTTAAACTTTATAAGCTTTGTGAATTTTGTACTTCTGCCCTTTGGTCCTATACATTTAATATTCAGCAGAGGGGGAAATAAGCTGTGTTAGACCAAACTGCTCTCTGTGGATATTGACTTGTAACTGCCCTCTGAAATGGTCCTGCAAGCCACTCAGTTAAAAAGGGCAGCTGGGACAAGCAATTAACATCAGCTTTACCAATGGTGACTGCATTGCAAGAGTAGGCAAGTTGAAGTTACAATCATTGTTTACATTAAATAATAGAGGTTTGGCCTGTCAAGAAACGCTCTATTGAACTTCTCGCACAACCTCAACAAGGCAGGTAGTATCATCAGGCACAGCTCCCTCTCACTCTGCTACGGCCATCGGGAAGAAGGTACAGGAGCATGAAAACCATGACCACCAGATTCAAGAATAGCTTCTTCCCAGCAACCACCAGGCTCTTGAAAACTACACAAAACTAACCTCAGCAATGAATGACTGTGGACTCTGTCTTTAGTTGCACTCACATGACCTTATTTTTTTTTCCCAGTAGTATATGTTTATTAATTTATTGCATTTTTGATTATTATATATATCTGAAGACGGAGATCTGGGATTACAAGGGCATGGTTCTCTGAAAGTGGCGAGTCAGACGGAAAATAAATTTGGCATGTTTGGCTTCATTAGAAAGATACTGAGTTCAAAAGCTGGGATATCATGATGGCACTATAACAGTCATTGTTGAGATCACACTTGATTCACCTTGTGCAGTTCTGGTCGCCCAGATGTTGGAAGGATGTTATTAACTTGGAAAGAGTGCAGTAAAAACCCACCTCCAGTTTAAATTCCATTTGGAATATTTTGGAGGACTAGGAAACCAAGAACCAAGAACCTGAATGTTACCTGACTTGCAGGCTCGAATTATAGGGAGAGACTAGAGCTGGGACTTTTTTCTTCTGAGCGTAGGAGGCTGAGGGGTGATTTTATTGAGGAGTAGAGGATCATGAAGTGCACCGATAAAGTGAGCACTCATGGCCATTTAGAGGATTTTAAAACTAGAAGGTATAAACAAACATAAGGTGAGAGGGGAACAATTTAGAGGGACCTCAGGGGGAAGTCAGAAGATAGTTTGTATCTGGAATGAGCTGCTAGAGGAAGCTTTTGAGGTGGATAGAATAATGACTTTTAAAATACATCTGGACAGATGTATAGATAGGAAATGTTAAGAGGGAAACAGGCCAACTGCAGGCAAATATGACTAGCCTAGAATGCCAACGGGTGCCATGGGCAATGTGGGCTGAAGAGCCTGTTTCTGTGCTGTATAGCTCCATGACTCTAATTACCTAATCATCTTCATTCTTGTTGTCAGAAGCCACCTCATGTCCTATGTACTGCCAAACATATTATTCCCAATAATCGCTTCACATTTCAAGGCCCAAAGCACACTGTGGCCAACTTCTCAAAATTGTTTCTTGCCCAATGCAACAAGATAACCCCATCTCACCTTTCTTTTTTAGACATGCTGCCTCACCAATAAACCCACATTGAATAGGATTATAATTTAACGGACGTTTTACCTTTGTAACTGGACACTCCTTAACCTTTAGTAAACTAGGGAAGAGTTGGTTCCAGAAAGCAACCCGTCTGGGTTTCAGCTCCTTCTTTATATTCAGTTTTGACAGGTTGATGTCCAACTGGAGATAGCGTGCGGTTCGTTTGTTATACTTCGGCCAGATAACAGGCACCTTTCTGGGTGAATTTGGATTACTGGAAGTGAGAAGAAGTTATGTTTTCCAAATGATTGAAAGCTGTTGTGAGAGGTCTTAGTAATTAAATATCAAATGTCTTCCAGCGTATTTTTCAATCCAAACTTTAAGCTAGAACCAGAGAGTGTTCGAGACATAGAGTCATAGAGTTATGGAGCCGTACATAGAGCACAGAAACAGGCCCTTCGACACAACCTGCCCATGTCGACCAAGATGCCCAATCTAAGGGTCATCCTACCTGTCCACGTTTGAGCCACATCCCCCCCAAACCTTTCCTATCCATGTACCTGCCATATATCTTTTAAATGTTGTTATAGTACCTACCTCAACTACCCCCACTGGCAAATTGTATACCCACCACTCTCTGTGAAAATGTTGCCTCTCAGTTTCCTGTTAAGTTTTTCCCCTCTCACCTCAAATCTTATTCAATGATTTGAGTGTTACACTGAGAGTCAAATGCTTGGGTTGGCATGAGAGTATTTTAATCCAATGAGTACAGTGCAATCTTGAACTCCCTCCTTTGGTACGTGCTGAGGGATCATTCAATTGCTCCCTTTATAAATCTGATTGCAAAGCATCAATGGGAGACTTGGATATACAATCTGGAAATCTTAAGTTTTAAAATAATTAACTAGGACATGCCATTAAATCAAAATAGAAGGCATAGTTCAATAATTTTATGGACATGTCTTGGTTTGACCAACTTTTTGCCAGTTTTATCACACTGAAAGCTCTAGCTGGTTCTAAACTGTATGGGATCATTTTGCTTTTCCTTTTCCTTTTCTTTCCTCAAGCTGCTATATTGTTCAATTGTGTCGGGATGAGATTGCATGATCATGCTACACCATGGCTAGATTCCTAAGAGTTGCTGCCTTCCAGCGCCAACAGACCCGAGTTCGATCCTGACTCCAGGTGCTGTCCGTACTCTCCCCGTGACCTTGTGGGCTTTCCCTGGGTGCTCCGGTTTCCTCCCACGCCACAAAGACGTAGGATGTTTGGCTTCGGTAAACATTGTAAATTGTCCCCAGGTGTGTGGGATAGTTCGAGTGTACGGGGATCATCGGTCGGCGTGGACTCGGTGGGCCGAAGGGCCTGCTTCCACGCTGTATCTCTAAACTAAACTAACGTAAACAAAACTAAACCAATCTAAACTAGGCTGGTGGTGAGCAGACTCTTAAGGCTCCCAGAAAGCAGGAACATTTACAAACATAAAAACGAACATAGAAGTTAGCCCACTCAGCTGCCTAAGCCCTCTCCAGATATAATAATATCATGCCCGATCTGTAGTGATACCAACTCTACAGTCCGGTTTACCTGTCGTAACCTTCACCCCTTTGCTTATTATATACCTATCCAACTCTACCTCCAAATAAATGAAATATTTTGCTTTAACAGATTCACAAGTTGCTGGAAGGAAATGTTTTGCCCTACCTTGGTCTTTTATAGGTGTTGTCTGTTTTTTAAACACTTTGTAGAAAACATCCTCTACACTCCAATCTGTCAAGACCCTTCAGGATCTTCTGTACTTCAATCAAGTCCCCTTCCCTTTTCTAAACTCCAGCACAAGCACAACCTTTCTCACCTTTCCTTCTCATTAAACAAATATTCAATGTATTAGATTAGGGGTGACTCAGTGGCACTATGGTAGAGTTGCTGCCTTACAGTGCCAGAGACCCAAGTTCGATCCTGACCACAGGTTGTATCTGTACAGAATTTGTACGTTTTCCCAGCAACCACGTGGGTTTTTTCCAGGAGCTCCGGTTTCCTCCCACACTCCAAAGATGTATATGTTGTGGGTTAATTGACCAGTTAATATTGTCCCTTGTGTGTAGGATATTGCTAGTGTACCTGGATCACTGGTTGGCATGGACCCGGTGGTCTCTAAAACTCTTAAACTCAAAAACCTGTTTTCCATTGCATGAATATTCACCCTTTTGCTGGCACTAGTTGCACCTGGCATTTAATCAATGCAGAGGCAAGTGAGTTCATGCTGAAATGGGGTGGATGACAATTCTCTGGTGCCCACCTCCAAAACTGCTCCATATAACCATATAACAATTACAGCACGGAAACAGGCCCTCTCGGCCCTTCCAGTCCCTGCCGACCATTTGTTTTCCCCTAGTCCCATCTACCTGCACTCAGACCATACCCCTCCATTCCCTTCACGTCCATATACCTATCCACTTTACTTTTAAATGTTAAAATCGATCCTGCCTCCACCACTTCTGCTGGAAGCTCATTCCACACAGCCACCACCCTCTGAGTAAAGAAGTTCCCCCTCACGTTACCCCGAAACCTCTGTCCCTTAATTCTCATGTCATGCCCTCTTGTTTGAATCTTCCCTACCCTCAATGGGAAAAACGTATGCACGTCAACTCTGTCTATCCCTTTCATCATTTTAAAGACCTCAATCAAGTCCCCCCTTAACCTTCTGCGCTCCAAAGAATAAAGACCTAACTTGTTCAACCTTTCTCTGTAACATAGTTGCTGGAACCCTGGCAAAATTCTAGTAAATCTCCTCTGTACTCTCTCTATTTTGTTGACATCCTTCCTATAACTAGGCGACCAAAATTGTACACCATACTCCAGATATTGGTGTTACCAATGCCTTGTACAATTTTAACATTACTTCCCTACTCCTATATTCAATGCTCTGATTTATAAAGGCCAGTACACCAAAGGCTTTCTTTACCACCCTATCTACATGCGATTCCACCTTCAGGGAACTATGCACAGTTATTCCTAGATCCCTCTGTTCCACAGCATTCCTCAATTCCCTACCATTTACCATGTACGTCCTATTTTGATTTGTCCTGCCAAGATGTAGCACTTCACACTTATCAGCATTAAACTCCATCTGCCATCTTTCAGCCCACTTTTCCAAATGGCCCAAATCTCTCTGTAGACTTTGAAAATCTACTTCATTATCCACAACACCACCTATCTTAGTATCATCTGCATACTTACTTATCCAATTTTCTACCCCATCATCCAGGTCATTGATGTACATGACAAACAACAGTGGACCCAACACAGATCCCTGAGGCACCCCACTGGTCACCGGCTTCCAACCTGACAAACAGCCATCCACCATTACTCTCTGACATCTCCCATTCAGCCACTGTTGAATCCATCCTGCTACTCCGCCATTAACACCCAAAGATTGAACCTTCTTAACCAACCTTCCATGGGGAACCTTGTCAAAGGCCTTACTGAAATCCATATAGACAACATCCACTGCTTTACCCTCATCAATTTCCCTAGTTACCGCTTCAAAAAATTCAAGAAGGTTTGTCAAACATGACCTTCCAGGCACAAATCCATGTTGACTGTTCCTGATCAGACCCTGTTTATCCAGATGCTTATATATATTATCTCTAAGTATCCTTTCCATTAATTTTCCCACCACTGACGTCAAACTAATAGGTCTATAATTGCTAGGTTTATTCTTTGAACCCTTTTTAAACAATGGAACAACATGCGCAGTACGCCAATCCTCCGGCACTATTCCCGTTTCTAATGACATTTGAAATATTTCTGTCATAGCTCCTGCTATTTCTACACTAACTTCCCTCAATGTCCTAGGGAATATCCTGTCAGGACCTGGAGATTTATCCACTTTTATATTTTTCAAAAGTGTCAGTACTTCCTCCTCTTTGAATCTCATAGTTTCCATAGCTACTCTACTTTTTCCCCTTAACTCACCGAGTTCAATATCCTTCTCCTTGGTGAATACCGAAGAAAATAAATTGTTCAATATCTCCCCCATCTCTTTTGGCTCTGCAAATAGCTGTCCATTCTGGTTCTCTAATGGTCCAATTTTATCCCTCGTTATCCTTTTGCTATTAATATAGCTGTAGAAACCCTTTGGGTTTACTTTCACCTTTCACCCCTCTACCACCTGCTGCTACCTCCGGCTTGCTGTATCTCCGACTCTCCCTGCTGTCCGACAGTGATTCAACATGTGATTTGCACTGGATTGCTTTAAGTCCGATCTATCCTATTGTTGAGCAGCTCATCCTGTGAAATTCCACAAGTTTCAGAATCATCTTCTGACATTGCGCAAAAGACAAAGTGCTAGAGGAATTCAGGGGGATCAGTGAGAATCTGTAGAGGCAATGGACAGATAACGTTTCAGGTCAGGTGTCTTCTTCAGACTTAGATTGACGTCAGATTATTAACTGATGTTAAGCTCCATCACATGGGACCACTGACTAACTATGAAAATCTAGCATAGGGCTAGACCTTTGAAGCATGTGCACTCTCCCCGTGACCTTGTGGGTTTTCCCCCCACATTACAAAGACGTAGGTTGATTGGCTTTGGTGAACATTGTAAATTGTCTCCATTGTGTCGGATAGTTCTAGTGTACGGGGATCGCTGGTCGGCGTGGACTCGGTGGGCCGTAGGGCCTGTTTCCACGCTGCATCTCTAAACTAAACTAAAGTAAACAGAACTTGGGAGGAAAAGGACGGGAAGGGATAATAAGGATCATATTTGGAGGAGCTCTGAAGATTGCAGGTTGTATGAAGAACATTGACCTTCATCTTACAGAATCTTCACAATTATCACCTGAATTTATTGATACATATTTAATGTCAATAAGTTATGAATTATTATAATTAAAAATGAGTCACGTGCACTGCTGAAAGGTGAGTATCATGCAATCCAAATTGTTTTTTTCTTGGTCATATTAGTTCTGTCTCGGAAAGAATATTCATAAAATAAATTTGGCTCGATTGCAATCATGGCTTGATTGTAAGTAATCATGTATTGTCTTTCTCTTGTCTGAATCACATGTAACAAAAGCTTTTCCCTGTGTAGGAAGATGCTGGTTTAAACCGAAGATAAACACAAAAAGCTGGAGTAACTCAGCGGGTCAGGCAGCATCTCTGGTGGAAAGGAATAGGTGACGTTTCGGGTCGAGACGCTTCTTCAGACTTTTCACTGTACCTCGGTATACATGACCGTACACTAATCTGAAACTAAATTTGCAACTTACCTCGTTTTAGCAAAGTTTGTCCAATAGGTCATTATCTGTTCACTCAGGGCCAATTCTTTCTCTCCTACAAGTGATCCTCCCATTATTGGAACTCCAAATACAAACGGAAGCTCATCTCCGTGGCCTGCTCCCATCCAGTTAGGTAATACAGATGCATTGGGATGCCTAGTAAAGTAATATATATAAACACCTTTTTTTGTGTTGGCTATGAAGTCACTTGTCATCATGAGTGGTGCTATGAAACTCATATCGCCAATCATATCGAGGGCTTGCCTCTGAAGGTGGGAAGAGCTGTGATTAAGATCAGTCCAATCCCCATATTCCCACAATATTGTTTCGGTCACCAGCGTCACTTTATCTGGAGGCAGTTGGAGAAAAGGCGCCATGAAGTCAAAAAAGTCAGCTTGCGATGTGATCTTCTTTATCTGTGGCCAGGCCAAACTTCCCTCATGACTGTTAACTCCTGCCAAATAGGAATATCGATTGACCAAGCTTGTGTTTCTGTAGAGTTCTGGTGGTGATTTGGGAAGGAACAAACCATCCACAGTCGGAACAAATTCAAAATTGAAGCTGTGTAGCTCAATGGCACCTTTAATAAGTTCCGCTGATTTTTTTGCCTGTAGACAACTTATTAGACTAAAGCTATCATTAACTGGGCAGGATAAGATAGAGGCTAGTTTCTTAGCCCAGACGGAAGGATCGTCCAACCTCACTGCCCGAGGTACGAGAGCAACCCCACTCTGTAATATTGCTTTGCTGAAGAGTCCAGTATTGAGAGGTGACAGACATTGCAATCCAACGCTAACACCCCCTGCAGACTGTCCAAATAGTACGATGGCCGCTGGATTGCCACCAAAATTTTTGATGTTTGCCTTTACCCACAATATCGCAAAGCGTTGATCAAGAAGTCCATTATTGCCCATTGCTGCATTGTCCCCTGTTGAAAGAAATCCAAACACCCCGAGTCTGTAGTTGATTGTCACCACAATAACTTGGCCAAAGTCAGCAAGCACGTGAGCTTTGTAATTCCCAGAGCCAAGGATAAATGCCCCTCCGTGAAGCCAAATCATCACTGGCAGCAGCTTGCTAGAAGCAACCGCATCACGGGGCACAAAGATGTTTAACCTGAGGCAGTCCTCGTTGCCATATATTCGATCAGAGCCAAGAAGTTCTTGAGGGCACATTGGTCCAAACGCCGTTGCATTCAGTGTATCATTCCAACCAGGATGGGGCTCGGGAGGCTGGAACCGAAGGCTGTCCACTGGAGGTGCAGCATAGGGGATCCCGTGATAGCATTCCACGCTTCTGTTATCCCACTGTTCTAATATGCCATGGACCAAGCCCAGATCCGTTTGTCTAATAAGATCAGCAGATGCTACTAATGCATTAAGACTGCAAAAAATAATGAAAACTTCACGAATCATGATGGCAAAATCTGCAGTCTTACGTCTGTCCGAGCACTTGATTCCCAGTTAAATAGTCCTCCGGTATACTACCTTCCCTTTATCAGTAACAGCTTTAATCTTTGTAACATGCTCTAGCTCGTGACATTACAGAATGTTGGTTTGTACAATTATTTAGGAGATTAGATTATCTTCAATCAATTAATGCATGAATTGCGAAACAAAGTCATGAGATATGTGGCGGACAAAAATAATGGTTTACTTTCTCATTATCAGTCAGAGACTAATCTTAAACATTCAGCACAGAATGAGAAACTTTGATAGAATTTGTTTCCAAGTTTGTTCAACAGTCTTAAAGTCATAGAGCACGGAAACAGGTCCTTCGGCTCAACTTGTCCATGTTGTACGAGATGCCCGTGTAAGTCAGAAAGAAAGAACAGTAGATGTTGGTTTACAAAAAAAAGTGCTGGAGTAACTCAGTGGTTCAGGCTTTGTGATTTGCTCACGATTCCCACACCTGCAGTTTTATCTGGGGCAAAATGAAACTGTTTGCCCCTCACCAACCCGTCTTTCAACTTTCTGTCGTCACTCATTACCAGACCCATGTGCCGTCAACACCAAAAAATAATCAACATTGAGCATATGTTTTACAAAAGCAAAACTAATCACCACTGTACTATATCATAGAGGTTGTCTTCTGCATGCTTATCTCTGAGCTGCCATGCAGTGGCACCCAATGACTACAACACAGCTGGTCGAACTGCTGGCCACCTGTTGACACGGGGATCTGCCACGTCTTTGCTTTAGATTTAGGCTTATATTATTGTCAATGTGCACTGAGGTACAGTGAAAAGCTTTGTTTTGCATGCTGTCCAAACAGATTAGATATACTATACATAGATACAATCAGTTCAAACTCGTACAATAGTTAGATCAAAGAGGAATATACAGCGTGCAGAATTTAGTTCTCAGCATTTTTGCACATTGTAATGCATCTGTTCCTTACACAAAGTCCAATGTCCTCAGCGGGGTAAAGGTGAATCAAATAGTACCCAAAATAGGAAGGGCCATTCAGGAGCCTGATAATGTAGAGGAAGAAGCTGTTCCTGAGTATGGTGGTGTGCCCTTTCAAGCTTCTGTACATGCTGCCAGATGGGAGCAGGGAGAATAAGGAATGACCAGGGTGGGACAAGATTTTTGTTATGTTGGCTGCTTTTCCGAGGCAGCGTGAAGTGTAGATGGAGTCAATGTTGGGAAGCCTGGTCTGTTTGATGGACTGGGTTACATCTACAACTCTCTGCAATTTTGTGTAGACTTGGGCAGAACTGTTTCCAAACCAAGCTGGAATGGAACCCAACAGTATGCTTTCTCTGGTGCATCTGTAGAAGTTTCTAAGAGTTTATTCATTCACTTGGACTGTATACCCCCTTTGGTACTCCCATGCACCCTCCCCACAGCCCGAACAACCACTTTGTCTTTTTATCATCACATGCTCAGGTGTAACATGCTTGACTCCCCCTCTTCCGACTCACTGAAATTGGTTTTGAAGAGCAAATATCTCAGCATTGGTGACAGCTAACATTTTTCTTTGCACCATCTTTTACTTTTCACTGTTTTGTAGAATTTGTGCAATTTATGCAGATATTGTGTTTTTTTTTGTGTTTTTTTGTTGGAGCAGCACCAGAGACCTAGGTTCAGTCCTGATCTCAGGAGCTGTCTATGTTACATTTGCACTTTCTCCCTGTGACCGGGTAAACAATGGTGAGCTGAAGGGCTGTTTCAATGCTGTATTATTCAACCAATCAATGTGCCTGTGATGATGCTGCAAGCAAGATTTTCATGGTACCCATACCTCACCTTACTTGAGAATATGGCAATAAGCCTGACTTGAGTTAGCTTTCAAACTTTTTTCCACGCTGTCTTATCTCTGTTAGCTACTCTTTAGTGTAATATCCCACCGTTGTGCCTTCTAATTGTATTTAATAACATTTTGTTTACTAACCCTTTGTGTGAAGCTCTTATGGACATCCAACTCCACAGCGTCCACTGTTTTTCCTTATCTATGTTGACTATTGCAAAAGATCTGTGAAACATGATTTCCCTTTTATATCTTCATGTTGAACCTACTCCATCCTATTATTATTTTCCAAGTGCCCTGTGTACCTCTCAATAATAAATTACAGCAGTTTTCTTGATACTGATGTCAGCCTAACTGGCCGTTGCTTCCCTGTTTCCTCTTCCTTTCTTAAATAATTGAGTTACTTCTGCTACTTTCTGAAATGTGAGAATCATAGCAAGAATCGATGAAAGTTTATTATTTAATTTATTTATCATTTAAAAATAAATTGGATAGGTATATGGATGGGATAGGAATGGAGGGTTATGGTCTGAGTGCAGGTAGATGGGACTAGGGGAGAGTAAGTGTTCGGCACGGACTAGAAGGGTCGAGAGGGCCTGTTTCCGTGCTGTAGTTGTTATATGGTTATATGGTTTATATGGAAGATTGGAAGATAACATTTCAATGCCTCCTTTATTCCCATGGGCACTACTTTCAGATCCCTGACATGCAGATAATGTCATAAAGTCATCCAGTCATACAGCACAGAAATCATTAAGTCCATGGGATTTATTGTGGTCCAGACCCATTAATTTCCCCCATACATGTCAGTTTCTCCCATAATAAAGTCAGTTTTGTTAAACTCCTCATTCGATGGGTTTTGAATATGATTCTTTGTGACCAGCCTGAAATTTCTATGTGAAATTAATTCTTTTTAACGGCATTCATGCTGCAGTGCTTTGAATCTCAAGAATTTTGAAGAAAATCACTGTTTTCACAGTACAAATGGCAGAAGCGTGAAGAACATTCAGCAATTCACAACTCAAAATGCATCTGTCCCCTGCCGCAAATTGGTTCCTTGATTGCCCATTAATTAGATTGTGGTGTTTAAATTTGTTGTTATTTTTGTGGTAAACTCTGCATCACTATTTTGCCAAGCTGCAAACAGTAGTGGGCAGAGGCTTGTGTTCTCTAAAGTGCACTGGGGGCACATTTTTACTGTAAAACATGCAGTGTTAACATGGTGTTATCGCATTTAAGGTCATTGTACCATATCGTAAAGTGTGGAAACTTCATGAGTAGGCCAAGGGTCCAAGGATAAAGGTTCACACAGTCAACAATTTCTTTCTACACACAATTAAAATTGGGAACATCTTACCTGTTTTAAATTGTGAAAACAGCATCTTGTTTAGATCAACATTGTTTAATTGCATGTAGAATTAAGTACAACCTTATCATTGTACTTCAAGATTCAGAAGCTCTCCCCACAGCTCATGCAGAGTTGCAATTGATTGTTTGCAGTTAATTATTCATATCTAAGCCATAAATATGCAAAGTTCTTACCAACGTATGGCTTATATTTGTATGTCAGCACAACAATATTTCTTGCCAGTGATCTTATAGGAGTGAATGTCAAACTGTCTGCAGTTTTTTAGGGTGCTGGACTCTACTGCAGTTTGGAAAGACTGGGACAATAGACAATAGACAATAGACAATAGACAATAGACAACAGGTGCAGGAGTAGGCCATTCGGCCCTTCGAGCCAGCACCGCCATTCAATGTGATCATAGAAACATAGAAACATAGAAATTAGGTGCAGGAGTAGGCCATTCAGCCCTTCGAGCCTGCACCGCCATTCAATATGATCATGGCTGATCATCCAACTCAGTATCCCGTACCTGCCTTCTCTCCATACCCTCTGATCCCCTTAGCCACAAGGGCCACATCCAACTCACTCTTAAATATAGCCAATGAACTGGCCTCAACTACCCTCTGTGGCAGAGAGTTCCAGACACTCACCACTCTCTGTGTGAAGAAAGTCTTTCTCATCTCGGTCTTAAAGGATTTCCCCCTTATCCTTAAGCTGTGACCCCTTGTCCTGGACTTCCCCAACATCGGGAACAATCTTCCTGCATCTAGTCTGTCCAACCCCTTAAGAATTTTGTAAGTTTCTATAAGATCCCCTCTTAATCTCCTAAATTCCAGAGAGTATAAACCGAGTCTATCCAGTCTTTCTTCATAAGACAGTCCTGACATCCCAGGAATCAGTCTGGTGAACCTTCTCTGCACTCCCTCTATGGCAATAATGTCCTTCCTCAGATTTGGAGACCAAAACTGCACGCAATACTCCAGGTGTGGTCTCACCAAGACCCTGTACAACTGAAGTAGAACCTCCCTGCTCCTGTACTCAAATCCTTTTGCTATGAAAGCTAACATACCATTCGCTTTTTTCACTGCCTGCTGCACCTGCATGCCTATTTTCAATGACTGGTGTACCATGACACCCAGGTCTCGCTGCATCTCCCCTTTTCCTAATCGGCCACCATTTAAATAATAGTCTGCTTTCCTGTTTTTGCCACCAAAGTGGATAACCTCACATTTATCCACATTATACTGCATCTGCCAAACATTTGCCCACTCACCCAGCCTATCCAAGTCACCTTGCAGTCTCCTAGCATCCTCCTCACAGCGAACACTGCCCCCCAGCTTAGTGTCATCCGCAAACTTGGAGATATTGCCTTCAATTCCCTCATCCAGATCATTAATATCCTCATCCAGATCATTAATATCCTCATCCAGATCATTAATGTGATCATGGTTGATCATCCCCAATTAGCACCCCATTCCTGCCTTCTCCCCATATCCCCTGACTCTGCCATCTTTAAGCGCCCTATCTAGCTCTCTCATGAAAGTATCCAAAGAACCGGCCTCCGCTGCCCTCTGAGGCAGAGAATTCCACAGACTCACCACTCTCCGTGCGAAAAAGTGTTTCCTCGTCTCCGTTCTAAATGGCTTACTCCTTATTCTTAAACTGTGGCCCCTGGTTCTTGTCTCCCCCAACATCGGGAACATGTTTCAAGCCTCTACCGTGTCCAAACCAAACAATCTTATATATTTCAATAAGATCCCCTCTCATCCTTCTAAACTCCAGAGTATACAAGCCCAGCCGCTCCATTCTCTCTGCATATGACAGTCCTGCCATCCCGGGAATTAAGGGCCCGTCCCACTTGGGCCACCTAAGCTGCGAGTTTAGAAGAGTTTGCCCTTGATTCAAACTCGCAGCATGGTCGACACGCGGTCCTAGGAGGTCGTATGAGGTGCCTGGAACTCTCCTTCATGCTCGAGGGTGGTTCCCGCATACTCGTGGCCTCAGCTAGGTCGCAGAAAAACTTTCAGGATGTTGAAAAATTTTCCGCAAGTAAAATTTGGTCGGCATGGGTCTTTTTCACTCGTAGTGCAGTGGAGTGGGGTCACTATTTACTTACAGGCACTTGAGGGCAGCCGTAGGCCATCTCCTTCGCTCTCCGGCCATTTTGATTGGCTCAATGGAGTTTCACGACCTAGGAAGACCTACCGGTAGGTAAAATAACTGCTAAACTTTATTATACTTCTTAAATGTGTCTCCACACCTTCTCTCCCCCCCACTTCTCCCCTACTTCTCCCCTCTTCTCCCCCCTTCTCCTCCCTTCTCTTCCCTCCTCTTCCCTCCTCTTCCCTTCTCTCCCCCTTCTCTCTCCCTTCTCTCTCCCTTCTCTCTCCCTTCTCTCTCCCTTCTCTCTCCCTTCTCTCTCCCTTCTCTCTCCCTTCTCTCCCCTTCTCTCTCTCCCCCCCCCCCCCCTGCACTCTCTAAAGGACTTACTGTGCCCTGTGGCTGCCGTTTACCTTCATCTTCATCGCACAGACAGTGCTCCTCCGTTTACCCTGGCCCCCACCTCCTCTTGTTATAAAGGCCAACATGCCATTCGCTTCCTTCACTGCCTGCTGTACCTGCATGCTTACTTTCATAGACTGATGAACAAGGACCCTCAGATCCCATTGTACTCCCTCTTTTCCCAACTTGACGCCATTTAGATAGTAATCTGCCTTCCTGTTTTTGATACCAAAGTGGATAACCTCACATTTATCCACATTAAACTTCATCTGCCATGCATCTGCCCACTCCCCAACCTGTCCAAGTCACCCTTCTTTCTCATAGCATCCTCCTCACAGTTCACACTGCCACCCAGCTTTGTGTTATCTGCAAATTTGCTAATGTCACTTTGAATCCCTTCATCCAAATCATTGATGTATATTGTAAATAGCTGCGGTCCCAGCACCGAGCCTTGCGGTACCCCACTAGTCACTGCCTGCCTTTCTGAAAGAGACCCGTTAATCCCTACTCTTTGTTTCCTGTCTGCCAAACAATTTCTTATCCATGCCAGCACTCTAACCCCAATACCATGTGCCCTAATTTTGCCCACTAACCTCCTATGTGGGACCTTATCAAGGGCTTTCTGAAAGTCCAGGCACACTACATCCACTGGCTCTCCCTTGTCCATTTTCCTAGTTACATCCTCAAAAAATTCCAGAAAATTAGTCAAGCTTGTTTTCCACTTCGTAAATCCATGCTGACTCGGACCGATCCTGTTACTGCTATCCAAATGTGCAGCTATTTCATCTTTTATAATTGACTCCAGCATCTTCCCCGCCACTGATGTCAGGCAAACTGCTCTATAATTCCCTGCTTTCTCTCTCTCGCCTTTCTTAAAATGTGGGATAACATTAGCTACCCTCCAATCCACAGGAACAGATCCTGAGTCTATAGAACATTGGAAAATTATCACCAATGCATCCACAATTTCTAGAGCCACTGCTTTAAGTACCCTGGAATGCAGACCATCAGCCCCTGGGGATTTATCAGCCTTCAGTCCCATCAGACTACCCAACACCATTTCCTGCCTAATGTGGATTTCCTTCAGTTCCTCCGTCACCCCAGATCCTCTGGCCACTACTATTTCAGGAAGATTGTTTGTGTGCTCCTTAGTGAAGACGGATCCAAAGTACCTGTTCAACTCATCTGCCATTTCATTGTTCCCCATAATAAATTCACCTTTTTCGGTCTTCAACTATCGGTGGATAGGTATATGGACGTGAAGGGAATGGAGGGGTATGGTCTGAGTGCAGGTAGATGGGACTAGGGGAAAACAAATGGTCGGCACGGACTGGAAGGGCCGAGAGGGCCTGTCTCCGTGCTGTAATTGTTATATGGTTATATGGTTATATGGTCCAACTTTGGTCTTAACTAATTTTTTCCTCTTCACATACCTATAGAAGCTTTTACTATCCTGCTTTATATTCTTGGCTAGTTTACCTTCGTACCTCATCTTTTCTCCCCGTATTGTCTTTTTAGTTATCTTCTGTTGCTGTTTAAACATTACCCAATCCTCTTGCTTCCCGCTCATCTTTGCTACGTTGTACTTCTAATCTTTTATTTTTATACTGTCCCTGATGTCCCTTGTCAGCACGGTCACCCCTTACTCCCCTTGGAATCTTTCTTCCTCCTAGGAATGAACTGATCCTGCACCTTCTGTATTATTCCTAGAAATACACGCCATTGTTGTTCTACTGTCATCCCTGCTAGGGTATCTTTCCAGTCAACTTTGGCCAGCTCCTCCCTCATGGCCCCATAGTCCCCTTTATTCAACGGTAACATTGACACCTCTGATCTACTCTTCTCCCTCTCCAATTGTAGACTTGGGCAGGATTGGTCCCATTATAATGAGAGTTGTGCATCCAGTATTTCTGCAGTTTGCAGCTTATGGGCCAACTCATGGACTTCTCAGTTGAATTCAAATCTTACCATCTCTGACACCAGCACATTTAAAATACGTATATCTGAAGATAGATACATTTCCAGGCCTGATCTGATATATTCAAGAACAATGTAGGATGCTAGAGAGGAAACTAGAGGAGATATGCATTTGGCTAAGATATGTGCTTCATCATTAGGCATGTGTTAGCTGCCGGGAGACTGGATGGTGGATAATGTTGTGCCTTTATTTAAGAAGAGCTGCAAATAAATGCCTGGAAACTCTAGACCTGGAAGCCTCATGACTGTGGTAGATAAGTTGCTGGAGAGGATTGTGAGCGATCAGATAACACAAATTTGGAAAGACAAGGTTGATTTGGAATGATCAGCACAGCATTGTGCAGGGGAGATCAACTGCAGGGTAAATCACGACTTTGATTGAGCTAAAAAATAAAAATAAATGGACTTCAACAAGACATTTGATTAGGTTCAGCATGGTGGACAGCTGTCGAAGGTTCGAGGACGGAGGTAGAAAGAATCCAGGGAATTATGGACCAATGTGCCTCATGTCAGTGGTAGGCAAACTATTGGAAAGCATTCTTCGAGATAGGATTTACTCCGATTTGGAGTAATTAGGGACAGCCAGAATGGCTTTGTACACAACAGGTCACATACTACTAATTTGATCAAGTATATGAGAAGGTGATGAAGGTGATCGATGAGTGAATGTTATCTACAAGCATTTAAGTAAGGCCCCCCTGGCAGGTCAATTCAAAAGATTAAGATACACGGAATTCACTGTAACTTAATTGTGGATTCAGAACTTAGTTGGATTCAGAACTTACTGATAGAAGACAGAGCATTGTGGTGGAAGGATAATATTCTGACTGTAGGTCTGTGACCAGTGGAGTTTTGCAGGGATCTGTGGTGGTGCCCCTATGTTTGTGATATATATATAACCAATTTGGACGTAATTGTAGATGGGTTGGTAATATGTTTGCAGATGATTGCGGACGTGGGAAACTGTGAGGAAGGCTGTTAAAATATACAGCTGGATATAGATCAGTTACAGAAATGGGCAGAAATATAGCAAATGGGGTTTAATCCAAGCAAGTGTGAGGTGTTGCATTTTGAGACGTTGAATATAAGGGGAAAGCATTTGATTTATAGCAAGGCACTTAATTATATTGAAGTACAGTGGGTACATAACTCCATGAAAGTGGCAACGCAAGTAGATAGAGTAGCGGAGAAGGCACATGGCATGCTTGCCATCATTGGTTGTGGCGCCAAGCATAAGAGTGAGGAATTCATGATGCAGCTTTCTAGGACTTTGGGCTGGCTGCATTTGGAGTATTGCGAGCAGTTTTGATCGCCCTATTACTGGATAGATATGAAGGAGTTGGAGTGGTCGCATGAGAGGTTTATTAAAATGAGGCCTGGATTGGTGGGCATTAGCTATAACGAGAGTTTGGACAGTCTTGGATTGTTGTCTTTGAAACCCAGAGCTTGAAGGGAGACCTGGTAGACATATATAACATTATGAGACGCCTAGATGCGGTAGACAGCCAGAACCTTTTCCCCATGGTGGAAATATCAAAGACCAGGGTGCGTAGCATTACTTGGAGAGAAGCAAAGTTGAAAGGAAATATGCGGGGCAAGTATTTTTACACAGAGGTTGGTAATTGTTTAGAATGCGCTGCCAGGGATGGCATTTAAGAGGCTTTTAGATAGACACATGGATGTACAGAGAGCAAAAAGATGTGGATCTTGTGCAAGCAGATATGATTAGTTTAATTTGGCATCATGTTCGGCACAGACATAGTGAGCCAAAGGGACTGCTCCTACTGTTTTATGTTCTATGTTCTAGATCGCGTGGAATCAAAGAATGCCAGCGAACTGGATACAGAATTTACTTAATGGTAGAAGTCTGAGGGTGGTGGTAGATGGTTGTTTTTCAGACTGTGACTTGAGGTATACCTCAGAGATTGGTGCTGGGTCCTATGCTGTTTGCCATCCAATTCATTTGGATGAGAATATACAAGGCATGATTAGTAAATTTGCAAATTATATTAAAATAATTGATGTCATAGACAATGAATATGGTTATCAAGAAAAGCAGCAGGAATTTAATCAGCCAGGCAAATAGTTCAAGGAATGGTCCCAAGAACTGCGGGGATATGGTCTCCATTGGTAATCCCAGTCACAGCCCTGTAATGGAAGTAAAAGGAACAGGTGTAATACTGTCAACCTTTCGGTTCTACTTTGCCATTCAGTAAGATTATGATTGCTCCAATTTATCTACAACACCACTTCTCCAACTCTTTCCCCACATCCCTTGATGTTTTGAAGTTAAATGTCTCTCGAGCTTTGCCTTGAATACATTCGATGTGTCCACGTTTCCATATTTCCTTGAATAGAGAATTCCAAAGATTCAGAACTGTCCAAGAGAAGAAATTGCTCCACCTCCAACTAAAGGGGGTAAACCTTTTAACCTTTGCCATGCCCTTGAGTTCTACACGCCTCCACTTGAAAAATCCTTTCGACATTGTCTCAGCATGTCTCACTAAGATCATCTCTCCATATATAAGATCATCTTCCAGGAAATATACAAGACCTGTTTATGGAAAGACAGGGTGGGTATAATTTGAGATGGGAACATAATTTAAAAAAACTCAATGTCAGAACAACTCTTAAAAGTATGTGCATAGCAATCTGTGGGGTGAATTTGTGGAATGGTCTGGAACAAGAGAAAAAACTTAGCACAAACATAATTCAGTTTAAAAAGATGTACAAAGACACTTTTTTTTAAAGGATATTGGGATGAGGATAGGTGATTGTGAGTGGGATATTTGTTATACTGATTGTATTGGGAAGGGTGATTATAGGGTGATGGGTTGTATATATGACTAAGAGATACTGTATAGTATATGAGGGTTTTTTCTTTTCTTTTTTCTTTTTTTCTCTCTTTTTTTGTGTGGCTTTGTAAATATTTGATTAGTGTATAAATGTAAATAATTTGGTGTACATATAGCTGCTGGTGTACATATGGTGTACATATAGCTGCTAAATTTGTATAAGATAATTATAAGCAGCTGAATAAGGGGTGGGAATTAATAAGCTTTGGCTTCTTCCTGCTCCTTTTCGGACACATACGATTTCATTTACTTATAGATACTGTTGATGACACTTTATAAATATCCTTGTTTTGTTTTTTGTATGCTGTTTAACACTTGCTTTTTATTCTTTTATTCTGTTTGAAATAAAGAATTAAATAAATAAATAAATAAAATTGTCTTTACTCTATGACCATAGGCCCAATCTTCTTCAACCTTTGTCAATGCGACTACCTCTTCATCCCAGAAATTAACCGTGATCTTGCTCAGTACTGCATCCAATGCAAGTGCATCCCTCCTTAAATAGTGGTTTTAAAAATGTAAGTATTATCCTGGTTGCAATCTCATCAACACCTGGTAAAATTGTTTTAATATTTGTGTACATCTATATTACCTGGCACACGTGTTAGTTATTGGAAACCTGATGGAACTCCAGATCCCTTTGTACTGTGATGTGCTGCAGTCTCATTCAATTAAAAAAAATAGTGTGTTTTTTAAATTCTTCCTTCCAAAGTGAATAACCTAACATTTTTTCACGCAATTCTCTAGCTGTAAACTTCTCAGCGACCAATGTTTATTTTATTTAGAAGTCACGTGAGCGACTATGTGAAGAAGCCCGCCAGCCCGCACGCACGGCAATACGTCCAACGCATGGCGCACGACTGGCTGGGAGGAGGGTCGCTCCTCCAGTGGTAAGTTTAAAAAACTCACAGGTAAGTGTACAACTTACTCTGAGGTGTTTTTGGTATTTCTTCTTAACAGTTGTCTCCAGCGTTATGGAGAAATCTAGGTCCAACAAATCCAGACGGGCCGCGGGAAAACCGGCTACGAAAGTGCGTGAAGCTGGCGTCTGTCTATTTCACCTTCAGAGTCACTGGCAGTTCACTCAGCGACTTCAGACTTGGTGCCTGCACAGAGAACCTTGGCAACCCCTAAAGGGGGTAAAGCCAAACAAAAGTCTGACAAGCCTGTATTATCTGATGATTCCCTCCCACACCAATGGGTAATCTTTGGCAGTTTATCTAAAATGGAGCACCTCATGGAGAAGATGCTGGTTCACAGCATGCTCTGTGATATGGAGGCATATCCACGTAGGTCTACCCTAATGCCTGCGGCAGCGCCTGGTACAGGGCTGCTTAGTTCCTCCCACTCAGATGAGGGGAGTTTCGGAGGTCATTATATGGCTGACCCCGAATACGGATGTGTGTCAGAAGAACATGTCATGTTTGTCATGTACATCAATGATCTGGATAATGGGGTGGAAAATTGGATAAGTAAGTATGCAGATGATACTAAGATAGGTGGTGTTGTGGATAATGAAGTAGATTTTCAAAGTCTACAGAGAGATTTGGGCCATTTGGAAAAGTGGGCTGAAAGATGGCAGATGGAGTTTAATGCTGTTAAGTGTGAAGTGCTACATCTTGGCAGGACAAATCAAAATAGGATGTACGTGGTAAATGGTAGGGAATTGAGGAATGCTGTGGAACAGAGGGATCTAGGAATAACTGTGCATAGTTCCCTGAAGGTGGAATTGCATGTAGATAGGGTGGTAAAGAAAGCCTTTGGTGTGCTGGCCTTTATAAATCAGAGCATTGAATATAGGAGTAGGGAAGTAATGTTAAAATTGTACAAGGCATTGGTAAGACCAATTCTGGAGTATGGTGTAAAATTTTGGTCCGCCTAGTTATAGGAAGGATGTCAACAAAATAGAGAGAGTACAGAGGAGATTTACTAGAATGTTGCCAGGGTTCCAGCAACTATGTTACAGAGAAAGGTTGAACAAGTTAGGTCTTTATTCCTTGGAGCGCAGAAGGTTAAGGGGGGACTTGATTGAGGTATTTAAAATGATGAAAGGGATAGACAGAGTTAACATGGATACGCTTTTTCCATTGAGGGTAGGAAGATTCAAACAAGAGGGCATGACAAGAGAAATTAAGGGACAGAAGTTTAGGGGTAACGTGAGGGGGAACTTCTTTACTCAGAGGGAGGTGGCTGTGTGTAATGAGCTTCCAGCAGAAGTGGTGGAGGCAGGATCGATTTTAACATTTAAGAGTAAAGTGGATAGGTATATGGACGTGAAGGGAATGGAGGGGTATGGTCTGAGTGCAGGTAGATGGGACTAGGGGAAAACAAATGGTCGGCACGGACTGGAAGGGCCGAGAGGGCCTGTTTCCGTGCTGTAATTGTTATATGGTTATATGGTTAACATGCTGTTATGCATGATATACGCGAATCGCATACACAAGAGTTGCCCGCTCTTGCATCCAGATTTGCGGTACCTTCGCAAACAGGGGAACCACTTCAGGAAGAACTGGCCTCAAGCATCAGTTATCTTATTTCACACCAGAGCAAACCATGATAGAAACTACTGCGAAGTACCCCACTCCAGCGAATTGTGCAACTCTAAAAGTGCCCGTGGTCAACAATTCCATTTGGGGTTATATTGGAGGTGGCATCAAGACCCAAGAGATGAAGCTCCAGCGTATTCTAAAATCTGCAGGCATCACAGCTTTTGCCAGGTCGGTAGATGGCGGTCCACTATCAGATATCCAGCAAGATGCCATGGCACTGATGTGCAACGCAGACTTCGAGATGAATTGTTTCCGTAAGAACGGCATCAGGCCTGCATTGAACCCTAAGTTTGCGCATATGTGTAGGGTCAGTAATGTCCAGCGACGCAATTTCCTGTTCCGGGAAGACCTGAGTAAACAGGTGAAAGACTTGCATGATGAATCCAAAGCTGAAGGATTAATTAAAGCATCTCCTATAGGCAAGTCTCTGCTCTTCCGGCGTCAGCACCCCTACGCCTCCACTAGCAATAAGCGATTTGCTGAAGCTAGTAGCAGCTCTAGATTTGATCTACCCAGGCATAGGTCTTTTTTAGGCTAAGGCCCGTCCCGGCCATCATGGAAAATGCGCAATCCTCCCGCCTCAGCAGCTCAATTCACCAAAGCAAGGGGAAGGAAACAGACCCAGTATTAGGGCCCGTTGGGCCTGCTATCAGACCACCTGTAACCGTGGAGGTAGGTGGGTCAGGTTCTTTCAGTAACATGGGGTGTGAGGAACAGTTACAAGTTGGTAGTAGATTAAGCTTGTTTTTGCATGAATGGCGGTGGATAACTTCAGATCCGTTTATATTGCACAGTATAAAGGGGTTCAAAATTGAATTTTTACCTAACTCATTTCCACCCACACAACATATGCCAAGTTGGTCATATATTCATTCCAAACGAGAGGGTTTGGATACACAAGCAGAAATACATACATTGCACAAAAAAGGTGTAATTGAGAGATCAAATTATGAAAATCATCAATACGTCTCTAATATATTCTCTGGGCAAAAGAAAGATGGGGGATGCTGTATCATCCTTGATTTGACACAACTCAACTCATATGTGCAGTATAGACATTTAAAAATTGAGAATTTCTTTACTGTTAAGCAACTAATTTCTGAGGGATGCTTTATGGCATGCATCGATCTCAAAGATGCATATTATTCAGTTCCAATTCACAAGGATCACTGGAGATATCTAAAATTTAGCTGGATGGGGCAGCTATGGCAGTTTAAAGCATTACCTACTGGATTAACCTCAGCTCCTAGGTTATTTACCAACCTGCTGAAGCCGGTGCTCGGCCTGCTCAGAGCTCAAGAGCACATTGTTATGGGCTATTTGGATGATATTCTAATCATAGGAAGAACACTACATTTGGCTATGCTAGCTGTTTCAGCCACAAAGCTCATATTTTGGAAATTGAGGTTTCTCATCCATCCAGTCAAATCCAGGTTGATACCAACAAGGGTTATTGATTACTTAGGGTTTACTATTAACACTATAGAAATGTCTGTGACCCTGCCCTGGGGAAAGAGATTATATTTAATAGAAGCCTGTAATAACCTTCTTGTTACGGAGCAGCCATCTATTCACCAGGTGGCTAGTGTAATTGGCAAAATGGTGGCTGTTTTTCCAGCTGCTTGATTTTGGCCTTTGCATTATCAAAATCTGCATGCAAAGGAGCAAGCACTTAAATCCCATTTAGGTCATTCTAACAGACCTATGCAATTGTCGGCCGAATCTATAACAGAGTTACAATGGTGGACGTTCAATATTCAGCATTGCTCCATCGACATTTTGATTAGTAAACCTTGAATTGTACTACAAACTGATGCAAGTGCACTGGGATGGGGAGCTACTAATATCATCTCTAGTTGCGGCGGCAGATGGGATATGCACGAGTTACCATTTATCCATCTATATGGTATCAACTGCCTGGAAATGCTGGGGGGTTTCTATGGTTTAAAGGCTTACTGTGGGAAAATGCATGATCTGCATGTCCGACTTCAAATTGATAACACTACAGCGGTGGCATATATTAATCATATGGGTGGAATCAAATCAGTATCCTGTGATAGTTTAGCTAGTCTCATTTGGAGCTGGTGTATTAAAAGGAGGATTTGGATCTCAGCTACCTACTTGCCAGGTAGATTTAACACGGTGGCAGACACTAGATCACGTAAATTTAATGATAACACAGAATGGATGTTAGGTCACAAAGTGTTTAACGACGTTGTTGCTCGATATGGAATGCCTGATATTAATTTGTTTGCATCTAGGCTTATCCAGCATCTGCAGTTGCCAAAATATGAGTCTGAAAAAGGGTCTCGACCCGAAACGTCGCCTATCTCCTTCGCTCCTTAGATGCTGCTGCACCCGCTGAGTTTCTCCAGCTTTTTGTGTACCCTCGATTCTCCAGCATCTGCAGTTCCTTCTTTAACGCCAAAATATGTTGCATGGGAGCCAGGCCCAGGGGCAGTAGCTATAGATGCATTCTCGTTACACTGGGGAGGAATGTTCTTCTATGTCTTCCCTCCATTTTGCCTCATCAACTGGTGCTTGCAAAAAATCAAGCAAGACTCTGCTTCAGGTATTTTAGTAGTTCCTGACTGGCCTATGCAGCCATAGTTCCCTTTGATGTTAGGAATGCTAACAGAACCATATATGGTTATCAGTAAGTGTAAAGACTTACTTGTTCATCCCGTATCTCGGGAATCTCATCCTCTGCATGATAAAATCAACCTATTGATTTGCAGAGTTTAAGAAGAACTTTTCTGGGGCTTGGATTATCTGACCGAACGGTGGACGTGATCACTGCAGCCTGGTGGGACAGTACCAAGAAGCAGTACATTTCCTACGTTAAACTATAGGAAGTTGTTTGTGTTAATTCAAATATGACATAGTACGGCAGATATAGTCGATCTTAGAATTTCTTTTGATGTTATTTTTCGATAGAAAATTAAGTTACAGTGCTATTAACACTGCTAGAAGTGCTTTATCATCATACTTGCTGCTGGGATCAGGATATCATTCTGTCGGGTCTCACCCTTTGGTATCCAAATTTATGAGGGGTATCTTTCACAAAAACCATCCCAGGTCCAGATACACGGAAGTATGGGACGTTAACGTAGTGTTAACACTGCTTCGCGGTTGGGCTCCAGCCGCATCTTTATCTTTGGTCCGGCTCACCTATAAAGTAATAATGCTCATGGCGCTCGTTTCAGCGCAACGTGTCCAGTCATTGCATAAATTAAAGCTGGATAGGACAGTTATGTCTAACAATAAGATAACATTTTACATAAATGAGTTAATTAAGCAAAGTAGGCCGGGTGTGCTAGGTCTTAAGCTGGAGTTTTTAGCATATCCAACTGATTGTAGGTTATGTGTGTCACGTATATTAATCAATATATAAAGGTTACGAAGGACCTTTGAGGCACCGAACTAGCTATGTTCATCAGTCACAGAAAACCACACAAAAGGGTATCGGTGCAGACCATTTATAGATGGTTGAGACATGTATTAGCTTTCACAGGAGTTGACACTGATGTATTTAAATCTCACTCTACCAGGGCTGCAACAACATCGGCAGCAAGATTCATGGAAGTTCCGCTGGACCTCATCCTAGCGACAGCAGGATGGTCGAAAAGCAGACTTTTCAAGCTTTTTACAATAAGCCTATTGCCAGGCCTGGTTCGTTTCCTAATAACATTTTGAGTTCTGTTAAATAATCTATTCTTTTCCCTGATGTAAGGGACCATTATTATTATTTCATTAAAAGCAGCAACATGTTTAAGTCTGTATCATGTTTGAATGCACTATGTTTTCAATCATATCTGGTCAACTGACGCAGTATGTTTGCATGGACTCTGGTTCACGGCATGAAATCACAGAGCTTTGAAATCTTCACGTAGTCACTCACGTAACTTCAAAATAAAATAGAAAGATTAAACGAGAACTTACCGTTTGAAGTTTGATCTTTATTTTATGAGAAGTTGCGATGAGGGATTACGAGCACTCCACTCCCAACCCTATTCTCATAAAGTTCATTCGGTAATTCTAGCTTGTTAATCTTCCTATAGTTTAGGTCAGCGATTGTTCTGCGATTTCATACAGCTGCTTTAAAGGTTGACGCGCATGCGGACTGGCAGGCTTCTTCACGAATTCCCTCATCGCAACTTCTCATAAAATAAAGATCAAACGGTAAATTCTCATTTAATCTTTCTATTTTAGCTATTCTCTTACTTTTATACACTCACTGAGGTTCTTGCTGACCTGTTTTTTTTTTAAATATTTACTTGTTTATTCTCATATTCTATCTTCTCCTTCTATCAATCATTATTTGATACTCTTTAAACATTTTCTAATCCACCAATCTTGGAAACATAGTATATCTTTTCTTTCGATTTGCTAACATCCTTAACTTCCATAGTTAGCCACAGATGATGCATACCTCCCTTACCCTAAAGCCTTACCTCTTTACTGAAATATGTCCTTGTCGAGATTTATGAAATATCTCCATAAATGTCTACGGTTGAACTCCTAGTTTACCGTTTAATCAATTTTCAGTTCAGTTTGTAGAAAGGTCTCGACCCGAAAAGTCACCTATTCCTTCGCTCCATAGATGCTGCCTCACCAGCTGAGTTTCGCCAGCATTATTGTCTACCTTCAGTTCAGTTTAGTTCATTAGTCAGCAGAAAGACAATACATGATTACAATCAATGCATTTACAGTGTATAGATACATGATAAGCGAATAACGTTTAGTGCAAGGTAAAGCCAGCATAGTCCGATCAAAGATTGCCCGAGGGTCACCAAAGAGGTAGATAGTAGTTCAGCACTGCTCTCTGGTTGTGGTAGGATGATTCAGTTGCCTGATAACAGCTGAGAAGAAACTGTCCTTGAATCTGGACAGTTCTATATCTTTTGGCTGATGGGAGAGGGGAGAAGAGTGGCCAGGGTGCGACTTGTCCTTGATTATGCTGCTGGCCTTGCTGAGGCAGCATGAGGTATAAATGGAGTCAATAGAAGGGAGGTTGGTTAGTGCGATGATCTGGGCTGCGTCCACAATTTACTGCAATTTCTTGTGGCCTTGGATGGAGCTGTTCCCAAACTAAGCCCTGATTTAGCTTTGTGTTCCCGCCATTGTAATTGCCTTTGTTTAAATTTAGGACACACAATTTCAGACCCATGTTTCTCACCTCAATCTGAACTTGAAATTCCACTGTTATAATTGCTCTCTAATTAATTGATTAACTAATTAATCTTCTCCCACTACATTATTCCAGATCGAATACAGTCCGTTCCATGAGTCCAAGTCAACCTTCGAGCACCTGTTAATACCAGTTCTATATTATCCCAATTTTGTATCCATAGAAACATAGAAACATAGAAAATAGGTGCAGGAGTAGGCCATTCGGCCCTTCGAGCCTGCACCGCCATTCAATATGATCATGGCTGATCATCCAACTCAGTATCCCGTACCTGCCTTCTCTCTATACCCCCTGATCCCCTTAGCCACAAGGGCCACATCTAATTCCCTCTTAAATATAGCCAATGAACTGGCCTCAACTACCTTCTGTGGCAGAGAATTCCAGAGATTCACCACTCTTTGTGTGAAAAATGTTGGACTCATCTCGGTCCTAAAATACTTCCCCCTTATCCTTAGACTGTGACCCCTTGTCCTGGACTTCCTCAACATCGGGAATAATCTTCCTGCATCCAGCCTGTCCAACCCCTTAAGAATTTTGTAAGTTTCTATAAGATCCCCCCTCAATCTTCTAAATTCTAGCGCTTACAAGCCGAGTCTATCCAGCCTTTCTTCATATGAAAGTCCTGACATCCCAGGAATCAGTCTGGTGAACCTTCTCTGTACTCCCTCTATGGCAAGAATGTCTTTCCTCAGATTAGGAGCCCAAAACTGTACGCAATACTCCAGGTGTGGTCTCACCAAGTCCCTGTACAACTGCAATAGAACCTCCCTGCCCCTATACTCAAATCCTTTTGCTATGAATGCTAACATACTATTTGCTTTCTTCACTGCCTGCTGCACCTGCATGCCTACTTCAATGACTGGTGTACCATGACACCCAGGTCTCGCTGCATCTCCCCTTTTCCTAATCGGCCACCCCCTTCACCCTCCACTCCTTACACACAAGGGGCAATTTTACAGTGGCCAATTAATCTACGAACCTGCACATCTTTGAGTTCTGGGTGGAAACAGGAGTACCCAGAGGAAACCCATTCCGCCACAGGGAGAATGTGTGAACTCCATACACACAGCACCCAAAGTCAGGATTGAACCTGGTTCTCTGGCACTATGAGGCGGAAGATCTCCTGGTTGCACATTCGCTTGGGGGATTGGTCCAAGAATCTTTGCAGGAGCATTCCCAAACAAGAAAAGTTACTTCAGATGATGCTGGAGCAGGTACTCAAAGGGAAAAATGTAAATGTTTTAGGGACCACTTTATGGGAAGGAGAGAAGGGGAAAGATTTTGAGAAAGTTAACTTCAGAGCATAGGCTTGCAAACTCAAAGATTCAAAGTCTTCAAAAGGTTCAAAGGGTATTTTATTGTCACGTGTACCAATTAATGTTGGGAGTGTACCATTGCCTTGATATATTGAGTGAAGCAGTTAGTTTTTCTCGCTACTCTATGTACTGATCTAATCCATATTGAGCCTTTGGTGTTCTGCTTCCACTTTTGATGCAAAAGGAGTGGTATGCAAGACATTAACAATTAAATATTTTCATTCACCTTCATCTGGTCCTAAGTAGGCACCCTAGTTCAAAAAAGGAAACTGTCAATTCTGGGTCAATAAATCAACAGACAAACACCATACCAAATTATTTTGTTAGAGACATGCTGAGTGTGGGGATAAAAGCAAATGCATACTTTAAAAAAAAATGTAGTTTGTCTAAACAGTTTTGTTTTGGGGATTCGTTCGTTTTTCTATGTGGGGGAGGAGGGGGGGTAAGGGGGAAATCGTTTCCCAATCGCTTCCTGGTGAGGATGCGACTATTTCTCCGTGTCGCGTCCTCGCCCCCCCTCCTCGCGGTGCTGGATTCACCACGGAGCGGACGATACCTACCTGGATCGCCGTTTGGCGCTCCGGAGCTTTGGGCCCGCTGCTCCAACATCGCGGGGCTGTGGCATGCGCAGCTCCCAGCGTGGGCGGCGCTGACCAACATCGCAGAGTCCTGGGGCCCTTTGCCGAGGGCCGCCAGCGTGAATCTCCGCCCGGCGCGGCCGGGGGACGTCGAGAGCTGCGGACTCCGTTGGGAAGCGGCCGATTTGGAGGTCCACGCCGCTGAGGTTGGCCTCCCGTTCCGACGTCGGAGTTCCAACGTCTCGGCGAGGGGGCCTGAGCGGCGGGCTGCCCGTAGCGGCGACTGCGGAGGGCTCCAGAGGCCCGGACTACGGGTGAGCATCAGAGGAAGATGACTCACTTTTGCCCCTGTCCCACTTAGGTGCCTTCCCTCACAGTGGGAAGCTTTTGATTCCGCTGTGTGGGGATGTTTTATGTTGAACTCTATCGTGTGTTCTTTATTTTATTGTATGGCTGTATGGTGATCACATTTCACTGTGCCAACTGGCACATGTGACAAATAAATGTATCTTGAATCTTGTATCTTGTATCTTGTATACTAAAACAACACTTCAATGTAGTATGTAGAGTCTTCAATGTAGAGTCTGAAGAAGGGTCTCGACCCTAAACGTCGCCTATCTCCTTCACTCCTTAGATGCTGCTGCACCCGCTGAGTTTCTCCAGCTTTTTGTGTACCTTCAATGTAGTACATACATTCTTGTAGATGCTGTACATGTACACTAGATGGCAATGTTGTGTCTAAGAAAATCCAACATTCCACTTAAGTCTTCCTAAATGTGGCACATTTTAATCCTAAATAAAGTCACATAGTGCGGGCGTAACTCAGCGGGCCAGACAGCATCTCTGGAGAAAATGGATGTGATGTTTCGGTCACCTATTCATGTTCTCCAGAGATGCCGTCTGACCCGCTGAATTACTCCAGCACTTTGTGTTTTTCTTTTATATATATGGTGGTCCAGCAGTAGCATTGTGGTGCCTTACAGTGCCAGAGACCTGGGTTGGATCCTGACTATGGGTGCTGTCAGTATGGAGTTTGTACCTTCTCCCCGTGACTGCATGAGTTTTCCCCGGGTGCTCTGGTTTCCTCACAAATTCAAAATTGTACGGGGATCGCTGGTCGACACGGAATTGGTGGTCCAAAGAGGCTGTTCCTGTCCAGCATCTCTAACCTAACCTAACCAGCATCTGCCAGTTCCTTGTTTCTACATATTAATCCTGCATGTGCCCGCTCCACTCTGCAGAGTTTTCATAGCCGGGGACCGTGTTTCCCCTTTGCTCCTGCTGTTATGCAATTGGGATCCATTAGGTAGAGCAGGATTCCAGAACCAGGGGCCACAGTTTAAGAATAAGGAGTAAGCCATTAAGAACAGAGACGAGGAAACACTTTTTCTCACAGAGAGTGGTGAGTCTGTGGAATTCTCTGCTTCAGAGGGCGGTGGAGGCAGGTTCTCTGGATGCTTTCAAGAGAGAGCGAGAGAGGGCTCTTGAAAACAGGGGAGTCAGGGGATACGGGGAGAAGGCAGGAATGGGGTACTGATTGGTAAACTCTGCAGAGCGGAGCGGGCACATACAGGATTAATATCAGCCATGATCATATTGAATGGCGGTGCTGGCTCGACGGGTCAAATGGCACCTATTGTCTATTGTCTATTGTCTATTGTCTATTGATTGAAACACAGGCATATTATTAACTTGGCGTCATGTTTGGTGCAAACATTGTGAACTGAATGGCCTATTCTTGTGCTGTACTTTTCTATGTGTTACATGGAATTGGGCTGCGAGGCCCAACCACTTTAAGCTGACTTTACCTTTCACGCAGCCCAGTGTTGATTAGTACAGGTGTCAGATGTTATGGGGAGAAGGCAGGAGAATGGGGTTAGGAGATCAGCCATGATTGAATGGCGGAGTAGACCTGATGGGCCGTGGCCTAATTCTACTCCTATTCCTTATGACATTATGACCATAATTTCTTCTGTTTCCATTACCTTCATCTACCTGTCCAACCAACATTGAATGAACATTGAACTTCGTCTCAGCCTCAACCTCAATATTGAATTCTTGAAATTTAGGTAACTTAAACCTCTTTCCTCCCTTCCCAACCCCACACATCCCCCACTTTTCTTTCCCCCTCTATCTCCTACGCCCCACCTGCACTTTCTCCCCACCCCCTCCCCTTCCACCTACATTCCTCTAACGTCACTATTTGCAACTCTTCAAACGTTTTGTCTCACACCTATGTTTTCATCTCTGCCCTTTGACCAACAATCTGTATATAAAAGAACCCCTTCGCATGTATCAACCTATCACCTGCTAGACTTTGTCCTGTTCCTCCTCTCATCCAGTTTTCTTACCCCCCCCCCCCCTTACCCACCCGTCCTACAATCAGTTTGAAGAAAGATCCTGACCCAAAACATTACCGATCTATGTTCTCCAGAGATGCTGCCTAACCGACTGAGTTACTCCAGCACTTTGTGTCTTTTCCTGATCTTATCCTATCAGGGGTATTCACTTTATCTGATCCATCCATGTTGCACCATCTGACACTTAAAAATAACTTGTTTTTCCAATTTCTCAGTTCTGATGAAGTATCTTTGACTTCAACTCAAGTCAAGGTGAGTTTATTGTCATTTCCTCGAGCACTGTGAGTAAAGTACTTGACGCATCCCACAGATGCTGCCTGTCCTGTCAAGTGTTTTCAGCATTTTCCATTTTTACTTCTGGGAATGATCTAATCCTGTTTACTCTGTTCCATCTTTGAATAATTTGAATAAAACGAATAGATAAACGAAACTCCTGCATATTTTCACCTTACACAACCCCAGGATGCTCTGAAACACTTTGCAGCTGAATACTTGAGAAGATGGGCCAACACCCTTCCCATTCAGTGAACCTTGGAAAATATGATTAAAACTTCAAGCTTTGGAATTGCATTAGGAAATTACATGTTTTGTGTATGTTTGTTCTTATTTCTGATGGAGATCTGATCCATTGGGAAATTGGGTCCTCAATTGGGTCCTCTGTCTTCCCTATTGCTACTATCATTTCCCTGTCATATTTGGTACATAAATAGAGGTGGCACGGTAGCACAGCGGTAGAGTTGCTCGCTAACAGCGCAAGAGAACTGGGTTTGATCCTGGCAATGGGTGCTGTCTGTATGGAGTTTGCAAGCTCTCCCTGTGACGTTGTGGGTTTTCTCCGAGTGTTCCAGTTTCCCCCCACATTCCAAAGACGTGCCGGTTTGTAGATTAATTGGCTTCTGCAAATTGTTCCTAGTTTATAGGATAGAACCTGTGTATGATCATTGTTCCCTAGTGTGTGTAGGGTAGTCAATGTGCTGGGATCGCTGGTCGGTCCGGACTCAGTGGCCTGTTTCCACACTGTATCTCTAAAGTAAACTAAACTAAACCGAAGTAAGAGTTCAAGACCAATGTCAGAAGGTCCTCTACGAGGGTGTACCCTTGGAAAGCATCTGGACTTGATGGTGTACCAGGCCACATTCTTAAAACCGGCGCAGACCACTGGTGGTAGTTTTTACTGACATCTTCAATCTCACATTACTAAGATCTGAGGTCCCCAACTGCTTTAAAAGGACATCAATAATACTAGTGCCCAAGAAGATTAAGGTGGCTTGCTTCAATGCTCCTGCCTTGGTAAGGACCTGTACCCATTATAAATTCACCTACTTCCACAACAAATCAACATGGGATATGATCCTGCTGACTCTACACTCTGCACTGGACCAGTAGAGAGTAAGTACACACGCTAATGTTCATCTCGTACAGCTTGGCATTCAACACCATCATCCCTTCAAGACTTATCATCAAACTCAGAGAACTGGGTCTCTGCTCGTCTCTATGTAAATGCATCCTCGATTTTCTCATCGGCAGTCCACAATCAGTACAAATTAGCAAAATACATCCTCCGCAATAACCATCAGCACAGGAGCACATCAAGACTGTGTGCTCTTCCCCTGCCATATTCTCTCTATACCCATGACAGTGTAGCGAGACACAGCTTCAATGCAATCTGTAGTGACAGATTTTATATCGTCTCAAGGATTTAGTCTTCGATAGTCACTTTAATTGATGACCGAGGATCGGAAAGTAATTTATACTAATTTATGTAATTTTCAATTTGATGATGATCTCACTCTTGTGGTAACGAGGAGTCCGATCTTTTATAGGTCCCTGGATCTCGAAGGGCCGAACCGTCTTTTTACAATCCAATTACAGATATCGATTAACCCCATACATGATAGACATTTCCTTAAGCCAATAATACATGGGCTAATACATTGTATTCAAACAGTGTTTCTCGGAGGAAACGAACATCGCAACATTTGCCCTGATATGCAAGAAAACTTAATCCAATCAACATTCAGCAAAGTAAAGCTTTGCAACATTATTTTACAATTATTTACAAAGTGTATGTCTGGTTTGCATTCATCCAATCCATTCTATGCATTTTGCACCTAATTGTCAGGGTCTGTAGATGTTCCCATTCTTTTTCTGCAGCTCTGATCTAGGCTCTAGACAAACTGGCACCATTCTGCAGCGTGTCCCATTTCTACAGAAAGCACTTTTAAATTGACCAAACGGCCTAGCAGCCCTGAAGCCTTTACTCAATTTTAGGGTCCTGGCCTCTCCAATTTGGCCAGCAGCGTCAATGGATATTTTTAAGGCAGAGATTGACAGATTCATGAGTAGTACAGGTGTTAGGGGTTATGGAGAGAAGGCAGGAGAATGGGTTTGAGAGGGAAATGGCAGAGTAAACTTGGGAAATAATTAACTACCATCAGGAAGAAGGTACAAGAGCCTTAAAACTGTGACCACCAGCTTCAAGAGTAGCTTATTTCCAGCAACTATCAGGCTCTTTACACTAGCACCATACTGGCCACCATCTCAGCGACTACGATCATCTATGGACTTTGGTTTTGATCACACACTTTGATTTTGCACTATTTGGCATCTGGTATTACTATTACTTTATTGTATTATATTATATTGATTATTTCATACTTATTTGTGCGTTATTTCATTGTTCATGTGTGACATCACCAACATGCATGATACAGCTTTCTGACATAGTGACAATAATGGATCCTAAATTTGTGACCTGCAGCTTTCATTTGTACGTGCAGTAAAAGAAGCAGTGAACCACATGCCCGGTAAAGCCTCCTCCCGTTTGACAATCCCACTGCATCTGCTTAACTTTTTAAATCCATTTGTGGTGTCAGTCCACACCTGTAGAACTCCGCCTTTTAGACAGAATCGCATTGAGTTGGCTGTGCTGTTATTGGCCCCGTCATCCCTTATTGCATGCATTAGCTTCCTCTTCCTAACCTACTTCATCAGACCCCGAGTCAAATTAGTGGACAGGTCCACTGGGCTGAAACAGCCCAAACCCATTTCACAAAGGGATCTGGCAATCAACAGAGCAATAAATATCCCATCCTGTCAGTCAGGGTTGGGCTTGATATCATTTACCCAATAATTAAGACTAAGAACCCAGAAATCTCCTTTACAGCAATTATTCCCATCTCTATAATCTTCAGGGTTTCTGCACAACCACATCTCCTCCATACGTGAATGTTTTTTTCAGCTCCACGCTCCAGATTTCCACCTTTTCTCTCTCTTTGCTCCTTGACAGCATTGCTTCAAATTATTGATTTGACTACCAGTCCCAGTACTGCTCGTGTAGCTGAATATCATTCTCCTGAGACAATCTGTTCCTGGAAAGAGCCTTTGGACAATTCCCGATGTTAACGGTGCAAATGTAAATGTTTCCCCCGGGTGCTCCGGTTTCCACCCACATGCCAAAGATGCACAGGTTTGTAGGTTAATTGGCCTCTGTAAGTTGCCCCTAGTGTCTAGGTTGTGAAAGTGGGATAGCATAGAACAAGTGTACAGGTGATCGATGGTCAGTGTGGAGTCGGAGGGCTGAAGGACCTGTTTCCACGCTGTATCTCTAAAGTAAAGTAAATTAAAGTAAAGCTGCTTCCCCTGTGTTCTTTGACTTCAGAACGCTCCTTCCATAAGATAGGAACCTCTACCCATTGTGGACATTGGACTTTGCCAATGGACTGATGCCCTTCAATGCACTACACTGCTGAGCGTTATATCTGCACACTCTGTATCTTCTTCTTTGCTTGACCTACTGTACTTTTGTTTCCAGTGACTCCAACTCTCCCGCTTTCGGCGGGAGATCTCCCGCCGAAAGGCCATTTTCGCAAAATCTCCCGCTCTCCCGCTTGAGATTTAATTTCTCCCGCCCTGGCTTTGTGTCTCAAAAATAAGCCTAAGATAGCACCAGAGAGCATCTAGAACCCTAGAGCTTCCAGGCCGCAAGGGACTTCGCGCCCTGGACCCCGGCTGCAAGGGACTTCGCGCTTCGTGCTCGTGATGTGCGCTTCGCGCACATGAGTTTGGAGTCTCCAGTTTCCTAGGGGATCCAGGCGGGAGAATCTCCAGATCAGAAGATGCTTGGGGTTGGAGTCTCTGTGTTTCACTTGATTGCATCCAGCTATGGTACGTCTGATCTGTTTGGACAGCATGCAGAACCAAGCTTTTCATTGTACCTCAGCACATGTGACAGTAACAAACCTAGATTTAATAGGCCCCCATTCAGCACAAACACAAGCTGCTGCCTCGATCAGCCACCTACCGTCTAACTAGGGAAAGTTGAGCTTTGCATAGGGCCATAGAGCCATGCAGTGTGGAAACAGGCTCTTCGGCCCAACCTGCCCACACCGACCAGCGTGCCCCATTTGTACTAAGTCCACTCTCCTGCATTTGGCCCATATCCCTCTTAACCTATCCTGTCCACGTACCTGTCCAAATGTTTTTTTTTTAAGTTATGATAGTACCTGCCTCAACAACTTCCTCCAGCAGCTCATTCCATATATTGTACTATATTACATATATTACACCCTTTGTGTAATAAAGTTGCCCCTCAGGTTCCTATTATATTTTTCCCCCCTCACCTTAAACCTATGTCCTCTGGTTCTTGATTCCCCTACTCTGGGTTAAATACTCTGTGCATTTACCCTCTTTTCATGGCCTTATACCCCTCTATATGAACACCCCTCATCCTCCTGCACTCCAGGGAATAAAGTCCAACCTCTCCCTATAGCCCTCGAGTTGAGGCAACGTCCTCGTAAATCTTCTCTGCACCTTTTCCAACTTGTTGAACCTGCAGCCCCCACCACCCCTTAGTGAGGGTTGAAATTGACCTGCAGGGGTTGAGTGAAGAAAGCTCTCTGGAGCCTCTGTGACCACACTGCCTCCTTCCTCAAGAGAAGCTCTTATGTGTTATTCCATGCTTCTTCTCAGTGGGTGGTTGATTTTGAGAGCTATGCAGGAAATGACTGGTGTAAAACCACATCCCATCAGCCGCTCTGACCACACATTTGAAAAAGCAACTTGGATCTGCTCTGGAATTTGTTCTTTCTTTTCTGCATCGTGAAAGTATGTCCTGGAAAAATAGCGCCTCTCACAATCCCAGGAGATCCCAAGCAATACGGTACGATGCAGCACGGAGGTACAACGGTAGAGCCTACTGCCTTACGGCGCCAGAGACCCGGGTTCGATCCTGACTAAGGGTGCTGTCTGCATGGTGTTGATACCTTCTCCCTGTGACTGTGTGGGTTTTCTCCCAGATCTTCAGTTTCCTCCCACACTCCAAATACGTACAGTTTGTCGGTTAATTGGCTTGGTATAAATACAATTTGTCCCCACTGTGTGTAGGATCGTGTAGGTGTGCAGGGATCGCTGGTCGGTGCGGACTCGGTGGGCCGAAGGGCCTATTTCTGCGCTGTACCTCTAAAACTAAAACTAAAACAATGAAATAGTATTACATTTCAGTCCCTGTTGTAGCAAACTTGAGAGCGTTCTTGTACACAGAAAAAGGCCATGAAATAAATGATCAGATAATCAATTTCAGTGATCAGGAATGAAAATGAACCCTGGAAAAACTCCTTTGTTCTCTCTCGAAATATTTCCCCATACAAGTGAACTGCTTGATTATTTATGAGTAGGAAGGAACTGCAGATGCTGGTTTACACCCAAGATAGACACAAAATGCTGGAGTAACTCAGGGGTCGGCCAGCATCTCTGGAGAAAAGGAATAGGTGACGTTTCGGGTCAAACACCTTCTTCAGACTGTGAGTCAGGTATGAAAAGGTTCAGAATGAACCAAAACCATCTCGACCTTAAACATCACCTATTCCTTTTCTCCAGAGATGCTGCCTAACCTGCTGAGTTATCCAGGTTTTTGTGTCTGTACCCGGACGTGGCGTCGAAGGAAGAGGTGCCGAAGCAAAGAAGTGGAAGCCAAATAACCGAACGGAAACGGAGCCAACTAACCAAAAGCGTACAAAGCTGAAATGCCAACTAATCGAAAGGGCGGGACGCCTAAAAGCCAACTAACCAAAAGGGCGGGACGCCTAAAAGCAAACTCATCGAAATAACGCTATGCCGAAACGCCAACTCACCGAAGGGCTGCATCGCCTACAAGCCAACTCACCAAAAGGTCGCTCTGCCAAAAAGTCAAATAACTGACATGGAGGGGGGGACTTGTCAGCGATTGGTCCAGATCCCCCGTGTCCATCACATCACTGGCCGGTGGAGATGGGAGGGTGGGGGTTCATTTTCCCACACAAGCCATAGGTGACTGGGCACTCTGAACCCGAGCACCAAGTTGTAAGCGGCCAAAGGAGCGCATCCCTCGGGACAGCCCCCACTCTCCCACGGCCAAGGCCGCCCTCCGCCGCGTCTCCCCCGTGCGGCCTGCACTGTGATGGGCTGTGGGTCGGCAGCGCACACACGCACACACACACATGGGGCCGGGTGGAACAGAAGTGTGGGACAGGCTGGTCCCTCTGCCCACCCAGAGTCTCTGACCGCGATGCACCGCCATCGGACCCCAACCCCCACACCTGGGTGATTCACCCCCCCCCTGACCCCCGGACCCCGCCCACACACAGGATGGCGTGATTCACCCCCCCCCCCCCCCGATCCGACCCCTCGGATTCACCCCGACCCACACACGGGGGGATTCACCCGACCCACACACGGGGTGATTCACCCCACCCCCCCCCCCCCCGACCCCCGGACCCCGACCCACACACGGGGTGATTCACCCCCCGACACCCACACTGGGTGATTCAGCCCCCACCCCAGCCGCGGGGACATAGTAATTTGCTTTTAAAACATAGGGGACACACAAATTCCCTGGCGGGCCAATGACTAGTGTGCCTGACAACGAACAATTTTATCTCCTCCCACTCCCCCACCCCCCTTGACAACAAGAAGCACAAGTGACTCTGGGTGGGCGGAGGGACCAGCCTGTCCCACACTTCTGTTCCACCCGGCCCCATGTGTGTGTGTGTGTGTGTGTGCGCTGCCGACCCACAGCCCGGCACAGTGCAGCCGCACGGGGGAGACGAGGTGGAGGGCGGTTGTGGCCATAGGAGAGTGAAGGCTGTCTCGAGGGATGCGCTCCTTCGGCCACTTACAACTTGGTGCTTGGGTTCAGTGCCCAGTCACCCATGGCTTGTGTGGGAAAATGACCCGCTACTCTCCCGTCTCCACCGGCCGGCTTTGTTTCCATTTGGTTATTTGGCTTCCACTTCTTTGCTTTGGCTTCTCGTCCTTCGACGCCACGTCTGCACACGTTTTGTGTCTATGCTTGATTATTTAGATAGTCTTCCTGTTTCTATATATTTTCCAGCAAGTGCTTAATTCATTAATAACCTATATTCAGCCCCTTGCTTTGCACTACTTCAGCCCACTTCCTCCCCTTCTCTCTCCTTCAGATATCGACACAGACAGATCCAGGCAAGAAAAAGCTTAAGAAAGAACTGCAGATGCTGGAAAAATCGAAGGTAGACCAAAAAGCTGGAGAAACTCAGCGGGTGAGGCAGCATCTATGGAGTGAAGGAATAGGCGACATTTCGGGTCGGTCGGGTCTGAAGAAGGGTCGCCTATTCCTTCGCTCCATAGATGCTGCCTCACCCGCTGAGTTTCTCCAGCTTTTTTGTCTACCAGGCAAGAAACAGAATTGGTGACTTCAGACTGAAAGTAGCGGTGGGGGGGGGGGGGGGGGGGGGGGGGGGGGGGGGGGGGGGGGGGGGGGGGGGGGGGTGGGGGGGGGGGGGGGGGGGGGGGTGGGGGAGGGAAATGACTTGACCAGGGATGGGGGACCTGCGGCCTTCTAGGCCATTAAGTGCGGCCTTTTGAATGAATCCAAATTTTTTAGAACAAATCCTTTTATTTTTATTAATATGTTTTTGTTCGTCTTTTATTACTTTTATTTTAATCTTAAAATGAGCGTATTTAAAATACCAAAGAGTAAAAGAAGATTCAACAAAATAATCCTCCCTGCCTGACGGCCACAATTAAAACATTAGTAAGTCATGAGGGCTATTTTAACACCTGTTATGCTCTTGAATTAGTTCTAATGCGACTCTAGAATGTACATTAACCTCTCTGCCTGACCGGCGCCACCACCGCCTGAGGCTGGTTGACGAGAGGAAAAATGTAGCGTATCATTGTAAAGTGCGTTGGCTATCACAGGGACAGGTGTTAGCAAAATGTTTTATCTTTGCGAGAACAGATAGTTAAATGTCATGAAGAACAGAATCAGCAATGTGAAATTATTTCAAGAAGATTTCTAGAGAAATACTGCATTTCTGTGTGATACCATGTCAAAGCAAAATGACTTGAATGTTTCTTTGCAAGGTAAAACTATGTCTATATATGGCAAAAAATCCAAGCATTTCGAAATAAGCTTCTTCTTTTCTTCTTCAAAATGAAATTTCGGATGAACATTTTCCCCAGTTGAAACATTGAAATATGGAAAAACGCTATAGAATGCCCACGTCTTCGGCAACATGCACGAAAAATGCTTTCTCGCTTTTCAACAAACTTTTTGTTGCGAATCTACAATCTCCCATAACCCAAATCAAGACGCCCTTAAGGTCACAAATGACGGATACTGCGTATCTCCATGTTGCAACCAAATATTCAAATGCTTTCCCTCAAAAAGCAGTCACAACAAAAGGTTAGTTAACTTTAGAAAAGCAGTCATTAAAAGGTTAGTTAACTTTAGAATTAACAAATTGTTTTCATTTTCTTGAAGTTAGTGCATAGTAGTTAGACTTTTACAAAAGAAGGCACATTTTGAAGTATATATAATTGACGTTTCTTGGATATGGCCTTATTAGATTACAACTAACTTAATGCGGCATTCCAACATGAAAAGGTTCCCTACCCCTGGACTAGACGAAGGAACAGGCCAGAAGAAGGGCTGGCAATAGCAGACCAAGGATGGCTAGTGCCCATAGTGGCTCATTGTTGTCCGGGGAAAGGGTGATAATGAAGGAATACAGGGATGCAAACAGTGGAACTGAAACTTCACCCATTCTTTCTCTCCAACGATGCTGCCTGACGTGCTGAGTTACTCCAGTACTTTGTGTCTATCTTTGGTTTTAACCAGCCGCTGCAGTTCCTTCCTACAAAACATCCTTGATCTGTCATCCTCAGTGTCAACCACATAGCATCTTCACCAAATGTGCCATGTTGGTACCCAAACACCAGGAGGATAATTTAGTTTAATTGAAACTGAAGGAGGAGGCTGCGGGGAATGGTCTGGCCACCAACTGTACAATAACCTGTTTTAAGGTCATAAAGTCAAAAGGAATAGTAGAATTAGGTCATTTGGCCCATCAAGTCTACTCCGCCATTCAATCATAGCTGATCTATCTCTCCCTCCTAACCACATTCTCCTGCCTTCTCCCCATAACCTCTGACACCTGTACTAATCAATAATCTATCTATCTCAGTCTTAAAAATGTCCACTGACTTGGCCTCCACAGCCTTCTATGGCAGAGAATTCCACAGATTCACCACCCTCTGACTAAATAAATGTATCCTCATCTCCTTCCTAAAAGAACATCCTTTAATTCTGAGGCTATGACCTCTAGTCCTACACTCTCTCACTAGTGGTAACATCCTCTCCACATCCACTCAATCCAAGCCTTTCACTATTCTGTATGTTTCAATGAGGTCCCCACTCATTCTTCCAAACTCCAGCGAGTGCAGGCCCAGCTCCGACAAACGCTCATCATAGGTTAACCTGCTCATTCCTGGAATCATTCTTGTAAACCTCCTCTGGACTCTCTCCAGAGCCAGCACATCCTTCCTCAGATATGATCGCCAAAATTGCTCAGAAGGATCTCTGCGCTTTCTGATTCCAAATGCGGCCTGACCAGCGCCCTATAGAGCCTCATTAATTCCCCATTGAAGACAATCAAACAATTTCTTCATTTGTGATTGAGGTGCTGATTAAGCATCTCTGCCCTCTGCTCCTCGCACCACAGATGGTGAAAATCTCCAGGATTTTCTGTTTTTAATTGAATAACGTGAGGGGAAAGTCATCACCTTGGTTATATTTCCAAGAGCTCCATTGCTCCCAAATAGTCTACCTTCCCCCCCCCCCCCCCCCCCCCCCCCCCCCCCCCCCCCCCCCCCCCCCCCCCCCCCCCCCCCCCCCCCCCCCCCCCCCCCCCCCCCCCCCCCCCCCCCCCCCCCCCCCCCCCCCCGTACCATTAGTTTCACAAAGAATAGAGTGAAGTCACAAAGAAAGTGAAGGAAAGAAAACATGCATTTGATTTTACAGCTCATTTGATCTTTTGCCCCACGTTGCTGGCAGCAGAATAATTTTAAATGCTTTGCAGACTGCAGGATAGCCAGAGATAATGCCAGCTTTAGGTATAAAGTACTTAAGGTATAAAGTACAGCTTTAAGTACAGCCTGCATTTAAATGGTGACTTTCATAACCTCCAAATTCCCCAAAGCATTTTGCAACTAATAAATACCTTTGAAGTTTGATAATTGTTCCACAACAATGTGAGTTTATGGAATTCCCTGCACAGGGAGCAGTGGGGGCCAATTCACTGGATGGATTTAAGAGAGTTGGATAGAGCTCTAGGGGCTAGTAGAATCAAGGGATAAGGGGAGATATGGGGAGAAGGCAGGCACGGGTTATTGATTGGGGATGATCAGCCATGATCACAATGAATGGCGGTGCTGGCTCAAATGCTCCTCCTACACCTATTTTCTATGTTTCTATGTTTCTATGTAACCTATTTGCACCCAAACTGCAATGACAGTAGATTTCTTAAAGCTCGGATGTTCAAAATTCGTATTTTGGAGGCATTATTTAACTCCATGATCAGAACATCTTTTTTTGTTTGTTAAGAGATGTTGGTTCAAAGATAAATTATGGGCAAATGCAAAGTAGGAAATACCTTATCTTTTCAAAATAATGTTCTGAAATCATTTCCATCCTTCTGAGAGCGAAACGCAGGAAACTGCAGGTGCAGTAATGTGGAGCAAAAATACAAAGCTCTGGAGGAACACAGTAGAATTAGTTTAGAGAAATACAGCGCAGAAATAGGTCCTTCAGCCGAGTCTGCACCTACCAGCGATCCCCGTACATTAACACTATCCTACACACAGGTCAGATAGCATCTGTGGAAGGAAAGGACACTTGATGTTTTGGGTGGGGACCTTTCCCCAGACTAATGTCAGCTAACATTACAAGTCCTGACTCGAAACGTTGTCTGTCCATTCCCTCCGCAGATGCTGCTTGACCAACTGGGATCCTCCAGCACTTTGTTTTTGCACCTGAGAGGGAAGTCTTGGTTTAACAATTCTACTCCTTCATTCTGGAATTTGTACTCAAATTTCCGGATGGATTTTGACTTCAATGTAGAGTGGGAGAGAGTTATTTTCACTGCTTTGCAAAGATCACTGGAAAGTTCATAAAAGTAGAGAGGACTGCTGGCTGATTAACTGATTGACTCCAGTCTTTAATCAGTTGCATCTGGCATTTGATGAGAATTGGTGTGCAACCAAAAGTTGCATCAACAAGTTTATTTTTATATTTTACTTCCCATAAATGCTCAATGTAAAACAGCGGGGAAGGAAGAAATTGGTGTCAGAATAAATGTTTACACATTTTTACATTGTCTGTATGTATACCCCCTACCTGTTAATTGGAGCAACATGAAACTTATGTCTAATACTTATCCTCTCCCTGTGATGAGAAAAATGGATCATTATTGAATGGTGGGCCTGGCCTTGGTTGGCATGAAGTGGGATAATTGTTGTGATCAGTGACGGTTTCACTTGAGTTGTGTCCACGTATAGCTTTGAAAGGACATTTCTATCTCTTAGTTATTTGGCACAGGATACATCAATGCCCTTCATAATCCTTCAAATGAAAGGCCACCTTAATGCCCTTTATTAAAGTGCTTTTAATGTGAAGCGGAGATTAACGCAATAGAAAGGAATGACATTAGCTTGGAGGATGTGGAATCGATATGGGTGGTGCTGCGAAACACTAAGGGGCAGAAAACGATAGTGGGTGTTGTGTACAGGCCACCTAACAGTAGTAGTGGAGTTGGGGATGGCAACAAACAGGAAATTAGAAATGCTTGCAACGAAGGTAAAACCGTTATAATGGGTGACTTCAATCTACATATAGATTGGGTGAATCAAATTGGCAGGGGTGCTGAGGAAGAGGATTTCTTGGAATGTATGCGGGATAGTTTTCTAAACCAACATGTGGAGGAACCAACGAGAGAGCAGGCTATTCTAGACTGGATATTGAGTAATGAGGAAGGGTTAGTTAGCAGCCTTGTTGTACGTGGCCCCTTGGGCAAGAGTGACCATAATATGGTTGAGTTCTACATTAGGATGGGAGAGTGACATTGTTAATTCAGAAACACGGGTCCTGAACTTAAAGAAAGGTAACTTTGAGGGTATGAGACGTGAATTGGCCAAGATCGACTGGCAATTGATTCTTGAAGGGTTGACGGTGGATATGCAATGGAAGGCATTTAAAGACTGCATGGATGAACTACAACAATTGTTCATCCCAGTATGGCAAAAGAATAAATCAGGGAAGGTGGCGCCATCCGTGGATAACGAGGGAAAATCAGGGATAGTATCAAAGAAAAAGATGAAGCGTACAAATTAGCCAGAAAAAGCAGCCTACCAGAGGACTGGGAGAAATTCAGAGACCAACAGAGGAGGACAAAGGGCTTAATTAGGAAAGGGAAAATGGAGTATGAAAGAAAACTGGCAGGAAACATAAAAAACTGACTGCAAAAGTTTTTATCGATATGTGAAGCGCAAAAGATTAGTTAAAACAAATGTAGGTCCCTTGCAGTCAGAAACGGGTGAATTGATCATGGGGAACAAGGACATGGCAGACCAATTGAATAAATACTTTGGTTCTGTCTTCACTAAGGAAGACATAAATAATTTGCCGGAAGTAGCAGGGGATCGCGGGTCAAATGAGATGGAGGAAATGAGTGAAATCCAGGTTAGCCGGAAAGTGGTGTTAGGTAAATTGAATGGATTAAAGGCCGATAAATCCCCAGGGCCAGATAGGCTGCATCCCAGGGTACTTAAGGAAGTAGCCCCAGAAATAGCAGATGCCTTAGTGATAATTTTTCAAAACTCTTTAGATTCTGGAGTAGTTCCTGAGGATTGGAGGGTAGCTATTGTAACCCCACTTTTTAAAAAGGGAGGGAGAGAGAAAACGGGGAATTACAGACCAGTTAGTCTAACATCGGTAGTGGGGGAAACTGCTAGAGTCAATTATTAAAGATGGGATAGCAGCGCATTTGGAAAGTGTGTGAAATCATTGGACAAAGTCAGCATGGATTTACGAAGGGTAAATCATGCCTGACGAATCTTATTGAATTTTTTGAGGATGTAACAAGTAGAGTGGATAAGGGAGAAGCAGTGGATGTGTTATATCTGGACTTTCAGAAGGCTTTCGACAAGGTCCCGCACAAGAGATTGGTATACAAACTTAAAGCACACGGTATTGGTGGTTCAGTATTGATGTGGATAGAGAACTGGCTGGCAGACAGGAAGCAAAGAGTAGGAGTGAACGGGTCCTTTTCAGGATGGCAGACAGTGACTAGTGGGGTGCCGCAAGGCTCAGTGCTGGGACCCCAGCTATTTACAATATACATTAATGATTTGGACGAGGGAATTAAATACAACATCTCGAAGTTTGCGGATGACACGAAGCTGGGGGGCAGTGTTAGCTGTGAGGAGGATGCTAGGAGACTGCAAGATGACTTGGATAGACTGGGTGAGTGGGCAAATGCATGGCAGATACAGTATAATGTGGATAAATGTGAGGTTATCCACTTTGGTGGCAAAAACAGGAAGGTAGACTATTATTTGAATGGTGACCGATTAGGAAAAAAGGGGAGATGCAGCGAGACCTGGGTGTCATGGTACACAGTCATTGAAAGTAGGCATGCAGGTGCAGCAGGCAGTGAAGAAAGCGAAGGGTATGTTGGCATTCATAGCAAAAGGATTTGAGTACAAGAGCAGGGAGGTTCTACTGCAGTTGTACAGGGTCTTGGTGAGGCCACACCTGGAGTATTGCGTACAGTTTTGGTCTCCTAATCTGAGGAAAGACATTCTTGCCATAGAGGGAGTACAGAGAAGGTTCACCAGACTGATTCCTGGGATGGCACGACTTCCATATGAAGAAAGACTGGATAGACTCGGCTTGTACTCGCTGGAATTTAGAAGATTGAGGGGTGATCTCATAGAGACTTACAAAATTCTTAAGGGGTTGGACAGGCTAGATGCAGGAAGATTGTTCCCGATGTTGGGGAAGTCCAGGACAAGGGGTCACAGTTTAAGGATAAGGGGGAAGTCTTTTAGGGACGAGATGAGAAAATCGTTTTTCACACAGAGAGTGGTGAATCTGTGGAGTTCTCTGCCACAGAAGGTAGTTGAGGCCAGTTTGTTGGCCATATTTAAGAGGGAGTTGGATGTGGCCCTTGTAGCTGAAGGGATCAGAGGGTATGGAGAGAAGGCAGGTACAGGATACTGAGTTGGATGATCAGCCCTGATCATATTGAATGGCGGTGCAGGCTCGAAGGGCCGAATGGCCTGCTCCTGCACCTAATTTCTATGTTTCTATGTGTCCCATTCCCTCTCCCCAGATGTCCCGCTGAGTTACTCCAGCTTTTTGTGGCTATCTTCGGTTTAAACCAGCATCTGCAGTTCCTTCCCACACATCTGTAAGCACAGTATTCAATAGATAACAGAATAAAACTAACAAAATAAAGTTCAAATTTTTTTTATAACAATATTAGTGCAAAACAAAACAAAACCCAAAGTCCCTAGCGCAATCAAGACAGTTCATACTTACTTGCTGACTTGGACCGATCCTGTTACATGGATTGCCAGTTTAGTTGGTATTTGTAGTAGGTTTGGTTGGTATAGCCTGATGATTGTTGGGAAGAAGATTCTTGAACCATGAGGACTCGATTTTCAGACTCCTACACCTTCTGTCCATGTGAATGGCTCCAGGTGAAACAAGATCTGGCGGCAGGGTGGCGTAGCGATAGAGTCGCTGCCTTACAGCGCCAGAGACCCAGGTTCGATCCCAACTACGGGTGGTGTCTGTACAGAGTTTGTACGTTCTCCCTGTGACCTGCCGGAGTTTTTCCCGAGATCTTCGGCTTTCTCCCACACTCCAAAGACGTACGGGTTTGTAGGTTCATTGGCTTGGTATAAATGTAAAATTGTCCCTAGTGTGTAGGGTAGTGTTAATGTGCGGGGATCGCTGGTCAGTGCGGGCTCAGTGGGCCGAAGGGCCTGTTTCCGCACTGGATCTCTAAACTAAACAAAACTAAATTACTGTAAACTAAACTAAACCATTTTATGGGAAAATTATTATTTTGTTTCTGTTCTTGCCACATGAAGTTGCCAATTACATAGGTAACTGTAAAACAAGTACTTTTGGTCGAAGCACTAAATAAAAATCTGATTACATTCCATCCTCTTGTTTAACTTATCTCATAGCTGCCAGTTTAGGAAAGTCAGTATGATTTGCATTTCCATATAATTTGCTGGTCTCTGCGCATAAAACAAGGACCTATAAAGAGCAAAGAAAAAACAATATAATGATCGGTCTTAGTGAGGCTTTGCAGCAAATAAAAGTGAGAACACTTCCTTGCTCTTCTTAAATAAATGATATGGGGTCATTTACATCCCTCAAACGATGTTAGGTCTCAGTTTATGCTCCAGATCTATCAGCCTTTAGTAGTTTAGGTTTAGAGAAACAACGCACAAAATGGCCCTTCAACCCATCGAGTCCACACCGACCAGCGATCCCAGCACATTAACACTATGCTACACACACTAGGGACAATTTACTCTTGTACCAAGACAAATAACCTACACACCTGTACGTGTTTGGAATGTGGGAAGAAACCAAAGATTTTGGCGAAAACCTACGAGGTCACAGGGAGAATGTACAATCTCCGTACAGACAGCACCCGTAGTCGGGATCACACCCGGGTCTCTGGCACTGCAAGCGCTGTAAGGCATCAACTCTACCACTGTGTCACTGTGCCACCTCTATATTCACTTAAGTTTTTGTAATGGCGTTTTATCCCACAACCTTCTGGTCTGAGGATAATAACAGTGAGTGAAGAGATCAGATATTGGTGGTGAAATTTTCAAGGAAATTCATATGTTTTCACGTATTAGCATGATTTTACAACAAAAAAAAACACTGGAGTAACTCAGCGGATCAGGCAGCATCTCTGAAAGATATGGATAGGCCAGCTTCAGGTCAGGACACTTCTTCAGAATGAAGAAACGTCACCTATTCATATTCTACAGAGATGCTCCCTGACCCGCTGAGTTATTTCAGCACAGTAATTTTTTTGTAAATCACCATTTCCAGTTCCCGGTGTCTTCAAATTTACACAATTTGTCTAGGGTGTAGGCCACTGTGACTTTAAATAAGCTGCATATAAGATTGGAGCTGCATATGTAACAGGGAACGTTATTCATCACATCAAAGAGACAGGCAGGAAGACATGGTAGAAGATATTTTTGGTTAATCTCCTGGGACAATCTCTCTGAACTCAAAGCACATCTAGTTTTTATACTTTAAGTGTAAAGATAACAGCAGATGACAGATTCTCCTTGTATCTCGGCTCCTTCAGATCCTCTCACATCCTTGTATATTTTTTTACACCCTTTCCAGATTAGTGGTAAACGTCCAGTGACAGGGCGACAGAGCTGTACGCGGTGCTCCATTTACAGCCTTGCCGACAGCCTCCATTTACAGCCTTGTCATTTACAGCCTTGTGTATCTGTGGCATAGTGTCCTGACTCTCATATCTGGGGTTCCAGCCATTGAAGTGCTGGGTGTCTCTCTCACCACCTTGTCCGCCCTCTGTCACCACCATCATGGAAATGCATATTTACACTTTATCTGTTTATTTATTCATGTGTGTATATATTTATATAATTCCATATATCATTTATATAATGGTATATGGACACACTGATCTGTTCTGTAGTCATGCCTACTATGTTCTGTTGTGCTGAAGCAAAGCAAGAATTTCATTGTCCTATCAGGGACACACAACAATAAACTCTTTTGAATCTTGAATCATGAATCTTGAAATATGTGTTGAAGAAGGCCGAATGATTAACAGGAATCTGCAAATGTGCTGATCTGGGAGGTATCTATCTGGAAGAACCTATGGAGGCCGATACAGTAATGACTTTTAAAAAGCATGTGTGAAAGGAGGGGTTTAGAGAGATATTGTCCAAATGCAGGCAAATGGGATTAGCCCAGTATGCCAAGTTAGTCAGCATGGACAGACTGAACTAAAGAGCCTGTTTCTGCGCTGAGTCTATGTGGCAAAGATTAACATCAACATCAATAGCTGCAATTGCAGTTTACTTCAATATTTTGTGGTTCCATGGAGTGTTTTTCCATAGAATTGTACATTTTACAATGGAAGCACAACTTAACTGAAAAGATCTACTTTAAATAATAAAACATCTTTGATGGGAATCCAGAAACCCAAAACAGCTCTCTTTCACCACTGTACAGGCACTACCCGACTTACGTTATGGGTTCCTTGAACGTTTTACGTTAGATTTTACTTAAAGTTAGAATCACTTCGCTAGCCAGAGAGCTGTGGAGGCCAAGTCTGTTGATATTTTTAAGGAAGAGATTGACAAATTCTTGATTAGAACAGGTGTCAAGGGTTATGAGGAGAAGGCAGCAAAATGGGATTAGGAGGCAGAGATCAGCCATGATTTAATGGCGGAGAAGACTCGATGGGCCGAATGGCCTAATTCTACTCCTATAACTTGTGAACGTGAATTATCCCCATTCCTTGCCTGAAATAACTCTCTGAGTCTGATGATGGGTCTCAACCTGAAATGTCACCTCCAGGGATGCTGTCTGACCCACTGAATTACTTCAGTATTTTGTGTTCATCTCTGAGAGTATTAACTGTCTCGGCAGCGTCAGGCTGCATCCAGGGCACTTCCTACAGTGTGCAATTTTCTATGTAAACACCATCGGCATGGCCGGCTTTTTTCTGATGGAGGTGGTTCAAGAAATCGTGGACGCATTGGTGATCATTTCCCAGTGTTCCATAGATTCTGGATCAGTTCTTGTGGATTGGAGGGTAGTTAATGTTATCCCACTTTTTAAGAAAGGAGGGAGAGAGAAAGCAGGGAATTATAGACCAGTTAGCCTGACATCGGTGGTGGGGAAGATGCTAGAGTCGATTATTTAAAAAGTAATAGCGGCCCATTTGGATAGCAGTAACAGGATCGGTCCAAGTCAGCATGGATAGACGAAGGGGAAGTCATGCTTGACTAATCTTCTGGAATTTTTTGAGGATGTAACAAGGGATATGGAAAAGGGAGAGCCAGTAGGTGTAGTGTACCTGGACTTTCAGAAAGCCTTTGACAGGAGATTAGTGGGTAAAATTAGAACAAATGGCATTGGGGGTAGGGTATTGACATTGATAGAAAATTGGTTGGCAGACAGGAAACAAAGAGTAGGGATTATCGGGTCCCTTTCAGAATGGCAGGCAGTGACTAGTGGTGTGTCGCAAGGCTCGATGCTGGGACCACATCTATTTCAGTAAGTAAGTAAGTAAGTAAGTAAGTAAGTAAGTAAGTAAGTAAGTAAGTAAGTAAGTAAGTAAGTACGTTTATTGGCCAAGTATTCACATACAAGGAATTTGCCTTGGTGCTCCGCCCACAAGTAACAACATGACATACAGTGACAGTTACGAATGACTCAGAAAACACTAAACATTAATAATAATAAAACATTAATGATAAAACACCATTTATCAGGCATGTGAACCAACAAAATACCAGATCAAAGGGAGGCTACAGAATTTTGGCTGTTGAGTACAGCAACTACTCGTGGATAAAAACTGTTTCTATGTCTGGCTGTGGCAGCTTTGACAGTCCGGAGTCGCCTTCCAGAGGGAAGTGATTCAAAGAGTTTGTGGCCAGGGTGAGAGGGGTCAGAGATGATCTTGCCCGCTCGCTTCATAGCCCTTGCAGTGTACAGTTCATCAATGGAGGGAAGGTTGCAGCCAATAACCTTCTCTGCTGATCAGACGATTTGCTGCAGCCTCCAGGTGTCATGCTTGGTGGCTGAGCCAAACCAGACCATGTTGGAGAAGGTGAGAAGAGACTCTACGATGGCCGTGTAGAATTGGGCCATCATTGCCTGTGGCAGATTGTGTTTCCTCAGCTGCCATAGAAAGTACGTCCTCTGTTGTGCCTTTTTGACTGTGGAGTCAATGGTAGCCCCCCACTTAAGGTAATTGGAGATGATGGTTCCCAGGAACTTAAAAGACTCCACAGATGTGACTGTGGTGTTGTTGATGGTGAGTGGGGTGAGGGGAGGGGGAGCTCTCCTAATGTCTACAATCAATTCCACTGTCTTAAGAGCATTGGGCTCTAGGTTGCTGCTACGGCACCAGGACGCCAGCTGTGACACTTCCTGTCTGTAGGCAGATTCCTCCCCATCCTGGATCAGTCCAATCAGGGTTGTGTCATCCGCAAACTTGAGAAGTTTGACAGAGGTGTCTGTGGAGGTGCAGTCGTTGGTGTAGAAAGAGTAGAGGAGAGGAGAGAGTACGCAGCCTTGCGGTGTTCCTATGCTGAGCGTCTGCGCGTCCGAGATGTGCTTTCCCAGCCTCACATGCTGCATCCTGTCTGTCAGGAAGCTGGTGATCCACCGACAGAGGGGTTCAGGCACAGTCAACTCGGAAAGTTTGGAGTGTAGTAGCTCTGGCACAATGGTGTTGAATGCAGAGCTAAAATCAACAAACAGGATCCTCGCATAGGTCCCCTGGCGGTCTAGGTGCTGTAGGATGAAGTGCAGGCCCAGGTACATACATTAATGATTTAGATGAAGGAATTAAAAGTTACATTAGCAAATTTGCAGATGGCACAAAGCTGGGTGGCAGTGTGAACTGGCAGATGCAGTTTAATGTGGATAAATGTGAGGTTATCAACTTTGTTGGCTAGAACAAAAAGGCAGATTATTTTCTGAATGGCGTCAGGTCAGGAAAAGGGGAAGAGCAACGAAACATGAGTGTTCTTGTACATCAGTCGCTGAAAGTAAGCATGCAGGTAAAGCAGGCAGTGGAGAAATGGCATGGCATGTTGGCCTTCGTAACAAGAGGAGTTGAGTATAGGAGCAAAGAGGTCCTCTGCAGTGGTACAGGGCCCAGGAGAGACCACATCTGGAGTATTGTGTGCAGTTTTGGTCTCCTAATTTGAGGAAGGACTTTCTTGCTTTTGAGGGAGTTCAGCGTAGGTTCACCAGGCTAATTCCCGGGATTAGCGGGACTATCATATGATGAAAGCGACTGGGCTTGTATTCACTGGAATTTAGATTAGAAGGATGAGAGGGAATCTTATAGAAACATATAAAATTATTAAGGGATTGGACACGCTAGATGCAGGAAACCTGTTCCAGATGTTGGGGGAGTCCAGAACCAGGGGCCACAGTTTAAGAATTTAGGTCATTTAGAACTGAGATGCAAAAAAAACCTTTTCACACAGAGAGTTGTGAATTTGTGGAATTCTCTGCCTCAGGAGGCAGTGGAGACCGATTCACTGGATGCATTCAAAAGAGAGTTAGATAGAGCTCTTAGGGCGAGCGGAATGAAGGGATATGGGGAGAAGGCAGGAACAGCCATGATCACATTGAATGGCTCGAAGGGCTGAATGGCCTACTCCTGCACCTTTTGTGTATATAGCTATGAAACTTAAGTGTTTGTACAGTGCTGTGGATATTACAAACTGACAGAATTGTTTACATAAGTACAAGTCTACATCATTCGCCTGTTATGTAAGTCGGTGAATGTCCGTATTGTGGAATGCCTCTCTGGATCCACAAACACTATCAATACTGATTGACAACTTTGACTGTGATCATGTGTTAAGTGGCAAAATTGTCACTTAACACATGAAAGGATACAAAGTTCTGGAGTAATTAAATGGGCCAGTAGGCATCTTTGGAGAACATGTATAGGTGACGCTTCGGGATGGGACCCATCTTCAGATAGGTCTCAACCCAAAACGTTACCTATCCATGTTCTCCAGACATGTTGCGTGAAGTTACTCCAGCACTTTGTGTCCTTTTGAGCAAACTTGCATCTGCAGTTCCTTGATTCCATGCTTAACACATGATCATGGTCATATCGGGCACTTCCTGCTCTCGTCCTATGGTGTTGATGTAGACTAATGTACATAGGCATTTATCTATTGTTTCTCCCCTGTGTTTTACAATGGTGCGAAGTTCAAGTTTTTCACACCTAATGGTTGTTTCACTGCTCTTCTAGCATTGATAGATGTCACATTATTTAACAAGTATGTTTTACGCAGGTATCAATTAGAAGACGGAGGCGCAGGTCTGTCAGTCCGAAGAAGGATCTCGACCCGAAACGTCACCCATTCCTTCTCTCCAGAGATGCTGCCTGTCCCATTGAGTTATTCCAGCATTTTGTGTCTATCTTCAATTAGAAGATATTGTCTTGTTTGTCAGTTTGTGAAGCACACCTGTTCAGTGGTCACCCTCTGTGTGCCGGTAGTCTGCTTTCTTCACTAGGGTGTTCATTTGTGCAGTTGTTCTTGTAAATTTAAACCTGATTACTGTGGAGGTTATATTTAAAATAGTTTGTAGACGAATTTGTGTTTCTATTAATATCTCATACGCCATATCTTCTGATTATGACTGGTTTATATCTATTGATTCTGGCCATCAGGAATCTGCAACTGAGTGTCCCAGTGTATGAGGAGATGGGGCCACTCTTTGGGCCTTGTGAAGATTGCAGATTTTGCATGAGGGCTTAATTTTGGGTCAGCCAATAAGGTGACCTGGGGTCAGCTCAGATAGAGAATTGTGAGTTAGTCTTCCAGACATTGGTGAAGTGTGGGGGCTTACAGTTGTTGCAGGCGTAGACCCTCACAAGAAGTTTCTAAACAATCACTTGAATCAAACAAGTAGAAGCAGATGGAGGTCCAAGTGCAGATAAACAGGATAAATATGGATGGGGATACACTGTTCAGTGTGGACATAGCAGTCCAAAGGACTTGTTTCTGAGCTACATTATTCGATGACTTAGGATGTCACATCTGGTAACAATACATACTTCAGACACCCCAGAAGTAGATCAGGATGGCACAGTGGCGCAGTGGTAGAGTTGTTGCCTTACAGCACCAGAAACCCGGGTTTGATGCTGACTATGGGTGTTTTCTGTATAGAGTTTGCCCATTCTCCCTGCGACTGCCTGGGCTTTCTCCGAATGCTCCTGTGTTCTCCCACATGCCAAAGATTTGCAGTGTTGTAAGTTAATTATCTTCTGTAAATTGTCCCTAGTGTGTAGGCTAGAATTAGAGTATAGGCGACCGTTGGTTGGCACGGACTCAGTGGGGCAAAGGGCCTGCTTCCACGCTCTATGTTTAAACTAAACTAAATTCAAGTGACGAGTCAGATCATGATCAAGGTCACGATCGGATCAGGTCAGGATCAGGTCGTGCTTCACACTTGAAGTAGATCTCAACCCTACCCCTTTCATCTCCAACCCAAGTTTATACCATTTTTAAAGCGTGAGAACCCTGTGTAGTGAGGTCAAAGTAATCAATGACACATCGTTTGTCATTATACATTCAGAGTTGCCAGATAGCCAGTGTGTGATAAATGATTTTTGATAAATTTCAACAATTTGATGCATTGCGTGCAAATTGAATATTATAGATTCAATATGAGGCCAGTATTATGGGCACCCATATGGCCCATCATAGCTGTGCCTGATTATTGAAGGAACAATCTAATGAATCCCACAGCCAAGCTCTTCTGTTGTGCTGAAGCAAAGCAAGAATGTCATTGTCCTATCAGGGACACACGACAATAAGCTCACTTGAACACTTGAACTTGAACTTCTCCTGAAAATATTCCACCTTCGTGTTTTTTTCCAATTTTATTTGACTATTACTATTGAATCTGCTTCCAACATTATTTCAAGCAATGAATTCCAGATCATAAGAGAGTGTTAAAAAAAAATGTTTCCACATCTTGGCTCTGGCCCCTTTGTCATCACACTGATTCAGTGTTGTCTGGTATCCAGCCCTTCTGGTCATGAAAACAATTTATCCCCTCAGTGCAGAAACCTTAGTCCATGCTTTCCATATAAGACCACTATAAGATTTCTCTTCAGCCTTTTCTGCTTTAAGGAGAACATGCTGGATCTTTCTCATCCCACCACAAAGCTAAATTATATAAGCAGCGATATGTTTTGCAGAAAGTATCTTGAGATTCCCAGACACTTCAGAACAGCCAGAACAACAGAAGTCTGAAGAAGGGTCTCGACCCGAAACGTCGCCCATTCCCTTCTCTCTAGAGATGCTGCCTGTTCCGCTGTGTTACTCCAGCATTTTGTGACTTGAACAGCAGAAGATCCTAAGCAACCTTTTTCAGGCTTGCGAAAGGACAATGTCCAAATGCATTCCATTGGCTAGTATCCAGCATTGATTGTGCCAGGAATAAAATGCTGCAGTTACTTTCCGCAGTTCACGTTACCTTTTATTTTCCTGTCTCTGAAAGGCATGTTTTATTTCTGAAAGAGAATGTCTTTCTTTTGAATGATGGCCCAAATACACGACACAACAGTGCAGGCAAAACAAATTATTTTGGTCATTGTTCATGGGAGAATTGGATTTCTTTATTCATTTGACTTGTTGCTGGCATGAAACTGTTGGAATGCAGGATCCAAGTTCCATCTGGGTCCTTGGGAACTGAGAGCACTTCGCCTTATGCCTATATTTAATCTGTGTCACATCTTTTCTTCAGTCATTCCCTTTTTGTATTGAACAACTGCACTGACCTTCATCACAGCTGCCAGGTACTTTATTTTTAACATTTGTTAGAAGTCACTGTACTTGGACAATGTGTAACTAATTCCTGTCCTCTCCTTTCATCAAGACTTCAAACACCCAGTAGAATAGAAAAATGGAACATTATCCATTCAGAGTTGGGATATGGTTCGAACAATGGAAAAAGGCACCATTGTTTTCAAAAGAGATACATTTTGTTAAAACATAATTTATTATTTTTTTCTTAAAAAACAAAGTTTGGTTTAAATGTACCAGAAATAATTTATATTTCTTGCATGAACTTAACACATCAAGCGCTGCGCCACAGATTTGGCACTTCTGAAGTACAGCCACTGCATGCACGAAATACAGCAGCAAATATATGGGCATCAAGATCACAGAAGCAGCAACTTGATAATCATCATGCTATCTGTTCCAGAAATGCTAATAGGATGACATAATTTATGTAGAGTGAAATGATCCAAGGCATTTCAGAGAGGCATTAGCAAGTACAATTTGACATTGACCCAGGGAAGATGAGCAAATGTTCAGTCAAAGTTAAATTATACGGACTCTATTAGAGAAGAAAAGAGAGATGTAGAGGGAATTCCAAAGCTAAGGCCTTTGCTGCTGAAGGACTGGCTGTCGCTGGTGACAGGACACCACAGTGGCTGCCTCGCCAGCAGTTCCGTCAGTCCTTTTTCCTTTTTTGTTATTTTTAGTGCGTCTAAATGTATGTTTTAATGTTTCTCAGTGTGGTTCGGTGTGTTAAGAAGCGGTCGACTGGAGTTTTGATCATCCCGGTGAGAGGGCCTGCACATCGGGCCGTCCGTAGCGGCGACTGCTGAGGGTTCTAGGCCCCGACCACAGATGAACAAAGAGAACGATGACTGAACTTTATTGCCTTCCATCACAGTGAGAAATGTTGATTCCACTGTGGTGGATGTTTATGTTAAACTCTATTGTGTATTGTGTTCTTTTTATTCGTATGGCTGTATGGTAACTCCAATTTCACTGTACCAATTGGTGCAAGTGACAACAAATGGGAACTTGAAATGTGAACTTGAACTTGAACTAGAGATGCAGCATGGAAACAGACCCTTCGGCCTGTTGCTAGGGGAAATTTACCGAGGGGTATTATCCTACAAACCCTCAGGTTTTTGGGATGCGGGAAGAAACAGAGCACTAGAGCAACTGGCCACAGAGAGAACATGCAAGTTCCACACAGACAGCACCCGAGGTCAGGATCGAACCCAGGTCTCTGGGTGCTGTGAGGCAGCAACTCTACTAGCTGTGCCGCCCACATGATTACATTCAGGTTTGCGAAATGGATTAGAACTGGACAAGCACACGGGTCTTGAGGCCTTGGTAGCTGGAGCGAATAGAGAGGCATGGTCATATTTGAACACTGGGCTGAACATTTTAAAACCAAGATGTTGCTTAACTGTGAAACGATATATGTCAACAACCACAGGGGATAATTCCAAATTTTTCTAAATATAAGATACCTAACAAACTATCTCCTCAAGTTTGCTGTGGCGGAGTAGGAGTGTGTTAGTAAAGTCAAGTCGAGATGTTAAAAAAAACCAGGGGTGATGATTTCATTAGCTAGTGAATTGAAATTGGCCAGAGTTCGGTATTGTTACAAGGGTAAAATAGGTAGTCATAATGATACATGATTGGAAGTTGCTCATTGATCCTTTGGGCTTTTAGGCTTTAGAGAAACAGCATGGAAACAGGCCCTCCCGCCAATCGAGTCTGCACCAACCAGCGATCACCCCTACACTAGCACTATCCTACACTGCCTCCTGCTGGGGGCAATTTGCAATCTTTACCGCAGCCAATCAACCTACAAACCTGTACATCTTTGGAGTGTGTGTGGAAACCGAAGCAACCCAGGAAAACCCACAGCCAAATTTGTGGAGAAATATTCATTCGGTCAAGATAAATTACAGGAAAGCTATACTTATCAGTTGTTAGTGAGTATTCTTAAGGGTGGTAACCAAAGGTGATGGAACTTCTCAGTATTTTATTGGATGACATTACTAATTTTACTATTAGTGATGTGAGCCCAGCAATCTCAGAATGGAAGTTTTGATATACAGTGCTGGTGTTATTGGCTTACATGTGGAAACTAGTCTGTGTTTTCAAACGATGCTGCAGGAGATAGGGTGTGTATGTCATAATCATAATCATAATCATAATCATAATCATAATCAAACTTTATTAGGCAAGTCTGTTTTGCAACATACAAGGAATTTGATTTGCCATACAGTCATACCATTAAAAAGTAACAAAACACACTTTTTTTTTTAACATGAACATTCACCACAGTTCCTCCACGTTCCTCACTGTGATGGAAGGCGAAAGAAAGTTCAATCTCTTCCCTTCTTTGTTCACCTGTGGTCGGGGGCCTCGAGCCTTCTGTTGACGGGGCGATCTTGACTCCCATCGCCGGAGGTCGGACCGTCCGTGTCGAGGCGATCAAGCTCCTCCATTGGGGGGATGTCAGCTCCCCGCGCTGGGTGATCGACCCCGGGTCGGGGCTGGTAAAACCTTCTGCGACTTTGGAGCTTCCCGACTCGGTCTCTACCCGAGTCTGCGAGCTCCTCGATGGTGAAATCCGCAGGCTGCGGTTGGAACGTCAATCCCAGGCAGGGATCGGCTCAGACGGTAAGTCCACGTTCCCGCGGTGGGGCTCAAGACAGTCCCGAGCAAGGCCTCCAGTTCCACGATGTTAGGCTGCAGATCGACCGGAGATGGGATCCGGAAAACAATCGCATATCTGACAAGGTAAGAGATTGAAAAAAAGTTTCCACTGACCTCCTCCCCCACCCCCCACATAAAACAAACCAGAGAACATTAGCACAAACGTTTAAAACGCACTAGGAAAAAAAAGACGAAAAAGCAGACAGACTGTTGACGAGGCTGCCGTCGTTTGGCGCCCCCTGGTGTTTGTGTGACAGGAGAGGGCTCAAGACCGATCCCTGAGAGTGACAATGTTGGAGGAGCTGAAGGAGAAGTGACTGCGAATGTCTCTCTGAACACGTGTGAATATGTGAACATGACCATGAAGAATGGTGAAGAGGTTGGAGGAGCAGTGTACTTGTCCTCCATGGGTTGCAAGCCCCCAATGTATGAAAGAGCCTTTGGGAAATTCAAGACGGATTTACTGTGGGGCTCCAGTCATTTCTGGGAACTCGGTTCACGGTGATATCAGAATGGTTGAATAAACGGCTCTGGTTTGCTCTTGGTTGTCCCATTTTTATATAAATATATTTCCAGGTGTCTGCATTTCCAGCTTGTGAGCCAATGTATGCTATGAGCTTTTTTTTAAATTTCAAAATATACTTTATTCAAATGATAAATATATACAATACATTAACCTTGCGGAAAATCCATCCGACAATTTCAGGGGCTGTACAAATTGATGAATACAGTTTAGACATTTCTTTTCCCCAAATTTCCACAAATCAGTCCCCCACTCGTGCCACTCATGTGGTGAGCTGTTCTCAAGAATGGAACCCTGCCCTAGCTGAATAGTGAAAGACCTGGATAGAGTGGATGTGGAGAAGGTGTTTCCACTAGTGGGAGAGTCTAGGACCAGAGGCCATAGCCTCAGAATAAAAGGGCGTACCTTTAGAAAGGAGACGAGGAGGAATGTATTTAGGGTGGTGAATATGTGAAATTCTTTACCACAGACAGCTGTGGACGCCAAGTCAACAAATATTTTCAAGGCGGAGATAGACAAATTCTTGATTAGTAAGGTTGTCAGGGATTATGGGGAGACGGCAGGAGATTGGGGTTGAGGGGGAAAAATAGATCAACCATGATTGAATGGCGGAGTAGACTTGATGGGCTGAATAGCCTAATTCTGCTCATGAATGTATGAACTGTAATAAATTGGGTAGAGCATGTAATCAACAATAAAAAGAGACTGAAATAAGCTAATTCATCATTGTCATAGTCAAAAGCACCACTATTTGTGGCTCAGATGTGTATTTCAACATTTACGGAGTGCAAACGTAATTGAGGGGACAAAAACTTGGGGGTTCTGGAAAAAATGGGCATAGATTTGTGAACTAACAGTTCATTTGAAGACTTGGGAAAGAGTTGGGTAATGTTACATCATTTTAGGCAGGAAATGGAGGTTGGAGTGTTGAAATTGCAGGGAAGTATTTGTTGAGCAGAAGATTAATGACAATGGATTTGATGGCACGAGCGGAGAGAATCACTTTCAACACCAGGCAATACGGAAGTCAGGAAAAGGCACTGGGCAAACTAGTTTAGTGGGAATAGGTTAGAGACCTTTAAGAGGATTTTAGACCGGCACATGGATATGCAGGGAATGCAGGGATACGTGCGGAGTGAGACGATTAGTTTACCCAGGGGCCGCACAGTGGCGCAGCGGTCGAGTTGCTCTCTGACAGCGTCAGAGACCCGGGTTCGATCCTGACTACAGATGCTTTCTGTACGGAGTTTGTATGTTCTTCCTGTGACTGCGTGGGTTTTCTCCAGGTGCTCTGGTTTCCTCTCCCTCTCGAAAGACGTACAAGTTTGTAAGTTAATTTGCTTTGGCAAAATTGTAAATTGTCCCTAGTGTGTAGGATAATGCTAGTTAACGGGGTGATCACTGGTCGGCGCGGACTCGGTGGGCTGTAGGGCCGGTTTCCACTCTGTATCTCTATTCATTTTTTTAATATATATTTTTAAAATTATTTTTAATAGTGTGTGAAAAGGAAAAAAGTGTGAAAGAAGAAAATTGAAAAAAAGAAAGAAAAAGAGTAGAAAGTAAGAGATTAAGGAGATCGTTATCTCTATTCTTGACCATTCCTCACCCAATCCTGAAACAGTTAGCTTCTACGATTTTGTTGCACCATATGCTTCCAAAAAATCGACAAATGGAGACCAACTCGTTAAGAATTGGTCTGATTTATCTATTAGGAGGAATCGCATTTCCTCAAGATGTGCGGTGTCCAACATGTTTGAAATCCACATTTTAAGCGTGGGTATGGATGTATTTTTCCAAAAGTTAAGTATAAGTTTTTTTGCCGTTATTAACCCATAATTAACCCATAATTAAAAAATAAAATGTTGAATGGGTTCAATTTATTCCAATCTTACATTACTCCATTATTAGGTTCCATTTTTATCTTGAATAATTTTGTAAATATTTCAAAAATATCACTCCAGTTTTATACAGGAGACTAAAGAGTGTGTTATAGTTGCATTTTGGGATAGACATTTATCACAAATGGGGGAAGTATTTGGATAGAATTTATTCAATCTAGTTTTTGAATAATATAATCTATGTAAAATTTTAAATTGAATTAAATTATGTCTTACATTAGTCGAACATTTGTGTGTATATATATATCAAATACTGTTCCCATGTTTCCTTCGTAATTTTTATCATTAATTCTCATTCCCACTCTTCTCTAAGTGTCTCTGTCGATGGTAAGTCTATATTTAAAATACTATTATATAAATATGATATTAATTTCTGTGAGTCAGCCTTAATGTTCATTGCTTCTTCCAGTGGATCTAAAGTTATGTTTTGATATCTTTGTATGTATTTCTTCATGAAGTCGCAGATCTGAAGATATTTAAAATATTGGTTATTTTTCAGTATACATTTTAATTGTAATTGTTGGAATGATAACAGATTTCCCATTCCATACATATCACCACCGATCCTTTTAATTCCCATTCTTTCCCATTGATTATATGTTTTATCAATAAGAGATGGTTTAAATGAAGGATTATTCACTATTGGCATTAACAATGATAGGTTCCTTAATTTTAAGGATAATTTTATTTGTTTCCAACTGTATCTCTAAATTATAATGTCTAAAGTCTAAAGTCTAGAGGGAGCAGGAGATGCCCTATGGACAAGATGATCTGAGGGACAAGTGATGGGAGAAATAATAGAAAAATAATACAAATATTCTGCATCTCCTGGGAAAGGTTGCAATGAATTCTTCCTATATGTTTATGTGAGGATAGAAAAAGAGTAATTAAAGAAGATTTTTCAGGTCAGAAGAAGTTATAAATGGAATGGCCTGGTCGTAATTGATGGTGAGTAGCTAAGTTGGAGTTCCTCGATCTTCAGGGCTGAGAAGAGGACTATACTTGGTGAGCTGCCAAGCTAAGATGGATCAGTGTTTTGAGTAGCAGCAAAGTAATGTGCTGTTTTGGCTGAGCAGGTTAGTAAACACATTGTAATGTAAATGTAATGGTGAAAGTAAACTGAAGCAACATATGCATTTAAAAGACAGTTATAGAGTTAAAGAATCCTGCAGCATGGAAACGACCCCTTCGGCCCAACTTTCCCATGCCAAGATGCCCCATCTGTACTTGTCACACCTGCCCGCATTTGGCCCATATGCCTCTAAACCTTTCCTATCCATGTACCTGTCCAAATGTATTTTAAATGTTGTTATAGTATCTGTCTTAAACATCTCCCCTGGCAGGTCAGTCCATGTACATACCACCCTCTGTGTGAAAAGGCTGCGCCCCAGGTGTCTATTGAATCTTTACTCTCTCACCTTTAAACCTATGCTCTCTGGTTATTGATTCCCCAACTCTGGGTGAAAGACTAAGGAATACAGCAAGTGTTTCTCCCTGGAAAGTTGAGGAATTAGTATGGGTGTCAGGGGTTATGGGGAGAAGGCAGGAGAATGGGGTTAGATCAGCCATGATTGAATGGCGGAGTAGACTTGCTGGGCCGAAGTGCCTAATTCTGCTCCTATCACTTATGAACATGAACTTATGAATGAAGTTTGGAAGTGGGTGGGGAGTGAAGCAAGACCTGTGATTCTTATCTGCTCTGATGGGCGGTACATGTTTAACTGCTGTGGTACGATCAGGAAGATGTCCATGAGTATGGAATGATGGGTTTATAAACAAGGCAATATATGAATGTGGTGATCCTGGATGGAAGGAAGCATGGTGAATTGAGCCTAATGGACATTAAGGCCTACATATTGGCTAGGAAAATGGTTAAGATTTCCCTGCTGTTCTTCAATTAATGCAATCAAATCTTGGCTTTGCTCCTGAATCCTTGCATTGTGAAGTATTTCAAAGCAAAGGCTACCGGGATTGGAAACATGACCTTGATCATACAGGTCAGCTAATACCTGGGTCACCTTAAACATATTTAGGAGACTCTTGCCCGTGTATCTTTTGAAGGGGAATAATTGGAAATACCGATGGAGTTTGTCCAAGACTCCACTAAATTAAATAGAATTTTGTTTTACCGTGGGTGAAGTAGCATTAAAGGGTAAATGTACAGTGGTAAAAATTCTGCAATTTTCAGGAGGCAAAATGGATTGTTTGGTCCACATAAATGGTCAAGGCTAAAATAATTTGTTCTATCAAATCTCAGACTTGGATCATTCTGACTTATTCACAGTGCCTCTGAAGTGCCAGCAACTTATCAGTTGTGAAAAGCCATATCAGATCTTCAGTAGATTGTTTCAACCGCTGAACTGCAAACAAATGCAAGGAACCAAACACTGGTTAGTGTAAGGTTGTTACAAGGTTACTCCTGTACTAAGACTCACAACTATTTACATACTTGTACTTCATTTTTAAGAGGCAACTCATGACAAGTGTACAGTGTAGTTGCCAATGGTCCAGCTGATTATTTTTCCAGATAAACTGCATTGTGACTCTGAATGAGTCACAAGGAGACCAACCCTGTATCTATATACACATACACACACACAAACTCCGTGTGTGTGTGTGTGTGTGCGTGCGTGCGTGCGTGCGTGCGTGCGTGCGTGCGTGTGTGTGTATGGCATCTTACCTTTGAAACTTTATTTCCTCGAAAACCTGACGCAAAAACGCTGAGATTTTTTACAATTTCGGTAGTGATTTATCTGATGAGTTCAGAAATCTTGGTCAATTATTTCCCCAGATTTTGAATAAAATTGATCACCTGCTTCCAGGCCCTGCCTCCCCGCCGCTGTGGACCAAAGCCCCGCGTCCAGCACAAGTACGCTTGCGCCACGCCTCCCGCAGCTGGACTCCCAAGCCCGCCCGCCCGCCCGTCCGCCCCCGCCCGCCCATCCACCCGCCCATCCACCCATTCCAACCCCCTCTCACCCCACTCTCTCCCCCTCTCTCTCCCTCCCTCTCACCCCCTCACCAATCCCCCCTCACCCCTTCGCTCCTCCCATCCACACCCTCCCCTCCACCTCCCCACCCCCCTTTCACCCCCTCCCCCTCTCACCCCTCCCCCACTCACCCCTCCCCCTCTCTTCCCCCCATCTCTCCCCCTGCCGTCCACCCACCTCTCCCCCTCCCTTTTCCACCCTCCCTCTCCTCCTCCTCTCCACCACCCCCCTCTGTCTAGCCCCTCACTCTGTCTCTGCCCCTCTCTCTCTGTCTGTCCCTTCTCTCTCTGCCCTCACTCTCTACCCCCCCCCCCCCCCATCTCTAGAAGCACCTGTGAGTTGGGGGCTATGCATCAGTAGATAGTGCCGTTATGGGGTAAAAGGAGCAAATTAATAATATTAATATAATATCAAGGGGGTAGTTAGCATGTGTGCGGGGGGGGGGGTGATATTTAGTGTGTGTGACGTCGCATGTTGCCCCCCCTCCCCACAACTGCACATTGGGGGAACAGACCCAACGGGTCTGCACTTGGTCTAGTGTGTAAGTAGAAGTATAACCACTATTTTGTGTGCATTATAACGCAACCATGATTAATCTGCTGAATAAAGATGTAACAGAATGATCTATTTCCGTAAGTTGATGCTTCAGTTTTGTCCTCAGCATTGCTAATGACATGCATTGTTGTTAAACTGCTTTCATTAGTCATTAGTTTATTAGTCATTAGTTTATTGTCACGTGTACTGAGGTACAGGGGAAAGCTTTTGTTGCGTACTAACCAGTCAGCGGAAAGTCAGCACATGATTACTATCGATTAAGTCGATAAAGAAGAAAGTAAATAATGAAAATAATTGAATTTGCCCTAGAAATATTTGAAGAGGTGGCACCTCCATGGACAGGCTTTATTGAGGAGTCCTCTGGGGTTAAAGAAGTCTCAGGATGACTACTGCTTGGAACCCAATCACCCATTGCACAGGATCAGCTGGATTTAATGTGTTGAACGCAATTGTGGTGTCAATGACTCTTTCCTTCTCCATGGGAAAGTCATTGCTGAAGACAGAGTATGTTACCACTTCTCCTGATGTAAGTTCAGATTGTCAACACATTTCAGCATGAACTCTTAACACTCAACAAGAGCAAATGACCATTACTTACACCAGGAGAGAGTTTTCACAAATATTCTGACAAGTGCAGTGTCTGGCTTTTTTGTGTTGGGTTATTGAATGTGTCGTCTTTTCTCTGGAGGATAACTTGCTTATATCTGATCTGCTGACAGAAGAATTACCCTCACAAGCCTTTCTCTGTAAGCCCTGCCAAAGCTTCAATATTAATAGCAATGGTGCAATATATTAAATTCATACATGATGCAGGGCATCATCTTAGCGCATATTTTTTATATCCCTGTGCATTCTCAAGGCCAGCCTTTCACAGTGGTGGCATCAACTTTTCCCTGGCTGTCAAGGGGGCACCAGTGATCAGAAAGATGAAAATGTGAATTGGGGCAATTTACCTTCTGCTTTGAAATAGAAAATGCCCACCAGGCCGAAAGGAGACCAAAGCCAGGCAATGTCAACAATAATGTAAAAGGAGTATTTAGATTTATGGAGACACAAGAGAATGCTGCTGCTGGAATCTTGAGCAAAATAAAACAATTGCTGGAGGAACTCAATGGTTCAAGCACTATCTGTGGAGAAAAGGGCAAATGAAGTTTCAGTTCAAGACACTTCTACAAATAAGATTAGAATAGGGGAGAACACCTCATATTCCGTTTGGGGAGCTTACAACCTAATAGTATGAACATTGAGCTTTCCAATCTCAAGTAAATTTATCACTAGTCTGAAGGAGGGTCTCGACCCGAAACGTGACCCATTCCTTCTCGAAGATAGATACAAAAAGCTGGAGTAACACAGCGGGACAGGCAACATCTCCAGAGCTGCTACCTGTCCAGCTGAGTTACTCTAGCTTTTTTGTGTCCAGTTTAAGCCAGCATCTGCAGTTCCTTCCTACCCATTCTTTCTCTCCAGAGATGCTGCCTGTCCCACCGAGTTACTCCAGCTTTTTGTGTCTATCTTCGGTTTAAATCAGGCATCTGCAGTTCCTTCCTACACTTATCACAATCCCCTCTCTTTTCCCTGAACCACCACTCCATTGGAGAACATGGGTAGGTGACATCTTGGGACAGGCCCCTTTTATTCCCTTTCTGCACCAAGCAGGCTGCTGCACATTAATATCAGGAATGCATTCCTTTGCTCCTTATTCGTGGTATTGGGAGAGAAAGAAATGTCATTGTCTTCGCTCCAGATGGTCACTGAATGACTATTTCAGATGTTGGCTGGACTAAAAAATGTACATGCATTTTTGTTGTGTCTTTCATGGCCATGACTTTCTGGAAGGCTTATTATGCATTTAGCTATATTTTTACAGTGTAATAAAGGAAGGATAGCGACCAACTTGAGCATAGGTTCTCATCACTGGAATTTTGAAGGATGAGAGGGGATCTTATATCAAGGGATTGAACACGCTCGATGCAGGAAACATGTTCCCGATGTTGGGGGTGTCCAGAACCCGGGGCCACAGTTTAAGAATAAGAGGCAGGCCATTTAGAACTGAGATGAGGAAAAGCTTTTTCACACAGAAAGTTGTGAAATTGTGGAATTCTCTGCCTCAGAGCAGTGGAGGCCGATTCACTGGATGCATTGAAAAGGGAGTTAGATAGAGCCCTTAGGGCTAACAGAATCAAGGGGTATGGGGAGAAGGTAGGGATGGGCTACTGATTGTGGATGATCAGCCATGATCACGTTGAATGGCGGTGCTGGCTCGAAGAGCTGAATGGCTTCCTCCTGCACCTATTGTCTATTTATCTCTGTATCTATGTATCTATGAATCATAAGCAACATGATAAACTGTTATGATGATGTTGGTTGATGAGATAAACATTGGTCACGATATTAGAGAGAATAGTGAAATGTAATAGAAACATAGAAATTAGGTGCAGGAGCAGGCCATTCGGCCCTTCGAGCCTGCACCGCCATTCAATATGATCATGGCTGATCATCCAACTCAGTATCCCGTACCTGCCTTCTCTCCATTCCCCCTGATCCCCTTAGCCACAAGGGCCACATCTAACTCCCTCTTAAATATAGCCAATGAACTGGCCTCAACTACCCTCTGTGGCAGAGAGTTCCAGAGACTCACCACTCTCTGTGTGAAAAAAGTCTTTCTCATCTCAGTCTTAAAGGATTTCCCCCTTATCCTTAAGCTGTGACCCCTTGTCCTGGACTTCCCCAACATTGGGAACAACTTCCCCAACATCGGGAACAAATGTAATCTTTAGTATTTGTCAGAAGGGACAGAGGGGACTTTGGATTAACATTTAATCCAAAATAACCTGGCAGGCTTGGTTTCCAGCATTAGTACTTCATATAATGTAAGAATGCCTGAGCCATATGTTATTATGTTATCTGAATGACTAAGCATACATCTATTTATATGTTTGGATGATACATGATAGCATGATAATGCTACTGTTCTGAGCAAAGACAACGGGGTGGGATACAAATACAATGGGTGCAAAACTGCCAACAGCACATAGATCACTCCACTATATTTCTCACCCAACTTAGTTACAGGTTGCCATCTGCTTTCCATCACAACTTAAGTTGATTTTAACTGATCATATGTCTAAGCTTCAACTAACCAATTTGCATTCCAATAAGGGTGACAAGGTGATAAGTAGCAACATCAATGTTGCCAATTTTAGATATACAGTAAATTGTCATTGAACATCCTCTTTGAACAATTGGCATTTCATGGAATAGTGAGTTTCACATCCCTTTCATTTTACACTCCTTCATTTTCATCTACTTTCAGCCATCTGATATCCAGGGCAGTTGGGGTGTTGATTGTATGAGATTTGCTCGAGAAAACTATTGTATTGTTACTATATGGTACATCAAATACTTGTATTGTGTACATAAACCTTTAAGTTGCTGAACTTTACATCATCTCCTTATCTTTGCAAAAAATAATGTTTTACACTGCAATTCTATATTTCAAGACTAAAGAGCATCCGACTCTATGCGGTGAGCGCGACCAAACTGGAAGCGGGGGCCGTGCGGAGGTCGGGTGATCCCTGTACAGGGCCGTTCCCAACAGCATGCGCCTGCATGCGAAGAGCACGACCAAACCGGCAGCGGGGGCCACGCAGAGGTGGGGTGAGTGGCGCAACGTGGCGCAAAGTGAGGCGAACTCGGAGCGAAGACTTAAAGGTATGCTCGCAGGACAGTGAGGGACACACAGAGAGGGGCACAGAGGCACACACAGAGATGGTCTTGGAGGCACCTACAGAGAGGGTCACGGAGGCACCTACAGAGAGGGTCACGGAGGCACGACGTCGAGGCGGTGTGTAAAGTGGCGAGGCGACTGCGAGCCGACAAGCCGTTGCCGCACGGAATTTTTGAACATGGTCAGTTTTTCGGAGCCCCGCGCGATGTCGGGACGAACTCCGCACAATTCCGCACGGCTCCGGCGATGGAAGTGGGACCGGCCCCGCGACGCCGGACGGCTCAAGCGACCACGTTAGGTCGCGCTCATCGCATGGAGTTGCATGCTGCTGGGACAGGCCCTTTAGTTGTATTAATGTTAGAGGTCAAATAATGTTATGCAAATTATATGGCAAATATAATCAGGTAATTGACTGTACTCAGCATCATGTGAGGTAGCAAATCTTCTAGGACTCCTTTGCTGCTAAACAGCCTGCAGCTTTGTCGCCTTTATGTAGTATAAATATAAATAATCTATTATGTCTTTGCATAACACTTGCAATCAAATGCACTGTGTGAGCTGAGTGAGAATTCTGGCTGCATGAATACTGGATAAATGAAAGTTTACGGAAGACAAAAATGTTGGAGAAACTCAGCGGGTGAGGCAGCATCTATGGAGCGAAGGAAATAGGCAACGTTTTGGGCCAAAACCCTTCTTCAGACAGATAAATGAAAGTTTACTATGTTTTAACATCAATCTAACACATCTCTGAACTTGGTGATCTCCCAGTTACTAACCTTTGTAATTCCCCATCCAATTCATAAAACTGATCTTTCTGTCCTGGGCCTCCTCCATTGTCAGGCTGAAGCCACATGCAAACTGGAGGAACACACTTCATACTCCGCTTGGATAGCTCACAACTTCACGATTATGAATATTGAATGCTCCAATTTTAGGTAACTAACCTACAAGCAACCCAACTCCACCCCCTTTTCACACTCTCTTCCCTGTGTTCACCTGGATTTGCACCCATTTCTCCCGCTGTCCACTTCCTCTGGATTCACAATTTGCATCTCTTGAATTCTGAATAGTTTAGATATTGACCAATTAATGTTGGTTAGTTGCTCAGACATAAAATCAACTTATCTCACACTTTTTGTCCTTTTAACCCTGGCCTTTGTCCAACCCAGGGTGTGGGTAATTGGTAATGATGAGGACGGCACGGTGGCCTAGCGGTAGAGCAACTGCCTTACAGCGCCATAAACCCAGGTTCTAACCTGACTACGTGTGCTTGTCTGCACAGAGTTTGTACGTTCTCCGCGTGACCTGTGTGGGTTTTCTCCGAAATCCTTGGTTTCCGCCCACACTCCAAAGATGCACAGGTTTGTAGGTTAATTGTCTTGGTATAAATGTAAACAAAATTGTCCCCTGTGTGTGTGGGATAGTGTTCGTGTGTGGCGATCGCTGGTCAGTGCAGACTCGGTGGGCCGAAGGACCCGTTTCCTCGCTCTATTTCAAACCTAAGCTAAACTAAACTAAACTAAACTAAATACTACCAGGGGAACTTTGGTATATGGGAGGAAAATTCTTCCTCTTCTTCTTCTTGCGTATGGCGTGCACAGCATAAAGTTGTAAGACAACTTGTTCTGTTTGATCTTCTGTTTGTGCACGCCAGGTTGATTGCATTCGTCGAAACAGGGTGGACCACGTGAAGGTTGCAATCTCCCACCCCGGGAGGAAACTGAAGCCCCAGCAGTAACATTTGTGCCTGGAGAGAAAATGTAAACTTCACACCAGGAGAACCCAAAGTCAGGGGGCAAATCTAGGTCCCTTGAGCAGTTAGCCAATAGCATAAATCATTGCATCGACATGCTACTGCTGTACCTTTCATTAAATCTGCTGACATATCTGCTGCATTTACTGTTTATATTTCAAATCTCCTGCCTCTGCAGTACTTTGCTTTTGAGAGATGCTGTAGGTCAGCATACAGTGGTGTGGCAACTGACTGGTATGAGGCATCAGCAGAGTTCTGGCTGCATTCCATAAGACCATAAGACTATCAGACATAGGAGCAGAATCAGGCTATTCGGCCCATTAAGTCTATTCCGCCATTCGATCATGGCCGATCTATTTTTCCCTGGCAACCACATTCTGCCTTCTCCCCATAAGCTTTGACACCCTTACTAATCAAAAACCTATCTCAACTTTAATAATACCCAACAAAAGTTTTTCACTGTAAAATAAACTAAACTAAACTAAACTAAACTTAAACTAAACTAAACTAAACTTAAACTAAACTAAACTTAAAACAATGACTTGGGCTCCATATATTCTTCTTATTGAGTCCACACACAAGATTAGAAGTTGTTCAGCCAGAGCTGCATACAATGGTGTCTGCCTTGTTGCTTCTTGTGCTTGTTACGCTCGCTGGTGTAAAGATTGGTGGAAACAGGGCTGCGACGTGAACGCTCTTTCCTTGACCCCGGGCTCCATAGCTGTCTGTGACAATGAATTCCACAGATTTGGTTATTAAAGAAATTCCTCCTCATCTCCATTCTAAAGGTGCGTCCTTTTATTCTGAGACAGTGCCCTCTAGTTCCAGGCACCCCAACCACTGGAGACATCCTTTCCACGTCCACTCTCTCCAGGCCTTTCATTATTCAAGCTTACACCCTTCGTAAAGTGAGAGGCTGACAGGGGACACAAAGAGGTAACAAAGCAGCAACAGATGAGTTGGGTCTGAGCAGATACATTCTCTTTCCTTCCTCCTTTAGCAAAGCAGGCCAACCTTTGCCCAGCGCCTCCTGACAAAGGTCTCAGACCTGAAACGTTAGCAGTTACTCTTCATGCGGATGCTGCTTGAACTGCTGAGGGTTTCCAGATTCATTTATTTTTACCTTACCTATACATTGAGTTACATTGAGTTAACCGCTAGTGGGCCGGCATTCTAGTCTATTGTGTACTGCCTTTCATGTGCTGTTCATTTGAATGATTTGTTGCTTTTTTTAAGCTTGTACAAACTCAAATAAAAAGCCAAGTCAGTTCTGTTTGCCTTCTGATTTTTACTGAGCTATGTGCTCCGTATTAAATTAATTGCAAAATTGCTTATGGTGCCTTATTTTTGGCCATTTTATACAAACTAAAGATGGGTGGTTAACTTAAAAAAGCCAGACGATCGTTTCAATGCCATGTGTTACTTGTTATAATGTAATATATCCAAAATATAATCGCGATTTTTGATTCAAATCAGATGGAAGTATGAAGCAACAATTGCAAAGAAGGTATTTCTTTACTTTTGAATGCTTTAGCATAAATGTCCCATTTAGAATAATTATTCATGCTGTCATTGTAATTTTCTTGTTTTCTTTGAAAGAGGAATAACCGTAAAAGGCACTTTTCCAGCCCTTTGCAACCTCCAGGGCACTAAAGGCTATAGAGCTGTCACTTGATATTCAATGAATAATGAAAGGATACAGCACAGGAGAAGACCATGCTGCTTATTAGGCTTTTGCCAGAACTTTGAAGGGTATATTTCACTAGTCACATTTTCCCCCCTTATCTCCACAAGACTTCCTGTTTGAGTAGTTATCCAATTTGCTTTTGAAATTTCCTATTCAAACTGCTTCCACCATCCCATCAACCCAATGTATTCAGGATTATGTGGAAAACTAGTGCTTATCTTGCCCCTTGGACAAGAGTCAATTATCTTAAAAGACTGTCTGGCAGCATCCATGGAGAGGGAGAAACAGAGTTAACATTTCTAAATGTTTTTGAAAGAGTAGAAAAAGGCCTTCAGACAGCATGGGTTGTCCAACTGTCCAGATCAATCTTAGAAACGTAGTAAATAGGTGCAGGTGGGCCATTCGGCCCTTCGAGCCAGCACCACCATTCAATATGATCATGGCTGATCATCCAAAATCAGTACCCCGTTCCTGCTTTCTCCCCATATCCCTTGATTCTGTTAACCCCAAGAGCTATATCTAACTCTCTCTTGAAAACATCCAGTGAATTGGCCTCCACTGCCGTCTGTGGCAGAGAATTCCACAGATTCACAACTCTCTGGGTGATCTTGCAGAATGACTGGACCACCAAGGCCACAAGAATGTTGGGAGCCCCTGGTCCCTATCCCATAACCCACAATCATCTGATGAGAGACAAATTCGTCACCAGCAGGATTAACATAATCCTTCCCAATAATACACCTGTGATCTAACCAATAAGTATTTTTTTCATGACTTAATCAGGTTTGTATAACTAGTTATCACCAATCCAACAGCCATCATGGAACCATTGTGGGGCCCACCTTTCCTTGATTATCGTTGCTTTTTACATATTCTCCATTCATTTGTCCTTTATCTCTCATCTCTTTATCCCCTGGCTCTCAGTCTGAAGAAGAGCCTTGACCCGAAACGTCACCTATTCCTTTTCTCCAGAGATGCTGCCTGACTCTCAGAGCTACTCCTGCTTTTTGTGTCTGTCTTTGGTTTAAATCAGCATCTGCAACTCCTACCTACACATACCATGACTTAATGCTCCTTGATGTGTGGGGAAGTTGGATTATGATACGATAAACTTTATTCATTCCTGGAGGGAAATCGTCAAAACACACAAGGTACACTAAAACTTGAAATTATACGTGAAAACAAAAAGAAAAAAACAAGCAACTGTTGCTGGCTGCCGTGTTAGACAATAGACAATAGGTGCAGGAGTAGGCCATTTGGCCCTTCGAGCCAGCACCACAAGGCTGATCATCCCCAATCAGTACCCCGTACCTGCCTTCTCCCCATATCCCCTGACTCCATTATCTTTAAGAGCCCTATCTAGCTCTCTCTTGAAAGCATCCAGAGAACCTGCCTCCACCACCCTCTGAGGCAGAGAATTCCACAGACTCACCACTCTCTGTGAGAAAAAGTGTTTCATCGTCTCCATTCTAAATGCCTACTCCTTATTCTCAAACTGTGGTCCCTGGTTCTGGACTCCCCCAACATCGGGAACATGTTTCCTGCCTCTAACATGTCCAAACATAGAAACATAGAAACATAGAAATTAGGTGCAGGAGCAGGCCATTCGGCCCTTCGAGCCTGCACCGCCATTCAATATGATCATGGCTGATCATCCAACTCAGTATCCTGTACCTGCCTTCTCTCCATACCCCCTGATCCCTTCAGCCACAAGGGCCACATCCAACTCCCTCTTAAATATGGCCAACGAACTGGCCTCAACTACCTTCTGTGGCAGAGAATTCCACAGATTCACCACTCTCTGTGTGAAAAACGATTTTCTCATTTCGGTCCTAAAAGACTTCCCCCTTATCCTTAAACTGGGACCCCTTGTCCTGGATTTCCCCAACACCGGGAACAATCTTCCTGCATCTAGCCTGTCCAACCCTTTAAGAATTTTGTAAGTCTCTATGAGATCACCCCTCAATCTTCTAAATCCCAGCGAGTACAAGCGAGTAAAACCCTTAACAATCTTATATGTTTCAATGAGATTCCCTCTCATCCTTCTAAACTCCAGAGTGTACAAGCCCAGCTGCTCCATTCTCTCAGCATATGACAGCATAGACTATATTATTATTGCATTATATTTGTTATTTATTGAACTTTTTCCTTTATTTCTCTTCCTGCGAAATGTACTATGTTTCCCCCATTATGTACTATATGTTCATATTCTGTTGTGCTGCCGCAAGTAAGAATTTAATTGTCCCATGCGAGATATATGACAATAAAACACTCTTGATTCTTGACTCTTGTGCACAGCGCCTTCACCCGAACAAATGAACAAACAAACACACAAACACGGACTTATCCCCTGGGCAGAGGATTCTAAACTAGAGTGCCACCTCCCCCCACGCCGGGTCCCCCTTTGTTCTCCCTCCGTCCCTCATGGCGATCCCTCCGCGCCGGGTCCTCCATTCTTCTTCACGGCGGTTCCCCCCACAGTGGTTCCCTATTTACTTCCCCTCCCCCTCACGCTCATTGACTGCGAGGCCCCACTGCCACCGAGGCTCCTGCCGCCGCCGAGTCTCCCACAGCTGTTACCGTGGCTCCCATCGCGGCCACCGCTGAGGCTCCTTCGGCCCAGACAGGCCTCGCCACCTGGCTTCACCGCAGTCCCCTGGGAGGCCTGTGGGGCAGGTCAGGCCTGCCGGGCATGTTCTGGTCTACAGTCATCGTCATGGTCGTCTGCGGCGCGGTTGTTCGGCGGGTGGATCGGGCCCGCACGGGATACTCCCGCCACGCACGCGGCTCCCCGGGACACTCCCCCAAATAGGGCACTTAGAATAATTTTGCCAAAAGTAAAAATATGTACCAGAGGGCGTAACGTTAAGGTGAGAGGGGCAAATTTAAAGTAGATGTGTGGCACACTTTTTATAGACAATAGACAATAGACAATAGGTGCAGGAGTAGGTCATTTGGCCCTTCGAGTCAGCACCGCTATTCAATGTGATCATGGCTGATCATCCCCAATCAGTACCCCATTCCTGCCTTCTCCCCATATCCCCCGACTCCGCTATCTTTAAGAGCCCTATCTAGCTCTCTCTTTTTGAAACACAGAGGGTACTGATTACATGGAAGCACTACCGGGGATGATGGTGGAGGCAGATACGAAAGTGTCATTTAAGAGTCTTTTGGAAATGCATATGGAAATGCAGGAAATAGAGAGATATGGATAATGGGCAGACAGATAAGGGTTGGTTTTAGCATCATATTGGGCACAGTCATTGTGCTGTACTGTTCTATGTTCTAAGTTCTAAAGAATATAACTATATTATATTCCCAATATTTCGAAACACTGACTCTAAATGAATCCAACTCTACAAGGTCGCATTTTTCTCTTCCTTGTTTAAAAATGTCATACTTTAAGCTGGAAAATAAAGACAAATGCTCTTGCTTTATTCCCTTCATGTGTTGATTTCAAAAAAAGCTTATTTCTAACACATTGATGCAATAAACAATTCAAATAGACAATACTTAAGGCCATTGTGCATGTATCATTGTGCAAGTTATCATTCTTCAGTACAATGCAGCAGTTACTAAAATCTTGGCCAAAAACATGGATTTTACAGGATATCTTAAAGGTGAAACAATTAGTGTTTTGGGGAAGCAATTCCAGTTCTTAGAATTCAGGTGGCAGAAGCACAGCTGCCACTGAAAGGAAGTCTGGGCTGCTCAAGGAGAAGACATAACAGATCAGTCAAATTATTAGGAAATATGAGTGCCAAGCATAGAGGAATACAGACCGCATTATGACTTGCTCCTTGTTCCAACCAAACATGGGTGAGGTGCCGGAGAGAGTCACCTGTCCTAAAATCACATTTCTTTAACTTGGTTTAACATTTTGGCTGAAATTGTTCCTGTACTGAGCCTTGAGGTATTTTGCTCTGTTAGAAACACCATGAGTGCAAATATTCAAAATAATTTCAACTAGCATGGACATACTAAGTTTGCCACTTCTTATTTGTTTAGGCTGGGGAGCTTTCAGACATGACAGAGGGGTGTGCAGGGAAGGGAGGGAGCTACACTTTTTAGTAGAACGCAATGACCATAAGAGACGATATCCTGGATGGGATCATCCAATGAGGCCACTTGGGTAGAATTTCAGACTAAGAAAGGGGTGATCACTTTGCTGGGGCTTATGATAGGTCCCCCAATAATGGCTAGTGAAGTAAAGACAGAAATCCTGAATTTAATGCTGCTTTTCAGTGAGCATTTGCAAATTGCACACTGACTGCTCATGATGTCCATATTTGGAGCATAACATTGCTGCAATTTGCCAACATTTCACTGAGGAATCTGCCTTCAGAACTTGTGCAAGATAAGATTTGGCACAGGAATAGATCCACATCGATGGTGAGTTAAAAATACTTCTAGAGTTAAAAAAAAAAATTATAGTTGGTAAAATGGTTTCATTGTTATGCTGTTCTTTTGAACATTTCTGGAACCTGGATTACCTGCAGTGTTTCAAGGCACTAGAAACATAGCTCTAATGCTGTAACGTAAAATCAGCCCAATTCACTTGAAGCCTCATGTTGCCTTCATCGATCGGGGTGTTGAATATAAGAGGCATGAAGTCGTGTTGCAGATTTGTAGCACTCTGGTTAAACGACATTTTGAATATTGTGTGCAGTTCCAGTGGTCCCATTACAGAAAGGATGTGGATTCTTTGGTTAGGGTGAAGAATAGGTTGATCGGAATATTGCCTGGACTAGGTGGTATTAGCAATAAAGTTTGGACAAACTTCTATTGTTTTCTCTCGAATGTCGAAGGCTGAGGGGAGCCCTGGTAGAAGTATATACAATTCTGAGAAGCATAGATAGAGTAGACAGTCAGAACTTTTAGCCTAGAGTGGAAATATCAAAGACAAGCGGACATAAATTTAAGTTGAAAGGAGCAAAGTTTAAAGGAGAAGTGCAGACCAGGTTTTTTGGCACAGAAAGTGGCTGCCTGGAATAAGCTTCCATACCCCGTAACACTGCTCTCTCTCCCCATCCCCCCACTCGTAACAAGGGCAGAGTCCCCCTTAATCCTCACCTTTCACCCCACTAGCCGTCACAAACAACAAAAATTCCTCCGTTATTTTCGCCACCTCCAATGTGACTCCACCACTCACCACATCTTCTCATCTCCCCCCCTCCCCCCCACCCCCCCGGTTCCAGGTGCGACAGAGGTTCACCTTCATCTCCTCCAACCTCAACTATTGCATCTGCTGCTCTAGATGTCAGCTAATCTACATCGGTGAGACCAAGCGTAGGCTTGGCAATCGTTTCGCCGAACACCTCCGTTCGGTCCGCATTAACCAACCCGACCTCCAGGTGGCTCAGCACTTCAACTCCCCCTCCCATTCCGTATCCGACCTCTCTGTCCTGGGCCTCCTCCATGGCCAGAGTGAGCACCACCGGAAATTGGAGGAACAGCATATCATATTCTGCTTGGGCAGTCTGCACCCTAGTGGCATAAACATTGAATTCTCCCAATTCCGTTAGCCCTTGCTGTCTCCTCCCCTTCATAGCTCTCCCTCAGCTCTCGGGCTCCTCCTCCTTTTTCCTTTCTTCTCCGCCCCCCCCCCCCCCCCCCACCCTCCATCAATCTGAAGAATGGTTTTGCCCGAAACGTTGCCTATTTCCTTTGCTCCATAGATGCTGTTGCACCCGCTGAGTTTCTCCAGCACTTTTGTCTACCTTCGATTTTCCAGCATCTGCAGTTCCTTCTTAAACAATATGCTGCCAATGGTTGTGCTGGAGGCAGATATGATAGTGTTATTTTAGACGCTAATGGATTGGCAGATGGATCACATGCAAGCAAAGGAAATTAGTTCAACTTGGCTTCAGGTTCAGCGCAGACATTATGAGCTAAAGTGTCTGTTCCTATGTTCTATGAAGGATAAATGAACCTAAATCAATGTCCTCTCCCAGGCCAACATCCCTAGCATTAAGACCACAGTTATTATAAAAGGGGATGTTGGACATGCCATGTCTTTGTGTTCCCAGCACCAGGCTCCCAAAATAAATACAACATTCCAATTCTGTTATGAGGGGAAATTGCCAGCTGGACAGATTTAAAAAAAAATCAAGGCTTCACATACATCTTCCTTGAAATGCCACACTCCCGGGAACCTTTGGTCCATGATCTCTCATAGTGGAAAAGGAGCATTTGGGATCGTATCCGTGAGGCATGCATTGGCAGTAAACAGACCCACTGGGTAAGCAGGCCATCTAATAAAAGATAGACACAAAAAGCTGGAGTAACTTAGCGGGTCAGACAGAAACGTCAGAGGAAAGGAATAGGTGATGTTATAGGAGTAGAATTAGGCCATTTGGCCCATCAGGTCTACTCCACCATTCAATCATCGCTGATCTCTGCCACCTAATCCCATCTTCCTACCTTCTCCCCATAACCCTCAACACCCATTCTAATCAAGAACTTATCTATCTCTGCCTTAAAAATATCCCCTGACTTGGCCTCCACATCCCTCTGTGGCAATGAGTTCCACAGATTAACTACCCTCTGACTAAAGAAGTTCCTCCACACCTTTTTAAAAAAGCGCTCTTTAATTCTGAGGCTATGACCTCTGGTCCTTGCCTCTCCCACCAGTGGAAACATCCTTTCCACATCCACTCTTCCTATGCTTTCATTATTCTGTAAGTTTCTACTCCAACGAATAGAGGCCCAGTGCTGTCAAACGTTCATCATCTGCTTACCCACTTATTGCTGGATCATTCTTGACGTTTCGGTTTGAGACCCTTCTTCAGACTGAGCTGACTCTCCAGCTTCTTGTGTCTATCTTCGGTTTAAACCTGCATCTGCAGTTCCTTCCTACACATCTAATAAACTACAAACCTACTATTTACACTGGTCATGAAAACTGCGATACATTGTATTTATGAAGAAATAGGAAGAACAATTGTACCGTTAAGTGAGAATCAATATTCTGTCGGACATTGTAGAATTCATGTTGTCTAAAATGTCCGATTTGTCTGAAGCATCCACGTAACTTGATTTTGCCTTGACAACAGCAGTAGGCAGAGGAAATGAACTTGAGAGCCTGGGGAAGAATATAGAAAATAAATTATATTTGTAATAAATACTTTAAATTAATATGTTAATTTAAAATAAAACTTTTATTCAGCTGTTAGTCACAATCTTTTATGGGACCGTGTGGATGATGCAATTTAAAGATCTGGCAATACAGCTAGCTTTCATCTCCCATTGCTCAGGCTCCCTGCCTTTAATAAAGTTAGGTTTTAATATGGCCAGCCTGGTTTTAATTTGTGCATTCAGAAGGAACTCCAAAGTGGCTATGTCCCAGAATGTTAGGTGTTTGAACTAATGAACTGAGAAACTGATTGCCAGTGCTGTGAAGATAAGTAAATCACCAAGATGGACACAATAGAATTAAAAATCGTACATCATCTGAAAGATCTTTAATATTCAGATTGAATTTGCTCCACCAAATGTCACAGTCAGCGCATTGGCCATTTTATTGAAAGCATTCAAAAACAGCAACAATTTCAACATTGATTCAGTTCCCACCAAATGCAGGGATTTTTTAAAATCCGTTTCTAATAGCTCCTAAAGTGAAGTAGTTTAGAGTCAACCAAATTGCCTGGATTGGGACATTAAAGAGCAAACTCTTTTTTTGGGGATTTTTCACCACGAGAGTTGTGAATCTGTGGAATTCTCTGCCACAGAAGGCAGTGGAGGCCAATTCACTGGATGTTTTCAAGAGAGAGTTAGATTTAGCTCTCAGGGCTAAAGGAATCAAGGGATATGTGGGGAAAAGCAGGAACGGGGTATGATTTTAGATGACCAGCCATGATCATATTGAATGGCGGTGCTAGCTCAATGGCCTACTCCTATTTTTCTATGTTTCTATGTTTTTACGATGCATCATCTCTGGATGAGTTCAATGCTTTTTATGCACTCTTGAAACAAAGAACAGTGACACACTTACAAGAGGCCCCACAGCTACCAATAGCCCTGTAATAGTAAGATTAAATGAGAACTTACCAGTTTGAAGTTTGATCCTTATTTTTTGAGGAGTTACGATGAGGGATTACGTGAAGAAGTCCCGCCAGAGTGCATGCTTGTCATACTTCAAAGCCACGGCGTGAAAACACAGAAACCCAATAGCCGAAGTAACATAGTAAGGCTTTTAGAAGACTAGAACTACCAGATGATCCTTTAGATTATGAGGGTGGGAGTGGAGGGCACGTAATCCCTCATCGTAACTCCTCATAAAATAAGGATCAAACTTCGAACTGGTAAATTCTCGTTTAATCTTACTATTTTACTTCGGAGTCACGTGAGTGACTGCGTGAAGATTTCAAAGCTCTGTGATTTCATGCCGTAGATACAGTTCCATACGACACACTGCCTTGGTTGACACAGGATAACCAAATAATGTATCAAACATCGTTTAATTTATATAATAAATGTCTTGAACAATAAAAATGTTCACAACAGTAATAACCCCTCTTTCGCAGGGGAAATTACAAAGGAGAACTCAAACAGAACCCAAAACTGCTTGCCCAATCTTTGCATTGCGAGGACAGGTTTGTCATAAACCCTAAAAGGTTCCTTAACTGGACTATCCTGCGGTGAGGATTTGGTCTAATGGCACGTCCTGCGCCTTTGCTGCGTACGTTGATGGACGCCTTGGTGGAGTGATTTAAACACATCAGTGTCTACTCCAGCAAAATGCAAACCTGTTTTGGTCATCTAGCAATAGTTTGTACTGACACCTTTGTATGAGGTTTTATGTGGCTGATGACCGTCGCTGTTTCAGAGCCTCTGAGACTCTTGATGACCTTGATATTATTAGCTCAGATGCATAATTACATTAATGTTAGGTGATATACAATTAGATCAATGGGTATATTTTAAGCTTATTTGGTTCCAGCCATCCCTGGCCTGCTCTGTTTGATTAGATCATATGCATAAAACACAATATCATCTACAGAAGAATGCAGTGCTGTCCAGTCATAACTTTTGCAATATTTGGACCCTTAATGCTGCCACTAGCACCATGAACATGATCACTTTGAGCGTTAACTTCCAGAAAGGCAGAGATATAATTGGAGCGCATTGCCAAAGCAGTGTGAGAACTATGCTCACATCCCAGATTTCTGAATATGTACGTCTAAGAGACATTTGTTAAAATACCTCCTATGAATCAGCCAACAATAGATGAGATCTGACAGAGTGTTGTTCAAACCATTGCCCTAAATAGGAGGACAAAGTACTTCTAGTACTATAAATGGCACTATAGCTTAACTGCTGGTCAAAATCCAATGTAGCCAGGAACTCCAATACATCCGGTATGCCTGCAACTTATAAGATATATTTAACAGTAAACAGGACATCTCCCATTTCTTAATATGAGATAAATATTGTTTTTTTAAATTTTTATTTATTTATTTTTAGTACTATCTCTCCAGACCATCTTAATCACATCGACAGTTCTACTCAATAGTCTGAGTCCCTGGAACAGTCTGGTCAGAAGATACAAATCAATAAATTAATATGCTCATGTCAAGGGGTAGTTTCTTCCTGTCCCAGTGTGAACCAACAAGTTACTGTAATTGGGATGATCATGAATGCTGTGTCATCCGTCTCAACCCAATGGGACCATGCTGTGTGGACCAGTTTAGAACCCACTAAACACCAAAGTATAGTCATACCCTATACTTTGATTGAATGAAGAAGAAATGGGGAAAGCGTAAGAACGTACATCCCCAATGTAGCGAGAATGTATCCTCCGCTACTGCCCCTAGATTTGGTTCCCATGCCCATTACAGGTACATAGAAACATAGAAACATAGAAATTAGGTGCAGGAGCAGGCCATTCAGCCCTTCGAGCCTGCACCGCCATTCAATATGATCATGGCTGATCATCCAACTCAGTATCCTGTACCTGCCTTCTCTCCATACCCCCTGATCCCTTCAGCCACAAGGGCCACATCCAACTCCCTCTTAAATATGGCCAACGAACTGGCGTCAATTACCTTCTGTGGCAGAGAATTCCGCAGATTCACCACTCTCTGTGTGAAAAACGATTTTCTCATCTCGGTCCTAAAAGACTTCCCCCTTATCCTTAAACTGTGACCCCTTGTCCTGGACTACCCCAACATCGGGAACAATCTTCCTGCATCTAGCCTGTCCAACCCCTTAAGAATTTTGTAAGTCTCTATGAAATCACCACTCAATCTTCTAAATTCCAGCGAGTACAAGCCGAGTCTTTCTTCATATGGAAGTCGTGCCATCCCAGTACTGGTAATTTAACCCAGATGCAACAGATCTATGTCTGGCAATCCATACCGGCTAACAATGATTTTGAAACTTTTGGATTCTTAATTCATTTTTTTTGTTTGTCATGGAATTTACATGACCTGGTGTCTGCAACTTTCGCATTATCTCTACCTGATAGGTAGATATCTGAGACCCAGATGTTCCTTGTAATGCACCAGTGCCAGATGAGGCCAGGCAGACTGTTACAGAATAATGACCTCATTCTACCCATGTGATTGATATGGGTACCAGCTGTGGTATTATGAATCTGAAGCTGCACATGCAATCATGCATTGTTGAGCAGAATTCTTTAGGCCATAGAATGCACCCAGCAATTCTACGCAGTTTACCCCAGCCTCTGCAGGGCTAATGCTTCTTTCACATTCTATCTGTCTCCTCATCCTGAAGCTCACATCAGTTTGTAAACTAAAGATTATTGAGTCAGAATGTCGCTAGTACATCGCGAGACATTAGTTACAATTTTGGCGGTAGGCAAAGTACTGTCATGTTAATTAACCAATGATGACCTCAAATAGCCAATCATTCTAAATGGTACTAATCTAAGTTTAATTAGATGGGTGAGGACCTAACCTCTCAACAGGTGTGTGGTAGCTGAATATTTATCTTTCAGATCTATGGCTGCCAATATAACACCCTTTTTTTAAATTCCAGTTACAATACTGACATTTTTATTTAAATCTTTTATACTGGACCTTAAGGGTTAAGTATGTTCCGGCCCAGAATGACTCGACACCCACCATCGTCCTTTTGACTGGGGAATTGGACACAATTGTTAAGGCTGATATGCACCATCTACCTGTAGAGTTAGTGGTATTGAACCCCAATACCCAACTATGTGTATTTTGTATGGGTGGATGTACTTCCGAGATACCTATTCGAGATCCCCGGATACAGTCCAATATTCACTTACTGTTTCGTAATCTGAAAGGATATGGTTTTTGAGGTGGCATCCTGGCCTCAGTTTTACTCTCATCATCCAGGTCTTCCCCTGAGTAGTAGAGGATCTGCGCAAGGCTGTGAACCGTGGGTTGAGCGTAGGCTGGATATTTATTCGTAAATATTAAACTAACAAATGGGCATTACACAGCAGGGTCCTTATCCTGCTGTGTTTAGGTAGTGGCCTTGCCATTTGTCCAAACACCATAATTCCTGCTCCAACCAGTTTTTATTTATTTATTATTATTTATTTATTTATTTTTCGTTTTCTTCTTCTTCTTCTTCTTATTCTTATTATTATTATTATTATTATATTATTATTATTATTATTATTATTATTATTATTATTATTATTATTATAATTATTAGGACTTTTGCAGCCTTAATTAATGTGCCCTCATGATAAGCTCCTTTAGAGTGATTCACAGTAAACAGACGTTTGATACGTGAATTTTTTTTTTCCCATTATGAAGTCCTGGAACTGGTGCTGGCCAGATTGTCATCCCTGACTTCACCGGTATGGTAAATTGCTAACCACATCTGGCACACCTGGAGCGTGGCTCTTGTGCTTTGGTGTATGCACATAAGCAGTGACACCACTTCAGGGTCAGCATTCTACTGCCCTGGCTCTCCCGGCTGATGCTCACGGGAGGTCACACACAGCCCTAAACGAGGTGCTGGTGTGATGGGTCCCCAAACTTCAGGGTCAGCATCCTACTGCCCTGGCTCTCCGGCTGACGCTCACGGGAGGTCACACACACACAGCCCTAAACGAGGTGCTGGTGTGATGGGTCCCCAAACTTCAGGGTCAGCATCCTACTGCCCTGGCTCTCCCGGCTGATGCTCACGGGAGGTCACACACACAGCCCTAAACGAGGTGCTGGTGTGATGGGTCCCCAAACTTCAGGGTCAGCATCCTACTGCCCTGGCTCTCCCGGCTGATGCTCACAGGAGGTCACACACAGTCCTAACAAGGTGCTGCTGTGCTGGGTCGCCATGTCGTGGCTCTCCTGGCTGATGCTCACGGGAGGTCACCACTTCAGGGTCAGATTTATACTGCCCTGCTCCTGTTTACAGGAGGTCATACACATAGCCCTGACAATAGGTGCTTGTGGCGCGGCTCTCCCGTAGGCCTGCGCTGTGAAAGGTTTGGTGTCAGCAACCCATTGACCCGAACTGGTCTGCCCTTTACCACCAGGAGACCTTGAGCAGCCCTCTCGTAGGCGCTGCTGGCACGGCTCTCCCATAGGCCGGCATTTTCACACATGAAACAGCCCTATCCCAGAGCTGCTAGCGCGGCTCTCCGTAGGCCAGCGCTGTGACAGATACGGCGTCAGTAGAACACTGACCCGTCCTGGTCTCCCCCTCCAGCAGGGAGACCTTGAGCAACCCTGTCCCAGGCGTTGCCGGCGCCGCCTCTCGTAGAGGCCGGTGCTTTTTTACATGAAGCAGCCCTGTCCTAGGCGCTGCTGGCGCTGCTCTCCCGTAGGCCGGCGCTTTTACACATGAAGCAGCCCTGTCCCAGGCGCTGCTGGCGCGGCTCTCCCGTAGGCCGGCGCTTTTACACATGAAGCAGCCCTGTCCCAGGCGATGTTGGCATGGCCTGTCCCTATTATAGTGGAGTCTCACTAATTTGGTAGTGTGAATTTGTAAAGGGTGAAAATACCCTTATTATCAAAGAGGATCCTTTGCAGCATGACTCACCCGAGTTCTAATAGGGCTGCACAAGTTCTCTCTCCCTCCAATTTTACTCCATGCCTGGGGCAACGTGTCTGTGAGCCGCTGACCGACTGTCAGCGACTCTAGCATTATTTAAACGGCAACCCCGCAGGCTGGAAGCCACTGACTGCTTTGTCAGTGGCTGTTATCAGGAAACCCGATCTTTTGCCGGCTATCCGCTTCAGCGGTGGGGCCGGGGTTCCCCCGCAGCCCATAACCGGCTTAGGCATCGGACCTCCAATAAATCCGGCAGGAAACCTCTGAAAAGAGAGGCTTCTGCTTGGATACACAATGCTGGTAAGTAAAAACACTTACCTTCTAGGATTAAACTTACCGCCTGCAGGGGCGTTGCCCCGCCAGTCCGGTGCTTGCCAATGCGCTGACGTAATGACAAGCATGCGCTCTGGCGGGACCTCTTCACGTAGTCACTCACGTGACTCCGAAGTAAAATCCAATTTCTAAGGCCAATGTCAGAGTATCTTCCAAGAGGGTGAATCTACGCAAACCGTTCAGCCCAGACAGCCTACCTGCCGAGTGCTAAAGACTGTGTAGCCCAACTGGAGTATTCAAGGACATCTTCAGCATCTTGCTTCTGTGGTCTGAGGTCATCACATACTTTAAAAGGGCATCTATTGTATGGCTGCCCAAAATAAACATGCTGATCTGTCTTGATAACTACTATCCAATAGCACTTACATCCACCATAATGAAGTACTTTGGAGGTTATTAACATATTGGATTATTTCACAGTCTAATAATGAGTAAAGGTTGTGATATAAATGGTGTAACTGGTTCCAATGATTAAACATCTATTTTTATTCACAAGCACCCATAGACTGCAGAAATATAGTTGTTGGGTAAGATTTAATTAGCCTGGCATCATCACAAAGAAATGTTATCAGCAATAATGAATAATATCTCAAATTCAATCTATCCAGATGTGCTTTAGATGTTTTTTTTACATTCCAGATCTAATTTATGCTTAAGATCAGAAGAGATTTTGTTTGTGGACATGTTTATCTACTGATTTTGAACCAAAAGGAAACTTCATACATTGGGGTGAAGTTTACATCTCTCGATATGATTTTCTAACCACAATTTAAAACATTAAGAAATCCATTTATAGCATACATTTGGTAGGGATTGATCTTTGGTGGGAAATGAATTCAATTAAAACTGTAACCTTTTTTTAAACCCTGAATCAGTAAATCATGCTCCAGTATGGGTGACATCAACCTCATACAGTTTGGATTAAGAAGCCAGGAGTTCAATTCTACAACATCACCCACAGTGAGGCAGTATCATCGCATTTATTTTTGTGAGGACGTGTGAACGTTGAATCTTTTATTGTCTAAACTAAAGAGATAAACATTTACGATTCTTGATATATGTTCAAACAAAATAAAAGGGGAAAAAAACTGTTGTTTATTATCCTAACCAGGAAATTATTCAGAGGTTCTTTTGAATGAGAAGGAATGACACAAACAAGTCTTCGGCATGAACACGGTACAGAATGGCGGAAGCAGAAGGTGTATGAGAATTCCAGACACAAGAAATTCCCAAAGGATGCCCAATGGAATAGGAGAACATTCATGCTGCAAGCTCACCTTGATCTACAACAAACAACATGGGAGGATAAAATGCAGATTGGAGGAAATTGTGAAAAATACTGCAATATATGCAACTGTATAAATATAATGATTACCCATTACATCAAATGACAACACTACTTTTGCACTCATATTGGGGTTTTTAATTGTGTTTTTTTTTTGTTTATTATTTTATCCATGAACACCGTGTTTTACAGGCCCTTTATGCTGCTACAAAGGCCTGTTTCCACATTGTATGACTGTATAAATCTAAGTAAACATAGAAACATAGAAAATAGGTGCAGGAGTAGCCAGCACCACCATTCAATACGGTCATGGTTGATCATCCAAAATCAGTACCTCATTCCTCCTTTCTCTCCATATCCCTTGATTCCGTTAGCCCCAAGAGCTATATCTTACTCTCGCTTTGTAGATTGGTTACTTCATACTAACCAATGGTGGTGCTCTATTAGTAGAAGCTCCGCCTACTACACGGTTTATACTATCAGAATTCAGTTCATACAGTTAGTCTGAGTAGTAGCTACACTTGCTTTAACACCATGCTGAAGTATACTTTGAGTAGACTTTAATAAACATGTTGTACCATGTTGTGCGGGTGGCTGACATTATTACATGGTGTCAGAAGTGGTATTCGAACCCACACCTCCACTTGGAGAAACTGAACTGAACTGCATTGTAGAATCACAGTTTTTTATTGTTCAAGGGAAATCTGCAACTCTGCTTGGTATCAATGCATGCCAGAATCTTGGACTGGTCTCCTTTGGGCCTGCTGTCCATCAAATGTCTCAGACTGAGGGCTTTGCTCAGCAGATACTCTCACAATACAGAGAACTGTTTGATGACAAGCTTGGAAAGCTGCCCATCAAATGGAATATTGCCGTTGATCCCAATCCCACTCCTGTGGTCCGAACTCCACACTGTATTCCACATGCCATGCGTGACAGAGTACACAATCAGCTCCAGCGGATGGTCTCCTTGGGTGTCATAGCTATGGTTACTGACCCATCTGACTGGGTTTCCACCATGGTGGTTGCAACAAAGAAAAACAAGGAAGAAATCCGAATCTGCATCCCAGAGACCGAATCTGCACCCCAGAGACCTAAACACAGCGATCAAATGCCCACACTACCCGATGCGAACGGTAGAGGAAGTTGCTGCTCAGATAGGCAGTGCATCTGTGTTCTCCGTTCTCGATGCCAAAAGTTCATTTTGGCATATCCCGCTGGACCCTGACTCGTCCAACCTCACCACGTTCGAAACCCCCTTCAGCCGCTACAAATACCTGAGAATGCCCTTTGGCATCAGCTCTGCCAGCTAGGTTTTCCAGCACACAATGGAATGATGGAATCGGGTATCCGTGTGCCTTCATTGTCGATGACATTCTCGTTGCCGGACATGACATGGCTGAACATTACGCCTATCTAAAAAGAGTACTAGACCATTCTAAAGACATTCATCTCAAGCTCAACCCCCTGAAATGCAAATTTTGGGTCACAGAGGTTAACTATGTTAGCCATGTTTTCACCAGTGATGGTCTCAGAACGGACCCATCCAAGACTGCTGCCATCAATGAGATGCCGGTTCCTACTGGCTACGAGTTTACAGAGATTCCTGGGAATGGTCAACTACCTGGGAAAATTAATTCCCAACCTCAGCGATATATCTGCCCCCCTGTGGGAACTGACACACAAAGTCACTGCCTGGTCCTGGTATTCACAGCACCAAAGAGCTTTCGAAATCCGCAAGTTGCAGCTGGCCAGCGCTCCCACCCTCGCCTACTTTGCTTTAAAGTTGCCAGTGAAGCTCACGTGATGCGTCACCTAAGCAGCCTGGCAGAGCACACGGCTGCTGACGAGATTCTACAATTGCTGTCTTCAGAAATCCGGCGTGGCTGGCTGGATAAACAACCTACTTGTGATTCGCCCATACTACCTAGTTCGTGACGAACTAGCGCTACAGGACGAGATAATAGTCAATGGTCACAACGCAGGCACCTCAGACGTTCTTCAGGACAAGTACTACGAGGATCCACAGGGGCCACCCCAGTGTAGAAGCAACCTTACAACAGGCGCAGAGCATGTTTTACTGGCCTGGTATGACCAAGTATATACGAGAAAAAGTTGAAGTCTGCGCTATCTGCAACAGCCTAGCGCCACATCAACAGAAACAACCTTTGCTCTTGCACCTGGTTCCTCCTCTGCCGTGGTCCACGGTCGCCATCGACTCGTTTTCGGGCTGGTTCGAAATTTACCTACTCTAAACCGTCACATCTGAAGCAGTCATCCAGAAGTTGTCATGCCACTTCCCCATGCACGGTTCCCCATGCACATCTCCTATCCGACAGCAGCAGTCAGTTCACCAGCCAGCACTTCAGAAACTTCGCTCAACGATGGGATTTTCGACATATCGCCAGCAGCCCTGAGTTTCCGCAGTCCAACAGACTCGCAGAACGGGCTGTCTGGAGCACAAAACAATTAATGGAGCATTCACAACTTGCTAAATCCGATGTCTACCTGGACCTGGTCAACTTAAGGAACATTGCCCCAACATTGCCCATTGCGACCCCATACTGGGTTCTCCAGCCCAACGCCTGATGTCTCACCACACCCGTGCTGCCCTGCCCATGCCCCAGCAGCTGCTGCAGCCACAGGTCCGTTCACCTCCCGTTGTCCAGAAACAACTCCAGCTGAAACGCGATGCACAGAAACGATCTTTCGACAAGTCCAGAAAAACCCCTTAAACCTCTCTCCAGTAGACAGGTTGTTCGCCTTCAGGCCGAGAAGGGCAATGGCCGTTTGGCAGGGCTGTGAATATGACCCAAACGGCCATTTCTTCATACTAACCAATTGTAATGCTTTATTAGTAGAAGCTCCACCTACTATGCGGTTTATATTATCATAATTCAGTTCATACAGTTAGTCTGAGTAGCTGCTACGCTTGCTTTAACACCATGCTGAGGTATACTGTGAGTAGACTTTAATAAACATGTTGTACCATGTTGTGCTTGTGGCTGATATTATTAAGCTCTTGAAAACATCCAGTGAATTAACCTCCACTGCCTTCTGTGGCAGAGAATTCCACAGGTTCACAACTCTCTGGGTGAAAAGGTTTTCCCTCATCTAAGTCCTAAATGGCCTACCCCTTATACTTAATCTGTTATCCCTGGTTCTGGACTCCCCAACATCGGGAACATTTTTCCTGCATCTAGCCTGTCCTATCTCTTAAGAATTTTATATGTTTCTATAAGATCCCTCTCATCCTGCTAAATTCCAGCGAATATAAGCCCAGTTAAATCATTGAAGTAAGAATATTATTGGTTTGTTTACAACACCAATTAAACAATCATGTTTCTGACTCTAATTGCTCCATCTCATACTTCAGCTACTGGCCGCATGATTTGCCAGCATCATGACTCTTGAAGAAAACCTTTTTTAGATGATTCTTGTTTGTCATTGAAAGTGATATTTTCTGCTTGCACCCATGATATTTCTTCAAGGTTACTGCAGGTGTTTCTGACAGACAAAGTTATGTTCACAGCAGTTTGACGATCATCCCTGATGATACATAGAAACATAGAAATTGGGTGCAGGAGTAGGCCATTCAGCCCTTCGAGCCTGCACCGCCAATCAATATGATCATGGCTGATCATCCAACTCAGTATCCCGTACCTGCCTTCTCTCCATACCCTCTGATCCCCTTAGCCACAAGGGCCACATCCAACTCACTCTTAAATATAGCCAATGAACTGGCCTCAACTACCCTCTGTGGCAGAGAGTTCCAGAGACTCACCACTCTCTGTGTGAAAACCTGTGAATCCCTGATGATACTTGACATTTCAGGGATTAATAATTAGTCTGAAGTAAGAAACATGCAAATTAAGATTCATAGAATTAGGCCTTTGGCCCACAGTGTCTATAGTGTCAGTGTCAATTAGTCAGTGTGCAATATAAACCTTTTCCCTCTGACGTTAAACCAATATGTTTTAGATAACCCTACCATGGAAACTGACTCTGGCTGTCTGCCCTATCTATGCCTCTCATAATTTTTGTATAGCTCTCTGTTACCTCTCAGCCTCTTTTGTTCCAGGGAAAACAGATATTGACCAGCCTGAACAGGTCTATCAATCTCACCTGATAACTCAAGCCCATAAATCCAAGCAATGTCCTTGAACTGGATACCATACTGCAAGTGCGGCATACCCAACATTTTTGAAAAACTGTAACGTGATGTCCCAACTCTTGTACTCAATACCTTGGCCCATGAACCCAAGCACTCCATATGTCTTCTTCATCACATGTGGAGCAGTTTTCAGAAAACTATGCACTTCTACCTCAAAGTCTCCATGTTCAACAACATTCCCCAGGGCACTGCCGCTCATGGTGGGCGTATGTCTTGCCCCTGTTTAACTTCCCCAAATGCTTCATTTTGCACTTGTTAAACTGTATCTGCCATTCCAATTCACAAAGTAAGTCCATCACCGTATCTCCTTCTTTCGATGATTGAGGAGATTCCTCATGTCGATGAATACTCTCTTTGGCGGCAGCATGGCATAGTTGGTAGAACCGCTGCCTCACAGAGCCGGAGACCTGGGTTCAATCCTGACCTTCGGTGGTCACTGCCCATAAAGATTGTGATGCATTGTGTTGGTGTCGTACTTGGCCACATAATCTTAGGTGTACAGGGACCAGAGCAAGGGGCTGACCTCACAGTGTTGAGGGTCAGTGTGGAGGAAATGTTATGACTAATTCTAACTGACTGAGGTTCGTTAGTTAAGAGGTCCAGAAGCCAGTTGCAGATGTTGGCCCTAATTATATCTTTCTAGCAACAGGGGACTTGGCACAGATCCCTGTGACCACAGGCCTCCAATTTGAAAAACAATCCTCGATTATCACCCTCTGGCTCCTACCAACCCGATTTTGTATCCATTCGGTTAAACCACCCTGGATCCCATGTGTTCTAAAGAAGGGTCTCGACCCAAAATGTCACCCATTCCTTCTCTCCAGAGATGTTGCTTTTCCCGCTGCGTTATTCCAGCATTTTGTGTCCATCTTCGGTTCAAGCTCTTGCACATCCCTTGCCTTTCCAAATGCAAATAAAAATCCCATCCCTCTGAATCCCTTCCAATACTCTCCCATTACTGATATTAGGCTCACTGGCCTGTCATTTCCTGGCTTCTTAATTTAGTATGTTTATTTGCAGCCTAAGTATGAGAACCAAGATGATTTAAGTAGATTGGAGAACCAGAATAAGAGATTTCCATTTTTGAACAAAAAAGGCAAACATTTATAGCACTGTGTACTTATCAACAAATGTAAATTCCATTGAGAAATAAAGCTCCATGGTGCCAAATAAAATGGGAATAGTATAGGAACAGTATAAATGGGTGTTTGGTTATCAGTGTGGCTTGGTGTTCCGAAGGGACTCTTTCATTGCTCTATGACTCTATTACCAAAACAGAAAAATATTATGATATCTAAAGAAATAAAAAGGCTCAGGATTGGGAGAATTTTGGAAATCAGCAGAGAATTACGAAAAACGTACTGAGAGAGAAAAAATGAATACTGGAACATTAGCAAGAAATATGATATTTCTTGTGGCGAATCCGTTGGAAATAATTGCCACAGACGGCTGTGGAGGCCAAGTCAATGGATATTTTTAAGTTGGAGATTGACAGATTCATGATTAATAAGGGTGTCAGGGGTTATGGGGCGAAGGCATGAGAATGCAAAGATAGGGAAAGATAGATCAGCCATGATTGAATGGCAGAGTAGAATTAATGGGCCGATTGGCCTAATCTGCTCCTAGAACTTATGAACTTATGAATCTATGAATATGAAAATGACTTCTCATACATAGAAAAAGGAAGGAAATAGTGAAAGAAAATATGGATTCCTTAGAAGTTGAAACAGGAGAAAATATCAATGGAACTAAGGAAAGAGCTTGAATGATTATTATTCATGGTTGGAGATTCAAATAGCATACTACCATTTTGAACATTGAATAGTACAGCTTAGGAATAGGCACTTTGGGCCTATATATCTGTGCCAAATTACACTAATACCTCCTGCCTGCATGCATTGTATACCCCTCCATTCTGTACATACCCATATGCCAATCTAAAAGCATCTTAATGCCACTCGCATTTCTGCTTCCACCAGGCCCCAGCCTCTCTCTGTAAAAAACTTGCCCGCAATCTCATTGAAACTTTACCTATCTAACCTAAAAGGTATGACCTCTGGTATTTGATATTTCCACTTGGACCATCTACCCTATCCATGCATCATTACCATATAAATTGCTATCAGGTCTTATCTCAGCCTCGGATGCTCCAGAAAATAACAGAGAAAACAGTTTGTCTAATCTCTCTGTATAAATGATACGTTTAATGTAGGCAGCATCTTGTTAAACCTCCTCTGCAACCTCTCCAATGCCTCCACATTCTTCCTGTAATGGGGTGACCAGAACTGCACTCAATAGTCCAAATGTGGCCTAACCAAAATCCCGTACAGTTGCAACACATGACCTCCTGACTCTTATACTCAATGACTTGACCAATAAAAGGCAAGCATGCCATGTCGTCTTTTCCACTTTAATATTACCAATATAAATTGTTGCTATTTTCAGGGAGCTATGGATTTGGACCCCAAGATCCCACTGTACATCAGTGCTTCTAAATGTTTTGCTATTAACTGCATATAGAAAATAGGTGCAGGAGGAGGGCATTCGGCCCTTTAAGCCAGCACCGATCTTCCACTTACATTTGCATTACACTTACATTACAGATATCTTCCACTTACATTTGACCCATCTAAAGGCAACACCTCACACTTGCCCCAATTAAACTCCATTTGCCACTGGCCACAGACCACCAGTCAAAATTATGCCATTTCACCACAACCCTCTGTCTTCTAGGGCTAAACCAGTTCAGAATCCAAACTACCAAGTCATTGTGGAACTCATGCATCTTACCTGAGCTCACAATGAGGGGCATAGTCTGACTAATAATAATAATAACAATAATAACAATAATAATAATAATAATAATAATAATAATAATAATAATAATAATAATAATAATAATAATAATAATATCTTTATTGTCATTGTACAAGAACAACGAGATTAAGATTGCAACCTCTGTATCGATGCTATAAAATGAATAAATAGGTAAAAGTACATATAGGTCCATGTACATTGAGGTTAAAAATTACAGCAGCTGTCACTGTGTTGATATAAGTCAGTTGTGCCAGTTAATTATGGGGACAAAGACGGATTTTACTTCGGAGTCACGTGAGTGACCACGTGAAGAAGCCCCGCCAGGCGCATGCTCGGCATTACGTCGACGCATGTCGGTAAGGAACGGGCTGCAGATCGCAGCTCCACCCGCGGTGAGTAACAGGCCCGCAGGTAAGTGGGTTTGAAACTACTTGCTGGGTGTAAACTCCATGACACTGGCTGGAAGAGCCAGGGGGAGTTTGGGAAGTAAAAAATGGATACTGGGAAAAAATCGGCACGGGGAAAACGCGGGTCCCGGGTGGAAACACAATTAAGATTGGGACCACAGATTATTACTGAGCCGGTTCCGATACCGGCAGCCGTTGACCCAGCCATTGTTCAGCCTTTAGAAGCTCCACAGCCACAGGCCACGGAGGTTACTCCAGTGGAGAGGAAAAATAAAAGGAAGTCTGCTAGGCCTGTAACAGATGAGTCTGATGAAGAAGAGGCAGGGCCAGGCAGACGAGCCCTGTAGCTCGGGATGGACCAAATGGAGAAAATGCTTCAAACAATTATCAACCAAGGGTCCAAAGACCCAGAGTATTCCCAGGCAGCCCCTGAGGGGGTTCCATATCATGAATATGGTGCCTTTACAACATGGGAATGTGAACCTCCAGAGCCTTGTTTAGATCTGGAAGAAGTCTCCTTTGAGCAAGTCTCAGGAGTACCAGGGCGGCAAGAGACTGACCCTGAAGGTGGTGTTTCTGGTCATGAATACCCACCACAGCACAAGAGTCAAACTACAGGTGTACCAGATGTAGCACAATCCTTTGCTATACCAGAGGGGAGCGGTGAGGTCATGGAAGAAAACCTGGCGGCCAACATTAATTATTTGGTTTCTCACCAGCTTCAGGAGACTGTCATGATTGAGACAGCAGACCTCTATAAAACACCTGTTAATTGTGCATCACTGAGGGTGCCGATGGTGAATCCGGCTAGTTGGACACCCATGACATCAACAATGCGAGGACAGGAGATACGATTCCAGAGGGTCCTCAAGCTCATTGCAGCTGGCATTACTGCTTTTGGGAGGCAGTTGGAAGGGCATGCTATGTCCAAAATCCAAAAAGACATGTTGGCATTGTTTTGTAACTCTTATTTTGAGATTAATTGTATGAGAAAAATCGCCATTCGGCCCATTCTGCACCCAAGATTTGCTGGTCTGTGTAAATCAAGCAACGTTCAAGCTCCAGATTATTTATTCAGAGAAAACCTGCCTAAACAAATTAAAGAAATCAATGAGGAGGCAAAGACTTTCAGCCTCATGAAACCTTTAATATTTGGCCAAAGGAGAAAATCTGGCTGGATGAGAAGGGGGTTTGATTCAGGAGCAGGAACAAGCACAGGCAGGGATATGGTGAGAAGGTATTATTACCCATCACAGCCCAATGTCAATCCATATATTGGGAGGAGGAGACCGTCACGGTCACTTGCTGAGGTACAAAAACTTTATTCTATCACAGAGAAAACTTTTGGGGAACCTCCGGTTGGGGGTAGATTGTAATTGTTTTATGATGAATGGTACTGTATAACATCTGATCGGTTTATATCAGATACTGTGTCAGGTGCTATTATAGAATTTATGGAAGGAGTTGATCCACCTGTACAGAGTAAACCTAATCGGGTTTTGATGTTTTCTGCGCCTGAAAATTCTCAGGTAAAAGAAGAAGTAAAACATTTATTTAAAAAAGGGGTAATTGAAAGTACGGGGAATCATCCGCGACAATTTGTGTCAAATATTTTCCCCAGGCCAAAGAAAGCTGGGGGTTGTAGAGTCATTCTGGATCTCACAAAATTGAATTTATATGTACAGTATAGACATTTCAAAATGGCCACCTTCAACACTGCAAAGGAGTTGTTGTCCATAGGGTGTTACATGGCTACTATAGACTTAAAAGATGCGTATTATTCAGTGCCAATTCATCACTATTATCGCAGGTACTTGAAGTTTAATTGGATGGGTCAGCTGTGGCAATATAAAGCATTACCTAATGGGTTAGGTTCAGCTCCCAGGCTGTTCACAAAATTATTGAAACCAGCACTTGCATTGTTAAGGGCTCAAAATCACATTGTCATGGCTTATCTTGATGATATTTTAATTGTTAATGCCACTCAGGAATCAGCTGAAGATTCAGTTTCAGCAACTATAAGCCTGTTGGAAAAGCTAGGGTTTCTGATCCATCCAACGAAATCTAAGCTACAGCCGTCGCAAATAATTGAGTATTTGGGGTTTGTCATTAATTCAGTTGCTATGTTAGTAACTTTACCAACAGATAAAGTTGTGGATATTACAAATGCGTGTAGTTGCCTTGCTGACAAACCTTATCCCGCCATCCGAGAAGTAGCTAGGGTTATTGGTAAGATAGTAGCAGAATTCCCCGCTGTTGAGTTTGGTCCTTTGCATTATCAAAATCTTCAAAGGGCAAGAGCACAAGCACTAAAAAAACATGCAGGTCATTTTAACAGACCCGTGCAGTTGCCAACGGAAGCTTTAGCTGAATTACAGTGGTGGATTGGGAATGTTGCACAAGCTACTAAAAACCGTGTTATTCAACAACCTACAGTGGTATTGCAAACTGATGTAAGTGCTCTCGGATGGGGGGCTATGGACAATAACACCAGCTGGGGTGGTAGATGGACTGTCCAAGAGGAATTAATTCTCCAAACATATGGTATTAATTATTTGGAGTTATTGCGGGCATTTTTATGGATTAAAAGTTTATTGTTCTACAATGGAGGACTTGCATGTTCAATTACAAGTAGACAGTACCACAGCTGTAGCATATATCAATCACATGGGTGGAGTAAGATCAGTATCATGTGATCATTTTGGTCAACCTGATGTGGCATTGGTGTGTATTTAGGAATATCTGGCTTTCAGCTATCTATCTCCCAGGGAAAGACAATGTTGTGGCAGACAACAGATCACGGAAGTTCAAAGACAATACAGAATGGATGTTAAATCCACAAATTTTCCAAAAAATTGTCAGTCGGTATGGTGAACCAGACATTGATCTGTTTGCGTCCAGATTAAATCACCAGTGGCCTAAATACGTGTCATGGGAGCCTGACCCAGGAGCTGTAGCATTGGATGCATTCTCGCTACATTGGGGAAATATGTTTTTCTATGCTTTTCCCCCATTTTGTCTGATTAGGCAATGTCTCAGTAAAATAGAGCAAGACCCCGCCACGGGTGTTTTGGTGGTTCCAAACTGGCCTACACAGGCATGGTTCCCATTGATGCTTAGAATGATAATTGAACCATTTATGACGATTCCAGCTCCAGGGATTTGTTGGTACAACCAGTGACAGAACAAGTTCATCCATTGGATGATCATATTAATTTGTTTATCTGCAGGTTCTGACCAGACCATTACAAGGGCTTGGACTGTCAGATAGGACCATGGATGTCATAACGGCAGCTTGGAGAGATAGCACCAAGAAACAATAAATGTCTCATATAAAGAAATGGGAAGCTTTTTGTATTCAGTCAGATATATATTATCATACTGTAAACATATCAGATGTATTGGAGTTCCTTACTATGTTGCATTTTGATCAGTACCTTAGTAATAGTGCCATTAATAGTGCTCGTAGTGCTTTGTCTTCCTATTTATGACAATATTCAGAACATCTATCTATCGGGTCTCATCCATTAATATCCCGATTTATCAGAGGGATTTTTAATAAAAATCCTCCCAAACCCAGATATACATAAATTTGGGATGTTAGTATAGTTCTCACATTGCTTCGACAATGGGCTCCAATTACGTCACTGTCTTTTCAGAAATTAACATTTAAAGTGGTAATGCTCATGGCATTAGTGTCAGCACAAAGAGTACAAACATTGCAGATGTTACGTTTAGATTGTATGCACTTGTCTGCAGATAACATTACTTTTTATGTTTATGATCTAATCAAACAAAGCAGGCCGAGGAGGTCTGGACCCAATGTAATATTTAGAGCATATCCTGTCGACCAAACATTGTGTGTGGTTAAGCATCTGACTCAATATATTGAAGTAACCAAGAGTCTCCGAGGTTGTGAGACAGCAATGTTTATTACCCGTAAAAAAACAAACAAAAAAGTATCAGTACAAACTATTCTAGATGGTTAAAACAGGTTTTGGATTTAGCTGGAATAGACACTGATGTGTTTAAATCTCACTCCACCAGGGCGGCGTCCACGTCCTACAATAATTATAGGAGGCATGGAGTAAATGAGGTGCTAGAGGAGTATAAAGAATGTAAAAAGAATCTTAAGAAAGAAATTAGGAAGGCTAAAAGAAGATATGAGGTTGCTTTGGCAAGTAAGGTGAATGTAAATCCAAAGGGTTTCTGCAGCTATATTAATAGCAAAAGGATAACGAGGGATAAAATTGGACCATTAGAGAACCAGAATGGACAGCTATCTGCAGAGCCAAAAAAGATGGGGGAGATATTGAACAATTTCTTTTCTTCGGTATTCACCAAGGAGAAGGATATTGAACTCTGTGAGGTAAGGGAAAAAAGCAGAGTAGCTATGGAAACTATGAGATTCAAAGAGGAGGAAGTACTGACACTTTTGAAAAATATAAAAGTGGATAAGTCTCCAGGTCCTGACAGGATATTCCCTAGGACATTGAGGGAAGTTCGTGTAGAAATAGCAGGAGCTATGACAGAAATATTTCAAATGTCATTAGAAACCGGAATAGTGCCGGAGGATTGGCGTACTGCGCATGTTGTTCCATTGTTTAAAACGGGTTCAAAGAATAAACCTAGCAATTATAGACCTATTAGTTTGACGTCAGTGGTGGGCAAATTAATGGAAAGGATACTTAGAGATAATATATATAAGCATCTGGATAAACAGGGCCTGATCAGGAACAGTCAACATGGATTTGTGCCTGGAAGGTCATGTTTGACAAACCTTCTTGAATTTTTTGAAGCGGTAACTAGGAAAATTGATGAGGGTAAAGCAGTGGATGTTGTCTATATGGATTTCAGTAAGGCCTTTGACAGGGTTCCCCATGGAAGGTTGGTTAAGAAGGTTCAATCTTTGGGTGTTAATGGCGGAGTAGCAAGATGGATTCAACAGTGGCTGAATGGGAGATGTAAGAGAGTAATGGTGGATGGCTGTTTGTCAGGTTGGAAGCCGGTGACCAGTGGGGTGCCTCAGGGATCTGTGTTGGGTCCACTGTTGTTTGTCATGTACATCAATGATCTGGATGATGGGGTGGAAAATTGGATAAGTAAGTATGCAGATGATACTAAGATAGGTGGTGATGTGGATAATGAAGTAGATTTTCAAAGTCTACAGAGAGATTTGGGCCATTTGGAAAAGTGGGCTGAAAGATGGCAGATGGAGTTTAATGCAGTTAAGTGTGAAGTGCTACATCTTGGCAGGACAAATCAAAATAGGACGTACATGGTAAATGGTAAGGAATTGAGGAATGCTGTGGAACAGAGGGATCTAGGAATAACTGTGCATAGTTCCCTGAAGGTGGAATTGCATGTAGATAGGGAGGTAAAGAAAGCCTTTGGTGTGCTGGCCTTTATAAATCAGAACATTGAATATAGGAGTAGGGAAGTAATGTTAAAATTGTACAAGGGATTGGTAAGACCAATTCTGGAGTATGGTGTACAATTTTGGTCACCTAATTATAGGAAGGATGTCAACAAAATAGAGAGAGTACAGAGGAGATTTACTAGAATGTTGCCAGGGTTCCAGCAACTATGTTACAGAGAAAGGTTGAACAAGTTTGGTCTTTATTCTTTGGAGCGCAGAAGGTTAAGGGGGGACTTGATTGAGGTCTTTAAAATGATGAAAGGGATAGACAGAGTTGACGTGGATAAGCTTTTCCCATTGAGGGTAGGGAAGATTCAAACAAGAGGGCATGACATGAGAATTAAGGGACAGAAGTTTAGGGGTAACGTGAGGGGGATCTTCTTTACTCAGAGGGTGGTGGCTGTGTGGAATGAGCTTCCAGCAGAAGTGGTGGAGGCAGGATCGATTTTAACATTCAAAAGTAAAGTGGATAGGTATATGGACGTGAAGGGAATGGAGGGGTATGGTCTGAAGGGCCAAGAGGGCCTGTTTCCGTGCTGTAATTGTTATATGGTTATATGGTTAAAGGCACAGGACATGCTGCTCGACCAAATTTTAGAGGCCGCAGGATGGTGTAAAAAAGAAACTTTTTCCACGTTTTACAATAAACCTGTTCTCACGGTGCCAGAGTTTGGACAAGCAGTGTTGGGTTCTGTTTGATTATTTGCTTTCTTTTATGTAATGATTCATATCTTTTGTTGTAACCTTCCCCTAGGATAGAGGGGTTATTACTTTTCTTTCTTTTATTATTATTAAAATACTTATTGCATAATTCAAGCAATGTTCAATAATATTATTTACTCACTACTGTGTCAACTGAAGCAATGTGTCGTATGGAATGAATCTACGGCATGAAAATCACAGAGCTTCAATGTCTTCACTTAGTCATTACTCCAAAGTAAAAGAGTAAGATTAAACGAGAATTTACCTGTTCGAAGTTTGATCTTTATTTTATGAGGAGGTACAATGAGGGATTACGTGCCCTCCGCTCCCGACCCTCATAATCTAAACGATCATCTGGTAGTTCTAGTCTTGTGTGAGCCTTACTATCTTACTTCGGCTATTGGTTCTATGTTTTTCACGCTGCTGCTATGAAGTATGCCGAGCATGCGCCTGGCGGGGCTTCTTTACGTAATCCCTCAACGTAACTCCTCATAAAATAAAGATCAAACTTCGAACAGGTAAGTTCTCGTTTAATCTTACTATTATTGGGGATGCTTAGCAGACTGATTCAGTGCAGTTGTAGCTCTAGGGAAAAAACTATTTCTCAGTCTGGAGGTGCGGGCGTAAATACCCTTCTGACAGATGGAAGAAGTTCTGAACAGATGGTGGCATGGGTGTATGGAGTCCTTACAGATGCTGATGGCATTTCTGAGGCAGCGTGAGTTGTAGTCTTCCAGGGCTGGGAGCTGAATCCCAATGATCTTCTGAGCTCTGGAGACGACCCGCTGAAGAGCTCTCCTATCTGCCGCTATGCAACTAAGATTGCACACAGAAATGCAGTATGTAAAGGGCCTGTCCCACTTACGTGCCCTTGGCACGCAAATTAAGCGACCTCGTGGTCGCGTTGAGCCGATTTCATGTGTACGCACAGCCGCCTGGAGCGCGTGACGTCATTTAAAGATAGACACAAAATGCAGGAGTAACTCAGCGGGACCGGCAGCATCTCTGGAGAGAAGAAATGGGTGATGTTTCGTGTCGAGTCTCTTCCTCTGTCTGAAAGAAGGGTCTTGACCCAAAACATCACCCAATGCTTCTCTCCAGAGATGCTGCCGGTCCCGCTGAGTTACTCCTGCATTTTGTGTCTATCTTCAGTTTTCTTGACCCCGCCCTCGGAGACCCTGGGGGCGGTTCCGGAACCGCAACAGCCGTGAGCCGCAGGCCGAGTTCAGCGATCGTTTGCCAGCTTCTGCTGCGGTTGCACTTGAGATATTGCATCGTGCCAGGGTCTTGGACCTGTCCCACTTTGGCCGTCAGTTACGCGACATGCCGTTGGCACGCGAAGATTTCGATTTCGGAGCCCCGCGTGATGTCGCGCACATCTACATACCCATCCGCGCTTCTCAGTGGGACCAGCCCCCACGTGGCCACACGATGCCCGTGCACCTCAACGCGACCACGAGGTCACTTAATTTGCGTGCCAAAGACACGTAAGTGGGACAGGCCCTTTAGGATGTTCTCTGTGGTGCAGCGGTAGAAAGTCACCAGCATCTGTTGGGGAAGACCATCTTTTTTCAGCATCTTCAGGAAAAACAGCCGATACTGTGCTTTCTGGACCAGTGCAGTGGTGTTGCTAGACCACGTGAGGTCCTCTGAAATGTGTGTGCCCAGAAACCTGAAGCTGGACGCCCTCTCAACTCTGTCCCCGTTGATGAAGACTGGAGAGCACTCATCATCCTGTGACCTTCTAAAGTTGATGATCAGCTCCTTGGTCTCAGCTATATTTAGGGACAGATTGTTCTCTGAGCACCAGCTCGCCCGGTTCTGCACCTCCACTCTGTAGGCTGATTCATCGCCCTTGGAGATCAGGCCGATCACCGTTGTGTCATCCGCAAATTTAACAATGGCATTAATGGTGAATGCAGGAACACAGCCAGTACTCAGAGCAATAATGTGGATAAATGTGAGGTTATCCACTTTGGTGGCAAAAACAGGAAAGCGGACTATTATTTAAATGGTGGCCGATTGGGAAAAGGGGAGATGCAGCGAGACCTGGGTGTCATGGTACACCAGTCATTGAAAGTAGGCATGCAGGTGCAGCAGGCAGTGAAAAAAGCGAATGGTATGTTAGCTTTCATAGCAAAAGGATTTGAGTACAGGAGCAGGGAGGTTCTACTTCAGTTGTACAGGGTCTTGGTGAGACCACACCTGGAGTATTGCGTGCAGTTTTGGTCTCCAAATCTGAGGAAGGACATTATTGCCATAGAGGGAGTGCAGAGAAGGTTCACCAGACTGATTCCTGGGATGTCAGGACTGTCTTATGAAGAAAGACTGGATAGACTCGGTTTTATACTCTCTGGAATTTAGGAGATTAAGAGGGGATCTTATAGAAACTTACAAAATTCTTAAGGGGTTGACAGGCTAGATGCAGGAAGATTGTTCCCGATGTTGGGGAAGTCCAGGACAAGGGGTCACAGCTTAAGGATAAGGGGGAAATCCTTTAAGACCGAGATGAGAAAGACTTTCTTCACACAGAGAGTGGTGAGTCTCTGGAACTCTCTGCCACAGAGGGTAGTTGAGGCCAGTTCATTGGCTATATTTAAGAGTGAGTTGGATGTGGCCCTTGTGGCTAAGGGGATCAGAGGGTATGGAGAGAAGGCTGGTACGGGATACTGAGTTGGATGATCAGCCATGATCATATTGAATGGCGGTGCAGGCTCGAAGGGCTGAATGGCCTACTCCTGCACCTAATTTCTATGTTTCTATGTTTACTCAGAGCAATAGTGGAGGACAGGTGGGGGCCCAGTCTCGCCGCCTCAGGACGCCCCAACAGGAAATTCAGGATCCAGTTGCACAGTGACAAGCTGAGGCCTAGCTGGTGGAGTTTTGAAAGCGAGCTTGTTGGGGATGAGAGTATTGAAAGCAGAACTGTAGTCTACAAACAACATCCTCCCGTATGTGCCCTGTTGCTCCAGGTGAGCCAGGACAGTATGAAGAGCCAGAGAGATGACATCCTCTGTAGATCTGTTAGCATGTAAGCAAACTGATGTGAGTCCAGTGAGGCAGGGATGATGGCTTTGATGTGGGAGAGAACCAACCTTTCAAAGCACTTCATTACTGTTGGTGTGAGGGTGACCGGACAATAGTCAATAGTCGTTTAGATTGCGGATGTTTGATTTTTTTGGCACCATGGTGGCTGACTTCAGGCACTTTGGGACTGTTGCCAGATTGATGATCTTTGTAAATACCTCAGCAAGCTGCTGAGCACTGTCCTTAAGTATCTGTCCTGGGACTCCCTCCGGGCCTGTCGCTCTGCGTGGATTGATCCTCTGCAACGCACGCTGTATATCATGTGCGCTCAATGTGAGAACCCGTTCATCCTCCATGGCCGGGATTTTTCCACTCATGGTGTTGTTGCCAATTTCAAAACGAGCAAAAGAGGGTGTTGAGCTTGTTGGCCAGTGTTATATCACTGTCGGGGCAGGCAGAGTTAAGCCCCTGTCCCACTTAGGAGACGTAAACAGCAACCTCTGGTGACCTTGCCCACTACCCAAGGTTTACATGAGGTCACCGGAGGTTTTGGTCACTCTCCCTAATGGTCAAAAGTGGCTTCCGCATGGTCGAGGCTTCATCTAGGTTGCTGCTATTTTTTCATCATGATTAAAACGGGCCTCGACTGAAAATAGGTTGCCGTTTTAAAAAATCGATAATTTTTTTAGTCGCAGGTCTAGTCGAAGCTGGTATTCTTCATAGTCGAGGAAGGATTTCAAAATATGCGTGGGAGGTGGTGGGAGGTTGCAAGTCACCTCGACCTTGATTTTTTTTTGGGTGGCGGGCAAGGTCACCAGAGGTTGCTGCTTAGGTCTCCTAAGTGGGACAGGGGCATAATGCCCCTGTCCTAACTCTTGTAATCAGTGATAGCCCTGATGCCTTGCCACATACTTCTAGTGTCGTTGTTGTTGAAGTGGTCTCCCACACGTTGTTTGTGGAAGTCTTTGGCCTTTTTTATGCCTTGTTTCAGGTTTGACCTGACAACACTATGTACTGAAGTGTCACTGGATTTAAAGGCATTATTGCGTGCTCTTAAATGATTTTATACCTCTTTGCTCATCCATGGTTTCTGGTTTGGAAACATCTTTATTTTCTTGTCCACTGTGACGTTGTCCACACAGCTGTTGATGTAGAAAAGCATCTAGAACTTCAAGAAAATTGACATTCATAATGGAAATTTCAAAATTGCGTGGAAAATTACAGTGATTAAAACATGGCCGTTTACATTTTAGGATTGAATAAGAGGTGGCTAACATTTTAGAAGGGAATACACAAGAACAGTGCATGGATTGCTAGTAGTCTTCCACAATGCCTTAAATACACAGCCTTAAATGGTCTGAAAGATATCAAATTCATAGAATGACCAGTTAGTCTGCTAGATAATAAAAGAGTCTTGCAATATTGCAAAAAAAAGTAGCAAGCCTCAGTATTGAGAAAGTTTTGGAATCTAAACTGTATGAACAAAAAAGGAAAGAAAATGAGAGTGTGTGAGTGAACTAGCAATATGGGAATGAAGTGGGATCTTGCCGTGTGCTTATTGGTTTCAGTGTTTCCTACTACAACAGCAATCACATGTAGATTTAATTGAAGCAACTGAATCATGGAAGGTCCTTTATAAACCTAGGTTTTTCTGTTCAAGTTGACCTCAAAGAAAACACTCTATCAGTTTAAATATAGCAAGGAATCAACACTGTAAGAACAGCAAAAAAGTACACATACGTTTTGACAGCTAATAGGCTGGATAGTTGCTGAGCAAAAATGCTGCTTACTATTGTAATGTTACTGTGAGTAACTCTTCCAAATGATTTTGCAAAGTCTTGACATCTTAGGCCAATTCCAATCCTCCTTTTCTAATGGCACTTCAAACACCATTGTGAAACAAGACCACCTCTTCCTCTGAGCATTATTCTGCCCATTGCCAACAGGTATGTATGGTGGGCTGAAGAGTGGGTGTACAAGGTGGATTGACATTATCCTCCCAAGAGAGATGCCCGATATAAGGACCATGGACCGATAAAAAGTCAGAAGCACGTAGTGATGCAAAACAAAAGACCATGCAGAGTGAAAACAAAGCACTCAGTTCATTTCAAGTTGAACAAAAAGGTGGAACAGAGAGGTAATGTTCTTATCCTATAGAACCCTGGATGATCACATTTGGAATGCAGTGTGTAGTTCCATACATCATCCCATCCTATGGTAAGGTTATTGAAGAAGTGGGGAAGTGCAGAAACAAGATTAAAACTATGTTCCTAGAATTACAAAGAGATTATCAGAAAAGATTTCACAGTTTAGGGATGTTTTGTTCAGTAAAAAGAGAAAGATTGTGTTTTTTAAAATTATGATAGAGCTGGATAATGAGGTTGTGGAATAAGGAGTTTTCACATCAATCTTAAAATAGGCACCACGGAAAATTTATGAGAATTGTTAAATAATTTTTACAGAGAATGCTATGAATGTGAAATTTACACTACCCAGAGTGGTTAAAGCGGATGACAATGAAGCATTTAAGAGGGGGTGATGCATAGAAGGAAAGATGAGAGGGATAGACGGGAAGGTGTAAAGAGTAATAACACTGGGAGAGAACCTGTCATGATTGCACCTATATTTTCCAGTTGGGATGTATATTTTGATGGAACAGAATCCATCACAGTAAACACCCAAACTCCAGCTCAGCTGTGGGGATACATGTTTTTGCATTGCTTGTTCAATGGACCTTAGTTAACTGTGCAATCTCAAATCTGTTCTCATTTACATTATGGAAGTTCATCCCAAAAGTTTTTTTCCCATTTGTTTACTCATTGATGGTTACATGTCACCCAGATTACATACGAACTAGGTGAGTGGAGTGGTGGAAGTGCATGGAAGTGGCTACACTATATGGGTGGTGCTGAAACTTAATTCAGAGCAAAGACTGAAATGTATCATTTTCTAGTCATTGAACCGTTTCCGTATTATATGTAGATATGGTGCATGATTCCCCTTGCACCGTCTAACACCTCAAGCCACAGATTCATTGTCACAGTAGCAAATTTCTCCTTGCCATTGCTGTCAAAATAGGATTTCCTTGTTCACCTTCATCAATTGTATTTCAAGGAATGCCTCATTGAACTGGAATGAAACACTTGCCCTTTTTGGTTCCATCAGTAAATTTTAATTTTTATTTTGCAATGTATCTAATTCCTCCAATTCTCTCTTTGCTTTGGTCTTCTGAATGCCATTTAGCTCCATTAATAATGACCCTGCGATTTTTGGCCTTTGGAGGAGATGGTGAAGGGTATGGGAAAGATAACGCGCTTCTCCTCACCACAGGTAGTTGACTGTGGATTAAACACAACGTTCTTGGCGTATCCATCCTTTGTGTATGCAACCACATTCTTGCGAGTGAGTGATCCCGAAGCTATTAGGAAGTTGAAATGTGTCAGTAAAATGAAGCCAAAACTCCAGCAAAAGTTATGTCTCAAAAAGCAATTAGCGCAAATAATCTTTCTTTTTCCCCAAGGCTTACTGCAACCCTGTTGATCTTGATGATTAACTCACAGTGTTCCTTTTATCTCGGCTCTGGAAGGATGCGCTGGTGACGTAGGGATCAGTTCTCAAACAGAGCCATTATTTGAAGGTCTGAACAGCAGTCTTTGTGTAGAAGTTCGCTGGTTAACATGAAAGGCATTGGAATTTGGCTGAGGTCAACAGCAATCACCTGCACTTGGGTTGGAATAATGATGATCTTTGTTGCAGGGATAATTGGCAGATGATGGAAGGGACCTGACTGGTCAGGAAGAAACTTCAAGCTGATATATCTGTTCAGGTCAACATTTAGCTGGAAAATTACATGTACATCTCAGTGAAAGGATTAGAAAATACAAACAGTGTATCGTCGCAGAAAACTCTTGATAGTTTGAATACCAGAGATGGCAGGTATCTGATAGCTGTGTTATTCACCTGAGGGAATGAATTGAATCTGTTTGCATGAGACAACATTGGAACAAGATTCAGCCTCTTGAGCCTGTTCTGCAACTCAGTCAGATCATGACGGATCCATTTAACTACAATAATATTCCATACCCATCATTGACTTTAAATTGAAAACAACTGTATGTAGGGCTCGGTATAAAATGAGCATCCAGATGTAGATATGATGTATTCCATAAACAAAAAATAATTTAGAAACTTTAGGTATTGTAATAATGGAAATTACATTTTAGCTTGGTCACCAAATTTAAAATATCAACACTGCTCTGAATAGTCTCCCATCATTTCTGAATTCACCTCAAACAAAACTCAGCTGCCCATATTCAATCAAACACTGGGCCCTAGCTTGCAGAACTATCTCACCTTAAATCCCGTCACTCCCTATAACTAGCAACGTTACAAAATGTTGAGATTTTAAAAATCATGTCTGCAATTTATCCCATCAGATAAAGCATAAAAATAAGTTTAACTTGACACCTAATTCACTTTCATATCTTCAGTATTAAAAAAGTTATGGCCATTTCTATACTCGGAAATTAGCATCTTGTTCCCTATTGCTTTTCCATTGACTTAACACAAAAGCTGTGATCGAGGACAGTCAAAAGTCCATAACTTTCTTAAAAATTATGAGAACTGAAAGAAATGTTCAGTTATTATAGATTGAAGCATTCTGAAACAAATATGAAACAATCTTACTTGGATGACCTGAAATTAAAGCATATAATTAATTAGTTACCCAATTGTAGCTAATTACAAAATTCATTTACTAGATCTAAACATCTATCCATTTCTTAAGAAAATATTAACATTTTTAAATAGCCTAAGTGTCCAAATAGCATTCACACAAGAATTCACAATATAACATGATTTTAAAATCTCTTTGTCATGAATTTATAGGCCAAATGGAAGGAATCTCGGTGTTTAATTCCCGTAAATTAATGGGAATTTTAATCATCTTGCGAGTGGATTTTTGTGGAACGCGATCGATTGGAACGTTGCGGTTGTGGTGAATTTAAACCCCATATCGGCAGGAAACATACTGCCGGTTCGTATGGGGTCTAAAACACCTTTTCACAACATGAAATTTGGATTAAAGGCATCCTAAGAAGCACATTTATATGTAAAATAAACGGCTTTCCTTTACCTGTCCCGTACGTGAAATCCGTCCCGTTGTCGACGTTCACGGCATTAGAAGCAAATTTTTATTTTACTCCAGCGCTGAAATTGTCGGGGAATTTAAAAAAAAATTCACAGACCGGCAGTCGGAACAAATCTTCAGCAAAACCTCGCACCCCGAGAAAATAAAACTCCGGCAGGCAGGGGAAAACTGCATTTTAACCCCACCCCCCCCCCCTCAAAGTCGCACACACACACACGCATTTTAACCCCACCCCCCCTCAAAGTCGCACACACGGCCAGTGACAGAACTGCAGCGCCGCTGAAGGTAGGTTTTGTAACATACTTCCAATAACTCTAATCTCCTCCAGCCCTTCATGACTCAATAATAGCTGGCCCAACTCCCCATTCACCACAAACTGGCCTGTGCATCTCTCATGTCCCACCACTGCAACAAGCATCATACACTTGCAAGATAGACACAAATTGCTGGAGTAACTCAGCGGGACAGGCAGCAATTCTGGAGAGAAGCTATGGGTTATATTTTGGGTCGAGACCCTTCTTCAGACTTAGGAAGGAACTGCAGATGCTGGTTTACACGAAAGATAGACACAAATTGCTGGAGTAACTCAGCAGGACAGGCAGCATCTCTGGAGAGAAGGAATGGGTGACGTTTCAGGTCAAGATCCTTCTTCAGACTTATTGGAAGGAAGTGCAGATGCTGGTTTACACTGAAGATAGACACAAACCGATGCAGTAATTCCTTCAGTCTTGACCTGAAACATCACCCATTCCTTCTCTCCAGAGATGTTGATGAGTTACTCCAGCATTTTCTGTCTATTTTCGGTGTAAAACTGCATCTGCATTTCCTTCCTACTCATACACATGCAGCTGCCTTCATCTCATCACTATTGGAAGTGCTTTCAGTGGCCATACATCTAAACTCTGGATCTCCTTTTCTTAATTAACACTCTTACTAATTCCTCTTTTGGGACCAGGGTATTGCGGGCAAGGCCAACGTTTGCTCTTCATCCCTAACTGCCCATGGGATGGTGGTGGGAAGCCACCATCTTGAAAAACTGCAGTCCTTCTGGTGAAGGTTCACCTGCAGAGTTTTTGGATGAGGGCGTTCCAGGATTTAGGTCCACCGACAATGAACAAATGGTGATGTACTATTACATCAGGATGTCTGCCGGTGGTATTCCCATGTGTCCACTACCCTTGTTTTTTTCTGATGATAGAAGACAAATTTGGGAGCTGCTCAGGGACCCATTACAATGTAAGGCAGTCAACAGTCCAGGATAACCTGGCAGACTATAGGAACTGAATATTGATCTGACTTCAAGAGGCCACTGCCTTTTCTCCCCTCTGCCATTAGGCAAAAGGTATAGAAGTGTGAAAATGCACACCTCCAGATTCAGGGACAGTTTCTTCCCAGCTGTTATCGGTAACTGAATCATCCTACCATGACCAGAGAGCAGTGCTGAACTACTATTTACCTCTTTGGCGACCCTCAGACTATCCTTGATCGGGCTTCACTGGCTTTACCTTGCACTGAATTATATTCCCTTATCATGGACCTATACACTGTATATGGCTCGATTGTAATCATGTATTGTCTTTCTGCTGACTAGATAGCCGCAACAAATTCTTTTCACTGTACCTCTGTACACGTGACAATAAACTAAACTGAACTGAGAGCAAACCTGAGAGTAAATTGGAGCCACAATGAACTGCAGATGATGAAATATTGAGCAAAATACAAAGTGCTGGAGGAACTCAATGGGTCTGGCAGCATCTGTGCAGGGAGTGGACAATCGCCATTTTGGTTAAGGACCCTTCTTCACAAAATTCTGAGCATTTACATTAAAAAATTGTTTCACTTCTTTCTTTTGACTATTTTTTGTTTTTAGTTAAACATTAGCAATTGGCGGGGGGGGGGGGGGGGGGGTGAAGGCTATTTAACTTGGCAAGCAGACCATACTTTGTGCATTAAAAAACAGAAAATGGTAGAAACACTCAGCAGGTCAGGCTTCATCTGCAGAAAAAGAAATATCATTAATATTTCAGGTCAAAGACCTTTTGTTAGAACTTTGTTTCTCTTCCCACAGATGTTGCCTAACCTGCTGAGTGTTTCCAGTTTAACCATATAACCATATAACAATTACAGCACGGAAACAGGCCCTCTCGGCCCTTCCAGTCCGTGCCGACCATTTGTTTTCCCCTAGTCCCATCTACCTGCACTCAGACCATACCCCTCCATTCCCTTCACGTCCATATACCTATCCACTTTACTCTTAAATGTTAAAATCGATCCTGCCTCCACCACTTCTGCTGGAAGCTGATTCCACACAGCCACCACCCTCTGAGTAAGAAGTTCCCCCTCACGTTACCCCGAAACCTCTGTCCCTTAATTCTCATGTCTCTTGAGATCTTTTGATTGAGTTTCTTGAGATCTTTTGATTGTGTTTAAAATGCTTTGCGGGTCAGTGTTACAAACATTGTTCACAGGATCCACATTATCCTGTTTACCTTTGCAGACCTCAAATTGTCATTGTTCATGCAATCTGTATCTTACTATCAACAGGCAGTCGTTACTCATTAAGAAAAACTAAAATAATACTTTGTTTTGACATCTTTTTTACCGGGATTCCAGATCTTCCAGTTTTTGCCTCAATTACTCCAGTTATCTCTTTTTCACAGCTATATGAAATGTAATTCAGTGTTTGAACTTTTCGGAAACATTAAGTAAAAATATCCAAGATTTACCCTGAGAAACAGACAAGGGCCATTTGGCCTAGGTCAGTGCTAATACAGTGGCTTTCAAAAGTTTTCATACCCCTTGAACTTTTCCACATTTTGTTACGTTACAACCACAAACGTAAATGTATTTTATTGGGATTTTATGTATAGACCAACACAAAGTGGTGCATAATTGTGAAGTGGAAGGAAATTGATACATGGTTTCCAAATTTTATTACAAATAAAAAACTGAAAAGTGTGGTGTGTAAAAGTATTCTGCCTCCCTGAGTCAATACTTTGTAGAACCACCTTTCGCTGCCATTACAGCTGCAAGTCTTTTGGGGTATGTCTCTACCAGCTTTGCACATCTAGAGATTGTAATTTTTGCCCATTCTTCTTTGCAAAATAGCTCAAGCTCAGTCAGATTGGATGGAGAGTGTCTGTGAACAGCAATTTTCAAGTCTTGCCAGAGATGCTCAATTGGATTTAGGTCTGGACTTTGACTGGGCCATTCTAACACTTGCACATGCTTTGATCTAAACCATTCCATTGTAGCTCTGGCTGTATGTTTAGGGTTGTTGTCCTGCTGGAAGGTGATACCTCCGCCCCAGTCTCAAGTCTTTTGCAGACTCTAACAGGTTTTCTTCCAAGATTGCCCTGTATTTGGCTCCATCCATCTTCCCATCAACTCTGACCAGCTTCCCTATCCCTGCTGAAGAAAAGCATCCCCACAGCATGATGCTGCCACCACCACGGTTCACAGTGGGGATGGTGTGTTCAGGGTGATGTGCAGTGTTAGTTTTCCGCCACACATTGCGTTTTGCATTTAAGCCAAAAACTTCAATTTGGGTCTCATCAGACCAGAGCACCTTCCTCCACATGTTTGCTGTGTCCCCCACATGGTTTGTGACAAACTGCAAACGGTTCTTATGGCTTTGTTTCAACAATGGCTTTCTTCTTGCCACTATTCCATAAAGGCCCGATTTGTGGAGTTTTCTAATAGTTGTCCTGTGGACAGATTCTCCCACCTGAGCTGTGGATCTCTGCAGCTCCTCCAGAGTTACCATGGGCCCCTTGGCTGCTTCTCTGATCAATGCTCTCTTTGCCCGGCCTGTCAGTTTAGGTGGACGGCCATGTCTTGGTAGGTTTGCAGTTGTGCCATACTCTTTCCATTTTTGGATGATGGATTGAACAGTGCTCCGTGAGATGTTCAAAGCTTGGGATATTTTTTTATAACCTAACCCTGCTTTAAACTTCCCCACAACTTTATCCCTGACCTGTCTGGTGTATTCCTTGGGCTTCATGATGCTGTTTGTTCACTAATGTTATCTAACAAACCTCTGAGGCCTTCACAGAACAGCTGTATTTATACTGAGATTAGATTACACACAAGTGGACTCTATTTACTAATTAGGTGACTTCTGAAGGCAATTGGTTGCACTGGATTTTATTTAGGGGTATCAGAGGAAAGGGGGCTGAATACTTTTGCACGCCACACTTTTCAGTTTTTTATTTGTAAAAAAATTTGAAAACCATGTATCATTTTCCTTCCACTTCACAATTATGCGCCACTTTGTGTTGGTCTATCACATAAAATCCCAATAAAATACATTTACATTTGTGGTTGTAACGTGACAAAATGTGGAAAAGTTCAAGGGATATGAAAACTTTTGCACGCTACTGTACTTATCATAAATTTACGGTTCAGTTAAGTTTAGTTTATTGTCACGTGTACCGGGGTACAGTGAAAAGCTTTTGTTGCATGCTAACCTGTCAGCGGAAAGACAATACACGATTACAATAAAGACATTGGACAGATCTGAGAGGAGTTTAAAAAGATCATAGTTAAAGTATGAAATGTTGCTCTAGGAGTAGAGATTTAAAAGTGTGGAACAATTGTAATATGTGATGGTAGATCTGCTTCCATGGCTGGAATGCAAATAGTTGCCAGGGTTGGGTGCCATTTTGGAAGCTTGGAGAACATGCCTCCATTTTTCCTCCATTTAACTCTTTCAGCATTTCCTTCCAGTCATGTATCTTGAATCATTCTGGAAATCTGCTGGATTGTTATTGAAATCTAACTGATTTATTTGTGTCCCCAGTGAGAGAATTACAATGGATTAAAAAGAAAGCCCATCTTTTCAGGGTAAATAGGTGTGCACAATAAATTGGTATCCAGAAAATGAATTAAAACCAGCTCAGATATGAACAACAGTTACACAGACAAAGAAACAGATCTTGAGAATATCTCTATAAAATTGTAACAAAAAAAATGTATTCAGCAGAAGAAAAGATAAGTTACAAGGAAAGAGTTGATATCAATTCTGGTCCCTCAGCAAATTCAATTTCTCTATTTGGCTGAACATGTTGATAAACTGGTTTATAATTTTGAGTCAGAGGAATGATATTTGGCAAAACTCATGATTTCTTGAAATAAATAGTTAATACATTAATTCCAAACTGCAATAAATATAAAACAGATTCAAAAATATATGTTCTGTGCATGTTAGGAAACAAAAGTCTGTCTTTAGGAAATTTGGCTCAGTATTTGTAAGAATAGCCCAATACATTAGCATAGGACAATTATAATTAGGAAAGTGGGAGCACTTTTCTATAGCACATGTTATGGAAAATTAAATGAAAACTAGTAACAGCCTCAGGACATTTCCATTGCTCTAAAATCTAATTGCCTGTATAACCCATTCCAACTTTCTAACAATGAACAGCACGTAAAATTTCCAGCATTCAGAACACAACAGCACCTTTTGTGTCTCCAATTTGAACACAAAGTCAAACTATTCAAATCCCTCAACTTCTTATTACTAAACATGTTTAGACCAAAAGATACCGACGTCTTTGTTTGTCATCTAACTGCTTCCTCTTCCAAAAGCCAAAGAGACTTGCGCAAGTTGATTCTTTGAAGATCTTTAACATTTGAAAAGCTATGCAGTATTCATAAAAGAGTTCTTTATAAATGGAGTTTGAATGGGCAATGAAGGAAGGGAACAGTAATCACGAAGGAGTCGATCATTTTCCAGCAGCATTGCGCATCCTCTGTGGAACAGAATCAAGTCCATTCAGTCCTTTGAGGATATTGTACTATTCAATCAAATTATGGCCTCTTAACTCCATTGCAGCCTTTGATTCAAACCCCATAATAACTTTTATAAGCAAAAATTAATCAAACTTCAGTTTTGCAAAAGTCCCAGATTTCCATTATCCTTTGTGAAATAATTCAATTTGTAACCTAGGAAGAAAGGTGAGTGGATGATAAGAAACCGAACTTCTAACAATATATCTTACCTAAAAATAGTAGATCAGTGTCAAAGGTAGTTTGCACGATCATTGCACAGTATGACATTAACCACAGACACAAAAAGCTGGAGTAACGTTTTGTTTACGACACCACTACTGAAACCTCAAACCCAAGGCCTTGTGCACTTCAGCATAGTTGAGGAAAATGCATGTTGGGACCAAGGCCAGTTTTGGAATGAGAGGACCAGTAGTCAACGGAAGAGTTGAGTCAGCCATCACTGATTAATTTTGGGAGAGATGGGCATGGGCAGAGTTTAGTCACCCATCAGAACAGTGGCGGTAATGGAGTGGTATTGGGATGTAGAAACCAGGAGATCAGGATCTCAATCAAGTGATTGTTTGGCCAGAAACAATGGACCATTACTGGAGCAAATCTGGATATCGGAAGTGGGTTGATTGACCTGGACGTCAGGAATGGGTGAATTAGCAACAGTGAGGTCGATGTGGGGAAAAGAGTGGCTTGAAATTAGCATAATTATGGAACTTCAAATTGTTGGATATTAGTCCAATACTGTGCTGAAAACATGGTTGTCCCCACATAACTTTACAGCTGCTAAGTCATCCATTCCTGACTGCAGTTTTACTGCAGTTTTGCCAAATGATCAATTTCTAGCCAAATGATCACATGATTGAGATTGGGATAAAGTGATCCATTTTCATCAGCAATATTCCTTAAATAACTTTGCAAGGCAAATGGCATCGCCGAGTGCAGAAATTGTATCTGCAGAATGTGCTGAGCTGAAATGCAGAGTGAATTTCCACAACAAGGGAAAGATAGTGGTCTTTATCACATTTCATTCCATTCACTCACATTGCACTAATTTTTTTTTAAAGCATAATGTAGTAAGGAACTGCAGATGAAAGGTTTAAACCAAATATAGCTACAAAATGCTGGAAGAGAAATAGTAACAGAAGAAGGGTCTCGACCTGAAACGTCACCCATTCCTTCTCTCCAGAGAAGCTGCCTATCCCGCTGAGTTACTCCAGCATTTTGTGTCCATCTTTAAAAAAGGCATTATGTAATTGAATTTCTGGATGCACAAGTTTAAAACTTTACCAGTTGCATGTTAGAGATGATAAACAGGAGAATCAAAGATGGCACTCCACTAGCATAGCCTCAAGATGTCAAGTGTGTAGAATAATCCCAAATGGTGAACATATAGCACATGTTCTGATTTTGCAGTCCATTTTGGGGCCCGAGTAGAAGGGTCCAGACCAGAAATGCTACTTATCTACTGTATGTTCTCCAGAGATACTGCTTAATCCGTTGAGTTGCTCCAGAACTCTGTGTCCTTTTTTGTGTAAACCAGCATCTGCAGTTCCTTATTTCTAAATTGGGGCAGATATTGCCTGCTTAAAGAATAACCAGTGGGAAGGCAATTGAATAATTGGGGTTTAGTTATGCCAGCCATTGTAACCATTCAGAAAGACAGACAAAGCAAGGAAATAAAAATCAAACAATCAAAGCAAGACTTCCCTTTTTTGGAATGGCCCCTTGTTCACAGCTCAGAGCTTTGATCAACATGACCCTGGTCAGCAATTGCCAGGCTTGGATGCACTATTCGAAAAAGCTCCCTCTAGTAGCAATCTCTTTTAGCTGTTGTTCATTGACTACAGCTCAGTATTCAACACCATAATCCCTTCAAAATTTATCATCAAACTCCGAGAACTGAGTCTCCACTCATCCCTTTGCAATTGGATCCTCGACTTCCTCATTGGCAGACCACAATCAGTATAATTTGACATCAACGCTTCCTCCTTGATAGCCATCAACACAGGAGCTCTGCCCTCTGCATATCCATGACAGTATAGCCAGACACAGCTCCAACACCGTCTTTAAGTTTGCAGACGATACGATAAGTGTTGAACGAATAACTGCCAACAATGAGTTAACGGGAGATCAATAATCTAATTGAATGATGCCAGAACAGTAATCTTGCTCTCAGCGTTAGCAAGGCCAAGGAGATGATTGTTGACTTCAGTAAGAGAAAGCCATGGTCCTTGAACCTGTCTTCATCGACAAGATTGCGGAGGAGAGAGTCAATAGTTTTGTTTCCGGGCACGTGTATCTCTGAAAATCTGTCCTGGACGCAGCACATTGATGCAATCACAAAGAATCAGCAATTCCACTTCCTTAGAAGATTGAGAAGATTTGGTATGTCACTGAATGCTCTATCAAACTTTCTACAGTGTAGTTGGGTGCATCCTAACTGGTTGCATCATGGCCTGGTTTGGTAACTCAAATGCCTAGGAATGAATGAGTCTTTAGAGTGATAGACATCGCATGGTCTATCATGGGTACTGACCTCCCCAACGTTGAAGGGATCTACAGAGGGTGCTGCCTCATAAAGGCAGCTAATATCATCAAAGATCCACACCACCCAGCATACACTCTCATCTTGCTATTACCAACAGAAAGAAAGTACAGGAGCTTGAAAACCGTGAACACCAGGTTCATGAACAGATTTTTCGCAGCAACTATCAGGCTGTTGCACAATAACATTGCATACACCAACCATAACCCTACCTCAGCAATGACCTACTATAGACTTTATTTTGATTGCACTATGGACTTTGTTTTGTACTATTATGGTCTGATTACCCAGTATTACTGATTTTAATTTATTGCATTATTGATTATTGATATTTATTTCTGTGTTTTGCCTTAATGGGCCTGTAAAACTGCAACAAGCAGAAACGATGAAAATCTTACTTGTTTGGATTTATGACAATTAACCACTCTTGACTGGTGATTCTGTAGTTCAATTTAAATCAAATTTCCATTTTGGAAGATCTATTTTCCCTATTTCCAAATTGAATATCACAGGTTGCTAAGTTGTCAAACAGGTTTATTTGGAGGGGAATTATGAGCCACAAATACAGTTTTAGGACAATGAATGTCTTTTGTACTGTTTCCACTCTTCAGTTATAAGATTTTAGTTTGAAGTGATTGACTGGGATTTTCCAGTGGGCGTGGGATTCTTATAAACACTAAACATTCACGGTCTCCACCACAGCTATCTTCGTCTGGCTGTGGTAAACCCATAACTTCAAAGAGTGTCTCTTTATTTTATGAGAGGGAATGAATCTATACCAAATGCCAAGAGGAAGATTGCAGTCTAGATATCCACTGGAAGCTTTGCGGATCCACATCCAAAGATGTCATTAGAAATTATAACTTTGGTTTTATTAGAAAGAAAGGAATGCTGCTCGATGTGCATCGGAAAATTGCTTTTGAAGTAAAGTCATTGCTGTAAAACAGAAATCAAATGAGCACAGCGAGGTCTTTCAAAATAATTGTAAGCCATTTGGCCCCTCCAGTTGATTACTGCAATCAACGGCTGATCCACATCAACTCCATGAGCTAGCGTACAGGAGAAGGATAGGACACCTGGATGAGTGATGCCTCAACAACAACCTCTCGTTCAATGTCAACAAAACCAAGGAACTAATAGTTGACTTCAGAAAGAGGAAGTCTGGAGATCATGTGCCTGTTTTCATTCGTGTGTCGGCAGTGGAGAGAGAAAACAGAAAGTCCTCTTGTTCTGGATTTTCCTAAAGAGGAACTTACAGCACGTAAACAGACACCTTCGGCCCACCAAGCCCATAACGACCAGCGATCCCCGCACATTAACACTCTCTTATACACACTAGGGACAATTTTACGTTTATACCAAAGCCAATTAACCTACAAACCTGTACATCTTTGGGGGGTGGGAGGAAACCAAAGATCTCAGAGAAAACCCACGCGGTCACAGGGATAAGGTCCAACCTCCATACAGACAGCACCCGTAGTCTGGAACAAACCCGGGTCCATGCCGCTGTAGGCACTCGCAGGCAGCAACTCTACTGCTGTGCCACTGTGCGGCTCTTATCACCGTCATGAAAATTTCAATTAATCCAACAATTATAGGATAGGGCTTTGGGAAAGAAAATTCAAAACTTTCTGATGTCATTCTTATTGTCTAATTTTGCTATGTCCTCTTGTTCTGGATTTACCCAGAGAGGAGCCAAGTATCAAGAGTGTTTAATTATTATACCATGTGTACAGACAATGCAATAATGAAATTCTTACTTGCAGCAACATTTAACAGGCCACAACACAACACATCACAACACACATAGATATTTTATAATAACCAAAATGTCAATAAATTAATAACTGCAATACTACTGTGGGAATAAAACAAATGCAACCAAAGTCAATCAATCGAAGTTCACAGTTGAAGTTAGTGTTGTGAGGTGTTCAAGAGCCTGAAGGTTCATAAGTTCATATGTGATAGGAGCTGAATTAGGCCATTCGGCCCATCAAATCTACTTTGCCATCCAATCACGGCTGATCTGTCACTCCATCTTAACCCCATTCTCCTGCCTTCTCCCCATAACCCCTGGCACCCATACTAGTTGGGAAGTAGCTATTCTTCAATCTGACGGATAGGAAGGTAGGAAGTTGTATCTTTTCTATTGGCTCTGTGAATATTATTTGAAGAATATATAATCCCTAAAATTCCCAGTGTGTCTTTTAAAAAGTGCCACGAGTCTTATATTGGCACTGAAGAGAGCAGACAGACCTTTGGTTTAATATACTGCATCATGCAGAATTTACTAATGAAACTTCTGAAAGTGTAGCATTTGCTCTGTGAAGAAATGTCAACCTAAAATCTGCAGTCAACCCTCTGGGTTCAGCCTGAGAGAGTAAAGTGCCAGCACTGAGTCAGAGCTGACACCATGTGGAGGCAGCAACAAATTTATAAGATCATAAGTGATAGGAGTAGCATTAGGCCATTCAGCCCATCAAGTCTACTCCGCCATTCAATCTCTCCCCCCTAACCCAATTCTCCCACCTTCTCCCCATAACCTCTGACACCTCTGACACAAAATAGCGCAGGTGCGGGACAGTTTTCAGTTTTCACGGAACTATTTTGCTAACTAAACTAAAATCACTTCATATAACTTATGTGTTACTTTAACATAAGTTCTATTTGATGCATATATTCTAAGTGCCCATACTTTTCCACAGTGAATTAAAGGCAGCTGTCAAACCAAGCGGTAATATAAAATGTAAATTGAATTATTTATGTGAGAGAGGGAAAAGGCCAAACTTTGCCAATGTACCATTTATGAGCAGATTGGGCCAAAGGGCTTGTTTCCACACCGTATAACTCTATGATTGTCTTGACTCTAATGTGCCATGAGCATTATATGTCACAAATTAAGGCTTACAGCATTATTTAATTCATCCATATTTTTTTCATATGAGAAGCAGTGCCAGAGTGAAAGTGAGGGATATAAAAATGCTTTTGGCCATCGAGCTGCCATTTGAAGGTGAATATGAAGATTAAAAATGAACTACTTGGATTATCTTCATATCAAGCAGCCCAAAATCTAGCCATTTAGAAATCACTGTGGGCTACAGACAACTAAGAAATACTGTAACCTCATGACCGACACATCTCATATTTCACCATTAAATGAAGACACAAAGTGCTGGAGTAACTCAGCGGGTCAGGCAGCATACTTGGAGAACATGGATAGGTGTCGTTTTAGGTCGTGACCCTTCTTCAGACCCAACCCAAAACTTCACCTATCCATGTTCTCCAGGGATGTTGCCTGACCCGCTGAGTTACTCCAGCATTTTGTATCTTTTTTTTGCAAACCAGCATCTGCAGTTTCTTGATTGTATAGCTCACCAGTGCTGTCAAGCCAGGGACCAACTCCCATCAAAAAGGACAAGAGAAGGGTCTCAACCTGAAACGTCACCCATTCCTTCTCTCCAGAGTTGCTGCCTGTCCCACTGAGTTACTCCAGCATTTTGTGTCTACCTAGGACAAAAGGACCACTGGACAATCCTCAAAATGAGGAGTCAAGTTTGTAACATACAATAAATTGCTAATAGGTGCATCATTGCAAAAGCAACACACAATGCATGGAACAAAGCACTCGGATACCTAAGAGTTCAGATCAATGCTTTGCAGTCTTGCTAAATCCACATGGTGATTGCGAGCAGTTAAATAGAGAAAAGGAGTCCATGAGCATCTTCACATCAATTAATTAGCACATGAGTGCAAAAGGAAAATAATGAGATGTTTGCAACTCACCTCAGGCAGCTGTGCAGGGTGAGTGATCTATCTCAACTTCCCAATGAGAACATGGGTATCAGGTAAAATTAGGCTACGGCTATCCCCATGCACTCCATGTGATATCAAAGGAGGGCATTTCTGAGAACCCTGGATGCAGTAAAACGCAAGGGACTCAGCAACATCCCAGCTGTAATGCTAAAGATATTGTTCTCCAGAGGTAAGCGCACTATTACACTAGAAGTGCAATGAGTGCTAATCTGGATGAGGGAATTGAAGGCAATATCTCCAAGTTTGCGGATGACACTAAGCTGGGGGGCAGTGTTCGCTGTGAGGAGGATGCTAGGAGACTGCAAGGTGACTTGGATAGGCTGGGTGAGTGGGCAAATGTTTGGCAGATGCAGTATAATGTGGATAAATGTGAGGTTATCCACTTTGGTGGCAAAAACAGGAAAGCAGACTATTATTTAAATGGTGGCCGATTAGGAAAAGGGGAGATGCAGCGAGACCTGGGTGTCATGGTACACCAGTCATTGAAAGTAGGCATGCAGGTGCAGCAGGCAGTGAAAAAAGCGAATGGTATGTTAGCTTTCATAGCAAAAGGATTTGAGTACAGGAGCAGGGAGGTTCTACTTCAGTTGTACAGGGTCTTGGTGAGACCACACCTGGAGTATTGAGTACAGTTTTGGTCTCCAAATCTGAGGAAGGACATTATTGCCATAGAGGGAGTGCAGAGAAGGTTCACCAGACTGATTCCTGGGATGTCAGGACTGTCTTATGAAGAAAGACTGGATAGACTCGGTTTATACTCTCTGGAATTTAGGAGATTGAGAGGGGATCTTATAGAAACTTACAAAATTCTTAAGGGGTTGGACAGGCTAGATGCAGGAAGATTGTTCCCGATGTTGGGGAAGTCCAGGACAAGGGGTCACAGCTTAAGGATAAGGGGGAAATCCTTTAAGACCGAGATGAGAAAGACTTTTTTCACACAGAGAGTGGTGAGTCTCTGGAACTCTCTGCCACAGAGGGTAGTTGAGGCCAGTTCATTGGCTATATTTAAGAGTGAGTTGGATGTGGCCCTTGTGGCTAAGGGGATCAGAGGGTATGGAGAGAAGGCAGGTACGGGATACTGAGTTGGATGATCAGCCATGATCATATTGAATGGCGGTGCAGGCTCGAAGGGCTGAATGGCCTACTCCTGCACCTAATTTCTATGTTTCTATGTTTCTAGAAGTGCAATGAGTGCTAATCTGGATGGACCACGTACTCAAACACTAAAGTGAGTCAAGAATGCAGAGCTGCATGGCCTGGAGTAGAGAGAACCATCAACCACATTCCAGTTTACAAGAGGCCGCAAATAATCCAAGATGGAACCCAAGCCAGGCGACTCTTTGTGTGCTGGTCACGGAGGTGGATCTATAAGGCCCATTACAATTGCTCCACTCTTTTAAATCTCTCCACCATAGAAACATAGAAACATAGAAAATAGGTGCAGGAGGAGGCCACTCGGCCATTCGAGCCAGCACCGCCATTCATTGTGATCATGGCCGATCGTAACCCAATCAATAACCCATGCCTGCGATCTCCACATATCCCTTGATTCCACTAGCCCCTGGAGCTCTATCTAACTCTCTCTTAAATCCATCCAGTGACTTGGCCTCCACTGCCCTCTGTGGCAGGGAATTCGTCAAATTCACAACTCTCTGGTTGAAAAAGTTTTTTCTCACCTCAGTCTTAAATGGCCTCCCCTTTATTCTAAGACTATGGCCCCCTGGTTATGGATTTGCCCATCATTGGGAACATTTTTCCTGTATCTAACTTGCCCAGTCCTTTTATAACACCAACAGCAGTATTTCTTAATTTCACTAAACGTTATTCCCTTTATCATGTATCTGTACACTGCGGATGGCTGGATTGTAATCATGTATTGTCTTCCCGCTGACAGGTTAGCACGCAACAAAACCTTTTCAATGTACCTCGGTACACGTGACAATAAACTAAACTAAACTAAATCTAAAGTGACATCAATTCGACAACATGGACAGCTGCCTGGGGATGTGGCCCTTGTGGCTAAGGGGAAGTGAGTTGGATGTGGCCCTTGTGGCTAAGGGGATCAGAGGGTATGGAGAGAAGGCAGGTACGGGATACTGAGTTGGATGATCAGCCATGATCATATGAATGGCGGTGCAGGCTCGAAGGGCTGAATGGCCTACTCCTGCACCTAATTTCTATGTTTCTATGTTTCTATGTTCACAAAAATCGATCAAACCCAATCAAAAGCTGCATACTGCATAATCTTCTCACAATGAACAACAAAGTACTGGAGGTTTCTGTAGGCAATGCTGTCAGCCAACATTTACTCACTGGAGGTGGTACCTGTGTTATGGCCGTTTGTGTGACTGAAGTTTCCCCTTACAGAATTTATAAATCACTATCCAAAGATTTGAGATAAGGAATAACATTCACTCTCATGGAATTTATGTGAGGAAATAAATAAAGCAACACAAAATGTTTTGTTTTCAACTTGCATTACTCAACGTACATGATGTGACTATGCCTGATGGAAAATCATGATACGTGCCCCCATTTTCTCAGAATGCAACCTACCCCCCCCCATCCACACCCCATAACACAGAGGACGTCTGGCTATTGAAGTTCATTTTGGATTCTGCCAGACCACTTGACTCCTCACCTCATACAAATGTTGATTTGAACATGGATCAAAGAGCTAAATTCAGGAGATAAGGTAAGATCAATTGCCCTGGACAGCAAGGTAGCTTTTGATGACTGCAGCATCAAGGAGTCCTGGTAAACTGTAGTGAACGGATATCAAGATTTAAAACATGGCTTTAAGTTGGATTTGGAGTCCTAACGTACAAAAGAAGATGGTGTGATTTTTGGAGGCCTGTCATCTCTGCTCCATGACATCAGTGCAGGAGATTCAGCAGTCAGCAATGGGATGTTTGGTCCTTGCTTGCATGTTCTAAGACCTTGATTGCATTGCTTGCATATATCAACCAAAGTTACAGTGTAATTCCATCTTAAGGCATGAATCTGAAAGCCACCATTGGGGAACCATGGTGCAGTAAGAACCCGTCTTGGGTGCTTTCATTCCAATTTGTTGGTTTTATCTGAACATGTTCTCAAGCAGAAAAGAGGAAATGTATTTTAACAATTTATACCTTGTTTCCATTTGCACAACTTATTTGATATGGGCTTAATTTGGCATTGGATAATTCACTATCAAAAAACACATGCAGCAAGTTGTATTGTGGAGGATGTTTTTTGGAAACATTAATGATACTTGCACAATATGTCATGTGCAGATAAGGGGTTATTGAAGTGCAGATGGGCGTGTGGGAAAGCTGAGTACTAAATACGATTGAAGTGCACATTATAAAGAATGGGAACATGCTAGCGTGCCAGCAGAGGAGGAGGATGAAGAGAACAAATCTTTGTTAAGAAACAAACAATGTACTGAAGTAGAATCCTCTCACAGTGTAAGAGTCAACTGATTTATCTTAAAGGGCCTATCCCACTTGGGCGACATTTGCGCGTCATTTATGCGACATCATTTACGCGTCACGACGCACGACGCACGCGTTGTGATGCGTACGTAATGCGCATTACACGTGCATGGTGACGTAGGCAGCGATGTGTGGTCGCGCGCTGCGCCCCAGGATTTTGGGATGTACAAAATCTTTGCGCGCCATCTGCGTGAGGCCACTCTGTGTGCCTCTTTGTGCTATACTTCCATTGTAAGACTCGTAATGAATGGTTAGTTACAGGCCTCAAAATATCTAGCAGAACTTAAAGAGTTCACTTTTATTAATGGATGCTTGATAACTAGCTTCAATTAAACAAATAAATAGCTAATCGAGAATTTGGAAGAATATCTTAGCCTTGGAATGAACAATGCAAATTTACCAGAAATGTACAAAGGTTTAGATACAGTAGTTAAATTAGGGGGTTAAGTTGGATAAACTTGGCTTCTATCCCCTTGACTTTAAAAGACAGAAGGGTCTATCAAAAATCTTGAAAATGTTAACATATGTAGAAACCACTTCCTCTAACAGGGATATTGAGAAGAAGAGAAAATAATTGTAATATTAGAGTTTGTGTTTAGGAGTCAAAGCAGAAAACACTTTTGCATCCAAAGAGTCGTGTAATTCTGTCCCATAAATGGGTGTAGATGCAGAGACAATTGGAATTTTCATGACTGACGTCCTATATAAAGTTTGGGCTTGAACATTGAATTTTCTCAATTCTGTTAACCCCTGCTGTCTCCTCCCCCTCCCACCTCTCCCTCAGCCATCGGGTCCTGGCATTCCCTCTATCTCTATCTCCCTCCCCCACCCTAGTCGCACTAGCTTCTCATTTTCACACCACAAACAGCTTACAATGGCTTGTTCCCTTTATCATCGATACTTTTTTGCATATCTTTCATTCATTGTTCTTTATCTCTCCACATCACCGTCTATATCTCTCGTTTCCCTGATCCCTGACCAGTCTGAAGAAGGGTCTCGACCCGAATCGTCGCCTATCTCCTTCGCTCCTTAGATGCTGCTGCACCCGCTGAGTTTCTCCAGCTTTTTGTGTAACCCTCGATTCTCCAGCATCTGCAGTTTCTTCGTTAACACTCCTATATACAGTACATTGATCACGTTCAAATCTGACTATTCCAGTATTCTCCACTGAAATGTCTTTCCTCTGCTTATGTAAACTTCACATCATATAAAACTTCCTTGTGCATTTCGGTTCCAGTTTGCAAATCTTCGCTTTACCCCATCGATTGCCAGTAATCTGCATAGACTTGCTACATGGGCTCAGGAACTCGTTATCTTTTTCTCATAAAAGCCAGTCTCTTTGACCGAACCCTCATTATGTCTCCTTCTTGGACACATTAATTCTAGTATCTTTTTTTTTTTTCTTAAAGCCTCTGTGAAGTATTTTTGGGAAGCTTTTCCTAAGTCAAATCAAAGCATTGGCTTAATATGTAATAATGACAACACTAAAACCTTGTAAACCCAGTGTCAAGTTGTAAAATAGTTGAGAAAATCTCTTTCCTCTTCCCTTTGATTTTCTTAATTGAGCTTGGCCCTCTGTTTTTTTGAAAAAGCATTCCTAAAAAATAAATCTCCCAAGAATAAATAATTAAATATAAAAGAGAGAACAAAAAATCTTCACAAAATCACACTGTTAATTATTTATTCCTCTCCTCCTAATCTAAGCTGCAGTTAAATGATTAGTTCTTGTTGGACCAGCTCCAGCAGTAAGGCATGAATGATGAAGTCAATCCCCAGGTGGGAGTCATTGAGTTTTACAGAACATGTTTCCACAGAGTAATTTTGAGGCTGGAAGCAATTTGGATTTCAGTTCTGGAGCCAAGGACTGGAGGAACTGTGAGGAAACAATCAAGTAGAAAAGTTTACTGACGCAACTTAAAACCACTAGAGTTAATGAATAAGTGCCTTTTGGTTACAAACTGCAGCAGCTATTATTCTTCAATGGAAAAACTTTAAGGGAGAAATACTTTAAACTCCAACATGAGAAGATGTGCATAGTTTAGGCAAGGATCCCGATGCAATACTGAGAGAGTCAGGTCCCTTTGGACAAGAGTGTGCCAGTCAGTTCCTTAGGACTGTTTTATCGTTCAATTATTAGATCATAGGTGGATCTGTTTCTCAGCCAGCCACCCACCTTGGCTCTAGAACTCATAATATGCTTGCCATTCAAGACTCCATCACAACCACCACTCTGTACACTGGACTTTTTTTTCCCTGTTTATTATGTTGTTTACAGTGTACCATGTTTACATCATATTCTGTTGTGCTGCTGCAAGTAAGAATGTAATTGTTCTATCTGGGACATATGATAATAAAACACTCTTGACTCTTGACTGACTTACCTAATAATAATATTAATCAGGTCCGGTCACTCCTGTCAGATGGATGTAAAAGGCACTTTAAAAGTTTAGAAGCGATAGGAGCAGAATTAGGCCATTTGGCCCATCAAGCCTTGAGAAGTTAGAAGTCAATATTCATACAGCTGAGTTGTAAGCTGTCCACCCCAGCGGTATAAATATTGACTTCTCTAACTTCAAGTAGCCCTTGTTTTCCCTCTCTCTCCAGCCCTCCCACTACCCAGTTCTCCGATTGTTCCTCTGATTGCACTGTATCTCTGTTTGCCTTGTTGTCACCTTCTCCGAGCTAATCAATAGGTTATTTTACATTTTCCTTGAACTTACACTTCCCTATCTCTGTAACTCTCTCTCCCCCGATGCTCAGTGTGAAGACGGGTCTCGACCCAAAACGTCACCCATTCTTTCTATTCTGAGATGCTGCCTGTCCCACTAAGTTACTCCTGCATGTTGCGTCTATCTTCAGTGTAAACCTGCATCTGCAGTTCCTTCCTATAGGAAATGGAATGGAGTGGAAAGCTGGGATGTAGTTTAATTGATTAAACAAAAGGAAACATGGCAAATCAGAAAGAGGGATTGAGAGCAGTGATTGTGAGAATTAGATGTTTAATTTTACTCTTTTAATCTCTATGATCTTTGAATTTATGCTATGTGCGGTGTTTTTCCTTATTTCCCCAAAGGAATGAATTAATCACTTAGAAACCAGGTTTTTGAAATAAGAATCAAACAGATATATCAAAAACATCTGAGCATTTGTTCTAAAACCACCATACTTTTAGAAAACTAAGAAAAGTGCTTACAAATGGATTTCAGTTCTAAAAATACTTGCACCAGCAAGTCAGTGCAGAACCAAGTAATTTCCATGGCCTGGCATACATTCCCTTAAATTTGGAGTTCAAATATTGAGTAAAAGTTGATGTACATTTTAATTTACTTAGATGTCATTTTTATCCTTTCTTAACTGAAAGGACCAGAGTGGACACTAGGCTGTTGGGGTGGGTGACACCATTCCACTGACCTTCTGTTCAAAACGAGTATAGAAAGCTCAGGGAGGTTGCTTTCAATGACACTGTCTGACTTTGCTTGTAGTCCGTGATAGCATGCAACCTTGCCACAATCAACGGGTCTCTGTGTGTTTAGTCTGGGGCTTGAGCTTGGTCTGGAGTTGCCTCTTGGCGCTCTTGATGGCTTGTACCTTGATTGCACTAAGATAGATCAGAATCACCTGACTTGAATGCCTCTGAAATTATTTTCACTCAGGAATGGATTTCACAGTTCATCCATGGTTTCTGGTTGGGAAACGCTTGGATTGACTTCTTTGGCACACAGTCAGCATTTGTACAAAGTGTGAATGTACTTGTACACACTTACTGACAAAGCTTGTGATGACAGAGGTGTCTTAATTTAGTTTGGCTGCTGAGTCCTTGAATATGGACCAGTTCGACTCAAAGCAGTCACATAGAAGCTGACCTGTTTCCTCAGACCAGCACTGATGACTTGCTGTGCTGGATCTTCACGCTTCAGCTTCTGCTTGAAAGCTGGGAGTAGGAACACAGTCTGATGGCCAGATATTCCAAAATGAAGGCGGAAATAGAGCAGGAGGCATCTTTGACGGTTGTGTAGCCGTGGCCAAGAGCATTTGGGCCTCTGGTGGGTCAGGAGAAGTGTTGATAGTATTTAAGTTACACAGTCGGAATGCTGGCATGATTGAAGTCCCCAGCTATTATGAACAAGACGTTGTGGTACTTTGTTTCAAGGCTATTGGCAGCAGTGTGCTTAGTACATCCAGTGCAAGCTTTACATCCCCATGGAGCGGTAAGTAAACTGCAATCAAATGAATTCCCACTGGCAAGACTCTATGATTCCCAAAGTTAGGAAGCTCAATGTATGTTGGCCTTTAAAGCAAGAGGATTTGTGTACAGGAATAAAAAATGTCTTAATACAACCCAGACACAGCGTGGAAACAACCCACGGAGTCCGCGCCAACCAGCGATCACCCTGTGCACTTGCACTCTCCTACACACTAGGGACAATTTACAGTTTACCAAAGCCAATTAACCTTTTATTTTAGTATGGGGTGACACCGGAGTACCCAGAGAAAACCCACACGGTCATAGAGAGAACATAAAACTCCGTACAGAGAGCACCCATGATCAGGGTCGTACCCGGGCATTTGGCGTTGTAAGGCAGTAACTCTATTTCTGCGAGCGACACTGTGCCGCCCCTGGTTGGACCATTTTCCCAACTGATGTCTTTAGAGATACAATGTTGAAACAAACTCTCCGGCTCATCAGGTCCCGGTGAGACCATGCCTGGAGCTTTGTGTGCTGTTTTGGACTCCTACATCTCTGAGAGAATGCAGTGAAGGTTCATCATACTAGTTTCTTCCTCGATGGTACCTCTGCAAATGAGGAAATTGAGTAGTACAAGTCAACTCAAAATATGATCCCCATTTGCCGATTGCCATTGAGCTAAACTTTATTGCGTAATTCAAAGATTAAATTCCGATATTCCACATATGGATTTTTAGTTACCTTCTCAAAAATCAGATTCATCTTTCAAGTCCTGCCAATATCCTCGTAAATCTTCCCTGCACTTTTTCCTGTTTAACAACATAATTCCTGGAGCAGGGTGAACACAACACTGTAAACACGGCCCCATCAATGTGTTGTGAAATTGCAACGTAACATTCCAATATCTATGCTCAATACCCTGACTGATGAAGGCCAATATACCAAAAGCTTTCTTGATAATCTTATCTACCTTTCGAAGAAACTGTGTACCTGCACTCCTAGATCCCTCTGCTCCACATTCCCCCAGGCCCTGCCCCTCACTGGCAGTCAGTAGTTAAAAAATCGCAACCAAACATTCAAATTTGTGGTAATATTGGCTCCTACTAAATTCATTCCTTGTCTGAACTTGCAGTAATCAGCAAGAAACCTTGCTTAGCTGGTGGTGTAAAAATGGTTTATTATTTAAAGATTTGATCTAAGCTTTAAATAGTTATTACAGCATTTAAGCAGATAAATGCAAACAATCTCCATGGGGTGGGCACTTTCCTTCGAGATTTCAACCTCAACATAATGTTGGGCTAAGATTTGAAGTTTCAAAACCCACAAAAGCCAAATATCACCCACTTTAAAAAAATTAAATGTTTACAACCTTGCTTTACATAGAAAAGGCATTCCAGAACATTTACTTCATTAATTCTGAAAGCTATTTTAGTTTATATTTAACCTCTGGTGAGCCTTTCATTATGATGAATGAGGAAAATTGCAGTAGAAAAATCATACCATTAAAAAGCAGTCACAGTTCAGGCTTCTAACATTTCAGGTCTTGTAAGGCAGGTCACATGCAAGCAAGGAGTGGATAATACTGCTGAATTTTGAGAACAAATTTCGAGCTTTGGAAGAGGAAATCAGTGGGTAGTGAGGGAGTCTGGCTCTTGAATATTCGAGAAAACAAGGAGACAAATGCTGTTCCTAATTATTTGTTGATATACTTAAAACCTCAGAGATCAGAGAGGCGGCAACCGAACCATGTCAGTATAAAATATGATATGGGTGACGGCAAGAGTGAAACATGCCGTTTATTTTCTTTTAATTGTTTGTTGCTATTGCAAAGCAGGAAATCAAATCCGAGCTGAGCCAAGTCAAATCAATATAGCACAAAGTTCTTGGGCCCAAAAGAGGGTTACGCATTTCCAGTTTTAAGAAAGTGGAAACCGCTACTCCACATTTTTAAGACTAGGAAATTTCGCAGAGTGGCTCATGATCCGTAAATTGGGCTTTTGGCTAAACTCCTGGTGAAGTTGCGTTGGTGGGCTGGGAACAGTTGGGAGGAATTGTTCTGGCCTAAATATATATTCTCCTTCTACATTCGCACCAACTGACATGGTTCAGATTTGGCAAGCTCAACTTGAATTTCCTGCATTGACACATCCCTGCCTCCGGCACCTTCTCAACCTTGTTGTAGTCTAAAGAAGGGTCTCCACATGAAAGGTCACCCATTCCTTCTCTCCAGAGATGCAGCCTGTCCTGCTGAGTCACTCCAGCGTTTTGTCTCTATCTTAAAAAACTTCTTGTAGTAACCATCCTGGATTGTAGGGTGGTATGGTGGCGCAGCAGTAGAGCAGCTGCCTTACAGCGCCAGAGACCCGGGCTCAATCCTGACTGCGGGTGCTTGTCTGTACGGAGTTTGTACGTTCTCCCCGTGACCTGCGTGGGTTTTCTCCGAGATCTTTGGTTTCCTCCCACACTCCAAATTCGTACAGGTTTGTAGGTTAATTGGCTTGGTGTAAAATAAAAAGTAAAATTGTCCCTAGTTTGTGCAAGGTAGTGTTAGCGTGCGGCGTCGCTGGTCGGTGCGGACTCGGTGGGCCACAGAGTCTGTTTCCGCGCTGCATCTCAAAACTAAATCTAAACTAATTCAAGAAGACAGCTCACTTTCAACTTATTCGATGGCAAATAAGGTCAGTCAGTACATGTCAGGAAAGTCTGCATCTCACCGTGTCACAAACATCAATGCCTACAACTTTAAATTCTCCTGGCACATGTGTTTCCTGGGATTACACAGGACTGCACAAACTAGAGAGAGGAGGATAATTTTCTTTACATTCCACTAGAATAGACAATAATCTATTAGCGGTATCCAATTGATAATTGGTTTCAACATCTTGTCTAATGATCATTATCAGAAGAACTTCCTCGCCCAGCATATATGTAGAGCATCATTTTAACTCTGCATCACTGTGTGTTACAGCCACAGTTTGCTTTAATGAACTCTTCAGAAGTAGCACAAACATGGTCTCATCTGTGTTCTCAGCAAACTTTATCCCCCCATTTTATAACCTGAAAACAGATGTGCCTCAGAATTGGATTGCACCCATTTCTGTTACTCTAAACTGTATTTGGAACTTATGTGTGGTCAATCAGATTCCCTGCAAAAAAAAACTACCCAAAATCCAATGTGAGGGTGGTAGGGTGTTAGGGTGGAATATATCCAGAAACCAGTGCTAAACTTGAACCTACATGAATCACATGGACCTTTAACTAATTTAATGCATCTCACTAGGGCTCTGTACAACTGCAGAAGGACCTCTTTGCTCCTATATTTGATTCCTCTTGTTATAAAGGCCAACATGCCATTTGCTTTCTTCACTGCCTGCTGTACCTGCAGGCTTACTTTCATAGACTGATGAACAAGGACCCCCAGATCCCAATTGTACTTCCCCTTTTCCCAACTTGACGCCATTTATATAGTAATCTGCCCTCCTGTTTTTGCTACCAAAGTGGATAACCTCATATTTGTCCGCATTAAACTTCATCTGCCATGCATCTGCCCACTCCCCCAACCTGTCCAAGCTGCTTAGGTTTTCTGCGGGTTCTTCAGTTTCCTCCCATGTTCCAAAGATGTGCAGGTTTGTTGGTTAATTGGCTTCTGTAAATTATCCCTTCCATGTAGGATAGAACTGGTGTATGGGGATTGCTGGTCAGCGTGGATTCGGTGAGCCGAAGAACCTGTTATCCGCCCTTTCCCCCTCACCTGACCCCTTCGACCCATATCCTTCCCATCACACAATTCATTCCTCCTTTCCTAACACTGACCCGAGTGCCACCTCTTTTTTGCAACTTTCTCCCCCCGACACCAATATGTACCCCAAACATTGTCTGTCCATTCCCTCCACAGATGCTGCCTGACCTGCTGAGTTACTCCAGCACTTTGTTCCATCATCTGCAGTTTCCTGCATTTCCTTTACTGAGCCAAGAATGTTTATTATACGGACATGTGAAGCGACATTTTTATTACCATTCTCAATATGCCTTTTATATGTTTTGTGCAATCGGCTCACAAAATGATACCAGCCTGAGGCATGCAATTAACTATACTGTTCATGTAATTGTACTGAGTGAGACCTGCAATAATGAACTTTATTCATTATTAAGAAACTGCTTAAATTGGAATTTAAATTTGGACAGTGCCAATTTGGAATGTAGAATTTTCGGAACTGTGCCTTTTTTTTTTCTGGGTCTGTTAACTGTCTAATTTTCTATTTAGATTGCAATATAGAGTTTTTGACTGGTATATTTGGTTGATTTATTAAGACAACAATGATGAGATAAACTGCATGAGATAATAAGCCATGTGGATACAATAAACAGATTCTCATTGTCCCCTGAAAGTCATTGAGAACACAATGCAAAGACCGTAGGATCATGTCACATCAAAGTCTTAGCAGCATGATCTTTTGAGCCTAGTATAAAAAAAGAAAAAGAGAAATGAAGATCCTGCTGGCTGCCAGCCTTGAGAGAGGAAACAACGTTTGATCTCCGCTATTCAAAGGCCTGTTCCTGGAAGACGCTGCCACAAGTGACACAAAGCAGAACAGCTATGTACAGTGCCTCATTACAAAGTTGAATTTTAGTCTCTGCTCATGCTAAACTTGCTAGGGACGCCTCTAATTGGAAAACATCTGAGGAGTCTTTTTTAAGTCTTGCATTTAGCTTGTTGGCACTGTGGATTCTGCTTGCTTGATGTGCAAGTTCATAGAGTGTCGGAGAAAATTAATGCAATTATAAATAAATTATTGGCCCACCGCTCTGTAAAGTTCAATGTGATCCTATTTAGAATTATGAGCTTCCAATTTTTCCCGGTGGATCCAGTGGCTGTTGATAAAGTTTCTTTCTTATACAGTCAAAATAATATACAACCTCTATTTGCATTTCTTTCATGTTACTAATGTTATGAAAGGATAAAGGAGCTTGAGCTATAAATGACTGGGTTGAGGGGATGTCTAGTCTTCTCATACATTTTTTGCCCTCTTTTCAACTCTTAAATTTATGAAATAAAAATTTACAGTTAAAATGTTAAATGGGCAACACAGTGACACAGCGGGAGAGTTGCTGCCTCAAGGGCCTGTCCCACTTTCCCGAGTTATTCACGAATTCTCCTGAGTTATTCACAAACTCTCCCGAGTTTTCAAACTCGCAGAATGGACATTTTTCATCAGGCTGGAAAAAACGTCCCGACTTAACTGATGCCCCGAGTACCTACGGCTGGCATAACGAGCCGCTACGATATACCCACGGACTCCTATGGACTCGTTACGAACATTCTGCGAGTTTGAAAACTCGGGAGAATTCGGGAATAACTCAGGAGAATTCGGGAATAACTTGGGAAAGTGGGACAGGCCCTTGACAGTGCCAGTGACCCAGGTTCGATCCTGACTACAGGTGCTGTGTGTATGGAGTTTGTACCTTCTCCCTGTGACCGCATAGGTTTTCTGCGGGTTCTTCAGTTTGCTCCCATGTTCCAAAGATGTGCAGGTTTGTTGGTTAATTGGCTTCTGTAAATGATCTATAGCATGTAGGATAGAACTGGTGTATGGGGATTGCTGTTCAGCGTGGATTTGGTGAGTGGAAGGGCCTGTTTCCAAGCTGTATTTCTAAACTAAACTAAATGCCATTGTGCCATTTAAAAGCACAATGTTCAATTGAATACAGTACACATCTAATAAACTATCAAACTGCTCATATATCAAAAACAATTAAAAAAAAAATAAGGCAATCAATATGGACAATTACAGTATTTAATATGCAATCTTTTCATAGAGCTAAAAAGGACTTACAAACTTGGCAAAATGAATAAAAATTAAAAATACGCAAAAATATGAAGTCAATAAAATTAGTTCTTGACACTGTGGTTTTTAGTTCCACCCAGTGGAAATGTTACATGTGTAGACTAAATTAAAAACTGGCAAGCTCGAGTTTTACTACACTAACATTAACATTGCCTCCCAGATAAAGTTGATACAGTTCTGAAGAAAGTCTTGGCTAACAGCTCATCAAAGCCTCTTCAAGGTCTAATCTTGCACTATTACCAAAATGCACTAAATTTTTTATTTTGTTACTTAGTTTAGTTTATTGTCACAGGTACCAAGGTACAGTGAAAAGCCTTTTTATTCGCGTGCTATCCAGACAGCAGAAAGACTACAATCAAATCAACCACAGTGTATAGATACAGAATAAAGGGAATAATGTTTAATGCAGGATAAAGTCTAGTTATGTCCAATTAAAGAGAGTCCAAGATAGTTCGATGAAGTAGATGGTAGGTAAGGACCGCTCTCTAGTTGGCGACATGATGCTTCAGTTGCCTGATATTCATCATGGGATTTGCATTTTATCAGGTGAAGATGTCAACCAAGAAGATTTAAATACTGGCTTTTCTGTGCATGACGTTCAGCTTAAAACATGCTGGCTGGATATTTTTTGCTATTTTTCCCCTCTCTTTCCTCAAAGAACGATATGCACTGATGTTACAACCATTGCCATGGGTATCAAGCATCAAGACGTAGCATGCAAATAAAAAAGCTGGAAGGACCAAAAGGAAACGGGATGACTCACCATCTACCATTAGCAAACAACAAAGTGCGGGAGGAACTCAACCGTCAGGCAGCATCTTTGCCTGACAGTCAGGCAGCACAGTTGTAAAATGTCATTCATATAACCATATAACAATTACAGCACGGAAACAGGCCCTTCCAGTCCGTGCCGACCATTTGTTTTCCCCTAGTCCCATCTACCTGCACTCATATAACCATATTCTAAAATAAAGAAAATGTACAGCGATGAAATGGATCCTTGCGACCATCTTGTTCATGCTGACCATGATGTCTACCTGCATTAATCCTATTTTCCTGCATTAGGACAGGAATATCTGATAATAGTAGTAGTAGGCCCCTCTCGGTCATGACTGACCATGGGTGATGCATCCTGGTCGGATGCAAGCCTGGGCGATGTCATATGGAGGACAGGCTGTTGCCCATGCATCACGTCCCCCCTCGCCACGTCGCTGATCGATCCAAAGGAACAGCAGGAGCGCAGGAGCTGCCAGAGCGAGGTTGTATACAACGACGAACTGCCTTAGGGGCTCCGACACCAGATTTTCTTGAGGTTTACTCCTGGAGCCTTTTCCATGACTGGATATGGCCACAAGGCAGTGGAGGTTTTAAATCAGAGTGTTCCCTGTCCTAGATGGACTGCCTTCCCAGGCTGACGAGCCCCATCTGCCGATAAAAATAATGCTATTAATTTAGAGAAGTGCAGAGGAGATTCACCAGGATGTGCCCTGTATTGAAGCATTACAGTTATAAGCATAAATGGATAGTTTTGGTTTGTTTTCACTGAAGCAGAAGAGGCTGACCTAATGAGGGAAAACAAAATTCACACCACAAATTGTTCAATTGTTTCATATTTTAGCATTTCCATTTCCCAGCGTGAGGTGTATATGGTCGATGGAAGGGAGGTTTGTTTGATGGACTGAGCTGCGTCCACAATTCTCTGCAATTTCTTACGGCCTTGGATGGAGCTGTTCCCAAACCATGCTCTGATGCCAACCTTACAACCCGTCCAATGAATCTTTGCTGCACTCCTTCTGTGGCAAATAAATCTCTTCCTTGGCAGGAAGGCCAAAACAGTATAGTTTACTCCAAGTGTCATCTCACAAAGTCCGAACATTAGCAAGCTCAACATTTAAAATGGAGTCTATTTAGATTATACATAGTAACAAAATGTCAAAAACACAAGAGCATATTTCTAGTGCATTCCTGGTGATAAAGTAAACCTCCCTTTCGAAAATTAACAGGGAGAGTCAAGGTCATTTCTGAGAATTCTCAGCTTCATCGGAGAAAGGATAACAGTACTTGGAAGAAAAAGTAAAATCAGTGAAGGACTTTAACTCTCTTCTGTAAAACCTCCAACATTTCATTTAATTTAAGCTTTATGGTGACCCTCAGACTACCCTTGATTGGACTTTGCTTGCTTTACCTTGCACTAAATGTTAAGGGCCTGTCCCACTTGGGCGTCATTTGCGCATCACGCAGGTGGCGCGCGAGGATTTTGAGAATCCCAAAATCCTGGGGCGCCACGCACTACCGCACGTCACTGGATACGCCACCACGCCTCACCACGCGCAATGCGCGCATCATGCACGTGTCATGCACGCCATGCACGCGTCACGACGCGCCAATCAATTTTTAGGATGTTGCATAAAAATACGTGCAAATTAAGCCCAAGTGGGACAGGCCCTTTATTCCCTTATCATGTATCTATACATTGTAAATGGCTCGATTGTAATCATGTATTGTCTTACTACTGGCTGGATAGCACGCGACAAAAGGGTTTCCACTGAACCTCGGTACACGTGACTGATAGATATGAGAAGCAATGCGAGTAAAAAGCAAATTGCTGGAGGAACTCAGCGATGCTGCATCTATGGAAGGAAACGGACAGATAACATTTTGAGTCAGGACCCTTCAACAGACATGCAGCATCTCTGGAGAGAAGGAAGGTTCTCGGCCCGAAACGTCATCCATTCCTTCTCTTCAGAGATGCTGCCTGTCCTGCTGAGTTACTCCAGCATTTTGTGTCTATCTTTAGTTTAAACCAGCATCTGCAGTTCCTTCCTACACACTTCATCAGACAGATCGGACAAGAGGAAGAATAGCTGGTAAGGAAAGGAGTGGGTCAGGAGCTAGCAAATGTTAGGTGGATTCAGATGAGGAGGGGCTAATTGGCAGAAGAGTCAAGGGTGGAGATAGTAATCAAGGCTAGAGGTGATGAGTGGAGAGACAAAAGGGAATCTGACAAGGAAGGGAGGTTGGAAGTGAATTGGACAACCAGAGGGAAGGGAATAGACAATAGCCAATAGACAATAGGTGCAGGAGTAGGCCCTTCAGCCCTTCGAGCCAGCACCGTCATTCACTGTGATCATGGCTAATCATCCACATTCAGTACCAAGTTCCTGATTTCTCCCCATATCCCTTGACTCCGCTATCTTTAAGAGCTCTATCCATCTCTCTTTTGGAGGCATCCAGAGAATCGACCTCCACTGCCTTCCGAGGCAGAGAATTCCACAGATTCACAACTCTCTGGGTGAAAAAGTTTTTCCTCATCTCCGTTCTCCCTTAATGTTAAACTGTGGCCCCTGGTTCTGCACTACGCCAACATCGGGAACATGTTTCCTGCCTCTAGTGTGTACAATCCCTTAATAATCTTATATGTTTCAATAATATTGCCTCTCATCCTTTTAAATTCCAGTGTCTTCAAGCCCAGTTGCTCCATTCTGGTCGGTGGGGGCGCTGCAAGCCGGCGCCCTGTCAGCAGCGTGTCCGGTTTTTTCCTACTTTTTTTATTTTTTTAGTATGTTTTAAAGTATATTTTTAATGTTTCTTTGTGTGTTTTGTGTGGGGGCAGTGAGGGGGAAACCGTTTTGGATCATGGACCGCCTTTCCATGGAGAGGCGACTTTTTCTAGGCCTAACAGCGAGGATTGGGCGGCCTTCCCCGGAGACGTGCCCGGGGCTTCAGCGGCGGGCGCAGCGCGGACTCTCGGCGTGGAGCGGGCGATCCCTTACCGGGGCTCGCTGCAGGGGAGCGCTCCATTTCGCTGTCCCGCGGCAGCTGGCAGCCTGAAGTCGCGGTCTGCAGAGCTCCAGCTGGCGCGGCGTCCGCAGCCTGGGAATCCCTCGTGGGGGACCCGGGGGAAGAAGAAGCCACCACGCCGGCGGGAACTTTAAACCTTCGATGGCCGGCCTGTAGCCTACACCGACCCTAAAGCCGTGGTCTCCAGTGGGGAAGAGCCGACTCTGGACTTACCGGGACTTTTACCTGTCTGTACATCTGGACGCCGGCTGCGCAGGGTTGAGGTCCCGACCACGCGGGAAAATGGAGGAGGACAGGCCAAATATTGTGCCTTCCACCACAGTGATGAATGCCTGTGCTGGATGTTTGTGTTAAATTTTTATTTTTATCGTGTATTGTGTGTTCTTTATCATTGTACTGCTGCTGGCAAATTCATTTCACTTGCACTTTATGTGTAATGTGAGAAATAAAACCGTATTGTATTGTATTGTGTATTCTTTTAACATATGACAGTCCAGCCATCCCGGGAATTAACCTAGTGAACCTACGCTGCACTCCATCAATAGCAAGAATGTCCTTCCTCAAATTTGGAGACCAAAACTGCACACAATACTCCAGGTGTGGTCTCACCATGGCCCTGTACAACTGCAGAAGGGCCTCTTTGCTCCTATAATCAACTCCTCTTGTTATGAAGGCCAACATGCCATTAGCTTTCTCCACTGCCTGCTGTACCTGCATGCTTACTTTTAGTGACTGATCTACAATGACACCCAGATCTCGTTGTACTTCCCCTTTTCCTAACTTGACACCATTCAGGTAATAATCTGCCTTCTTGTTCTTGCCACCAAAGTGAAAAAAAATGGGGAGAGTAGGAAGGGGAGGGAGATCAGTTGGTGGAGTGGTATGAACATTGACTTCTCTAATTTCAGATAGTCCTTGCTTTCTCCCTCCTTCTGCTCCCCTTCCCAGCTCTCCCGCAAGCCTACTGTCTCCGCCTCTTCATTTCTTTTTGCTTTAATGTGCTAATGAGAACACTGTTTTCCCATAATGTGAGCAAAGAGCACATGGTGGGCAGCACGGTGGCGCAGCGGTAGAGTTGCTGCCAGTGAATGCAGCGCCGGAAACCCGGGTTTGATCCCGACTAAGGGTGCTTTCTGTACGGAGTTTGTACTTTCTCCCAGTGACCTGCGCGGGTTTTCCCTGAGATCTTCGGTTTCCTCCCACAATCCAAAGACGTACAGGTATGTGGGTTAATTGGCTTGGTAAATGTAAAAATATATTGTCCCTGGTGTGTATAGGATAGTGTTAATGTGCGGGGATCGCTGATCGGCGCGGACCCGGTGGGCCGAAAGGGCCCGTTTCCACACTGTATCTCTAAACTAAACTAAACTAAACATAGGTAAAACGCAACACTACAGTGCATTCAGAAAGTAATCCGACCCCTACATTTTTTCGACATTTTGTTATGTTACAGCCTTATTCTAAAATTGATTAAATTCATTTTTTGTATCATCAATCTACACACAATACCCCATAATAAAAAAGCGAAAACGGGTATTTATAAATGTTTACAAAGTAATTGAAAAGAAATAACTGAAATATCACATAAGTATTCAGACCCTTTACTCAGTACTCTGTTGAGGCACCTTTGGCAGCGATTACAGCCTCAAGTCTTCTTGAGTATGACTCTACAAGCTTGGCACACCTGTATTTGGGTAATTTCTCCCATTCTTCTCTGCAGATCCTCTCAAGCTCTGTCAGGTTGGATGGGGAGCGTCGATGCACAGCTATTTTCAGGTTCCACCAGAGATATTCGATCGGGTTCAAGTCCAGGATCTGACTGGGTCACTCAAGGACATTCACAGACCTCTCACAAAGCCACTCCTGCATTGTCTTGGCTGTGTGTTTAGGATCGTTGTTCTGTTGGAAGGTGAACCTCCGTCCCAGCCTGAGGTTCAGAACACTCTGGAACAGGTTTTCATCAAGGATCTCTCTGTACTTTACTCCGTTCATCTTTCCCTCGATCCTGACTAGTCTCCCAGTTCCAGCCACTGAAGAAACATCCCACAGCATGATGCTGCCACCACCATGCTTCACCATAGGTATTGTATTGGCCTGGTGATGAGCAGTGCATGGTTTCCTCCAGAAGTGACGCTTCCATTCAGGCCAAAGAACTCAATCTTGGTTTCATCAGACCGGAGAATTTTGTTTCTCATGCCTTTTGGTAAACTCCAAGCAGGCTGTCATGTGCCTTTTACTGAGGAGTGGCTTCTGTCTGGCCACTCTACCATAAAGGCCTGAGTGGTGGATTGCTGCAGATATAGTTGTCCTTCTGGAAGGTTCACCCATCTCCACAGAGGAACTCTGGAGCTCTGTCAAAGTGACCATCGGGTTCGTGGTCACCTCCCTGACCAAGGTCCTTCTACCCCGATTACTCAGTTTGGCCGGGCGGCCAGCTTAATGAAGAGTCCTGGTGGTTCCAAAGTTCTTCTATTTAAGAATGACGGCGGCCACTGTGTTCTTCGGGACCTGCATTGCTGCAGAAATTGTTTTATACCCTTCCCCAGATCTGTGCCTCGACACAATCCTGTCTCGGAGGTCTACGGACAATTCCTTCGTCTTCATGGCTTGGTTTTTGCTCTGACATGCACTGTCAACTGTGGGACCTAATATAGACAGGTGTGTGCCTTTCCAAATCATGTCCAATCAATTTAATTTACCACTGGTGGACTCCAATCAAGTTGTAGAAACATCTCAAGAATAATCAATGGAAACACAATGCACCTCAGCTCAATTTTGAGTGCCGTAGCAAAGGGTCTGAATACTTATGTAAATGTGATATTTCAGTTATTTATATATATATAACAACCATATAACAATTACAGCATGGAAACAGGCCCTCTCGGTCCTTCCAGTCCGTGCCGATCATTTGTTTTCCCCTAGTCCCATCTACCTGCACTCAGACCATACCCCTCCATTCCCTTCCTGTCCATATACCTATCCACTTTACTTTTAAATGTTAAAATCTATTTTTAATTACTTTGCAAACATTTCTAAACGCCTGTTTTTGCTTCTTCATTCTGGGGTATTGTGTCTAGATTGATGATTAAAAAAAAGTAAATTAATCCATTTTAAAATAAGGCCGTAACGTAACAAAATGTGGAAAAAGTGAAGGGATCTGAATACTTTCTGAATGCACTGTATATCAGCCACACTGATACTTGTCTCAGATGCTGGAACCCATCCTGTCATCTCACTTATGTTAATGCTGGGCGAGAGTGACAGAAGATCCTGCATTTTATTTTCCTGTGAAAGAAACGTGGCTCTAGTGATTTGTTTTTTTTTTGGTGGATGGTTTTGAAAGATCTGAAGTATGTCAAGAAGTATTTGGCTCCCACATCCAATTGACACTTTCAAAGTCATCACTGTATGATACTAAGAACAAAGGAGGACTCAGCGTGGGTGGACCGCCATGAGGGAGGGGGAGGGGGAGGGAGAACAAAGGAGGACCTGACGTGGGATACTTTGTAAATTTGTCGTGGCCCTTCATGTGGTGACTCTTTGCATACGTTGGGGATGCAAAACAAAGGATTTCACTGCAAATTGTCACATGTGACAATAAAGTATTGATTGATTCATTCATTCATTCATTCAATTATTGGAGCGAGGTGCTTCTGAGTAATAGATCTCAGTAGAGTAATAGATGAGTTTAGATCTGAAAGATGGAGACACATGAGATGCAGACGCTGGAATCTAGAGCAAAAAAAACCCACGAGAGCAACTCAGTGGGTCAGGCAGCATCTGTGGAGGGAAATGTTTTTGTTTAAAAAAAAAAAAAAATTTTTAGAAGCAATTGTACAAGGATAAAACATTCAGAATCTAAAATTATACAATTATTGTACAGCTTCAATTTTTAACCTTTTAACCTGAAAATGAGGGAAAAGAAAAGAGAAAGAACAAGAGAGGGAAAAAGTGAGAAGTGAAAAGATAGTTCGAAAAAGCAGATAGAAAAGACCCCTAGACTACCAAAGTAGTGTGGGGCAAAAGGTGAATAAAGATATAAGAGAGGAAAAAAAGAAAAAAGGAAAGTGGAGATATACCTGCCCCTCGTCCCGTCCCCCCCGCCCACCTCACCCAACCCAGAATCGGATTTAAATTTAGATTTGTGTTGCGCCATAATATCCTTGTAAGAATTCGGTGTCCATGTCTTGAGAAATGATCTGTTTTTTCTACCAAGACAAGCCTAATATTGTCCAAATGTATAAGGGAAATGTATAGCCAACATTTTATGGTGCGAACCTTCTTTGAAAGAACCTTCGCTGAACCTGCAATGAAAGAGTGGAGAGGAAATAGTCGGTATAAAGAGCTGAGGCTTGTGGGACAAGAGGTGGTGAGCGACGGGTGGATCCAGGTGATGATGGGGTTCATAAGTTGTAGAAGCAGAATTAGGCCGTTCGGCCCATCAAGTCTACTCTGCCATTCAATCATGGCTGATCTATCTCTCCCTCTCAACCCCATTCTCCTCATAACACTTGACACCCATACTAATCAATAATATATTTATCTCTCCCTTAAAAATATCCATAGACTTGGCCTCCACAGCCTTCTGTGGCAATGAATTCCACAGATTCACCACCAACAGAAATTCCTCCTCATCTCCTTTCTAAAGGCACATCCTTTTATTCTGAGGCTGTGCCCTCTTGTCCGAGACTCTTCCACTAGTGGAAACATCCTCTTCCTGTCCACTCTGTCCAGGCCTTTCACTATTCTCTGGCACACCCAGAGATCCCAATGCACACGTACTCACCAAGGGGTGGCTTGATGGATGGAGTCAGCTGGGGAAGCGAGGGGTGGAGATAGTGACAGAGGCTTGGGCGCGATTGGTGCAGGTAACCAGGGACTGCAGATGATGGAGTCTGATGGGAAAGGAAGCTGGGGTATTAGGGAGGTGGGGTGGGCAGATGGGAACAGTGGGGGAAGGGAATCTGAGGGGTGGAGAGTGCGGATGATGCGTGATGGGTGATGGGTGATACTGGCTGGGAAATGAAGTACGTGAAGGGGGGGGGGGGGGGGGGGGGGAGTGTTGAAGGGAAGGAAGGGTGTGGTGTGGGTGGGAGGATCGGGTGCATTAGAGGGAGGGAGAGGTGGACTGAGCAGGTGAAATTAGGATGTTCATGCGACATTGTAGACTATCCAGCTGGAATATGAGAGTACGTCATCCACAGAGCTCCAGAGATGATTCACTGCACAACTACCAAGGTACATCTGTTTTGCACACGACCCAGAGTGTGGAGTGGGCAGCCCCCCCCCCCCATCACCGGGTCCCCTTCATCCCAGTGCCCCATCCCCCACTCCCCCAGCCACGTCCCTTCATTCTCAGCGGCCGTCCGAGAGGACAAACCACAAAATATTTGCTACATTTCACTGCAATGTCCTTAGTTCTGAATATTATTTCCTCTGATTCAGTTCGTAAAAGACTTGCGTCCTCGTTAGGACTAAGTCAGGGGGTTACGGGGAGGAGGCAGGAGAATCAGGTTTGGGGGGGGCGAGAGATAGGTCAGCCATGATTGAATGGTGGAGTAAACTTGATGGGCCAAATGGCCTAATTCCGCTCCTATCACTTATGACCTTATGAGAGCACCTTCCCAGATTGACTGCAATGTTTCGAGATACCAGCAAATCAATATTACAGAGGAGCTGGAGAAGTTGAATGCTGTCCTGGCCAGCGATGCCGGGACCCTGAAAAACTGAAAGCCCAGATGCTATTAACTGGAAAAAGAAACTTAAACCAACTTTTTCGATTTTACACCATCCGTTGAAGCTTTTCGTGTCTATTTTTGTTTCTTGTTGGATTACACTCCTTTTCTCCTTTCCCTTATCAGTGTATTGGTCCTTGGCTGAATTGTCAAATGTTTCCTTTCCTCTGGCTTGCTGTTCTCTTGGCAATGTTAAAAGTCTTTTCGTTTGATCTACCTCTGTTTTTAAATTCACTTATTCGCCATGATTGGAGCACATTTTTTGCTGTTTATTTTTTGCCTTAAAGGGAAATACATTTTTTGTAAACTATATAATAAGCTGTCAAGGATTACTCATAACTTGTGTGCTGTCATATAGTTTCCCAAAAATATAGAACATAGAACAATACAGCACAGGAACTGGAGGGTCTCGACCCGAAATATCACCCATTCCTTCTCTCCAGAGATGCTGCCTGTTCCGCTGAGTTACTCCAGCATTTTGTGTCTATCTTCGGTTTAAACCAGCATCTGCAGCTCCTTCCTACACAGGAACAGGCCCTTTGGATCAAAATGTTTGTGCTGAACATGATGCCAGGTTAAACTAATCTCATCTGCCTGCACATGAACCCTATCCCTCTATTCCATATATAACCATATAACCATATAACAATTACAGCACGGAAACAGGCCCTCTCGGCCCTTCCAGTCCGTGCCGACCATTTGTTTTCCCCTAGTCCCATCTACCTGCACTCAGACCATACCCCTCCATTCCCTTCACGCCCATATACCTGCACATCTATGTGCCTATCTAAAAGCCTCAAACACCACAATCGTAGTTGCCTCCACCACCACCCCAGGCAACGCATTTCAGGCCCCCATCACCCTCTGTGTAAAATACCTGCCCCGCACATGTCATTAAACTTTCCCCCTCTCACTTCATAGCTATGCCCGGTAGTGTTCGACATTTCCACCCTTGGAAAAAGGTTCTGACTATCTACCCTGTCTATGCCTTTTCATTGCCTTTTCATTGGGGCTCGTCAGCCTGGGAAGGCAGTCCATCTAGGAGAGGGAAAACTCTGATTTAAAACCTCCACTGCCTTGTGGCCATATCCAGTCATGGAAAAGGCTCCTGGAGTAAACCTCAAGAAAATCCAGAGTCGGAGCCCCTAAGGCAGTTTGTTGTTGTCTGCAACCTCGCTCTGGCAGCTCCTGCGACGGCGCTGGTGCCAAACTGTAACGGCCCTGCTGTTCCTTTGGATCGATCAGTGGAGAGGGGGGGACGTGCTGCATGGGCAACAGCCTGTCCTCCATATGACATCGCCCAGGCTTGCACCCGACCACACATCACCTGAACTAGGATGCAGCACCCATGGTCAGTCATGACCGAGAGGGGCCTACTACATTTCCAATTCACACCACATAGCTTCATCAACCACAAAGTGTTGATCAAACTCAGCAAGTCAAGCAGCATTTGCAGATGTTTGATTGGTAGACGGGTGGAGTAGGCGATCAAAGGAAAAGGAAACAAGAAGGTGCCCGATAAGGAGAGAAGAAGAGGGGAGAGTGTAGTCGGGACGAGATGTAGGTGGAAGGGGATGGGGGGGGGGGGGGGGGGTGAGGGGAAAGAGGGGGGGAGTAAAAGGGAAATAGGCAAATTGGGGATGGGAGATGAACATACAGAGGAGGGGAATGGAGCAGAGTGGTGTGAGGTGGGAGATGGTGAGATAAAAACCCTCACCAGGTGGGGGGCATGAGAAAGAGAAGGGGGATGGAGGGGTATTACTTGAAATTGGATACAGAGGAGGGGGAAAAGCAGGGTGTCTACAGGGTCGGAGGTGGTGGGAGAAATGTGTCTTCTTTTCACTTACTCCAACATCTGCCAAAAAATAAACACACCTTCACCTGTATCCACCTATCACTTGTCAAACCTGGCCGCACCACTCATCTCTCGTTTCAAGCTTTCTCTCCCCTACAGGAATAGTCTGAAGAAGGGTCACAACCCGAAACTTCATCTGAACATTCCCTTCTCAGATAGTATTTGACCTGCCGAGTCCCTTCCAGCACGTTGCGTTTTTCCTCAAGATTCCGGTATCTGCAATCTGGATGTCCCCATTGTTTAATGTTTCATTTTCCTTGAACGTAAGGCCCTCTTCTCAGATTTGAGTGAAATCAATTATTGAATAAATTCTATCATATTATGATCACACTTCCCTCAAGGCAAGATTTTAATTAACTTTTTTCTCATAGATGTAAAAGAGCCTGGTCTCTAATTGATGGGAGGCTGTATGATTATGGAAATGGATACTGAGCTACCACGGCAGCACAGAGGTAGAGTTGCTGCCTTAGATCTGGGTTTGATCCTGACTACAGCTGCTGTCTGTACGGACTTTGTACGTTCTCCCTGTGACAGCATGGGTTTCCTCTGGGTGCTCTGGTTTCCTCCCACAATCCAAAAATGTACGGGTTTGATGATTCATTTTCTTTGGTAAAATGGTAAATCGTGTGCGGGGTGATCGCTGGTCGGCCCAGACCCGGTAGGCCGAAGGACCCGTTTCCACATTGCATCCCTAAATGAAACTAAACTGAACCAAACTAAACGTTACAGGGTTAAGTCAACTTAGGACTACATAGAAACTTGGAATTAGATGGGATACATCCCATTCGCAAGGTCTACGTGGGAAGGAATGATTAGAGTTAGACACAAAATGCTGGAGTAACTCAGGCAGCATCTCCGGATAGAAGGAATGGGTGACGTTTCAGGTCGAGACGCTTCTTCAGCCCAATTATGGCGATTGGCCTCAGGTTCTGTTGCAACTAAATGTTGTCAATAATTGGATACACCCGTCTCCTGTGTGCTCATCATAGCATTGTGGATTGAGTAACAGGTAATAGAAACTGCAATGGAAGGGCAGGAGGTTTTCATTCAAATGCACTAACAAGCAGATGCACCCTGTCGGCTCACAAGATTCCATCGTTAGCAACCATCATAATAAATGTTCTGTAACGTAGCTCAGGGTCATGCAAAATATGGAGAGAGCTCAGATGACGGGAAGCCAAGGGACCACTTCAGTCCTGTGCCAAAAATATTGCGAATGCTGTCCAAGGATAAGGGTGGCGACATCTCCATGGCAGCTTAACTAAACCTGAAGGAACAATGGTCAGAAGAATGATTTTGAAGATAAACTAATCCTCTCCTTAGTGATCAAGTGATAATGAAATGAAATAATTTGCATTTGTATCGTATTTTTTATGGATTCAAGATGTCTCAACCAACCGTTGCCGAAACCAGACATCATAGGTCTTAAACACAAAATGCTGGAGTAACTCAGCGGAACAGGCAACATCTCTGGAGAGAAGGAATAGGTGACATTTCTGGTCGAGAGGTCTTGAGTTACTGCAGTATTTTGTGTCTATCTTCGGTTTACACCAGCATCTGCAGCTCCTTCTTACGCATCATAGGTCTTAACTGCCGCAGTGCCTGTATATTTGTGTAATTTTGTGGATGTAGAATCGCGAGCTCAGATCTGCGCATCACATGATGGTTTATTCCAAGGGGCTCCTCAGACTATTCCTAGCAGACCCTACAGACAACTATTCATGACCCAGAGAGCAGTCAGTCGCATGACTCTGTATTTAACAAGCCACAATCACCTTTCAGCAGCTGATGTTAAATAGACCACAACTGCGGAAAAGTTTAAAGACTTACAGAAATCTTTCCAAATCAAAACACCCCAGGATTATTATTACAAGATCAAATGGCCTACCTGACTGGTTTTCATGCTGTGAGAAGTAAACCCAATTGGAGGGGGTTTGGTGAGAGCACCATTTGAAGTGAACAATTATTCATTGTTTGTAATTAACACAGAGACTGGGAGAAAGGGGGCTGCTGGAAAATAATAAATCTCTTGATAATAGGGCTGAGAAAGAAAAATAAGCCTTCCTAGGCATGGAGCTCAGGGCACAGCTTTATTGAAAAAAAAAGATTTTCTGCAAATACTCTTTTTGCATGATCAATAATTGAGGAGTCCACACATGTTTAATGTATTTTCATGAATCGTCTTGGAAAGTAGGAGGACCCCATTTGGTTGACTGAGTCTATGTCGCTTTCAGAGTAATCTCATTCCCACAAGTATGCTCTCACATTTCACCCACCCACACCAGGGGCACTTTACTCTGGCCAGTAAACAAAACTACAATACACATAGGTGATAAATGATAGACCAAAAAAAAAAAATTAAACCCGGATACTAATGCAATAAAACCCCCAAGGTTTAGAGGTACAGCGTGGAAACAAGCCCTTCAGCCAACCAAGTTCATGCTGACTATCAACGACTGGACGACTTCCATATTATCCCATTTCCACACCCTGCACATTAGGGTCAATTAACGGAACTACAAACCTGCACATCCTTGGAATGTGGGAGGAAACTGGAGCACCTGGAGAAAACCCATGTGGCCACAGTGAGAACATACAAACTCCGTGCAGGCAGCAACTGTAGTCAGGATCAAACTCGGGTCTCTGGCGCTGTTAGGCAGCAGCTCTTCCACTGCGCCACTTGTGAAGTCCTTAGTGCATCCAAATGTCCTTATTGCAACCATGTGTTGAGTTTTTTTTCAGTCTTCTTTTTTTCCTCCAGATTCCTGCAGCTGAAAATTCTGTTGCCTTCATACTGAAATCGCTTACGGCGTCTGTATGGCTCAGTGGCATCTAACTCCACTTAAACTGGGTGCCACATTTTATACATTATTACCAGTAAGTAGTGTAACTGTCTCACAGCTTTAGAAACATAGAAAACAGGTGCAGGAGTAGGCCATTTGGCCCTTCGAGCCAGCACCGCCATTCAATATGATCATGGCTGATCATCCAAAATCGATCAGGCTTTTTCCCCCATATCCCTTGATTCCCTTAACCCTGAGAGCTTTGGCAATCCTGGTTCCATCAGCTATGTAGAGTCTGCATGCCCTGTGGTTCTGGTTTCTCCTGTGGTTCTGGTTTCCTCTCACATTGCAACGACGTGCAGGTTTGTAGGTTCCTGTTAATTGACCCTAGTGTGTAGGTGTGGAAATGGGATCATGTCGAAGTAGTCCATTGGTTTATAGTCAGCATGCACGGTTGGCTGAAGGGCTTGTTTCCATGCTGTATCTCTAAACTCTAAACTTCGGGGGGTTTATTGCATTAGTATCGGGGTTTTACATTTTTTTTTTGTCTATCATTTATGTGTATTGTGTTTGCAGGCTGCTGCAGGTAAGAATGCCATTGTTCCATTGCTGATACATGTGACATTTGAACACACATGACTCTTGAGGTCAAGCAGCTTCTGTGGAAGCTTCAGTTCTAGACCCTGCAACAGGATTGAGAGGAAACAGAGAGGCTGGGAGGAAGGAGAGGGGTGGAATGGAGACTGGTAGGTGACACCAGATGGCAAAAGGGAGAACGTGCAGGATGGAACCAGGTGGAGGATGTTGATGGGACAGAGGCGGGTGGGTGATATGGTCATAAGGAATAGGAGTAGAATTGGGCCATTCAGCTCATCGAGTCTACTCCACCATTCAATCATGGCTAATCTATCTTTCCCTCCTAACCCCATTCTCCTGCCTTCTCACCATACCCTCTGACACCTGTAGGTGTGATAGTGGAGCCAACTCAGGGGAGAGGATGAGAGGGATGAACAAAAGTAGAACTAGGTGGACAGGTGAATACGTGTAGGAAGAGGGCACTGCGGGTACGGGTTATCTGGTTGGTAAATTCAATATTTATATCACTTCTTCTTCTTGCAAATGGCCTAGTGTATGTCCTAAAGTTGTAGGACAACTTGTTCTATTTGATCTTATTTGATTGTGCACGCCGGGTTGATTGCATTCGTTGAAACAGGGTGGACCACGTGAAGGTTGCAATCTTCCACCCCATTTATATCACTGGGTTGTAAACCACCTAAGCAGAATATGAGATATTTGTCTTCCAATTTGTGCTTGACCTCTCCATTGCAATGGAGAAGGCAGAGGACATACTGGTTGATGTGGGAGTGGGAGGGAGAGTTAAAAGGTCACGCAACCAGAAGTTTGAGATGGCCATTATGGACAGAGGATAGGTGGTCTGCAAAACAGTACGCTTTGGTTCATGAATACTGAGGAAAAAAGATTCATGATCATTCTCAACTATGTTAGTGAAGGTCACTGAAATGCTTCAGTACTAAAGTGTTCAGGTCAGTTGTCAAGTGTGAACATATGGAGTGGAGATCAGCGAAATCATTTGTTATCAGTTTGTCAGCCAGTGCTGTCCTCGGGGAAGAGAGATAATTCCAGGTTCGACACAGGATCAAAGCAGAGCTGCAGTCTGCTCTCAAGCACAGGAATTTTGTTCTGATGCGCAAAATGATGGATTTCAAACTGACCAAAAATAAAGCCACAAAAGAGCTCATCTTATGATCTTTGAAAACTGGGGAATCTGCTATTTTATGTTTGCTGATATATTCTCTCTTCATGTAGTATACAGTAAAAACAGTGGCAACTTGAATTTACAGAGTGCCTTTAATGTCGCGGAATGCTTCAATAGGGTTACCAAAGACACCTTGATGTTTAACCATGTACGTGGAGATTTGTCCCAATGTTTGATCAAAGGGGAAGGTTTTATAGAGTATATCCAAAGAATAAAAGGAGGGGGAGAGAGGCAGAGATATTTAGAGAGGGAATTTCAAAGCTCAGAGCCTCTTAAGATGAGGAATAGTCTTTAGTGGTGTAACAAATAGATTTGGCAGTGATCATGAGGCCACAGTCCAAGTGGTACCGGAATCTCTGGAGGTTTGTAGGCATTGAGGAGATTAGAAAGATAGGGCGGGGTCAAATCATAAATGCACTTTTTTTTTTCGTTGCTATTTCTGTCCTTTGTTCTTGCACATGTTAAGTCTATTTTGCAGACTATTAATAAAAGCAGTTAACTGTGCCAGATAAGGAGTTGGTCGCAATAATAAACAATGCACTGTGGCATTAAGTTAGTTACAATTCACTTAAAAGCAGCAAAACCAATTTAAACCCAGCGTGAATTGAAGAGTCACTGCAATCTTTTGCACGAGTTTATAAAACAGTTCATTAGAATCAGTCTACCATAACACCCAACAAAACTGATTACGCCCTTCCCTTGGGTGAATTAATCATCAGCAGCTAATTGCAATTGGACCTTTTTGTTGATTAAACCAGTTCTTTTGGTCACAAAGTTATTAAAAGGAATATTTAAAATGCTTTCAAATAGGTTTTTATATTTTCTAATCAATTTCCTATTATAAACTGATTTAGCTAGGGAATGGTTCTGTACACATCTTAAGAGTCAATTTTAGTCATTTGAAATGTAGTTACATGTGATTCAAAACACTTATTTTTTTGTGTTATCATTTATTACCTATGTGTATTGTGTTTCAGCTAGATTAATTAAAATGCATCATTACTGCCCTTTAAGCAATTGTTTACATTCAAGTTTAAAGTGCAAAACACTATTGCTTTAGTTCGTTGGATATTTTGAATCTTCATAAACAAGTTTGAGTAGTGATTCAGAAAGAAATAATTTTCAAAATGATCTCTTTGGGTTTGTTTCACAAAATGCACCAAAAAGGGAAGCTCTATCCGAAGGGGTGGCTGTCACTTATTTACAGCCCTGCTATTTTTTCTACCAAATCTACAAAATAAAGGTTTGTACGGGTGTCAGGGGTTATGGGGTGAAAACAGGAGAATGGGGCTTGGATGGAGATAGATTAGCCATGACTGAATGGCGGAGTAGACTTGATGGGCCGAAAGACCTAATTCTGCTCATATCACGTACCTTATGAAAGAACACGAGATACTTTGCTTTTACAGCCAGTTCAGTAGATACAAGTTCAGTAGATACACTGTCATTCCTTTCACCTTCTCCCTTCCCACTGTCCAGGGATGCATTATTTGCATGTGAAGCACCGATCAACATATGATAGAAGCATAGAACCCTGCAACATGGAAACAAGACATTCAGCCCAAATTGTTCCCATTAACCAGTAGGCATCTTTTTTCCCAGCACTTGGTTCATAGCCCTCAATGCTAAAGCAATTCAAGAGTTCATCTAAGCTCTTCTTCAATGCTGACCCGGTTTCAACTAATCTCTCAGGTTTTTACCACTCTGTGGGAAGAAAATCCTTCTCATATTCCCTCTGAATCTCTTCCCCCTTCCCCTAAATGCTACACAGGATGTGATCCCTTTAATTTTACTTTATTCCTATTTTATCTCATTTTATTCCCTATCTCACACCCACTCAATCTATTCTGTTTTCCACCTCCAATCAAGTTCAAAGTGGGATAACTTTAGATAACTTGCCATTTCTCTGTTTAAAAAAAAAAAAATGTATATTCTGGGCTGCTGCATATGTCCCAGTGGACAATATTTAATGAAAGTCAACAAAAAATTGGTGATGTTTGGAATCTTGAAAGATAATCTGAGAATGCTGGAAAATATCTGCAGGTTGGGGCAGCATCTGAGGAGAGAGAAGCAGGTAATATTTCAGTTCTGTGACTTCATCAGATTTCATTGCCTTACTATCACATTACACAGATAAAATCATGAAGGCTACATCATTTCACCCTATTCCCTTTATTCCATCCACTGACCTCCCCATTTCTCTGCAAGTGAGACCAACTTGTTTTCTCTTTCTCTTTTCATTTTAACCTCAACCAGGACTGTTTCTCTATCCACAAATGCTGCCTGACCTGCTCATTTTTTTAAAATCGCATGATCATGACATTGATCTATTTGCCCATAATTTTATTCACCACTGTTCTCCTGTACTCTGTCTCATCATTATTTGATATCCAGCCCACAATGGTGGTGTCACCCGTGAATTGGCAAATTAATTTAGATTTGTACATGGCTGCAAAGTCAAGGAGTAAAGAAGGGGGCTGAGAACGCCCTCTTTCGGAGCACCACTGTTGAGGGTTATCATAGAAGATGATTTGTCCCCTATCCTCACTGATTGGGATCTGTTGGTCAGGAAGTCGAGGATCCAGTTGCAGAGATAAGTGCCAACTCCAAGTCCCATGAGTTTGGTGATGAGCTTGGATGATATAAAGGCAAAGCTGTAATCTATGAATAGGAGTCTGAAGTAGGTGTCTCTCTTATCCAGGTGTTCCAGGGATGAGTGGCATCGACTGTGGACCTGTTGTGGCGGTAGGCGAACTGCAGTGGGTCAAGGCTGCTTGGCAGACTAGATTTAATGCATTCCATTATCAGCCTCTCAAAGCATTTCATGGTGGTGGATGTCAAGGGCACTGGACAGTAGTCGTTTAGGCATGAGGTCTTGCTGTTCTTCAGCACAAGGAACTAGCTGCAGATAATTAGACCTCGGCTAATCCATGAAGAATTCCAGCAGTGATATCCTGGGGTGGGATTGACCTACAACCACCACAGTCATCTTCCTTTGTGCAATGAATGACTTCAGGCCTTTGACTCCAGACTGCAATGCAGTTTTACCAGCACTCAGGCACATGCTGCCTTGATGAGAAGGATAACCATTTTTCACCTATCATGAGAACTCATTTGAGGGGAAATGTCATCCAGAGATGCTGCCTGACCCACTGAGTTACTTCAACTCAAAACTCAGTTCTTCATTCTATGTTCCTGTCAATGCTGTGATTAGTTCTGGAGTCGTGTGGTTACTTGAAACTAAAACCAAGCATCAGTGAGTAGCTTAGATGTGAGGAAATACTATTTGATAGCAGTGTTGTCAACATCTCATCACTTGGCTGTTGATTGTGAGTTGAACTATCGGGCAGTCATTAGCCCCATTGGTTTTGTCTTGGCTGTTGTAAATGGGACACATCTAGTCAATGTTCCAAAGTAGACAAAAATGCTGGAGAAACTCAGCGGGTGAGGCAGCATCTATGGAGTGAAGGAAATAGGCAATGTTTCGGGTTGAAACCCTTCTTCAGTGTTGCATGTTGTTGGGTAGGTGAATGCGTGGTGGCTTCACTAGAACAGGTTGACAACAGTGCATCTGATCCTGCGGCTTTTGCAGTATCTTTTGCTCTCAACCATTTCTGTTATCATCTGGAATAAGTCAGTTTCGTGGAACATTGGCTTCCATGATCGTGGGGATCTACGGAAGAAGCTGAAATGGATCATTAGTCGCCATTTCTTTCGCACTCACATGCTGCATCCTGCCATTAATGAAGATGGGAATTTTCTTGTAGCCTTCTCCTTCGATTAGCTGTTTAATTGTCCACTCCAGGGAGCCTTTGCCATTGGATCTATTCAGATACAGAAAAAACACCTTGTAATTGAGTAAAGCTGTCTCTTAATTCTTTAAACCACTGCGGTGTTTGGATGTGCAACCATTGTTGCAATATAATAAACAAAGTAACCATTTGCAAACACACTCCTGCAAGAAGCAATGAATAAACGTGGTCTAGGTTTGTTAGGTGATAGTTGGACAGTGGCAAGGTATCTTTAATATCCATCCTTCACATTCCTCAATTAAGAATTGAGCACACCAATGCCTCTACTTCCTTAGAAGGCTTAGGAAGTTCGGCATGTCCCCAACAGCTCCTACCAACGTCTACAGACGAGCCAGAGAAAGCATTTTATCAGGATGCATCACAGCTTAGTTTGGGAACAGCTCCATTCAAGACCGCAAAAAATTGCAGAGAGTCGTGGACGCAGCCCAGACCATCACACAAACCAACCTCCCTTCCATTGACTCCAGTTATGCCTCAGGCTGCCTCGGCAAGGCCAGCAAGGACAAGTCGCACCCTGGCCACTCCCTCTTCTCCCCTCTCCCATCAGACAAGAGGTAGAGAAGTATGAAAACACATACCTCCAGATTCAGGGACAGTTTCTTCCCAGCTGTTATCGGCAACTGAATCATCCTACCAACAACAAGAGAGCAGCCCTGCGCTACTATCTACCTCAATGGAGATCCTCGGACACTCTATGAATTAATCCAATAAACGCTGGCTCTGAGAGTCAATTGTGTTTTATTGTTTCCTGAAAAAGAATAATGACATTCTTACTTGCTGCAGCAGCACAACAGGTTTGTAAACTGGGGCCATTACTGAGGGAGTAATGACCCCACAAGCGAGTTCTGAATTTGCAAAGTTTGAAACAATTTTCCTAAATGCTCCCTAAGTAGTTCATTATTCACCTAATTTATGTCACAAAATACGACACACAAACAAATAGTCATTGAAGCATTGCATTCAAATGAGAATGCTAATTATTCCCAGGTTGTCCCTACCCATTTTTGAAGTGTGCTCTCAACTGACCTCTGACATTTCCGATCAGAAAGACCATCAAAATGTGCGTCTTTTCCCATGTACTTTACTTCTGCTAGGCAGAAGGTCTAAATGTAAAGGAATTCACTCTATGCTAAAAATAAGGGAGAGTTATTTTTCTGCTTCAAAGACTGAATAATTTGTTTTTTCAACTCACTTGTGGGGTCATTAGTAATGGCCCCAGAATACATGTACAGGTAGTCTTCTCTCTGATGTTGGATCATCAAGACTCCTGAGTGAAGGCGTCAATGCTGAAAACAATCGGATCCTGAAGAGAATTCACATTCTTCTATTAGTTTCTGTCATATACTGGGACATACAAAGCACCTTCAATTGAAGATAAGTCAATTGGTAGATCTTGAGATGGTAATGATATGTGTATGGATATCAATATAATAAAGTTTCCAGCATATATGACAGCCTGGAAATATATATAGGACATGGAATGTTGAACAGTACGGCACAGGAACAGGCCTTTCAGGTATTGTGTTTGGGCCGAACATGATGCCGTGATAAACTAATCTCATCTGCCTGCATATGATCCATATCCCTCCATTCCCAGTATATCCATGTGCTTATCTAAAAACCGCTTACAATGCCACTGTCATATCTGGCTCCACCACAAACTCTAGTGGTGCAATCCAGGCACCCACCAGTCCGTGACAAAAAAAAATCCTTTCCATGTACCTGTCTAATTGTTTCTTAAACGTTGCAATAGTCCCTGCTGCATTTGCCTCCTCTGGCAGCTGTGTTCCATACACCCACCACCCTTTGTGTGTAAAGGTTACCCCTCAGATTCCTATGACATGTTTCCCCCTTCACCTTAAACCTATGTCCTCCGGTTCTCCATTCCCCTACTCTGGGCAAGTGACACTGTGCGTCTACCTGATCTATTCCTCTCATGAAACCACAAAAAACATTCTGGGCACTCATGGGAAGCTGGTCTGATGGAGATGCCCCTGTATTGTTCAGTCACTTGGTCTAGTCAGTAGGATGAGAATGGTGATCATGAAGACGGTGATCATAATGTTAACGCGGCACATACATTCCCAGCAGGGTAGTGATTCATAAGTAGAGAACTTTGAAGGGGTGGAGAGCCGAGATCAATAATGGAATCAATGAACCATCAGGGACACTGTTAATCACTGGAAATGGAAAATAACAGCACCGAGCCAAGCATTACGCGTTCACTGTGATTGCAGTCAAATATAGTGTCCAGGGTGCAGCGAAACGAACAACCTTTTCTTAGTATGTTAGCGCGAGTTTAGCTCTGTATTTTCAGTACTAAATAACTTATAGGTCAGTGTTCAGAATTTCATTTTTTAAATCCCTCAGGATTTCCAGTATTCTATCACCATTTATGGAATTTCCTAAGAACTGCCTCATTGACCAAGGTGTTAGCCACCTCTTTCAAAATATTCTTCAATGGCTTGGTTTCAATTTTGTCTGAATATTGAGAAGCAACTTAGAAAATTTCCCTTTGTTAATGTTACTATGTAAAGACAAGTTGTGCTTAACTTTATGCAATAACCATTTTTCAGATTTCTTAAATCAGTAACTGGACTTGACAAGTAACGTGTTGGAAAGAACTGCAGATGCTGGTTTACACCAAGCATGGACACAAAATGCTAGAGTAACACAGCGGGTCAGGCAGCATCTCTGGAGAAAAAGAAAAAGGAATAGGTGACGTTTTGGGTCGAGACCCTTCTTCAGGCTCGTCCCGAAACGTTACCTGTTCCATTTCTCCAGAGATGCTGCCTGACCCGCTGAGTTTTGTGTTTATCTTCACAAGTACCTTATTGGCTGTAAGTAGCTATGCAGTAGACAGAGAGTGGGATCATTTAAATGCAAGTTCTTTATTTACTAATTTGTAATCTCCGTTGCGAAATGTCAATGTTGGGTTTTTTTCCTTGCAAGTACAAAGATTGACAGTCAACTTTTCCTGGTGCAACATACACTCCAAAACTGAGTAATGACCTGTGCAAGGTCTAAAAAAATTATTATTCAGATGGAAACAGTCTTATAAGCAGAAAAATAATCTCCTTTTTTTTAAGCATAGAGCGAATTCCTTTACATTTAGACTTTCCGCCTAGCAGATGAAAAGTACATGGGAAAAGATCCACACAGCCCTGACGCACATTTTGATGGTCTTTCTGATCGGTAATGTCAGAGGTCAGTTGAGAGCACACTTCAAAAATGGGTGGGGACAACCTGGGAATAATTAGCATTCTCATTTGAACGCAATGCTTCAATGACTATTTGTTTGTGTGTCGTATTTTGTGACATAAATTAGGTGAATAATGAACTACTTAGGGAGCATTTAGGTAAATTGTTTCAATCTTTGCAAATTCGGAACCATAGTTGGAATGCTTTGGGCAGAATACTGGAGCAGGATGCAAAAATATTTAAACTACAAAGGCAGCTTCAGCCAGAACAAATGTCTCGACCCGAAACGTCACCCGTTCCTTCTCTCCAGAGATGCTGCCTGTCCTGCTGAGTTACTCCAGCATTTTGTATCTATCCGGCAAAGATACATTGGGAGCTCGGCTTCACTCCTTAATATAAAGTAGATGCCAGTGTATGAAGGGATTGGAACTTGGAATATGAGATTGGCTTTACTGCTAATAAAAATGTTTGCTGAGAGTTTTTAGAGCCTAAATAATTAATGCCCAAACATGCTGGGAATTGCTGCGCTCCATGCCAGATTGTGCATTTCCCAGAATAAGCATCACAAAGTTCAAGATCCCTTTAGAAATGACCGTTCTTTGCTATTTTCCAACTCACCAGTAGGGCCATGGAGCTGTGCAACACAGAATCAGGCCCTTTGGTCCATCTTGACCAAGTTGGAATACTATGGTAATCTCATTTATCTGTATTTGGCCGATATCTAAATCCGAGTCTGAAGAAGGGTTTCGGCCCGAAATGTTGCCTATTTCCTTCACTCCATAGATGCTGCTGCACCCGCTGAGTTTCTCCAGCATTTTTGTGTACCATCCAAATCCTTTGGCAGCTCACTTTGGAGTGTGGGAAGAATCTCCGGTTTCTTCCCACACTCCAAAGACGTACAGGTTTGTAATTGGCTTGGTATAATTGTAAATTGTCCCTAGTGTGTGCAGGATAGGGTTAGTGTGCGGGATCACTGGTCGTGCAGACTCGGTGGGTCGAAGGGCCTGTTTCCATGCTGTATCTCTAAACTAATCTAAGCAAGGCTGTGTGGTAAATGCCTTTTTCACCTCACCACCCACCTGACATATAACCATATAACCATATAACCATATAACAATTACAGCACGGAAACAGGCCCTCTCGGCCCTTCCAGTCCGTGCCGACCATTTGTTTTCCCCTAGTCCCATCTACCTGCACTCAGACCATACCCCTTTCCAGTTTGACAACATCCTTCCTATGACATGTTGTGCAGAACTGAACACAATATTCTAAAGGCAGCTTCACTTATATAATTGCAATATGACCTCCCAACATCTATACATTACACTGACTGATGAAGGCCAATGTGCCAAAAGCCTTCTTATTGAAATCCTTTCTTAAATAATGTTACAATGTTTGCCACCCTCTAGTTTTCTAAAGGTGATGCAAATATCTCTGCAAATGCTTCCACAATTTCCTCCCTAGCATCCCACAAGATTTAAGGTTACATTTGGTCAGGCCCTTGGGATTTAGCCACCTTAAGGTGCTTTAAAACTGCCAATACCTACTCTTTGGTCATTTGTATATGACCTAAGACATTACAACTCCTACACCTTCCGAGGTGCCGCTGTGGCAGATGCCTTCCGGAGGGCCACTGAGAAACTGAGGCCGGAGACTCGCGAACCAAAGCCTCGTTGGCCGGAGAGGTGGAGCTTCATGGGCTGGAGCCTGGGCCTCCCGGGCCAGAGCCCGGGGTCGAAGCCTCGCAGGCCGGAGCCTCGCTGGTCCGAGGTGAAGCTTCGGGGGTCGACGAAGCAAACGGCCCATGGCCCCTGGGTCCATGGAGCCCGCGGCTGTAGCCTGGGTCGGTGTGCCTCAATTCCTTGAGCAAATGCACCCGATATACTCTCTTAAGGGTTTCTTAGTTACAATGTTGGCAATTAAGAGACTTTTGGATAGGCATATAGATATACAAGAAATGGAGGGAGCCCTAGGGTGTGTGGAGCCTGTGGCTGGGGCCTGAGTCGGCAGCACGGAGGTATCCGGAGAGAATCCGACTACTAGCGGAGAGGTCAGTGCGGCGGTCGATGATGGTGCCGACCGACGGACGAGGATGGACTATGCAGAAGTGAGGACACCACTGCCGGGGGTAGGAACAATGGCGGTCCCAGTGCGGGGGCACTGCCATGAGGGAGGGGGAAGAACAATGGACAATGGAGAACCCGGCATAGGGGGACAGCCGTGAGAAGGGGGAGGGGAAAGAACAAAGGTGTACCTGGCGCGGGGGTACTTTGTAACTTTGTAAGCGCCCCTTATGGGTGACTATTTGCATACCTTGGGTATGCAGGGAAAGAATTTCACTGTGACTTGTAATAAGGTATTCATTCACCTCAATTCCTTGGATTATTTGATCTTCTTAGTAAAACCACAAGGGAAATATTAGTTTAATATCTCCCCCATCTCTTGTGACTCGACACAAAGATTGCCTTGCTGATCTTTAAGGGGACCTAAATGTACCTGATGTACTCTTAATATTCCTGAAGAATCTCTAAGGATTTTCTTAGCTCCAATATTGGCAATTAGGAGACTTTTGGATAGGATTATGCAAGAAATGGAGGGATATGGATTATGTGCAAACAGGTAAGATTTGGCCTTGGCATCATGCTCAGCACATCCATTGTGGACCAAAGGCCCTGCTCCTGCTATGCTCTATGTCCTGTGTTCTATACCTGGAAAGGAGATTTTCTACATCAACATGCTGAGTTGCACTATATGTTGCTGTGTGTCATACTACAAACAATAGGTATCCTTGTTAAAAATTGCTAAATTGGTCACGGAAATCTTAGAAAGGCTTGAGGGCGATTTACACCCTGAAATGTGTTGCAACAGGTGTTGATTTTGCAGGGTTGTATGAAAACAATGCTTTGTATCTTTACATGTGACGATAAAGTATCACTTAATGACTGAATCATTGGGGTCAAGGGAAGAGCATTCACGACGCGGCCCTGTTTCCACCAATCCTTCCACCAGCACGCACAAGAAGCGACAACACAGACACCATTGTATGCAGATGCCGAGAAGTGTGGTCAGCTCTGGCTGAACCACTTCTAATCTCGTGTGTGGACTCGATAAGAAGACGATTGAATCATTGAGGGCTCTCTGGGAGTAGGCTCCTCATAGATATGTCTATTGATTCCATGGCCTGGATGTTCCCAACATACCTTACAGGAGACACCTTGACTTTGAGCCACTGCCTCCGAGCTCCAACACTCAGAATTTAATCCTGACATCTGGTGCTGCCTGTGTGGAGTTCGCAATATCTTTCTGTGACAACATGGTTTTCCTCGATGTACTCTAGTGTTTTCCCTCATCCCAAAATCAAGCAATTGATAGGTCAATTGGCCACTATAAATTGTCCCCAGCATGTGGTTGGCCAGTAGAATCTGGGGGGATGTTGATGTGATTTTGGGGGAGAATAAAAGAAAGGGTTAATATGGAATTAATATTAATGGATCTACAGGGGTCCAAATCAACATTTATCTGATACTCAGAAGTGGCATCAGGGGTTATGCAGGGAAGGCAGGAGATTGAGAGGGAAAGGTAGATTAGCCATTATTGAATTGTGGCTTACACCTGATGGGCCAAATGGACATATATCACTCCTATGAATTATAAACTCACACACATAGTTATCACTGATGCTGATTATTTAACTATAATCTAAATGCAGTTTTCTTGGATTATGTGGAGATTAAATTTGAATCCTGTTTGCTGGTTTCCTCAAACATTAGTGATCATCCAGGGCAATACAAGGGATGGTTGAGTTTCCTCAACATTGGTTACAATACAGAGAAACAGTTCCTACCAGCAAAGATCAATATACATTATGATTTTCAGCTTTTCTTGCTGAGAAGAGCTGTAAAGCTGGTCAGTGGGAATTAAATGAGATGTAGTTGAAGTAGTATCCAAGGCCCGATTTCTGAAACAGTGGATGGGTTTTTAACCAATGCGGTTTGGACTAAAGAAAACTGTTAAGATGATGGCCAATATCTTTTTCGTTCACATTTATTATTAATATCATGCTATTCTAAACTCTGTACAGAGATGCAGTGTGGAACTATGTTAAAGTTCAGGAATGTTATTAGCATGCAAAAGAGCTCAGTGTTACTGAAGTTATTTTTTTGCTGGTTACAACATTTTTAATGTTCATCAATAGTCAGGTTAAAAAATATGCCAGAATCTTAGCTATGAGATCAACATCCTGTAACAAAAAGGCTAACAATCCAAAAACAATAGGCAGAACATTTTTCTGTGCCATTTGTACCTTACAGCCTTGTAGAAGGCCGCCTGGTCTTTTAACCGTATGTTTGTCCTTAACAAACTATTCAGTTAGTTCTATTGACCCCATAACCCTGAATTAATTTTCCTTTCCCAATAGTGGTTAGAATATAAAACTCATGTGGTTCTATGTTTAAGAAAGAACTGCAGATGCTGGGAAATCGAAGGTAGACACATAATGCTGGAGTAACTCAACAGACGAGAGAAGGAATTGGCAACGTTTCAGGTCGAGACCCTTCTTCAGACTGATTTCGAACATGTCCCGGTGAAGCAACGTTGTTCTAAACAGTATGGACCACAAGAAATTACCACCACTGTGAAAACTGTAACATCCAGGTTCAGGAACAGCTTCTTCCCAACAGCCATCAGGCTATTGAACCCCCCACTACGAACTCCAACTTAACTCCAAACTACAAAGTGCCTTGGGACTTTGGATCTTGTTTAGTTTTTTGCACTACACATTTTTTTTTAAGATTGTTGCTTTCATGTATGTTTATTACATTATCGATTGAGTACTGCGTTTCCAGGTGTACTGCTGCTAGTAAGAATTTCATTGTTCTTTCACAGTGCAGAAGACAATAAAACATTCTTGTCTCCCTCTTTAGAATGCAGATAACATTTAATGATGATTTCAAGTGTGCTTCTTATTTTCTTGACCTAAAGTTATTCCTTTATCAACATTATTAGAAAACATTAACTGGTCATTTTTGCATTGCCGTTTGTCAGACCCTTTCTACCCTTAAGTTGGATGCACCATTTTGTTAAATTACAATAGCAATTATGCTTCCAAAGTACTTCTCTGGTGGTTTCATTTCTTTGTGTAGGAAGGAACTGCAGATGCTGGTTTACACCAAAGATAGACACAAAAAGCTGGAGTAACTCAGCAGGACAGGCAGCATCTCTGGATAGAAGGAATGGGTGATGTTTCGGGGCGAGGCCCTTCTTCAGACTTGATCGGACTTTGCTGGCTTTACTTTGCACTAAACATTATTCTCTTATCATTTATCACTAGAATGAGTGATGTTTTAAGTCAAGACCCTTCTTTCGACCCGAAACGTCACCCATTCCTTTATCCAGAGATGCTATCTATCCCGCTGAGTTACTCCAGCATTTTGCGTCTATCTTCATTTTTAGTTATTTTCCTTGCCTGGTTTTATGGTCTTGATATTACTGCTTGTCATTTCCTCCACTTTCCATCATTTTTGACATTCTGTAACAAAAAATATAGCTGGCCAACAAAGAGAAAGGATAACAAATCATATCACATGTGACAGGAGGTTAACATTGTAACACATATCATGAGGTTCCATGCAGGCTCTTCTATCCTTCTTTTTTCCAACAAAACATTTTCTGCTTGGTGCACTTGGAAGGATTTATTGCATCCATGCACTTAGCTTAAATATTTCAGGCAGAAAGAAATTCTGCACCTTTTCCGATAGCTTAACAATTGGTAGAAGGCCAAATGATTTCAAAGTTATAGAAGTATCATTCTAGGCCTAAAATTCATTTAACTATTAGAATCTTTCCTATAACTGTTGAGAGCAAGATGCCACTGAGTCCACACAGATACATGAGAATGCAGACTGATTATTGATTGCTCAGCTTTGACTTACAAACCACAAACTTTAATTTAATAAAATGCTGACTGGTTGCATCATGGCCTGGTTTGGTAACTCAAATGCCCAGGAAGAAGGAAGACGACGGAGACTGACCTCATAGGGTACTGACCTCCCCACCATCTAAGGCATCTGTAGGGGACGCTGCCTCAAAAAAGCTGCCAATATCATCAAAGATCCACACCGCCATGCCACCACCACCACACACCACCATTTCACTACTACCCTCAGGAAAAAGGTACAAAAGCTTTAAAACTGTGACCAAAGGTTCTGCCCAACATCGGCCATGGTGGCGCAGTGGTAGAGTTGCTGCCTCACAGTGCTTGCAGCGCCAGAAATCCGGGTTCAATCCCAACTACGGGTGCTGTCTGTACAGAGATTGTACGTTCTCCCCGTGACCATGTGGGTTTTCTCCGAGATCTTCGGTTTCCTCCCACACTCCAAAGACGTACAGGTTTGTAGGTTAATCGGCTTGGTATAAATGTAAATTGTCCCTAGTGCGTGTAGGGTGGTGTTAATGTGCGGGGATCGCTGGTCGGCGTGGACCCGGTGGGCCGGAGGACCTGTTTCCGCACTGCATTTCTAAACTAAACTAAATCTATCAGGTTCCAAATCACTACACAACTCTAACCTCACCAATTATGATCTTCCATGGTCTGTGCCTTTGGTTCCACTACATACTACAGATTTGCACCATTGTGGTTTCCCAACATTATAGTCATTCATTTATTGTATGATTGATTATTATTTACTTATCTTTGTGTTACATAAAATATCAATCACTTACTGTAATCAATATTCAATTTCTAAATGTCTTGGATGTGACAATAAGCAGGGGCCCTGTCTACCTTCCCAAGTGAATTCATAAAAATCATGTTTCCATACTTAACTAGAAAGTAGTACATAAAGCAGAGAATAGCACCACACAGGAGCAGGACCTACAGCCCACAATATACATGCTGAGTTAAATTCATGCCACAATATCTATGCCATGTTAAATTAATCACCTCTGCCTGCGCGTGATCAATATCCTACTTTCCCTGCATATCCATGTGCCTATGCAAAAGCCCCTTAGATGCCACTGTTGTATCTGCGTCCACCACCACCTCTGGCAACGCATTCCAGGGAACAATCACTGTCTGTATAAAAAGTATGCCTTGCACATCTCCTTTAAACATTGTCCCTCTCACCTTAATGCCCCCTGTCCCACTTAGGAAACCTGAACGGAAATCTCTGGAGTCTTTGCGCCCCACCCAAGGTTTCCGTGCGGTTCCCGGAGATTCCCGGAGGTTTTTGTCAGTCTCCCGAATGGTCGAAAGTGGTTTTCGTTTTCAAAATCCGGTAATTTTTTAGTCGAAGCCGGTTGCGATGCTAGTTGAAGGTGGTTGCCGGAGGATAAAAACCTCCGGGAACTGCACGGAAACCTTGGGTGGGGCCCAAAGTCTCCAGAGGTTTCTGTTCAGGTTTCCTAAGTGGGACAGGGGCATAAAGCTATGTCTTTGACATTTCTACCCTGGGAAGAGGTTATGACAATTTATCCTATCTATGCCTCTCATAATGTTTGTGTGCTTCTATCAGATAAGATGCAATAAGAGCAGAGAGACACAAGAAACTTCAGATGATGGAATCGTGAGTAAAAAACAACATGCTGGAGGAACTTAGTGGGTCAGGCAGCATCTGGGGAGGAAAAAGGACAGATGATATTTTGGGTCTGAAGAACCGTCCCAATCAGAAAAGTCACCTGTCCATTTCTCTCCAGAGATGCTGCAAGGCCAGGGGAGATGTAGAGTCATTGAGTTATACAGGACAGAAACAGACCCTTCAGCCCAACTCGTCCATGCCAACCCCGATGCCTGACTGATCTAATTACACTTCCTTGTCTTTGGCCCACCATCCTCTAAACCTTTCCTACCCATGGATCTATCTAAACACATTTTAAACATTACAATTTTGCCCACTTCAACCACTGGCGTCTTGTTCCATATACCTGCCAACCTCTGTGCAAAAAGTTGCCCCTCAGGTCCCTTTTAAATCTTTCACATAGAATTCCAGAAGAAACTGAGAATGTGAGCGTGTTGTAAAATATGGGCATTTGAATTTCTGAAAAGGCTAAAATACTTTAAAGCTATGGGCTCCTTGTCCACGAGCTGGAGCCAGGTATGCGGCTGATGGCTTCTGATTCAGCAAGGCAACAACTGGCTCAAGACCATTGTGGTCCACATTGCAACTGAATCCAACTTCCAGTCACCAAGATCGGGTGATTCTAAATGTGCACCAGATTTCCCATGCTAAGCATGCTTCCCATCAAATCTAGAAAGGACACGCAATGCTAGAGTAACTCAGCGGGTCAGGCAGCATCTCTGAAGAGCATAGAGAGCAGCTCAGCTGAAGTAATACAGTCTGAGGAAGGGCCCATCCTAAAATGTCACCTATTCATATTCTCCAGAGATGCTGCCTGATCCGCTGAGTTACCCCAGTACTTTGTGTCTTATTTTTTAAACCGGCATCTGCAGTACTTTGTTTCTTCCATCAGATCTATTTGTCATTTATCATACAATAATAATGCCAAAAAGAAATGAGCCAATGTCATTAAACCAGTTACAAAATAAAGGCTAGCAAAGATATGTTAAAATTCAATAGGCCTGTTTAGCCATGCATTTTATTCCATGCTTATGTTTTAATGGGATACGGCAGTTGGGAAGTGATCTAATTGAAGGAATTGCTGGGTGGAAGAGATTAAATTATTGCTTCTGACACACATCTAAAAGAATGAGGCATCAGGTTAAAGTGAGAAGTGCACCTGTCATGGATAATGTTGGGAAATACTTCAAATTATACAGCAATGATAACTTGGAACCCTGTCCCAAAATCTGTTGAGACTGAATGCCAGTTGAAAAGAACTGCGATGGGTAAAATATTGGTAGACAAGAGCATTAAAGATTACAGAACCAAGATGACTAAATGGAATTAACATATAAATCAGCCATAATCTATTTGAATGATAGTACAGGCCCCAGGGGAAGAATGGCCATCTATGCTCCTTCATTTCTTTTGTTTTGTATTCCTTTATCTGTGATGATTTACAAGGACAAAATTATTCCACCTCTATGGAATGATTTATCCCAGATTTATGAGTAATTGTGTCTACCTTACTTGTGGAATGAAGTGCGTGTCCATTGGGTCCTGTTGTGTATCCTCGCTCTATATTTCTTGGCTTTCAAGGGAAGGAAGTTCAGTACCCAAAGGGTTACTCAGTAACTGGTTCTAATTATACTCACAACTCATTCCAGATCTATGAAAACATACTGAGTTTGACCATGAGTCAAGCCCATTCATAATCCTCATAAAAGCAGTCACCCCAGTCCCATTGACCATAAAGATGAAATTTATAATACTGTCTGAGTGAAACAGCATTGGAGACGTATTTTGTGATTAGACAATTAATCCCACTTTCACTCCTCTCCGCAGTACCAACAAGATACAGCGGAAATTGCAATTCACCGAGCAATATCATATTTTCCCATTGTCATGGTAAGTGTCAGACTTTGTGACGTTTGCAATAAGTTTTGATTGTTCACTTCATTACAACCCCAGCTAAGAAAATTGGTGAATGCTAATTCACTCAGTCTAGTTGTAAAATGAAAAGATTAAAAGTCATATCAGTGTGACTTCATACAAATTAAAAGTTAACATAGACCCCAAAGTAAAGTAAAACATCTTTATTTACATATTACCCCTCATAACCTTTGAACATTATAAAGCACTTTACAACCAATGAAATTATTGAATTGCAGTTCATGTTGTGTTGTAAGAAACACCAAAACTAATTTGAACTGAATAAGGCCTCAGAAGCTCTAATCAGATAATGTCAAGATAATTTGCTTTGGTAGAGTTACAGAGTATTAGAATAATATAGCATGGAAACAGTCCCTTTAGCCCAACTTGTCCATGCAGATCAAGATGCCCATTTACGCTAATCCCACCTGCCTACATTTGGCACATATCTTTCCTAAATCCTTCCTATCAATGTAAATGTCCAATTGTCTATTAAATGTTGTTTTAGTATCTGACTCAAATACCTCCCCGGCAGCTCGTTCCATCTACCCGCCACCCTCTGTGTAAAGAATTTGCCCCTCAGGTTCACACTAAATATTTCCCTTCTCACTTTAAAGCCATGTCCACAGGTTCTTGATTCCTCTACTCGGGGTAAAAGATTTTATGTATTAACTGTATCAATTCCCCTCAAGATCTTATAATGTTGGTTGAGCTGTAAATAAATCAAATACAATGGGAAGAGCCCTCCCCTTATTTTTAAAAAAATGCTATTGGAGTTTTACTGTCCACAGAAGAACCCAGGCAAATACTCAGGTAAAAATCTCTTTCAAAAGATGACACCTTCGACAATGCAGGACGTCCTCAATAGGGGATTATATGTTCAAAAAAATTGGATGCATAGTCCGTCCAATGTTATGGGCATTGATAGATTTGACGACTGACCAAGAGCCCATGGATAGCAGATTGGCTGGATGGCAGAAGACAAAGAGTGGGAAAACATTTTTTTTTCTGGTTGGCTGCCAGTGTCTAGTGGAGTTCCGCAAGGCTCGGTGCTGGGGCCGCTACTTGTATATTAAAGATTTGGACGAGGGGATTGAAGGCTTTGTGGCAAAGTTTGGGGATGATACGAAAATAGGTGGAGGGGCTAGTAGTGTAGAGAAAGTAGGGACTCTGCAGAAGGACGTGGACAGGTTGGGAGAGTGGGCAGAGAAGTGGCAGATGGAATATAGTGTAGCAAAGTGTGGAGTCATGCATTTTGGTAGTAAGCATAAAGGCATATACTATTTTCTAAATGAGGTGAGAATCCAGAAATCAGAGGTGCAAAGGGCCTTGGGAGTGCTGGTGCAGGATTCGCAAAAAGTTAATCTGCAGTTGAATCAGTAGTAAAGAAAGCAAACTCAATGCTAGCATTTATTTCAAGGGGGCTTGTATACAAAAACAGGGTTGTAATGCTGAGGCTCTATAGGGCCGCATTTTGAATATTGTGAGGAATTTTGCGAACCATATCTGAGGAAGGATGTGCTGGCTCTGGAGAGGGTCCAGAGGAGGTTTACAAGAAAGGGTAGGTTAATCAATGATGAGCATTTGTCGGCACTGGGCTGTACTTGCTGGAGTTTAGATGAATAACCTCCTGTTAGGAAATGAGGCAGGTCAGATGACGGAGGTATGCGTTGGTGAGCACTTCGGGACCAGTGATCACAATACCATTAGTTTCAATATAATTATGGAGAGAGTCAGAACTGGACCTAGGGTGGAGATTTTTGATTGGAGAAAGGCTAACTTTGAGGGAATGCGTAAGGATTTAAAAGGAGTGAATTGGGACACTTTGTTTTATGGGAAGGATGTAGAAGAGAAATGGAGGACATTTAAAAGGGAAATTGTAAGAGTACAGAATCTTTTTGTCCCTGTTAGGTTGAAAGGAAATAGTAAAAATTGGAAAGAGCCATGGTTTTCAAGGGAAATTGGACACTTGTTTCAAAAAAAGAGAGATATCTACAATAATTATAGGAGGCATGGAGTAAATGAGGTGCTAGAGGAGTATAAAGAATGTAAAAAGAATATTAAGAAAGAAATTAGGAAGGCTAAAAGAAGATATGAGGTTGCTTTGGCAAGAAAGGTGAAAGTAAATCCAAAGGGTTTCTACAGCTATATTAATAGCAAAAGGATAACGAGGGATAAAATTGGACCATTAGAGAGCCAGAATGGACAGCTACCTGCAGAGCCAAAAGAGATGGGGGAGATATTGAACAATTTATTTTCTTCGGTATTCACCAAGGAGAAGGATATTGAACTCTGTGAGGTAAGGGAAAAAAGTAGAGTAGCTATGGAAACTACAAGATTCAAAGAGGAGGAAGTACTGACACTTTTGAAAAATATAAAAGTGGATAAGTCTCCAGGTCCTGACAGGATATTCCCTAGGACATTGAGGGATGTTAGTGTAGAAATAGCAGGAGCTATGACAGAAATATTTCAAATGTCATTAGAAACGGGAATAGTGCTGGAGGATTGGCATATTGCGCATGTTATTCCATTGTTTAAAAAGGGTTCAAAGAATAAACCTAGCAATTATAGACCTGTTAGTTTGATGTCAGTGGTGGGCAAATTAATGGAAAGGATACTTAGAGATAATATACAGGTATATAAGCATCTGGATAAACAGGGTCTGATCAGGAACAGTCAACATGGATTTGTGCCTGGAAGGTCATGTTTGACAAACCTTCTTGAATTTTTTGAAGCGGTTACTAGGGAAATTGATGAGGGTAAAGCAGTGGATGTTGTCTATATGGATTTCAGTAAGGCCTTTGACAAGGTTTCCCCATGGAAGGTTGGTTAAGAAGGTTCAATCTTTGGGTGTTAATGGCGGAGTCGCAAGATGGATTCAACTGTGGCTGAATGGGAGATGTCAGAGAGTAATGGTGGATGGTTGTTTGTCAGGTTGGAAGCCGGTGACCAGTGGGGTGCCTCAGGGATCTGTGTTGGGTCCACTGTTGTTTGTCATGTACATCAATGATCTGGATGATGGGGTGGAAAATTGGATAAGTAAGTATGCAGATGATACTATGATAGGTGGTGTTGTGGATAATGAAGTAGATTTTCAAAGTCTACAGAGAGATTTGGGCCATTTGGAAAAGTGGGCTGTAAGATGGCAGATGGAGTTTAATTCTGATAATGTGATGTGCTACATCTTGGCAGGACAAATCAAAATAGGACGTACATGGTAAATGGTAGTGAATTGAGGAATGCTGTGGAACAGAGAGATCTAGGAATAACCGTGCATAGTTCCCTGAAGGTGGAATCGCATGTAGATAGGGTGGTAAAGAAAGCCTTTGGTGTGCTGGCCTTTATAAGTATCAGAGCTTGGGAACATAGGAGTAGGGAAGTAATGTTAAAAATTGTACAAGGCATTGGTAAGACCAATTCATGGAGTATGGTGTACAATTTTGGTCGCCTAATTATAGGAAGGATGTCAACAAAATAGAGATAGTACAGAGGAGATTTACTAGAATGTTGCCTGGGTTCCAGCAACTATGTTACAGAGAAAGGTTGAACAAGTTAGGTCTTTATTCTTTGGAGCGCAGAAGGTTAAGGGGGGACTTGATTGAGGTCTTTAAAATGATGAAAGGGATAGACAGAGTTGACGTGGATAAGCTTTTCCCATTGAGGGTATGGGAAGATTCAAACAAGAGTGCATGACATGAGAATTAAGGGACAGAAGTTTAGGGGTAACGCGAGGGGGAACTTCTTTACTCAGAGGGTGGTGGCTGTGTGGAATGAGCTTATAACCATATAACCATATAACCATATAACAATTACAGCACGGAAACAGGCCCTCTCGGCCCTTCCAGTCCATGCCGACCATTTGTTTTCCCCTAGTCCCATCTACCTGCACTCAGACCATACCCCTCCATTCCCTTCACATCCATAAACCTATCTACTTTACTCTTAAATGTTAAAATTCGATCCTGCCTCCACCACTTCTGCTGGAAGCTCATTCCACACAGCCACCACCCTCTGAGTAAAGAAGTTCCCCCTCACGTTACCCGAAACTTCTGTCCCTTAATTCTCATGTCATGCCCTCTTGTTCGAATCTCCCTACCCTCAATGGGAAAAACGTTATCCACGTTAATGTCTATCCCTTTCATCATTTTAAAGACCTCAATCAAGTCCCCCCTTAACCTTCTGCGCTCCAAAGAATAAAGACCTAATTTGTTCAACCTTTCTCTGTAACATAGTTGCTGGAACCCTGGCAACATTCTAGTAAATCTCCTCTGTACTCTCTCTATTTTGTTGACATCCTTCCTATAACTAGGCGACAAAATTGTACACCATACTCCAGAATTGGTCTTACCAATGCCTTGTACAATTTTAACATTACTTCCCTACTCCTATATTCAATGCTTGATTTATAAAGGCCAGCACACCAAAGGCTTTCTTTACCACCCTATCTTACATGCGATTCCACCTTCAGGGAATCTATGCACAGTTATTCCAGATCCCTCTGTTCCACAGCATTCCTCAATTCCCTACATTGGTGAGCTTGAAAGCTTAGCAGAAGTGGTGGAGGCAGGATCGATTTTAACATTTAAAAGTAAAGTGGATAGGTATATGGACGGGAAGGGAATGGAGGGGTATGGTCTGAGTGCAGGTAGATGGGACTAGGGGAAAACAAATGGTCGGCATGGACTGGAAGGGTCGAGAGGGCCTGTTTCTGTGCTGTAATTGTTATTTGGTTATATGGATGAAGGGGGAAGTCATTGCAACATACAGAATAGTGAAAAGCGTGGATGGAGTGGATGTGGAGAGGATGTTTCCATTAGTGGGAAAGTCCAGAACTAAAGGTCATAGCCTCAGAATTAAAGGTCATTACTTTAGGAAGGAGATGAGAAGACATTTATTTAGTCAGAGGGTGGTGAATCGGTGGAATTATTTGCCACAGAAGGCTGTAGAGACCAAGTCAATGGATATTTTTAAGGCAGTGATGGGCGGAATGGCTTAATTGTACTATTCCTTATGACGTTCTGTTGGCTTAATAGCACCTGAAGATCTATAGACATATATATAGCTTTGCTGCAATTGTTTGACCTAGCTTCAGACAAGAGCTTTTTAATAAATCCTTATTTTTCTTTATAAACAAGAGATTATTTTTCTTAGACTCCACATCAACCTTGTTAAAAACACGTGCTCATGTTCCATTGTGGCCAGTTTGCAGTTGCTTCTAGTGACCATTTGCTCCCTATTGAGCAGGCAGCAGGAAAGTTTCTGCCAGCACTAGCTACTGCCAGTGACTGGTGGGGCACGGCAACACATACTCAAAATAGATGGGCCTCTCAGGTTGAGGAGGGGAGTTCCCGATGTTGGGGAAGTCCAGAACCAGGCGTCACAGTTTAAGAATAAGGGGTAGGCCATTTAAGACTGAGATGAGGAAAAACGTTTTCACCCAGAGAGTTGTGAACCTGTGGAATTATCTGCCACAGAAGGCAGTGGAGGCCAATTCACTGGATGTTTTCAAGAGAGAGTTGGACATAGCTCTTAGGGCTAACAGAATCAGGGGATATGGGGAGAGAAACAGAAACGGGATAATGGTTTTGGATGATCAGCCATGAGCATATTGAATGGCGGTGCTGGCTCGAAGGGCCGAATGACATACTTCTGCACCTATTTTCTATGTTTCTATGAGGGAGAGGTGTCCCTCTTGTTTTCTATTGCTCCCCTGATGACACCTGTACTGCCCCCTCTCTGCATTACCCTTTCCATGGCTGGTTTTGGCCCACGACAGAAATGGTGATCAACAGTCAGGTCTTTGGGAGCTGCGGATGTGTGCTCAATATTCCTCTGTCCGTACACTACATCCTGAGATAATGCATTGTCCTCCCAGCCTGTTCTGTAGCCTCTATTCCTCACCCTCATCAATTGAGTGTTTCCTCATTCTCAACAGTTAAGGCTTCTTCAGTTTTACTGATATCCTGCCTAGACGTACAGTAAATCAAAATCAAAATCAAAATCAAAATCAAAACCGCAAATGCTGGAATCTGAAATAATAGATACATAAAGAAATACAACACATAAACAGATCCTTTGATCTGTAGAAGGTGCACGAACCATCAACCCACCCATTTAGACTGAATCTTCATTAATCCCACTTTTTAATTAAAATTAAAACAGAAAATGCTGGGAATACTGAGCAATCAGGTAGCTTTGACAGGTCTTGGGTCCCTTCACCAGAAAGAGAGCAAACAATTTACTATACATGGAGATACAAGAAACTGCAGGTGCTGGAATCTTGAGTAACACACAGAGTGTAGAGGATCTCAATGGGCCAGGCAGCATCTGCAGAGGTAATGTACAGGCAACCTTTCAGGTCCGGACCATTCTTCACTGATTGAAGTAGGTGTAAAGGAGAGGTGGCCTTAGAACCTATCTTTCCCTCTCAACCCCATTCTCCTGCCTTCTCCCCATGACCCATGACACCTTTACTAATCTGGAAATGTTGTAAACAGCACTCATGTAGTGTGAAAACAGCACTGGACTTTTCAAGGTCAGAATGGTCCCAACAGGAAAGTTTGGCCATCGTAGATCAAGTCTCGAGAATGGGATTTCAACCAGCGAGTCTTTCTCAGAAGCAAGAGTGCTATCATCCAAATTAGATTGATGTACAATGTAAACAGAACTGAGGATTTAAACAAATATACCCTTTGAATGTGTGATATTAAGTGAAGCATAGTGTTGTGATATTCAGATGGTGCTATTCTTAAAGGCCATTACATCTGCCAAATGTTTCAACTCTCCAAACACTTAAGGATGTAAGCCAAACTGAAAAAAATGTGGTTGTTAAAATGGATGAAACAAAACCCTAACACATATGTGCTATAACAACAAAGAACAGGCTGTTTCTCTAGTTTTACTTATCCTAGTCTAATTCCTCAGGAAACGAACACAGCAGGATTCCAGACTGTGTCTTAGGTGTCTTGCCAGTGTAAAACAGCATGAAACTAGATGGAGAATTTTCTCCCTTTCAGTAGGCCCCCTATCATTAAAGGAAGGTTTGTTCATAGCTGAGAAGCTATTAGTAGTAAAGATAAAACTACCTGAGCCCTCCTTTGTCTTTCAGCGTCCATCAATACTAAAAGACAGAGTAATGTTAATCTCTGGTTGATATCTATTTCTATCTCCCCGCTGAACTTCCAGCTGCAGCAGACAAAATTCAAATTGAAATCGTGAAATGTTTGGTGTCGCTTTCTTGGCACACTGTTGCAGCTAGAAATGTGTATCAGGTTGAAATAAAATCCAACGTGGAACGCACACGATCAGTCGGAATAATTCTGGTGAGGGGGTTAAATTAATCTGGATTTAACTTTCTTCAAAAGGAGGGATGAAGACAAGAGGAATGCATGCCTGCAAAGTGTGTGTGGCACAGTTCAATTCTTAGATCGTTGACGAACAGCAGAGAGAGAACAGTGAATAAATAACTTACTATTAAAGAGTAAATTTTAATTTAAGAGAGAAGAATAAGCTGCCTTTACCCTACGGTAAAACTGGCTGAATAGCAACATGATAACACCATGAGACTTTGCGAGTAATGGTTATTAATTAAAATTTCTGACATAGCTACAGAATCATTTGCATTTTTTTTACTATTCCCAGGATGTGTGCATGCTAGGAAACCAGCATTTATTGCCCACCCTTGAGAATATGATGTGTGGGAAGGAACTGCAGATGCTGGCTGAAACTGAAGATAGACATAAAAAGCAGGAGTAACTCAGCGGGACAGCCAAAATCTCTGGAGAGAAGGAATGGGAGAAGGGTCTCGACCCAAAACATCACCCATTCCTTCTCTCCAGAGATGCTGCCTGTCAGCCTCTGAGTTACTCCTGCTTTTTGTGTCTATCTTCGACTTTGATGATGAGCACGTTTAGAAACATAGAAACAGAGAAAAATAGGTGCAGGAGTAGGCCATTTGGCCCTTTGAGCCAATATGATAATGGCTGAGCATCTAAAATCAGTACCCTATTCCTGCTTTTTCTCCATATCTCTTGATTAGCCCTAAGAGCTAAATTTAACTTGTGCAGTTTCAAGTGCAGTTTCTTACCGTTTTAAGCAGGGTGCAAGGCCATTAAAGACAGTGAGTTGTGACCTCTCCCCCCTCCATCTTGCAGAGACTGAGCCACGCCCACACTTCTGGGTTTTATAGTCCCTCCCCCTGCCACCTCCCACCAGAAGGGGCGTGGCCCTCATGGCATGATTGACAGGAGAGAGCATCTCAACGTGTTTTAAACACTAATAACTCTTTTATTTTTCATCGATGGGAAAAATCCTCGGCACTTGATGAGCGGAGGGGGACTCTGAGTAAGATGGCCAAAAATCACAGCCGTACGTGGTAGCACTTTTTCTAAAATCAATATAAAGCACAAACAGGAAGTGGTCAAGATTAGACTTTTAATTATATCGAAGGCAACTTTAATTAGGCAAGGCAACTTTAATTAGGCAAGGCAACTTTAATTAGACAAGGCAACTTTAATTAGACAAGGCAACTTTAATTAGGCAAGGCAACTTTAATTAGGCAAGGCAACTTTAATTAGGCAAGGCAACTTTAATTAGGCAACACAGCTTTAGCATTTCCAAACCAAAGGCAACACATCTTTAGCATTTCCAAACCAAAGGCAACGCAGCTTTAGCATTTCCAAACCAAAGGCAACACAGCTTTAGCATTTCCAAACCAAAGGCAACACAGCTTTAGCATTTCAAAACTATATTTTCAAACCACATTAAGGGCACTGACAGGTCAGTAAACCACTCACAGTTCAGTAGACATGTGTTCAGTGTTATTCACAGCTCAGACTGAGAGACGTGACCCTCTCACTCCTCCATCTTGCAGAGACTGACTGAGGCACTCAACACTTCTGGGTTTTATAGTCCATCCGGAAGGAGTGTGGCCTTCAGGAGAGAGAATCTCAACATTTTTTTAAACACTAAAAACTCTTTTATTTTTCATCGATGGAAAGAATCCTCTTGTCCTGCGCAGCTTTAATTAGACTCTGAGTAAGATGGCCAAAAATCACAGCTGTATGTGGCAGCATTTTTCCTAAAATCAATATACAGAACAGGAAGTGCTCAAGATCAGACTTTTGTAATATAGATTGCCATATGTATTGACAACAAAACAGTGAAATCCTTACTTGATGCAACTTAAGCAGCCCATAAACATAGTGCACAGATGAGATATAATAATCAAAACTACAATAAACTAACAAATTTAATACTAAGTAGCCATAATAGTGCAAAAAGAAACACAGTCTCTGTTGTAGATCTTAGTTGCTGAGGTTAGTGTTGTGTCATGTTCAAGAACCTGCTGGTCACTAGGAAGAAGATGTTCTTGAACCTTGAAATCACAATTTTCAGTCTCCTGTATTCTCTACCCGATGGTAGCAGCAAAATGAGAGCGAGGCCAGTGTGGTTAGTTCTTTGATGTAATTGTCACCTCCTACAGATCCTTTTGATGGTGGGGAGTTCAGTACCCATGATGCACCAGGCTGTGTCTACCACTCATTGTATTCTCCTTCGTTCCTCGAACAATGACTGTTTGAGTTGCTGAACCAAGCTGTGATACAAACAATTATGTGGTTGACCCAGTTAATTTACTAATCAAAGGGAACTCTTAGGATGTTGAAGGTGAGTATCAGCAATTAATATCAGAGGCATAGATAGGGTAGTCGGAATCTTTACTGTTTCACCTTGTCTGTTTCACCTTTGCTTTGCACCGTGTGAATATTTATAGGATTTATAGGACTTTGGTGAGGCCACATTTGGAGTATTGAGTACAGAATAATGCCAGGATTAGGGGGTATGCAGGTGTTGGAGGGACAGATTTGCATTATTTTCTCTGGAATCCCAGTGGTTGTGGGGCAACCCGACAGATGTATATAAAATTATCAGAGGCATAGATAGGGTCGATAGTCAGAATCTTTTTCCCAGGCAGAGATGATGAATGAACACAGTCTGACCTGAAGAAGGATCCTGCCCAAAACATAATCTTTCCATGTTCTCCACAGATGCTGCCTGACCAATTGAGTCACTCTATAATTTTGTGTCCTTTTGTGTAAACAGTTCCTTGTTTCTATATTTTGTTCAGGTCTTAATTAATTTTGTATTATGTTCCTTTTTTGTAGTTGCAAGAAAAGTCACAAGTCGGGTCTGGACCCGAAACGTCACCTATCCTTTTTTTCCAGAGATGCTGCCTGACCTGTTGAGTTACTCAAGCACTTTGTATATCAGTTTAAAATTCACAGCAGCTCTGGTTAAATTGCAATTTATATTAATTTTAATTCAATTAAATTTCTTGGTCATTATAGCCTGAGTACTTTAACATGTTCTTCATTAAGTGGATCTTGAAGTTGCAATCACAGAGAGCACACATGTGATTCATATGATTTTGGTTCTTACGTCTATTTTAGAAATCCTACACACTGTAAAGGATCATCAAAGTAAAAATTTCAAACTGGCAAATATAACAGAATCCAATCACTGCTGAAACCTTTTGGCCAACTTACATTTTGGGAGAATCAATCAAGATTTTGAAAAATTACAAATCATGCTTTGGTTAAAACCCCTGCCGTAAGAGCAGCCTGTTGCAAATTCCAGAATAACTCTTCACATCTTCTTTAAATATAACATGAATTCCATGCACGAAACAAGAATAATTTAGATCTTTCCTATGTCATGAGGCTACTTACTCACAAATGTGGACCAGATGAAATTAAGTGAAGGCAGGGGTGATGAATGAACACATCCAAATGTAGGAAAATCTCAGACACAGCTTGGAAATGGTGCAGAGTTTCACTCAGGGGAACTAGTGTGTAGAGTGTTGGAGATGTCAGGTCTTGAAATAAGCAATAAATTGCTTGCATGTATTCACCTTCATAGAGTCATAGAGCCATGGTGTCATGCAGAGTAGAAACAGGCCCTTCGACCCAACTTACCCACTCCGACCAATGTGTCCCATCTACACTAGTCCCATCTGCCTGCGTTTGGCCCATATCCAATCCATGTACCTGTCCAAATATTTTTTAAACATTACGATAGTACCTAGTGTTATTTCCTGGTTGTAATCATTGATGTATTTCTCAATTGTTAATTGGAAAATTAGCACAGAAATTGCACACAGCAATATTGTCATGTGGGTACACAAAAAGCTGGAGAAACTCAGCGGGTGCAGCAGCATCTAAGGAGCGAAGGAGATAGGCGACGTTTCGGGTCGAGACCCTTCTTCAGACTGGTCAGGGATCAGGGAAACGAGAGATATAGACGGTGATGTGGAGAGATAAGGAACAATGAATGAAAGATATGCAAAAAAGTATCGATGATAAAGGGAACAAGCCATTGTAAGCTGTTTGTGGTGTGAAAATGAGAAGCTGGTGCGACTGGGATGGGGGAGGGAGATAGAGATAGAGGGAATGCCAGGGCCCGAGGGCTGAGGGAGAGGTGGGAAGGGGAGGAGACAGCAAGGGTTAACAGAATTGAGAAAATTCAATGTTCAAGCCCAAAGGATGCAGACTCCCCAAGCGGAATATGAGGTGCTGTTCCTCCAGCTTGCGGTGTTGCTCACTCTGGCCGTGGAGGAGGCCCAGGACCGAGAGGTCGGATGCGGAATAGGAGGGGGAGTTGAAGTGCTGAGCCACCGGGAGGTCGGGTTGGTTATTGCGGACCGAGCGGAGGTGTTCGGCGAAGCGATCACCAAGCCTCCGCTTGGTCTCACCGATATAGATCATCTGGCATCTGGAGCAGCGGATGCAGTAGATGAGGTTGGGGGAGGTGCAGGTGAACCTCTGTCAGACCTGGAAGGACTGCTTGGGTCCCTGAAAGGAGTGGAGGGGGGAGGTGAAGGGACAAGTGTTGCATTTCTTGTGGTTGCAAGGGAAAGTGCCCGGGGAAGGGGTAGAGCGGGAGGGGAGGGAAGAATTGACAAGGGAGTTGCGGAGGGAGCGGTCTTTGCGGAAGGCAGACAGGGGGGGAAATGGGAAGATGTGGCGGGTGGAGGGGTCACGTTGGAGGTGGCGAAACTGGCGGAGGACTATATGTTGTATTTGCCGGCTGGTGGGTTGAAAGGTGAGGACCAGGGGGACTCTGCCCTGTTTGCGAGTGGGAGAATGGGGAGCGAGGGCAGTGTTGCGGGGTATGGAGGAGACCCTGGTGCGAGCCTCATCAATAGTGGGGGAGGGGAATCCCCGTTCTCTGAAGAATGAGGCCATTTGTGATGACCTGGTGTGGAACACCTCATCCTGGGAGCAGATGCGGCGTAGACGGAGGAATTGGGAATAGGGGATGGAGTCCTTACAGGAAGCAGGGTGGGAGGAAGAGTAGTTCAGGTAGCTGTGAGTATACCAGGTGTGCTACCTGGCCTACTCTTCCTCCCACCCTAGGGACAGGTGTTACATTTCCTGAGGTTGTAGGGGAAAGTAGCTGGGTAGGGGCTATTTTGCAGGGGAGGGATGAGTGAACCAATGAGTTGTGGAGGGAGCGGTCTCTGTAATTCTCCAATTTTAGGTAACTGACCGACAACCACATATATTTCGTCCCCTCTCTCCACTTTTTTCCTCCTCTCGTCCCTGTGCCCCATCTGGATTCTGGATTTGCACCAATTTCTCTCCACAACCCACCTCCCCCCACCCCTCTCCCAATCCCCGACCCTTCCATCTATATTCCTTTCCCCTGGCTTCCCAAATCGCATCCCCTCTAGCCTTATTTCACACTTTTAGTCTTATCGTCTCTGTCCAAACATCAATCAATGAAAACCCCTCTCACCTGTATCCACCCATCACTTGCCAAGCTTTATCCTTCTCCCAATTCTCTGCCAAATTTTTCTCCCTACCCCAACCCCCTTCCCCCAACATAATGTCTGAAGAAGGGGCACAGTTCCTTGTGCCTCCGTGTACTTGTAGAATATCTTTAGATTCTTCTTTACCGAATTTGACAAAGCCATCTCAAGCCATTATTTTGCCCTTCTGAATTAGTTTCATTACATTAAGCTTTAATAAAGGACTAGCTATTTCCATCTTGATCAGAGTCCAGCATCTTCCTAACAACAGATGTTAACCCATATGGTCTATAGTTTCTCACTCTTTGCCTCCCTCCATACATAAACAAGGGTGTCATATTTGTGATTATCTAGTCTGTCCATAGTTGCAACTTGGCGAGTTTTGAGAAAATTCCACCAATGGCTCTATTATTCTTGCAGGCACATCCTGGTGACTCTTTTGCCTTCAGTCCATTAGTTTTTTTCCAATATTTTGTCCACCTTGATAGTGAATGCTTAATTTACTTTACTTTAGTTTATTATCACCTGTACTGAAGTACAGTGAAAAAGCTTTTGTTCCGTGCTGAGCAGTCAGCAGAAAGATTGTACATGTTTATAATCGAGCCATCCACAGTGTACAGAGAATCTGTACACACAATCTGGAGCTCACGCTTCTGTACCTCTTGTCTGATGTGAGAGAGGAGAAGAGAGAGCAACTGAGTGAGACTTGTCCTTGATTCAAACTTTCCGAAGCAGTGTGAAGTGTAAATGGACTTAATGGAAGGGAGGTTGGTTTGTGTGATGGTCTGAGCTGCATCCACAATTCTCTGCAATTTCTCGGATGGAGTTGTTCCCAAACCATGCTGCGATATATTCCAATAAAATGCTTTCTATGGCACGTTTGTAGAAATTGGTGAGAGTTGTTGGGGACATGCTGAACGTCCTAAACCTTCTTCTTCCTACTTATTTGAAAATAGTCCATCCATTATCCTTGGGATATCTGTAGTGTTGTCCTCCACCATGAAGGACTGCAGTGGTTCTGGAGGGCAGCTGAACAATACCTTCCTAAGGGGAGTTAAGGATGGACAATCAATTGTGGCTTGGCAGTAAAGACCTGATCCAAAAAATGAAGGTATAAAACAGAATGTTCTTTTAAGTGAACGTATAATCCTCATCCAATAAGTTGTTTTCCAAGTCTTCCTGAACTCCTTACAGGTTTAGGTATGGAATAAAACAGTGCACTGATTGGTTTTGGAGAAATCAAACTTTAGGATGGTTAAGTAGGGTCTCGACCTGAAACGTCGCCTATCTCCTTCGCTCCTTAGATGCTGCTGCACCCGCTGAGTTTCTCCAGCTTTTTGTGTAATCAAACTTTAGGATGGTTAAGTTTCTTTCTTAGACCTGCATTGACTTGACACTTTACTTCTTGAGCTCTGATACAAATTCATGACTGAGTGGTTCGTCATCCAGACCTAATTCATCTCCTGAGGAGATCATATGATAATATGAACAATTTTGATTCTGTCACCAAATATCTTTTGGTTTTGCAAATGAATCCACATCTTATGTCTCACTGCTGTTTGCTCAACTAGCCAGGGGGCTAAGAACACAAGTGCACTCACTTTGTTTGAAACTATATTCTTACTGATTTGTGCCATCATGACATTTTGGAATCAATTGCCTTTGTTCCACTCTTGAAAATAAATTTTGTTGAACAAAGCTCTTTGTTTCATTAGTAGTTCTGCAGGTGTATCCCCATGGTAAAATATGGTGCAGTTCTGCATTCCAGCAAAAAATTGGACAAGCAATGTTTCATGCTGAGATTTGATTATTTCTGCACACTTGTTTGTTGTGAGTTTCTTTAACAATTCTGAATGATCTCTCAACTACTCTGTTTGAAGCCAGATATGAAAGAATAAGGGTTTATTTGATTTCATTCCGTTTCATAAAGTTTGAAAACTGAGTAGATCAAATATGAGGTCCATTGTCAGAAAGTGGTTTTCAAGTGAATGATGACATGTACATTTTGGCTTCATCTCACTGGTAATATTTTTAGTAGTACTGCAAGAGGCTATGTATTTCGTGTCATTTCACTTTGAATGGCTATCAATCAGTTTGGAAAATTGTCACCCTTTAAATCACAGAGGTTTATGCGACCTTGTTGACTTATTCAGAGGCAAATGATTCACATCTGCATCAGAGTGTCGGGCTTCATTTTCCAACAGTTTTAACAAATTCTGCATGTCCTTACGAACTATTCAAAGAAAAATAAACAACGCCACTGCAATTGTTTTCCGACTAGTTATTCCTTTATCCTTTAAGAAATTTTACCCAGACGTTTTCTATCCATGATCCCAATGGATGCACCTCTGTTTCATGACAACCTATTGTGCTGGTATAGAATGGGTTTAGTTTTATATCTGTACATTGGCAACAATCCTTGTTGCCAATGTACATCCTTCTAATATGTGTTCACGGATGTTCCTCAATACTGGGTCTTTCTGGATCTTGACTATCTAAGGCACAACTACCAAAAATACCTAATTTAATATATTTTGATTTTTTGTGTCAGAGTTCTCATGTAATGGTTGCCATAGAGCATCTACAATCTTGTTCTGTTTGGAACTCCTGTACAGTTGCAATAACATAGGATAATTGCTTATCCTTGTTTCACTGATGCAAATCTTATTGATATCATTAACCCGAGAAATATAATTGTTAGTAGTTGATTCTGATCTGATATCAGGCAATGGTGAAAACTGATAGTTTCCTGATTCCAGACATTATTGTAAGTGCTTCCTTTTTGGTTTCTACATGTTGTGCGAATGAATATAAAACTCCAAGAAGATTAGCTTTTCTTGCCTTATCATTGCATAAAAAAGTCACATGTCAACTTCAACTTATGTGTGGAGTTACAATAAATAAGATGAGTTTCATTGCCATATTTATCTTGCAGTCATCATCCCCATCCATATCCATTTCATTAATTTCTGATCTTAAATCTGCTATATTTTCAGACTCTGGAGCACTGTCAATGACCTCTACTTTTTTCTTCACTGGTTGTAGACCTTAGCATTCATCTTCCCACAAAGGTGCAAACCTTTGTTGGAAGTACATTTGATCAACATAATTTGTGTTCATGCAATCTACTGAATGTTTCTTCCAAAATCAGAAGATTAGTTTAGTTTAGTTTAGTATGGTTTAGAGATACAGCGTGGAAACGTACCCTTCGGTCCAATGAGCCCGCATTGACCAACAATCCCCGCATACTAACACTATCTTACCGACAAGGGACAATTTACAATTCTTACCAAAACCAATTAACCCATGTCTTTGGAATATGGGAGTAATATGGGAGGATGTCAACAAAATAGAGAGAGTACAGAGGAGATTTACTAGAATGTTGCCAGGGTTCCAGCAACAATGTTACAGAGAAAGGTTGAACAAGTTAGGTCTTTATTCTTTGGAGCGCAGAAGGTTAAGGGGGGACTTGATTGAGGTCTTTAAAATGATGAAAGGGATAGACAGAGTTGACGTGGATACGTTTTTCCCATTGAGGGTAGGGAAGATTCAAACAAGAGGGCATGACATGAGAATTAAGGGACAGAAGTTTTGGGGTAACGTGAGGGGGAACTTCTTTACTCAGAGGGTGGTGGCTGTGTGGAATCAGCTTCCAGCAGAAGTGGTGGAGGCAGGATCGATTTTAACATTTAAAAGTAAAGTGGATAGGTATATGGACGTGAAGGGAATGGAGGGGTATGGTCTGAGTGCAGGTAGATGGGACTAGGGGAAAACAAATGGTCGGCACGGACTGGAAGGGCCGAGAGGGCCTGTTTCCGTGCTGTAATTGTTATATGGTTATATGGTTATATGGTTAAACTGGAGCCCCTGGAGAAAACCCACGTGGGCACAGAGAGAACGTACAAACTCTGTACAGACAGCACCCGTAGTCAGGATCGAACCCGGGTCTCTGGGGCTGTAAGGCAGCGACTCTACCACTGCGCTACCGTGTCGACCAAGTAAAAGATGTTCTTCTATTCCCATGTTAATTGATAATTAGCGGGACAGGCAGCATCTCTGGAGAGAAGGAATGGGTGACGTTTCGGGTCGAGACCCTTCTTCAGACTGGTTAGAGATAAGTAAGGGTTTGTCTGCACCACTGCGAAATCTCCTCAAGGTATGTCTACTTTGAAGAAGTTCTCCTCCTCTCTACGAAGAAAGTTCTGCAAAATCCTCTCTCGCTGCTCCCCCTCTGTGATTCCTCCTGCTCTCCAACTCTACGACCATGTTTTAACCCAGACTCGCTACCACAGCCACATGTGTGTTCTCGGTGCCTGCCTGTGCCTTCATCTTCAACCTCGTGGATTCCAGCTCCAGTTCCAGGCATCCCAGTTCAGACCCAACCCCAATTACAGGTACCGACAGTCGATCTGCCGCTCAGCAGTTCTCCTACTGTGCCCTGCGATCTACACTGGCTGCAATGCGCCATCACCAGTAGACCCTTGCTCTGACTCTCCCGCAGATCCGGGCCTCACTCACACATACCTGCAATGGACCACAACTGTACTTCATTCAACACCAGATCCACATCCTCAACAAACGCTTCCTTGCTTACCAATGATCACAAGCTTGCCCGCATCCAGACCGGTCCCTCGACCGCCCGCAGGCCCTGGGCTCCACTGCTGGACCGCGCCACCTGCCCGACAAGCGCAAGGCCTCGATTACCACCACAAGGAGCAGCACCAGCATCCACCGCCTCTCCGACCCTCACCGCCTTTCCGGCTCAACCGAGGCCTGGACCACCAAAACCGCCGTGGCTACCGACTCTCCCCACTCCCTGAGGCCACCGCTGTTGCCAACCTTAACTGTCTCCCCCGGAGCACCGATGCTGTTGCCGCCAACCCGTATCTCTACTCCAGCCCCCCACCAGCGTCCACCAGCGACTCCGCCAACCCTCGCCTCTCCACCGGCCACCAGCGGGCCGGAGCCGTCGCCTCGCCTGAGTTCCAGACTCAGCACCAGGCCCACAACCTCCACGATGCAGAGTCCAACAGCACGTGGTCTGACTCTGCTGGGACCTCTGCTCCACCCCACCCCCTCCTACAGGGAATCTCAGTAGTGATTCCCCTTCCCCCTCTTTTAACCAGGTTACCCCGACCACACCCTACCCATACAATAGTCCCTCATTTCCCTCCCTCTCTGAACACGCACCATCCCCCCCCACCAGATCTCGCCACGGCTTTGTCCACACCCCGGCCCTTCTCTGACGCCAACCCCCATCCTTGCCGTGTCTTCACCCATTCCCCCATGACCTCCCCCTTTCTGATACGGAATGGTCTGTCCTCAACGGAGGCCTCACCTTCATTCCCCTCCGCCCCCACCTCAACGGGTTCCTGGTCCGCCATGACGTAGAGCTTTTCTTTCATCGCCTCCACCTCCTCGCCACCCAGTGATGACCCCCTTCTCCGCCAGTCCCCCTCCTCTTGGACTCCCCAGTATGGCCTTCTACCCTCTCTAGGCCTGTTTATTTTTAACTGCTGGCGTGACATCAACCGTCTCAACATTTTCAATCCCCTTATCTTCTCCAACCTCATCCCCTCTGAACATACAGACGTCCGTTCATTCTGCAGCAACCCTGATATTCTACCGGGCTGAGGCCAGGCGACAACTCTCAGACACCTCCAGGGGCTCATGTTGTCGACCTCCCCGTGGTGAGCCCTGTCAACTGACTTCAGTCAGGCGAACGACAACAAACGGAGACAGCAGCAGCGCCGTAGCTTGGCGCCAACCCGAAGCATGCGCCCTTTTTAGGGCGGGCACCTACGGATGTCGAACCGGATGGCATCACCCTGCTGCGGACTTCTGTTGCCTCAAACGCAAGAAGAAGAAGAAGACACCTCCACCTACTTATCCTTGGACCATGATTCCACGGACGAGCACCAGGCCTTAATCTCAAACACCATTACTGGTTTCATTACTTCTAGCTGTCTGCCTTCCACAGCCTCCAACCTTTTTGTTTCCCAGCCCCGCACAACCTGTTTTTACCTTCTCCCCAAAATCTCCTGCCCACGGAAATTATTTCCACGAACCTCAACTCCATCCTGCTCCAATCTCTCCCCAACTATGTCCAAAATACCTCACATGCCCTTCGTCTAATGACTTCCCCTTTCCCACCCCCCACTCCCTCATCTTTACTATGGACGTTCAGTCACTCTACACCTCCATCCCCCACCAGGAAGGCCTTAAAGCCCTTCGCTTCTTCCTCAACCGCTGAACCATCCAAATTCCCTCTGCTAACACTCCACCACTCCACCACTTCACCCTCAACAGCCTTCTCCATTGACTCCTCCCACTTCAAGTCCAAGGCGTAGCTATGGGCACCCGCACAAGCCCCAGCTATGCCTGCCTCTTTGTAGGGTACGTTGAAAAATCCCTGTTCCAGGCATACATTGGCCCTATCCCCAAACATTGATGACTGCGCTGGTGCTACCTCCTGCACCAATGCAGAACTCATGGACTTCATCAACTTCACCACCAATTTTCATCCTGCACTCAAATTTACTTGGACCATCTTCAACACCTCTACCCCCCCCCCCCCTTTCTTGATCTCACAGTCTCCATCACAAGAAATAGACTATTGACTGACGTCTATTACAAACCCACTGACTCCCACAAGACTCCCACTTTTTCCCACCCTGCTTCCTGCAAAGACTCTATCCCCTACTCCCAATTCCTCCGTCTACGCCGCATCTGGCCCAAGATGAGGTCTTCCATGCTAGAACATCCGAGATACCCTCATTCTTTATGGAACGGGGGTTTCCCCTCTTCCATCATAGATGTAGCCCTCACTTGTGTCTCCTCGGTACCCACAGCTCCACCCTTGCTCCCCCTTCCCCTAGTCGCAACAGAGACAGAGTCCCCCTAATCCTTACCTTCCACCCCATCAGGCGTCGCAGACAACACATAATCCTCCAAAATTTCCGCCACCTCCAACAAGATCCCACCACTAGCCATGTTTTCCCATCTCCACCCCTTTCCACCTTCCGCAGAGACTGTTCCCACTGCAACTCCCTAGCTAACTCATCCCTTCCCACCCAAACCACCCCCTCCCCTGGTACCTTCCCCTGTAACCATAGAAGATGCAATACCTGTCGCTATACCTCCCCCCTCGACTCTGTTCAGGGACAGCAACAGTCCTTTCAGGTTAGGCAGAGGTTCACTTGCACCTCCTCCATCCTCGTCTACTGTATCAGTTGTTTACGATGTGCACTCTTATACATCAGCAAAACCACACGCCGACTGGGCGATCGTTTCGTGGAACACCTTCTCTCAGGCCGCGTGAACCAACCTGATCTCCCGGCTGCTTGACACTTTAATTCGCCTTCCCATTCCCTCATTGACCTTTCTGTCCTCGATTTCCTCCATTGTCAGAGTGAGGCAAAACGCAAATGGGACGAACAGCATCCCATATTTCGTTTAGGCAGCTTACAGCCCAGTGGTATGAATGTTGATTTCTCTCACTTAGCCCCAACATTCCCTCTCTCTCTATCCCTCCCCCACCCAAGTCACACTAACTTCTCATTTTCACCCTACATACAGCTTACAATGGCCTGTTTCCTTTTTCATCGTTACTTTTTTTGCATCTATTTCATTCATTGTTCTGGCCCCATAGCAGAAGCGTCCACGTCGCGGGGCTGGAAACTGGAAGTATTCTGAACTAATTCTGCTACCACTATCATCTATTGCGACGTGATGGCTTCCACTGATTGCCGCCGGAAGATTGTGTCCTTTTCAGGACGGACGATGGCAGTGAGGTCAACATTTGTAACAAGATGGACATGAAAAGAAGAAGATTCATTGCTCTTTATCTCTCCACATCACCGTCTATATCTCACATTTCCCTTATCCCTAACCACTCTGAAGAAGGGTCTCGACCCGAAACGTCACCCATTCCTTTTCTCCAGAGATGCTGCCTGTCCGGCTGAGTTACTCCAGATTTTTGTGTCTATCTTCGGTTTAAACCAGCACCTGCAGTTCCTTCTTACACATACTCAATTGACAATTATCCTGGCTTTATGAGCAGTAATCTACTCCTTGCAGGATGTTATTCCATCACACCATGGAGATTTAGGATGAAGTCTTTCTTCCATGGGATAAATCTGACTATGTATGGTGACTTCTGGGCTGATTGATGATCAGGTACGACTTAATCTCTTTGATGACATTTGAATTGTGTATAGGCATGGGAGAGATTAATTTAGTGAGAAATGATTTTGTTAATCATGAAATCAAGTTAGATTGGAGACACTGCCCATCATGTAGAGTTTGATTTGGGGTTACTCTCCACAGGATCACTTTATTTTGAAGAAGGGTCTCGGCCCGAAACGTCGCCTATCTCCTTCGCTCCTTAGATGCTGCTGCACCCGCTGTTTCTCTCCAGCTTTTTGTGTACCCTCACTTTATTTTGTCAGTCTTTTGCATGATCCTTGCAAGTGTGACTAACTCACTCTCGACATTTCTTCACAAGCATGCCATTCCGATACACAGTTCCTTTTTCAATGTAACTCTTTACAGTTTCCTGGACTGGTATATACTTGCAATAGAACGTGTTGCATCTGGTTTGATACAAACATATCCAATGTTCAACTTGTACGTTTACAATAAAGTATTACAATAAGATTTTGCAGAATCACACAAATTCTGCTGCCTATCCAGCTTCTTCCAATCCTTTCCCATTAGAGTTGGTCTATTTTCAGATTCTGCAATAACGATGCGTAGCTAAAATCATTGTCCTTTGAGAACATAGAATGTAGAGCAATACAGCATAGAAGCAGGCCCTTTGGCCCACATTGTCTGCGCTGAAGATGATGCCAAGACCAATTCTTATGTGCCTGTACGTAATTCATATCCCTCTATTCCAAAAGCTTCCTAAATGCCATTATCACACCTGCCTCAACCACCACCCCCAACAGTTTTCAGGCACTCATCACCTATAAAAACTTGCTCTTTGAACTTTGCCCCTCTCACCTTAATGCTGTGCCCTCTCTTATTGATTGTCATGTATAGTTTTTTTTTTTCTTTTACCGGATAGCAAGCAACAAAGAGCTTTTCACTGTACCTCAGTACATGTGACAATAATAAGCTAAACTAAATTAAACAATAGTTGTTAAACAATGTTACCAATAGGCTTTGTTTATTGACTTCACCGTTTGTTGTCTCAATGAGCTTCAAACTATGAAGTCCATCTTTATGTTGTTATTTTAAAGTTTATTTTAAGTTAAAAATGTGATATTACTTTTGGCAATTGAAAATCATTTGGCTGTGGGTGACGGTTACTGCAAATTACTAAAATGGTCTCGTCGGTATGCTCTGGGCTTGCCTTGGACTTTACTAAAGCTCAGATTGAAGATTGCATCTGTACTAATGGCCCGTGGTGATGAAATCTTCTAGCATTCTAGATGCCATTTTCATCAGTACAGCAATTTCACATGCAAATTCAGACATCAGGGTTTGCATGTTCAACAACTTTGACCAAAGTCATTTATCTGCAACTCCATGATGAAGCTACCTTCACAAGAACAGCCAGTGAATACAACATACTGTAAGTGCCAGGAAAAGAACAAAATTCTTAAGGGGTTGGACAGGCTAGATGCAGGAAGATTGTTCCCGATGTTGGGGAAGTCCAGGACAAGGGGTCACAGCTTAAGGATAAGGGGGAAATCCTTTAAGACCGAGATGAGAAAGACTTTTTTCACACAGAGAGTGGTGAGTCTCTGGAACTCTCTGCCACAGAGGGTAATTGAGGCCAGTTCATTGGCTATATTTAAGAGTGAGTTGGATGTGGCCCTTGTGGCTAAGGGGATCAGAGGGTATGGAGAGAAGGCAGGTACGGGATACTGAGTTGGATGATCAGCCATGATCATATTGAATGGCGGTGCAGGCTCGAAGGGCTGAATGGCCTACTCCTGCACCTAATTTCTATGTTTCTATGTTTCTATGTTTCTATCTCCATCAAGAGATGTTGACACTCTACTCTTGACATTTAATGATAACACCTTTGGCAGGTTTCCCGCCAACAACATTGTCGAGGTCACAAATGACTTGAGCATCAAGTGGCCCGGCCAGACACTTAGTGTGATCTTATGAACAGGCAAGGAGTTGGGTGCCGACTGATAATTGACTCTGCTCTTAACTGCTGAAAACCTTCCCATGAACTATAATATACGAGTATTGCTCATTTTCTTGGAATAACTGCAGCAATACCCATGAAGTTCAGGGTCCTTTGCGACGATACAGACTATTTCAATGATGCTTGTTCACCATCCTGACTTTATCTCCATGTCCAATGCTGGGACAAATGGAGCAAGTGTATGTAAAGTGCAGGGCCGAATGGCCTACTCCTGTACCTATTTTCTATGTTTCTATGTTTCTATGTAAACACCAACAAATTTGCCCCCAAATCCTGTGCCACATTGTCTTGGAAATGTATTGCTTGATCTTTATTATTGCTGGATTTAATTAATGAAACTCCCCAGCAAATGCCATTTGTCAAAGTACCATTCTTAAAATCTATGGCAGTTCAAAAAGGTAACATATGGCTCGCCGCCAATTTTTCAAGCAATAGGGATAGGCAGTAAAAGATTGCCTTGCCAGCAATGATTGAATTCCAAGAAAATTGGGTTTAAAATCGTCTGCAGTAAAGCTGGATGAGTCAGTCATTTGATGCCAATTGTCTTCAGTGAGTCAGAACCACAGACAGACAACCATGCCCTCTCTGGGTGCTCGCTCTACCACCCACCAAATGGAGCTCAGGGCCTGGCAGACTTTGACTCAGAGACATCAACCTGGCTGCTCAACACCCAGCTTGAGATCTAACTATTCCTTTGGTTTATGTTTCATTCGCAGGAAGAATAGTGAATTGTCTTCAGTGAAGCTGGATGAGTCAGTTATTTGATTGTCATTTGAGAGATCTCCTTGCCCCGTGTTCAATTATCTTGAGCTCCTCCGTGAGAATGCGTATCATAAAATATTCTTCACAAAGTAATTTCTATGCAGGCAAGTTCCTCTATCTGAGTAATTGGATAAATTCCATTTTGGGAGTTCAATGTGTTTGTGATTGGCGGCTTAGCTTTTTAAAAATTAACTTTTTAGGCAGTGGTTGATATTGGCTTTAGCAAAGTTTAGTTACGGAATTAAGGGATATGGGGAAAAAGCAGAATGGGGTACTGATTTTAGATGATCACCCATGATCATATTGAATGGCGGTGCTGGCTCGAAGGGCCGAATGGCCTACTCCTGCACCTATTTTTCTATGTTTCTCTGAAACATATCCTGACTACTTATTCATCAATGACTATTGCCCAGTAGCTCTAACATCAGCCATTATAAAGTTCTTAAAAAGTAATGGGCCACGTTTGCACGGACATCTGGAAAGATTTGACCCACTTGTACACAAAAAGTGGATCCAGGGAGGACGCCGTCTCCCTTGCACTAGATTTAGCCCTGGATTACCTTGATAATAAGAACACCAAATGTCAGGATGTTATTGTGGAGGAAGGAACTGCAGACACTGGTTTACACTGAAGATAGGCATAAAATGCTGCAGTGTGTAGTTCTCAACATTGTAGCACATCAGCTGCACATTTTTTTGAAATGTAGTGGAATAAAACTTCCTTAAGAAGAAAAAAAAAAATCGCCAAGTGTGGGTCCCTTGCCAGGTATGTCGAACGTGCGGAGAATATGTACATTGAAACGTTTGGTGAGAGCTCAGCACTCGACTGGTCGCGTCTGCAAGAGCTGAAGTGGTTGGAGCATTGGATTCAAAGGGGAGAGCCTCGCACTTTAAAGTGCCGCCGAGAGTAAGCTGCAGCTTTTTAATGTGGTATCAGTGAGAGGGGAGAGCAATGCACTCGAGCACGCCTCGCTCCGCCGTGCCAGTCGCCCTGTGACAGCTCTCCTGGAAACTCTTTCAAGAAGATACCCCTTTCGTTGGCGAGAGCTTTCTTTGTACTTGTGGGATTATTATTTGTTTTCCTTTTGCTGTGCGCTCACTCTGCCCGCTTCGTCAAAGGAAGAATTACAACAACAAAAACTCCAAATGCTTTTCTCGGCGAGGAAGCGAAGGAGAAACTATTAAGCAGCTGCTGAAAATGGGCAAGCTTCAATCAAAACATGGTAGGGGAATTAAAACTCATCCCACGGCCGCATGCATACACGTGGGGTCTGTTCGCATTTTCGCAAGGGGGGTGGGTTTCTAATTTAGAGATGGGGTCATTTGAAAATGAAACGCACCACCTTCACTAACTTTTATTAATTTTTTTTTACTTGGCTCGATTGAAACTGGCAGCCTGCAAGCGGAGGGAGAATCCCGAAGGTGAGATATTTCCTTTTAACGATTTTATTGACCAAGTAATCTAGAATGGGAATAAAACTGTTAGTTTGATATATCAAATTGATTTCACCATCGCCTTTTTAAAAAATATTTTTGTTTTAAAACCTTCTGTCGCGTTATTGCAAATGTATTTCTTGCAACAGTTTCTTGCACCGGTTTTAACTCTGCTTTTGCTCTCCCTTCTGTGTGTGTGTCTGTGTGTGTGTGCAGGAGACAGTTTCGTGGTGAACGCCTATCTAAACCGCCAGGGTTTGGAAGAGTACGACGGGCAGAGAGCTGCGAACGTGGTCCCGGAGCAAGCGAAGCAGCGCGGATGCCGACCCCTCTCCACGGTAATAAACCGACCGAGCCCAACAAGATTGCTGTGAAATGCATCCATCCACATGTGTACACATGACTCTAATGCACCCCACAGCAATGCAGCGCACCGGGGCCCGGCCATGCATTTTGTGTTGTTGTTGTAAATTCCACTTATCATCGGCGTTTTTAAATTTATTGCAAATGTTTTTAATTAGCAAACCTCATCTCTTGCTTGTAACGTTGTAACTGGGATACACTTGGCCATCTCCGCGTCTTCCAAACTGCCAGTCTCTCTCTCTCTCTCTGCGGAGCATCCGTTCCCATCGGCTTCCAGCTTTATCCCCCCCGCTCGCTTCCACTGATTGCGAGTGGCTGGCGGCTTTTTCTTCCCTATCGGTTTATTTTATTTTTTTGTTCTGGGCTGGAGCAGGGGAGAGGAGCCCCGAGGTGAATCTGGGACCAGCACCATCTAGATCAAACAGATCTCGCTATAGTTTTTTTTTTAACGTTCTGCCTCCCAGGCATGTTTTCAGATGCAGACACTCTTTGGAACATCGATCCAGTCTAGAGAAACAATTCTCCCAATGGGAATGATTAGCTCCGTCTTTTGAGAACCAAATTTGAATGAATTCGACATTCACCGAAACTAATCCAATAGGAAGTCTGCCCTGACTCCTAAATCACCTAATGTGTAGGGATTCGCTTCGAACAAGAAGAGGTTCTATTTAGGTAGCGTAGTGGTTACATTATTGGACTCGCAGCTAGACCTCTGGACCATCCGTCCAGTTCAAATACCACCATAGTGGCTGGGGAGTCTACGTTAAATAATGAAATGAAATTAAAGCTCGTCTTAGTACATGTAACGGCGAGGCTAGCAGATTCATTGATTGGCTCAGTGCTGTTCTCCAGGGAAGGATATCTGCCATTCCTCTCTGGTCTGTCCTTTTGTCAGCCAAACCAATTCTTAATTACCCCTTCAGTTCAGCAGCGAATAGGCAGAGATAATCGATGCTTGCATTGCCGGTGATACCCATGCCCTGTGAACAAATGGAAATCCGTCGCAAGCACGGATTTAACTTTCCAGTCGATTTCCATACCGAAGCAGCATTGCAGTTGTGAGGCTTTGACACTGTAGCAGAATAGGACATGGAACTGCACAGCGCAGGAACAGGCCCTTCGGCCCACAATGTTTCTGCTGTGTCTGATGGGCAAATTAAATTAGTCCCTTTGACGGCACGTGATTCATCCATTTTTATGTCCCTATCTGAAAGGCTCTTGAATGCCATTATAGTATCTGGTGGCTGCATCACCAACCCTGGAGGTGGATTCCATGCACCTATCACTCAGTGTTAAATAAAACTCATCCTGCACATTTCATTCAAATTTCCCCCTCTGACATGAAAGCTATACCCTCTAGTATTTGACATTTTGATAGTCATTTTATAAACTATCAGGTCACCCCTCAACGTCCAATGTTCTGGAGAAAACAATCTAAGTTTGTCCAACCTCTCCTTGAAGCTAATATCCTTTAGTCCAGGCAGCATCCTGTTGAACTACTTTTGCATCCTCTCCAAATCCTTCCTGTAATCAGGCAATCAAAGTTTTATAAAGCTGCAATTTGACTTCCTGACATACTCGATGCCCTGACCAATGAAGGCAAACATACCACTCCATCCACCTGTGGTTGGCCCTCTTAGGGAGCTATGGACTTAGACCCTGCAATCCCTCTATACATCAATGTGGTTAAGGGTCTTGCCATTAATTCTATACTTTTCCATTAGTATTCTACTAAAGTCACATAGACAACATCCACTGCTCTAGCTTCGTCAAGCAAAATCTACTGCCCTACCTTCATCAACCACTGTAAACAAGTGGAGATTCTATTTGGCTAGTGTAGTGGTTGCATTATTGTATTTGTGGCCAGAACTCTAGACTATTGATCCAGTGATGCAAGTTCAAATACCTTCAGAGTTGCAGAGGAAAATACATCAAACAATTACATTAAGTGTTACTATGAAGCTACCATTTTGATCTTTGTGTATATATACAAGCACAACAGAAAATGTGGTAAGTAGCTAGCAGTTCAGGTGGCACCTGGGTGAAGAGAAAACGAGTTAATGTTTTGTGTTGAATGTTAACCCTGATTCTCTTGCCACAGATGCAGGCTGACCTGCTGAGTATTTCCAGCATTGTCTGTCCTTATTTTTGCATTTGATCCCCAATTCAAAGAGCTAGGTGAAAGGGGAAATAATTAAAGGAACAGGGACTGGTGGGCAGGCCAATGGGCTTCAGCTGAATAATTACGATGCAATTGTTGCTTCTGTGACTGGGTAGTTCCAACAGGAACCAAGGGTCGGAAAGCTTTTGAGAAGTTCAAAAGTTACAGGAGCAGAATAAGGCCCTTTGGCCCATCAGGTCTACTCCACCATTCAATCATGGCAGATCGATCCCTCCCTCCTAACCCAATTCTCCTGCCTTCTCCCCATAACCCCTGACACCCATACTAATCAAGAATCTATCTATCTGTTTTAAAAACATCCATTGACTTGGATTCCACAGCCTTCTGTTACAATGAATAATGATAACGTGCTCCTTTAAAGTGACTGTTCTGAGAAAACAAATTTGAGTGTTCATTAACTAATTAAGAGCAAAGTTTGATGATCATGATTGAGGAATGATATGTGAAAGTTGATACCTGGTATCTGCAACTGGATTGGCCAGCTTAAACCCAATGTGAACACATCATTATAGAATGGAAAGACCTGGATTTTGTTTTGATGCAATCAGGGAAATGATTTTTTTTTCTTTGCCATCTAAACCATTCTTAAATACTGATATAGTCACTTCTTCTTCTTGCGTATGGCGTGCACAGCCTAAAGTTGTAGGACAACTTGTTTTATTTGATTGTGCGCACCAGGTTGATTGCATTCGTTGAAACGGGGCGGACCACGTGAAGGTTGCAATCTCCCACCCCCATATAGTCACTGATTTAGTTATGAAATTTGGTACATTCCTCAGTTTCATATACTGTTTATTTTATTAAATAGCATTTATTCTGTATGCCATCCTAAATCTCTTTCTTTAGTCACCTATATCTTTTTGTCTTCAATCAATGCAATGGGTTTTTCATAATCCATCCCTGTTCCTGATTTTAAGTACCCTTATTAAATCATGCTCCTATTCTGATTTTCCCCCATGGGTTTCTTTCATGTTTCTATGTCTTTCTGCCAGGTAGTATCACAGTAAATCTTAATCTGTGATTTCTTAATCTGTCTTAAGATACTGTCTGAAATATCACAGGGCAATATATGATGCTCCGAAGGTTTCAGACTGATGATGATGTTCCAACCTTTTATTAAAAAATAAATAAAACAATGGTTTATCTATAGCCATGCATTAAATATGCCTTTAAAACATATATGATTTTATCCACTTATGACTGCATGCAACGATCAAACTCCTTTATTTTCTCCACTCATGCTGCCAATCTTCACCACTTGTACCACCTCACACTATGGTGCAAGATTTTGATAACATCATCAGTGTTCCTTTGGCTTCTTACTGTATTCTCTGTGCCACTGGCTTAGGTATCATCTGGAAATTCTGACACTTATTTTGATAGTAAATCAAAATCATTATTGTAAGTAATGGGCAGATGTGGAATCTAATCATGTGGAGCACCACCATTCACATCCTACCACCGTCCTTTATTCCTGCACTGTTTCTGCACTTGCAAACTTACTTTAGTCCAATTTGCTAGTGTATTTTCTTTTTTTCAATAATGTATTTGTTAGTCTATTTGTCAGAAGTTCAGTAACCACAGCATTGAAAATACATTTGGGCATGTACATGGATAGGAAAGGTTTATGGGAATATGGGCCAAACTCAGGCAAATGGGGCAAGCTTTGGTGATGATCTTGATTGGCATTGATGAGTTGGGCTGAAGGGCCTATTTCTTTGCTGTCTGACTCTATTAACCACATCTACCCCATCCGTAATCTACAATAATTATACAGTAAAATTCCAACCATCTGGCACCCTTGAGATCTTGGTCCTGGACTAGCAGATCCTCTGGACTATTGGATATTATTTCTTGTATATACTGGGCTATTGGATATTATTCCTTATTATGTGTGTATTAATAGCGGAGTCAGGGGATATGGGGAGAAGGCAGGAACTGGGTACTGATTGGGGATGATCAGCCATGATCCTTAAGGGTTGACGGTGGATGTGCAATGGAAGGCATTTAAAGACTGCATGGATGAACTACAACAATTGTTCATCCATGACTGACGAATCTTATAGAATTTTTCGAGGATGTAACTAGTAGAGTGGATAAGGGAGAACCAGTGAATGTGTTATATCTGGATTTTCAGAAGGCTTTTGACAAGGAGACATAAGAGGTTAGTATGCAAACTTAAAGCACACGGTATTGGGGGTTCAGTATTGATGTGGATAGAGAACTGGCTGGCAGACAGGAAGCAAAGAGTAGGAGTAAACGGGTCCTTTTCAGAATGGCAGGCAGTGACTAGTGGGGTACCGCAAGGCTCAGTGCAGGGACCCCAGCTATTTACAGTATATATTAATGATTTGGATGAGGGAATTGAATGCAACATCTCCAAGTTTGCAGATGACACGAAGCTGGGGAGCAGTGTCAACTGTGAGGAGGATGCTAGGAGGATGCAAGGTGACTTGGATAGGTTGGGTGAGTGGGCAAATGCATGGCAGATGCAGTATAATGTGGATAAATGTGAGGTTATCCACTTTGGTGGCAAAAACAGGAAAGTAGTCTATTATTGACTCGGAGGGCCAAATGGCCTACTCCTGCACCTATTGTCTATTACTCGGTGTGCTTTTTTAGATGTTAAATGATATATTTCCAGTGAACCAGTTAAATTTAAAGGGAGTACAGGTACTGGGGCACCGACCGGTGAGTGGAAAGGGAGTGTGGCAACCATAATTTGGTGGGTCAAATTCCGCTTCTGATTTGTTCTGTGCCTTTTCATACCACTAATTTCCCTCTCATAGAAACATAGAAAAATAGGTGCAGGAGTAGGCCATTCGGCCCTTCGAGCCTGCACCGCCATTCAATATGATCATGGCTGATCTTCCAACTCAATATCCTGTACCTGCCTTCTCTCCATACCCCCTGATCCCTTTAGCCACAAGGGCCACATCTAACTCCCTCTTAAATACAGCACCCTCTCCCCTGACTCTCAGTCTGAAAAAGGGTCTTGACCTAAAAAGTTACCTATTCCTTTTCTCCAGATGCTGCCTGGCCCACTGAGTTACTCTAGCATTTTGTGTCTATCTTCAGTATTTGCAGTTCTTTCCTACACATAGGATTTTGGAATAGATGGATTAATATGGATTATTGGATTTTTGTGTACGCTGAAATCAATAGACGCTTAATAATTATCAAATTATTCCTTCGACCCAAGTAAGGACAAATTTTGGTCAGATCAACTCTGCATTTGATTTCACGTTGCTTGAATGGCCTCTCCACAGGTTGGCATTCTCAAACAGCAAAACAGTGAATTGTAAATGACATTTACTGCTGCTGAATCAGTTGTTTACTTATTTTCCAAATAATGGATATCAGTATGCAGAGTCCTTGTGTGATTGCTTAATAAAGCAACTCGCTTGTCAGCTGATTGACAGGAAAGTGGTAACTTTTAAGCTCTCCTGACGCAGACCTGATTGATGTATAATTGCTACGGAGGGGTCAGTGGGAATTCTGAAATGTTCCAGCCAATATCAACCAGGAAGCTGGCATTCCATTAAATATGTAAGATTAGCTTGGTGTTTGGCCAGCAATATTCTTGGAAATCTTCCTTAAAGCTATCTTGTGATTCAAGCCAGAAGAGAAATGCTTGGCATGGGGATGGCTTGGCCGTGCAGTACCTTGGGAGGGGGAGAGAGAGAGAGGAGAGAGAGTGCGTTTAAAAAAAAAAAAAAAAATCCTTGGTTTAAAGACTTGAAGGTAGAGTTGCAATAATTGAATGTTTTAATCTCGGTGATGTCTGAGGCAGGAATTGGAGGACTGCAGACATCTTCATAAGTCATAGGTGTAGAATTAGGCCACTCAGCCCATCAAGTTGTCTACTCTGCCAGTCAAACTTGGCTGATCTATCTTTCCCTCTCACCAGTTTCTCCTGCCTCCCCCCGTAACCTATGACATCCTTCCTGCTCAAGAACCTGTCAATCTCCGTTTTAAAAATATCCAAAGACGACCTCCACAGCCTTCGGTGGCAATGAATTCTACAGATTCACCACCCTCTGGCTAAATAAATTCCTCCTCGCCTCCTTACTAAAGCTATGCCCTTTTATTTTTAGGCTGTGGTCCTAGACACCCCCCAGCAGTGGAAACATCCTCTCCACATCCACTCTAACCAAGCCTTTCACTATTTGGTAGGTTTCAATGAGATCCCCCATCATCCATCTAAACTCCAGTGAATGCAGGAACGCTCATCATATGTTAACCAAATCATCCTATGGATCATTCTCATAAACCTCCTCTGGACCCTTTCCAACGTCAGCACTTCCTTCCTCTGATATGAGGCCCAAATCTGCTTGTTACATTACAAAAATGTGTCGGATTGTAGGATTAATTGGTTTCTGTAAATTGTCCTAGGTAAGCAAGATCTGTTTCAGTAGGAAACAGTACAAGCTGTTTCAGTAACTTTAGAGACAACAGTGTCCTCTTACGGTGGAGAGGCTGCATTGGTAACTTTTTTTCAGCTTTTTTTTGTTTTTCTTCTTTAAAGTTTACAAAGTAACTTTTACCTAGTTCTCTAATTGTAACTAATCAGGCCTGCATAATACAGTGTTCCCTAATTCATCAATCGGGTTGTATCCAATTTGTGTTATAGCAGAGCTGTCTGTATTTTGAATCTTGCCTCTAGGTCACATGCAATACTAGGTTTTAATTCTAGATGTAAGAAAACCATTGCTTTCAGATGTTCTTGACCATTCCTCTGGCTCCTAATTGTCAGAAACAAGCAGGAGACAGGAGTGGTTAAGGGAAATGTTGATGAAGGAGAGGCATCAGTGTGCATGTGGAATGCTTTGATATGAGAACACCAAGGGACAGATTGCAGTCCAGAAGTATGAGGGAGTCGAGGATTGTTCTGAAGACAGCGAAGAATCCAAGTGGGGATGGTCTGGAAGCTATTATGTGTGATTGAATGGAAGGAATACAAGTGCGTGAGTATAATCTCACTGAGCTGAATGACATTGGAGACTGAGAATGAGGTCAGTGATGGCAACAGCAGAGAGGTCAAGAAGCATGAGGAAGCCTATCTTGTCTTTGTTATCCTACCTTAAGCCATATTTGACCTTGATGGGTGTGATTTCTGTATTGTCACATGCATGGATACCTTGTGAGGAGTTTAGAGAATGGATTGCCATGGACTTCGGAGACAACCGATTTGAGCTGAGGAGCTCCAGGCCATCTTTTATCACAACTTGCTTTGCTACCCAGCTTTCACCATAGGTTGCCTCAGATTAGGGAGTGATACTGCTCAGAAAGCTCCCATTTACCCAGATCGTTTGCATTGATAACATTGGCTTTTTATTGACTGTCTTTACCTGTACTCGGCTGAGTCAAAGTGTTGTCCAGCGCTCTGGATAATTGCATTCAATTTGGCAACAATATAAATGCTGCGTTTAAGAGCCTGACATTTGTGGGTACAATGGTGGCAGAACTGTCTGCATTTTCCAGAATTTAGTTTGATGTGGCAGTATTAGAATATCAGAGAGTGAAGATGTACTCTGAAAACAGGACTTTGAATGCAATCTGCACCAATAAATTCTAAGCAGACCACAAACTGCTGGAGGAATTCAGCGGGTCAGGTAGCATCTGTGGAGAAAATGGGCAGACAACGTTTTGGGTTGGGACACTTTTGGAAGAAGCATATCGGCTCAAAGCATTGTCCGTCCATTCCCTCCACAGATGCTGCCTGCCCTGCTGAGTTCATCCAATGCTTTGTGTTTTGATCAAGATTCCAGCAGCTGCACTCTCATGTGTCACTAAAAAATTGTACATCATTGCACAAGTTTGAATGATGCTTAAAATGGGATTTAATGTAAGACATTATGTGATTGATAACATGTCCTTACTAACCCCACATATTATGTTATTAAAAGAACATTATTCCTTTGAAACTATTTCCTAATTTTTCTTTACATTCCAGTTGTAAGATAGGTTTTTTGCCTTTCAAATTATACTGATCTTTATAGAAACATAGAAAATAGGTACAGGTGCAGGAGTAGGCCATTCGGCCCTTCGAGCCTGCACCGCCATTCAATATGATCATGGCTGATCATCCAACTCAGTATCCTGTACCTGCCTTCTCTCCATACCCCCTGATCCCTTTAGCCACAAGGGCCACATCTAACTCTCTCTTAAATCTAGGCAATGAAAATTTGTGGTTTGCAATTTGAGCATATGCGAAAATACTAGTATACGTAACTGAATGTTGTATTGCAATGTTGTAGCGCATTGTAATAAGTTAATAATTTTGACTTTGAATGATCTGTCATTTATCTGGAGCCAGGAGTATCCCTTCTCACTGCCATTTTTTTGTTAAAAAATCCATCTGCAACTTTCTTTAATACATCCATTCTCCACTTATCTTGTCTCCAGCTGATGAAAGGAAAGCTATTTAAATGCCAAGAGCAAAATTGTTAGGGATTAAATAGCCTGATATTGCAATGTTAAGCCACTACGACTTTGTTTCTGCTCAAGTACTGTGGGTGCTGTGGAAACAGATGGGGTCAGTATAGGACTCTTAAACTCTGCCACAGGTGGAGCAGTCGGTGCTTGATAGTGCAGGTGGATGCGTAGTTTGGAATGCTATCGATGTACTAGTCAGAGGTTCGTGTTGGTGTCTTGGCCAATATTTACCCCTCAACAATACCCATATGATTTGGCCATTATCACATCACTGTGTGAGAGATCTTGCATCCTAGTCAGTAAAGCATGTTGTAACGTACAAGCACTGTAATACAGCAGACAAGTTCATCTCGCAAACAGCTTTGTGGTAACCATCAGATAATCTGTTTGGTGATGGTGGACGGTTTAGTAAGGGCCAGGACACTGAGAGTTTTTTTTTTTTATTCACTGTAATGTTAGTTGGATTATTAATTTCTAAATAGCAAGGTGGCAGCTTAAGTAGAAATGAGGGGAGGATGAAGATGAATGGACGAGAGAATAGGAGAAAAAGGAGGAAATACCAACAAAATGTCTGCTCTGCTTGGTACAGCCAGTTTCAAAAAGATTAAAAACAAATTTCAACATAAGAATTCTGCAAGCAATTGGAGCAGATCAGTTAAAATCTTGCTGAACGAGATCCGATATGGTATTTGCAGAGACCGATTAGTCTGTACAAAGGCAAGATTTTATCTCTACCTCCTAACCGTGGCTCTCTCCTGAAGAAATAACTTACACACTCGTTTTCAGATTTGACTTTGAATTTGGATATTGTTCAAGTCTCAAGCTGTTCCTAATTTCTTTTTAAACCTGGTCTAAATGAGGTGCCTTTACTGAACTATAATTTAGTTTCAAAGATGAAAAATTCTCATGTTCTGATGGTAGTTCTTAAACGGGTTGAATGGAAACTTCTCTCCAGCCAGTGACTGAAGCGCACTTGATTCTGATCAATGGTTCTTTTGCCTTTTAGTTAAGCACTACCTCCTGGCTGCCTGCCACCTTTGAGACTACTATTGCTTGCTGCTCTCATCAACTAGAGGTTAAATAGTACATAATGGGCTGAATGGCTCCTTCCAACGAAGTTGCGAACCAACTTGTTCAAAGAGGAATCCATCTATTCTCAATCATTTAGTTTGTAGGAAGAAACTGCAGATGCCGCAGACAAAATGTGTAGAAAAGAACTGCAGTTGCCAACTGAAGAAAGGTCTCAACCCAAAACGCCACCTATTCCCTTTTCTCCAGAGATGCTGCCTGACCTGCTGATTTACTCCAGCTTTTTTTGTCTATCTTTAGTCTCAATCATTTGCTCTTTTCTCAACAGCAGGAGTAGTTTCATTTATGTAATGCGTTCATGATGTTGAACAATTCCAATCAAACCTCTGCCTTGGCCTTCTTAGATCTAAGGAGAATAATCCCAGCTTTATCCTATCAGTGGAATTATGATCCATCATTGTTGGAATTTTTTTTCCTAAATTCCTTCAAAACATTCTTAAATTCTGGAGGCTGGCTTTAACCCTGATTCCTAAATGGAATATCTGCTTCTTAGTTCTCTCAGCCCCCCTGTTTAAACTGGGTATTGACTTCACCCCACTCCACTCTCGCTGGTTGCTCATACAACCTCCAAGTTTGTTCACAACTCTGCCAGGGAGACAGTTAAGGGCCTGTCCCACTGTACAAGGTAATTCATGAGCTCTCCCGAGTTAAAAAAATAAAATCAAACTCGGGGGTAAGTACGTAGAATGTACGTCGGAGCTCGGGACGTCTCTTAGCGGCTCGTAACGCTAACGGCAGGTGCTCGGGAAACCCGGTAAGCTCGTGAAGATTTTTCAACATGTTGAAATAAGTCCACGAGAGCCCCGAGTACCTACGAGTGGCTACTATCGTAATTCCCCGAGTTCGAATCGGGGGAAACTCGAGAGAACTTTTGAATTAACTCGCACAGTGGGACAGGCCCTTAAGCCAGTGTTTTGGTAAAGCACTATCTTAGACTGGTGGAAGACCTCTGCACTGACCTGCCAAATCCCAGAGACTTCAGTCAAATTAGGAAGGAATTATGACTACTTTATTGTCACATGTGACTAGGCACAGGGAAATTCTTTGCTTGCTTACACAATCTATACAAATTACAGGCTGCTGTTGCCTTTAGAAAGCAAATTTTAGTCAAATCATTGTTCCAGACTAAGATGCACTGAGCCATTTATAGTGTTGCATGATAAGGGAATAATGTTTATTGCAAGATAAAACCAGTTAATTCCAATTAAGAATAGTCCGAGGGTCACTAATGAGGTGGATAGTAGTTCGGGACTGCGCTCTAGTTGAGGTAAGTTGATTCAGTGTTAAAGAAGGAACTGCAGATGCTGGAGAATCGAGGGTACACAAAAGGCTGGAGAAACTCAGCGGGTGCAGCAGCATCTAAGGAGCAAAGGAGATAGACGACGTTTCGGGTCGAGACCCTTCTTCGCTCCTTAGATGCTGCTGCACCCGCTGAGTTTCTCCAGCCTTTTGTGTACCCTAAGATGATTCAGTTGTCTGTTAACACCTGGGAATAAACTGTCCCTGAAGTTATGCGTATTTGCACTTCTTACCTTTTGCCCTATGGGAGAAGGGAGAAGAGGGAGTGGCCAGGGTGCGACTCATCCTTGATTATACATGCCGACTTTGAACAATTTGATATGTATGCCAATACTCCTAAGCCTACAGCTGAATACTGCAGCATCCTTGTTTGAAGAACCTGTTAATAGCCCAAATTTAATCTTAGTTGCTGATCTTAACTTTTTTGTTTTAAACCAAATCGGCAAAAATCTTTTTTTTAGTTTTAATGATTAAGCATGGAAACAAGTCCTTCAGCCCACTGTGCCCATGTTGATTATATTGATCACTCATTCTACATTACCCCACTTTCTTTTGCCAGAATAATGATAATCTAAATGCCGCTAAAGTGTTGCCTTGGATCTATTTAATTCTCATCTATGTCTCATGGATAGCATGCTGAACTTCATAACAGAATGTTTTGTCTGTAACGGTTTAACTCTCATAGGAATCATTAATTCTGGATATTCTTAAGGGAGGCAGTTTGAATTATCTTAATTATAAAGTATGTTTGTCTTGTGGAATTACTGACGTAAATTAGTCTTCTGTAACTATCTTCCAATAAATCTTCTAAATTAATCTGATTGCTGAGCATAAGAATTTTTATCACCCTATCCCAGTCTGGTTATTTTTACGGCCCCATTCAAGGATCTCTCAAGGGTAAATTCACTCCTTGGTTGTATTGTTGTCTTTGAGCTAATTTGGGCCAGCTATTCCTTTGCTTGGATATAATCACTGAATTAATTATCTTTACAGCATTTTTTTTTCTCTTTAATACTTGATTATCAAGTGATAAAGCAAGGTAAATAAACAGAGTTTGGTTAACAAGAAATTGCATGTGCGCAGCAAGCAACCTCATAATCTGTTGAAAAGTTTAATACCCCTGTTACATTTGACTTGCAAATTTGGAATTCTTCATTTTCCAGTGGAATCCAAATAGCTGATCAGGTGAAAACATTTACCTCAACTACCAACAGTTAGTAAATCTGATATGTAACCTGTTCTTGAATAGAATGCTAAGGATGCACTTTGGGATATGGATATCAGTGAGCATCGATCACTACAGAATATTTACAATACCTGAGGTGACCTTGTGACCCTCTGTGAACAAGCCAGTTGGAAAAGAGTCATCCAGTCTAATCCCACCTTGGTCCTGCAGGTCATGGCTCTTCAAGTACTCATAATACTTTTGACTATATTTAGGGTTTCCTCCTATTCCAGTCTTAAGGAGGAAACTTCTAGAATGGAAAAGAAAAATCTCCTTCCTCAAATTATCTTCGAATCTGTGGTCCTGACCTTTAATCCCGCTGTTAAGAAAAGCAGTTTCTTCCATTGACTCCATCTAGGCTCCTCAATTAAGTGTTGACTTGACCTTCTGTTCCAAAGAAAACCCAACCACAGATTCATCCAGTCCTTCCTCATACCCATGACTTTCCAGTCCTGGGAACATTTCTGTAAATCTCTTCTGCACCCTTGCCAAGGCATTCATATCTGTCAGAGTGACCGATTAAGAATTGTTTGAGCTATGTCTTAACTGGTGCCACATACAATTTTAATATAATGTCTGCCCATGTTTTATCATTTTTTATTTTTCATTATATCTATGAAAAATGTGAAGAACATAACTCATAACTTTCAGTCAATGTTCATAGTTATAGGTGCAGAATTAGACCATTTGGCCCATCAAGTCTACCCCACCATTTAATAATGGCTGATCTATCTTTCCCTCTCAACCCCATTCTCCTGCATTCTGCCCATAACCCCTGACAACCTTACTAATCAAAAATCTATCAATTTCTGCCTTAAAAATATCCATTGACTTGGCCTCCGCAGTCTTCTGTTGCAATTAATTCTACAGATTCACCACCCTGTGACTAAAGAAATTCCTCCTCATCTGCTTTCTAAAGGTAGTAATGCGTGATGAAGTGTCTGCATCCTTTCAAAGAGTCAGCACAGGTATGATGGGCAGAATAGCCTTGTGTTGTAAATTGCTATGATTATTTGAAAAACAGGGGGAACTTGTGTAACAGGGAGAGGTTGAATGACACAAAATGATGGCTAAGATGATTAAGATCAAAGAGAACAAACAGTAGGATGTTTCAGAACAAAGGGAAGAGTAAAGAACAGCTCGGGGAACTGTGAGATACAATCTAAACTAAATGAAGCTTGACAAACTGGGTTTGTGACAACACTCAGGACTCCACATTGAATTCAACACCGCCAGGTAACCAGTCTTTCCAGTTTGTTGTAGAAACCTATAATTCTGGCACTTTTTTTTTATCTGTGCAGTTGCTGCTTGATCTGCTGGGTATTTCCTCCTTTTGAGTTGGATTTCCAGCAAGTACTGTGTTCTGGATTTCTGTATTCTAGTGATTTGTTTTTCCTCTGTCCTCGTTCATCTTGTCCTCTTTACGTCGCCAGACAGATCAGATGTAATTAACAAACCTTCAATAGACACAAAAAGCTGGCGTAACTCGGCGGGACAGGCAGCATCTCTGGAGAGTTTTGGGCCGAGACCCTTCTTCACCCACTTTAGCAATCACTGCTGTCTGTCTCTCTTTATCTCCATTCTCCCACATTCTGTACATTCCCTTTGTTCATTCCATCCCTTCTCTGAAACTTGAGATGTTTTCTAACTTTTCGTTGTCTGAAAGGTCAGCAAGGTGAAACATTTTACTGCTGTTTTTTCTTTCCACTGGTGCTGCCTGACCTGGGTGTTCTGTTCTTATGATAGCTAATGTCCCGCATCAAAAGCATGATCAGTGATATTACTTTTCCTCGTACGTTTGGTTAAGGGCTGAACATTGGTGAGGATGGCCGGATGCAGTTTAGTTTAATATTGCCACTTGTTCCAAGGTACAATGAAAAGCAAATCTCCTGTACTCTTCTTTAAACTCATACTGTGGGAATTATTTTTGGTTTTTGGTTTTAGAGTTACAGTGTGGAAACAGGCCCACTGAGTATGCGCCAACCAATGTACATGAGTTCTAGCCTACACCTTGTGGACAATGTACGGAACCCAATTAACCTATTAACCTGAGGTACACAAAAATGCTGGAGAAACTCAGCGGGTGCAGCAGCATCTATGGAGCGAAGGAAATGGGCAACGTTTCGGGCCAAAACCCTTCTTCAGACGTTTCGGCCCGAAACGTTGCCTATTTCCTTCCTTCCATAGATGCTGCTGCACCCGCTGAGTTTCTCCAGCACTTTCGTGTACCTTTTGATTTTCCACCTTCTTAAACATTTAACCTATAAACCTGCATGTCTTTGGAATGCAGGAGGAAACCGACGTGGTCACAGGGAGAATGTGCAAACTCCGCACATAGCCAGGATCTAACCCAGGTCTCATGAGCTGTAAGGCAGCAATACTACTGCTGTGCCACTGTGCCGTCCCCAATATTGCTGCATTTTGAGGTACAGCATGGAAACGGGCCCTTCAGCCCACGGGGTCCAAGCTGACCAATGGTCACTCATTCACACTAGTTCTACTCCCACTTTGGCACCGATTCCCTAGAAATCCGTGGGATCTCTCTCATCGGCTGAGAAATAGATGAGGTATTTGGTGTGCACTTCACATCTGATCTGAACGACGATACCTCCTAAGCACAGCACTCTGTGCCTTACAAATAAGATTTGGGGCTCCTATCCGGGGAATGGGACTTAAACCGATGATCTTACAATTGCACATGCTTCAGTTGTGAGTTTGCTAATCTCTTTGGAATTGGCAGAACATTTGTACAGGGTAGGGTTTATTAGCTCAACAACAACCTGTATTTATCCTGCATCTTTTTATATCAGCAAAATGTTCTTTTGGTGCTTCGTATGGCTAAAAAAAGACACTTGATTGTGTTAGGAGATATCACAACTTTGTTAGACGGTTGGATTTTGAGAAGAATCCAGAGTTGGAGAGAGAGAAGCTTAAGGAGAGGATTCCAGAGTTTAGGATGTTTTCAATTGAAAATTTGCCCACTAATGTTAGAGATCCTCAAGTGGTCAAAATTGGAAGAGAATAAATGTGTGTTTGGGGCTGGAAGAAATTAATCAGAAGTCATCGTAGGTCAGTAACCACAGGAGTTCCAGATGAATTGGACAATCTGGATATACGGAGAAGAAACTCGTTGGTGTTTTACATGCACAGCTCATGTGTTTCAGTGTCAGTGAAGCATCTGTTCTGTCTATACAATTTAGGCTTGTTTTGTTCAGTTCATCAGTGGGGCAGTAAACTTGGGAAAATAATCCATTGTTCCTGTCGTGCAGAAAAGTTTCTTCATTTTGTTAACTGCGGTTTCGTAGTTCCTTTTTCTGAATTGTGCATCTGTTCAATAGTTGGCATTGTTCCATGCAACTTGCATACATTATTGGAAAAATAATTACTGTCCAATTTAATTACTGCCTACTTTAATCTTCCCCTGGCTGGAAAAAAAACTTCCTTTTGAGCTTTTTTATCTTGTGCGATTATGCCTTCTGGTTGTACACAATCGACCACTTGGATGCAATGTTTGTGCAACTGTTACTTCATAAATAACGTCATTAAATAGCATGTATTTAACTCGCCAGATGTAAAGGTACTTGCATTAATAAATTAAAAAACACAACAGAACTTGTGTTTCTTATCTCCACCACTTTGACTTGGCTCTTTTATACAACAAAGGTTAATGTGTTAATAGTGTTAAATACTATGAAGGGATTGAAACGTGGTGACTTTATTGGGATATATTTGAGAAGGGGGGATGAGGGTATTTTTTGCAAGCAGTTCGGTAATTGGATTCCACAGCTGCTCCACATAAAGATCAAAGAGCCTTGAGAGGAGAATTATTCTGGGTTACTCCATCACTTGAATGGCAGTGTCCAGCCAGAACCATCTGCTCCACCTTCTGATCCAGAATGTTTAAATTAAAAGTAAGTTGAGTGGAGGAGGGAGTTGTATGTATCATTTTTTTTTAAAGATTAGTTTCCTTCTGTTTTTTTTAAGTTATGGGGGGTACTTGGAGAACACCTAGATAGGATTGTTATAGGGCTGAATTATGCAAAACTCTTGTAAAGTAGTATACAGTCACGAGAGGAACAGATGGGGTGAATGCAGTGTCTTTTTTGCAAGGTAGGAGAAACTGGAACCAGAGGATAAAGGCTTATGGTGAGAGGGGTAAGAATTAATGGGAACTTGAGGGGCAGATTTTTCACATAGTGGGTGGTGGGTATATGGTGTAAGCTGCCACAGGAAGCAGTTGAGATGGGCAAAAACCTCTAAAAGACATTTGATAGGTACATCGATGAGGTATCTTGGTCAGCATAGATGAAAATAGGCCGAAGGGCCTATTTCCACACCGCATGACTCTCTGACTCCAGCATTTTCAAGAAAATTGTTTGGAAAGCTAGTTTTTAATCACAAAGCTTGTGCATTGGAGCTTTAAAAAAAAACATTGCCCTTCCCCAAATACTCTCAGAACTGCATTATAAAAAATAAAAAAAAAAAAATTTCTGTTTATTGGTCTTCCCATGGGAACCACTTTTACAAATACAGCACAATGGGTCATAGATTCATAGTCATACGGCACGTGAATGAACCTTTCGGCCCAATTTAAAAATGTGCCCATGCCAACCAAGAAGCCCCACCTACACTACACAAACCATCTACACAAACATCTTGTGTATGGCCCATATCTTTCTAAACCTTTCCTATCCTTATGCCCATCGAAATGTATTTTATAAGTTAAATATTGTTTTGGTACAGGGTGTGTTATTCTGATTAATAGCCACAACTGCCAATTCAGCGAATGCTAGCACGTATCCCACTGTCATGGGTTATGGGGAGAAGGTAGGAGAATAGGTTTAGGAGGGAGAGATAGATCAGTCGTGACTGAATGGTGGAATAGACGTAATGAGCCAAATGGCCTAATACTCCTCCTATTCCTTATGACCGATAGTGATTTGGGAAATTAAATTAAATTTTGTGTTCAATTAATGTAGATGCCTTTGGAAAGGATGGCATTTATTTTATGTCCCAATTATCCTGAAGCATTTCTGAGGGCCATTAATAATTGACCAATGTATTGTGTTACTGTGCATGTATTGCTTTACGATTGGAATTTCCCTGACTTTGTGTCCCAATTATGATTAAACTTTGAAGAACAGTTACTATTGTCATATATAAACATGCTCGGCAGTTTATTTTTAATTCAAGATTTATTTAATGACTTGAGTCTAAATTCCACAGTTGCTACAGTGCTATTTGAACGATTGGCTAGATCAATAATCCAGACTTCTGGATAATTATCCATGAACTTCCAAACTATGCTACTGTAACCTTGTGCATATTTATTTAAAAAATACCTGTTTTTGACAATAATGATCATGAGATTCTTATTATTTTTACATTTAAAAACTGAAGAGTTCTTGTCTTTTATTTTTGAGAAGCAACTTTCATTTCATCCAATTTTGACCCAAAGCTACAGTGCCCTCCATAGTGTTTGGGACAAAGACCCATTGTTTATTTATTTAATGTGGTTAAAGTGCAGATTTTATTAAAGGCCATTTTTATACATTTTGGTTTCACCTTGTAGAAATTACAGCTGTTTTGATACCTAGTCCATATCAGGGCACCGTAATGTTTGGCACACCTGGCTTCGCAAGTGTTTGTAATTGCTCAGGTGTGTTTAATTGCCTCCTTAATGCAGGTATAAGAGAGCTCTCAGCACATTGTCTTTCCTCCACTCTTTCCATCACCTTTGGAAACTTTTATAGCTGTTTATCAACATGAGGACCAAAGTTGTGTCAATGAAAGTTAAAGAAACCATTATAAGTCTGAGAAACAAGAATAAAACTGTTAGAGGCATCAGCCAAGCCATAGGTTTACCAAAATCAACTGTTTGGAACATCATTAAGAAAAATAGAGCACTGGTGAGCTTATGGGCATGTATGGTTGCTGATGGTACTGGCTCACTTATCTTTATTGATGATACAACTGCTGATGATCAAGGCATAATGAATTCTGAAGTGTATAGACAAATGCCTCAAAACTCATCGGCCGACAGTTCATTCTACAGCAAGACAATGATTCCAAACATACTGCTAAAACACCAAAGGAGTTTTTCAATGGTCAATTCTTGAGTGGCCAAGTCAATCACCCGTCTGAACCCAATTGTGTATGCAATTTATATGCTGAAGACTAGCCCCTAAAACAAGGATAAGCTAAAGATTGCTGCAATACAGTCCTTGCAGAGCAGAGAAGGCACCCAGCAACTTGTGATGTCCATGAATCACAGACTTCAAGCAGTCATTGCATGCAAAGGATATGCAACAAAATACCAAACATGACAACTTTCATTTACATGACATTGCTGTGTCCCAAACATTATGGTGCCCTGATATTGGGGGGGAGGGGGGGAGCGGGGGGGAAGAGACTATGTATAAACACTGCTATAATTTCTACATGGTGAAACCAAAATGTATAGAAATGGCCTTTATTAAATTCTGACTCTGCACTTTAACCACATGTGATTTTTTTTTTCTATTACAAATCTCAAATTGTGGAGTAGAGAGGCAAATAAATGAATGATTGTTCTTTGTCCCAAACATTATGGAGGGCACTGTATATGTGACTTCAGCCCTAAACCAATGTTGGTTGATTTGTTTGCTTCCCTCTGAAATCGTCCAGCAAGCCAGTGTTATGCTATTTGTTTTGTCCATGTGACCCATCCTCAGTTATTGAAGTACAAGGAAAGAGAAGTATTTAACAAAAAAAATGGTGTAGCACTTCGAGCAATTCCAAGTGAAAATTGAACAGGGTAAGTGCAGCAAACCCCTGAGGTACTTTGCTGGAGAGTACAGTGCAATATCTCGCATGTCACTTTGAATCAAGTAGTCTGACCTATCAAAGTTGTTACTGGACATTTTAGAAGCTGGCTTCTCTTTGCTCTATATATTGCCAGGCATTACCCAGTGCTCTTCTGCAGAATATTGGTATTCCAATACATTTGCTTTCGGAATTCACTTGCAACTCAAATTTGTTTTGAAACCAAGCCAGCTTCAAATGAATTGATTCAGGTGTGGACGCATTCAGATGTTGAGATGATGGCGATTGCTTTATGGAGTAGTTATTAAGTTGGGAATATTTTGCGTCAATTTTGTATTAGAGCTAAATGCAAAGTGGTGGAGGAAGCCGGCAGATCGGGCGACGTCTCGGAAGGGAATGGCCAAGCAACGATTTGGGTCAGGACTCTTCCTCAGACCGTTGGACATGTGTCTGTTGGAGCGACTAAGGGTCAGGACATGGTGGAACAGCAGGAGAGCACCAGAAATCACAGATAGGAAATCCACTGTAGCTGTTTGAAGAAGTGTCCGGATCCAAATCGGCGCCTATCAATTCCCTCCACAGATGCTGCCTCCAGTACTCCAGTTCCTCCAGTACTTTGTGCTTTGCCCAAGATTCCAGCATTTGTGCTAAAACTAATTAGGTATCAACTTTGGCTTGAACTACAGTTGTGAAAGGGGCAGCAACGTGTTAGCCTTGGCTGCCATCAGCTGTGCCGGTTACAACAAATAAGGAGAAGACAATTTTTGGGGGTCCTGTTGTCTAAAAAGTAGGCCCCTCGCTAACATAACATGCTCTTAACATTGAAATGTGCTTTATAAAATACTTTTGCAGTGTGTTTCCATGTGTGTGTGTGTGTGTGTGTGTTACTTATCATTAACATTCTGCTTCTAGGTGCTTCAATCATGGCTGATCTATCTGTCCCTCTTAACCCCATTCTCCTGCCTCCTCCGTATATGACCCCTGACACCGGCACTAATCAAGAATCTATCTCTGCCTTAAAAATATCCACTGACTTGGCCTCCACAGACTTCTGTGGCAAGGAATTCCACAGATTCACCACCCTTCTGACTAAAGAAATTCCTCCATCTTCTTCCTAAAAGATCATCTTTTAATTCTGAGGCTATGACCTCTAGTCCAAGACTCCACCACTAGTGGAAACATCATCTCCACATCCACTCTATCCAAGCCTTTCACTAATCATGTACTAACAATGTGATGACTGACCAAATAACTTTTTTCTGTGTTCAGGAGTGCAGTCTTGGCCAGGATGCTTGTTCTTCATTACTATTTTCATGGATTATATGTCCACATGTAAGGAATATTTTATGCTATTTTAAGTATCAGAAATGCAACAGTGAATGTACAACTTCTGATTCCAACAGAGGTCCCGCTTCTGAATTAAAACTGGCACCTGTATCCATCTAAATCCTCACTAGGGGGAGTAGCTAGGTTTAGTGATCAATTATTTCGATTTGACTTAATCAAAAATAACTGCATAAACTTTTCTTGGGGAGTGCATCCCACAGCAACTAAAGACTCCAAAAGACTGACTTTTCCCCAAGCGTACTCTCGCCTTGCTGGGAACATTTATCCAGACTTTTCTGACGCACACACCCCTCCAGTTTCAATAGTTATCAGACAAGGGATTTTTGGAAGCTTGTCTATAGTGTGAATTCTGGGCAGGCTAGAAATTGTGAGATTCTGCAAAAAGGTGCCCTCTGTTCTGCTGACATCATTTAGGTCAGCAACATAACCATGTGGCATCAAGAGAAACAAAGCAAAGTGGGAGGAAGCTTTTCAGTCCCTTGTGCTTTTTCTTCCATTCAGTCAGATCTCTTGCCTCAATGCCACTTTCCTGCATTAATTTTCATTCTCTTAGTATCTAAACATCTGAACCTTGATACTTATCAATGATTCACTACCCTACGATGAATACATCTCTTCTCATCCCAGTCTTGAATGGTTGACTCTTTTTAGACTGTGACTGCAAACCCTTAGCCAGGGGAAGCCACCCCCACCTGTGAAGAATTTGGTGTGTTTCAATGGGATTGCCCCTCATTCTTCTAAATCCAAGGCAGTAAGGGCGACATCTGCTAAATCTCTCCTCGTACGACATTCCCACCATCCCAGGCATCGATCTGATGAACATTTGGTGCACTTCTATCGCAGTTTTGTCATTCCTTTTGGTAGAGAGACTGCACATACAGAAGATTCCAAATGAAATCTCGACAGGTCCCGATGTGGTTGGTGCAAGATGTACTTAGTTTAGTTTAGAAACTAAGTACGGCACGGAAACAGGCCATTTGGCCCACCGGGTCTGCGCCGACCAGCGATCCCCGCACATTAACACTATCCTACACCCACCAGGGACAATTTTCACATTTACCAAGCCAATTAATCTACAAACCTGTACGTCTTTGGAATGTGGGAGGAAACCGAAGATCTCGGAGGAAACCCATGCGGTCACGGGGAGAACGTACAAACTCCATACAGACAGCACCCATACTCAGGATCGAACCCGGGTCTCCGGTGCTGCATTCGCTGTAAGGCAGTTACTCTACCTCTGCGCCACCGTGACTGCCCCTTGTGCTTTTTGTTCCATTCAGTAAGATCTCTTGCCTCAAGGCCACTCTCCTGCACTAATTTATATTCCCTTAGTAGTACCTAAAAATATGAACCCCGCTAGCCACCTTGATGTGTTTCAGTGATTCATTACCCACCGGTGAAGAAATCTCTTCTCATCCCAGTCTTGAATGGTTGAATCTCTTTTTAGTATTGTATTCAAATACTCTTGAGTAAAGACATTTACTTCCTAAAAATGAGCTGTACATTTCTCTAAGCAGGCACTATTTGCCGGGAGCATTTATAATGGTCTGATTGTAATCGCGTGTAGTCTTTTCGTTGACTGGATAGCACGCAACAAACAGCTTTTCGCTGTTGCTCTGTGCATGTGACCGGAATAAACTAAACAAGATATTTCAGGCACACATCCCTTCAGTTTCAAAAGTTATCAGATGAAGTATTGTTGGTTGACTCGCTATTGTTCTGCTTGCCCTTTTCTTAACCAATATCATGGTCCTCCTTTCCTGAAATCTGGAATTGTCCCAATCCTCGGCTCGCTGCTTTTTTTTTACAGTTATGCTCTTTCCTTTGATCTAATGCTATCTTTAACTTCTCGATAGCCGGAGCTGGATGTAAACAATATTATTTCTTTATGCAGGTATCAGCAGTGTGTTATCTTTTATCCGTAAACTTGAACTTACATGGTGTAATATTCTCTGGAGGTGTGGAAATTGGAACTATCTTGCATAATGATAAATATCTTGATGTTCAATCCTGTCACTGGTTAGGTACCAGAACAGACAAAAATAATGGCTCTTGGTCCGAGTCCAAATACTGTACACTTGGTGGATTAGTGTTTGATTTTTTTTTTGCTTGGAATGCATTGGTTTGATTTCCCTTTTGTGCTTTGTGTTATACTTGGAAACATTACAGTGTTTAGTACCTGAAGTGTGGCAGTTAGTGAGGCTGTTTGAGGTTTGGGGCAGGAGAAGTAAATTGTATCTGTACTTAGAAACATAGACAATAGGTGCAGGAGGAGCCCATTTGGCCTTTCGAGCCGGCACTGCCATTCATTTGTGATCATGGCTGATCGTCCACAATCAGTAACCCGTGCCTGCCTTCTCCCCATATCCTTTGATTCCGCTAGCCCCTAGAGCTCTATGTAACTCTCTTTTAAATTCATCCAGTGAATTGTCCTCCACTGCCTTCTGTGGCAGAGCATTCCACAAATTCACAACTCTCTGGGTGAAAAAAGTATTTTCTCATCGCAGTTTTAAATGGCAGCCTCTTTATTTTTAGACACTGGCCCCTGGTTCTGAACTCGCATAACATTGGGGAAAAAAATTTCCTGCATCTAGCTTGTCCAGTCCTTTTATAATTTTATATGTTTCTATAAGATATCCTCTCATCCTTCGAAATTCCAGTGAAAACAAGCCCAGTCTTTCCAATCTTTCCTCATATGACAGTTCCACCATCCCGGGGAGTAACCTTGTGAACCTACACTGCACTGCCTCAACAGCAAGGAGGTCCTTCCTCAAATTAGGTCAAAACTGCACTCAATATACCAAATGTAGTCTCACCAGGGCCTTCTACAACTGCAGGAGGACCTCTTTACCCCTGTACTCAAATCCTCTTGTTATGAAGGCCATTAGCTTTCTTTACTTGCACAATTTAAAAAAGAAACAAAAAAACAATTCTTATAGTGAAACTTCAAACAAAGCACAAGGGCTGCACCGAACTTCATCACCTCCCTGCCACCTAGGTTTCACTCCAAACCCCCTTGCTGGTTTGCAACCCTGGTCTGCATGTTAGTCTCCACTACCTGGATGGTTAAAGGCCTGTCCCACTTTCCCGAGTTATTCACAAATTCTCCTGAGTTATTCACAAATTCCCCCGAGTTTTCAAACTCGCAGAATGTTCGTAACGAGGCCGTAGGAGTCCGTGGATATATCGTAGTGGCTCGTTATGCCAGCCGTAGGTACTCGGGGTATCAGGTAAGTCGGGACGTTTTTTTCAGCATGATGAAAAATGTCCACGGGTAAAAAAAAATAGCCCAGAGTACCTACGGCTGGCATAATGAACCGCTACGATATAACCACGGACTCCTACGTCCTCCTACGGACTTGTTTCAAGCATTCTGCGAGTTTGAAAACTCGGGAGAATTCGTGAATAACTCGGGAAAGTGGGACAGGCCCTTTAGTCTGACTCAACCTCTGGGTAGGAAAACTGCTCCTGAAGTGGTGGCTGGTTTGTGTGGGCTTAAGATTACTGTTGGATGTCTCTCCAATATTTAGGTGTCTCCTCCCTATAACTTCCTGGAATTGGACTTAACTCCAACTTTTTCATGCTGAAAGTCAAAAATCCTGTTCTGGATCCCTGATTAATGTGGTAAAGCATATTACCACTTGAACTCTCTGCCCTATGCTGCTACAAATGTTTCTGTATTGCATTAGATGTGTGTTTAAGTCTTGAAAGTTCTGCGGTAGGACATCACCTGGCATGGGCTCATATCTCTGTACAAACTTTCTTGCTTGTTTTTAAATCTGACTTTGAAAATATCGCAACACTTTTCCACATGCCAAGTTCTGAGCTGCAACTTGTCCTTTCATCTGTTCCAGGGATTTCTTCTTGTGTTTGGAAATGACAGATTTTTAAGTTCCGTCTTGTTCAATGTAAGCAAAATGAAAAGGGAGTGCTGCTCAAAACGTTGAACTAATCAGACCTACATCAGGGTCAGAAATCCAGCACTTTAGTCTGATTATATTTAAACAAATTAAAATGATCACCAATGGCAGTGAAATGGTGTAAAATGTGATGTAGAAAATGCTGATTTAAGTATCAAAACAAATTCAGTTGTATCTGGGAATCGGTTAAATGTTTGAAGGACAAAAAATAATTGGGCCTCGGGTAAAGGTGATAGGTGATAGGAGCAGGTTTAGGCCTTTCGGCCCATCAAATCAACTCTGGCACTCAATCATAGCTGATTTATCGCACCCTTCCCCCCCCCCCCCCCCCCCCCCCCCCCCCCCCCCCCCCCCCGCCTTCTCCCCATTACACCTGACACACGTACTAATCAAGAATCTATCTATCTCTGCTTAAAAAGCAGGAAAATTAGACTAATCGGAAAGCTTTTCAGAGTTGGTAGTAGCATGAGATGACTGAAAGGCCTAGAACATTCTGCAACATTCTCCCATTAAATGCCTTGGTATGGATGCTAATATCCAACGCCCAGCTGTTAACAGTTGCAAATCTATACATTCCTGTTGGGTTCATGAGGCCCAAATGTATTTTGTTTTGTTTCTGAAAAGGTCTTCCATTTGTACTTTTCTTTGTTTTTGAATGACTGATTTGGATGATGCCGTCCAGATGTATGCCTCTGACTAAACCTATCCAGTAAATCAACCCCAGGCCATTCCTGAAATTCGACTTTATGATGGTGCATGCATGGAACAATAAGAATCGGGCAAAGAGCATTCATGTCATCAAACTGCACACTATTGTGGCTGAACCATCATGTCTAAAAACATCCTTAAGAGAGTGATGGGGTGGGAGATGCAACAGACAATCTCTTGAGGCAAAGAAACTGTTGAGGCAGAGAAAAATTAAGACAAAAATCACATTGACTTTTGTTAATCCTACAAGACTTTCTCCCCAGCAACCTTTCCACCCCAACCCCAACTAGATTTGCCAACTTCCTCACTCCCAAATAAGGGTCAAATTCCCGACGGCAATTCGTTGACCGACTCGGCCGTGACTGGGTGAATGATGAGTTGGCCCGGGCACTGAACTGCCTACAAAGCCCAGCCGGCGGGCCAGCTGTGGAGTTTTGGCCCAGGCGCTGGACTTTGCACGCGGCACCCCATCCAAGTCGTGAACCAATGAACGGCCATGAGAAGGAGGGGTGGTGGTGTCGGCAGTAAGTGAAGGTCTGATATCTGGCCGGGCTGCCGACCTTCGGCGGGGCCACGGGTGAGGCTCTGCTGCTGCACTCCATGGGCTGCACTAGGTCGGGACTGGCGAGGTGGGGCCGGATGCGGCGCTCCGACCCCTCGACCCGAGTAGTAGCAGTCAAATACAGGACAAGGGTGGTCCCGTGTGGGACAAACCAATTTAGCCCAATATATGGGATGTCCCGGCTAATACGGGACAGTTGGCAACCCTAACCCCACTCCCTGTAACACGAGATGCAAAAGTGCTGGAGCGACTCAGCGGGACAGGCAGCATCACTGGATAGAAGGAATGGGTGAGTTTAGCAATGTTTGCCTGCCGCATGCACATTTGTTATTCATACAAGACTTTCTCCCCAGCAACCTTTCCCACCCTACCTCTGCCCAAACGTCCTGCAGTGTTTGCCTACCACATGCGCCTTCTGCCAGATGCCGTGGCCTTCGTGACCAAACATCATTAAGTGAAATGGAGCAGGCTCCGAGAGACATGCAGGCTTCTAGAATGGTATCTGGTCATAGAGCTGAGCGGCTGGATATAAAAGTCACCTGGACCCACTCTGCCGCATCCATTAAAGAAGCAGCAAGTCGACTTAATTGACATTTGACAACCCACGGTTGAACATCATCGTAATTTCACCTAGCGACTGCAACATCGCTCTCTATCCTCTTCACTGGACCAATGCAGAAGACTACTTGTGTAAACTATAAAATGCTTAACATCTGTAAGAGCTCCCAATTTAAGGAAATCAGTAAGGCGTTCGACAAGGTCCAGCATGGTAGGCTGCTCTGGGAGGTTAGATTGCATGGGATCCAAGGAGAGATAGCCGTATGGATAGCAAATTGGCTCCATGGAAGGATGCAGAGGGTGATGGTGCAAGGTTGCTTCTCAGACCGGAGGCCTGTAACTAGTGGTGTGCCTCAGGGTTCGGTGCTGGGCGTGTTACTGTTTGTCATTTACATCAATGATTTGGATGAGAACATACAGGGCAAGATTAGCAAGTTTGCTGATCATACAAAAGTTTGTGGCTTTGCGGATAGTGAAGATGGTTGTGAAAGATTGCAGCAGGATCTGGATCGATTGGCCAGGTGGGCGGAGGAATGGTTGATAGAATTTAATGCAGAGAAGTGTGAGGTGTTGCATTTTGGGACATCGAACAAGGGCAGGACCTACATGGTAAATGGTAGGCCTCTGGGTAGTGTTGTAGACCAGAGGAATCTAGAAGTACAGGTACATGGTTCCTTGAAGGTTGAGTTGCAGTTAGATAAGGTGGTCAAAAAGGCTTTTTGCATTTTGGCGTTCATTAGTCAGACTATTGAGTATAGAAGTTGTGAGGTCATGTTGCTGTTGCATAAGACATTGGTGAGACTGCATTAAGAATATTGTGTTCAGTTCTGGGGACCATGTTATAGGAAAGATATTGTCAAGCTTGAAAGGGTTCAGGAAAGATTGACGAGGATGTTGTCAGGACTAAAGACTGTGAGCAATGTGGAGAGGTTGAGTAGGCTGGGTCTCTATTCCGTGGAGCACAGGAGGATGAGGGGAGATTTTATAGACGTATACATAATTTATGAGAGGAATAGATCGGGTAGATGCACAGTCTTTTGCCCATAGTAGGGGAATCAAGGACCAGAGGACATAGGTTCAGGGTGATGGAGAAACAATTTAATAGGAATCCGAGAGGTTACTTTTTCACATAAAGGGTGGTGGGTGTATGGAACAAGCTGCCAGAGGAGGTAGTTGAGGCTGGGACTATCCCAACGTTTAAGAAAGAGTTAGACAGGTGCATGGATAGGACAAGTTTGTTTGGAGGGATGTGGACCAAGCGCAGACGAGTGGGACTAGGGTAGCTGAGAGATTGTTGGCGAGTTGGGCCGAAGGGCCTGTTTCCACACTTTCACTCTATGACTCTCTAAGTTGCTGTCTTAAGCTGGGTTTAGGTTTGGGTTTAATATTGTCACATGTACCGAGGTATAGTGTTTAGATTAGTTTAGAGATACAGCGTGGAAACAGGCCTTTCGCCTCAACAAATACGTGCCAACCATCCACCCCCACGCAATGACAATATCCTACACACACTGGGGACAATTTACAATTTTATCAAATCAATTGGCCTACAAACCTGTACGTCTTTAGAGTGTGGGTGGAAACCGGTGCTCCCGGAGAAAACACGCAGGTCACGGGGAGAACGTTCAAACTCTGTACAGACAACAGTTGTAGTCAGTAACGAACCCTGGTCTCTGGCTCTGCACCTCTACCGCTGTGCCACCATGCCGTCTCCTGTTTTGCTTTGCATGCTATCCAAACAGATCACGTCTGTCATAGTAGTCAGCAGGGCATTTCAGAGCATTACTACTCTGGGGGGGAGAAAGTCGGTCTAACATCTGCCTATTCCCTATATTAGCATAACTTAAATGACGCAAATGGCCGTCAGCATTCTGTGGATGTTTAAACCAGAGCAAAATAATGTTCGGAGTGTTGGAGAAAGGGGAAATTAGAGGCACCTGTTACCTTCGGATGAGTAGATGTGAGAAATCTGTTTCGAATGTTGTTTGGGATAAAGTTCTACGTTGAGTTTGATTGAAAGGTGTGCTCTTTTTTTTTAATTTAAAGGAAATCCGGGTGGGGGTGATTTTCCAGGTTCCGTGGATAACTTTGCCGCAGTGTGTACCGGAAAATCGGCAGATTTATTACCAGGCATGCGGTTGACTCTCAATTTGCTCAGGTTTTTATTACACTTGGCTGATCGAGTGCAGCTGTGGCAGGCTGGAAGAATTTCGCCTTTCTCAACTGTATAAACTGTACCTTCTCCAAAAATCAAGTGCCTTCACTCATTTCAGGCCATCAGAGACAGACATTTCATGATGCCTTCCTTCTCCTCTTGGTTTTCAAATGAGGAATTAGTAGTGGTGGTGAAATATTTTACATAATTTCGCTCTTGGGTTTTGTTGTCTCTTTAGAATTGGACTTTGGCTCACAGCGATAAGAGTATAGTTAGAATTGTATCTTTTCAAGTCAAGTCTACTTTATTTGTCACATACACATACAAGATACGCAGTGAAATGAAAGTGGCAATGCCTGTGGATTGTGCAAAAAACAACAGAACAGAATCAGTATTTACATATTTGAGAAAAAAAACCCAGCAATTTAAAAAAAGACACAACACAACAGTAAATTGGTGCAGTAAATTAGTCCCTGGAGAGATAAGAGTTTGCAGTCCTGATGACCTGTGGGAAGAAACTCCATCTCATCCTCTGTTTTCACGGCATGACAGCGGAGGCGTTTGCCTGACTGTGGCGGCTGGAACAGTCCGTTGCTGGGGTGGTAGGGGTCCCCCATAATGTTGCTGCCTCTGGATGTGCGCCTTCTGATGTATATGTCCTGCAGGGGGGGCGCGTGTAGCTCGCATAGTGCATTTGGCCGAATATTCTTGCAGAGATTATGGTGCTAACATTGTTCCGTTAGGTGGGGTTGGCTTTTTGAAGACGATCAGTATCACTCGGCAGTTTCTGAGGATGTAGCAAATAATTAAAATGTGAAAGACAGACATCGTACGTTCATAAGTGATAGGAGCAGTATTAGGCCGTTTGGCTCATCAAGTCTATTCCGCCATTCAATCATGGCTGATCTATCTTTCCCGCCCAACCCCAATCTCCTACCTTCTCCGCATAACCCCTGACACCTGTACTAATCAAGAATCGTGTCCCAACACTTAATATTTGAAGTATTTTTCCTGCCCCATGCTTTCATTGTGCAAGAAGGAGTGTCTTAAGCCTTTTTTGCAGAATAACTCCAGGGTCAACCCAATAAATTGTGTGATTCTGGTGAGCAAATCTCTTCCAAGGCTCCTTGCCCCATTCAGGCTAAACACACCAGGGTCTTCACAATCCCTCTTTTGATCCAAATATGCATTGCAGAATCGTGAACAAGGCGTGATGAACGTGTATTGTTGGTGTTAGATTTATTTAAGCTTTTCTGACCATTTTAGTTGATTTTATTTTTCTCGTTTGCCAGCATGTATCTTTTGATCTTGTCGATTTCCATGAATTGGAGAGCTACTCAAAGGACAGCCAAAATATTTGGGTCTGTCAACCCTCCAACAGTATCTATTTTGTTTTCATTTGCCAGTAAGTTAGCCCTGTCCCTTCCTTTTGTGCCTCGCTCTGTGCTTCTTGTACCACCGGGTGGCGCTCCTAATCGCCGCCTCGCCAGCAGTCTGTCTCGTCCCTTCTCTGTTGTTAATATTTTATGTACGTCTTGAATGTTTGTTTTATGGGGGGGGGGGGGGGGGGGACTTTTTCCTGTCACTCACCTGAACGGAGATGCGATTTTTCTCCATGTCGCATCTCCGTTCCCCCGCCCCCCCCATGCGGCCTACAACGTCGAGTGGTGCAGCCTTTCCTGGAGACCGCCCAGGAGCTTCAGGTCGCGGACTTACCATCGCGGAGCCTGGGATCTTTTGCCGATGACCGCCAGTGTTGGAGTTACGACGGCGGGGCCTGTGGACTTTAGCACCGTGAAGCAGAGGTCTCCCCATTAAGAAGCAGCCGACTCGGGAGCTCCATGCCGCGGAGTATTTTGATCCGTCCTGACGTCGGAGTTTCGATCAACCCGACGAGAGGGCTTGAACAACGTACTGTTGGCAAAGACAGGTGCGGGGGGTTCAGCCCCAACCACGGGTGAACGAAGGAGGAAGATAACTGAACTTTATTGCCTTCCATCACAGTGAGGAATGTGGATTCCGCTGTGGTGGATGTTTATGTTAAATTTTATTTCAGATGTGTATTGTTTTTCTCACAGTATGGCTGTATGGTAACTCACATTTCACTGTACCTAAATTAGTACGTGACAATTAAATTGAATCTTGAATCTAACCTGTTTAAATCACTGGAGACCTTTTCCTTTCTGTATTCTTTGCAGTGCAGAAAGAATAAACCAATGCCACCTGCAGGCTGGGTTTCGCAGCTGACCAAGGTTACAGCATATCTTTCTGTAGCTGTGAAGGTCATGACATTACTAAGCGTCTCTGGAACAAGATCCATCCTGAACACGCTGGAGATGTGCCAGATAAGCCTGTCTCCAATTCATATTCTAAATAAACCCACTGACTGCTGCCACGTTTGCTGGGGAAATGCCTTTTAACGGTTTCCCAGTGGAAACGTAACACCAACCCAAAAGCAGGTTCACTATTTATCCCACCTGGCCAGCTTCCCAAATGTCTATGTCACTTTCCAAACAACAACAAACCTGCATTTGTATATCATCTTTCATGCCTTGTGGATGTTCCAAAACACTTTGCAGCACTTCTGAAGTGTAGTCACCATTTTGATCTGTAGGCATATAACGAGGCCAGGTTTTGTATAGGTTTTGACTATGGGGACAAGGTAAACAGTTTTGATTAAATCTAGGATGTTAAGGGACCCCATTCCCAACACCCTCACACCTACGGTTCACTAAACCTGCTGGTTTATCCCTGGACAATGCTACTCTATCTTTTGGTCTTCATCCAAGTGGGCAACTTCTCTAGTTTAAAGTCCACTGTGACAGATGGATGTCATCTTGAGTGTAAGGTTGCAATGTTGCTGCCTACCGTCTCGTGGTATGCAATTCAGTCAACTCGTGTCCAGGCCTAATTTTCAAGGACTTGGAGATGGATTACAAGCAGGCTTTCATGTTCCAAGCTGGAAATTTGTGACTTGTACTCACGTGTGCATCTCTGCAACTTTACTAAGATTAGATCACATGTGCGTTGCCTGATTTTTGTTTTCTCCACAGCAAGTAAGCATGCAGAGCAACAGTCAAAGCAAATAACTTGCCCTTATGCTCTCCTCAAGGAAATTATGTTTTTTTTTTAAAATGAGCTGACCTCTTCCTATTTTGGCTTGCTGTTCTTTCCAGCTTCTGAAAGTTAAAACCTAATTGCCCATATTCTCTTTCCATTTTGAGGCCATATGATTGTAATTCATTGGGTTTTTTCAAGAAACTTCACCAACATGTAAGGCTACTTCCATCAACCCCTGACATCTTTCCTCCGCCAATACCAACTCTGTTCTTTCTCTGGCTTTTTTACAATTCCAAGTGTTGCTAGACACTACAAGGGCGGTGACACTGACTTTCTATACAATGATTTATCAAAAGACTGGCCAGTAATCTTTTCCTCTCTGTCTTTTAGGTGTAGTTTTATACAAAAGAAATCTGTTCTCAAGATGACTAGCAGCAAAACTGATTGATGGGCCTGGAATGATTTAAATGACCCTCTCAGTTTCAGCTCCACAACTTGGCCCGTCTGGCTTTAATAAATCTCATTGGTAGGTTTGTTGTTTTTTTTTAAATATAAAGCCTGTGTGAATTTGCCCAGTGCTAACATGCAGCAATTAAGTATAACTCGATTCCTAACTTCATTCTGCGAAGGGAAGGAAAAATGATAAAAAATCCTGAAATGTAACACCAGTCAACAGCTGGAGCCACATCTGGCTGTGCTGTGTCTGCTTGCTCTCTGGTACCACAATATCCCATTTTTAAGGGATCTGATTAGTGTGGGAGGATACGGTGAAACTCTGAGAAGCGGCTACCCTTCAGACTATTCTATTCTTGGAGTTCCGTTTGGAGAAGCAGCGGTCTTGTGAGATGTTCATATAATGTTAAGCCGAATGATGTGGGATCTATCCAGCCAACCAGCCGTCCCCCCCATTTACTCTGCACAACTGTATTTGCCTAGATTGGGGGCAGACTGTTGATGAATTTGATCCTCCACTTCGGGAAGGAGTATCAAGATTTCAAAATGCTACAACACGGTCCCCAGAAGCCCTTAACAATCGTAGAAAGAAGGCAAAGCTGAGGTTGGAGCTTTATCTCATGTTAACTAACACCTGTGAGCTATCTCACGGGGACATAAAATCTATAAAGATTGCTGTAAGTTCAAATGTATTAAACAAAAAAGATGTCATTACATATCACCTTTAAAGACACTAAATATAAAATAAGCAAATGTTTCCTGATTCAAATGAAGGGTGTCTCCTATCCTATACTAGTGTTGCTGAGTCCAGTAATGGTGTGATAGATGTCCAAATATTTGTTGATCAACGCACATCCTAAAGGCATTGGGACTCCCAGCTTTGAGGCTTGTTTGCCTGCTTCGGGGCAGATGACTATTTGTGATCCCATTGCAACTGCTGGACACGACCAACCCATTTTGTCCCAATTCCAGAGTGCGCAAAGCTCATTATCACTAGCTTTCCAATTCACCAGTCACCGCACCTTGAGAAAACATTTTATGGGGTTGTGTGGTTGGTGCTCAAAAGGCTTCCTTGCAGGTGGCTATAGTTATGTCATGCATTCCATGTCCACAAACTGTTCATGCAACCTATTACATCTTGCCCACCATTTGGTGCAAGCTTTTTGTGATTAATGAAAAATATGCTTCTGAATGCTTGATGCATCCGTTTGAAGAGAGTCCCCATTACAAGTTCAAGTTCAACTAACAAGCGGTCTACTGAGCAGGCATATACTACAGCCCAGATTGTTCAAGAATTAGTTAGGGGCAGGGATTGAGTTTGTAGTGCAGCATGAAAGATGGAAGAGTTGTCATTCGGAAGGAATGATAAATCAAACTTATTTTGCCCTCTTTAACAAAGATCTCATGATTCTATCAGAAGAAGGATGAGGGTTCTCCTTGATATATTGATCAATATCCCTCAACCATTTGCATTAAAAAGGAAAGCATGATTTCATGTTTAACATTTGGTGATCTATTAACATTGATGTGTAGTGTAACTATGCAGGCCAAATGTATTTTTTATTTGCTGGTCAGTTTTTAAATTTGATTTTTATTAACACTTGAATTGAGGAAACACTTTTTCTCACAGAGTGGTGAGTCTGTGGAATTCTCTGCCTCAGAGGGTGGTGGAGGCAGTTTCTCTGGATTCTTTCAAGAGAGCTAGATAGGGCTCTTAAAGATAGCAGAGTCCGGGGATATGGGGAGAAGGCAAGCACGGGGTACTGATTGGGGATGGTCAGCCATGATCACATTGAATGGCGGTGCTGGCTCGAAGGGCCGAATTGCCTACTCCTGTACCTATTGTCTATTGTCTATTAATGGCAAACAAATTGCTTAAATTATCAACACTGTGGATTTGCTGTAGTCCAGTACATTGCCAGGATTATTCTGGTTATTCAAAGAGTGATCTATTATGAACATTGGTGTTCTGTTATATGTTACCTCAAGGTGCGCCAGCGTAAGCATTTTATCAGATGCATCAAAGCTTGGTTTGGGAACAGCTCTCTCCAAGGCTGCAAGAAATTGTAGCAAATTATGGACGCAGCCTAGACCATCACACAAACCAACCTCTTCTATTGACTCTATGCCTCATGCTGCCTCGGCAAGGCCAGCAGCATAATCAAGAGCAGCAAAATCAAGGACTGGCTACTCCCTCTTCTCACCTCTCTCTTCAGGCAAAAGTATGAAAATGCACAACTCCAAATTTAGGTACAGTTTCTTCCCAGCTGTTATCAGGCAACTCAATCATCCAACCACAAGCAGAGGGCAGTGCTGAACTCCTATCTACCTCATTAGTCACCCTCTGGCTATCCTTGATCGAACTTTGCTGGGCTTTACCTTGCACTAAATGTCTCTAAATTAACATTTTCTTCCTTATTTTTACACAAAGTCATTCCTACAAGTGTCATCATCTATTGAGGGAGATTGTACAGTATTCGTTTTTGTGCGATTCAAGTTATCAAATGTAAGTTATGATTTAAATAAAGAAATTGAAGGGGGAGATAAGGCTCGATACATCTTAAGAATCGCACAAAAACACTGTACAATTTCCCTCAATAGATGATGACACTTGTAGGAAGGACTGTGTAAAAGTAAGGGAAAAAATGTTAATTTGAATGTGACGTGCATGTCAGGAGCCTCTCATCCTAAACAGTAGTTGGCAGTTCATGGTCATTAAAGTATTTACTTCAGTTCCTCACCATAAAGCATCTGGGGATTCTCCAGGTGAATTCTCCCGGTGACGCTATTCGTATGGCTGTATGGTGACCCCAAATTTCACAGTACCAATTGGTTCATGTGACAATAAATGTCTCCTGTCTCTTGTCTCTCGAATCAAAAGGCTCAAGTTTAACATTGAATTTGAATTTTTGGAGAGTATTGCGGTGTAGAATTTAAACTGGCATATTTTTAAAGTCACTAGGCAGGTTCCTGTGTGGATTCAAAAAAAGATTAACAAGGGATCAAAAGACACACATGGCAATTCAAGGGGAGCCTCAATACGGCATTCATACAAAAATAAAGGCCCATGAAATGGATGAGCTAATTGAAGCAACTACACCTGAATGAATATAACTTATCTGTGCTTTCATTAACCATTAGAACAAGATAGAAGTCAGAAAGTGCAAAAACTCCGAAAGGTCAAATAGAAATGAGTAGCCGATACTCTGAATTGATGAAGCCTTCCTTTCTAATCTTCTTTCATCGTGTGATTTGCAGGACGTCCTGTGGAGTTTTTCAGCCAGATAAGTAGTTTTTTTTCATTGGGCCTAAAGTGCTGCAGATGCTGAAATCCTGAGCAAAAATCAAAAAGCGCAGCCGTACCTCAGCGGGTCAGGCAGTATCTCTGGAGGGCATGGTTTGGCTAGGTCTCTGGTTGGAACCCTGCATCAGACTGGGGCCCCTCATCAGATTGAAGAAAGGTCCCAATGTGAAACGTTCTCCATGTCCCCCAGAAATACTATCTGACCCGCTGAGTTACGCCAACACTTTTTTTTTTTTTTTTTTTGCACCTGGTTTTTCCGTGCAGTTGCTGCTGCAGGAAATATGGTAGTCAAATTATACACAGAAGGTTCCACGCTGTCTGTGTTTAGTTGTTGGTTGAAGATGAAATATTGACTGGCAAGCGGTTGAATGAGAAGGAAGGAAGGAAGCCTTAACATGTTTTGGAGGAATTAGGAAATATCTGTTCTTTTATAGCGTCATAGAGCAGTTTTGTGGATTTGTTTCAGTGGAAAAGGAGCGCATTCAATCTATCCTGCCTCTGGTGCTTCGGAATGATCCAGTTTATCTCATCCCGTACTCCTATCCTTGCAGTCGCGCGGGGAATTTTCCTACGCTGATCAATTCCCTTTAGAAAGTTACTAACAAGTCTGCTTCCAGCACTCTTTTCTGCTGCTGTGCTCTACACTTTCTGCGTTTTTGAAGCAAAACCCTCGAGTTGCTTCTGGTTCTCTTTGTCGATCCCTTCAAATCTGTCATCTGTGGTTATTGATATTGCACTGAACGTTTTCTTGCCACTGTGTCAAAAGAAAATCCCTCTTAATTGTTTCTGCTCTGAGGCGAACAGCCTTGGTTTTTGCAATGACTTTCTATAACTGTTGGTTTGATTTTAGTAAATTTCTGCTGCATTCTCTCCAAAGCGTTGATATCTCCCTAAAACATGGTGTCCAAAATTAAATGCGATTCCCCAGAACTGAGGTTAAGCTGAACCCGGTTTAAAGTAACTTCCTTGCATTGGGACTGTCATTGTTGGCATTTTCAGCGGCTTTCTCAACTTGTCCTGTTGCCTTCAAAGATTTACACTTGTAAATCTCCCAGGACCTCTCCACTCTATTAAATTGCAGTTTGTATAGTTCATCCTCATGCGGCATATTCAAAATATTTCTTTGAACTTGTGCAGAAATTTTTATATTCATCTTCCATTTTGCTAGCCTGGCTTTGACCTTGTTAGATGGCAAACTGTTTTGATTGAGCAATTCATCCATGTCGGCACTTCAAGCAGTACTACGCTCCTTTTTGCTGCACTAAATATGACGACAACCGCAATGGACATTGATGTGATGTATCTTGATTTACAAAGGTTCGACATGAAAGTTTTTTGATTATTTTATTTATAGTTTAGAGATACAATGTGGAAACAAGCCCTGTGGCCCACCGAGGTCACACCTACCATTGATCACCCGTATATATCCCACTTTCACATTCTACGCACTAGGGGCAATTTACAGAAGCCAATTAACCTACAAACGTGCACGTCTTTGGGATTATGGTAAAGATTTGGGATAAACACTGGAATTAGCTGCAGGGTAGAAATGTCAACATTTAAATTTATCTAATTAACACACCGCAATGTCTGGGATGAAATGGTTAACGTATAAGGAGCGACCGGATAGGATATATTTGTTTTTGTTGGATCAGCGGAGGCTAAGATTTAAGGCATCAAAGATTTATACAATTATATCTGCACTCTTTTAAATTTCAGTGCAGTGATAGAGATATACAAAAAACTACGAGGGACATTAAGGTCATAACTGATGGGAGTATAATCAGGCCATTCGGCCCATCAAGTCTACTCACTCATTCCATCATGGCTGATCTATCTCTCCCTTCTAACTGCATTCTCCTGCCTTCTCCCCATAACCTCTGACACCTGTAGTGATCAAGAATCTATCTCTGCCTTGTTAAGGTAGACATTGTTGAGGTAAATGGTAGGAAACTTTTCCCTTAGCAGAAATGCCAAAAACTAGAGAGCGTATGTTTAGGGTAAGGGGTAAAAATGTTTTGAGTGCATCTGAGGAAGAATTGTTTTCAGCCAGAGAATGGTTGTGAATCTGGAACGCACTTCCTGAGTGGGTGGTGGAGGCAGTTGCTCTTACAACATCAAAATATCTAGATGGGCACTCGACTCGCCACGACAGAGGCGGCTGCAGACTAAATGCCGGTTACTGAGATTAATATAGATGAGTACATGAAAGTCAGCATGGACACTGTGGACCCAAGGACTTGTTCCTGTGTTGCATGACTTTAATTGTGTCGCAAATAAAAGACTAAGAACCGAGTGGGTTGCGAAGACTGGACCCATTCACTTGAGCAACTGAATTTGATGTTTGCTGCAAATGGACACATTTATAGATGGCGCTGGTTTGCAATGGAACTGTAGAATACCGGTTCAGATAACAGGGAAAGATTTCCTAACACTCGCAGATAATAAGGGTTGATTCTTGATTTAGTAATGGTGTCAGGGGTTATGGGGACGAAGGCAGGAGAATGGGGTTGAGAGGGGTAAAATAGATTATTGAATGGTGGGGTAGACTTGATGGGTGGAATGGCCTAATTCTGCTGCTAGAACTTACAGGGATAGTTCGAGAGACTAGGGAGTCCTGGAATATATTATGGGAATGAATTGCATGCTGAAGCAAGTGGAATTAGGTCATAAGATCATTAGGAGTAGGAGTAGAATTAGGCCATTCAGCCCATCAAAGTCTACTCCACCATTCAATCATGGCTGATCTATCTCTCCCTCCCAACCCCATTCTCCTGCCTTCTCCCCATAACATCGTACACCTGTACCAATCAAGAATCTATCGATCTCTGCCTTAAAAATACCCGCTGACTTGGCCTCCACAGCCTTCTGTGGCAAAGAATCCCACAGATTCACCACCCTCTGACTAAAGAAATTTCTCCTCATCTCCTTCCTTAGAGAATGTCCTTTAACTCTGAGGCGATGACCTCTAGTCCTAGACTCTCTCACTAGTGGAAACATTATCTCCACATCCACTCGATCCAAGCATTTCACTATACTGTATGTTCTGAATGAGGTCCCCCCCCTCATTCATTTAAACTCTTGTCTCCTTGCGTGCCCGAGTGCATGATCCGTGCACGGAGGAAGCTGAATGGCCTCTTGAAATGATCACACTCGAGGTGGGAGAGTTATGCGGATGGTGAGGGCAATACGATGTTGCCGATGCACTCAATTTGCTGCAGTCTGGATTACCACCTTTGCAGCAACAAATTATTTTGAAAATGGCATGCATCGACTCGGCAAAGCAGTAATTATTTTGCACGTTGGCTTCCAATAAACTCCGGGTACAAAGCCAAAACTGCAGGCTGTAAAGCAGCAGGTAATGAACGCGTGGCTGAAGCTGGTAACTTGAGGAGCAGAAGCCGGTGACCCCCAACCTCGGCCAGTTGTAGTTCTTTGACTCCTGAGAGCATAAAATCAGTTCAGAATTGGCTGCCTGAGCTTGCAGCCAAGCAAAAGAACAAGAGGTAGGTTTTTGAACAATGCGTTCTGGGGGAAGAATTATCTGCACAGGATATATCGTGCATTGCCAAGTGCACAAGCTTTTCTTGTGCAGAGTGTTTCTGTTGTTGATGGTGGGAAGGAGGGGGGGGGGGGGATGGGGGTTGGAATTTTTGTTGGCTTTTGAGACTGTGCTGTGGCTGAGAGGCATGTGGAACCTTTCATCTCTCAATGAAAAACGTATGGCTGGCATCCAGAACAGCAGGGCCTTTCATCATTACGGCAGTAAACATCTGCTATGGGTTTGTGCTTTTTTTTTACAAATCCCACCAGAGGGTCAGGGGTGGTGGGGGTGGGGCGAGAATGGAGGGAAGGAGCTTTGCAGTGATGGGGAGGGGAGGGGAGGGGTGGGGATGGAGGGAGGGCGAGTGGAAGGAGGGAAGGCCAGGCAGAAGCAGCAAGTGACTGAGGCTGCAAAGAATAACTCTTTGTTTGCTAAAAATGAATCTATTGTACAGTGCGGAATGCTTAAAAAGTAGATCGTAGTTTAATTAAATCATTTTAAATTTAAGATCGTTGGAAGTTAGCTGCCAAAAGGTTGGGAGATGGGTAAAGAGACAAGGTGGGTGATTGGAGACTGGATGCAAATCGCCCATGAACTCATTGAGTGGTGAGATAGATTCCCGGGGCTAAACGGCATTTGCTGTTCTGGCGTTTCCTGCCTCTCTCCCTCTCCTTCCCACTCCGTTGCAGAGTTGCCAGGCCCTTCTTTCTAGCTCGTGAATGTATGATTCCATATTCCCTGTTACCTTGTGAGACAGAATGAAGATATTCCGCCCATTGAGTATGTGCTGGCTCATGTTAGCGATTCCATTCCCTCTTTAATTTTACCTGGAAATAAGTGCAGATGCTGGCTTACACAAAAGGACACAAAGTGCTGGAGTAATCAGCGGGCTATGCAGCATCAGCAACAGGACTGCTTCGGGTTTAGACCCTTCTTCAGACTGAAACATCACCTATCCATGTTCTCCAGAGATGCTCCCTGGCCTGCAGAGTTACTCCAGCGCATTGGGCCCTTTTAATTTTACCCCATTACCTATTCTCCCTACATTCCCACAATTGTTCTTGGATTCTGCCACTTTCCTGTACACGAGGGATAATTTGCAATGGCCATTTAATCAAACAACCTGCACAGAAGCACCTGGAGTGCATATCCAGGGAGAACGAGGAAACGCCACACAGACTGCACCGGAGGTCAGGATTGAACCGGGGTTACTTCAGCTGTGAGGCAGCGAGTTGCCTCACTGGGCCACCCAACATGCCTCACAGTTGTCAAATCGGACACAGCAGATAAGCTAAGCATGCAAAGAGTTGCAGTTGCTGGAATATTTAACAAAACACACAGTACTGGACCCTCTCTTTCTTTCCCGTGTGTGCCCCATGTCCACCCCAGTGCATTCCTCTTAAGGGCCTGTCCCACCTTCACGACCTTTGCCGAGTTTGCCCTTGACTCATACTCGTAGCATGGTCGTCACAAGGTGGTAGGTAGGTTGTGATTCGTGGCATCATGTAGGTCGGGCCGTTTTTCTAGCCTGATGAAAAATGTCCACGAGTAAAAAAGATCGTGAATTAGGTCGTGAAAGTGGGACAGGCCCTTTAGAGTCATAGAGTGATACAGTGTGAAAACAAACCCTGTGGCCCAACTTGCCCACACTGGACAACATGTCCCACCTGCCTGTGCTTGGTCCATATCCCTCCAAACCTGTTCTATCCATGTACCTATTTCTTAAACTTTTGAATAGTCCCAGCCTCAACCACCTCATCTGGCAGCATGTTCCACACACCCACCACCCTTTTTGTGAAAAAGTTACCCTTGAGATTCCTATTATATCTTATATATTATTTTCACCTTGAACCTATGTCCTGTGGTCCTAAATTCCCCAACTCTGGGCAAGAGACTCTGCATCTACCCGATCTATTCCTCTCATGATTTTATACACCTCTATAAGATCTCCCCTCATCCTCCTGCGTTCCAAGGAATAGGGACCCAGCCTACTCAACCTCTCCCTATAGCATTGGCCCTCTTGTCCTGGCAAGATCCTCATAAATCTTCTCTGAACCCTTTCAAGCTTGACAATATCTTTCCTATAACATGGTGCGCAAAACTGAACACTATATTCTAAATGTGGTCTCACGAACATCTTATACAACTGCAACATGACCTCCCAACATTTATACTCAACACTCAGACTGACGGAGGCCAAAGTGCCAAAAGCCTTTTTGACCACCTTAGCTACCTGCGACTCGACCTTCAAGGAACCATGCACCTGCACTCCTAGATCCCTCTGCTCTACAACACTCCCCAGAGACCTACCATTCACTGTGTAGGTCCTGCCCTTGTTAGACGTCCCAAAATGAAACGCCTCACACTTCTCCTGCTATCTCTCACCCACCTCCTAGTCGCCCTGCTTCTTCCCCCTTGTACACTTATCTCCAATCCCCATGTTCCCTATTTTTTATCCCCACCCCCTCTTGTTTCCTACCACTCGCATTCCTCTCTCCAGTTTTACTTTTCATTCCTCATCTCCTTATCAAATACCTTTCATCTCCTTTTCACCTCTAGCTTTTGTCACTAACTAGACTCATCTGCCAATGAAACCCTCCCCCACTTGTACCCCGCTCCGCCTTACACTTGCTGGGCTTTGCCCCGTCTCTCATGTCTATTCTAACTCTCTCCCCCCCCCCCCCCCCCCCCCCCCCCCCCCCCCCCCCACGGCCCCCTATCCACCAGTTCCAATCAATCTGAAAACGACTCCTGACCTGAAATGTCTCCCTTATATCCCCTCCCCACATACTGCCTGACCCCAGATGAGCCAAATCCTGTCTTCATAAAACGGTTTGTCCAGCAGGAATTGACGGGTGTGATTCTTTCCTGTTCTTGAAGCAGTTGGCTTCACTGCTGTCCCTACAAAAACTCAAATAAGTGATTGATCAGGTGAAGTTCTTATTGATGTGCCTTGGCAGTGAAAGAATAATGAGTTGGTGAATTTTGAACACATCTTGGAGCGACACACCAAGTTCTGCTCCTCTACTGCCACTGAACTCCCCGATTGATATTGCTTCAATAATGAAATAGTCATTTTTCTTTTGTTGTTCAAAAGCTTCCATTGGTTCATCCCTCCCTCTTATAACTTCCAAACCACAGAAATCTCTTTTCTCTTTCTCATGCATCTGACGTTTTCGTGTTTCACCGTAGGGACTCTGTGCTCTGCTCACTTCACCATTATCACTGCAAATTACACCATATATTTCCAACCTTTCTCTTCAAATGCTCTTTTTAAATTCTTGTTGTATCCTCTTGATGTGTCTAATACTTTTCTTTGTTCCACGTCTCATCATGCTACAAGTTCTGTGTCTAACTGCAAATTGTTGTTGTTGTTGTGTAGTTTACTGTAGTTTAGAGTTACAGCCCACCATGTCCGTGCTGCCCATCCATCGATCACTTGTTTACGCTAGTTCTGTGTTATCCCATGTTGTCATCCACTCCATACAACATTGGGAGTAATTTTACAGAGGTCAATTAACTTACAAGCCCGCACGTTTTTGGGATGTGGGGGGGGGGGGCTTGGTAGTAACCAAGGAATCCCTCGGGGAGAGAGTGTAAACACCATGTAAACAGCACCTGAGATCAGGGTCTGTGGTGCTGTAAGGAAGCAACTCTACCAATGTGCCACTGTGTTGTGGGTATGGAAGGAGTTAGTTCTAATTGTCCAGCTTCTATGATGCCTCAATTATGTGTTAAAGATCTAGAAACTAAATAGGAGGTGGAAGAGAAACACCATCTGTAAACAATGTTTAAAAGGAACTGGCCATTAAATTTTATTTTTTATGGCATTTCATTGCCAGATTTATAAAACTTGTTTTTTTTTTTTTCAGTTATATGGTCTTTTTTTGGCTTGTATATTTCCTTGGCAGATGAATCAAGAATGTCTCTGTGGAAACAAAAACATCGAAATATTGTTCGTAACATCCCTGGTTGTTGTAGTTACAATTTTTTTTTAAAATCAGCACAATGGATTTAAAAAGGGCCACTGTCTTTTGCACTTAGGACAATAACTTGCAGTTGTATCGAACCATTGGTCGGCATGGACTAGGTGGGCCGAAGGGCCTGTTTCAGAGCTGTACCTCAAAAACATCCCAAAGGCTCTTTGCAAATGTTACTTGGAAAATGTGATGTGAGGAAAAGGACGGTCAAAGATTCTGGTTTGAATGAGTTTCTTCAATTGAAGAGAACAGAAAGATTTAGAAAACGTGTGAACATGAGGAAAAATAGGAACAGGAGTGGGCTACCTGGCCCCTCTGCTGTTCAATACGATGATCTGCCCCCGGACTCATTTCCTTTTCTGTGTCACAGCCTTTAGTTTCCTGTACTTTTTAAATGCCAGCAATGATCCAACCTCAACAACTATCTGAGGCAGAGAATTTCAGAGATTCACCAGCATTTGCAAGAAGTTATTCCATTCTATTATTCCATGCTCCTAAATTCTAAATAACCGCCTCCTAATCTTGTCATTTCCAATGTTTGGGACCTTGTCAACAGACAGTCTTGGAGAAGGAAAATGGCGAGGCCTGAAATAGTAGAATGTTGAATTTTTGGGAGGCTTGTAAGGCTGAAGGAGATGACTGAGAGCAGGAGGGCAGAGGCCACGGGATGAGTTGATCACAATTTTAATTGAATAAATATCATCTTCGATGCTCCAGGCAACATGAGTGCATGTTGGAGCAATGCTGGATGGTTCAGAATGAAGGAAGGTGGTCAATTGTCTCTGTGGCATGATTTCATGACCAAGCTAACACAAGATGAAGCAAATCATGTTGGGGTGATTAGCAGGCACTGAATCCTCAATGCCCACATCTGCATTGTCATATCTGTAGAGCCCAGACAACTAATTTGTCAGTAGATTTCAGCAACAAACACAAAATTATTTATGGTAAGTTTTGAAAATGTGTATTGGGTTAGAATCACATTTCAACCATTATATTTTAATATGCAGTCCATATGCCCAGCGGTATACAGTGGCAGTATATCAGTGGTTTTGCGTACGTTGGGTCAAATGGTCACGGTGGGAATTGGTAACTAATGTCGTTACTGCATATTCTCTGCGCAAGGTACCGGTATATTCATACTGTGGGGTGAAGACGCAATATTATTCAAGAATGTCACTGACCCAAATGATCTCCCTTTATTCGATAATTGTATTTCTACAGGTGAAGAGTGTTTCCTATGTACTGACAATGGAACAATGAAATTTGCACGATCTGAACCATTTTGCTTTGTTAACCTCAATGTTAGCACAGCAGAAAGATTGTCTGAAGTTCTTTAGCGCTGCAGGGTATACCATTGCTGCCTATTGGATACTGTATGTTTTCCTTTAATCTTTTGACATGTAGAAAAGTAGTGGAGACCTAACCAGCTGTAATATCGTATCTGATGTACAGGGCAGCCTGCGACTCTGCCTCGAATCAGCAACACTGTAATTCAAGGATAGCAAGGAACATTATGCCTCAGTTGGAAGAGCATGGGGATGTTTGTACAATGGGAGAACTGGCAAGCAGATGCATACTTCAAATAATGTTTCCTATCGCTTGGAGCTACCCCTGTAGGGTTGCCAACTTTGCTTGGATGCATCCCTGGAGGTACAATCACATGACTTCCTGCCTCCAACTGTCCTACGACCATTCTTATCATCCAATGGGATGAGATAGCTTAAAGATAGGAGTTGACTTTTTTGAAGTTTACCCAATTCGTAGTATGCTTAATCAGCATTGTATGTTCTTCCCCGCTTACCCATGTGTGTTTAGTTTATAGAGCAAAACATTGCCATGATCATATTGAATGGTGGCGCTGGCTCGAAGGGCTGAATGGCCTACTCCACCTATTTTCTATGGTTATATTTTTCTATTGCATTTTGTGTAGGAAGGAAGGGTCTCGACCCAAAACATCACTCATTCCTTCTCTCCGGAGATGCTGCCTGTCCCGCTGAGTTACTCCAGCATTTTGAGTCTAAAACATTGCATTATATTGATTGTGACGTAGTGGATTGTTCTGTAGCCTGTAATGTTTTCTAAAATCTAGGTTTATTTTTTTAAATGTTGAAAATCCCATGAAAATTTTCCAAATTGGAAAGGAAAAAAAACGCGTTTTATCTCGCAAAATGCTCGTAACGGATGTTCCATTGCAAATCTCGGGAATCGAATTACTTTTGCAATGCAGTCATGCTATAGAGACCTTCAAATAATTATGAGAACGACTCTTTTGTTCCTAAAAGAGCAATTAGATCTTTTCGATGGTTAAGTTGAAAGGGTAGATGGGGTGTTGCTGTTATGCTTGTAATAAACCTGACATATCTGAACTCCCCCAGTTTGGTACTGCCCTGAAAATTGTATGTTATATTCATGCAGTGAGCCTTGAACTCGGGTGGTGCTGAGATTGTTGGAGCATCACCACTGAACCAGAACCACGTAGAAAAATCCACACTTGCAAGAGTAGATTTCTCTTCCAGCCTCTCCGTATAATCAGAATGACAAATCCCCTTCTATTTCTCTTCTTCTCTCATTTGCAGTTAGATCGTTCATCTCAATGCAAAGCAAAAGTAACAATGATTTTAGTATTTATGCATCTGTCTTTAAAGATGGTAACAACTTTAATATTTGTTCCTTTTGATTGCATTTCCTGGGTTAACAGGTCTTTTATCTATACTGTTTGAGTTCAGTGTACCAGAACTGATGAAAGTTATTTTGTCATGAGCCAAGTAGGCTAATAAGAAGAAGGGTCTCGACCCGAAACGTCGCCTATCTCCTTCGCTCCTTAGATTCTGCTGCACCCGCTGAGTTTCTCCAGCCTTTTGTGTACCCTCGATTCTCCAGAATCTGCAGTTCCTTCTTTAACACTTTGTCTACTCCACTGCGATATCTCCTCAAGGTATGCCTACTTTGAAGAAGTTCTCCTCCTCCCTACAGAGACAGTTTCACAACCTCCTCTCTAACTGCTCCCCCTCTGTGATACCCCCTTCCCTCCAACTCTACGACCACATCCTCACCCAGACTCGATACCACAGCCACATCTGCTTCCTCGGGGCTTGCCTGCGCCTCCATCTCATACCCCGTGGATTCCAGCTCCAATTCCCTGCCTCCCAGTTCGGACCCCAGCCGGACCATCGGTACCAACTGGCTATCTGCCGCCACACTGTTCAATTCTCCAATCTGGCACTAAGATCCATCCTGGTTGCAATGTGCCGACACCAGCTGGACCTCGCATTGACTCTCCCGAATCTTCGGGCCTCACTCACCCAGACCTGCAATGGACCCCAACTACACTACATCCTCCGGAAGAAAACAATGAAGAAGGGTCTCGACCTGAAACGTCGCCTATCTCCTTCGCTTCTTAGATGCTGCTGCACCCGCTGAGTTTCTCCAGCCTTTTGTGTACCCTAGGCTAATATTTTGATTGTTATTTCTTAAAAGTGATACCATTCAATTTTTAAGAACATTTCTTTTAAGTTTATAGGATTGAATGTAAATGTAATGCTTTTGAGTGGTCACAGCCAACTCGACTTAAACGTTAACATGTTTGCATATGTTTTCCATTTCTCATGAGAAGTTACGTATTTAAAATGTCATACCGATGAAACATGTAAAGGCAAGGATGGTTGAGAGGATTGGTGCCTCCAGTCTGATTAAAATCCTCCCTCCTATCCTAATCGGTTGGTTGAAGAAGAAATTCTAAGAATGCATCTGCTCTTTCGCAATCCTCTCCCAATTTTTTGGTTCATTACCGATGTGCAGGAAATGAGCAATAGTGGTCTCTAGACAATCTTACAGGTTGTATTTGTGAGGTTGCTCCATTTCTTACGCTTTAAGTGCTAAGCCACAGTGTTACACTTTCTAGTCTAGTTTCATAAGTACAAGCCCAAAGTGCACTCCATATTCAGGAGTTTTCTCTGTTCCCCTCAATAAAAGTGTCTTCAGATATCCTGTGTAAGAAGGAACTGCAGAAGCTGGTTTAAACTGAAGGTAGACACAAAAAGCTAGAGTAACTCAGTGGGACAGGCAGCATCTCTGGAGATGAAGGAATGGGTGACGTGTAGGGTCAAACCCCTTCTTAAGTAACTCAACAGGACAGGCAACATCTCTGGAGAGAAGGAATGGGTGACGTTTCGGGTCGAGACCCTTCTTCAGACCTCTTTAGTTTAGTGATACAGCATGGAAACAGGCCCTTTGACCTGCCAAACCCAAGCCGACCAGCAATCACTGGTACACAAGGTCTATCCTGCAAACTGAGGACAATTTACAGAAGCCAGTTAACCTACAAACCTGCATGTCTTTGGAATGTGGGAGGAAACCGGAGCACCAGAGAGAACCCACGCAGTTGCAGGAAGAACGTACAGACAGCCCCAAGTCTTATATCTCAACAAGAATCAATGGGTGAAAAAAAAATGCCATTTATTGTATTATTGTACCTTACTGTATTACAATTTGTGGTATCTACCTATTCACACTGGTTTCCTACATTGAAGTTGACACTGGATTCAAAATCTTTCAATGCACTTTGATTCTGAGGTAATTTGAAGAACCAAAAAATCCAGATTACTTGTTGCAGCATAACAATGAAATATCAATAATATTTGTGTTTTGGATTTGTGTCGTTTCTCTACCTGTTTTTTTTTTACACAGAGGGTGGTGGGTGCCTGGAACGCATTACCAGGGGTGGTGGTGCCAGCAGATATGAGAATGACATTTAAGAGGCTTTGAGATAGGCACATGGTTGTACAGGTAATGGGATGATATGGATTATGTGTAGGCAGAGAAAAGTTGGTCTTGGCACAGATATTGTATGTCCAGCATAGACAATGTGGGCCGAAGGGCTTGTTTCAGTTCTATAAAGCGCAATCCTGGCACATCAATAATGTCACACCAGCAGAATGTATTGATATTAATAACAATATGACAATAAACACATACATGCGACAAAAAGTGATGTCATTGAATACAGTCTGACTTTGCCACATTTTATTTTTAATGTCAAGTCAAGTTTTTGTTGGGGGTACTGAAGTTGTGGCTAAATACTGGGGAGTAATTGTTGTTGGATGCATGGGCTGTGCATAGCCCACTGGTATGACCAAAATAGTAAGCTTATTTATGCAAAGTGACAGAACATTTTGTAAAGCTGGGGCAACTATTTGGGAGTTTGCAGTGACAGCTGTGCCTGATGGAGACAGCTTTTTTGAATGTTGTCCAAAACCACCTCTATCAACACTTCACAGGGGATTTTTGTGTGGGTTGCTCTGTAGCTGAGGTTTGGATGTGGCCCAGGTTTGACTAACTTGGCACGGATTTCAACGGGAAGATTGTTTGTCCCTCCCGGATGAAGTGCCTGCGTCTAAGGGAATGTTTCTCTGCGTGTTCAGTGCCACTGAGTTGAGTGCAGAGCTGCGGGATGAGACCTGGTCCAGTTCAAACTTCAAGTGACTTGGCGTTCTGGTAAACACAGTTGAGAGCAGCAGTGCCTTGTCTTTTCTCCCAAACCCAGCTGCGTGCAGAGGAAAGGGGTTGGTGCAGTTGATTTACAATAGGGAATTTTCTCATGATTTAACGTGACAGTTGTCAGAGCTTGCATACCAAACCTGATGCAATGGGCAATATTTAATCTCGATGCTTCCCAGTAATTTGATGGCTGCAGAAATTACCAAATGAAATTTTAGGTTTCTAATTGTATACTTTACCCAGTAACCTGTAGATTTTTTTAGGTGAAGGGAGAAAGATTTAATAGGACTCTGAGGGGTGATTTTTTTCACACAAAGGATGGTGGGTGTATGGAACAAGCAGCCAACGGAGGTAGTTAATGCACAGACTATTGCAACATTTAAGAAACAATTAGCAAGTACATGGATAGGACAGGTTTAGAGGCATGTGGGTCAAACGCAGACAGATAGGACTGGTGTAGATGGGACATGTTGGTTTGAATGGGCAAGTTGGACCAAAGAGCCTGTTTCCGCACTGTAAACTCTATGACTCCATTTGCAAAGTAATTGTAGACTGAATTATTAATAATAAATTCCCATCAAATTATGATGAATCATTCTCTTTTTGAAGAGAGAGTTTACACTTGGTTGACATAAGAAGCCATATTAGGTACTGTCAACTCTTGCATCACAAGTATGAAATAAAAGATCAGATTTAAAAAAAATATATAGGTAAAGGGCTTAGCTGGAAGGCAAGAAGAAACACTTGTGCTGTTCCTGGGATCTTTGATCCTCATCTAAGAGTCAGCTGTGGCTTAATGTTTTGCCTTAAAATTGACCACTATGTTATAAGACACAACACTCCTGTCACTGGACAGTAAACATTGTGGTGGATTCTGTGCACGAAATGATTTGATGCATTTAAAACCCTTTGTTTGGCATACATTTTTGGGTGAACCATGCTGCTTTGGCAGGCTTTAGTTCTTGGGCCTTGCAGTAGGTAAAATGCCAAGGTTATCACAATTCGCCATTGTTAAGAAGTAAATCAGACTGCAGCATCCAATGATCATGTGTATCCCATTAATGAAAATGTGGAGACATTGCTGTTTCAAACGTGCTCCAAAAGTTTTGCTATGTCTCTGCCTTGCTAAGGATTTCCACATTTCACAACTTGCAATTATTGCCTATATGGATGTCAGCAAGGCATTTGATAAAGTAACTGCTCTGGAAGGTTGGATTGTATGAGATCCAGGGAGAATGAGCCAACTGGGTAGAGAATTGGCTTCATGGACGGTAGCAGATGGAGATTTTTTCTGGACTGAAGGCCTGTGACTAGCGGTATGCCTCTGGGATTGGTTATTGACCCGTTGTTGTCTGTCGTTTATATCAATGATTTGGATGAGAAGGTAGAAAGCGTGATTGATAAGTTTGCAGATTACACCAAAGTGGGTGGGACGGTAGATAGTGAGGACGGTTATCAAAAATTACAAATGGATCTTTTGATCAGTTGGGAAAATGGGCTGAGGAGTGGTTAATGGAGTTTGATGCAGATAAGTGTGAGGTGTTGCATTTTGGAAAATCAAACCAGTGCAGGAGCTTCACAGTGAATGGCAGGTGAGTGCTGTGGAGCAGTGGGATCTTGAAAGTGGTGGATAGGGTGGTAAGGAAGGCTTTTGGTACATCAGTCAGAGAACTGAGTAAAAATGGGTAAGGAGGAACTGCAGACGCTGGTTTAAACCGAAGATAGACACAAAAAGCTGGAGTAACTCAGTGGGACAGGCAGCATCTCTGGAAGGAAGGAATGGGTGACATTTGGTGTTGAGACCCTTCTTCAATCCAAAATGCCACCCATTTCTTCTCTCCAGAGATGCTGCCTGTCCTGCTGAGTTACTCCAGCATTTTGTGTCTATACTGAGTAAAATTGTTGGGACGTTATGCTACACCAGTACAAGGCACAAGGCAGAGTATAGTGTTCAGGTTTGGTCACCCTGTTATAGGAAAGATGATGTTTAAGCTGGAAAGACTACAGAGGAGATTTACAAGGGTGTCACCAGTACTTGAGGGCCTGAGCTATCTGGAGAGGTTGGACTGGTTAGGAGTTTATTCCTTGGATTGCAGGAGGATGAGGGATGATCTCATAGAGGTATATAGGATCATGAGGAGTAAATTGGCTAAATTGGCATAGGCTAAATTGGCATAGGCTTTTATCCAGAGTAGGACAATCAAGAACCAGAAGACATAGGTTTAAGGGCCTACCATGGGCAGCTGGGACTTGTGTAGATGGGGCATTGTGGTTGATAATGGTAAGTTGGGCAGAAGGGACTTTTTCAGTGCTGGAAAACTATTCATATGACTCTGAATTCTTTGACCTGTTTGAAAATTGTTGTTTGTCACATTGGCACTAAACCCACTTGAAAAGATGGTGTTCTCTACCAGATCTTGAATAACCATGTGGGGGTTACACAAAAAGCTGGAGAAACTCAGCGGGTGCAGCAGCATCTAAGGAACGAAGGAGATAGGCGACGTTTCGGGTCGAGACCCTTCTTCAGACTGCTCCAGACTTGAATAACCATGTTGTAAGTTTGAGGCTCGTGTAAAGTTGTGGTTCCTGTATGTGAATGATTATTGGGTCTTAGTCATTAATTCTTGACGCAAAATCCAGGGCATTTTTTTAAAATAAGAATTCCTATTACAATTTAACAAAAACAACCGTCTTCTGCTCTGTGCTCCCAGCTTGCTTTGTGCAAATGACTGAAAATGTCAGCTTATTTTTGAGTAAAATGGAGAATTTGAAATGCATTTGGCCAGATTTAATAAACTGATATTATTTTGGATAATACACTGGCCTCTTGGATTTAGAATGGCTGCTGTCTCATTCACAGCAAATCATGCCACCCCCACCCTTGACCAACCACCTTGACCCCTTCCAGCTTGAGAAGATATTAGAATAGAAATTCTTCTGCTTGACATCACATAGTCATGATTGTTTGTTGCACTCTATCGGGAATCTGTCTAAGCAACCAGTATTGCACTTTGATGCTGCATATGGGAACATGGTTATACTTTTACCCATTTAGTTCAAAGTGTGATTCATGGTGATTATCGTCCAAATGTTGATGCAGACCATAAAAGCCTATGCAGAGAAGATAAATCATGCCAGTGGGGAAATTGACTGTATCAATTTACTAATCATTTTTTGTTTACTTTTTTTTTGCAACAGAATGTGAATTGAGAGGGTCTAAAATAAAACTGCTTTGATTGACTTTCCTCATTTGATAACATATAACATATAACAATTACAGCGCAGAAACAGGCCCTCTCGGCCCTTCCAGTCCGTGCCAAACATTTATTTTCCCCTAGTCCCATCTACCTGCACTCAGACCATACCCCTCCATTTCCTTCATGTCCATATACCTATCCACTTTAGTTTTAAATGTTAAAATTGATCCTGCCTCCACCACTTCTGCTGGAAGCTCATTCCACACAGCCACCACTCTCTGAGTAAAGAAGTTCCCCCTCATGTTACCCCTAAACTTCTGTCCCTTAATTCTCATGTCATGCCCTTTTGTTTGAATCTTCCCTACCCTCAATGGGAAAAGCTTATCCACTTCAACTCTGTCTATCCCTTTCATCATTTTAAAGACCTAAATCAAGTCCCCCCTTAATCTTCTGCGCTCCAAAGAATAAAGACCTAACTTGTTCAACCTTTCTCTGTAACTTAGTTGCTGGAACCCAGGCAACATTCTAGTAAATCTCCTCTGTACTCTCTATTTTGTTGACATCCTTCCTATAATTAGGCGACCAAAATTGTACACCATACTCCAGAATTGGTCTCACCAATGCCTTGTACAATTTTAACATTACTTCCCTACTCCTATATTCAATGCTCTGATTTATAAAGGCCAGCACACCAAAAGTTTTCTTTACCACCCTATCTACGTGCGATTCCACCTTCAGGGAACAATGCACAGTTATTCCTAGATCTCTCTGTTCCACAGCATTCCTCAATTCCCTACCATTTACCATGTACGTCCTATTTTGATTTGTCCTGCCAAGATGTAGCACCTCACACTTATCAGCATTAAACTCCATCTGCCATCTTTCAGCCACTCTTCCAAATGGCCCAAATCTCTCTGTAGACTTTGAAAATCTACTTAATTATCCATAACGTTAAAATTATCCTTTCTGTCTGTACACCGTTCAATGACAGGAAAATCCATTTGCAGGAACAACCTCCAAATTTCATGTGTAGGAAGGAACTGCAGATACTGGTTTACACCGAAGATAGACACAAAATCCTGGAGTAACTCAGCAGGTCAGGCGGCATCTCTGGAGAAAAGGAATAGGTGATGTTTGGGGTCAAACTCTTCTTCAGACTGGGAGTCAGTGGGGAGGGAAACTAGAGGTTTGAAAAGGTTCAGCACAAATCGGAGATGGCACCGAAAACCAAGGAAAGGTGGAGCTCACAATGGTCCATTGTTGGCTGTGGAAGAGGCAGTAATGCAGGGATATATGGATGCGAACGGTGGAACTGGCATGACTACGATGGTGGGGGAGGGGTGGAGAGAGGGAATAACTTAAGGAGGAACTTAAAATGAGAGAAATTAGTTTAGTTTAGATACAATGTGGAACAGGCCCTTCGGCTCAGAGAGTCCACGCCGACTAGCGATCCCCGCACACTAACGCTATCCTACACGTGCTAGGGACAATTTACAATTATACCAAGCCAATTAGCCTACAAACTGGTAGGTCTTTGGCGTGTGGGAGGAAACCGAAGATCCCTGAGAAAACCCATGCAGGTCACTGGGAGGACGTACAAACTCCGTGCAAACAACCCCCGTAGTCAGGATCGAACCCGGGTCTCTGGCGCTGTAAGGAAGCAAATCCGCCGCTGCGTCACCCTGCTACCCATAAAGGGGCTGCCCCACTTGGGCGACCTAATCCGCGAGTTCTGGCGAGTTTGCCCTTGACTCGTACTCGCAGCAGGGTCGACACGAGGTCCTAGGAGGTCTTTGTAACTCTCCTTCATGCTCGAGAGTAGTCCCCGTGTACTTGAGGTCTCAGCTAGGTCGTGGCATATTTTTCAACATGTTGAAAAATGCCCGCGATTTTAAAAAAAGGCCTCCATGGAAAAAATCGATACATTTTTTACTCGTAGGTTTAGTCATAGTAGGTCGTAGTAGGACGGCATGTTAGTCGTAGGTAATCGACGATAGTCGAAGGTAATCATGGATAGTCTTCATCATAGTCGGGGATGTCGGAGGAGATCGAAGGAGGTCGTCTTCACTCTCCACTATTCGGTGTCCAAATTTCCCGCAGTTAGTCGTAGCTAGTCTTCAACATGGTTGCAGGAGGTCGAAGGAGGTTTTCTACATAGTCGAAGGAGGTCTTCAACATGACATCTTTCAAACTCTCCTAAACTCTTCTAAACTCGCCAATTAGGTTGCCCAAGTGGGACAGCCCCTTAAAGGGCCTGTTCCACCAGCATGCGGCGAGCGCGACCAAACGTGGTGGCTTGAGCCGTACGGCCTCGCGTGGCCGGTCCCACTTCCAACCGCGGAGCCGTACGGAGCTGGTCCCAACATTATACTCACCAATCAGCTGGGCAGGAGGCGGGCCGACTGAATTTGGACGTCGCATGGCGCCTGGCGGTGACGTCATCACGCAATGGCACGCCGGGCGATGACGTCATCGCACAATGCCACGCGCTAGGCATACGCCGTCAAAACGCTGCGTACGGCGTCCAGACGTTGCGTGCGATGTCGGGATGCTGTGTACGGCCTCAATGCGGCTGAGGGCCGACAGGCCGTTGCCGTGCGGGATTTGTGAACAGTGTCAGTTTTTCGGAGCCCTGCACAACTCCATACGGCTCCGGCGATCGAAGTGGGACCGGCCCCGCGTTAAGTCCCACTCGCTGCATGCAGCCGCATGCTGGTGGGGCAGGCCCTTAACTCTTAAGAACAAATTTCTTGACCAACTGTCTGCAGAAATGAATTGCCAATGACTTCCCCAGTCCCTTTCCTGTTCTTTCTGCACTTGGGTCAATTGTCACAACTCCAATGCTGGCAGGACTGAAATTGGGAAATTTAGAAAAGGCCAAGCAAAGAGTCTGTTTAAAAACAAGTTGGATGGTTGTGATAGATGATAGCTGAGTAACAGTGGGCAACCTTGTTTAGAAAAATGACACTGCTGTTTTCTTTCAAAATGTGCATTACGGTATATTTGTTGGCTATTTTTCTAAAGCAATTTGTACCCCTGGATGCAGTAAATTAGTGCATATTCATTGGAAGCATGCTTTCTTTGTTCAGTTTGAGCAATATTTTACAGTTCCTCTAAACCCTTTATAGAGGACTGTCTCTTTGCTGTTTGAATGAGTGAATTCAATGCCATGGTTTGGAGAAAAGCTCATTGCAGAGGTTTTTGGCTTAACTCTTGATTTAATTCCCTGTTTGATCTCCTGCTAAATCTAGCCAGTAACAACAGACCTATTTTTAAAAAAAAGTTGTACTTGCACAGAAAGTTTTTTAATGTGCTAGAGCACTATAGTTGCTAAAACGATGGCTGACCCATGAAAGTGCTTCAACCTGTACGGCCCAGGCGATGATGTGTTATGTACAACTCTGCTTTCAATACTTTTCCCCAAAGTCGTTTGGATTGTGACAATGAAACAACTTTTGAATCTTTCTGTTTCTTGAAATTCAATCCCTGTGTTAAATGCAATTGATCTCTTTAACAAGTTTTTGTTTTGCTTTGATCTCGGTCCGGTGAGGTAGGCTTGCCGGCACGACTGGAATGTACTGCTGCCCTTGAGGTGGTATGATTTCACCTCAAATCCCTTCAGTCTGAGTAACTCTGGAAGTCCTATGACAGGCTCTCAACCCATTTGCAGTGGAATGGTGTCCTATCCCCAGATCAGGGTAGTGTGCGACGGCAGTGACTGTGTTTCTGTTGTCCCGAGGAAGAGACTCGTGGATGCAAGAATTTTGTGGCATTCCCATCACGAGATGTCTGTCCGCCTTGCGTATAGTTTTGATTTCTCGAGGTTGTCTTGACCCATTTGTTCTTGCTCACGCACCATCTAAGAATAAAGAACATAGAACAGTGCAGCACAGGAACAGGTCCTAAGTCCCACAATATCTGTGCTGAAAATGATGTCAAGACCAACTCTTAACTGCCTGCACATCATTCATATCCACTCCCTTCATCTTCATAGAGTCATAGAGTGATACAGTGTGTAAACAGGCCTTTCGGCCCAACTTGCCCACACCAGCCAACATGTCTCAGCTACACTCGTCCCACCTGTCTGCGCTTGGACGGCATATCCGTCCAAACTTGTCCTATCCACGTACCTGTCTAACTGTTTCTTAAACGTTGGGATAGTCGCAGTCTCAACTACCTCCTCTGGCAGCTTGTTCCATACACCCACCACCCTTTGTGTGAAAAAGTCACTCCTGAGATCTCTATTAAATCTTTTCCCCTTCACTTTGAACCTATGTCCTCTGGTCCTCGATTCCCCTTCTCTGGGCAAGAGATTCTGTGCATCTACCCGATCTATTCCTCTTCATATGCCTATTTCAAGAGAGAGAGAGCTAGATAGGGCTCTTATAGATAGCGGAGTCAGGGGATATGGGGATAAGGCAGGAACGGGGTACTGATTGGGAATGATCAGCCATGATCACATTGAATGGTGGTGCTGGCTCGACGGGCCAAATGGCCTACCCCTGCACCTATTGTCTATTGTTTATTGTCTATCTTTTTTGATAGTTTGAAATTTCACTGGAGTTGTTGGCAACTGTCTATTCTCAAAGCCTTTGGTCCCCATGGAAACTAGAAACATAGAAAATTAGATGCAGGAGTAGGCCCTTCGAGCCAGCACCATTCAATGTGATCATGGCTGATCATCTAAAATCAGTACCCCGTTCCTGCTTTTTCTCTATATCCCTTGATTCATTTAACCCTAAGAGCTAAATCTAACTCTCTCTTGAAAATGTCCAGTGAATTGTCCTCCACTGCCTTCTGTGGCAGAGAATTCCACAGATTTACAACACTCTGGGTGAAAATGTTTTTCCTCATCTCAGTCCTAAATGGCCTACCCCTTATTCTTAAATTGTGATCCCTGGTTCTGAACTTCCCCAACATCGGGAACATTTTTCCTGCATCTAGCCTGTCCAATCCTTGAAGAATTTGTTATGTTTCTGTAAGATCCCCTCTCATCCTTCTAAATTCCAGTGAATACAAGCCCAGTCGACCCATTCTTTCATCATATGTCAGTCCCGCCATCCCGGGAATTAACCTGGTGAACCTATGCGGCACTCCCTCAATAGCAATAATGTCCTTCCTCAAATTAGGAGACCAAAATTGCGCACAATACTCCAGGTGTGGTCTCACCAGCACCCTGTACAACTGCAGTAGGACCTCCTTGCTCCTAAACTCAAATCCTCTCTAAATGAAGGCCAACATGCCATTAGCTTTCTTCACTGCCTGCTGTACCTGCATGCTTACTTTCAGTGACTGATGTACAAGCACACCCAGGTCTCATTGCACCTCCCCTTTCCCTAATCGGACACCATTCAGATAATAATCTGCCTTCCTGTTCTTCCCACCAAAGTGGATAACCTCACATTTATCCACATCATACTGCATCTGCCCACACACCCAACCTATCCAAGCCACCCTGCAGCCTCATAGCATCCTCATCACAGCTCACACTGCCACACAGCTTTGTGTCATCTGCAAACTTGGAGATGTCACATTTAATTCCCTCATCTAAATATATCATCTTAATATATTGTAAATAACTGGGGTCCCAGCACTGAGCCTTGCAACACCCCACTAGTCACTGCCTGCCATTCTGACAAGGACCCGTTAATTCCTACTCTTGGCTTCCTGTCTTCCAACCAGTTCTCTATCCATGTCAATACCTTCCCCCCAATACCATGTGCTTTAATTTTGCACACTAATCTCTTGTGTGGAACTTGTCAAAGGCTTTTTGAAAGTCCAGATACACCACATTCACTGGCTCTCCATTGTCCATTCTACTTATTACATCCTAAAAAAATCCAGATTAGTCAAGGATGATTTCCCCTTCATAAATCACATCTGACTTTGACCAACCCTGCCACTGCCTTCCAAATGCACTGCTATAAATTCTTTAACAATCGACTCGAACATCTTGCCCACTACTTATGTAAGACTAACTGGTCTATAATTCCCTGTTTTCACTCTCTCCCTCTCTTTAAAAATTGGGGTTACATTGGCTACCCTCCAGTCCATTGGAACTGATCCAGAGCCGCGAGAACGTTGGTAAATGATCACCAGTGCATCCACAATTTTGAGGGCCACCTCCTTGAGTACTCTGGGATGCAGACCATCAGGACCTAGGGATTTATCTGCCTTCAGTCCCAACAGTTTACCTAACACCATTTCCTGACTAATGTGGATTCCCTTCAGTTGCTCCCTCCCACTAGATCCTCTGTTCCCTAGTATTTCTGGGAGATTGTTTGTGTCTTCCTTAGTGAAAACAGAACCAAAGTACTTAACTGTTCTGCCATTTCCTTGTTTCCCATTATAAATTCACCCGTCCCCGATTGTAAGAGAACAACATTTGTCTTCACTAATCTTTTCCTTATTACATGACTAAAGAAGCTGTTAATTTTTATATTCACCACCAGCTTTTTTTCATGCTCATTTGTCCCCCACTTAATTAATCCCTTTGTCCTCTGAGTTCTAAATTTCTCCCAGGCCTCCAGTTTGCTGCTTCCTCTGGCCAATTTATATGCCTTTTCCTTGTATTTAACAATATCCTTGATTTCCCTCGTTAGCCACAGTTGAGCCGCCTTCCCCGTTTTATTTTTTCACCAGACGGGGATGAATAATTTCTGGAGTTCATCCATGCAGTCTTTAAATCTTTGCCATTGCATCTCCACCGTCAACCCTTTAAGTATAATTTGCCAGTCTATCCTAGCCAATTCCTGTCTCATACCTTTACATTCTCCTTTCTTTAAGTTCAGGACCCGAGTCTCTGAATTAACCGTGTCACTTTCCATCCTAATGTAGAATTCCACCATATTATGGTCACTGTTGCTCAAGGGGCTTTGCACAACAAGATCGCTAACTAATCCTTCCTCATTACACAATACCCAGTCTAGGATGGCCTGTTCTCTAGTCGGCTCTTCTACATATTGGTTTAAAAAACCATCTCGTATATATTCCAGAAAATCTTCCTCCTCAGCCCTGCTTGGTTGCTCCCAGTCTATATGTAGATTAAATTATTATGAGTCCCGCCTGTTAGTAATGCTAAAGATTTTGTGCCATCTTGTGGTTCATTGTACATAATTACATTTGCGAAATATGAAAGAAAAGGCAAGTAGGGGGCTACTGTTTGAGTCTCGGATAAGCTGGGGATGCCAGCAGTTGTGCCGCAGTTGTGCTGAGTTACTCCAGCACTTTGTGCCCTTTTGTGTAAACCAGCATCTGCAGTTATTTGTTTCTACATATATAGGTATTAACGCTAGTTTGGGAAAACAATTGCTCAAATGAATGAAGGACACACTTGTGAGAGGAACTAGAGCTGCTTCCAATCTCAACAGTATATTTATTTGTCAGATATGCAGCGATTAGAGGATGGTTGCACGTGAATTGGGTGCTTTAATTCAGGTCCATTTACTTGAAATATTGCAGACACCAGGTCTGATTAACGATATATTTACCCAATCATGTCTACTGTCTGTGTTGGAAGAAACTGCAGATGCTGGTTTAAACCGAAGCAAGACAAAAAGCTGGAGTAACTCAGTGGGACAGGCAGCATCTCTGGAGAGAAGGAATGGGTGATGTTTAGGGCGAGACTCTTCTTCAGACTGAATCCTGTCCAGCTGAGTTACTCCTGCTTTTTGTGTCTACCATGTCTAGTGTACATTGGAATAGGATTATCACAAAATGTAGCTCTCACTGAGATGGTCTTTGAAGTTTGGTCAATGTTGTAATATGTATGAAATGCACCAGATAACATGTCGACAGAAAGTTCCCCCAAGAATCACTTTGGAGGTGAATATGTAATTTGTATTGGGAATGTTGAGAGAGTATTGATCCAAGACTCCAAGGGTGATGTTTCCTGCTCTTCTATCTTCTGTGGAAAAGAATACATCTACCTGGAAAGAGTAAAGGAATTTATCATTTTATCATTTGATAGCAGGCAGTGCAGTGCTGCAATGAAACTCTCAACTGTGTGCTCACTGTAGAGGAGTCAAACCAGTGGAATCGAGGGATATGGGGAAAAGGCAGGCACGGGTTATTGATTGGGGACGATCAGCCATGATCACAATGAATGCCAGTGCAGGCTCGAAGGGCCAAATGGCCGCCTCCTGCACCTATTTTCTATGTTTCCAAGTTGAGTTTATTGTCATCTGCACAAGTACGGTGATGTTTGGTACAAACAGCAACAACACAGGCAAATAGGCTTGAACTATACATTAAAAAATATAAATTCTATACAAAAATTCCACAAATTCTCGAAGACAATGAAAAAATTAATACTGTGTATAAAAGACAAGGCATTAGGGCAAAAAGTGCTCGTTGGTAGTGCAAGAGGTGGTCTGTCAGCACTGCACAAAGAAGATATGTGAGCAGCAGGGCCCAATATAAAACCCACCAGGTTGTTTTAATCCAGCCATGTGTACCTCTCAATTACTCATAATTCAGCTGGCTAACTGGGCTCGTGGCTTCTGCTGTTACTCTTGAGTGTAAACCGTTCAGGCGTAAAGCGCAAGACCAAGGTTCTGCTTTGCCCTCCTTTTTTTAATTTTTTTGGAAACCCATCACCGCTTTCAATGAACAAGAAAGCCTTTCTGTTCAGGATGAAGGAGAACATGAGCCAGTGCAGGCTGGCTCAATGCGGTTTGTGTGAACCACAACCCAATCTGTGATGTTCAGACTTGAGTTTATTTTGAAATGGTTGCCTTGCCTTTTTTTTTGCTTTGCCTGCTTTTGGGGATGTTGGGGGGTGGTGCTTGGTGGTCTCACTGTACAGAGCAGATCCTTCACGTTCATTGATATCTGGATGCTATCCGGTGGACATGCCTTATTCTGCTGGCAGTTCCCTCCTTCCCATCTTTCACAGCCATGTTTCTTTGTGTTTCACAGAGCATGCACCACTTGGCGACTGTGAGCTGATAAAATTTGGGAATCTAAGCTGCATTGTAGAGCAAGATTGTCCATTAACCTGGTGCCTGGAGCTGTCAAAGTGTTTACTTCCCTTTCAAGAAGTATTTATTCATTCGGCTGGCAATAAAATAAAGCTCAGTCTTGGCATCTGTTGGGGCCGGATTGGAAAGGAGTGCTGAAATGTCCTGATTTTCTGCCATCAGAACAGACAGTGGTGGAATGCTTTGAAGATAGTTATGAAACGTGTTAAAGGAAACACACGGAAATTAGTTTGGCTAAATTGAGACCTTTATTTCGGTATGGGAGAGTGAGGAATAAATGCTATATGATCCGATGGGATAGATTAAGAGCAATTTCCTCAAAAACAATGAGTGACATCTTAAAAATTAGAATTGGGTCACTTTGGAGCCAAATTGGACAACACTTCTTCTAGTTTTCCAATGCACTGATGTGGAACACACTAAAAAAACTCTGAATCCTGGATTAATTGATGCTCTTGTGATAGATCAGTGTCTTGGGATGATGGAGTCTATAGAGCAGTGCAATCAGCAATGATATAATTGGATTACAGAGCTGGTTCTGAGTGACCGGCAGTGTTTCACAACCCAAACATATCCAAGTTAGATTTCCAATTGTAGACTACTCTCATTTAATATTTTCTTGTGGTGGCTTCTGTTTTTATCCATCCACCTTAATCCCATTCACCCCCATTAGGTCTGCAAACCTCTGTGCCTTGTTGATTTTAAATGTCTGTCTAAATATCTCTCAAACACCTTTTGGCAGAGAGATCCAGTTATCAACTACTCTGTGTAGGATCCCCTTTAAAATTTCTTCCTCTTGCCTTGAACCTATTCCTTCTTGTTTTTATGTCCTTACTACCATGGGGAAAAATATGGCTAACCCATCTGTACATCTATCAGGCCACGCTTCCGTCTCCTTCCCTCCAGGGAAAACAAGTTAAACCTATCCAGTGTCTGCCCTTACCTAAAGCCTTTGAATCCAGGCAATATTCTGGTGTATCTCTTCAGCACTCACTCCAGCACAATCTGGACTGCAGCAGGTCTGTTTACAGCACTGCAACCAGGTCTGTTTACAATATTGTGCACAATATTCCCATTACCTTGCAAAGTTGCATAATAACGTGACAGTTTTTATGTTCTTGGCCCCAAACCACAAAGACACGCTTGCCATAAGCCACCTTTGCCAACCTTTCAGGTAAACTCTGAGCCCAACATCCTTCCCATCAACATTACTGAGTATTCTGCCATTTACTCTGCATGTCCCACCTCATTTGATTTTCCAAAATTTGTTGGGATTATATTCAAAGGTCTTTTATTGTCATATGTACCAATTAAGACCTTTGTACCTTTACTCAGAGGGTGGTGGCTGTGTGGAATGAGCTTCCAGCAGAAGTGGTGGAGGCAGGATCGATTTTAACATTTAAAAGTAAAGTGGATAGGTATATGGACGTGAAGGGAATGGAGGGGTATGGTCTGAGTGCAGGTAGATGGGACTAGGGGAAAACAAATGATCGGCACGGACTGGAAGGGCCGAGAGGGCCTGTTTCCGTGCTGTAATTGTTATATGGTTATATGGTTAAGGTACAGTGATATTCGAATTACCATACAGCCATACATATATTTTTTAAAAGCAACAAGACATACAACTACATAAGAGTTAACATAAACATCCACCACAGCAGATTCCCCACATTCCTCACTGTGATGGAAGGCAATAAAGTCCAATCTTATTCCCTCATTATTCTACCGCGGTTGGGGCAGTCGAACCATCAGTCAGGGAGATCAAAGCTCCCGCAGCTGGCAGTCGAAGACCCCGTGTCGGGGCGATCGAAGCTCCTGAGGCTTGGAGCTCCATAGGTCGGTCTGTAACCAGAGACCGCGAGCTCCACAATGTTAAAGTCTACAGGCTCTCGCGGTTGGAGCTCCGAGGTTGATCCCCGACGGGGATCGCCCGCTCCACGATGGTAAGTCACGCAGGCTCCCGCGGTTGGAGCCCCCAAATCGATCTCCAGCAAGAGGCCGCCAACTCCCGATGTTAGGCCGCAGTGCGGACGGAGATACAATATGGAAAAAAATTATATCTCCGCCGATGTAATTTTAAAAGTTTCCCCCACCCCGCACATAAAACGAGCTAAAGAACTCTAAAACCTAAATTTAACATGCATTATTTAAACAACAAAGAAGGAAGGAAAAGACAGACTGTTGGCGTGGCAGCCATTGCTGGCGCCACCTGGTGTCATCCGCCTACACCCAATTTTAGATATAGATCCTGCTGTAGCCTTGGACAACCTTATTTGTTGTCCGTAAGACTACCAACTTTTGTATCATCTGAAGAAGGTCTCGACCTGAAATGTCACCTATTCCTTCTATCCAGAGATGCTGCCTGTCCCCCTGAGTTACTCTAGCATTTTGTGACTATCGCCGGTGTAACCAGCATCTGCAGTTCCTTCCTACCGATCTACTAATCCTATTTCCTACATTCTCAACGGTCATAAATATATATAACATAGGTCCCATTGGCGATTCCTATGGTACAAATCTAGTGACAAACTTCCAGTCAGCTACCATTACTGTCCTCTCCCTCCTATCACCAAGCCAATTATGGATCCATTCAGCTAGCTCACCTTGGATCGCACGTGACTTAACCTTCTCGACCAGTCTATCAGGTGGGACTTTGTCAAATGCCCCATGAAAATCCACACAGAGAATATCCATCACCCCACCTTCATTAGTCTTCTGAATTACCTCCTTGCAAAGCTTTGTCAAATTAATGAGACGAGAATTCCCTTGCACATAGTCATGCTGACTATCCCTGACCAGCTCCTGTCTTTCAAATATACATAAATCATGTCCCTTGGGATTTTCTCCAATAATGTCCCTACCACTGACATGTCTCACTGGCTTGTAGTTACTGGGCATATCTTTGTGTTCTAAAACCCTGTGCAGACCAACTGGCTGGAGTTTTTACGGACATTTTCAACCTGTCACTTCTGAGGTCTGAGGTTCCCACCTGCTTTAAAAGGGCATCAATAATACCGGTGCCCAAGAAAAGCAAGGTGACGTGCCTCAATGACTATCGACCTGTGGCACTAACGCCTGTGGTGATGAAGTGCTTTGAGAGGTTGATCATGGCGCAAATCAACTCCTACCTCGACAAAAACCTGGACCCACTGCAGTTCGCTTACCGCCACAACAGATCAACGGTGGATACAATCTCGCTGGCCCTCCATTCCGCTCTGGACCACTTGGACAACAAAACCTCATATGTCAGGCTGTTATTTATTGACTACAGCTCAGCATTTAACACAATCATCCCCTCCAAGCTGGTTACCAAACTCGCAGAACTGGGTCTGTGCGCATCCCTCTGCAATTGGATCCTTGACTTCCTCATTCACAGACCACAGTCTGTTCGTATTGGTGGAAATGTGTCAGACTTGATAACAATCAGCACGGGAGCACCTCGAGGCTATGTGCTCAGCCCTCTGCTGTACTCGCTCTATACTCATGACTGCGTAGCCGGTCACAGTGCGAACTCCATCATCAAGTTCGCTGACGACACCACTGTTGTGGGACATATCACTGATGGGGATGAGTCAGAGTATAGAAGAGAGATCGAGCAACTGTCCATATGGTGCCAGCACAACAACCTGGCCCTCAACACCAGCAAAACCAAGGAACTGATTGTGGACTTTGGAAGGAGTAGGATGGGGACCCACAGTCCTGTTTATATCAACGGGTCGATGTTGAAAGGGTCAAGAGCTTCAAATTCCTGGGCGTGCACATCTGTGAAGATCTTTCCTGGTCCGAGAACACAGATGCAATTATTAAGAAAGCTCATCAGCACCTCTACTTCCTGAGAAGATTACGGAAAGTCAGTCTGTCAAGGAGGACTCTCTCTAACTTCTACAGGTGCACAGTAGAGAGCTTGCTGACCGGTTGCATCGTGGCTTGGTTCGGCAACTTGAGTGCCCTGGAGAGGAAAAGACTCCAAAAAGTAGTAAACACTGCCCAGTCCATCATCGGCTCTGACCTTCCTTCCATCGAGGGGATCTACCACAGTCGCTGCCTCAAAAAGGCTGGCAGCATCATCAAGGACCCACACCACTCTGGCCACGCACTCATCTCCCTGCTACCTTCAGGTAGAAGGTACAGGAGCCTGAGAACTGCAACGACCCGGTTCAGGAATAGCTACTTCCCCACAGCCATCAGGCTATTAAACTTGGCTCGGACAAAACTCTGAACATTAATACCCCTCCACCTGTTATTTGCACTTTATTAATTTATTAATTAATGTGTGTATTTACATATATAATTGTAGTCAATGCCTACTATGTTCTGTTGTGCTATGCAAAGAAAGAATTTCATTGTTCTGTCAGGGACACATGACAATAAACTCTTTTGACTCTGACATTGACTTGACTTTGTTGCCCATCTCAAATGAGCTTTATATCCAGGAAAGATTTAAAACAGGGTCCTTATTTTGCTGGAACAATGCTAATCACAGAAAATATCATAGTTTTTAAGACTGAAGGAATCGGGCAGGGTATATAAAAGTCGGATGTTTCAGATGTCGAGAAGGCGTGAACTTTGATAGAAGATGCAAATAACTTGGGTAAGAAAGCAAGTGAACCTTTTTTTCACACACTGGGAAGTCAGTTGATAGAACTAGGGTTAGGGGATTGAGTAAGGTTGCACTTTGAACTAAATTAATTGCACAGCGTTTCTGACTTCTTCTCTAACCAAATTCCACGCACTATGAAGTATTACAAAGTGTTCCTGAACCAAATATCAAACATGGATTTGTAACGTTAAAAGCGGAATTGTTGGCTAACCATGTCGTGTGAAAATGGGAACTGGTCAGGTATTAACTGCATGACTAGCCAATGGAAATGGATATTTGCAACAGCGCAGGGTTTGAGAGAGAGGAGGAACTGAAACCAGAATGAGTATTTTAATATGGCAAAGTTTATTGGAGGTTGGATGTTAAACTGGAAAATATGTATTGTGTAATTTCAACAGTATAGATATAAGGCTGTAATATTTAACAAAACAAGACTTGCATTAAAAGGATCCAAATTGCATTGAATAAAAAAACCTGGCTTAAATAATGAGTATACTGGAAGTTGATAAACATTTAAGTAGCAAATGTGGTAGCTGAAATCCATCGTATGCAATTATTGCGCCATGGATACATTAGGGGGCCTAAAAGCTCCCAATAACTAGAGGTGCAGTAAATACCATTGGTTACTCAAATTTATTTCCTAATAGACAAAAAACTACACGTGCCGCAAATATGAAATAAACTAAAAATGTGGGAAATATTCAGCAGGCCAAGCAACAAATGTGTAGATTCAGTGTAAACTTTTTTCAAGTTAATGGTCTTCCATCCAAACTGGGAAATGTTAAGAATAAGAAATATGTTTAAAGTCACAGACCAGAGTAAGAGCAAAAAGCGTGTGATGGGGTGGAGACCACAAGAGACTGTAGGCTGTTGACTGAGATATGGTGATGAAGCCATATTAATTCCAGCTGATCTGTCTGAAGGGGATGATCAGCCATGATCACATTTAATGGCAGTGCTGGCTTGAAGGGCTGAATGGCCTACTCCTGCACCTATTGTCTATTGACGTGAATAGGAAGCAATGAATGAGAACAAAGGAGAGAGGAGATAGAGCTGGTATTAAGATGCAAAACATTGCAGATGCTGGAAATTGGAAATATAAACCAAAATTACTCTAACTTGCAGGGCAAGCTGCATCTGCAAGAAGAGGGAGTCAGAGTTTAACTCCTGCCTTTTTATCAGAGCTGATTAATTCTCATACAAACCAGAAAGCTTGGTTATTCAAAATTAGAGAATTTTCCGATTTTTCTGTAGTTCCCTTTTTCGTATTGCAGAGTTCTAGTTTTTTTTTCCCTTCTTTCCTCTCTCGTTCTCCACGTTATTCGGCACTTTGTGTTTTGATCCTTTGTCATTGTGGTCACCATCCCTCCCCTTCTTGCAACTAAAACCTATTTGATTCCTAATTTCTCCTACTGAAGTGGAGATAATAATAGGTGGGTATGGTGTCGGGTGGGGGCAGCCCATATAACCATATAACCATATAACAATTTCAGCACGGAAACAGGCCCTCTCGGCCCTTCCAGTCCGTGCCGACCATTTGTTTTACCCTAGTCCCATCTACCTGCGCTCAGACCATACCCCTCCATTCCCTTCCCGTCCATATACCTATCCACTTTACTTTTAAATGTTAAAATTGATCCTGCCTCCACCACTTCTGCTGGAAGCTCATTCCACACAGCCACCACCCTCTGAGTAAAGAAGTTCCCCCTCACGTTACCCCTAAACCTCCGTCCCTTAATTTGCATGTCATGCCCTCTTATTTGAATCTTCTCTACCCTTAATGGGAAAAGCTAATGTCAACTCTGTCTATCCCTTTCATCAGTTTTAAAGACCTCAATCAAGTCCCTCCTTAACCTTCTGCGCTCAGTGAAGCATCTGGTAGATCTGGGTTCAATCCAGACTTCTATTGCTAACTGATAGTGCAGAAGTCTGTATGTTCTCCCTGTGACTGTATGGGCCACTATACCAGGGCCCAAATCACTGTATCTGGTTAGCAAAGTGTGGAAATACCGTGTTGCTGTAATTTAGTGTTTGGAGGTTAGAAAGGTGCTGCAACTTCTTGCGCAAATCCTCATACATTTTTTCTTGATGCCCACATAAAGGATATTGTGGAATTGATGTAGAGCACCTTGCTGTGGGATTTTAACTGCGGAAATTCCTCTGTTACAGTAGCGGGAGGATGGGAGCAGTAGCTCAAAGCGCTGGTGCTGTACATGGCAGCTGCGCCAACATGTCTTTTTCTTCTGTTGTGGTCTGTGTTTACTTGTATGTTTTAGTGTACCTTTAGTTTTTATATTTATGTTTAAGTCTATGTTTAATTTTTATGTGGTTATTATATGTGTGGTGGTGGTGGGGGGGGAGGGGGGGAGGTTTGGGGGAAACCTCTTTGATCTCTTTCTTCGACGGAGATTAAACTTTTTCCTCGTATCTCCGTCTGCACAGCGGCTTTAACACCGTGGAGCTGGCGGTCCCTATGTTAGAAGCCGTAGGAGCTTCGAGGGAGCTTCGACCGCCCTGATCGCGAGAGCTTCGTTATTTGCCTTCCACTACAGTGGGGAATGTGAGGTATCTGAAAAAACAAGATGGACGTGCTGCCTGCACCGGTGAGGCCTCGGAGGGAGTGCAGTGATCTCGATGTTTTGCGAGGTCATGGGCCCCATGAGGACATCCCGGAGTCTAGTGCGAGTGTAGACGACTTTCTGACGTTTTGGGTGAACAGCGACTGCAGAGAGAGCGACAGCGGTCGGTACAAGGCGCGTGTGTGTGGCCGGACATTGAACTGATGGTTGTGGGTCTCCGCTTATGCTGTGTGCCCTGGGGATTCTCACACGCTGCCGTGGCGGCTGTTTAAGTCTATGTTTAATTTTTATGTGGTTATGTATATTGTTGCTTTTTTTTGTATGACTGTTGGCAATTCAAATTCCTTGTATGTTTACATACTTGGCTAATAAATTAATTACAAAATTAATTCAATAAGAAGAGTCACTAAGGGGGGGGGGGGGGGGGGTGCGGATCAACTTGATTTTAATTTAACAAGGCTGCAGTGGTTCTGTTTTATGGACAAACCAAGCCAGTGGTGTTCTTTTTGGAGCAGGGAGATTTAATGGAAGATTGTATTTTTAGAAATGATTTCCTTTTTGTACAGAGGGTGCAGATTAAGATAATTGAGAAAGGAAGGCCAAATGAGAATTGTTAACTGTAATCAGTTATGATCTGGAATAGACTTTCTGAAAGTGCAGCAGGAACAGAATTGTGTTCAAGGGGCAATTACATAAATAATGGAAGAGAAAAGTTTGCAAAACTGCAGAGGAAAGGCAGGAACATAAGACAACTGGAACAGTTTTCCGTATACCGTATATATGACCCCCGAGCTTGCATTAAAGCTGATGGTAAGAATGCCAAGGTTTTATTTCCCCTTGATATGTATGTACTGGATGGGTCTCAATTACCCCAGAGCTTCATAGGTAACTTCATCTTCCATGCCTTTTCTTATTGAATTATTTTTAAAGTTAGCTGTTTATATTCAAACTGACATGTAGAGGTTTGAGTTCCCCTTCTCTGAGTTCTTGTGGCAGGCATCGGGATTATTAGGGCACAGGACTGCACATTATTAGTGCAATAACTTTACTGATTGAACAGAGGTGATTAGCAGTTCATAAAAATCAAAGTTGGTGTCCTATCTTGGCAAGGTCTTGTAAAGCAGGAGCCAAGTCACTCGAGCAGGTTCTTCCAGAAAAGGGAAGAGGAAATTGGTTCCCTCTTTACAGGGCGGCACAGTGGCGCAGCGGTAGAGTTGCTGCCTTCCAGCGCTTGCGGTGCCGGAGACCCGGGTTCAATCCCGACTACGGGTGCTGTCCGCACGGAGTTACGTACGTTCTCCCCGTGACCGCATGGGTTTTCTCCGAGATCTTCGGTTTCCTCCCACACTCCAAAGACGTGCAGGGATGTAGGTTAATTGGCTTGGTATAAGTAAATTATCCATAGTGTGTGTATAGGATAGTGTTAATGTGTGGGGATTGCTGGTTGGCCATGACTCGGGCCGAAGGGCCTGTTTCCACGCTATTACTCTAAACTAAACTAAATATTGCTCTGCGGTTGCAATGCCATTACATATGAAGCACCACTGGACATGCCGGGTCAGTATTGAATGCTGGGCTGAAGACTAAGAAGTAATGTAGGAAACACTGAGTTGATGGAAGTTTTTTTTTAACTGGTTCTTGAAGCCAAAATAAATGTTTTTTTGCTTCTCTACTTTCTTTTAGCCTTCTATAGTTTTCTAAACTCCGCTTCAGTTTTAAAAGTTGGGGGAATGCATGTAACACTTGCAGGGGTCCAGTGCTCTGTAAACCATCTCTCAGTATTGTTGTAATGCACCCTTTGTGGACCTCAGCTGTGAGCATATAGGTATTATTCAGGCCATAAAACTACATTGTCACATCTGAAACTGTTTTAGCTGTTGAAAAGGAGACTTAAGCTTCAAAGGCTTGAATAGTATTTCCAGACTCCCCTTGCTAGCAGATCACCTTGATATTAAATTCCACTCAGATGGTGAGTGTGGAGCAGTTGTGCATTTATTATGTTAGCAGAGCTCTTTTTTTAATACAATCTTTTTTAAAAAAAATAGATTGTGCCAGATGTGCTTCACAGAAGTTGAATGTGGGCATCTGTACATAATTGCAGGAAATTTCATTGTTTCAGTATTTCAAAGATTTTTACCTTGTTTAAAAACACACAAATGCTCGTTATTTAAATATGGCTTTGTTTTTTACTGAATACTTCATCATTGAACTTTCAGCAAGTGAGAGCAGTTGGAGCTGGCCCATATTTTTCAGCAGTGAAGTTGTTGCGCCATAACTTCCAAATTGAGGAGAAATGAACTTTATCCCACTTCGGAAGGAAAAGCCTAATAGCTGTTGATCTGCGTGAGGTACAAATTAATGTTTTGCTATAAAAAGGGTCCAGTGCGCAGGCTTGGTTGAACTGGTGGGGTTGCAAGGTGACAAGTGGCAGGCTGCTGATTTTACCCCCAATTCACTCAACGAGGATATAACTGGTTTGAATCAGACATCTGTTTCACCACACCACCCCTTCACTTCCCATCTAGTGTTTTCTCAGACACTTTTAAGAGGCATGTTTGGAGTGATCATTTCAAAGGGGTTAGATTTTATCAAATATGTTTTCATACATTGGGTTAATAAGAACGTGGTGGCTTTGTACATTTTTGTGGAGGTAGAGTGAAGGGAATTTGCCTTTCGATCTCGTTCTGGCTATTGTCTGAAATGAAGACTTATCCTTGCCAAATATTAGGACTTTCACCAAAATTCCTTCCTGACACTTTTCCCAAACCAACCAAGTCGGGTCCTACGAACTGTGGTACTTGATACCATGTGTATTTGCTGCAGTCTATGTGATACTGGAGTGCTTCCTTAATATAATACTATAATAAATGCTGTTTTGGCTGCTGGACAAAGGGCCTTCAAGCTTTTAACCTTGAACAGTGATTCTGGTTCACATTGCAATATGCCTTTTGAGGCAGCATTTGGTATTCCAGGCAATATATTATGATATTTGATGGCAATGGTTCAATGATGCATTAGAAATGGTATCTCTGAGTGATGTGTGTTTAAAAACCTATGGTATTTAAGTTATTGGTTTTTCATCTGTTTGCAAAGTCTAAACCATTCTGTCTTCTGAAAGTGTAGTTATGTTGTGTTCACAACACAATGATAAGTCAAACAGCTTCCATGGTACATCAGGGGTTATGTGATCTTCTGCTATTCATCATTTCATAAAACGATAGGAGTATAATTAGGCCATTTGGCCCATCAAATCTGCTCCATCCTGGGATCGTAGGTGACTTTTTTTTTCCCACTCAATTCCATCGCCCTTGCTTTCTCCCCATTACCTTTACCACCTTTACTAATCAAAAACAGCTTTAAAAAAAAAAACCCCAATGAATTGGCTTCCGCTGCCATTTATGGCAATAATGTCACGGATTTACCTAAAGAAATTCCTCCTCAGATTTGTTTATAAGGGATGCCAATACATTTTGACAGTGGTCAAATTACTGCCTGCAATGTTTCGGCAGATATCATACTCAAGGATATATTTAGCGGTTTATACATATTTATAGAAAATAGTCTTTTGCCTCAACTTGAGTCAATGGCAATTACATAGAAACATAGACAATAGGTGCAGGAGTAGGCCATTCGGCCCTTCGAGCCTGCACCGCCATTCAATATGATCATGGCTGATCATCCAACTCAGTATCCTGTACCTGCCTTCTCTCCATACCCCCTGATCCATTTAGCCACATGGGCCACATCTAACTCCTTCTTAAATACAGCCAATGAACTGGCCTCAACTACCTTCTGTGGCAGAGAATTCCACAGATTCGCCACTCTCTGTGTGAAAAATGTTTTTCTCATCACGGTCCTAAAAGTCTTCCCACTTATCCTTAAACTGTGACCCCTTGTTCTGGACTTCCCCAACATCGGGAACAATCTCCCTGCATTTAGCCTGTCCAACCCCTTAAGAATTTTGTAAGTAAAATTTTACAATTGACAAACTACTAGAGGAACTCAGCAGGCCAAGTGGCATTTCTGGAAGGAATGGGCAGACAACATTTCTGGTTGGCACCCTTCTTCAAGTTGTTCGGTGAGAGGAAAAAATGCAGGAAAAGAGAGGTGGAGATTGGGCAAAGCCCAGGTGAGGGAAGGGGATGAATGACAGATGGGTGGAGTGGTGAAAAGGAGACTAAAGCATGTCATAAAAGGATAGAAGAGGTGGAGTGAAATATGAAACCAGATGATGGGAAAAGGTGGGGGGAGGAATAAGACAAAGAGGGGAAAGTAGGTTCCTTCAACAGCTCCTTTTTGCTCAAGATTCCTGCATCTGCAATTCAATTCAATTCAACTTTAATGTCATTGCACAGATACAAGTATGGGTACAACGAAATGCAGTTTAGTGTCAGGTTAGAGTCATTTGACCTTGGCATAAAGTCCTGTTCACATTAGTGTTCCAATTTGCAGTTGTAATTGGGAATTTGGAAATGGGCCACAGTATTTATGTTATCGACATCTTCAACCAATCAAGTACCTAGGATATATGTTAATCACTCCTATTGTTTCAGATACAGTAAAATTCAAATGTTTTTACAAGAGACCATGGTGTTAATCTGTCCAAAGTTGGCCTGCTTATTGTGGAACTTTTCTTTTGGAACTTGAATCACAAATATTCTTGTTGAAAGATGCTCTTTGGAATGGAGTTCAGCCATTTCACTGTTATGAAGATGGAGATCGAGACGTGAGCAGTCGTCAGGGGGGTAGCTGAGATGCAGCCATTCCCAATAAAATTATGTTGAGGGTACTTATAACTTTGCATTCTTATGATTAAATGGGTTCCTGTTTAATGTGCCCTTCCAAGTTTTTATTTCAATAAAGCCCATTTAGCAGGTGGTTCAATTAAAAGCTAAACTGCTAGCGGCAAGGAAAGTCTGAATGTGCTTGCTATTGAGCAGAATGGGACTAAGGTTTCTACCAGCTGCTCTTTGAGAAGAGGGCTGGAGGGCTTGTTCTGGATTGATGAGGACTGGTGCTCCAGATTGCTGACCTTTATCCCCAAGGGTTAAAGGGTACAGTTGATGCTGGGTTTGGGTATCCCTCTGTGTTCATTCGATATTCTACTGTTGGATGTTTGGCACAAAAGGGCACTAGGTGCTGGAGTAACTCAGCAGGTTAGGCAGCATTGCTGGAGAACATGGGTAGGTGATATTTTGGTTTGGAACCCTTCCGACCTGAACATCACCTATCCATGATCTCCAGAGATGCTGTCTGACCTGCTGAGTTACTCCAGCATCTAGTATCCTTTAGTGTCAACCAACATCTGCAGTTCATTGATTCTACATTAAGGAAGATGGGAGGAAAGCCTATAAAGATATTTGAACAATTAATTGTGTGCGATACTCTATCCAACCATTTTATGTTCAATTTTAAAAGGAGACTTATTTTTTAGTATAATATTAGGAGCTCCAGAAATGTCACTTCAGAATCAGAAGCATTTAGTCCAAGTCAACACTCTGATGCAGTACTAAGGGAGTGCCATGTTGACTGTGTTCTCTTCTGACCTTTCCAAATGGGACTGGAGCTGGAACATTATGTACTGTCCTTCATAGAAGACATTAAAAAATGACATCAAATGCCCTTTCAGTGTGAGTGAAGTAAGAGATTTCATTCGCCAATTTTGAAGTGGTTTTGAAGATCCTTCTGAAAAACCTGTTATTGATTCCCCTTTTGAACATCCTTATAAAGAATACACACATTATGTGCGCTTTATCACACCATTGTTTGTAGGATCTGTTGGTGAAACAAAACAGGCTTGTCACGTTTCAAATTACATCTATAACAATGCACGTTATTGAAGAACCTTTCAAAACCCTTTTCTCGGAGTGGAAATGCTAAAGATTAGAGGGCACGGTTTTAAGATGAGAAGGGAGAAATTTAAGGGACACCTACTGGGCAATTTTTTAACACAGCGACCGGGATGCCTGGAACATGCTACAAGGGGCGATGGTGGAGGCAAATAAGGTAGTAATGATGTTTGAAAGAGCCTTTTTGATGGGCACATGGATATGCTAGGAATGGAGGGATATAGATCACGTGCAGATATGGCATTGTGTACAGCAATCACATTGTGGGCTGGAGCCTGTTCCTGTATTGTTTTGTTTGATGTTCTAAGTAAAGCTCTTTGGGACATCCTGAGACCATGAACGGAGCTGCATAAGTGCAAGTTCTTTATCCTTTATTTGATAATGTTACCTGTATTACTGATTTTTGTTTTGAAAATCATTTAAAAGATGGAAGGCATGTGTGTGTGTCTATGTGTTAAAAGGATGATCTAAGAATTGATGTTCGCAATCTGGTTGGGGATGATGATAGATGAGTCTTTCTGTGACATTCTTGTGATGTGCTTATCAAGCTGTGAAATCAAAAACTGGGAACAGTTGCTGCTAAGTGATGGAGTAAATACATTTTGGTTCATGCCTCAGTTCATGCATAAAGTCTTCATGATCTACCCGTATGGGAGTGGAACCTGAACATCATGTACTTTAGGAGATATACTGTCACTGTGGGAATCTGGAATTTGTCGGGATTCTTTTTTCTTTCTCTGTGATGTGTAACCTGTAGGAATGTATAAATAAAAACAGCTGGCTGTCTGACTTTTCTTATTAATCCTGAGACAGGGGTTTGGCAACTCTTTCCATCGGAGAACGCACCGCGAGAGTATTGAATCAATTTGCCCTTGCTTACTTTGAGTACTCAGAAACAGTTCAGAGCCTCCCTTTAATCCTGTCCATGCTATTTATCACAAATGTTTATTATATGGTGCTTATAATGTGTGCATTTTACCAAGATACCCTGGCTCTTTTCATCATGTTGTATCATCATCATATTTTAATTTTCAGCTTTTTAATCTAGGGGAACATAGTATGAGAATTAATTTCTTCTGTATATGTGCCCTTAATTCCCATTAGAAGTAAGATTTCTAAAATTAACGTGTACATCCATGGGATGGATGAACCTATTGGATTTTAGTGATTTGATGAAGTTCAATTGTAGTTTAGTTAATTTAGATACAGCCCGGAAACAGGCCCTTCGGCCCAATGAGTCCGTGCGGACCAGGACATTAACACTGTCCTGCAAACACTACGGACAATTTACACATACGCACAAGCCAATTTACATACATACCAGTGCGTCTCAGAGAAAACTCGATGGGGAGAACGTGCAAACGCCATACAGACAGCACCCGTAGTGAGAATCGAACCTGGGTCTCCGGCGCTGAAAGTGCTGTAAGGTAGCAACTCTACCGCTGCTCCACCGAGCCGCCCTTTGCTTTGAATTTCTTTTCTCTTGCTAATTGGTTGTGAAATTGATGAAACTGAGGCGAATAAATGTAGTTCCTATTGGAAACATGAGTTCGCATTTGAGGAGCATTCTGCTCTTGGCAATCGCGATGGGGAAAACCAAGGTCATGCAGAGATCTGAGCATCACCCATTCTCATTCCCGGTTCTAACCCCATGAGAGCTGTTTGCTGTTCTTTGAGACTAATTAATTTGATGAAAATTAGCGGTGTGACTACAGATTCTTAAGTTGCTGCTGTCTGAAATTATGATATCCTTTTTATTCATTCTACCGATGTGGGTATTGCATATCTTGGTTCCCAGTGAAAGTGACGGCACTCCTGTTTGATACAGCTGAGCGATTAACAATGTTCAGTTCAAACACTGCTACCACCGTGGTTAGAGAACAGCAAACTGGAAATTAGAATCTTTTATCAGTAAAAGTAATGTAGCCACCATGTTGATTAAAAACCCAACTGGTTCAGCGTGTCCTATTTGGGAAGGGGATTACTGTTCTCGGTATGTGACTCCAGTGTCACAGCAGCATACTTGACCCTACCCTGCCCTCTGAAGAGGCCTACCAAAGCATTTTGTTGCAACAAATGTCACAGGCATTTTGAAAAGTCGAGAAGCCAACCTACCTTCCCCTTACCACAAGCAAACAGGGATTACTAGTCATGTCTATATCCTGGTGAAAAATAAATAGGACATTACTCTTTTTTATCTTTTAACTAGTATGTCATCTCTGTCCTCTATTTCACTACAATTCTTGATTACAACGGGTGTCAGGGGTTATGGGGCAAAGGCAGGGGAATTGGTTTGGGAGGGAACGGTAGATCAGCCATGATTGAATGGCGGAGTAGACTTGACATGTACTTATGAACAGTGTATCCTGATTGTATCTGTGGATATTTGTGTGTGTGGAGGGGGGGGGGGGGGGGGGGGCGTTATGGGTAAAATTAAAATTTTGCATCAGTGCTGCATTTCCAGTGCCATGACATCTTGCAACAAGCGATACAGATTGGGCTCCTATCTTGTACTGTTTTTGCAAACCTAATGAGTTGCAGGGGAGCCCTGTATTAATGTATGTACAATGCAAACATTGTAAAACACTGTAGTGTGTTCGTCTATATCAGTTCCTGCCCTCGCACTGTGAAATATTTCAATCGCTGTTTACAAAGGAGTTCCCTAGGTCTGAAACTGAGAGGTTTCTTTGAAGCAATAATTTTCCACTGACCTTACTGTTCCATGATGTAAAGCGCCTACCACAGCCATACAAATAGGCCTGCTTCTAATGCTTGTATTTTCACTAGTCTTGTTTGCTTAGACCAGTGCTGCTGAAGAGAATATCCATTTTAATTCGGGAGGTTTTATGCTCTGTCCTTTTTTAATCCTGAGGCTTTGTTGAACTGGAAACATCTGTCCACAATAGATTTGAAATAAATGAGGAAAGGCATTAAAATAGGTGATTTTTGTTAACTAGTGGTTTAAGTTTAGTTTGAAATGGGGCTTGGTCCATCAGCTAAATTGTAATTGGAGTGTTGAAAGATCGATGGAGTGACTGCTTTGCGTCTCTGGCTCTCCAGTCCTTGCTCATCTTTATTTCTGCCACATGCATACTTGCATGCTTTTTTTTAAACATAGAAACATAGAAAATAGGTGCAGTAGGAGGCCATTCGTCCCTTCGAGCCAGCACCGCCATTCATTGTGATCATGGCTGATCGTCCCCTATCAATAACCCGTGCCTGCCTTTTCCCCGTATCCCTTGACTCCATTAGCCCCTAGAGCTCTATCTAACTCTCTCTTAAATCCATCCAATGACTTGCCCCCCACTGCCCTCTGTGGCAGGGAATTCCACAAATTCACAACTCTCTGGGTGAAAAAGTTTTTTCTCATCTCAGTCTTAAATGACCTCCCCTTTATTCTAAGACTGTGACCCCTGGTTCTGGACTCGCCCAACATTGGGAACATTTTTCCTGCATCTAGCTTGTCCAGTCCTTTTATAATTGTATAATTTTTGCTTCTCTTCCTTTTCCAAAGGAACTGATTCACAGCCTAGTGATTTGATGGCTGGTACAAGCTATTGCTTCTGGAATTACTTGACCATGGAGAAAGGAGGCCACTGGCCGGAAAGATGTGTAGGAACTTTGATTTTCTGCTGCACTGCATCCCCAAGTCCGACCAAGCTTGACTTCAATTGCCCCACCAGCTATTCCACATACGACTAGTCAGGTTTGGTTCCTGGCAAAAGATCATCGTTATTTCCCTGCCTTACCTCCTTACATGCAATACATATTTTGAAAGAGAGCCAATTTGCTCTCAGCGAGTTGTTGATTGTGTCAAACAGCAATGAGAACTCTCATTGCAACAATGCACTCTCTCAGGACAGCATCAGTTGTGCCCACTTGGATCATGTCCTTGACTAGTTATTGCAAAGCAAGAACAAAATATAGCGGATGCTGAAATTCTGAAACCAAACCAGAAAATCACTGAAGTATTAGCAGATTAGGCAATTCCTTTGGAGATAAAAGCTGAATGTATCCTGCTGATGCATTTCAGTTATATTTGTTGTCATTAACCTACAGCATTGTTTCTCTTTTCTTAGCGTGTCTTCTGGCATTTACTGTTTTAACCTTCAATTTACCATAGTTCATTAAGTCACACAGCACAGAAACAACCCCTTTGGCCCAGCGTACCCATGCCAACCAAGATGCCCTGTCTATATCGGACCCACATCCCTGCGATTGGCCTAAATCCCTCTAAACCTTTCTGACCTATGTACACGTTCCAAATGCCTTTTAAATAGTTTCTGCCTCTACGACGTCCCCAGGCATCTCATTCCAGATACCCACCACCCTCTGTGTGACTCTCTTTAACTCTTTCGGGGCAGTTAATTCACAGAATGGGAATTTGTTGCTAGGCTGAATGGATTGAATCGATTTGCCTGATTTTGTTCTTGTCTTTTAACGTGCGAACGGATGGAAATAAAACTTCATCTACAGGTGCTGTTTGAATGCTTTGGAATAAAATTGGCGATGTGTCATATCAACCTGTAGCCTTGGGAATCTCTGGTTGTGGATGCAATAAATCTTCTATTTACATCCAAGATCTATATATATTTCAAAATGTAAGTGAGGAAACTTAGCTAGCAAAAAATGGAATATAATCTACAGTGTAGAAGTGCATTTATCAGCGTAACCAGTTAATGACTGAGTTACTCCAGCTTTTTGTGTCTATCTTCAGTTCAGGACACAGCCATTCACCCAGAATAAGGTCTATCGGTGTATACCTTTTTCCCTCTGCACTTTTTTTAATTATATTCACTATGCTATATGGGGGGGGGGGCGCACAGTGGCTCGGCGTAGAGCTGCTGCCTTGCAGCGCCAGAGACACGGGCTTGATCCTGACTACGGGTGCTGTCTGTATGGAGTTTGTACATTCTCCCTGTTACATGGGTTTTTGTCCGGGTGTTCCTCCCTCCCCCCCCCCCCCCCCCCCCCCCCCCCCCCCCTTCCCCCACATTCTAGGTTTGTAGGTTAATTAGCTTTGGTAAACTTGTTAACAATCCTTAGTGTGTAGGATGGTGCGAGTGTACGAGATGATCGCTGGTCGGCGCTAACTCGGTGGGACGAAAAGCCTGGTTCTGCACTGTTTCTCTAAAAGTCTAAAGTCTATCTGCCTCGTCTCTCTGCGCCATTAAGTTCCACATCTTTTCTTGATATATAGACTACTTTTTACTCCAAATTCTATGCTAGCTTTTCACTGACTATTTAATAGCCCCTAAATTCTGCTTTCCCTACAAGTAATAACAGCTTTCCTGTCTCGCATATTAAATTCTTGTCATGATTTTTAAAGATATCTATCAAATTATGTTGTGGCATTTTCTTTTCCAGAGAAAAGACCCTCAGCCATTCTTGATCTTTTTACTCTCCGTCCTATTACAATCCTACTTTTTCTTTTGCGCACTGCTTTTTTTCCATTGCCTCAAAGTCGTTTTAATTACTTGGAGACCCAAGCTCCTTTTTGCCTTTGCCCAAACAATACCCTACATTTTGTGGCTGCAACAGAAAATATTTTCTTCTCGGCTGATGGCCAAATTTAGTTTCCGAATGCCTTTGCCCACTAATTATTGAGCAATCGGAAATACCAATTCCTTAACATGTGACCACAGTTTCAGCCTATGGAGATTTTGAGATATTTCATCAGGAGTCTGAAATCCACGTGTGGATAGATTAGATTTAATACATATGTAACAACTGGAATTTGTTTAACTTGGAGACTCACAAGCATAACCTTTGGTCTCAATTTACTTGTCAAATTTACTTCCAGTGTTGGATTGATCATTTGAGTCAGTATACCATGTGCAGTCTTTACACCTCTAACCGAGCTCCAATAATCATAGAAGCTTGATAAATGTAATAGCTTAGAAGTTGAGCCTTTTTTCTTTGGAATGTGCAGTAGATAGTTTTCAGTTTAGAGATACAGCGCGGAAACAGGCTCTTTGCCCCACCGAGTCCCCGCACACTAACGCTATCCTACATACACGCGCAACAATTTACAATTATGCCAAGCCAATTAACCTACATCCCTGTGCATCTTTGTAATGAGGGAGGAAAGCAGAGCTTCTCCGAGAAAACCCACGCAGGTCACGGGAAGAACATATAAACTCCGTGCAGACAGCACCCATAGTTGGGATCGAACCCGGGTCTCTGGTGCTGCAAGGAAGCAACTCTACCGATACAACACCGTGCTGACCTTCTGATTATGTTTGGTTTTAGTGTTAAGAGCTCTTCATTTCTTGCAATAAGAGTTGTGCTGCATGTCAAGAGTCTAGTGGAATACTCTGCAAACTATTGTCTTTCTCCGTTCCTGCATTCTCCCCTAAGAGCTATATCTAACTCTCTCTTGAAAAGATGGTTTCAGTCAGCACTCCAGTGTTCCACTTGGGGAATACTGTGCTGTTGGGGTCTTTTGGATGGGAGGCCCTACTTCCCACTCAAGTTAACATAATCCCATGACGCAATTTTTAAAAGTAAACCGGATGGTTTGTCATAGTGTCATGGCTAATAATTTTTCAAACATCATTACTAAAAACAGGTTATTGCATGCTCAACCAAACAATAGTTGCACTTCAAAAATGCCTTTTTTAAAAGAAAAGACCAGAGCAAAAGACTAGAAGTAACTCTGTGGGGCAGGCAACATATCTGGAGAACATTAGTAGGTGACGTTTCAGGTCGGGACTAGACAGTCCAGTAACTTAAGAAGACTTCTGACCTGCAATATCATCTATTCATGTTCTCCAGAGATGCTGCCTGACACACTGAGTTACTCCAGCACATTGTCTTTCTTTGGTAAACCAGCAACTGCAGTTCCTTGCTATTACTTTTTGCAAGATGTCCTGGAGACATGACAGTCCTGATATAACTGCCAAATTGTTTTTTTTTGTTATTTCTTTCTAGGTATTACAAAGTGCACTTTTGGCAAATGATCAAACTTAATAATATGTTTCCAATCTGCAGCCATCCGTTGTTCATGAAAGGGGTTGTGGAGCGATTCTGGATTCTGGGGGAGGTGTGGAGAAGTATTTGCGAGAGAGAAAAAAAGGTGACCTGTGGGGTGACTTTCACCTCCAATCCATCACCATAGGTTTCTCTTGAAGAAATACAAGCATCAAACCCACTGCAGATGTTGGGATAATTAGTTAAACCTGTCCAGTGCTGGTAAATTTTCAGCTGGTAATGGCAAGCAACACGGTGACCTATGGATGCCATTTTGTGAAGATTGTTAATACCTCACATCATGCTTTGCACTTGAATTGTTTCTGTTTGAGTAGAGTTGAAGCAGCTTGATCATGATCTGATTGATTGGGGTTCAGAGTTACCTATGTATTCTTTGTTTCGGCACCAATAAAAAAAATTATGGGTGATGCATGATCCCAAATATTTTAGTTTCAATTGGCGTTCTGCTATTGGAAATTATGTTTTCGAAGTTTAAAAGGAAACTGCTTCTGTTATTTCACTGTAATAGCATTATGCATGTTATTGTTTTTTTCTTTCCTCTTCAAGTTTGTTTAAGGATTCTCCAATTTATTATTTGGGGATATAGCGCATTTGGAAAGGAACTGGAGTAATTTGGGATGTGGTTGTAAATGAATGAGTAACTTCAGATCTGTGCTTCCCAAAGAACTTTACTATTAATTTCTTCCTTTTGTCACAATTTATTATTATTATTATTATTAAATTGGTGAAAAAATTAGCGACGCTGTGGTGCTGGTTTCCGACGGGCACGGTGACAGAAGCACCACACATCTCGGTCCTCCATGAAGCTCCTCTTTTGTCACTACATGTGCGTCTTCCATCAACGTCTTGATTGGCCGTCCCGGGTCACGTCTTCCATGGGTGGGTTCCCACAGCACAACCTTGTTTGCTGGCATTTCTGGGTGGCAGTGGCAGTGACCACTGAGCCTCATCCTTCTCGACCTGATCTTCTTGGTCAGATGTGGAATCTCCCCATAGAGCTGGGTGTTGGTGATGTGGTCCCTCCAACTGACATTTTTTAACCTTCTGAGCATTCGGGTGTTGGTACCATTGAGAGACTTGAACAGTGTTCGAGTGAGAGTCCATGCCTCACACCTGTACAATAATATGGTCTCTACAGTTGCTTGAAAAAATCTCTGTTTGACACCCTTAGACATCCGAGATTGGGGCTCAGATTTTCTCCATGTTATTGAGGGTTTTCCATGCGAGCGCTTTCCGGACCTTGATGTCATTCTCCGAGCACTGCATCCTCGGTCCCAGGTACTTGAAGTCCACTTTCTTGAGAGATGCACCGCCACTGGTCTTGAGAAGTTCATGGTCACTAATGTTGAACGCCATGTACTCCGTCCTCTTGGCATCGAGATGGAGGCCCATTTTCTCGCACTCCGTCTCGACTGCCGAGCAGCTCCTGTGCCTCCCTAATCACGTTTGACAGCAGGACGATGTCATCAGCGAAGTCGCGGTCTGACAAATTGACCGGCCCTATTCTACTCAAACGCCTTGGGGTGATTGTGAAACCTAGGTCCTGATGTTCCTTGAGCACCTACCTCATGGCATAATCAAGGACAATGGCGAAGAGAAAGAGTGGCAGCGTGTCTCCCTGTAAGAACCCCGCGAAGGCCTCGAGCACTTTGCTCTCGCTATCCGGGGTGACAACCTTGGCCATGGTGCCCAAGTGCATATCCACAATGGCTCTCAGGAGACGAGGAGGGACACCGTAAGCCTTCAAAATCCTCATCATTTTGCATCGATGAATAGAGTCAAACGCCTTCTTGAAGTCTATGAAGGTTAGGACGGCCGGCAGGTTGTTATTCTTCACCACCTCAATGATTCTTCCGAGGCGCAAGGATCTGTGTGACCATGTTCCTCTTCTCTCTGAAACCATTCCGATTGTAACGTAGCGCCCAAAATCCGGTAGAGAATCAAGCGGTTGAAGACCTTGGCCAAGACGCATGTCAGGCTGATGCCACGATAGTTGTCAGTCTTGTTCAGGCCCCCAGATTTGGGGACGGGGATGATGTTGGATTGTGACCACTGTGTTGGCTTGACATTCGTCATTTGCGCTGTGTTGCAAAACTTGAGCATGATGCCGTCGAGCTCACCGTTTTTCAACACCTCTGGAGGGATGTTATCAGGGCCTGGACTCTTCCCTTGCTTCAGCGAGCTCTTCACTTTTCGCAGCTCCTGCATGGTGAAGGGGCCATCGTGAATCTGTACATCCATGAGGACAGTCATTCTCCAGACAATCGAAGTCACAGATTTTGTAATCCCTTCACTATTACATTCAAACTACAGGTAGGAGGCACATGAAGGAGAAATAGGGTGGATTATTATTGGCTGCTCGACCCCATTGAATAAGGGGAGCCCTGGGTCCATTAATCCCACAATGAACGTAACTTGTGTGTTTGTTTTTCATCAGAAGTGTACTGGGATGGAATGCTTATTTGGAACTCTTTAAAAAAAAAAAAAAAATCAATGCATGAAACTGATGGATAATTTCTATGTCACTCCACCAATAAATCCTCGAAAGCCAACTTAACTCTTTGCTGTCGGGTTTTCCGATTTTGGGTAAATGCAAAACAAAACACCAGATGTTAAACGGTGCAAACAAGCCAGTAAAGTGACGGACCGGGGGTGAGGGGGGGGGGGGACTGGCAGTGAGATATCACTGCTGTCATTTTCTTTGCTCTCGCACATTCATCTGGTGCATCATAGCTCTGGGGGTCGCCCAGCTGGCCATCTCGTCCTTGTCACAGCATGGGGTCAGAACTTTTCCGAAGGACCTTGGAATGTGTAACAAATCCCTTAAGCTTTATCAGCTATTTTGTGTGTGCGCTACGAGCTCAGTTCCTGAGCCAAACACTGAGAATATTGTTGCAGGAATGTACTCGTTTGGCCAAAAGTGGAACTAACATCTTGTTAGAACTGTTAAATTGTTTCCCACACAACCTTTTCATGGGTTTGACGAGTTTATTCCCTGATGCTTTTCTTTCAAATTATCTTGTTTGTTTTTTTAAGAACACTGAGTCCCAGGGAGACAGCGAAAGCAGTTGGTGTTGATTCATTCCAACACATCTTGGATAATCATATTTCAGAAAGTAACTCTTTGGGTTAAGGTGCTGGAGTAATTTGGGATGTGGTTATAAAAGAACGAGTAACTCCATATATGTGCTTCCCAAAGAACTTTACTATTATTATCCTCCATTTGTCACTTCTGGCGCAGCTGAATTGATCGAAATTATGGTTGGTCAAAAGCTATTTCCTGTCATACAATTGGTTTTGAGATTCTTCCTCGCTTTCTTTTGTAGAAACAATGAGATGCAGATGCTGGTTTACACAAAATGACACAATGTGCTGGAGTAACTCAGTGGGTCAGGCAACATCTCTGGAAAACATCGATGATTGGCCTGTTCCTCTGCTGTTCTGTTCTATGTTCTATTTATTCCCTTTTCGAGTATTTGCATTCCATCTACTTCTTTCACTTCCGTGTGCATTAAGATTCTGTGGTAATCTCTGCAACTAATGCGCTACAATGCTAAAAATTATATTCTGTATTCTGCATCTTCCCCTTTGCTCTTATCTATTGTACTTGAGTTTGAATTGATTACGTTTACGTACTGCGTTATCTGATATGTTTGGATGGCATGCAAATGGTGCATGTGACAATAATAAATGTAAACACACCATCTTGCATGAATCAATATTCCCTGCTTCTCCCATTTCTCACAGCTTGTTCTCGTTGTGACCCATTTCCAATTTTGCCCTCAATTGTTAGAGTCATAGTCATAGAGTGATGAAGCATGGAAACAGTCCCTTCAGCCCAACTTGCCCACACTGGCCAACATGTCCCACCTACACTAGTCCCACCTACCTGTGTTTGACCCACATCCCTCCAAACCTGTCCTATCAATGTACCTGTCTGAATGTTTCTTAAACGTTGGACGATAGTCCCAGCCTCAACTACTTCCTCTGGCAGCTTGTTACATACACCCACCACCTATTGTGTGAAAAAGTTACCCCTCAGGTTCCCATTAAATCTTTTTCCCTTCACCTTAAACCTATGGCCTCTGGTCCTTGATTCACCTATAGGCATCTACTCGATCTATCCTCTCATGTTCCTTTGATGAATCAGCACCTACTTTCGAGTCATAGATTTTTACTGCATGCAAATGGTCATGCCCACCTTGACCCATTTGCCCATCTATGCTAAAACATTTGCTTGCATTGGGTCAGTATCCCTCTACACCATATCTTATTTTGTCCCTTTGGCTTGGACTCTCCCACAAGTGATCTATCTTTTGTACAGATGCAAGGAGTCCGGAAATATTCCAAACTATTTGTCTTTGGGTTGCATCAATCGTTTTTTGCCCCCAAGTTCTAAGTAGTACCATTTAACTGTTGCCTGTTTGCTTGCTCGCTTATCCAAATGAATAACATTTTTGAAAATGAAAAGCAGAAGATTGGAAAATTATTGTAAATTGGAGTGTGTCGAGTTGGAGCATTTGAAAGAAAATGTCTATTGTTGGCATGTACTGCAGGTTTCAGACTTGACTTGCACTCGAGTGACCAAAAGAGGAACTGAAGTCCAGCATCATTTGCGGAGAAACAACTAGAGTTAACATGGATGAGCTTTACAATAGCAATTGAAAAGTTAAAATCAAGATGTAGATGCTGGAAATCTGATATGAGAGCATTAAAAAATGCTCGCGTCAGGCACCATTTACAGAGAGAGGAAAACATTGTTAATATTTCAGATTAATGACCCTTCATTGGAACTCTTGGAACTAGATGCATGAAACAAGACTGATGACAAGGCATTTCTGTTTGACTGCTATCTTCCAACTGCCCATGCACTCAATACAAGGATTGCTGAAACATTTTCCATTATATTTTTGGAAATGTCATCACTGCAGTTTCCAGATGGGTGAGGTGCCGTGGAAACCTCGCTGTAATTCTATTCAAACACCGTCCCTTGGCAAATTCTGCAATAATAAATTTTATACAGTCCTGTGGGTGAAAGATCACAAAACAAAATTCTCAGACATATTTATGAAAATAAAATCATCAACCACTGTTGGAAGTAAATCCAGGCAAAAAAGTGGATGGAGGCAAGTGTGTATCATCTGTCTGCAAGTATATTTTTCAAATGGTCTCCTGATTGTAATTGGAAAGCTTTGACCAAGGTGCAATTCCTTAGTACATGATGTACAAGGATGTTGCTAGGACTAGAGGGTGTGAGCTATAGGGAGAGGCTGAGTCGGCTGGGTCTCTATTCCATGGAGTGTAGGAGGATGAGGGGAGATCTTATAGAGGTGTACAAAATCATGAGAGGAATAGATTGGGTAAATGCACAGAGTCTTTTGCCCAGAGTAGGGGAATTGAGGACCAGAGGACATAGGTTCAAGGTGAAGAGGAAAACTTTTAATAGGAATCCGAGGGGTAACTTTTTTACACCATTATAGATGAGACGGGTTGTTCGGTGCGAGCAAGTTGGGCCAAATGGGCTGTTTCCACATTGTTTGAGTCTGACTCTACTGTGCATGACAATGAAACCAAGAACTCAAAATGCTGAACATTTTGAAGTAAGAACTGAAAAAAAGCCGGAAGCACTCAGCAGGTCAGGTAGCATTTGTGGAAAGAGCTAACATTTCACTTCTGAGACCTTACTGTACTGAATTTTCTGTGTTTATTTAATTTTCCTTCCAATGCTCCATTTCAAGCTGTGCACCTATTGCGATATCACAGTGGTTTAAAAACTTCTTGAGGGGAAAAGTCTGTCCATTGTGCATTTTCCACACTTGTGATTCTGAACCACACGTCCAGCTGAGACTTTGGCTTCTCTCCAGTTGCAGGATTTTTTTTTTTTTTTAATGGGTTAAAGAAGGGAACAGATGAGCCCTTTTTTGTAATGCTGGTTAGATTGGAGGAAGGTGTTATTCTCCTTGCTCATGTCAGCCAAATTAATATAGCTGCTCTTTGACCAAGGACCAACCTCAGAACCACTGCCAAAAGCCTTTGCATTCTACATACTGCGGAGAGTGACCTTGTTGCTTTCACTGATATTTGATCCAACTGTTCCAGTGTTTGAAGGCTGCCCAGTGCCTTGGCTTGTTTTGATTGTATGCTTTTGTACATAGAATGCAGTGCACATTATTAGAAGTGCTCCAAGGTCGCCTGTGTGGGAATGTCTTGGGTGAGCTGATTGTTTGGGTAAAGTTACTGAGAATAATGGTGGCGTACACTTTGATCTTTGCAAAATCTTTGCCAGGAGTGTATTTTTGTACACCTAATGAAATCGAGCTTTTTCCATGACTGGCGAGGAAGGAGCGAGGGAGAGGGAAGCGGAATTCAGACGATGGGAAAAGGCAGCTTCACCTTTGGAGTGACTGGTGCTGAAATTCCTTGGAGACATGATAGGTTTGGCAGAAATTGCTAGTGCACATTGTGAGCAATGTCCAGGTCTGTGTTTGTGTGCTGGGCTATTAACGAAAGTAAGGAAAATATGCATCCGAACTAGAGTTTATTATTAATCTGTCATTGGGGATCATGCAAGAGCAAAATCAAGAATACAGTCACGTAAATTGAGTCATTCAAAAAGAGCGAGGTAGAAATGGTTCCTTATGTTGATTTCAATTTTGCATTTGTAGTTCGCGATTGTCACAGCTCCTGCAAAGTTCCCCAGAGAGCACGGGATAAGAGACCAGATTATTTATAGTTGATAGAGATTGACCAGGACTCCCTGGATTGCTGATGACATTAAAATAGGCAGTATCACAGATGTTGATGAGGATGATCAATAATTACAGTTTGGATCTTGATCAGCTAGGTAAGTGAGCCAAAGAATGGCAAATGACGTTGAATTTCACCTTTTAAGTCTGCTTCCACATCATTTTTGCAATGTTTTGTTTTCTCTAGTAGGATAAACATAGCCAACATGAATTTTATTTTACAACTTCTCCTCACCTGCTGTATACTCTCCACTGCAATTCCTTCATTCTGAAAGGCGTAACAGGGCCTGGGCCTATGGTAACGTTAATGGGCAGATTCCTGCAGGTGTATGAATGAACTACTTCAAAGGGCAGTTGGTGGCTGCATAACATAGCTAACTCAGTTATTACTTGTTAAAGTGGACGTGGATCATCCTGTGTGGAATTTCTGTGCACTGAATTTAAAATGTAACTTTGATCTAACATAACATGATCAATGAGCAGTTTAATTTTTAAGAAATAGCATGAAGTTCTATCTTTGCCTGAAATGTTCTGGGAATACCTGACCAGATTATAAATTGGCTTATGTTTTTGAATGTATGGTTTGTAGTCTGTTTGTGACCTTATTTTTCACCTGAACAGTTTGCTTGAAGTTGTGCTGTTTATTTCCTTTAACCATGGAGGAGAGGGGGGAAATCAACTCTTCAAATGTTTGGTGTTTTGGACATCTAAAGATGGGGCGCAGGGACTATCCCTACATATAAGAAACATTTAGACAGGTACATGGATAGGACAGATTTGGAGGGATATGGACCAAACGCAGGCAGGTGGGACTAGTGTAGCTGGGACATGTGTGTGCAAGTTAGGCCGAAGGGCCTGTTTCCACACTGTATCACTCTATGACTCTACTTATGCCGTGGAACTTGAAGCTCTTGCCGATTGCAACTTAGGCACCTATGATAGTGATTGAGGAGTGCAGTCCACCTTGTTTCTTCTTCATCTTGCTGGCAATGAGGGAGAGTCCTGACGCCATGTTATCAAGCTCTCGATCTCCTTCTTGTGCTCTATTTTGACATTGTTTGAGATCCGGCCCACCAGAGTGGTGGTGGCATCTGAAACATGTGGAGTTGGAGCACTGCGGGAGGGAGTGCCCAGCAGAAAAGTCATTAACGTCTACCCACAGCTTGATGTAAAAGTTACTGTAGCGTTTTAAGGTGGTTGGAAAACTTTCCCAACAACTGGGATAAATCCACTGTGGAATTTAGTGTGGCTATTAAGAAAGCATCCTACTTGAGATGTTGTAGATACATAGCAGAGGATTCAACCAGGCTGTCCCAAAGTTAGCTAGGTGATTCTATGTCAGTCTTTCATTGCCTTTTAGCTAAAAGATTAACATGGAGTTTACAAATGTATAATTTATGAAAGTGGTCTGGACAGAAAAGAAATAGGAGCAGGAATAGGCCATGTAGTCCTCAAGTTGTTCAGCTTTCAATAATATTGTGGCTTATCTGATCTTGACCTTGAGTCTAATTTTATACCCGTTCTCGAGAACCGTATACTGATTTGAGGTTTCAATTGAGTCAGTTTTGACTTTGTATGAATTCAATGATTTGGACTTTGCAGTTCTCTGAAGTTGAGAATTCAAAAGATTCACAAACCTCCAGGAAAATAAATTGTTTTTCGTCTCAGTCTTGAATAAGGGAACAAATTTTTGTGTACCTTGTGTGTTGTGACTGTTGGCAGACCAATTTCTCTCTGGGGATGAATAACATTTTATCGTATCGTTGATGTTTTTCCATCTCAATCCACATCCAGAATTTGTGTTCAATAGAAAACTTCTCATTCTTCTAAACTTCAGTAGACTCCTGCCTGTTCAATCATTCCTCTTTTTTTTAAAAAAAACCTTCATCCCAAAAGTCAAGATGATGACCATTCAATTTAATTATATTTTGGAATTAGGAGATTGGCAGTGCCCAGGTGTGGTCTCAGCAATGCCTTATTATGTACGGCCAACACAGGATGTATTGCTTTTTAGTCTCCCTCATGGTGACGCAGCAGTAGAGTTGCTGCCTTACTGCACCAGACACCCGGGTGCTATCCTGACTACGGGTGCTGTCTATACAGAGTTTGTACATTCTCCCTATGACCTGTGTGGGTTTTCTCAGGGAGCTCCATTTTTTTTACCCAACGTTTTGGGTTGAGACCCTTCTTCAGACCGACCCGAAACGTCACCCATTCCTTCTCTCCAGAGATGCTGCCTGTCCCGCTGAGTTACTCCAACATTTTGTGTCAATCTTTCGACTTAAACCAGCATCTGCAGCTCTTTCCTACACATAGAACAGTAAAGCACAGGATCAGGCCCTTCACCTTACAATGTCTGTGCCAAATATGATATCCAGTTAAACTAATTTCTGCCTGCACGTGTTCCATTTCCCCTTTTTATTTTATGTGCAGGGAGGCCCAAATCTGCTGCAATCAGAATATACGACAAAGGAGCAGAATTAGGCCATTTGGCCAGTAAGTCTACTCCATTCAATCATCGCTGATCTATTTTTTCTTCTAACCTGGTGGCACAGTGGCAGAGTTGCTGCCTTACAGCGCTTGCAGCGCAGGAGACCAGGGTTCGGTCCTGACTACGGGTGCTGTCTGTACGGAGTTTGTACGTTCTCCCTGTGACCTTGTGGGTTTTCTCAGAGATCTTTGGTTTCCTCCCACTCTCCAAAGACGTACAGGTATGTATATTAAATTGGCTTGGTAAATGGAAAAAATTGTCCCGAGTGTGTGTTAATATGCGGGGGTCACTGGTCAGCGCGGACCTGGTGGGCTGAGGGCCTGCTTCCGCACTGTATCTCTAAACTAAACTAATCAGCATTCCCCTGTCATCATTGCATATCAGCTTTAAGATTTTGAGAGGATAACTTGAACATCGGTACTCTGGAGCTAGTCGGAAAGTTTTACTTGAATTCTGTTCGTTTGCTCATGTTTTTATTTTTTTTTAAAAACATCTTTCATCCGGAATGAAGAATGTGCCAGATTGTTGGAAATAATGCAGAGAGGGTGTTAATAGAGCAACACTAGTCATCTTAGTCAAGGTTTTAACCTTTTTTAAGGATCTGTTATTGGATCGGTGACTTCCAGCCTTCTCAAAGTCTTGCCCATTTCCAGACTATTTTTTTAATCTAAAAGGTTGATATGCTTGGGGATCTCTCTGTGTTGAGTACAAGTGCGACGTCCTTGTCAATCTGTCGACTGTAGCGAGTAGCTCATGAAGTTTCCTTTTCGAGCAGGAAGTATTAAACAGAGCTCTGTAGTGTTTCTGGACGCCTGGGAATGAAAGGGGGAGCTTTGCCGCCAATGGGTGTTGTAGCGGTTCTTGGGCTGGAATCACCTGGTCCTTTTTCTTTCCACTCCTGAGTGATGACAGGTCCTCTGTAACCTGACTCCACTTGAAAGGCTGGAACTGGTCGAGTTGAAAGGTGATCAGTGGGAACTCGACGGAACTCGAACTATCAGTTGGCTCGCTCTCTTTTTGTGTGTGTGTGTGTGTGTGTGTGTGTTAAATAAATCTGAGGGGTCATCTTCAAAGCTTCATCACACGGAAACCTTCTTGAATGAAACCTAAGCCCTGACTTTGGACGTTTCATGAGATCATAATCTGCTTCTTTGAACGGAGCATGCTGGGCTTTCTTGTCACAGTTTAGATTAGTTTAACTATACTGCACGGAAACTGGCCTTCGGCCGACCGACTCCGCGCCAACCAGCGATCCATGTACACTAGCACTATCCTACACACCATGGACAATTTGCAATTTTCACTGAAGCCAATTAACCTACAAACCTGTACGTCTTTGGAATGTGGGAGGAAACCGGAGCTCCCGGAGAAAACCCACGCGGACATGGGGCGAAAGTACAAACTCCATACAGACCGTGCTATAGTCAGGATGGGGCCCGGGTCTCTGGCGCTGCAAGGCAGTAACTCTACTGCTGCACCACCAGGTATCGAACAATACAAACATGAGGGGAAGTTTATTTATGATGGAATTTAATTCAAGAATTGGGTTCAAGTTAATGAAGGGGCACGACATGAACATGCTGATCAATGTTCAGATGCAAAACTATCCATAGTAATTTTGGGATCATGGTGGAGTGAATGAGAAACCTATTTTGAACTACCCTCTGCTGCTCCTGTGGACATGAAAGGAAACCAAATCTGGACAGAGGTTGCATATTCATTATCACCTTGCCAGCTTAACATGATTGTTTGCACTCATGTTTCTCAATCTTAATGTTGTGGATTCAGGTCCCATTCTGAGGACTTGGAACGCTTAATGCAGGCTGGCACTTCAGTGAAGTATTGAAATCTTTTGAAGGAACCATTCAATCGAGGCTCTGTCTGCTCCCTTCAATGGATGTAAAAGGTCCCGTGTCAGTTATTTTGAAGAACTGTCGGGCCGTTCCCCATGGCCAACAATTAAAGTTTTCTCCCAAATTAAAAAATCAATGAACAGTTACTTGTCTGCGCAGCATGGAAACGGGCCCTTGGGCCCTCCAAGTCCGTGCCATCCATCGATCACCCGTTGACTCTAGTTATAAGTTATCCCACCTTCACATCCGCTCTCTCCACACCAGGAACAACTTACAAAAGGCAATTGACCTACAAAATTACACGTCTTTGGAATGTGGGAGGAAACCAGAGCACCCGGAAGCCCACACTGTCCCAGGGAGACCATGCAAACTCCACACCGACAGCATCTGAGGTCGGGATCGAATTATGGTGTCTGGTGCAGTGAGGCAGCAGTTCCACCCGCTGCACCACAGTGTTGCCCCTCAGCCGAATGTTGGCTTGCATGTTATTCTCCAGAACACTGTCTACTATTGAAAGGATGTTAATAACTGAAGTAAAATCCAGCGCAATTGAGCAACTGGTAGAGCCGCTGTCTAACAGTACCAATGACATGGGTTCAATCTTGACCTCCAGTGCTGTCGACACGGAGTTTGTGTGTTCTCCCTGTAACCTCAAATTTTCCTCTGGGTGCCCCTGCTTCATCCTACATCCTAAAGATGTGTGGATTACACATTAATTGTCTGCTGTTGTGCAAGCACATGCACAGAATCTGTCGATGTGGGAATAAACTGGGGTTAGTATATGATTTATGTAAGTGATGGTTGGCAGAGGCCCTAACTCTGGTAATTTAGGATTCCTTAAAATGTGGCATTCCCAAATGATTTGAAAGATGCTGCAATATAATAAATATGACTAATACGTTTTCATGAAAGGATGAACAGAGTCAACAGAACGGCCTAAAGGGGATTTTGTAAGTACATGATGGGGGAAAAGATGCACTTGAACTGTAGGCCAATGCAAGGACCTGGGACTAATTAAGAGCCAGATGAGGCATTAGCCAAATGCATTTCTTCTCTATGATAATGCATACATCACTATTGATTTTTATGTAAACAAGATGTGTACTTGATCTGTTTTTGCAGGGAAATATTGCATTCATTAAATGCATCTGTATTTTCTACATAGTCGTGAGGTTCAATCTCCAAAGGGGTTTGATTAAAGCAATAACATCATTTGTAATTTGGAGCTGCTCCTTTCATCTCTCCTAACATTTGGAGCTAAACATTGTATGGTGTAGTTTAGAGATACAACATGGAAGTGGGCCCTTTGGCCCACCAAGTCCACACTGGACATCGATCACCCATTCTAACGAGTTCTATGTTATGCCCCTTTCTCATAATAATGTGTTGCGAGTGTTGGTAAGTTGTTGGGATTGAGGGAACAAGGTAGTATTATAAATGTAGGTCAGGTTAGATTTTCGAGGACCAGAAGACATAGGTTTAAGGTGAAGGGGAAAAGATTTAATAGGAATCTGAGGGGTAACGTTTTCACACAAAGGGTGGTGGGTGTGTAGAACAAGCTGCCAGAGGAGGTTGTTCAAGCAGGGACTATCCCAACGTTTGAGAAACAGTTAGGCAGGTACATAGATAGGACAGGTTTAGAGTGATATGGATTTAAACGCAGGCAGGTGGGTCTAGTGTAGCTGGGACATGTTGGCCGGTGTGGGCAAGTTGGGCCGAAGGGCCTGTTTCCACACTGTATCACTCTATGAGTCTATGTAGCAAGCCTAAACTACTCCTTTCCTCACTTTTATGTGAAATGACAGCTTAAAAAAAAAATCTGGATCATCTGCTAGAATTTCTGATTAATGACAGCTGTTTGCTGGTAGATTTGAAAACGTTGTCTGCATCCTGCCGGAGTAGGAGTAGGATACTTAAAGGTTTGCAAGCATGGGACAGATGATTTGCAAGGATGAAATGCACTGAAGGAAGAGAAGGTGTTTGTGAGGAATGGTACTTTCTTGAGAAAGACAAGGGCAAGGTTATGGTGGTTTCGAAAACTTCATTGCAAGTGGCTGGTTAAATTTAAACAAGTCACTGGTGTTCGTCAGAAACTGAGCCCCATTAGAAGTCAGGAAGGGAGATTAAGGGGTTTCTCAGATTTCACTGAGTAGCTTTAGCTCTGCAGGCAAGAATAATCAATTGCATAAGTTGCAGGTGCAAGTTCCAAATGCGACGGGAAATTGCAGGGTTCTGTGCCGTAACTGTCTCAGAAACTGAATTAAATATGAAAATGGAGTTTGAGCATGTTAACTTAAATTCCAAAAATGTGAAATAAAAGATGAGAGGCTAAAGAAGGAAGAAAATAATGGAAGAATGTGCTGAAAAGGTGAATGAAACAGGATAAAAGGAGATATTAAAGTCATACAGCATAAAAACAGGCCCTTTGACCCAACTTGCTATGCTGACCAAGATGCCCCATCTACACTGGTCCCATCTGCCCTCATTTGGCCCATTTCCCTCTAAACCTTCCCTATCCATTTACCTACCCAAATGCTATGTCCTTCAATGAAGCCAATTCTCTATCCAGTTGCTAGCAGGTGATCTAACTCTCCAGAGCAGCCTACCATGCAGAACCTTGCTGAAGTCCATGATCTCTGGCTTTGTCCTCATCAACCTTTTTAGTTACTACTTCAAAAAACTCACTCACACTCGTAAGATATGATCTCACATGTGCAAATGCATGCTGACTAATCCTAATCAGCCCTTGTCTATCCAAATGCATATGTATCTTATATTTTGGAACCCTCTCTTTAACTTGTCTACCATAACTGCCAGGCTCACTGGTCTATAATTTCCAGACTTTTCCTGGCAGCTCTTAAATAGAAGCACAACGTTAGCCACCCTCCAGTCTTCCAGCACCTCACCTGTATCTAATGATGGTGTATATATCTCAGCTAGGATGCCTGGAATGTATTCCCATCTTCCCACAGTGTTGTCTGATATTCCTGTTCAGGCCCGGGAGATTTATCTATCTTCATACATCACAGGATATTCAACTACTCCACAACTGTAATATGGACTGTCCTCAAGATATCTCCATTAACTGCCCCAAGTTATCCAGTTTGTCTTCCCCCCCCCCCCCCCCCCCCATTCGCCTAGTGTGTAGAATAGAACTAGCGCGAACAGGTGATCGCAGGTCGGCCAGGACTCGGTGGGTCGAAGGGCCTGTTTCCATGTTGTATCTCTAAACTTAAAACAAAACCTGTAAGATGCTTCACAGGAATTGGGCATTGGGCCAACCGAAGAAGTACTGGGATTAATGGCAGAAGATTTGTTTATGATTTGAAAGGAGGTGGGAGTGTTTGTGTGGTTGAAATGTTGGGTAACGTGGGCTGAATTTGACAAAGATTTTGATCTGCAAACCTTAGAAGTGAGAGGATATCCATACCAACGATGTGGCTTCAACAAATCTTTTGTGGATAGAACCATAAAATACAGGTGCCAATTATTATTGTTAAATCTGATTTTTTTTTTTTTATAAACACATTTTTCAGAGCACAATTAGATTTTGTCTTTTTTTTACCTTCAGGAAGAAGATGCTAGCAGTGAGAAAATGTATTATGGGTGGCTTTGTTAATGGGAAGATAGATGAAAAACTTGGCCCCTTTCATTAGATCAAAGAAGTTTATGGGGAGATGTGGAGGAGGTGGTTCTCAAAGAGTGAATGGAAAATGAAGTCTGCTGCTCAGTGAATCAGCAAGTTGAGGAAACAGTTTAATCACCAAAAGAATAAAGGAATAGATGATAAGAAATTCCTGAGGTGGGGAGTTGGACCATGAAATATAGTTGTTGGTCCGTAGAGTACCTAATCGGAACAAGCAGGGAGAGTGGACAAGCGTTCAAGATCTGAGGGCAAAGAACATTGTGCCTTGGACGATGTTGATAACACCTAGAGGACAAGTGGAAAGGATAGATTGGTCCCACCTTCACAGAACAATTCTGCAGTAAGAATAAAATTATCGTCAGTGCAGTTGTCCATCTGTATGTGTCGACTCTTTTTAAAATAAAAGGACACGAATCATTTTGACAAACTACGTTGCAGCTGGCTTTGTTTTGATTTTTGGGACAGCGCATATGCAGCTCGCCGCCGCTCCTTTTATCTGAGTTCCTCGGCGCAGGGAAGTGCATATCCTTTGTTAATGACTCATTGACTGCGATTCTTTCCTATTCCCCCACATCTGTTACTTGTCTGTAAAATGTAATTTCTCTCTCTGCAGGAACTTCTGAATGGAGAACTGAAAGGTGGTCAGTTCCTGGATGACCAGTGCCCCCTAGAGGGTAAGTGAAAAATGCAAGTGCCGCCTGTAATTGTGTTGAAATGGGTAACAAACAAATATTCAAAATAGTTCATTTGTAAAGCACCTCAAAAATGTCTGTGTGGAGAAAACTTTTTTTTTTTCTGAGAACTGGTTCATCAGAAGCTGAATGTGCTGAGATACTCCAGCACTTTGTGTCCTTTTGTGTAAACCAGTACTTGCAGTTGCTTGTTTGTAGTTTCCTTTATGTGCATTTGGATCGTAAATGTCACTGGTGAAGCTACCTTGTATTGCCTATCCACAAATGCGTTTGAGCTGTCCTCTTAAACCATAGAGTGTCATCATCTGAAGATATTTCCACAGTGCATTTAGGGGGGAAGGTTCCAGATGAAGGACCCTGTAGACGGCAGTATTTTCATGTGCCTGCTACCTTTAGTGCTCTTGGGATTTGAGGTTGTGGGCATGGGAAATTGCCTTGAGCGAGTAGCTGAAATGCATTTTGAAAGCTAGACACACAGCAGCCACTGTGTGCTGGTGGTGGTATATGGAATTAATGTTTTATGGCAGTGGGTAAAATGCCTTGCAAGGAAGCTGCTTTGCTTCGGGTGTTGAGAAGCTCTTTGAGAGTTGTTAAAGCTGCACTCATCCAGGCAAGTGGCGATTAATCCATTTCGCACCTAACTTGTGCCTAGTAGTTTAGTTTCGTTCGGTAAATAGGCCCTTTGGCCAACGTGTCTGCGCCGACCAGCGATCCCCGCACATTAACACTATCCTACGCGCACTAGGGACAATTTTACACTTTACACTACGTCAATTTACCTACATACCTGTATGTCTTTGTAGTGTGTGAGGAAACCGAAGGTTGTGGAGAAAATCCATGCGGTCACCATATAACCATATAACAATTACAGCACGGAAACAGGCCCTCTCGGCCCTTCCAGTCCGTGCCGACCATTTGTTTTCCCCTAGTCCCATCTACCTGCACTCAGACCATACCCCTCCATTCCCTTCACCTCCATATACCTATCCACTCTACTCTTAAATGTTAAAATCGATCCTGCCTCCACCACTTCTGCTGGAAGCTCATTCCACACAGCCACCACCCACTGAGTAAAGAAGTTCCCCCTCACGTTACCCCTAAACCTCTGTCCCTTAATTCTCTTGTCATGCCCTCTTGTTTGAATCTTCCCTACCCTCAATGGGAAAAACGTATCCACGTTAACTCTGTCTATCTCGGTCATGAGGAGAACTTACAAACGCCATACAGACAGCACCCGTAGTCGGGATCGAACCCAGGTCTAAAGCGCTGTAAGGCAGCTAGTCTATCTCTGCGCCACCATGTCGCCCACCAAGTAGAAAGTGCAAATTGGCAGTAAAATGACGTAGGAACATCATTAAAACATCGCCATGCCTTGTCATCACACTACCATCCACTCTGTCAGCGTTATTTACATAGCTAGTCCAGTTAAGCTTCTTGGTACCCCGGTTTTTGGCTTTGCGTGTGTACTTTTGTCAATATTGAGCTTGAAATGAACAGGCTCACAGTTAAAATGGCTGAAGAAGGGTTCCCACCCTAAACATAATTTATCCATGTTCTCCAGAGATCCGACCTGACCTGCTGAGTTACTCCAGCATCTTGTGTCCTTCACCCCACAGGTACGTTTTTTTCCCAACCACCTTCACCCATCCATAATCTGTACAGATCTATAATCCGTCCTCGATGGACACAAAGTGCTGGAGTAACTCGGCGTTCTCCAGACTGCATTTCTGGAGAAAAAGGATGGGTGACATTTTGGGTCGCGAACCTTCTTCCAACTCTTCATAATCCACCCAGCCTCATTCATAATCTATATGGATCTATAATCCGTACAGATTATCGTTATGTGGGAGGGCTGGTGGTTGATGGACTGTAAAGAATCAGGACACAGGATCAATGCTTTAGCAAAATAATTTCAAAGCCCACCTATACGAGATGGAGGGCGGCAAGTTGGGATATGTTTTGGGGCTGGGGGAGCTTACCAGTGTGATGTAAAGGCAGAGAGATTTTAAACAATAGTTTGCATTTGTAAAGTGGATTTTAGAATGATTTAAATGGTCAAAGTTTTACAAGACTTATCTGACAAAACGAAAGACATTTGAAACGCATGAAGCGATTTTGAACAGCTGACCTAAAGTTTGACCGCAGAGGTAATTTTAGAGCTAAGGACCAAGGCATCTGAAGGTGCAGCCCCTGGGGTGGAAGTGGAATTGCCATGAAGAGTGTGCAGAGTCCAAGAAACTTGTGGATCAAAGTAGACACTGATTGCAAACAAGCTCATGTTAACCTCAAACTGTTGCCATGAAAAGGGATGGAGTTGGTAGCTGGGACAACAGGCAACAGCTTTCATCTTTGCTGTGTCTAGTGGGGAGACGTGGATGTTTGGCAATCAGTTTGACAAATTGGAACAAGTGAAGCAACTGAGAGAAGCAGGGTGAACAGAGCTGAGTGCCGGCAGCATTCAAGTGGGATCTGAGGGGGAGAGATATAGTGTGATTGTAAACCAGCCCAATGCAAAAGGTAGCAATGCCTCTTTGGTTTTTCCATGCATTTCCTTAATCCACCCCGACAGTTTCATATATCTATGTGCGGTCTTGTGATTATAGCTGCCAGTTTTTACTGTTCACAGTGGAGCTTTCAGTAAAGTAGCCGTGATTGCTGGTGTTATTTTAAAATCTCCTGTTCCTGTGTTTTGTCTCCTGCTGCCAACTTTGCAGAACCTTTGTTCTTGAGGCTGCATTAGGAGAGTTACATACAAATAACATCAGGGCAGCATGCATATCTCTTTAAACCCCCACCTGGGGTGCAGGGAACTGTGGGAGGAAAAGATGTGTTTGCTTTGAACACGGATTTAAATAATCCACCCATTTTTGCAAAAGACAATAGGGCAATGGTACTAGCAACACTTTTGCAATTGTTCAGTGGGAGTAAAACCTGCAGGTAGGTTTGTGTTTTTACTCCATTTTGTGCGTGGAGGATTAGTGTGTGGGGCGGTGCTAGTGTGTGGGGTGATTGCAGGTCGGCCCTGACTCAGTGGGCCAAAGGGCCTGTTTCAAAGTCATTGGATGCATACAGAATAGTGCACACCTTGAAAGTGGCTGTGGGTAGCCTGCATATGAGCCAAAGGTGGGCAGGTATAATATTTGTAGATGGGGCATCTTGGTCAGCATGTCAAGTCGGGCCGAAGGGCCTGATTCTATGCTGTGTGACTCTAAAAGTTTTTTTTAGAATGACACGATGGTCATTGAGGCAATAGAACATGACAATTCTGACTGTCCTGAACCTTGCCAATGTAGGCAGCTACTTGCAGATAAACAGAGAATCTGAGAGTGAATTGCTTAACTCTGTCGGCTTGCACATCTGACCAGTATTGGGAGGCCTGGGACAGAGCTAATTACGTACCGCCTTTGATCTCAGAACATGGGAGCTATGGCAGATGGTGGAAAACGCCTGTGTGTGAGTTGGGGGAGAGCATACCTTGTTAATCAGTTGTGTGAGGAAGAGAGAAATTACTTAAACCAGAAATAAAGTTTTAGCAATATCAAAATAAGTTGATGACAAGCGTGAGGCTTGTTAAAATATTTCATGTAATCGGTTTTGAGTTTTTATAGCTGGAACTTCATGGCTGATAAGCTTTTAAGAGCAATTGGGAAAGCGCACTCTCAATAGCGTCTCCTAGTTGACATGAAGTACTACAGCTGATTATATAGAATGGTCATCCAAACAAAATATAAATCGGAGATTTAAAGAGCTGTAGATGCAGAAATCCTGTATAGAACACAGTGCTGGAGTAACTCTGTGGGACAGGCGGCATCTCTGGAGGACATGGATAGGCAACATTCGGGGTCGGGACCCTTCTTCACTCTGAGGTTACTCCAGCACTTTGCGTTGTATGCAAAATTTGTTTTGTTTTAGTTTACTTTATTGTCTCGTACCTAGGTACAGTGAAAAGTTTTTGTTGAGTTCTAACCAGTCAGCAGAAACACAATACATGATTACAATCGAGCCATCCACAATGCACAGTTACATGATAAAAGGAATAACATGAATAACGTTTAGTGCAAGGTAAAGTCCAAGGGTCTCCAATGAAGTAGGTAGTAGCTCAGGACCGCCCTCTAGTTGTTGGTAGCTCATATATTGGCCTGTTCAATGAGAGGCACTCGTACATCACTCAACAAGGTTGCCCCTGGTTTTCTTTACTCTTTTCCTTTCACTTGTTCAAAGTTGCTTTTCTTTTGCATTGGTCCACAAGACTCTTTCAGCTGGGTGGTTTTGTTCTGCTCATGTACGTGCATTGTGAAATGTGATTTAGAGCGGCCAACAGCACCGTGGGGATTTTCTACATTTCCTTCACTAGTGTGTGATGAATTAAGAATTCTAAAGGTTAGTTCTAATTAAATAAATCAGCCGCTGCTTTAGGATTTGAAAGGGATAATTGTGTGAGTCTAAATATGTCACCTCCAAGTGACACAGGCATGTCTACTTAGTTATGGCTGAATAAAATTGCTGTTGGTTGGAACTGCTTGTATACTGAAAACAGTTATCAAATTGTGTCTGCAAATAAAGTCCCTTGGGCCCGTAGAAGCTTTAGGCTCCTTTTACAACCCAGCATTTAATACCAATGGTGAGGGAGGAGATCAGATAGGAATTTTGAAAACTAATCTGTAGTATGCATTATAAACTACTGAGGTAATGCTAAAAACGTTCTTGCATTGGTTGCTTTCTCTGCTAAGTAGACAATGTTGCCAGGGTTCCAGCAACTATGTTACAGAGAAAGGTTGAACAAGTTAGGTCTTTATTCTTTGGAGCGCAGAAGGTTAAGAGGGGACTTGATTGAGGTCTTTAAAATGATGAAAGGGATAGACAGAGTTGACGTGGATACGTTTTTCCCATTGAGGGTAGGGAAGATTCAAACAAGAGGGCATGACATGAGAATTAAGGGACAGAAGTTTAGGGGTAACGTGAGGGGGAACTTCTTTACTCAGAGGGTGGTGGCTGTGTGGAATGAGCTTCCAGCAGAAGTGGTGGAGGCAGGATCGATTTTAACATTTAAGAGTAAAGTGGATAGGTATATGGACGTGAAGGGAATGGAGGGGTATGGTCTGAGTGCAGGTAGATGGGACTAGGGGAAAACAAATGGTCGGCACGGACTGGAAGGGCCGAGAGGGCCTGTTTCCGTGCTGTAATTGTTATATGGTTATATGTTATATGGTTATTGCTCAAACCAAATAGGGCTTTTTTTAATGTACTTATAAGGAAAAACAAATGCTGGTTTACAAAAAAAGACACAAAGTGCTGGAGTGACGCTTTGATCTCTGGAGAACATGGATATGAGACATGGTCACAGGTCCCTTCTACAGAAGCCTTTTTGTGTGCTGGTTACATTTACTGGACAGTGTCAGACTTGCTTACACTTCTGTTTTTCCACCTTGCTGGAATGTAACTTTAATTAAGAAACTCTGGAATGAAGATAAGCTCAAAATGCTGGACTAACTCTGGGTCAGGCAGCACCTCTGGGGAAAAAGGGGACAGGTGATGTTTTGGGTCGAGCCCCTTCTTTCGGACTGAGAGTCAGGGGAGAGGGAATCTAGAGGTTTGAAAAGGTATAAATCTTAGCCAGCATCGATAATCAAGGAAAGGTGAAGCACCAAATAGTCTATAGTTGGCTGTGGAAAAGGTGAAAGAAAACGAGCGGATACAACTGGAATGAAGACTGATTTTAAGGAATGGTGAAAACTGACATCAGATTTGCTGTTGTTCAGGGATTCAATTCTGCCATGCTTTCTGCTTCAGGTTTAAATGGGACACCAGATCTCAAGCAATGTGATTGACTCTTGAATGGTCTATGATGTGTTCTAGCAATAACTCAGTTTGAAGGCAGTTAGGAATGGGCTACATTGCTGGCCGTATCACTGATACCCATATTCCATGAATCAAAATTAAGCATTGAATCACTTTCTTAATGGGGTAGACATTTTTCTGTCTTTACTGTATTTTGCTAATTGAAAATGGAGTGTTGGCAACCATTGTAATATTTCTTGTGCAGTTGATTTCCTTTTTATACAGCATAAAATGGATGATTGATTCTTATTTCAGCTATTAATATTTTGGAAGCTGGCTTATAAATTCAATAATGAGCTGTTCAGGCAAGTTAAACACAATCCAATACTCTCATCCAAAAATGACTTGCCACATGCCCCCCATGAGAGATGTACATTGTAGATGATATCCAAAATGTTGTGAACGACATGGCAAAATAAGTAAGTATTAAAGAAGGTAGACACAAAAAGCTGGAGTAACTCAGCGGGACAGGCAGCATCTCTGGGGAGAAGGAATGGGTGACGTTTCGGGTGGAGACCCTTCTTCAGTCTGAAGAATGGTCTTGACCCGAAACGTCACCCATTCCTCCTCTCCAGGGATGCTGCCTGACCCGCTGAGTTACTCCAGCTTTTTGTATCTACGGTTTAAGCCAGCATCTGCAGTTTCTTCCTACACAAGTGAGTAGAAAACTTGCATTAAAGATACATTGTACGTTAGGTCGGGCCAAGTACATTGTCATATGCACATGGTTCTTATTCATCCCCTCTATTTACATCTCCCAACGGCAGATCAGTTGTGATTAACAAGCCAGTACCAACTTCTCTCGGTTGCACCACCACTACTAAAATCATTAAGTCTCTCTTCATCAGCCAGTCACACACATTCCCTTATTTCTCTGCACTCCTCCCCTTCTTGTACATTAAATCCTGTTTGCTTTCTAATTTGCGGTTATTTTGTTGAGCAGTCATCAATCCGAAATATCAACTCTTTCTCCCTCCAGAGCTTCTGCCTGACATACTGAATATTTCAGGAATTTTCTGTTTTTATTTCAGATTTCCAGCATTTGTAGTATTTTAAAATTCTTGATGAAATTATACGATGCGAGTCTGGTTATTGAGGAAAGTTCTTTCTGCCACATGCCACAGGCACGGAATAATCCTATTCGCTAAAGTGGTTTTGTTAATATTTCTAGGTTTTTAACTGGCTATGAAGGCCAAGAGGAATTATATTCATGTTGATTCAATTTTACCAAAGTAACACGGTGCAAAGGCTGAAAATAACTCATAAATATAATCATAACATAGGAATTAGAATCAGGATCAGGAGTAGGCTAACGGACTCCTTTAGTCTGCTCCATGATTACGGAGATAATGGCTGAAGATAAGTCGCGACTCCATGTCCATATCCCGTAACGTTCAAAAATCTATTGGTAAGGCAAGTAGATATGCAGGGAATGGAGGTTTATGGATCATGTGCAGGCAGATGAGATCTTTATCTTAGCAACATGTTTGGCGTTGACATTGTATGCTCAAGGGTCTATTATGCTGCTATACTGTTCTATGTTCTATTTGAAGCTAATTCTGCTTTTCTGTTTTCAACACTGAAGTGGTCAACCTCGTGTTTTTTCCTCATTGCTTCCATCCGCTGCATTTTTGCCCTTTCATTTATGCTTGTCTATAAATTAAATTTCTTTCCATTCTCCTTCACACTTTCAATCCAAACTAGTTTTCTGTCATCAACAGGCTTGGAAATATGATGATAGACACTAGATGCTGGCATAACTCAGCGGGACAGGCAGCATCTCTGGAGAGAAGGAATGGGTGACGTTTCGGGTCGAGACCTTCCTTCACAAATATGATGTTTAATTATCTCAGCTACATCTTTGATATCTGTTGCATGGCACAAACCTGTTTTCAGGTAGACTAAATTCTGTTTTATCTGACACTTGGTGTTTCAGGGAATTTGTGAAAACCTTCTTTGTAATCACTATTTGACTTGTCTCTTACCATTCTGTTAGTTTTTGAATAATCCTAGTCACCTCTATCATTTTTTTATTTAGTTATTATCACATATATCAAGGTACAGCAAAAAGCTTTTTTGATGTGTGACATGATTACAGTCAAGCCTTCCACAGTGCACAGATACAGGATAAAATATTTATTATTTAGAGCAAGATAAATAGCATGCCCTTTGCAATTGGCAGTAGAGCTGAAATGAGGTGAATGCCCAGGAGTGGAAAGCTTGGGAAGCAATAGTCCAGGGAAACCCATTCCTTTTACACTTTCTATGCATCACGTTTCAAATTACCCTTGTATTGTGATCTTTGAAATCTTGTTTCTTTGATAGTGAAATAAGTTTCAGCTGTTTGAACCAAGAAGGCAACAGCTAATTGGCATCTCATTTCCAAGCCTGCCTGATCTTTTCCATTGAAGATCGACACAAAATGCTGGAGTAACTCAGCGGGTCAGGCAGCATCTCTGGAGAAAAGGTATAGGTGGCGTTTCTTCTCGAGACCCGACTTCAGACTGATCTTTTCCATTGACATATTTTGGGAGGAGGTCACTCGGAATCAGCTTTGGGGATCCTGTATCTCTCATTTCTCAACTGTACAAAAAAATGGGCATTTTTATGATCTCTGTAAACATGTTGTGCCAAGTTTGCAGAAGGGGGCAAATTGACGATGGAAATCCTTGTGATAAATCTGTGAGCCGCCTGGTTCTGCTTAGCATTTGAGAGTTAATGTTCAAGTTCCAAGGAAAAGTTTATTTCCTCACTAAAGTGAGCCAAGGCTATCCCAATCTGAGTACCAGGAATAAATTGTCCGTATGTAAGAAAAAGGAGTAAGTTGTAGCTGGGAACGATTAATCGGCTCAAATTTCGTCTCTGAATTTCATGGTTCTGTCTTTTTTTTTTTAACCATGTTGTTTGACCCTTCTTCAGTGAGATTATAACCTGGTAATCACTTCCAGGCACCCACTATTCTCTTAAATATCTCTTGCGGAGTAAATTATTTCAATCTGTTCGCTTAGGATTTGAAGCGTGCTTTTCATAGTAACTCCAGACTGTCACGGAGTTAAATGATTCCTTTTGTTTTTTTAAAAACAGTTGATCTTGTGGATTCTGGATGGTGTGCTATTGCCCGTCCATTCAGTATCATTAACGTTAGTATAAGCTTTCAACTTTGAAATGAATAAGGCGATCTCCTCACTGCTGCTGCTCTTGAATTTATTCATTCACCGAACCTGTGGATAAATAAATTACATTTTGTTTTTAAATGAAGAGCTGGGATCTATCCATGTTTTATGCATCCCAAATATTTCATCACAGCAACAGGCAAATGGAATATAATGCAACAAAGTGTGGAGTCATGCATTTTGGTAGTAAGAATAAAGACATAGACTATTTTCTAAATGGCGAGGGAATCCAGAAATCGGAGGTGCAAAGAGACTTGGGAGTGCTGGTACAGGATTCCTAAAAAGGTAACCTGCTAGTCGAAACAGTAGTAAAGAAAGCAAACTCAATGCTAGCATTTATTTCAAGAGGGATTGTATATGAAAACAGGGATATAATGATGAGGCTCTGTAAGGCGCTGGTAAGTTTTAAAGAGCTTGTTGAAGGACAAAGGAGGAAGAGAAGTTAATTAAAGACTTCCATCACTCGAGACCCAAGGAGCAAAGAGAATTGGTGTCAGGCCAGAGGTAAAACATGGATGAGTATGGATCTCTCAGGATTGTGGAACTGGAGGAGGTGTAGACCTCGTCCAATATTCCCACTTTCCACATGTCGACCATGTGGCTTGATAGTCGATCGGAGTACCAGACAGAGCTGATTTAACCTGGTGGCCATCGGCTGGGATTGTTCAGTTCAGACTAGGGCCAGAATCCAGGATTTTTTGGCAATATGGTAGCTGGAGCAATTGCCTCTGTTATGCAGACATGCCATGTTTGGTGATGGCACTTTGTGAAAAGAAAACAAAACAATATTTTATTCATTGTTAAATTTGAGGATTCCATCTAAATGTGAAGCTGAAATTAATTTAGTAATCTAAATATGTTTCTATTTAAAAGGAAATAATCTTAGATGCAATATTAATTGTAATTTTCTTGACAGCAGCAGAAGGGGTGGCACAGTAGTATAGCAGTAGAGTTGCTGCCTTATACCGCCAGCGACCTGGGTTCGATCCTGACTACGGGTGCTGTCTGTACGGAGTTTGTACGTGCTCCCTGTGGCCCCATGGGTTTTCTCCGGGTGCTTCGGTTTCCTCCTACACTCCAAAGATGTACAGGTTTGTAGGTTAATTGGCTTTGGTAAAATTGTAAATTCTCCCCAACGTGTAGTACAGTGCTAGTGTACGGGGTGATCACTGGTTGGCATGGACTCGTTGGGCCGAAGGGCCTGTTTTCTACATTGCATCTCTAAAGCTTAAATACTTTGGTGGCTGTGTGCACTACTGCGGTGACTGTTGAGTGGGGAACTATTTGATAGGAAGAGCAAGGAAGATAAAATAATGTAAAGGTATATTGAAGCAGGTTGAGCAACTCTTTCAGTGGTAGCTTTGTGCGAATGTCCTGTGTGCATCAACGGCTGAATTATTTTTTTTTTTTCCGTCAACTATTCCTTTTCACCGGAGATGCTGCCTGACCTGCTGAGTTACTCCATCTTTTGTGTCTTTCTTATGATTATCTGGTAACTTGCTCCACAGATGGGGACGAGTCAGAGTAGAGAAGTGAGATCGACCGATCAAATGGTGCCAGCACAACAACCTGGCTCTCAACATCAGTAAGACCAAGGAACTGATTGTGGACTTTGGTCGGGGAAGGATGAGGACCCACAATCCTGTTCACATCAACGGGACAATGGTGGAGAGGGTCAACAAATTCCTGGGGCGTGCATATTTCCGAAGATCTTTCCTGGACCCAGCACACCGATGCAAGTATAAAGAAGGCACATCAGCGACTCTACTTGCTGAGAGAATTACGGAGATTCGGCATGTCGAAGAGGATTCTCCTAAACCTGTACAGGTGCACGGCAGAGAGCATTCTGACGGTTGCATCGTGGTCTGGTTCGGCAACTTGAACGTCCAGGAGCAAAAAGGACTACAAAAGGTTGTAGGTAGACAGAAATGCTGGAGAAACTCAGTGGATGAGTCGGCATCTATGGAGCGAAGGAATAGGTGGCGTTTCGGGTTGAGACACTGTCCAGTCCATCACCGGCTTTGACCTCCCCACCGTCGAAGGGATCTCCCGTAGTCGCTGTCTCAAAAAGGCAGCCAAAATCATCAAAGACCCACACCATCCTGGCCACACACTCATTTCACCATTGCCATCAGGAAGAAGGTACAGGAGCCCGAAAAATGTAACGTCCAGGTTCAGGAACAGCTTCTGCCCTGCAGCCATCAGGCTATTAAACACAACAATGAATAAGCTCTGAGCTCTGAACTGCAAAATACTATATTATTATTGCACTATATTTGTTATTTATTGAACTTTTTCTTTTTTTTTCTCTTCCCCCGTTATGTATTTTGTTTACATATCATAGAAACATAGAAATTAGGTGCAGGAGTAGGCCATTCAGCCCTTCGAGCCTGCACCGCCATTCAATATGATCATGGCTGATCATCCAACTCAGTATCCCGTACCTGCCTTCTCTCCATACCCTCTGATCCCCTTAGCCACAAGGACCACATCCAACTCACTCTTAAATATAGCCAATGAACTGGCCTCAACTACCCTCTGTGGCAGAGAGTTCCAGAGACTCACCACTCTCTGTGTGAAAATATCCACATATTCTGTTGTGCTGCAGCAAGTAAGAATTTCAGTGTCCCATCCAGGACATATAAAAATTAAACACTCTTGACTCTTGCCATTTGCAGCGAGTGATACATAGAAAATAGGTCCAGGAGTAGGCCATTTGGCTCTTCGAGCCAGCCATTCATTCAATATGACCATGGCTGATCATCCAAAATCAGTACACTGTTCCTGCTTTTTCCCCATATCCCTTGAGTTCGTCAACCCTCGGAGCTCCCGTGAAAGCATCCATTGAATAGGCCTCCACTGCCTTTCTGTGGCAGAGAATTCCACAGATTTACAACTCTCTGGGTGAAAAAAAAAATTCCTCATCTCACGAGGAAAGTTCCGGTTCAGAAAAGTACAAGAGTAAATCTGCTTCTTCCATGAAAAGACCCAAAGGGCTCTCATTGTAAATCAAATTTAATTTACTTTAATGATCCCTTGATATCATTTACACAATTACATTGGGAAGAAATGCACGTTTTTGTGTAATTCCAATGGAAATGGCTTCAATGGGTTTTTTTGGCTGCAGTTTCTGGCTCATAGAGATAGGAACTGAAGCCAGATCCTGCAGGCGTGCCATGGGTATGCAAACATTGCCTTTCCTCCTGTTGCCCTTGGCGGCAAATATCCAAATATCTCCATGGATCTGGTCAGGAATGTTTGCTTTTTATTGATCCACAGACAACGATAACTATGAGTCTTTACTAACTATTAGCAGATTAAGAAATACAATAGCCCATTGCAATGGATTTCAAATTTCTATCTGCGTATAGATCTATAGGCACAGGGGGCACAGATTCGGGTTCAGTTATCCTAAATGAAAGATGTGCAAGGTAATGAAAGCTGTAAGAGTGAAATAATTACCAACAGAATGTCCAGTCAGTGATACGTTACAACCAACTTCATCTTGGAATGATTCTAGTATTATTTAAAATGTGTTTTATTTTATTAAATACGAAGCTAACTTATTGGGGTATCCACATGAGCATCCTTTTGCAGGACTAGGGGTTTGTTAAACACTGTTTTCAGTCAGGATGCCATGTTGGCAGTTAAACTGTAGATTGTTCTCCGAGAACTGAACTAAGCGGGCTGCACTGTGGCACAGCTAGCAGAGCTGCTACTTGGCGTCTCCAGTTACCCTGGCTTCAATCTGCACTTTCAAAGCTGACAATGTGAAGTTTGCATGTTCTGCCGTGAGCCATGTATGTTTCCTCTGTGTGCTCCTGTTTCCTCTGGCGTCCCAAAGTCTTGTGAACTGGTGGATAGATTGGTTACTGTAAATTGTCCTAGATATGTAGAGGAGTGGTAGAATCTGGAGGGGGTTGATGGCTACGTGGAAAGAATAAAGTGGGATTCAGTGCTGGATGACGGCAGATCGGTGCTTCATCATCAGCAAGAATTGATGGAATGAGTGGTCTGTTTTTGTTGCATTTGATTTTGATTCTATGATGATCACTGTTCGTGTTTAGCACTGCGATCTGAACCAGAAATAATTTACGTAGAACGTAGAATAGTACAGACACAAAATGCTGGAGTAACTCAGCGGGTCAAGCAGCATCTCTGGGGAAAAGGAATAGGTGACGTTTCAGGTCGAGAACATTCTTGTTACTCCAACCCTCTGAAATGTCACCTATCCATGTTCTTCAGAGATGCTGCCTGACCTGCTGAGTTACTCCAGCATTTTGTGTCTGGCTTCGGCATAAACCAGCATCTGCAGTTCCCTCTCATGCACAGAACAGCACAGGAACAGGTCCTTTGGTCCACAATATCTGCACTGAATACAAGGCCAAGGTAAACTAATTTCATGTGCCTGCACATGTGCACATCTTAATCACTGTAAGCACTTCAATCAAAATAGTTTCAAGGAAGATAAATTAAGACAGCTTCAGAAATTCCAGGAATTTCCAGAATTTTCTAATACAGAATACATTTCCCAGAATATTTTTGTTCTTGGAATTGATCCCCAGCAAACAAAGTTTCCTTTACTTTTGGCCCTCTCTGTCCCCTGGCCTGTTCCAAATCCCAGTTGGACTATTGCTTAAAAGTCTTCCTGCACAGTGTGTTCCTCCCCAGCTGAAGGAATTCCTGACCAATATTTAGCATCTCCGCTGACATCATTTCAAAACAGTTAATCTGATCCCTTATCTTGTTTTTGCAATCTTGCTACGTGCAAATTGGCTGCTGCACTTCCAACATGACTGCTCTTCCTACGTACATCTCTAGTCGTCACCTATCTCACTGTCTCCTTTGAACTACACATCTATGTTTGGAGTCTTGCACTTCAAAAACATTGAAGGCACTGCATGGCCACGCTGGTTATTCCCTATACCTCACATTTCCGCTGAAGTACACAAGACATAGAAAGTGCAGGAGTAGGCCATTCGGCCCTTCGAGCCAGCACCGCCATTCAATATGATCAAGGCTGATCATCCAGAATCAGTACCCCGTACCTGCTCTCTCCCCATATTCCTTGATTCTGTTCGCCCTAAGAACTAAGCCCTCTTGAATACATCCAATGAATTGGCCTCCACTGCCTTCTGTGGCAGAGAATTCCACAGATTCACAACTCTCTGAGTGTAAAAGCTTTTCCTCATCTCAGTCCTAAATGGTCAACCCCTTATTCTTAAACTGTGAACCCTGGTTCTGGACTCCCCCAACATCAGGAACATTTTTCCTGCATCTAGCCTGTCCAATCCCTTAAAATTAGTTTATGTTTCTATAAGTTTCCTTCTCATCCTTCTAAATTCCAGTGAATATAAGATAGAAGTTGAACATCTTTGATGGGACTTTAGTTTAATCATCACTCGCCAGATTTGGTTGGACTATTTTAAGCATTATAGTGTCTTGCTCTCCATTACTAAAACTGAGTGCCAATTAAAGGTTTTCTTGGAATGTAAGGATTACCCTGGTCTCTCTCTGTAGACTTTTAAACCAGTCCTGCAAAGAGTTATCACAAAGATAGATGACTTTTGCCTCTGCTGCTTATGAACTTCCCCATGGCTCGCTACACCGAGTCTCACTTTTTTCCTACCCCTCCTGTTGATAGCCCCTTACAGGATTTTCACCCTGCTCTCTCCGATCTCATCTAGTCCATGAGTCATCTCACTAGGTTATGCCCAATAAAATTCTATACCAACCAACTTATTTTTCTGACCCCAGTAGTAGCTAACTTTGCTAACCTTTCTCTCTCCTGCATTGACAACCCATTTTCAAAAGTGTTGACACTAACCCTCTCATCAATCGCATAAACATAAAAAATATGTGCAGGAGTAGGCCATTCGGCCCTTCGGGCCTGCACCGCCATTCAATATGATCATGGCTGATCATCCAACTCAGTATGCCGTACCTGCCTTCTCTCCATACCCCCTGATCCCTTTGGCCACAAGGGCCACATCTAACTCCCTCTTAAATATAGCCAATGAACTGGCCTCAACTACCTTCTGTGGCAGAGAATTCCACAGATTCACCACTCTCTGTGTGAAAAATGTTTTCCTCATCTCGGTCCTAAATGATTTCCCCCTTATCCTTAAACTGTGATCCCTTGTTCTGGACTTCCCCAACATCAGGAACAATCTTCCTGCATCTAGCCTGTCCAACCCCTTAAGAATTTTGTAAGATTTTATAAGATCCGCCCCCTCAATCTTCTAAACTCTAGCGAGTACAGGCCGAGTCTATCCAGTCTTTCTTCATATGAAAGTCCTGATCCCAGGAATCAGTCTGGTGAACCTCTGTATAAGACTCATTGTTCCTTCAAAGTATTCTCTCACATCCAACCTCCCTTTCACAACCAGAGTCCTTGAGTGTGCTGTTATCTCCCAATTTTCTCAATACGATGTTTGGATTTTAATTCTGAAATGATAATCCTAATTGAAGATGTGTGACATTCTGATGCAGTTTTGACAGTGTTAACTAGTCCTAGTGCATCATGATGTTATGATAACGTTTGCCACCCCGTCTTTCTCCTTGCCTGTCCTTTATCCTCCATCCGCATGGTCCTATACTGACATTACCCTTGTGCTCACCTGATGCTGCTGCCCCAGTTTGACACTGCAATGATTTTAAAATTATTATCCATGGATTCCCATCTTATTAATTGTACTGCAAGCAAAAATTTACCTGCAACAGGTTGTTCTTGTGCACTTTAACTTTGACAGCAAATGGTGCACTGACTGGTTGGCATTTTAATTTTATTGTACATGTTCACATGTTATAATGACAATAAAGATTATCTATCTATCTATCTATCAGAGTCCCTGTTTCAGCTCGTCTGCTGTTTGATCCTTTCCTTGCTTGAACCTTTGTTACCTTTAGGCTTGATTATTCCAGTGATTCTCCAGGCAACTTCCATCATCTACCATATATCTCCTCATTACACCTGTGGTGCCAAACTGCACCTCTTTCCTCTTCACCAACCTAAGACCTTTTAAAAACCTCATTCACTAAGATGGCACCAGAGTGGCGACTCTTTGTAAGCTTTTCCCAGAGAAGGAAACTACTATCATCCGATACAATTGCTCTACTCTTTTAAGTCTTTTTTTACCTGTAATTATATAAAATGCTGAAAACTATATTCTGCACACTGTATCTTCCCCTTTGCTCTATTTATTGTACTTGAGATTAACTTGATTGTGTTCATGTATAGTGTTATCTGAATTTGTTTGGATAGCCTCATAAAACTCAACTGCCTATGGTCAGGTTTATATTATCTGTCCTGAATTACACTTTTCTAACTCTCAAAACATTTTTACTAAGGAGAAGTTAAAAGGTCTGAGGGTGGATAAGTCACCTGGACCAGATGGACAGCACGCCATGGTTCTGAAAGAGGTAGCTTTAGAGATTGTGAAAGTATTCGTGGTGATCTTTCAAGAATTACTACAGTCTGGAGTGATCCAAGAGGTTTATGAGAATGATCCTTGGGATGATTGGGTTAACGTATGATGAGCGTTTCAAGGATCTGGGCCTATACTGGCTGAAATTCAGAAAGATGAGGGGGGACCTCATTGAAACTTACCAAATAGTGAAAGGCCAGCATATATTGGATGTTGGGAGGAAGTGTCCAATAGTGAGAGAGTCTAGGACCAGAGGGCATGGCCTCAGAATAAAATGATGTACCTTTAGCGAGGAAATGAGGAGGGATTATTTAGTCAATGGTGGTAAATCTGTAGAATTCATTGCCACTGATGGCTGTGGAGGCCATTGTGTATTTTTAAGCTGTAGTTGACAAATTTTTGATTAGTAAGGGTTTCACGGGTTATGGGGAAATGGCAAGAGAATGGGGTTGAGAGAGAAAGACAGATTGGCCATGATTGAATGGTGGAGTAAATTTGATGGGACGAATGGCCTAATTCTGCTCCTGTGGTTTCTGAGCTTACGATGTCAAAATCTTTCTTCATTAGCGGTGCTAATTAAAGTGTAAATTGTGGCTGTTGCAATGTGCTTTGACGCATGCTGAGAATGTAAAATGTGCAATGCTCGTTCCAAACTTTTAGTAGATGAAGGTATGAAGTATTTGCTCAGAAACTGTAGGAATTTTACTTTTGTTATTGGTTACGAGCTTTGGTGAGCTGTCTGCAGGCCAAGATAATTACCGTGAATGATACACTGAGGAAATAGAGTTGCCTTTGACCCAATTAATGTACTGCTTATGTGACTTCACATTGGGACTGCAAGAACTTTAACAGTCTGGAACAGGAAAAGGCCATTTGGCCCAGTGAGTTACACATCTTGATCCCCTGCCATGCATTCCACTGTTCTCTTTAATAGCTGTGTCTGTTGTTTGCATGGGAAAAGTGTTCTCACTTTTTCAGAAATTTGTGAATTGGATAAAGGGAAGACAAATTGCCTGTGTAGACAAAGCCAGAAGGGAAAAAGAAGATCCAGTACCAGAACATGAACCAACCAATTCTTGGGTGAATTCTAACTCTTCTGCGCTGCCTTAAACGTGACCTAATACTTCAATTTGGGACGTGTATCTCTGCATATGTCACCACCTTATTAACTCCCCTACATTGTGTCCCTGCCTGGAAATGCTTTGATTTTGGATTTGCCATTCTTGTGTTTAGATGTGTTTCCCTTCATCCAGTCATATTTCCCTTCAAAAACAACCTCTTCTATGGTGGCCTATTGAGGATTCTGACCCGAGCTCACCATTGGGACCGAGCATGTCTGAAGAAGGGCCCCAACCCAAAACATTTCGGCTTGCACTATTATGGTCCGATTACCTAATGGAACTCAATTCCATAGTGGAATTCAATGCCACAGGAAGCTGTGGAGGCCAAGTCATTGGATACTTTTAAGGCAGAGATCGATAGGTTCTTCGTTAGTACAGGAGTTGGGGTTATGGGGAGAAGGCAAGAGAATGGGGTCAGGAGGGAGAGGTTGATCAGCCATGATTGAATGGCGGAGCAGACTATATGGACTGAATGGCCTAATTCTGCCCCTATCACCTATGAACTTATGAACCTAGTATTACTGATAATCTGTTGCATTATTTATTATTGAATATTTGTTGTGTAGTGTTAATATGCCTGTTGCAAGTAAGAATTTAATTGTTCAGTTCCTGGTACTTGCTACAATTAAATAATCTTGAACCTTGAGCACAACCGTGCTAAGTTTGATGCATACTATAATAGACAATAGGTGCAGGAGTAGGCCATTTGGCCCTTCGAGCCAGCACCGCCATTCAATGTGATCATGGCTGATCATCCCCAATCAGTAGCCGTTCTTGCCTTCGCCCCATATCCCCTGACTCCGCTATTTTTAAGAGCCCTATCTAGCTCTCTCTTGAAAGCATCCAGAGAACCAGCCTCCACCGCCCTCTGAGGCAGAGAACTCCACAGACTCACCACTCCCCGATCTAAATGGCTTACTCCTTATTCTTAAACTGTGGCCCCTAGTTCCGGACTCCCCCAACATCAGGAACATGTTTCCTGCCTCAAGTGTGTCCAAGCCCTTAACAATCTTATATGTTTCAATGAGATTCCCTCTCATCCTTCTAAACTCCAGAGTCTACAAGCCCAGATGCTCCATTCTCTCAGCATATCACAGTCCCGCCATCCCGGGAATTAACCTTGTAAACCTACACTGCACTCCCTCAATAGCAAGAGTGTCCTTCCTCAAATTAGGGGACCAAAACTGCACACAATACTCCAGGTGTGGTCTCACTAGGGCTCTGTACAACTGCAGAAGGAGTGTTGTTGGAGTGTTTTTCTTGTTTTGGGTTATTTAATCTACAAATAAATAAAACCAAATGTACTAGCCAGTACATATAGGTCTAGAACCAAGTTTCTTATCTGTCTCCTGAGATTGCAAAAGATTACAATATCTTTTGCCTTCCGATCAATGATTTACCTTGTCACAGGATAAACAGGGGGTTGGAAATTGTTGTTTGGGTATCTCTGGAAACCAAATTATCATAATAATAATAATGTAAAATAAAGTGAGAGACTCTAATTGAAGGGTAAATGTGGCTGAATCTCCAAGGTAAAATGGATTGATAGCGTTTAACTATCAATTGTGTTTAAACACAGTTCAGTTGAGTTTATTGTCATGATAGGTACAGTGAAAAGCGTTTTGTTGCGTGCTAACCAGTCAGCAGAAAGACAACACATGATTACAATCAATCAATTTACAGTGTATAGATACACGATGAAGGAATAAAGTAAGAACTCGCATGCCTTAAGTAAGTACATGCCTCAAATAGACATGCATGGCTTCCAAACTTCTTTGCTGCACTATCGGAGGGTGCCTTTTTGTTTTGCAAGGTACACCAAGGCCCTTTTATTGTCAGATGGATATGAAAGATACCATGGTACTGTTCAAAGAAGAGTACATAGGACATAGCCTATTCCTGTGGCCAACTCTTATCTGCCTCCACATAATCCATATCTCTCCATTCCCTGCATATCCATGTGCCTGTCCAAAAGTCTCTTAATTGCCACTATTATATCTGTTCCACCACCACCCACCGCAGCATATCCCAGGAACCCACCACCCACTCTATACTCGAGTCTTTAACACCATCACGATTAATATTTAGGACAGGTTTGGAGGGTTATGGACCAAGCATAGGTAAGTGGGACTTGGGTAGCTGGGACATTGTTGGCCGGTATGGGTGAGTTGGGACGAAGGGCCTGTTTCCACACTGTATTTATCCATCTATGGCTCTATCCCTCAACCAGCAATTTAAAATGGATAATTTTCTTTTAACTGAGGATATTTTGCTTGCGTATTGACTGCAATATTTAATGTATTAACATTATGGTAACCAAACCCATTTCATTAGTTATAAAGTACATTGTGTGCCCTGAGATTCAAAGAGTGCTATATTAATGCAAGTCATTACTCAACAATGGTGCAAATTGGTAAAGTGACTTTGTTTGATCGTGTTTATAATGAACAGTTTTTCTTCTCCTTCCTTCCTTCCCCAGTGGTGCTTCCCCCAGAAAAGATAGAACCATGCAATGGAATTACGTCAACTTTCACTCACGAAGACGGAGAAAAGTGTCCCAGTAAAGAGACCAGTAAAGGGACAAGCAAGAAGAGGCTGAACTTTGATGTGAGTGTATCAGGTGGTTATGGGGCATATTCTGTTGGCCTGAAAACACTGAGAACATCGTTGTTTTTTGTCCTTCAGCAAACAAAAGGATGTTACAAATGTTCTTGTGTCAGTTGCAAGGTGTTTGTTTATTGAAGATGGCAAAAGGTGGGTACTTCTACAATAGTAGTAGTTATGCTGAGTATGTGTAGATAATGAGAAATGCAACATGGGAAACTTGTGTCTATAAAAAAATTAAGCACAGATTCCTGCTGAGTGCAGTAACATTGTTGCTACAGGATTGGATCATTCCAACCCTGTTATCTCTATCAAGAGATTAAGGTGAAGATATTAGAATGCTCAGCAGGTTAGGTGGTGAGAAAATGGTATTTTGGGTTTGTTACAAGGAAAGCCTATTAACATTGGATCTACTTCTGAAAAGCCACACGCATGCTGCAAGTATGAAATCTGTCGATAAGAATAATCTATTCCTGTGCATGGGTGTATATGTGGAGGGGACAAACTGCATGGACCAGCCCTAAATTGCTGGGCTGTAATTAAATAAATGATTAAGTCAAATCATTCAATTTTCCTTTTGAGGGAAGGCAAAGGATTTTGCTGGTTAAATTAGAAAAACAGCCCGAGGTGCCCCTAGTTTATCGTCACATGTACGGAGGTACAGTAAAAAGCTTTAGCTAACAACCGCCCCTATGGAAGCCATAAGCCATATGCACTTCCCTGAAACAGCCGACTTCAATGGCAATGTGAACCAAGACTCTGCCATGCTGCCACACCGTACATTAGTGTGGTGACATACCTTTGGGTTACAACATTTCAAACTGTTGAAAGGATCCCAACAGTAGAGGAGAGATTTAGAACAGAGAAATGCACTTTCTTTTCAGGAGCTAGAGAGTGACATGTCTGTTGAAGAAGATAACCATCAGGAATGGACCTTCACTCTTTATGATTTTGACAACAGTGGCAAGGTTACTAAGGAGGTACATTTATATTTGTCTTTGCTTCTTAGGATGTTGTGGTGTTTTAAGTTGCAAATGTTGTCATTGTACGGCAGGTCATGGGTGGGAGAACTGGCAGCAAATACATAATAAGCTTTCTCTTTACTTTCTTCATTCATGAATGTTCATTATCCTACAAACATACCTTTTATTATAGATGGATAAATGATTGTTGGCATGAACAATAGTGGGCCAAATGTATGACCTGTGATTCTGACAACTGACAATGTACAGATCCAAAGATTAGATGAGATAAGGCCATGAAACATTAGGAACAGACGTAGGATATTTGGCCCACAGATAAATCCCAATGAAACTTGCAGCTTAAACTGAGATCTTTTCAGAGTTCAGAGGAGTGCTATTTCTATCGTTATTGCTATTAGAACAATTCCAATAAACACTTTAGTGCAGTTTGTGGAGCGGGTAGAAAAAAGGGTGGGGGTGGGAGAATCGGGAGTGGGAATCAAGGAATGGGGCCATTTAAATTTTGGCACGTAGAAATTAGCTCTGAGGATGGTGAATTCTCTGCCCTAGCAGGTAGTGGAAGCTGGGCCCTTAGATCTATTGAAAGTGAATGTAGATAAATATTTGACAACTCGGGGAGAAATGGCACAGAAAGGAGTTTAGGTCAACGTTGATCAGCCATGATTATAGTTAATGGTGGGACCGGCTAGAAGGGCCTGATGGCCTACTCTTGCTCCTGTTTTCTTGTTTTGTGCTCTTGTTTGTTTGAGGCAGTTGGTGTAGAAGTGGTTCTTTGGTGGTACTGGTGTGGAAGTGGTGGTTAGCGCATAACCAAAGCTTTTCACTGTACCTCGGTACATGTGACAATATACCAAACTCAACAAAGCTTAGTAAAATGGAGGAGGAGAGGCAGGTAAGGCAAATGAATGACAGATGGGAAGTGAGGAGATAAGGAGGCAGTGGCACTGGAGCTGTGAAACATCTCTCAAAGCTTAGACAAATCTTAGCCTTGTCACAAGTAAAGCAAATTGAGACGTGGAGAAATACTTTAGAAGAAGGCCAGGAGCGGTAACTTAGAAGTAATATGTTCTACAAGTGGTTTTGTTCATCTTAGCCCATCAACATTGTTGGCATGGGAGAAGCTGAGGCAACAGTATTATTCAAACGCATACTTTGAAAATAGGAAATGAACAATCTCTTGTGGGAATTTCATGTGAGTTTAGTTTTTATTGCAGTGAGATTCCAGAAATGTTTAACTTGTTGGGTTTGGATCAGTCCTTGATCACTGTACAAGTTCTTTCATCCATTATATTATACTTTTCCTTAATCATTTTGCTGCAGCATCTGTTGTTTGTCGTACAGTGCGCTCCATGATGTTTGGGACAAAGACCCATCGTTTATTTATTTCCCTCTGTACTCCACAATTTGAGATTTGTAATAAGAAAAAATCACATGTGGTTAAAGTGCACATTGTCAGATTTTTAATAAAGGTCATTTTTATACATTTTGGTTTCAACATGTAGAAATTACAGCAGTGTTTCTACATACAGTTTGTGTTTTATGCTGTTTGCCTTTTGGGAAACAAAAGTTGTTGTGCATTATTGATTGGAAAAATAAAGTTTGAACTGAATTATCTGTGTAAGAAACCTTCAGAGCTGTAGCAGGTACTTTTCTTTTGCATTTGTTGCTTTTGGTTACTTGTTGACCAAGCAGTGACTGGCAGAAGTAGTAACGGGAAGAGTAAACATCTGCCTTGCATGAAGATTTGACTTGTCGATTGGTGGTTGTGGCACTGAATTGATTGAGTTATTGCTTTCTACACTGATTGGCATGTAATATAAATTAATATCATATTGCCAGTTGACTTGGGTTCAAGCCACTGACGTCGTGCTTCTCTCCAAGATTCACAAGACTCTTGATTTTTTTTTTCATACTTTACAGAAAACGGTCCTACAGTTTACTTCCCCTCCAACTAGGCATCAACTGAGTGCAACGTTGATTAGTCACCAACAGATTGCAAACAAGCCAGAGCCTTTGGTCGTTACACTGGGCATTTATTTGCATGGAAACGCAAGACAGATTCATGTCTGCTGGTTCTCAGCTCACTTTGCATTCTGGTGACATTTCTCCCAAATGGCTGGGAATATTTACTAAGTCAATAGAACAAAAGTCAAACTGGGAGTGAGCCTTTCAGCCACTTGTTTCTACTCTTCCATTCAGTAGGATCATGGCTGATCTTTTGCCTTAGCACCACTTTCCTGTACTAACTCAAAATCCCTTGATTCCATTAATATCCAAAAATCTATCACTTGACATAATTAGTTGATAACTACCACAACCTACCCAGGTAGACAATTCCAAAGATTCTTTACCTAAATGCTGAAAAAATTACCTCTCGCGTCTCTGTCCTGAATGACTAACACCCCCATTTTCCCATTTCAAGGGGATTGCTTCTCAGTCTTCTAAATCTGCGAAACCCCAAGCTCATTCTAGGTAATCTCTTTTAAAAAACAATTGCCTCCCCACCCCTAAAATCAATATTGGGAATCAATCTGGAGAATCTTCTACCGCTCATATACCATATCTTCCTTGAGTAGGCAGACTGGACCTTTTCAGTTTAGTTTGGTTTAGAGATGCAGCGCAGAAACAGGCCCTTCGGCCCACTGAGTCAGTACCAACCAGCGACCCCGCTACACTAACGCTATCCTACACACCCTAGAGATGATTGACAATTTTAGCAAGCCAATTAGCCTACAAATCTGAACTTCTTTGGACCGGCAGACAATATTCCTTTGGCATTTCTACAATTGAAGCAAGATGTTTCTGCTCTTAAACTTGAAGTCTTTTTGCAAGTTTCCAATTGCTTGGTGCACCCTGCTTATGTTTTTCAATAATTTTCAATCATTAATGTGTAAGAGTACCCAGTTCCTTCTAAACATCAGCAGCTTTCACTCCTTCCCAATTCAAAAGATAAATCATCAGTCTGAAGAAGGATCTAGACCCAAAATGTCACCTATTTGTGCCCTTTAGCGATATTGCCTGACCTGCTGAAATACTTCAGCAATTTGTGTCTTTTTTGATAAACCAGTATCTGCAGTTCCTTGGGTCTCCATTAAAAATAACTTTAGTTTTTACCAAAGTGGATCTCACATTTCTCCAGGTTGCATTGCATGTTGGCTCCACTTGTCAAATTCTCCCCGAAGCCCCTCTGCATTCTTCTCACTAGTGTCCAGTTTTGTATCATCATCAAATTTGGATATGTTGCACCTATTTCCCTCTAAATTGTGAACATCTGTCATGTCGTGCCTGTCGCAGCCTCTCAACTTGTAAATTACTTGTTATTCCTACTGTTTTCTGTTGACTGATCTCTCCTTAGTCCATACTGTTTAATCTCTATGACCATGTGTTCCTATTTTATCTGGAAATTTCATGTGCAGAACCATATCAACGGCCTTTTGAAAGTCCATATCTGGTTACCCCTTATCTAGTTTACTTTAGAGAGACATTGCAGAAACAGGCCCTTTGGCCCAACGTGTCCGCATTGACCAGAGATCCATGAACATTTAAGGGGCTGGCACTGCGGCGACCTAATCCACGAGTTAAGAAGAGTGTCTTCGGCACGCGCGCACACACACACACGCACGCGCACACACACACACACACACACACACACACACACACACACACACACACACACACACACACACACACAGCGAGAGAGAGACACACACACACACACACACACACACAGAGACACACACACAGAGACACAGCCAAGGAAAGCGGGGGAGCGCTGTCTGAAATTCATACCCGCGATGATGAGGAAGGTTTAAAGACGGCTGCACAGTGAGTCCTTTAGAGAGCGTGAAGGGGAGGGGAGGAGAGAAGGAGTGGAGACACCTTTAAGAAGTATAATAAAGTTTAGCGGGCGTTTTACCTACCGGTCGGTTTTCCTTGGTCCTGAAAACTCCAATGAGCCAATCAAAATTCCCAGTCAACGAGGGAGATTGCCTATGGCTGCCCTCGACTGCCTGTAACTAAATAGCGACCCCACTCCACTGCACTACCAGTTAAAAATAACCATGCCAACCAAATTTACTTGCGGAAAATTTTTCAACATGCTGAAAATTTTTTTACGAACTAGCTGAGGCCACGAGTATTCGGGAACTTCCCTCAACCATGAAGGAGAGTTCCAGTGACCTCATAGGACCTCCTAGGACCACTTGTCGACCATGCTGCGAGCTTGAGTCGAGGGCAAACTCGTCTAAACTCGCAGATTAGAATGCCCCTTAAAGGGCCTGTCCCACTTTCATGACCTAATTCACGACCTCTGCCAAGTTAGCCCTTGACTCATACTCGCAGCATGGTCGTCACGAGGTCGTGGGTAGGTCGTAGCAGGCCGTGGTACTAGTCGTGGGTACTCGTGGCATCAAGTAGGTCGGGGCGTTTTTCTAGCCTGATGAAAAATGTCCACGAATAAAAAAGGTTGTGAATTAGGTCGTGAAAGTGGGACAGGCCCTTAACACTACTCTACACACACTGGGGACAATTTTACATTTATACCAAACCTACAAATCTGTACGTCTTTGGAGTGTAGGAGGAAACTGAAGATCTCTCAGAAAACCCATGCAGGTCACGGGGAGATCAGACAAACTCTGTGCAGACAGCACCTGTAGTCTGGATCAAACCCGGGTCTCTGGTTTATAAGGCATTAGCTCTACCGCTATGCCACTCTGCCGCCGTATGTTGCAATTATAATAAACTCTATGATTGAAACAAATTCATAAATTGCATTGGCAGTCCTATTATTAATTTACCCAGTGCCCATTTACCATGTGCTTCAATAATTTCCTACCTGGTGTACACAAAATGCTGGAGAAACTCAGCGGGTGCAGCAGCATCTATGGAGCGAAGGAGATGGGTAACGTTTCGGGCCAAAACCCTTCTTCAGACTGATGGGGATGTGGAGGGAGGCGGGGGAAAGAAAGGAAAAAGGAGGAGGAGGAGGAGCCCGAGGGCTGAGGGAGAGGTGGGAAGGGGAGGAGTCAGCAAGGGTTAACAGAATTGAGAGAATTCAATGTCCGCTTGGGGAGTCTGCATCCTCTTGGCATGAACATTGAATTCTCTCAATTCTGTTAACCCTTGTTGTCTCCTCCCCTTCCTACCTCTTCCTCAGCCCTCGGGCTCCTCCTCCTTTTCCCCTTCTTCCCCCCTGCCTCCCCCCACCCCCCATCAGTCTGAAGAAGGGTTTTGGTCCGAAACGTTACCTATCTCCTTCACTCCATAGATGCTGCTGCACCCGCTGAGTTTCTCCAGCATTTTGTGTACCCTCGATTTTCCAGCATCTGCAGTTCCTTCTTTAACATTTCCTACCTGGTGTCTATCTCGCTGGTGCGTAGTTCCCAAACTTCTATAAATAAATAGTTCAATGTTTAGATTTTTCTTTTTGAAGTAAGACACGCGGACGGGTATCCATTTACAAGATTTTTTTCTTTCGAGGGGGCGTACAAAATGTTGGAAGCTCCAGTTGTATGAAACTCTGGCTAGTCCACAATTGGAGTAGTTCTGGATGCACCACGGGAAGGTCACATTGGTTTTGGAGATTGTGCAGTGGTGATTTACCCAGGGAATACCAAAGTTCAATTCTGAGGACAGGTTGCAAAGACTAGGTTTGTACTTCATCAGCTACAGAAGATTCAAGGGTGAATAAGTCAAGATATTGATACTTTTTTATGGAGTGAAGAGGTGGAAGCTATTTCCTCAGGTGAGAAAATCGGGAGCAAGGGGGCATGTGTTTGAAGCTAGTCCAGGTTCTTACCAGTCAGGAAGCACGTGGAATTTTATCTAAAAGATTATGGATGCTTGCTTAATTGCTTAATGTCAGGCAATCATTTTTGTTAGGTTAGCGTATTGAGGGAAATGGGGCAGAGGCGAGCAGACAAATTGATACTTAATGTGTAAGAAGGAACTGCAGATGCTGGTTTAAACCGAAGATAGACGCAAAAAGCTGGAGTAACTCAGCGGGACAGGTAGCATTTCTGGAGAGAGGAATGGGTGACATTCCGGGTTGAGACGTCAGACTGGTTAGGGATAAGGGAAACGAGAGATATAGACAGTGATGTGGAGAAAAAAAGAATAATGAACGGAAGATATGCAAAAAAGTAACTAATAAAGGAAACAGGCTATTGTTAGCTGTTTGTAAGGTGAAAATGAGACGCTAGTGCGACTTGGGTGCGAGAGGGAAAGCCGGGGCTACCTGAAGTGAGAGAAATCATCTGTGGTCTAATGAAATGGCATTGCAAGCTTTGGACACTCCATAGCTTTTTCCTGTTGCTATGAGGAAACTCTGCCTGCCTTGTTAATTTTTTAACTTTTCATTCTTTAATGTAAAAATAAGTGTTGTTAAAGTATACAAAGAGGTTTGGAATTCAAACAAAGTGGTTAGGATGCTTTCATCTTTGAGATTCTGGATTTGTACAGGGTAGAGAGGAGTGTTTGAAACAAATATGTGCGTTAACAAGAGGAAATACTGTGCTCCCAAGAAATTTTCATTGTGATAAATTGTGATCACAGCTTAAGGATAAGGGGGAAATCCTTTAAGACCGAGATGAGAAAGACTTTTTTCACACAGAGAGTGGTGAGTCTCTGGAACTCTCTGCCACAGAGGGTAGTTGAGGCCAGTTCATTGGCTATATTTAAGAGTGAGTTGGATGTGGCCCTTGTGGCTAAGGGGATCAGAGGGTATGGAGAGAAGGCAGGTACGGGATACTGAGTTGGATGATCAGCCATGATCATATTGAATGGCGGTGCAGGCTCGAAGGGCTGAATGGCCTACTCCTGCACCTAATTTCTATGTTTCTATGTTTCTAAATGAAGTTGCTAACCAACTGTATATCTTTGTTTCACACATAGGATATGTCCAGCCTGATGCACACGATCTATGAGGTTGTAGATGCTTCGGTAAACCAATCATCCACCAGCAGCAAGACTTTGAGGGTCAAACTGACAGTCACCCCTGAACCTTCTCAAAGGAAGAAAGATGGCCTTGCCAACGGTCAAGGTCAGCCAGTTGATGTTTGTTGACTGTAGTGGCCATCTGGCTTGTTTTGTGGGTCATTGATTATGTCCTTAAATTTTAGACTGCCCGTTATATTGTGGGTGGGATTTATGATGTATTTTAGGGCGTGTTTGGAGCTAAGTTTCTTGCGCAGAAGCTTAGTTTTTGGTTTGGTTTTGGACCAGCATGGGGAAGGTATACCTTAACCATGTAGTCCACTTAGCGGCTAGAGGGAGTAATCTCTTGAACGTTATAAAAATCTGCCGCTACATTGACTCCTGTACCGTAAGCCCAACAGCAAATGGATTCCTTAGTCTGATTCTGTCATTTAGTGTCCATGTTTGCTTCCGTAACACATGGGACTACAGTACACTTTATTGATTTCACAACATGAAGAAAACTAAAGCTGCTTTAAAAACAAAAATCCTGATTGAATTGCTGCGTCCTTCATAACACGATTAAGCCCATTATGAATTCATCAATATGTACCTAGTCACACATTCAACAAGTGAGTGTGGAGAGCATCCTCAATTCTGTGGAAGACAGAACGGCTGGAGGCATAAATGGATCGAATTTTAAAGTGTGGTTTTTCCTTTCCTCGGCAATATGCCTGAACTGCATCTGCTTAAGAGAAACCAGCTGTACAACATATATTTCTATTTCCCCAAACCGTTGTGCAGTCTCTAGATATGAGAGTCATTTGCCCCAATTTATGACCATTTTGTCAAGTTGGTCCTCAGCCATCGGGGCCAGGATTGAAATCCTGAGTTCAATTTGAGTGCTAGCAGGTGAGAGAAAGGACAGACTCAGTTTAATTCTCTGATGAAGTCTAAGCCTTCACCTGAGGGATTATTTTTTCTCCAGAGGGGTGCAAGATATGAGCTGCAGCAGCCTGCATAAATGTATACTCTTTGTGTTTACCAGATTGAGAAACTGCTTCAGACATTTCTCGGACTATTGAAGGGTCCTGTCGTATGCCAGGAGTGTATTTCCAATCTCCCAACCTACCTCATTATGGCCTCTGCACTTGTTTATTTTAATCTGCTCTTTCATTGATGTTGTTAGTTTGGTATTTTTCTCTTTGCACTACCTGTTGTCCTTGTGTGCGGCTTGACTGCATTCATGTGAAGTATAATGTGACTGGATAGCACACAACCTAGTTTTCTCACTGTATCTCGCTACATGTGACAACAATAAACCAATGCCAATTATTGTTGCAGATCGTGAAAGCAGCCGGAGCAGGAATGAAGTCGAACATGTAGAGCAAATGAAGAGTCCAGACAAACGACTGTCTGCCCAGCTGAGGTACTGGAGGCTAAACCATTTCCTCAACACTGGATTTAGGTATTACAAGGATCATTGGAAAGTAGATGAAGTGGGGGAAAAAAACATATTCAACTGCAGGAGTGCTGAAAATTTAAATATGTTTCGGATTTCCCAGCAAAATGTGGCAAGTTTCAAAGAAGTTGAATTCTGGTGGAGTCTCCCCTTAGACTGAAAAACTGACTATATCAGCTGCCCTGTAATGTCAAAGCCACCTCTCCATTCTGTGTTATCAATGCTGAGAGAGGAGCCATGAAAAATAATCTTAGAGACTCTTTCAAGCAATAAATGCTCACAGATTAATTGCATTTTACTCCTCTCATTTCTTAATTCTTTTTCTCCAATAAAGGGCATCCACAATTCTTATATTTTTCCCGAAAAATTTACTTTGCAGTGTCTTTGTGTGTACGCATACGGACCCTTCCCCATCTTTGCTCCAGATTGTTAAGTTCATACTTCACTTAAGTTGAGCATACTGAAAGGTCTCTCTGCATACAGTTCACCAAGTCCACACAGACGATCAAGCACCCGCCTTTACTGGAGGTCGGGACTGAAACTGGGTCACTAACCCTGTGAAACAGCATCTCTACTAGCTGCACCACTATAAATATAAACCTTATCTTGTGTAATGTTAGCATTCATAGCGTTAGCATTCATAGCGAAAGGATTTGAGTATAGGAGCAGGGAGGTTCTACTGCAGTTGTACAGGGTCGTGGTGAGACCACACCTGGAGTATTGCGTACAGTTTTGGTCTCCAAATCTGAGGAAAGACATTCTTGCCATAGAGGGGGTTCAGAGAAGGTTCACCAGACTGATTCCTGGGATGTCGGGACTTTCATATGAAGAAAGACTGGATAGACTTGGCTTGTACTCACTGGAACTTAGAAAATTGAGGGGGGATCATAGAAACTTACAAAATTCTTAAGGGGTTGGACAAGCTAGATGCAGGAAGATTGTTCTCGATGTAGGGGGAGTCCAGAACAAGGGGTCACAGTCTAAGGATAAGGGGGAATTTCTTTAGGACTGAGATGAGGAAAACATTCTTTACACAGAGAGTGGTGAGTCTCTGGAATTCTCTGCCACAGAAGGTAGTTGAGGCCAGTTCATTGGCTATATTCAAGAGGGAGTTGGATGTGGCTCTTGTGGCTGAAGGGATCAGGGGGTATGTTGAGAAGGCAGGAACAGGATACTGTGTTGGATGATCAGCCATGATCATATTGAATGGCGGTGGAGGCTCGAAGGGCCGAATGGCCTATTCCTGCACCTATTTTTCTATGTTTCTATGTAATGAAGAAAGTTCAAGTATGTGAGAAGAGACAAGTGGTTTGAATGGACCCACTCTTTTTTTAAAAATCTGGCACTTTGTTCGTTCTTTGTTTATCACTTTTAAAACAATGGGCCATAACTTCTAAAGTCGTACAGTTGAGTACAGGTGGTTGAGAGCATGAGAATAAATGGACTCAACATTAGTTGACGAGACGCACATGTCCAGTTTGTATTGAACCACCAACCTATACCTGCTCCCACTCCATTACTATCTCCGTGGCTGCACTAATCTTTGGCTGCCCCACGGATCCAATTGAGCTGTCCATATCTTTCTGTTTCAGTTGTCCTGTAAGGGTGGGATACTTTGTAAGGGCAGCCAGGTAGTGGATCCCAAGGCTATATTCTTTCTATTAAAATAATTTACAAAAAAATAAAATAGTCCTGACACTGTCACTAAATTCCTATCTCCTTCCAGTACTCTGTCTCATCATTGTTTGTGATCTGGCCCTCTGCAGTGGTGTAGTCTGCAAGCTTGTAAATTGAGTTAGACCTGAATTTGGCCATAAGTGTATGAGCATAGTAGGGGACTGAGAATGCATAGCAACACATTTGACTGTTATTTGAATTAATATCAATGGTTTAATCAATAGAAAATTGGGGGGGGGGGGGGGGGGGAATCTGCCCTTTGTTTCCTTTCTCCATCCAGTTAGGTGACCCCGTTTAGTGCACATGGCTTAATCGTTAGATCCAACTTATTTATGACTCCTTAGCTCAGCAGAACTGAGCTGCATCCCAAGTATTGCTGAGAAGCGAGTGGATCTAACCATCAGTGTGTTGAACATATCTGTGCTGCATTGTAGAGTCACAGATGAGTGACTCTTCCACTGCTGTTAGTTGCCAGGAGAAGCACAATCCAGACCAATGGTGAAAACCAAGAACACCTTTCTGGATAGGAACCTGAAGCCAGTCTTTGGAATTGTTAATTAAACATGTTCTCACTAATCTTTTGTGGATGAACTGAGCTGTTCCAAACTTTTTGAGAGTTGTATAGCGATGGTTTATACCTCAGTTTAACTTAAACTTAAATTTAACTTAAATGTCTTTCAAGTTTTACTCTGTTCCATTATTGCTTCCAATGAACATGGCTTAGCTTTACCATGACTCCCCATCATATAAGAGCACCTTATCCCACTTAAAATCTCTTCCTCCTTTAGTTCCTGGTCCCCAAAATTAATCACTTTATGTTATTGCTCTTGTAAGTTCTTCTGAAATTCACTGAATTGTTTTAGTTCAACAAATCTATGGTTTGATGTAATCGTTCTACCCTGCACTACCTGTCTTCTTTCCTCGACTGTCACAGTCAGTTAGTGAATTTATTAGCGGTGCTAGCTTGAAGGGCCGAATGGCCTCCTCCTGCACCTATTTTCTATTATTTATGCATTTAGTTCCCAAATTTAACAAGTCTCACAAAAGCTTGTTTTTTAAATGAGGTGCATAGCAATTTCTTCTCACAGAGGATCTCTGGAAGTTTCTTGATTAGAGTGTTGTTTTTGTTTAGCTTTATGCTTATTATTATTGTCACTTGCACCAAGGTTCAGTGAATAGATTTTATTTGCGTGTTGTGGGTGCTAGATCACGAGAAGTGAAGGGTAGATTAATTCTTGAAAGGCCAAGAATATGAAGAGCTAGCACAGAGGAACAGTTATGGCCTGAGGTAGATCAGACATGATTACAATGAATGGATGCACAAGAGACTACACATGCTGGAATCTGGAGCAATAAAAAAAACTACTGGAAGAACTCGGCAGATCAATCAACAACGGTTGAGGCAAAGCAACGGTTGACAATTTGGCGTGAGAACCTTCCCTTTGCCTCCACTGATTGCGCTTGACATTCTGAGTTCCCCCTGCAGTTTGTATTATGCTCTGTGATCACATTGCATGGTGGGCCAGGTTTGAGTGACCGTGGCCTCTGTTTGCTCCGAGTTCTTTGTGTTCTCATGCCATGCACTGTTTGCCCAATTTTCCAAAGAATCTTACTGCACATCTTGTCAATCAGCCCATCATTCCTTCACTGCACCTTGAACGAATCACCCAGTTAGATTATTTGCTGTTCTTTCCCCACGGCCCTAATCACTCCCAAAAGCTCCAACTTTCCTATTATTGAATTTCTGTTTTCTCACTCCAAATCTTTTCAAATCAGATGTCCAATGGTTTTATACTCTATTGTTTTTTTTTTAAATGTTTTAGTAATTTTCCTTTTGAACCTTTCTCAAATTTAGTGAGTTTGCCAAATAATTTTTGTGACAGCCCCATTAATTTTAGTTCCTAACTCTTTCACGATTCAACTGATTAAAATCTAGGGTGGATAGTTTACATTTCAAATTGTGATTTGAACAGTTCAGCTGCTTGGCACACTTTTTGATAGTCCCCAGTAATCTGTTCCACCCAATTAACTTTTACAATGGTAACTAACTAGTTGCTGACTGTTTTTCTTTAAACTCTTGGCTGCTGGAGTTTTGCTCTTTAATTGCTCATCATCTTGAAGGGATTTGTATCATTCTCTTAAAAGTGCTTGATTGTTCGGTGTGTTCTTGTCACGCTTCAGTTGATTAGGGGAAAAAAAAACTGCCAGGTCAAAGTCTCAACCAAAACAATGAGGGGGTGGTAAAGAGACTTAATTTGAAGTGTAATTGGTGTTTGTCCAGACCTGTGTGGAGAAATCCAAAACGTGACCAGTGATTGGGTTGGGAACGCTGGTTTAAGGTTAAACCTGAACACAGCTCTGTTCCCATAATGTTGGATGAGTCCATTGTGGAATTTTAAAAAGGAATATCAATTCTGTTCTGTCCTTTCTTCCAGAAGATACAACAGTGAACAGCAGCATTCAAATATCCGTGAACAATACTGTGTGGATGAAAACACAGAGAGAAGAAACCATTATTTAGACTTGGCTGGGATAGAAAACTACACATCTAAATTTGGACCAGGTATTGAATTAAATGGCTACTTTTGTCCAAGTATTCTCAGGTCTATATTTGCATAATTGTTTGCGAGTCTGGTCAAACAATTGTCTCCATTTGAATTGGCTGGTTATGTATTAAACACAAAAGCAGATCAGTTAGCTTATTGAGGCAGACTGTATGGAGATGGGCATGAACATTATCATATTTTGCAACTATCACCTCGCAAATTTAATTGATTGCTTTATTTAGTTTAGTTTATAGATACAGCACAGAAACAGGCCCTTCGGCCCACTGAGTCCGTGCCAACCAGTACACTGCACTATCCTACACACTAGGAAGAATTTACAATTTTACTGAAGCCAATTAACCTACAAACCTGTACATTTTTGGGGCGTGGGAAGAAACCGGAGCACATGGGAAATCCCACACGGTCACAGGGAGAACGCACAAACTCCATACAGACAGCACTTGCAGTCCCTGGTGCTGTAATGCCCCTGTCTCACTGCGAGTTGACCCACGAGGTACCCCGAGTGATAGACTCGTAGCTGCGCACGAGACTGCAAGTGTATGATCAAGTGTGTGGCCGAGTTCCCACGGGTATGTAATTGCTGCGATGTTGCAAGTTCCTCTCCCGAGTTAGCAAGTTCCTCTCCCGAGTTAGCAAGTTCCTCTCCCGTTACTCTTGAGCCAACCGTGAATGAAGGTATGGTTTAATAAAGCAACAATGTTAAAATACATCTCCATCCTGTGGTTTTGAGTTATTTCAGCGCGGCCGCATCTATTGATATGACCTACAATGGGAAAATGCGCATTCTACCAAGCATTTCTTGTTTTTTTATGTTTTTAAATACTTTTGCAATGGATCTCTATTTTAATAATTTTAAAAAAGGAAGTTACACACACAGAGATAGACAGAGAGAGAGAGCACATTTTTCAGCGGCCGCGACAGTACACACACACACACACACACACACACACACACACACACACACACACACACACACACACACACACACACACACACACACACACACACACACACACACACACCCACGACAGAGAGGGAGAGAGAGACTACACACACACACACACACACACACACACACACACACACACACACACACACACACAGAGATACACACAGACAGCAGCTGGTGACTTTGAGCGGCCACCGGGACCCGACAGACACACACACACACACACACACACACACACACACACACACACACACACACACACACACACACACACACACACACACACACACACAGACAGCAGCTGGCCACCACTTCAGAGGAATCAAGCAGCTCGGGTGGACACACACAGATACACACAGATAGACAGAGAGGGAGAGAGACACACACACACAACTCAGCGGACCAGGCAGCATCTCTGGAGAGAAGGAATAGAGTCGAGACCCTTCTTCAGACTTACCCGAAATGCCACCCATTCCTTCGCTCCAGAGATGCTGCCTGTCCCGCCGAGTTACTCCAGCATTGTGTGTGTCTATCTCCGGTGTGAACCAGCATCTGCAGTTCCTTCCCAATCCCACACTCTCGGCCCCGGGGGGGTGGATGGAGCATCACACGTGGACACATCCCACCCACCACCCCAGACTTGCCCTACGGCAGGTCTTTAAGCCGTTCATTGAGACAGAGTGAAGCCACGGGGACAAGTGGCAGAAAGGCCGAAGATAGACACGAAATGCTGGAGTAACTCTGCGGGACAGGCTGCATCTCTGGAGCGAAGGAAAGTCTGAAGAAGGGTCTTGACTCTATTCCTTCTCTCCAGAGATGCTGCCTGGTCCGCTGAGTTATAAACTCCAGCATTTTGTGTCTATCTTTGGTTCAGTCTTACGAGCAAAAGAACAGATTATTAAAGTTCCCACGGTACACTCACGAGACACTAAGATAAACGCACGGGGCCACTACGTTATTACAACGAGTTAAAATGTTTCCATTTTACACTTGAACAGTTAATTTGACTCGTGGAAAAAATCAAACATGTTTGATTTTTTTCACGAGTTAACAAGTTTCCCGAGTACCTGCCGTTAGCGCCACGAGTCGATAAGTTGCTCGTGCGAGTTCCGACGTTCCCGCTACGTGATCACCACGAGTGAAAACTCGGGGTCACTCGTGGGCCAACTCGCACAGTGAGACAGGGGTTTAAGGCAGCAACTCTATCGCTGCGCCAACAAGAGTTTCGGTCTTCTATTTTTGAGAAAGCGTTGGAATTGTGAATGGGATGGAGATGACCTGTTTCTCTACCTCCTGCTCACCCTGCGCGACTACATTCCCCAAGCCTCCCTCATCCACATTGTTTAAAATTACCTAAATTCTCCTGACAAGGAATTTTATTCTGTAGTTGAAGGAATAATTTTGCATTAGTCATATTTGCATCTTTCTTAAGCAATGTGGTTGGGGGGAAAAAATGTAACAAAGTGGTAGAAATGTTTAGCATATTCAGTAATGTAGGAGAGGCACAGTAGAGCAGCAGTGGAGTTGCTGCCTTACAGCACCAGAGACCCATGTTCCATCATGACTACGGGTGCTGTCTGTATGTTCACCCTGTGACTGCATGGGTGTGCTCCGGTTGCCTCCCACATGCCAAAGACATGCAGGTTTATAGGTTAATTGGCTTCTTTAAATTGTCCCTTGTGTGTAGGATAGAACCAGTGTACAGGTGATTGTTGGTTGGCATGGACTCGGTGGGTCAAAGGTCTTGACCTCACGCTGACTCTCTAAACTATACCAAAACTACAGAGAGGTGAACTAAGTTAACTTTCTGATTAATCTCCCTTTTCTCTACTGAGTACAAGTAAAGATGCTGCAAAGGAGGGGAGGAAAGGAGTGAACAAAAACTAAGGTTTGCAATAGGAAGGAATGCAGATTAAATGATGATCATCTCCAATTATTTCCAGTTCCACTGAAGAAGACTTGAATAGATACGTTAATTATGTTTCCCTCTCCCTGGATGCTGTCTGAACTGCTATTTCCAACGTTTTCTGCTTTTCTATCAGATTACAGGACCATTGTATGTTTTCCTTTGTAATACCGATGAAATAACTCAGCAGGCAAGGCATACAATATTAAATGTAGCTACTCTAGGTAACCTCATTAGATAAGCCTGCACCACTTGGAAGTAACTGAAGTTTCCACATGGCCCGGTATCATACAATCTAGGAGCAGAATTAGGCCATTCAGCCCATTGTCTACTCTGCCATGGCTGATCTATCTTTCGCTCGTAACCCCATTCTCCTGCCTTCTCCCCACTACCCCTGACACCCATACTAATCAATAATCTCCGCCTTAAAAATATCTATTGGCTTGGCCTCCACAGCCTTCAATGGAAAATAATTCCACAGATTCACTACTATCTGACCAATCGTTTGGGAAATTAAGTCACTAGATGTGTTAAGTTTAATTTGATTAGCAATAACAGTTATTGGTTATACCAGGAATCCTCTACTATTTTTGTCTCCCCCCCCCCAGTCAGCCTGTCTCACTTGGTTTGTTTCTTCCCATACAGGGTCCCCGCCATTGCAGACCAGGCAAGAACACCATGGGAAAACCCCTCACTCTCAAAGCCGCTCACGATCCCAGGAATCGGAGACTCATGGCTGCCACCAGCGTCGCTCGCAACTCCTCCAGGACCAGCCCTCTCCAGCCAGTGCCGGCGAGCTCCGGTCAAGCGAAGCACACCAGCGGCTGAGGTGCCAGGAGAAGTTGCTTGGGAAGTCTCCCAAGGGGGCGAGCAAGGTTCACACTGCACCTGGCCAGAGCAGCGGGAATAAGGCGGGTAAAGGCGTCCACTACCACTCACAGCCTGCCCACCCGGGTCACGACCATTATCATTTCCAGCAGCAGCAGCAACAACAACAACAACAGCAGCAGCAACAGCAACAACAGCAGCACAGCCACAAAAAATACAGGCAAAGAATGAAAGACACCGCCCACTCCCCACAGAAGACGGCCCACGTTCAGCCCCTGGCACTGGAGCAGGAATTCGTGCGTGACCTGCCGCCTATCATGCCGAATGAGGGCTACGTCATGCCGGTCGTCCAGAGGCACGAGCATCATCATCACCATGAGCACCATCACCACCATCACTACCACCATTACCATCAGTCGTGAGGAGCGGGCAACAGCGGCAAGAAAGCAAGCAAGAAAATAAAAGTCCCAGCTTGTGGGCTGTCCTATGTCTCTCCCCACCACTACTCTGCTCTCTACATGCAGAACAATGGCGGTGGACATTTTCGAGTTGACACAACGAAGCAACAGTTGGGGACTCTCTTCGTCTGAACTGATACACGTGCAAATCTCTTTAGGGTTGATAATCACTTTTATTTTGTCCTCGTCCCCAATGCCTGCATGGCCTGGGTGAAACGTGAAGCTCCTGGCTACACAAAAGACTACCCATCACAAAGCACAGGCCTACTTTATCTTTTTTTTAAATTCGTAATGATATTTGAGAAATAATCCAAGATTTGAAACACCACTGCCATTACTCTGCTGCATAAGAAATATAAACATCAGAATTTATTGTTTTATTATTAGCTGAAATGGACTTCTGTTTCCTTTTTACCGGACTGGAAATATTTCGGCTCACCTTGTTCTGTGGTGCTGCAGATATGAGCTACCATGATGAACCATCAGTAATGGAGCCATAAACTCAAACCACAAATGGTTTAGTGAATTGCCTCCTCTGTCAAAGCAAGATTAGCTTTACTGTGGGACACCAAATGTTTAATGTTATGAACCAGAACATAGATTAGTCTATCAGCATGTATTAAAAATACCATAAGGATGAATGTAACACATAGTAACCATTGTTAAAAATATAATTTATTCATATATTGATAAATCTTTTATTTTTAGTTATATCTTGCTAACATTATCAATTGGGTCTCGTTTTCATAGGGAAGTATTTGACCTTTTTTTAGTTCTTAAGGAACACTCTTATTTTTCTTGTACTTCCTGTGCATAGCATTGTGATCCATTTCAGGGCAATGTGCCTTTACAAGCCATTTGCAAGAAGCTTTGCCATCACATTTTCACCTGTGAGGACTGTACACCTTTCATTAGTTCGTTATGTTGTGTTTGTCAATAGGCTGCTCGCACAGTGGCCTCACCTTGTATTAAACTTAAAGTTCTATTTCACCCTTGGTAAAGTTGCTTGCAATACACCTCATTGTATTTGAATGATGATTGATAAATCTTGATGGTAATAATATTCTCACCTCTGCCGCTACCAATACTTTTGATGAAAACAAAGGTCTGGGGAAGTTGAAATGACTATTAATCAATCCAAGGATTTAATTTCCACGTATACTTAGAGCGTACACATTTCAGCAACTGATGTGATCTTAAAAATACTATTTCCTATCTAGGTAATGATGTTTATGCCCCATGTTTGAATCACGTTACAACCTGTTAATCATGCAAAACGTCACGGCCTTGTAAAGTTGACAGAATGTTTCTGTACTCCTGGTCATCATAGAAATGTACTGAAAACTTGGGTCACAATTAATTTGGCTCTGATCCATTTGTTTAAGAACAAAGGCAGTATGTTACTGTAATACATACATTCCAATGTTGTGTGGATTTCTCCAATATTATGTTGACAGTATTTTCCCAGATATGTTAAAAGTAGTCAATACCATATTGTAGTGATATTTTTGTAAAAGAAAGGACCTTTCTTAATAGTTCTACTTTATTGGACTTCACTGCGTTTTTTTTTGTATAGTGTTGTATATTGACTTAATTAAATGTATTATTTATTTAACAGAAAGCAATGTGTTTTCATTTAGAGTATAAGGTGTTGTCAGAATCTTCAGTTAACTTGCCAGATATATCACACAGATCACATCTGGAGTTCTGTGCACAATTTTTATTCCCTTATTTAAAAAAAAAAATGATATGCTGGCACTGTCGGCAGTCCAGATGAGAATGACTGGACTAAAACCTGGAAATAGAGAATTGTTCTGTCATGATCAGCTGTGGACATTAGATATTTGGAGTTTAGAGAGATTAGGAGTAACCTTACTGAGACATATGCTCGTTAAGGGTAACGACAGGGTAGATGTTCAATCTCAAAGAAGAGACATTGTTGATTGTGAGAGCAAGTGTGAGGTGGGGTTGCACTTGGGGAGGTTGAATGTAAGGAGAAAGTATACGGAAAGATGCTTATCAGCATTGTTGTGCAGAGGTATCTTGGTGTCCAAGTCTATTGCTCCCTGAAAGTGGCAACACAGTAGTGGTATAAAAGGCCTATGGTATGCTTGCCTTCATTGGTTAGGGCACTGAGTAGAAGGGTCAGGAAGTCCTGTTGCAGCTCTATAAGATTTTGGTTAGGCCGCATTTGGAGTATTGCATGCATTTCTGGTCGGTCCATTAAAGGAAGGATGCGTAGGCTTTGGAAGACGGTGCAGAAGACATTTACCAGGATGACACCTGCATTAGGTGGCATTAGCTGCAAGGCGAGGTTGGACAAGCTTGGATTGTTTTCTCTGGAATACCAGAGCTTGAGGGGAGGCCTGAATAGAGATGTATATAAATTATATGAGAGCCAACTTTAGTGTGGACAGTCATAAACGTTCTCCTAGGATAGAAATGTCAAAGACTAGGGAGGGCAAGGGTTTAAGGTGAGAGGCACAGAGTTTAAAGGCGATAAATGGGGCAAGTTTTTTTTTTGTTTTGCATAGGCATTGGTTGGTACCTGGAACATGCTGTCAGGGGTACTGGTGGAGGCAACTTCAATAGTGGTATATGAATTTGTTAGATAGCATGTGGATAGGAAGGGAATTGGGTCAAGGGGGGGGGGGGGGGGGGGGGGGGGGGGGGGGGGGGGTGATATGGATCATGTACAAGCAGATGAGATCAGTTAATTTTGGCATCATGTTCGGCACAGACATTTGGGGCTGAATGACCTATTCCTGTGCTGGACTATTCTATGTAAAATTAGGGGACGATCACTTAAGGATGAGGTGTACAGGAACAACTTATCAAAAGGGCGGGTGATAAAACTCTGGAATTCTCTAGTCCAAGAGCTTATTGAGACTCAAATCATTGAGCTTGTTTTAAAGGGAAAGTAAATGCACTTTTGAATGATCAATGAATTGGGTGCTATGGAGAAGAGGTGATGGAGGCCTCATTTGCTTTTCTGTGCCAGTTGCTCCTATTTTGTAATGTTCTTTAACGTCTATCTGCTGACAAGTTAAAGAGGGCGAACCTTTGCAAGATACTGTTGCTTGAGCTTTTTTGATTATTAAGGCACCTTAGAAGATCTCAAACCGTTGAAATAATAAGATCATGTATAAACCGGAGATTTCGTGGAGATTAATAGATTTTTCTTTTCCAGCTAGTTTCTGGGAAATCTGGTTTTATTTAAGGAAGATCTGATAAAAGAAAACATTCTTTTAGTTTATTTTAATTCATCATCAGGTATGGTTAGCGATGTCAGAATTTATTTTCCATTCGTGATTCCTCATACCTTCACATTGCTGTGCCATTTGGGTCGAACCCGTGCAGACGGAATATTTCCCAAAAAGGCGCCAGTGAATTGGTTCCGTTATTTTGCAACCCCAACAGTTCTATGGCCTCGTTCTAACGGCCATTTGGGATATGAACTGCAGAATATTAACCTAGTGGCACATTTTCCCCAGCCCACCTCCAGTTGCAAATCAGTAAGTTTTTAAAATAAATTCCAATATAGGTTTTTAACCAATTAAAATCTTGTGTAGGAAAGAAATGGTTTAAACCGAAGATAGACACAAAAACCTGGAGTAATTCAGTGGGTCAGGCAGCAACTCGGGGGAAAAAAGGAACAGGTAATGTTTCTGGTCGAGACCCTGCTTCAGTCTTAAAATCTTGTCATTTTTTAAATTTAAAAGTAATGGTAGGTTAATAAAGTATACTATGAAGTGATGTCTGTAAAATTGGAGGAGAATTAAAGCTAGAGAGCGTATTAACTAGAGATAAATCTAAAAAGATGCGTCTGGCATCTCTATTGAATTAGCTTTCACATTTTCATTCACATTGTGGATAACAAAGATCACAAAGAAGATTGCAACCTTCACGTGGTCTGCTCTGTTTCGACGAATGCAGTCAACCCGGCGTGCACGTTAAGATCTAATAGAACAAGTTGTCCTGCAACTTTAGGCTGTGCACGCCATACGCAAGAAGAAGACTTGGAGATTAATCTTCTGTGGGGGCAAAAGATTGGTCTTTAAATAGCTAATCAGTTCAGATTTGAAGGAGACACAAGAGACTGCAGATGCTGGAATCAGGAGTTACAAACAATCTCCTGGAGGAACTCAGCGGGTCGAGCAGCATCTGTAGGGGAGGTGGAGGAATTGGCGATGTTTCAGTTTGAATCCCTGTATTGGCATTGAGAGGGAAGAAATTAGTCGAGGTGGGAGGGTGACAGAGAAGCCAATAGGTGGCTGGTGAACCAAGAAGGGATGATACAGGAGGGGGAAAAGGATGATACAGAAGGAATGGAGGCAGGAGGGGGAAGAAGATTAGAGTTAGGATTCGGGCAACAAATCGCAGAGGGAAACGGGTGGAGATAGAAGCAATGGAAGATGGTAAGCGCCCACAAAGACTACCAGACTTGAAGAAGCTCTCCATTTGAGGACTATCAATGAAGACACGCTGAAGAGGATTTTAAGCGAGGAAATAATGTGCAACACGCGAACGTCTTTGAGATGTTGGATCAGAACAGTCATCTGATGGATGGAAACCTATTTCATGGCTGATCTTTTACCTCAATGCTGCTTTCCAGCACTAAACTCATATCCCTTGGACAACCCCTCACCTTCTCTCAAATCAAATCAGTTAATGAAAGCACTGACGTGGTACAGACTCTGTGATTATGTAGGGTAAAGATCCCAGAAAACATGAAATAAATGGCCAGGTAATTTATGTTCATTTTAGTTCACAATGCCTACTCATCACATTGAGCCAGTTCTTTCAGTGACGCTGAGATGGCAGAGGATAACAGCGCATGTAAAAGGTAACACCTTCAACTAGAGGTAGTCAACGGCTGCCTCGCCAACAGTCTGTCTCGTCCCTTCCTTCTTTGTTATTTTTTTTAGGATGTGTTAAATGTATGTTTTGGCTTTCTTTAGCTTGTTTTATGGGGGGGCGGTTGGGGGAAACTTTTTTTAGTCTCTTACCTTGCCAGATGCGATTGTTTTCATTACCTTCATCTGTACTGCGGCTTAACATCGAGGAACTGGCGGACTCTGCTGGAGACCGACTTCGGGAGCTCCAACTCCGGGAGCATGCAGACTTACCATCGTGGAGCTCGCGATCCATATGAGAGATCGACTTTGGAGCTCTAACCGCAGGAGCCTGCGGACTTGGTTAGAGATAAACTTCGGGACCCTCAGACAATCTTTAATCGGACTTTACTGGATGTTATCTTGCACTAAATGTTAATCCCTTTATCATTTATCTGTATATTGGATGGCTCAGAAGACCACAGACAGTTTGTATTGGTGGAAATGTGTCAGCCTCGATAACAATCAGCACGGGAGCACCTCGAGGCTGCATGCTCAGCCCCTGTTGTACTCACTCTATACTCATGACTGCATAGCCGGTCATAGTGCGAACTCCATCACCAAGGTCACTGACGACACCACTGTTGTGGGACGTATCACTGATGGGGACGAGTCAGAGGATAGAAGAGAGATTGACCGACTGACCAAATACAACACAATAACCTGGCCCTCAACACCAGCAAAACCAAGGAACTGATTGTGGACTGTGGAAGGAGTAGGATGGGGACTCACAGTCCCGTTTATATCAATGGGTCGATGGTGGAAAGGGTCAAGAGCTTCAAATTCCTGGGCGTGACATCTGTGAAGATCTTTCCTGGTCCGAGAACACAGATGCAATTATTAAGAAAGCACATCAGCGCCTCTACTTCCTGAGAAGATTACGGAGAGTCAGTCTGTCAAGGAGGACTCTCTCTAACTTCTACAGGTGCACAGTAGAGAGCATGCTGACTGGTTGCATCGTGGCTTGGTTCAGAAACCTGAGCGCCCTGGAGCGGAAAAGAATACAAAAAGTAGTAAACACTGCCCAGTCCATCATCGGCTCTGACCTCCCTACCATCGAGGGGATCTATCACAGTCGCTGCCTCAAAAAGGCCGGCAGCATCATCAAGGACCCATACCACCCTGGCCATACACTCATCTCCCCGCTACCTTCAGGTAGAAGGTACAGGACCCTGAAGACTGCAATGACCAGGTTCAGGAATAGCTACTTCCCCACAGCCATCAGGCTATTAAACTCGGCTCGGACAAAACTCTGAACATTAATAGCCCATTATCTGTTTATTTGCACTTTATCAGTTTATTTATTCATGTGTGTATATGTTTATATAATGGTATATGGGCACGCTGATCTGTTCTGTAGTCGTGCCTACTATGTTCTGGTGTGATAAAGAAAAGCAAGGATTTCATTGTCCTATCAGGGGCACATGACAATAAACTCTCTTGAATCTTGAATCTTGAATATAATAAATAGGAAAAAAAAGGTTTGGTGCCTGTGTGTGTGTTTATACACACATACAACCAAACAAACAATAATAGTGAAAAAATGACAAAAGTAGTTCAGAGCTTATTTGGAGGTTGTAGTGTTTAATAGCCTGATTGCTGCAGGGAAGAAGCTGTTCCTGAACCTGGCCGTTACATTTTTCAGGCTCCTGTACCTTCATCCCGATGGCAGGAGTGAAATGGGTGTGCGGCCGGGATGGTGTTTGTCTCTGATGATGCAAGGCAGAGATGCCTATGAATCCCTTCGGTAGTGGGAAAGTCAGAACCCATGATAGAATGGGCAGTGTTCAACAATTCAAAACTGTCATTCCGTGTAAAGAAAAAGTTTTTAAAAGATGCGGAGGCTGCTGGATTAAGGAATGTTTTGCCATGGGAGTATCGGAAACAGGCATAGTTTGCAATTTTTTTGAGAAAGATTGGATAAATATTTGAGGCTGAGGATGTGGCTTGTTTTAGATTGTTCTAACAGTCACGTTACAATGGGCCGAGCAGACTCTTCCTGTGGTGCAAAACTAATTAGGTTTTTGAAACGTTTGAAATTACAGACTTTTATTTCACAACCAGGAGTCTTCCCATTTCCCTTTGTTTTTTCACAGTGGGTCAGTAACAGGATGTGTAGATTTAAATTACAGCAGGCAAAAGAAAACATCCCCTTTTATTTAGTGGGCCCACCCAGAGTGCAAATCAAAGATTTTCCCCAAAGCCTCACTGGTTTTGGAAAATTTGAATTTTAAATGTTATAAATCAGAGATCAGACTGCTGAGAATCTACATCCTTGCCAACTTATGGTAAATGTGCTCTTGATTCCATTAAACAGTTTTACCTTGCACTAGTTGGCAGCCCCTTGTTTAAACTATAATTCTTAACACTGAAATGCTGGGATATAGCCTGTTAATACTCATTTAACTCTTAATAAATTTAAATGCTAGATTCCAAACTCCTGGGCTCCTCACAGGTATGTCGATTTTACAGCTAAGCTTCTCAGCCCCTTTCAATAAGTTATTGATACTGATGAGAAGGGGCCCAGTTTCTCTAATCTCTCAAAATTGAAGTCTCTCCCTTCTTGTGCCAACCTTGTATATCTCCTCTTTACCTTCCCTTTACCCTCGATGTTCTTCCTAAATTAACACACCCAACACACCCTGCGGCCACAGTGGCGCAGCATTAGAGTTGCTGCCTGCTGGAGACCCGGGTTCGATCCCGACTACGGGTGCTGTCTGTACGAAGTTTGTACGTTCTCCCCATGACCGCGTGAGTTTTCTCCAAAATCATCGGTTTTCTCCCACACTCCAAAGACATACAGGTATGTAGTTTAGTTGGCTTGGTGTATGTGTAAATTGTCCCTAGTGTGTTTGGGATAATGTTAATGTGTGGGGATCGCTGATCGGTGCAGACTCAGTGGGCCGAAGGGCCTGTTTCCACGCTGTATATCTAATCTATACTAAAACTAAACTAAATTAGATCAAGGCCAACTAACCCCATGTGTTTGCAAAGGCATAGGAAGTGGCTTGGAAAATTAACACTGCGGGAATAACCTTTGAAGAAATAAATTGATTAGGGCCATCAAAACACTTAGTGAGACCACATTTGGAGTATTGTGCTCAGTTTTGGTTATCCTGCCATAGGAAGGATGCCATTGAGGTGAAAGAGTGTGGAGAAGATTAACGAAAATGTTGGAGGACTTGAGAGCCTGAGCTATGGGGAGAGATTGGGGAAGATGGGACATTATTCCTTGGAGCACAGGAGGCTGTGTGATCATATAGAGGTGTTTAAAATCATGTGGGGAATCGACAGGGTGAATGCACAGACCCGCATTTAGAGGTTTCAAGAACAAGAGGACGTTGCTTTGAGTTGAGAGGCGAAAGATTTAATCGGAACCTGAAAGGCAACTTTTTCACTCTGGGTGGTGGGTATATGGAATGAGCTGCCAGAGGAGGTAGTTGAGGCAAGCCCTATAACAAAATTTAAAAGATATTTGGACAAGTACATGGATTGGAAAGGTTTGCGATGATAGTGGCCAAATGCAGACACATGGGACTAGCTTAGATGGGGCATCTTGGATGGCATGGACGAGTTGGACCAAAGGGCCTGTGTACATACTGAGTAACTCTATGATGGATACAGTCGCACCTTTTAAAGATCTTGATGATAGATTTGAAAAAGGAAGAAAACTAGGAAAAAGGATTCCACAAAGATAAAATGAATTTTAGCGCATTGCTCTAGACTTGGTAACTATTCTCTGTATTTTTTTTCCGGGTTGTTATCATAATGTTAACATATCTCCTAACTTTGCCCTCATCCGTGCATTATCCTGCACCCCTCCAACTTTCATGTGAGCAAGGGGATTGAAGCGGTTCTAAATATTTTCTGTCTATCTTTAGCAAACTGCTCACAATAGCCACGGAATGGTTTTACTCTCAAAGGCATTGCCATTCATTTTGGAAGTTAAACCAAAGAACCATCATGGCCTTATGGAATATGATCCAATAGCACCATTAGATAAACTGCAAAGGTGTTTTGGTTAACAAATATTACTCGGCCTACTGTATATCCCTACAGCTGATCACAGGCTGGGTTAGATAGCCAAAAAACAAACTGCTGGAGGAGCTCAGTAGTAGCATCTATGGAGGGAGTTGGACAGGTGATATTTTGGATCAGGACCTTTTTCAAGACTTGAGCAGAGAGGAGATAGGTGGTAGGAAAATATGAGGAGAATGAGGCAATATCTGGCAAGTGAAAGGTGGATCCATGTAACAGGCATGTGCCGTCAGGGTAGGCAAGGTAGGCACTGCCTACCCTGACTAAAATTATAACATGGTAATAACTCAATATAAATAGTAAAGGCATGGGAGAATTATGCCTATGTAAGAGATCGATCTCTTAGGTAGGCATAATTCTCCATGCCTTTCATCCGCAGCGCTTGTAACACGGGAAGCTCTGTGCAACCCACGTGCCGTCAGCACTGCCTGAAGCCGTCAATGATAATCGGGGCTGAAGGCAGCAGAAATTCTGCCTTTGCAGCACTGCGCATGCGCATCGGTCTACTGCGCATGCGCAGAGCAAGTTTCTTGGCGGGGTTTTCAAATATGGTTTGTCAATATTTTAAGTGTATGTTAGAAACAAAGCGAGAAGAATGGAGCTTGTGTACCAATAATGTGGTAAGTACATTTTGTGTTTATGTTTTTAAATACTGTATTTCCCGGGGTGTGGGGGGGGGGGGGAGCGGAGAGAGCTCCTTTCACAGTGTTTTGAGAGTCTGGCCCTGCGGGGAGGGCATGAATGTTATGAATGAGGGGATTGGGATAATGCCACTTGCGACGCTCCTTGCACGGAGGCGTGGAATGCCACCGCATTGAGGCCGGGGGGGGGGGGGGGGGGGGGGTTAGAGAAGTAGCTCGGGTGGATGAGCGGCCGCCGGGCCAGACAGTGGAACCAGCCGCCACCTTAGCTCCTTCTGCCGGTCCCCGCTCACCTCTGGCAGCTCTGCGTCTACAAACCACTCTCCTGCCGCTCGCTGGCCTCACTCATGTCCTTAAATTCCGACAGCGCGATTGAGATTACTCGGCTGTGGGAATTTAAGGATTTGCAGGAAGCCGCTGACATGAGCGAAGTCGGCGAACGTCAGGTGACAGGTGTTCCGACGGAGAGCACTGCCAGAGGTGAGCGGGCCGGCAGAAGGCGCTGAAGTGGCGGCCAGTTCTGCTGTCGGGTACCAGCGGCCGCTCGCAGCTCCCCGAGCTGCTTCTATCCCCAGCTACAGTGCGGGGGCTTCGTGCCCGGAGAGCTGCGGCAGCGGCAGTGAGTAAGTTTCTGCCATTATCCCCGACACCCTCCTTCTCAACACTCGTGCCCTCCCCACAACTTTACCCCTGACAGAGACTCTCCACACGCTGTGAAAGGAACTGTTCCCCCAATTGGTCTAGGACTAGGAAGCCTTGGGCAAATTGAAATGTCACTGTTTTTATTTATTTATTTATTTATTTAATGGGAGCGAACAATCTGCGCATGCGCGGTTTAATTTTATTTTTAGCGGACTGAGTGCCTACCCTGAGTAATTACTCACCTGCCATGTAAGGAGGTGTTGATTAACAGATGAGTCAGGTCAGAGAAGGAAGACTGATGGTAATAAAGACTGAATGGAGAAGTCAAAGGAGTACAGATTGTGGAATCTGATTTTTTTAAAAGGAAAGTGAGCAGTGAATTGTAGAACCTTAGGGAGGAACGGTTCTCTTGTGTCAATAGGAACTGGCCAGGGGTAGGAGAGATAATAATGGAGGGAAAGGGAAATGAATGGTGGGCACGAGGAGGGGAAAGGGAGACGTATGTGATAGGACCTGGACTGATCAGAAGGGAAAGTGGGGATTTACCTGACATTGGAGAATTCAATGTTCGAGACAATAGACAATAGGTGCAGGAGTAGGCCATTCGTACCTTCGAGCCAGCACCGCCATTCAATGTGATCATGGCTGATCATCCCCAATCAGTACCCCGTTCCTGCCTTCTCCCCATAATCCCCTGACTTCACTATCTTTAAGAGCCCTATCTAGCTCTTTGGGTTGTAGGCTAGCCAAGAGGAATATGAGGTGGTGCAGTATAATGTGGATAAATGTGAGGTTATCCACTTTGGTGGCAAAAACAGGAAAGCGGACTATTATTTAAATGGTGGCCGATTGGGAAAAGGGGAGATGCAGCGAGACCTGGGTGTCATGGTACACCAGTCATTGAAAGTAGGCATGCAGGTGCAGCAGGCAGTGAAAAAAGCGAATGGTATGTTAGCTTTCATAGCAAAAGGATTTGAGTACAGGAGCAGGGAGGTTCTACTTCAGTTTGTACAGGGTCTTGGTGAGACCACACCTGGAGTATTGCGTGCAGTTTTGGTCTCCCAAATCTGAGGAAGGACATTATTGCCATAGAGGGAGTGCAGAGAAGGTTCACCAGACTGATTCCTGGGATGTCAGGACTGTCTTATGAAGAAAGACTGGATAGACTCGGTTTATACTCTCTGGAATTTAGGAGATTAAGAGGGGATCTTATAGAAACTTACAAAATTCTTAAGGGGTTGGACAGGCTAGATGCAGGAAGATTGTTCCCGATGTTGGGGAAGTCCAGGACAAGGGGTCACAGCTTAAGGATAAGGGGGAAATCCTTTAAGACCGAGATGAGAAAGACTTTCTTCACACAGAGAGTGGTGAGTCTCTGGAACTCTCTGCCACAGAGGGTAGTTGAGGCCAGTTCATTGGCTATATTTAAGAGTGAGTTGGATGTGGCCCTTGTGGCTAAGGGGATCAGAGGGTATGGAGAGAAGGCAGGTACGGGATACTGAGTTGGATGATCAGCCATGATCATATTGAATGGCGGTGCAGGCTCGAAGGGCTGAATGGCCTACTCCTGCACCTAATTTCTATGTTTCTATGTTTCTATGTGTCTGATCTAACTCTGGCAGTGGAGGAAGATGAGGGTAGACTGGTCGGTATGAGAATTGAAAGGGGAATTGAAATGGCTTACAACTGGGAGGTTGGGCTGGCCATCAAGGACAGAGCGTATGTGTTTGTCAAAGTCCATGCCCCAGTCTGTGCTTGGTCTCAGAGATGTAGACGATCCATAATATGATCAAGGTGACAGGCCTCAGTGGCAAACGACCAGTGGCAAAGTGCTTTGAGAGATTTGTTGTGAAATGCACCAATTCTTTCCATGGTAAAGATTTACCCTCCAGCGGCCCTCCTGCGGTGTTCCAGCGGCGGCCCGGCTTCGGGGCTTCGGCGCTCCGGCGGTTGCTCCAGCAGCGGCCCGGCTTCAGAGCTCCGGCGGCTCCAGCGTTCCCGTGGTCGATCCTGATTGGGAGCTGTGGTGGTGTTCCGGCATTCCGGCGGCGGCGGCGGTGGCGGCCTGGCTTCGGAGGCTCGGCCGCGGGACTGGTGGACGATGACATCGAAGGCCTGGATTGCCTCAGTACAGAGAGGGAACAAGTAGGGGAAAAAGACAAAGACTTTAAGACTTTTGCCTTCCACCACAGTGAGGAGGTGCCTGGTGAACTCACTGTGGTGGATGTTAAATATGTGTTTATTGTGTGTTTTGTTTTAATTTATTACATGTTATGACTGCAAGGTAACAAATTTCGTTCAGACCGAAAGGAATCTGAATCTGAATCTGAATCTGAATCTGAATTTGGTAAGTATACAATTCATCAACAGCCACAATAGACCAGCAGCAGATGTAACCTCATTTGCTCTCCACACTGCGCTGGACTACTTGGACAACAGGAACAAACACGTTCATCGACCGCCATCATTACTTCCAAACTCATCATCAAACTCAAAGAACTAGGCCTCTGCTCAAGTGACAGAAGGCTGTGAAGGGCAAGTCAGTGGATATTTTTAAGGCAGGGATAGATAGATTCTTGATTAGTAACGGTGTCCGGGGTTATTGCGAGTAGGCAGGAGAATGGAGTTAGGAGGGAGAGATAGATCAGCCATGATTGAATGGCAGAGTAGACTTGACGGACCGAATGGCCGAATTCTGTTCCTATCGCTTATGAACAACCTCAACCTGTTCATTAGCAGACCTCAATCAATACAATTTGGAAAGAACAGCTCCTTGCTGGAGCAGCTCAAGGCTGTGCACTGAGTTCCCTGGTGGAAACTGCGATGATGGTCAGTGTGGACTCGGTGGGCTGTTTCCATCTTTCAATTCAATTGTCAATGACAGCTTGCAGCTTAAAGAAGCCTGTTGGCTATAGTTTAATTTTCATGTGTAAATATCTGGTTTCTCAATACAGATCCTGGACTTATGTTTGTGAAACCCGAGTTCAAATGCCACCACTTGCTATACTGGCAATACAGCATCGCACATAGACTGACTGTTTGAAGTGCCTACTCTACTTCATTCCATTGGGCAATGGCTGCTTGAATATTGATCTCCTCATCAATGTGATATCCTGAGATAGACACAAAAAGCTGGAGTAACTCAGTGAGTTAGGCAGCATCTCTGGTGAAAAGGAATAGCCCCAGAGATGTTGCCTGACCTGCTGAGTTTAAACCAGCATTTGCATTCCTTCCTACACAATATGATATCCTATATGACCTTGGTCACAAATATTACAACATTGCTACGGAACTGAAGTTGCACATTAGCCATCAGAATAAGTTTGGTCTGCAAGCAACTTCATTATTGTTTTAGGGGTAGTTGACTCGTATTTCCCCAGAATGGTGATTACGTTTTACGAGTTATGAAGTGCTTCGAGATGATTATACAAACTCAAACTTCATTCCATTGTATGTACCATAAACTTTGGACCTAATGTTGTTTCATTTGTTGTGCTTTCAACCAGGTTAAAATCCAGGCTGTGGTTTCCAATGTGACCTCAAGTTCCAAATTAGTCTTATCACCAGCTGAGTGGAAAACCAATAAATTTGATGTAGTTGGGAAAACCTTATTTCGGGCCCTTGCCTCAAGGGTTTTGTTGTAATCCAGTCTAGCGTAACAGTGACCATATTTCCAAACTCCAGCATCTCCACATTTAATAAATATGTCACCAGAGACTCTAGCTGACACGATAATTAAATGGGTCACTCCCGTGAAGGGTATATTTTTCCTTTGTTCTGATTACTCATGCGACTGTCAATTTTCATTGATGCGTTTAACTGGAAAATGTCAAAACACTCGTTGCCAGTCTATTTCTGCTCCACAGATTTTCCATTTGCCTTCAGAAGGCAGCAGGAACTTGCAGCAAATTATCTGCGAGAACTCTCTGTTCGACTCTTTTCATGCACAATTTCATTTAGTTTTCTCAAAAGTGAATCGGCGCCTGTTTTTAGGTTTAAATTTCACCATGCCATGGATGTAACTCAGGGGAGTGGGTGTAGATTGGCTATTGCATGTGTACGAGTCAGGTAATTACAATGGGGGCAGAGAGGTGGGAAGAGATTGCCAATCCTCCAGGTCTGGTCTATACTTCCCCCAGAAGGTCAATCTTCAGGACTGTCCCCAAGAATAAACGTTATGGGGGATTTTAACTTGTAAAGGAGATGGCTGAGCAGAAGGAAGAGCTTGCTGGGCAATAAATGGCAAGCGGGTGGGTATAGAACGGTTGGAGACAGGAAGTTATGCAGTTGAAACCCTGGGAATATATTCAACCACAGTTGGCAGAGATCCCTGCAAACAGGAGAAATGCACACTGATTCAAAACGCACTGTTTCATCAAGAGATTTTGCTAGCCCATCTGGCCAAATGGCTGTCTCTGTGCAGTAAACATCCCGTGATTCTGTACTGAATTAGTTCAGTTCATTTAGACTGAATAACAGGAGGTCATTGTCATGCAGTCATTATATTAGTGTTATGGGCCTGTCCCACTTACGCAACTTTTTCGGCGACTGCCGGCACCCGTCATAGGTCATTGCAGGTTGCCGATAATTTTCAACGTTGAAAATTCAGCGGTGACCAGAAAGACGCTACGACTCTTTGGGCGACTGAGGAGACTACTCACGACCATACAGGCAACATACCAAATGATCAAGTAGAATCTAGAATGTATTCTTAGTGTTAATGGCATTCCCAGCTACTCCGTGCAGACCAGTGGGGTGCCTCAGGGATCTGTGTTGGGTCCACTGTTGTTTGTCATGTACATCAATGATCTGGATGATGGGGTGGAAAATTGGATAAGTAAGTATGCAGATGATACTAAGATAGGTGGTGTTGTGGATAATGAAGTAGATTTTCAAAGTCTACAGAGAGATTTGGGCCATTTGGAAAAGTGGGCTGAAAGATGGCAGATGGATGCTGATAGGTGTGAAGTGCTACATCTTGGCAGGACAAATCAAAATAGGACATACATGGTAAATGGTAGGGAATTGAGGAATGCTGTGGAACAGAGAGATCTAGGAATAACTGTGCATAGTTCCCTGAAGGTGGAATCGCATGTAGATAGGGTAGTAAAGAAAGCCTTTGGTGTGCTGGCCTTTATAAATCAGAGCATTGAATATAGGAGTAGGGAAGTAATGTTAAAATTGTACAAGGCATTGATGAGACCAATTCTGGATATGGTGTACAATTTTGGTCGCCTAGTTATAGGAAGGATGTCAACAAAATAGAGAGAGTACAGAGGAGATTTACTAGAATGTTGCCTGGGTTCCAGCAACTATGTTACAGAGAAAGGTTGAAACAAGTTAGGTCTTTATTCTTTGGAGCGCAGAAGGTTAAAGGGGGACTTGATTGAGGTCTTTAAAATGATGAAAGGGATAGACAGAGTTGACGTGGATAAGCTTTTCCCATTGAGGGTAGGGAAGATTAAAACAAGAGGGCATGACATGAGAATTAAGGGACAGAAGTTTAGGGGTAACGTGAGGGGGAACTTCTTTACTCAGAGGGTGGTGGCTGTGTGGAATGAGCTTCCAGCAGATGTGGTGGAGGCAGGATCGATTTTAACATTTAAAAGTAAAGTGGATAGGTATATGGACGGGAAGGGAATGGAGGGGTATGGTCTGAGTGCAGGTAGATGGGACTAGGGGAAAATAAATGGTCAGCACGGACTGGAAGGCCTGCTTTCGAGAGGGCCTGCTTCCGTGCTGTAATTGTTATATGGTTATATGGTTAAGTACGATGCTAAATGCAGATCAACGGTGACACTCGCCCCTCCGAGTCAGAAGATGAAAGGTGGTGGATAGACACAAAATGCTGGAGTAACTCAGTGGGACAGGCAACATCTCTGGAGGGAAGGAATGGGTGGCATTTCAGGTCAAGACCCTTCTTCAGACCAGAAGAGCTGGTGGATTATGGGTAGATTTGTGAGATGACAGCATGTAATCTGAGCTTTGACTCTAAATCCAGTGTAGGGGGAGATTGTTCTAAAGGGCCTGTCCCACTTGACGATTTTATTCGGCGACTGCTGGCATCATTGACTGTCGTATCAGGTCACTGAAAAATACGCGGCGTGACGACGTATGATGAGGCATGACGACGTATATGATGCGGCGGTGACAATGATGTGGCTGTGACCCGGCGTGATGACGTATAACGCGTGGTGTTTTCTTTGTCACCGCTGGATTTTGAAATGTTCAAAATCTTTTTCCAACACTGATATGACGCCGGCAAAATCACCAAGTGGGATAGGCCCTCAAGGCTCCCTCTAACCTTTGGTGACATTATGGAATTTGTGGCAGCATTTTAAGTAGCTTAGGAGAATTCTTCCTAAGTTTCCTGGCCAATATGTATCCTTTAATGGGCTCAATGAGCTTGCACCCACCTACATTAAAAGTCTTCTCACCCACTACACCACCTCCAGGTCCCTCAGATCGGCCGACTTGGGGTTGCTGAATGTCCCGCGGTCTAGGTATGAGCTCAGGGGCGACCGCGCCTTTGCGGTCGCAGCTCCTAGACTGTGGAACAACATCCCTCTCCCCATTAGAACTGCCCCCTCCATCGACTCCTTTAAGTCTAGTCTAAAAACGTATCTGTTCTCCCAAGCCTTTCCTGACGTCCTTTGAGCGAGGGCTATTTGTATTTACGTATGTAGCCTGCTTGTGTATACTACTCTTATACCAAATGTAAAGCACTTTGGTCAACGAGAGTTGTTTTTTAAATGTACTATATAAATAAATGTGACTTGACTTTAACCAATATCCTGAAAATAAATCCTTTAAACATTAATGAATTGGATGAGAACATACAGGGCAAGTTTGGCAAATTTGCTGATGATACAAAAGTTAGTGGTTTTGCAGATAGTGAAGCTGGTTGTGAACGATTGCAGCAGGATCTGGATCAATTGGCCAGGTGGCCGGATGAATGGTTGTGAAGAAAAGTGTGAGGTGTTGCATTTTGGGATGTTGAAAAGGGCAGGACTACGCAGCAAATAGTAGGCCTCTGGGTAGTGTTATAGAGCAGGGGGTTCTAGGAGTACAGGTGCATGGTTCCTTGAAGGTCAAGGCACACATAGATAAGGTGGTCAAAAAGGCTTTTGCTACTTTGGCCTCGCAGGTTACAGGTTGGTGACCTGTTTTTCCGGAGCTCCCGCGGCAACAGCTGCGTCCGCTGGACTGGAGGGCGGCAGCTTCGACCGCCCCGGGCCGCGGAGTTGAACCGGCCCGCTCGCTGAGCACGGTTCACCCGCGGGACTTATTTACATCACCCGGTGCGGTCACAACATCGGAGGCCCGGGTCGCCTCAGCGAAGAGGAAGAGGAAGAGGAAGAAGGGAAGAGACAAAGACAAGATTTATGCCTTCCACCACAGTGAGGAGGTGTCTGGTGAACTCACTGTGGTGGATGTTAAATATGTGTTTTTGTTATTTACTATATGTATGACTGCAGGCAACGAATTTTCGTTCAGACCGCAAGGTCTGAATGACAATAAAGTTTTCCAAGTATAAGACGTTGGTGAGACCGCATTTAGAATATTGTGTTCAATTCTGGGCACCATGATATAGGAAAGATATTATCAAGCTTGAAAGGGTTCCGAAAAGATTTACAAGGATATTGCCAGGACGAGAGGGTGTGAGCTATATGGTCTCTATTCCATGGAGCGCAGGAGGATGAGGGGAGATCTTATAGAGGTATACAAAATCATGAGAGGAATAGATCAGGTAGAGACGCACAGTCTTTTGCCCAGAGTAGGGGTATCGAGGACCAGAGGACATAGTTACAAGGTGAAGGGGAAAAGATTTAATAGGAATCCGAGGGGTAACTTTTTCACACAAATGGTGGTGGGTGTATGGAACAAGCTGCCAGAGGAGGTAGTTGAGGCTGGGATTATCCCATCGTTTAAGAAACAGTTAGACATGTACATGGATAGGACAGGTTTGGAGGGAGATGGACCAAGCGCAGGCAAGTGAGACTAGTGAAGCTGGGACATTGTTGGCCGGTGTATGCGAGTTGGGCCAAAGGGCCTGTTTCCACACTGTATCACTCTATGACTCTAATTGCTATTTGTGGCATTCTGCTGTGCACATATGGATTACCTCAGTTCCCCCACGCAATAACACATTAAAGCATGGCAATATGTATAAAGGATCTAGGAGCTGGCTTGATATGCACCCCATCCACTACCATTCATTCCATCACTGACACACAGTATCAGCAGCTTGTACCATCTACAGGATGTATTGCAGCAACTCACTTTAAGCAGTATCTTCCAAACTCATGAACTCTACCAGCTAGAAGGACAAGGGCAGCCAAAGCAAGGGAACACCACAGCTTGATGGAACAACACCTCATATAACCCTCATCTAACCCAGCCCATATGAATTTTAATTTCGCTAAATTTAAGTAACTCTTGCTCTCCCGCTCTCATCGTCCCTCCCCCAACCTCGTTCCCTGACTCGTTTCACTATCCTCCTGATTAATTTTACTGTTTGTACGCCTCGTTGTCACCTTCACTTCCGCTAACAATGATTCTACATAGTCTGCTTTGATCTGTCCTTTTCACACCCTAAATTCACTTTGTACCCTTCCATATCTCTAGTTTTCCTCTCCCGACTCTCAATCTGAAGAAGTGTCTTCTCCACCCGAAACGTCACCCATTCCTTCTCTCCAAAGATTCTGCCTGTCCCGCTGAGTTGCTCCAGAATTTTGTGTCTACGACTGCTTAGATGTTGCCCTGCAAGCCACACACTATCCGGATTTGGAAATACAGTATAGTGTTGTTTCTTTGCAGTTACTGGTTTCAAATCCTGGAACTCCCTCCCAAATAGCATTGTTGGTACATCCACACCTCAAGGACTGCAGCGGCTCAACAAGACCGCTTGCTGCCACCATCTCTAGAGTGATCAGGGATGGGCTACCAAATGCTGGCTCAGATACCAAACAAGGATATAGAATATATATACAGAGATTGATAACTAAAGGCAGCATGAGAATAATTTTTTTCTATGTGGCAGAGAAGATGAAAGCATCTGATTACACTAATTAATTGGGCAACAGAAATCACAACTCATAAACCTGTCAAAGCAAAATTGGATAAATATCTAAAAGTGAAAAATTTGCAAGCCCAGCGGTAAACCACATGTTTAGGAACATTCTTTTTTTGAGAGGCTGACAGGGGCAGAAAGGGCCAAATGGCCTCCTCTGCAACATTCAAGGATTTCATGCCCACGACTCAGGATTGTGATCAGGAGGTCCTGTTGAAAATGTTCTCTCTATGTACACGCAGGTTGCTGTGACTTTAATATGCCTTTGGAGTCACTGGTGACACTGAGATTACATTTCAGTGGGGAGGAGCACTTCTGGAGACCAAGCTTCTTCACGCAGCACAGATCAAAGAGTAGCCAGAGCCCTAAATGTCAAGTTTTGGGTGTCTTGACATTCAGATGTGAGTAATAGGCACCAGAAGCATAACATTCACGTTGTCCCAGATCATAAATAATCAAAGTCTTCTGCAACCAATCCAAAGAAAACACAGGCACTCACACAAAGCCAACACCATCAGCCTTCATTAACAAGCAGCCCATGTAGGACCTGCAACACAGCCACAGCACAAGTGATCTCTTTGAAGTGCACAACAAGCCCTGTGTTGTTTCGGATTATTGCTTGCTTTTAAACCCCACTGTTATCCTATGTTATTTACTTGTTAAAATGACTGGGATAGAATTGGCATGGGGGAGGGAAGGCAACCCCTCCTCAGTGGAAACAGATTGACGTAGACATGAGTGAAAGTTGCCGCTGGAGAATTTTTCCAGTGTTTGGACAGGTTTGGTCATAATTGATTTGAATTCGGAGCCAACCACTGTACATAATGTACGCATTTGTGCAGAAAGCGTCTGGCCACTTAAGGAAGAACATACAAACCTCCATTTATATATAGCCCTCGCCATTTCAACTGGAATTCGTGTTTAATTAATACTAATTGAAGTACATGATTCAGGAATCACCATTGTAATACCAGATATTTTTATATTGTTATTTTTGTTCAAATGAGGTTCAACTTGTGGCATGCCTGATGCTGTCATTTCCACAGGCTTCTTTTATTTTTCTTACATTTTACAATCTACCATTAAGCATTTTTTCTTGTTGTGATAAGTTCTCAAGTATCAAGACCATTTCCTCATGACATCATAAAGTAGATCAAGTGCCTCAGTCAGTTTCACCTATTCCAGCAAATTTCAAAAGGCTCCCCATTTATTACCAGTTTATGTGAACATATTTTTACGTGCAATATTCAAAAGGAATACTTCAGACGAAGTCATGAAATATTGTTTATGTTATAACTCCTGAGGGTGACCTTGGTTTGGCTTCACTTGTGAGTATATAAATAGCTTTTCATCCTTCTCCGTGAAGCATCTTAATCCTTCCAAGTTTACAACAGGATTTTGTCAATGTTGGAAATACTGGATAGGATTGGAATCCAGGGCTTGCTTTTAATAAATTAAAAATCCTTGGCTTTGTTTCCTGTTCCCTGACTCCCCCTCCCCCGCTATTAGATTTTTAATATACCTTTCACCCTTGCTCTGCTGACTCATGTAACTTTGCAACTCCACGGCAAACAGCTCTTTGTCATTTAACCAGACTAATAGATGTTGAAGTATCCCAGGTGGGTCCCTGCCTGCTTACTGCCCACATTCCTCAAGCATGGGTTAGTGTAGAAACCTGCGCAGTAAATAATAGAAAACATTGCTTGACGGCACAGAAATCAGCGTTAATACTTTTGTATTTTGAGTATAGTCACTGTGTCGGTGACACATGGATTAGATTAGGCCATTAGGGTTCCAGAGAAGTATGTTAGGTAAACGAGAGATATCAGGTTAATGTAATTTAAGTAGGATCAAAGTATTTTTGTAAGAATCGTTACTAGTCTGGAGCCAAAATGTCTACACTTCAGCTGTATTCATTCTGTTAAGGTGCAATGTTAAAAACCATGCAAAGTTTTCCTATCTTCTACTGACATGAAACAAACAGTGTCATCATTAACGGGAGAATGGAATGCGTATGGTCTGATATTGCCATCTACTGGTGTGGTGGCACAGGGCACATGATGATCATATGATAACGTCCTTTGAATTGATGTGTTTAGCGTAGTAAACTTGTGATTGTTTCGAATTTGTGATGGTTCAAAACGTCTCACTCCTTGGTGGATCAGGAGCTGGGCAGATCAGGCAGTATTTCTGGAGGACATAGATAGGCGGTAATTCGGGTCGGGACCCTTCTTCTGACAGATAGGTGACATTTCAGGTTGGGACCCATCTTTAGACCGAATCGAAATGTTGCCTATCCATGTCCTCCAGTGATACTGCCTGACCCGCTGAGTATAGGTGTTGGGACATTATGTTACAGTCGTAAAATGTTTTGAGGGGAAAGATTTAATAGGAATTTGAGGGGGCATCATTTTCACTTTGAGGGTGGGAGATATATGGAACGAGCTGTGAGAGGCAGTAGTTGAGGCAGGTCTCCCACAGCGTTTAAAAGACACTTGAACATGTATATGGATTTGGAAGGTTTGGGGGGGGCCAAACATGAGCCAATAAGGACTAGCTTAAATGGAGCACTTTGGTTGTGCATGGATAAGTTGGGCCAAAGGACCTGTTTCCACCCTCTGAGTGAAAAGGTTGCCACTCATGTACCTATTAAATGTATGGCTTTATGACTCTTACATTAAAAAGTGTAATTTGTAAGGTGCCCGTGGATATTAATGGAACAGGCACGTGCTGTCAGGGTAGGCAAGGTAGGCACTGCCTACCCTGACAAATTATAAAATGGTAATTATTAAATATAAAGAGTAAAGGCACTGGAGAATTATGCCTACCTAAGAGATCGATATCTTAGGTAGGCATAATTCTCCCGTGCCTTTCATCCACAGTACTTGTAACATGCGAAAGTATGTGCAGCTTACGTGCCGTCGACATTGCTTCAAGCCTTCAATGAAAGGGGAGCTGAAGGCAGATGAAATTCTGCCTTTGCACCCTGGACTGTGTACTGCACATGCACAGCAGCCTATTGCACATGCGCAACGCAAGTTTCTTGGCAGGTCTTTCAAACATGGATTGCCATTATCTTAAGAGTATCTTAAGTCAAGTCAAGTCAAGTCAAGTCGTCACTTTTATTTATATAGCGCATTTAAAAAACAACTCGTGTTGTCCAGAGTGCTTTACATTGGTGAAACAAAGAGAGAAGAATTGAGTTTGTGTACAAATAATGTGGTAAGTAAATTTCTTTGAGCTATATGTTTTTAAATACCGTATTTCCCGGCAATGAAGACGCTTTTCTTTACCCAAAAATAAGGCACGAAAATTTCCCTGCGTCTTGGAGGCCGAAAGTTTGGTTGTTACCCAAGGAAGATAGACTTGGCTATCCCTCAGTACTGCAACATCAAGAACAATGTTGTTGTATTGAGCAGCTGATGGGAAGCGGCTGAAAGCGGGCGATGGATAACAGGACAACGGGCGGTGGAGCTTACTCCTGTGTCAGCGCGATCAAGGGACCAATTGAGGTTACTTGTGCTGACACAGGAGTAAGTTCCACTGCCCGCTGTCCTGTTATCCATCGCCCGCTGGCCTGCTCTTGAGCTGGTCCCCTCACCGTCCAGAATACATTGATAGACACGGACTGGGCAGTGAATGGCATGCAGTGTCACCCAGCGCAGCAAGGAAGGCCACGTCCTGCTCCTGGCAGCAGTCAGAATTTAAGGATTTGCGGGAAGCGGCTGACATAAGCGAGGCTGGCGAGCGGCAGGTGAGAGATATTCAGACGGAGAGCCAGAGGTGAGCGGGCCGGCAGAAGGCGCTGAGGCGGCAGCCAGTTCTGCTGTCCAGCGGCCGCTCGCAGCTACCCGAGCTACATCTCTCCCCGGCCACAATGCGGTGGCTCCACGCCCAGAGCGCTGCAGCAGCGGTGAGTGAGTGAGTTACTGGCATGATCCCTGACCCCTTCCTTCTCAATGCTCCTGCCCTCCCCGCAACTTTACCCATGGCCAGACTCCCCACATGCTGTGAAAGGAACTCTCCCCCCAATTGGTCACTTGAACTAGAATTTTTCATTCAAAATGATCACAACTGATTCAACTTGTCCCGCTGTGCTCCCGTTTTTCCCACCATCTCTCCATCTGCCATCACCCTCCACGCCCCACCCCTTCAGTAATTCAGACTGAAGGAGATTTGGAAGCCTTTGGGCAATTTGGGCAACTTGAATTGTTACTTTCTTTATTTTAATTTTTTAATTTTTTGTGTGTGAGAAATTCTATATCCCGCCAGTCTTCTTTCAAAATTTAGCAACTCAATCTAGTGATGCATCTTCAGCGTAGGTGCGTTTTTCATTGCCAGAAAATACGGTACTTTATTAAGAGATATGGCTTTTGAAGACTTTATAAAAGTCGACTGACAGCTTACGGAGAGGAGAACAATCTGCGTATGCGTGGTTTAAGATTTTTTAAAAGCCGACTGACTTCCCACCCTGAGTAATTACTCACGGCACGTGCCTGTAATGGAGTAACATCAAACAGCCCAGAAAATCTGCTACCTTGTATTAGCAGAGTCTCAGGAGTGCCGCATTATCCACAATGTACTGTACATCTGGCCTTCTCCTTCCAAATTAATAGCTCTCAGTAGTTATTTTAACTGTTGATGTTGAGTTATTTAAAAAAAAGACACAAAGTGCTGGAGTTACTCAGTGGGTCAGGCCTCATCTCTGGAGAACATGGATAGGTGACGTCACCTGTCCACGTTCTCCAGAGATGCTGCCTGGCCCGCTGAGTTACTCCAGCACTTTGTGTCTTTTTTTGGTTTATTATCATACTCGGTATTCTAATTATTTAGTTGTCAAATCTGCAGAGAGACTTATTTAGTTTTAGACTTTTTTTTTCTAGTATAGTTTTTTGTGTGTGGGCTTCGAAGAAAGAAAATGGCAAACCAGGGGTTCTGGTTTTGCACTTGGGAAGAAAGGATCTTGATTTTGTTTTGATCTTTACAGTATGGAAGCAGTTCGACAGGTCGAAGTTAGTGTTTATTCTTCACACGAGCCGAGGCAGTTTGAATCCGTATTCCTTGGAGTTTAGAAGAATGAGCTTATGCAAACATGTAAGATCCTAAAGCGACTTGACAGGGTAGATGTTGGAATGTCTTTTACTTGTGGGAGAGTGACAAACAAGGAGAGGTAGTTAAAAGGTAACTGCCCTGTCATTCAAAGCTGAGGTGGGACAAAATGTCTTCTCTACTAGAGTAGATAATCCCTGACATTCTAGAGGCCAGGTTTACAAATATTTAAGATAGCTACTGAAAAATATTTCGAAGCTTGGGAAGTTGAAAATTATGGGAAACTAGCACAGAAGAAGAACTACCATGATCATTTGATGATAGACACAAAATGCTGGAGTAACTTGGATAGGCAGCATCTCTGGATAGGAAGGAATGTGTGACGTTTCAGGTCGAGACCCTTCTTTGGACTGAAGAAGGGTCTCGACCCGAGATGTCACCCATTCCTTCTCTCCAGAGATGCTGCCTGTCCCGCTGAGTTGTGTCTATCTTCGGTTTAAACCAACTCTGCAGTTCCTTCCTACACATGAACATGAAATGAATGGTGGGACAGGTTTAAGGGACCTGTTCAACTACTCCAGCTTATATCTTCTTATGTTCCTTCCACTGTACTTAATATAACTTAGCATCAACATTCCCTTCAGTGCACCTTTGGGTCTTAACCTTGGATATCACCCTTTGGCCAATGCATTTTATACAAGAGATTTTCAGCAATATAACATCAATTTCTCAATACTGATGACATCCATCCATTATGCTTTTGTCAGACAGTCCCTAGCAGCGGAGTGACTGATAATTCACAAAACATGTCCAAGATTGCATTTGTTCCCTTTTTTCGAGATACCTTGTGGTAATCCCACTAATTTTAAATGGTAAAACACAATGTGGAAATAAGGCACTGCAGATGATGGTTAATACACAGAAGGACACAAAGGACTTGAGTAACTCAGCAGGTCAGGCAGCATCTCTGGAGAACGTGGAATGATAACATTTTGGGTTGCGACCCTTCTTCAAACACAATCTTGTCTTGCGAAATACCCAGTCTTTTTTAGCCAGCCACGAGAAAATTGTAAGTGGAAGATAGTGAAACAAAGGTGATTCTTCCGGCACTTTTCTGGTTCCAGTGCAAATTCTGTGTTAATTGCTTATGCTGATAGTCACCTCACTGATCATTTTCATCTCTTTATCTCTCTTTATTGAAATTCCTTCAATTTGCTTCTTAAAAGCTTCCGCTTTAACCATCAGCTTTATTAACTGTATTTTGATAACTTTATTGTCACAGGTGACAAGTCACAGTGAAATTCTTTGCTTACATACCCAAGGTGTGTAAATAGTCACCTCATAAACGGCACTGACTAAGTTACAAAGTATCCCGCGCCAGCTCCCCCTTTGTTTCTCCCCCCCCCCCCCCCCAACTCCACCGACCTGCGAGACTCCACCACCGTCGAGACTCCACCAATCCACGAGGCTCCGTCGGCCACGGGCCTCCACCGACACCGAGAGACCACCACGGAGGCTCCATTGGCCTTAAGGCTCTGTCAGCCACGAGGCTGTCGGCCACGAGGCTCCATCGCTCCGCAAGGCTCTCTCAACCACCGCGTGGCTCCAACGGCCAAGACAGGCATCGCCGCCCGGCTTCTCCACGGCTTCCTGGGAGGTGTCTATAGATTATAGAGTTATGGAATTATATGTATATGTGTATATATACATATATATATATATATATATATATAATATATATAATTAAATACATTAGTCTCACACAGGTTGAAGCATAAGCATCTTTATTGTCTAGTTCATCATCACATATGCAGTACATGACCCGTTCTATCTACTGCAGCCACTGCCAGACAGTAGACGAGTTCTTACACTATAAATCATATCATTAGGCGGAGTTATAATTACTAAGTACTCTGATTAGCTAACATACAATAGCCATTCTACATCTCTTCTTGTACAAATGAAAAAAGCAACTAAGTCATTTCAAACTATAAACCGAGTAAATAATAATGGGGTTAAACAAAATCGCCATATCCGATAGGTGGCCTGCTTACCTGCCCGGTCCTCGTACGGTATGGGGGCTGCCTCATCAACCTTTTCCCCCGAAAGGATGAGGGTTGTGGTAGGAAAATCCGTGGGTCTGTGCGGGGAGACCGCAGGGGAATCTGGGGAGGACTGCAGCGGGGATCTCAGGGTGCCGGTTACAACAGGGGATGCAGGGACAGATCGATGCGGGGAGTGGGTGGACCCGGTAGCGGTAGGTATTGGAACGGCAGCAACAAGTGTTGGTTTAAACTCGAGCGGTGGGGCATTAGGACCCTGGGACGCTGGACGCCTTTCCTTCACAGGAAGGAGATGTTGATGGTTGCATCTATAGAGGACATCATCGACTTTGACCAGGTAGGAGCGTGGTTCCTTAGAGGGGCCGTGAATGTTAAAAGAATCTTAAGAAAGAAATTAGGAAGGCTAAAAGATTCAACAGTGGCTGAATGGGAGATGTCAGAGAGTAATGGTGGATGGCTTTTTGTCAGGTTAGAAGCCGGTGACCAGTGGGGTGCCTCAGAGATCTGTGTTGGGTCCACTGTTGTTTGTCATATACATCAATGATCTGGATGATGGGGTGGAAAATTGGATAAGTAAGTATGCAGATGATACTAAGATAGGTGGTGTTGTGGATAATGAAGTAGATTTTCAAAGTCTACAGAGAGATTTGGGCCATTTGGAAAAGTGGGCTGAAAGATGGCAGATGGAGTTGAATGCTGTTAAGTGTGAAGTGCTACATCTTGGCAGGACAAATCAAAATAGGACGTACATGGTAAATGGTATGGAATTGAGGGATGCTGTGGAACAGAGGGATATAGGAATAACTGTGCATAGTTCCCTGAAAGTGGAATCGCAGGTAGATAGGGTGGTAAAGAAAACCTTTGGTGTGCTGGCCTTTATAAATCAGAGCATTGAATATAGGAGTTGGGAAGTAATGTTTAAAATTGTACAAGGCATTGGTAAGACCAATTCTGGAGTATGGTGTACAATTTTGGTCGCCTAGTTATAGGAAGGATGTCAACAAAATAGAAAGAGTACAGAGGAGATTTACTAGAATGTTTGCAGGGTTCCAGCAACTATGTTACAGAGAAAGGTTGAACAAGTTAGGTCTTTATTCTTTGGAGCGCAGAAGGTTAAGGGGGACTTGATTGAGGTATTTAAAATGATGAAAGGGATAGACAGAGTTAACGTGGATACGTTTTTCCATTGAGGGTAGGGAAGATTCAAACAAGAGGGCATGACATGAGAATTAAGGGACAGAAGTTTCGGGGTAACGTGAGGGGGAACTTCTTTACTCAGAGGGTGGTGGCTGTGTGGAATGAGCTTCCAGCAGAAGTGGTGGAGGCAGGATCGATTTTAACATTTAAGAGTAAAGTGGATAGGTATATAGACGTGAAGGGAATGGAGGGGTATGGTCTGAGTGCAGGTAGATGGGACTAGGGGAAAACAAATGGTCGGCATGGACTGGAAGGGCCGAGAGGGCCTGTTTCCGTGCTGTAATTGTTATATGGTTTATATATGTGTCCCAGATTGGTATGTCCTTTATCTGTTTGCAGTCGTACCACTTGTCCTTGTTTAAGTGGTTTGTTGGTCTTGTCATAACAGAATTTCTGTGTGTCTCGATTAAACTGTACACGCTTCTGTATTACGGCAGGGGGGCAGACCTTTGGTCGTAGCTGTTACTGGGAGACAGGCAGCGGAGGGCGTGTCCGACGGGACATCAGACACTGGGCTGGAAAGCTGAGCATTCCGAACAGCACGCTCGGCAAGTCCATTGGACTGTGGGTATTCCGGGCTGCTGGTGGCGTGTTGGAAATTCCACCGTTTTACAAAGTCCTTAAACCTTTGGCTGGTGAATTGAGTCTCGTTGTCAGTCTGGAGACGAACGGGCACCCCATGCACAGAAAGGTGTATTTTCAGCTTTTGGATCACTGTTTCTGAAGTGATTGTTGGCAGCAAGTCAATTTCAAACCGGTTCGAGTATGAGTCCACTAACACAAGGTAGTGTTTCCCGTGCCATTTGAAGATGTCGGCAGCCGGTGATGACCATGGTAGAGATGGAGCTAGCAGGGATAGGAGGTGCTGCTTCTGCTGATGCGGTGACTGACTGTTCCAGATCGCGCACGATTCTGTTTTGTCACGTGTGTACTTGGTTATCCCGGGTCAGTAGATCATCTCCTTGGCTCAATTTAGAGTGGCTTCCGTGCCAGGGTGGCCTCTGTGGATTTCCTCATAGTACTCGTTTCGCAGGGTTGGGGGAATGTTGTGACCCTTGTGACCCTTGACAATTATTCCGTCCTGTAAAACCAGTTCGTCACGGACCAGGAAGTAGGGTCACATTTCAAGCGGGGTGCCTGACTGCTTGTTTGGCCACCCGCCTCTTATGACGGAGGTCAGCGGCTGCGAGGTTTTGTCTGCAGCCGTGCGTTCGGCATGGCGGGGCAGGCGATCAGTGGGCACGAACGAGACCTTCAGGACAGAGGATTTGTCCTGTTCAAACGGGTGCCGTTCGCTGGTGGTGTGCGGGGCTCTGGATAGCGTATCTGCGATGTGCGTGTCTTTACCTTTCTTGGAGACAATGCGGAAGTCAAACCGTTGCAGCTGCATCATCCTTAGCTGTAGTCGAGCTGGGGCAGCATGGATAGGCTTGCTCAGGATGGTGACTGGTGGCTGGTGGTTGGTTTCGACCGTGAAGGCTTTGCCAAAGATAAAGTCTTTAATTTTTGAGTAGGCAAAAAACCACGGCGAGCAGTTTCTTCTCTATCTGAGCATAGCATTGTTCAGTTTCAGTCAGGGTGCGTGAAGCAAAAGAAATGGGCATCACGTCGCAATCGAAGGATGTTTGTAGGAGCACGAACTATTGGGGTGACCGTGTGATCTTGTATATCGTAGGCAATTTGCCAGGTTTGTCGCCAAGTAAGTCTTTAAAGTTAGATACCATCTGTTGTGTTGGTTCCTCTGTCAAACAGAGTTTGTGGACAGCACGCCCAAAATAAACCAGACCCAGATCATGGCATGCATTGATGCCAAGCAAGGTTTCAGAGTTAGGTTGGACAATGTAGAAGATTAGATATTTTGTCTGCTCTTGACAGTGCACTTTAAATCAGCTTTACCCAACGGGTGGAGAACTTGCCCCCCGTAAGCATGTAGAGTGGAGGAGTCTTTTTTTCATGAGTTCAGTGGTCTTATCTTGTTGAACTCTTTGAGTGACATTACGTTCACTCTGGCGCCAGCGTCGACTGTGGCATTCAAAGTCTTGTTATTGATTATCATGGTCACCGCAGGATCAATCAGTTTCCTGGGGAGCGCAGGTTTAGGGAGCATACGGTTGAGTCAGTGTCTGTGTTATCGGAGTCGTTCCTGTGGGAAGCATCGTCTTGTTCTTGGGAATCAGAATCAAACGGCTCTTGTTGAATCGGGTGCAGATTTGTCCTTGAAGCAGAGCTCCCGCACGACCGACAACAAGTAGCAAAATGGTTGAGTTTCTTGAACTTGTGACACACTTTCCCATGGGCAACGCAGAATTGGCGCCCCCTAGAGTGGAAATAGTTGCAATTTGGGCATCTCGTGGCAGGCATATTTGGGCATCTCGTGGCAGGCATAGTTGCGGGATGCTTTTAGAAATTTCTGTGGAGAGTAGTTCGCTAAATTTATGTTATGTTGCTGTTCAGGACTGGTGGGGTCAAAATCAGCTAATGGGGCTACAGTTTCTGTCATTCGATATGCATGAATGGCTTGCTCTAAAGTCAGTTCAGCGATCCGCAGCAATTCAGCTCTTAGCTTGCGGTCGCTCATTCCTCCCACAATTTTATCTCGCACGAGCTCACTTGTCAACTCACCGAAGCGACACCGTGAACTCATGTGTCTTAGGTCGCTGATAAATCATTCGACAGGCTCATTAGCCTGTTGCTGTCAGGCAAAAAATCTTGTTCTTTCAAGTATACGATTCGATGGCAGGTCGCACAGTTGCCTAAATTTTCTCTTCGTTTCAGCTGGCACCGGTACCAGGCCGTTCGCGTCGAGGTGTGCTGGTGCGAATTCAAACGTGCCTGCGTGGATCATTGCTTCCGGCCCCGTTAGATTTAACAGTAGCGATGCCTTAAGGTCATCGGGTCGTTTCAGTGAGCGATGCGGATATAGTGAGCGTAGTCTCGCTCAAGCATTCGCCAGCGCTCGGCGATATCAGAATCAAACACGAGCGGGCTTGGCTGTCGACAAGAGTTAGCCATGTCATCAAAATCACTCACAAATAAAAACTGATAAACAGAATAAATCCCGGTAAACAGACACGGGCTAGACCCGATTTTCTGACACCATGTAAATACCTTAAGTCTCACAAAGGTTGAAGTACAAGCATCTTTATTGTCTAGTTCATCATTACATATGCAGTACATGACACGTTCTATCTACTGCAGCTACTGCCAGACAGTAGGCGAGTTCTTACACTATAAATCATATCATTAGGCGGAGTTATAATTACTAAGCATTCTGATTGGCTAACATGCAATAGCCAATCTACAGATATACTACACGAAAATAGGCCCTTTGGCCCAACTCATCCATGCTGACTGAGATGCCCCATCTAGGCTAATCCCATTTGCCCAAGTTTGTCTTAGAAACATAGAAACATAGAAAATAGGTGCAGGAGTAGGCCATTCGGCCCTTCGAGCCTGCACCGCCATTGACTATGATCATGGCTGATCATCCAACTCAGTATCCTTTTTTTTTTTTTTTTTTTTTTTTTAATATTTTTTTATTGTAGAAACAGTATATACCAAGTACACTCTTATACGACGTTGAGATTTATACAATGTGTAAAATTATAACGTATTGATTATTAATTAGTACTATTTATGATAATTGTAGTATTATCCATTATACATTTCATTATTATTTATTTTATATAATTGGGAGTAGTACCCAATCTTAAACAACATTTTTTTTAATATTCATAATGTTATCAAAATATTAATAATGTTTGTATTATTGTTAATTTTATATTTCATAGTTATTGTATAATTGAAAGTACATAGTTTTATATAATTACAAGTTTAAGACATCTATAATCTTTTTCATACAAACAGAAATAAGTGTGTACATATTAAAAATTTATATAGTATGTTTCTATAATTTTTTCCTTAATTAAAGATAGAGAGATAGAAAAAAGGAATAGAAAATAGAAAAGAAAGTGTGAAAAGTTTGATGGAGATTGAAGTATTACTAAGTAATCCAATCTTGGAGATACATTCATGATTTGTTATGTGTATTTCTTCATCCACTCAGATATTCAGGCCTCAGTCAAGTCCCTGCGCCGAACCGTTGTGACCCTGTAGATATTTAATATAGGGAGACCATATCTCCTTGAAGAGATCTAACCTGTCCATGAGGACAAGTCTCAATCTCTCCAAGTGAAGTGTCTCCGTCATTTCTGTATTCCACATTTTAATTGTTGGGGATACAGGGCCTTTCCAAAATTTTAATATTAATTTTTTCCCAATTATTAAAGAATAGTCGATAAAAGTTCTATGATTCCTTGTAATTATTTGTTCCATTTCCGGTACTCCAAGTATGATTAACTTTGGGTCATAAATCATAGTAATATTAATAACTTTCGAGATTATTTTGAATATTTCATTCCAATATTGTAAAATCTTCGTACAATTAGTAAATGAGTGTGACAGAGTTGCTTCCATGATTTGACATTTATCACATATAGGTGATAGTTTTGGAAATATATTATGTAGTTTAGATTTAGAATAATGTAATCTATGTAAGATTTTAAACTGTATAAGTGCATGTTTAGCGTTTAAAGAGCAATAATGTATATGTTGTAGGCTTTCTTCCCATATTTCTGGACTTATTATTTGACTTAGTTCATTTTCCCAGCGCTGTCTATGTATTTCCGATGATGGGATATCACTTTCCAACAAAATATTATAAATGTATGATATCATTTTTTCTGTATTTGGGTGTTTATTCAAGCATTCATCTAAAATTTCACTCTTTCTATTTCTAAGTTCTTGTGTATTTGCAGAAATATAGTTTCTGATTTGTAAATATCTGAAATATTCATTATTATGAAGCCCGTAAGTTTGTTGTAATTCTTGAAATGAAAGAAATGAATTATCCTTATAAAGATCCCCTATATTTAGAATTCCTTTATTTTTCCATTGTATAAAAGCTTTATCCATCATTGACGGTTTAAACGTAAAATTATTGGCAATTGTAAGAGCTAGCGGTATAAATTTTAGTTTTAGTGTTTTCTTTATTTGTTTCCAAATACGTATTCCACTTTCTATTATCAAATTTTCACTATAAGTTTTCTTAGGTACATTAATATTGGCAAATATTATAGAGCTAATTTCAAATGGAAAACAGTCTTCTCTTTCCATTTTTAACCAATTTGGTTTATTATCTATTTCTCCTAACCAAAAATTCATATTTCTAATATTAACTGCCCAATAATAGAACATAAAATTTGGTAAAGCTAAGCCCCCGTTTATTTTAGCTTTACATAAATGTTTTTTATTTATTCTATGATTTTTGTAGTCCCAAATAAAGTTAGTGACTATTGAGTCTACTTTTTTAAAGAAATTTTTAGAAAGATATATCGGGATTGATTGAAATAAATATAATAATTGTGGGAGGAAAATCATTTTTATTGCGTTTATTTTACCTAACATTGAGATAGGTAAGCTTTTCCAATATAAGATATTTTTATTTAATTTATTCAATAATAACGGGAAATTAGATTTAAATAAAGAGTCAAATCTTTTTGTAACAAAAATACCAAGATATTTAATATTTTCATTTGTTATCTTGAAGGGAAATTGTTGTAATATCTGTAAATTATTCATAGTTATTGGCATAAGTTCACTTTTATTCCAATTGATGCTATATCCTGAAATTAAACCAAATTCCGTTATTAGTTTTAACAAATTACAGATACTTATTTCCGGTTTTGTAATATAAAGTAATATATCGTCCGCATATAACGAGATTTTATTCTTAGTATCTTTAGTATCGTATCCATATATTTCTGGATGTAGTCTTACCCTTTGAGCAAGGGGTTCGATTGCTAACGCAAACAGTAATGGTGATAAAGGACAGCCTTGTCTACAACCTCGAGATAAACTAAACTTAGTTGATAACATATAATTTGTTATTATTCTAGCTGTTGGATTTGCGTATAATAATTTAATCCAAGTAGTAAACTTATCACCAAGCTTAAAGGCTTCCATCACCGAAAATAGATAAGGCCATTCCACCTGGTCAAAAGCTTTTTCTGCATCCAACGAGATGACTACTAAGTCTTTTTTATCACTTCTTTTCGAATATATAATATTAAATAACCGTCTTAAATTATATGAAGAATATCTTTTAGGTATAAATCCTGTTTGATCAGGATGAATTAATTCATTAACAATTTTGCTTAGTCTTTGTGCAAGAATTTTTGTTAAAATTTTTTGATCGGTATTTAATAAAGCAATTGCTCTATACGATCCTGGGTCATCCAAATCTTTATTTATTTTGGGTATAAGTGTTATAATAGATTCGTTCAATGTGTCTGGTAATTTCTCTTGTATGTATATCTGTTCATATAATGATTTTAAATATGGGGACCATTTGGGCATGAAAAATTTTATAAAATTCCGAGCCTATACCATCTGGTCCTGGAGTTTTACCATTTTTTAAAGATTTAATAGATTCTTGGATTTCTTTTATTGAAATATCGGCATTTAAAAATTCTCTATTTTGTAAATCTAATTCTTTTAAGTTACATACATTTAAAAAGGCATCTATTTCTGTTTTATTTACTGTTGTGTTACCAGTATACAAATTTTTATAATATTGCATAAATCTTTCATTAATATCCTTGGGTTGTATTAATAATTCACCGTTTTGTGATTTAATCCTATGTATAATTTTTTCCGCTTCAATTTTCCTTAATTGTCGAGCCAATAGTTTTTGTGGTTTGTCTCCAAATTCAAACAACAATTGTTTAGTATGTTGGTAGTATTTTAAAACTTGATCAGTATATATTTTTATTTAATTTATACTTCAATGTTACAATTTTATTATGTATTATTATATCTGATTTTGTTGCATTCTGTATATCTAATTGTTTGATCTCCCTTTCTAAGTCATGTTGTTCCTTCCGAATCTTCTTATTATGGAATGCTTGTGAAGAAATCATAATTCCTCGAAGATATGCTTTAAATGTTTCCCATAATAAAGAGCGAGATATTTCTGGTTGATCATTTATTTCAAAAAACATCTTAATCTGAGTTATGATGTATTCCTGAGTTGTTTTATTTTTTAAAATTTGTGGATTAAGTTTCCATTGTCCTAGATTTCCTGTTTTTACCATTTATTTTAATTTTAAATGTTAATGGTGCGTGATCTGAAATTATAATATTATGATATTTGGATTCGTAAGTAAGTGAGATAAGCTTTGCATCTACTAGGAAGTAATCTATTCTTGAATAGGTTTTATGTACTGGCGAGTAGAAGGAATATTCTCGACCAGTAGGATTTTCTGTTCTCCAAACATCTTTAATGTTAGACGTTTGAATGTATGCGTTTAATAAATCACTAGAGTGCGATTTAGTTTTTCCTTTGTTTTGAAGATCTATCTAAATAAGGGTCTAATGTACAATTAAGATCTCCTCCAATTATCAAATTGTAGTGTGTTAATTCTGGAATATTATTAAGTACTTTCTTAAAGAATAAAGGACTATCAAAATTTGGACCATAGATGTTAACAAAAATCATTTTTTCCCTATTTATTTCTCCTATTACAATAATGTATCTGCCATCTTTATCAGATATAGTAGATATATGCTTAAATAAAGTACCTTTACGAAATAATATTGCTACGCCTCTTGATTTATGTGTAAAGGAAGAGTGGTATATTTTATCTATCCATTTAGCTTTCAGCCTATTTTCAGCGTCTTTCTTTAGGTGAGTTTCTTGAATGTAAATTACATCAGCTTTCATTGCCTTTAAGTGTGTCAATATTTTTCCTCTTTTTATTGGTTCATTGATACCTTTAACATTCCAACTGCAAAAGGTTAATCCCTCGTTCCCCATATTTCTTTTTAAATCCTGCATTTTAGATTTGTGGGAATCTAGAATAGGGTCCAAGGGTCCGCGCAGTAGACTTAACCTTACACCCGAACACCGAGTAGATGAATTTTAGATCTCTCTTATGTGCTTCACGAGTGTATCTCCATTGTTCCAGTATATAGCTCCATTCAAACTGAAAGATATAGTAAACATAAAAAAATAATGAGAAGTGAATAAAAAGCTTAGAAAGGTGTATAAAGAATAGAAGAACTACAAATAAAATATTTGTAGTTTGTGAAAGCCAAGTTGTGTTGGCCATTAATCTAAAGGCTTCCGGCATTGATGTTATTAATTTAGCCAGCTCCTAATTTTAAGGAATTATTATTCCATAGTAATATTTTAACGGGAATATAGTATTAAAGAAATGAAAAGAGTGATATTAAACATCATAAAAGTATATATATCTAAGGTTAGTTTAAAAAAAATCCAATTATAGAGCCACAGTTAAAGAATTTTTTTAAAATACAAAAAATAGAAGTCATTATTAAAAGAGGGAGAAATATATTGAGGGAGGGATATCCCCAAATGTAACAGGACATAAGATATTAATTATTAGTAGTATTAATTAGCAATGGTGCAGAGTCTTGGTTAATAACAGTCATAGTAATAATAAAAACCGCGTTATAATTTTAGTAGGTGTGTTATTTGTTTATGTTAGTTGTATATTATGAATAATTGTCAATGTTCGGTGAGCTTCTTCCAATCCGGGAAAACATTTCGTTCCATACGACATTGTCCATTCCTTCTGATTTCTTCTAATTCCATGTTGTCGTATAAAGTTTCATAAAATGTTAAGAGACCGTACTAGGTCAAGTTTGCCCAAGTTTGTCTTAGAAACATAGAAACATAGAAAATAGGTGCAGGAGTAGGCCATTCGGCCCTTCGAGCCTGCACCGCCATTGACTATGATCATGGCTGATCATCCAACTCAGTATCCTGTACCTGCCTTCTCTCCATACCCCCTGATCCCTTTAGCCACAAGGGCCACATCTAACTCCCTCTTACAGTGGCTTGCAAAAGTATTCATACCCCTTGAACTTTTCCACATTTTGTCACGTTACAACCACAAACGTAAATGTATTTTATTGGGATTTTATGTGATAGACCAACACAAAGTGGTGCATAATTGTGAAGTGGAAGGAAATGATACATGGTTTCCAATTTTTATTACAAATAAAAAACTGAAAAGTGTGGCGTGCGAATGTATTCAGCCCCCCTGAGTTAATACTTTGTAGAACCACCTTTCGCTGCAATTACAGCTGCAAGTCTTTTGGGGTATGTCTCTACCAGCTTTGCACATCTAGAGACTGAAATTTTTGCCCATTCTTCTTTGCAAAATAGCTCAAGCTCAGTCAGATTGGATGGAGAGCGTCTGTAAACAGCAATTTTCAAGTCTTGCCAGAGATTCTCAATTGGATTTAGGTCTGGACTTTGACTGGGCCATTCCAACACATGAATATGCTTTAACCATATAACAATTAACAATTACAGCACGGAGACAGGCCCTCTCGGCCCTTCCAGTCCGTGCCGACCATTTGTTTTCCCCTAGTCCCATCTACCTGCACTCAGACCATACTCCTCCATTCCCTTCACGTCCATATACCTATCCACTTTACTTTTAAATGGTAAAATCGATCCTGCCTCCACCACCTCTGCTGGAAGCTCATTCCACACAGCCACCACCCTCTGAGTAAAGAAGTTCCCCCTCACGTTACCCCTAAACTTCTGTCCCTTAATTCTCATGTCATGCCCTCTTGTTTGAATCTTCCCTACCCTCAATGGGAAAAGCTTATCCACGTCAACTCTGTCTATCCCTTTCATCATTTTAAAGACCTCAATCAAGTCCCCCCTTAACCTTCTGCGCTCCAAAGAATAAAGACCTAACTTGTTCAACCTTTCTCTGTAACATAGTTGCTGGAACCCTGGCAACATTCTAGTAAATCTCCTCTGTACTCTTTCTATTTTGTTGACATCCTTCCTATAACTAGGCGACCAAAATTGTACACCATACTCCAGAATTGGTCTTACCAATGCCTTGTACAATTTTAACATTAATTCCCTACTCCTATATTCAATGCTCTGATTTATAAAGGCCAGCACACCAAAGGCTTTCTTTACCACCCTATCTACATGCGATTCCACCTTCAGGGAACTATGCACAGTTATTCCTAGATCCCTCTGTTCCACAGCATTCCTCAATTCCCTACCATTTACCATGTACGTCCTATGTTGATTTGTCCTGCCAAGATGTAGCACTTCACACTTAACAGCATTAAACTCCATCTGCCATCTTTCAGCCCACTTTTCCAAATGGCCCAAATCTCTCTGTAGACTTTGAAAATCTACTTCATTATCCACACAACACCACCTATCTTAGTATCATCTGCATACTTACTTATCCAATTTTCCACCCCATCATCCAGATCATTGATGTACATGACAAACAACAGTGGACCCAACACAGATCCCTGAGGCACCCCACTGGTCACCGGCTTCCAACCTGACAAACAGCCATCCACCATTACTCTCTGACATCTCCCATTCAGCCACTGTTGAATCCATCTTGCTACTCCGCCATTAACACCCAAAGATTGAATCTTCTGAACCAACCTTCCATGGGGAACCTTGTCAAAGGCCTTACTGAAATCCATATAGACAACATCCACTGCTTTACCCACATCAATTTCCCTAGTTACCGCTTCAAAAAATTCAAGAAGGTTTGTCAAACATGACCTTCCAGGCACAAATCCATGTTGACTGTTCCTGACATGGCTTTGATCTAAACCATTCCATTGTAGCTCTGGCTGTATGTTTAGATCGTTGTCCTGCTGGAAGGTGAACCTCCGCCCCAGTCTCAAGTCTTTTGCAGACTCTAACAGGTTTTCTTCCAAGATTGCCCTCTATTTGGCTCCATCCATCTGCCCATCAACTCTGACCAGCTTCCCTGTCTCTGCTGAAGCAAAGCATCCCCACAGCATGATGCTGCCACCACCATGTTTCACAGTGGGGATGGTGTGTTCAGGGTGATGTGTAGTGTTAGTTTTCCGCCACACATAGCGTTTTGCATTTAGGCCAAAAACTTCAATTTTGGTCTCATCAGACCAGAGCACCTTCCTCCACATGTTTGCTGTGTCCCCCACATGGCTTGTGGCAAACTGCAAACGGGACTTTTATGGCTTTGTTTCAACAATGGCTTTCTTCTTGCCACTCTTCCATAAAGGCCCGATTTGTGGAGTGCACGACTAATAGTTGTCCTATGGACAGATTCTCCCACCTGAACTGTGGATCTCTGCAGCTCCTCTAGAGTTACCACGGGCCTCTGGCTGCTTCTCTGATCAATGCTCTCCTTGCCCGGCCTGTCAGTTTAGGTGGACGGCCATGTCTTGGTAGGTTTGCAGTTGTGCCATACTCTTTCCATTTTCGGATGATGGATTGAACAGTGCTCCGTGAGATGTTCAAAGCATGGGATATTTTTTATAACCTAACCCTGCTTTAAACTTCTCCACAACTTTATCCCTGACCTGTCTGGTGTGTTCCTTGGGCTTCATGATGCTGTTTGTTCACTAATGTTCTCTAACAAACCTCTGAGGCCTTCATAGAACAGCTGTATTTGTACTGCGATTAGATTACACACAAGTGGACTCTATTTACTAATTAGGTGACTTCTGAAGGCAATTGGTTGCACTGGATTTTATTTCGGGGTATCAGAGTAAAGGGGGCTGAATAGTTTTGCACACCACACTTTTCAGTTTTTTATTTGTAAAAGAATTTGAAAACCATGTATCATTTTCCTTCCACTTCACAATAATGCACCACTTTGTGTTGGTCTATCACATAAAATCCCAATAAAATACATTTACCATTGTGGTTGTAATATGACAGAATGTGGAAAAGTTCAAGGGGTATGAATACTTTTGCAAACCACTGTAAATATAGCCAATGAACTGGCCTCAACTACCTTATGTGGCAGAGAATTCCAGAGACTCACCACTCTCTGTGTGAAAAATGTTTTCCTCATCTCGGTCCTAAAGGAATTCCCCCTTATCCTTAGACTGTGACCCCTTGTTCTGGACCTCCCCAACATCGGGAACAATCTTCCTGCATCTAGCCTATCCAACCCCTTAAAAATTTTGTAAGTTTCTATAAGATCCCCCCTCAGTCTTCTAAATTCTAGCGAGTACAAGCCAAGTCTATCCAGTCTTTCCTCATATGAAAGTCCTGACATCCCAGGAATCAGTCTGGTGAACCTTCTCTGTACTCCCTCTATGGCAAGAATGTCTTTCCTCAGATTTGAAGACCAAAACTGTACGCAATACTCCAAGTGTGGTCTCACCAAAACCCTGTACAACTGCAGTAGAACCTCTCTGCTCCTATACTCAAATCCTTTGAATCCTATGAATGCTAACATACCATTTGCTTTCTTCACTGCCTGCTGCACCTGCATGCCTACTTTTAATGATTGGTGCACCATGACACCCAGGTCTCGTTGCATCTCCCCTTTTCCTAATTTCCCACCATTCAGATAATAGTCTACCCTCCTGTTTTTGCCACCAAAGTGGATAACCTCACATTTATCCACATTATACTGCATCTTCCATGCATTTGCCCACTCACCCAGCCTATCCAAGTCACCTTGCAGCCTCCTAGCATCCTCCTCACACCTAACACTACCCCCCAGCTTAGTGTCATCCGCAAACTTGGAGATGTTGCATTCAATTCCCTCGTCCAAATCATTAATATATATTGTAAATAGCTGGGGTCCCAGCACTGAGCCTTGCGGTACCCCACTAGTCACTGCCTGCCATTCTAAAAAGAACCCTACCCTTTGCTTCCTGTCTGCCAGCCAGTTCTCTATCCACATTAATACTGAACCACCAATACCGTGTGCTTTAAGTTTGTATATTAATCTCTTATGTGGCACCTTGTCGAAAACCTTCTGAAAATCTAGATATAACACATCCACTGGTTCTCCCTTATCCACTCTACTAGTTACATCCTCGAAAGCACCCTGTAAACCTTTTCTATTCATGTACCTGTCCAAATCACTTTTAAATTATGTTATTGTATCTGTCTCAACTACTTCCTCTGTCAAAGTCTCTTGGTCGTCTTTTTTGTTGACAGAAAGATTCCATTAATGAGTATATATGTCATGTTACTAGAAAACAAAATAATGACGCCTAACTATTTCAAGGGCCGGTGAGTATATCATCACAAAAGAGGGGTACATTTATAAGCCTGGATACAACCCCTTTGGCCCATTGAACATACATTAACCATCAGCCATCCATTCTGCATTAACCTTGTTTTCTTTTCTTTCCACATTCTAGGTTTGGACACCCAGGATCCAGTGTGTGATCTTCTTTCTTAAATAGCTTAATATCCCTCATTTCACAATGAGAGATACCAGTCATTGGATAGAGAGCTTCATGTCCCTCAAAAGCCTAAAAACAAAAAAAACGAGCATTATATGAAGATGAAGGACAAGGAAAATTTATAATAGATGAAGGACACTTAACTCATATTAAGTATGCTGCGTCTTTGCTGGAGAAATCATTTCCAATTCTTATTTAGTTCTCCCTTTTACCATTTACCTTTCTGAACATCCAGAATTAATCAACACGTCCGCAAAGGGTGTTCAGCTATCCCAGGGGTGGGGAACCTTTTCACGTTGGAATGCCGCATTAAGGTCGCTGTAATCTAACAAGGCCGCATTGAAGAAACTTCAATTAGATATACTTCAAAATGTACATTATTTTGTAAAATTCTAACTACTATGTACTAACTTCAAGAAAATGAAAAAAAATTGTTAATTCTAAAGTGAATTAACCTTTTAATGACTTTGTTGTGACTGCTTTTTGTGGGAAAGCATTTGAATATTTGGTTGCAACATGGAGATACGCAGTTTCAACTGATCTTCTAGATGGGTATCCGTCATTTGTGACCTTAAGGGCGTCTTGATTTGGGTTAGATAGGAGAATGTAGATTCGCAGCAATATGTGGTTGAAAAGCAAGAAAGCATTTTTCGTGCATGTACGTAACGTACATTCTAGAGTCGCATTCGAACTAAATAAAGAGCATAACAGGTGTTAAAATAGTAAGATTAAACGAGAACTTACCAGTTCGAAGTTTGATCGTTATTTTATGAGGAGTTACGATGAGGGATTACGTGAAGAGCCCGCCTCACGCTGGCAAACGGCATACTTCAAAGCAGCGGCATGAAAAACACAGAACACCAAATAGCCGAAGTAACATAGTAAGGCTCATAATAGACTTAGAACTACCAGATGATCATTTATTTTATGAGGGTGGGAGTGGAGGGCACGTAATCCCTCATCGTAACTCCTCATAAAATAACGATCAAACTTCGAACTGGTAAGTTCTCGTTTAATCTTACTATTTTACTTCGGAGTCACGTGAGTGACTACGTGAAGATTTTAAAGCTTTCTGTGTTTTTTATGTCGTAGAATTAATCAGTACGACAGTCCGGCTAAGTAAATACATACATGAGAAACCAGACTAATATTAGTTCTTTCCATAATTAATTTTTAATGGTTTAAAGAACATCACAATAACCCTCCTTATATCCGAGGGATCATTACAAGTGATAAAAGATATAAGTGACTACATAACTGATTATAGCAATCAATAGTAAACAAAGCAGTTGACTATAGTGATCCCAACACCGCGTGGCCAAAACTTGTCATAGTGTGAACAGGTTTATTGTAGAACTTTGAAAAAGTTTCTTCTTTACTCCACCCTGCGATTTTTAAAATATGCTCGAGTGGTACGTCCCACACCTTCGCCGCGGACGTAGCTGCAGCCCTGGTGGAGTGAGATTTGAACACATCAGTGTCTACTCCTGCTAAAAGCAACACCTGTTTCAACCATTTTGAGATAGTTTGAACTGAAGCTTTTGTGTGTGGCTTTTTATGCGTAATCATTAACGTTTTTTCATTTCCTCGAAGAGTTTCAATAACTTTAACATATTGATTCAAATGTTTAACCACACACAAAGTAAGATCAATAGGATAAGCTTGAAAGATTACCTTAGCTCCAAATCTCCCTGATCTGCTTTGTTTGATCAGATCGTAAACATAGAACACAATGTTATCTGTAGTCACATGCATACAGTCTAAACGCAACATTTGTAAAGTTTGCACTCTTTGAGCTGAAACCAATGATATTAACATTATTAATTTGAATGTTAATCTTTCCAATGACAATCCTTCAATTGGAGTCCACTGTCTAAGTAAGGTAAGTACAATGCTCACATCCCAAATCTCTGTGTATCTAGGTTTGGGTGGATTAATGTTAAAGATTCCTTTCATGAATCTAGATATTAGTGGATGTGATCCAATTGATTTCTGGTCAGACATAAGTCCTAAATAAGATGATAAGGCACTGCGTGCAGTGTTAGTGGCACTGTAACTTAAATGTTGCTCAAAATGCAATTTAGCAAGGAGCTCCAATACATTTTTCATGCAATATCACAGTATCACAATATCAAACATGCAATATTCACAGTATCATAAGAAATATTTGACTGTGTGCAAAATTCTTCCCATTTCTTAATATGTGTCATATATTGTTTTTGTGTGTTATCTCGCCATGATGCGACTATAACTTCCATAGTTTTGTCCGACAATCCCAGCTCCTGTAGTGGTCTGGTCAAAACCTGCAGATTAATAAATTCATATATGCATATAATGGATAAATTTCTTTGGTTACTGGATTAATCAAAATATCACTACAGTTAGGAATTGACATATATGGTTCTTTAATCATATTCAGCATTAATGGGAACCAAGGTTGTGTTGGCCAATTTGGAACTACCAACAATCCTGTGGCAGAATCTTGTTCTATTTCCTTCAGACATTGCTGAACCAAAGCAAAAGGTGGAAAAGCATAAAAGAACATATTCCCCCAGTTCAATGAAAAAGCATCTACTGCTACTGCATCTGGATCGTGTTCCCAAGACACATATTTAGGCAATTGATGATTAAGCCTTGATGCAAACAAATCAATTTCTGGTAAACCAAATTGTGTTACAATATTCTTAAATATTGCTGGATTAAGCATCCATTCTGTGTTATCTTTAAATATCCTTGATCTTTATCTGCCACCACATTGTCTTTACCTGGAATGTAGTTTGCTGAAATCCAAATTTGGCGATCAATACACCATTGCCATATTTCATTGACCAGACAATCACATGATACTGATCTGATTCCCCCCATGTGATTAATATATGCAACAGCCGTTTTATTGTCTAACTGTATTAATACATGTAGACCCTTTTTTGAACAACAATATGCTTTTAGACCATAGAAAGCACCCAATAACTCTAAATAGTTAATACCATGAGTTTGAAGAAACGTTTTCTTCTTGGACTTTCCATCTAACTCCACAACTGGAGGATGAATCTGTTACCCCCCATCCGAGAGCACTAGCATCTGTTTGTAAAACCATTTCAGGCTGTTTAATCAGAATGTTTTTAGCAGCTTGTGGGACATTTTTAACCCACCATTGTGCTTCTTTTGTTAATTGCATAGGCCTATCAAAGTGGCCTGCCCTCTCTTTGAGAGCTCTTATTTTGTCCCTTTGAAGACTTTGATAATGTAATGGACCAAATTCTCCTGCAGGAAATGCTGCTACTAATTTACCAATAGTTTTTTCGCTACTTCTCGGATGGAAGGATAAGTTTGTGAATGAGATTATTACAAGTCACCAAAAAATCATCAACTTTATCTTTGTTGGTAAAGTTATTAACATAGTCTCTGAGTTAATTACAAACCCCAAATAGTTAATTGATTGTGCTGGCTGCAGCTGGGTTTTAATTGGATGAATCAAGAACCCTAGCTTTTAACAAAGCTTTTGTACTGAAACTAAATTCTCAGCTGACTCTTGATTGCCATTAATGATTAGAATGTCATCGAGATAAGCCATAACGATGTGTTTTTGTTACTCTTAATTGGACTAAAACTGGTTTCAACAGTTTAGTAAAGAGCCTGGGAGCTGAACTCAATCCATTTGGCAAAACTTTAAACTGCCATAATTGTCCCAGCCAATTAAATTTTTAAGTACCTCCAGAAACTGATGTATTGGTACAGAATAATAGGCGTTTTTCAAATCAATCGTAGCCATATAACAACCTGCTGATATTAAATATCTTGCAGTATTAAATGTTTCCATTTAAAAATGTTTGTAATCTACCACTTATTTAGATCTGTAAGATCCAGAATAATTCTGCAATCACCATCTTTTAATGTCTTTTGAAATATCTTAGACACAATTGATGCTCGTGTTCATAAGTTTTTTCCAATAACCCCTTTTCAGATAATTTGTCAATTTCCACATTAATCTCTGCTTTTCCAATTGCAGTAAACACGAAAGCATAGGCAGGTTTATCTGTACTGGAGGATTAACCCCTTCTTTAAATGTAATAGTGGCTCCTGAAACTGCTTGTAAAAATAAACCGATCAGAAGTAATAGTAAGCCAGTCTTTATAAACTTTTGTAATCTCCCTCCAACTGGAGATTAATCCGCAGTTTCTTTAAGGATAGAACAAGTCTTTAATACCTCTCCATATGAGCGTGGTGGTCTCCTTTTCCCCGAATACGGGTAAGTATTGGGCTGTGCAGTACGATAATATTTCCTTGACATATTTCTGCCTCTATTTCCAAAATCAAATCCCCTTCTGGGCGAAAATACCTTTTTGTCCTAAGACGAAGGTTTCATGCAGCTAAAATTTTTAGCTTCTTCATCCAATTTTTAATAATTTAGGCAGACTTACTCCAAACAGATAACCAGGAGCTTGACCACCACTTGCTTGACACAGGCTTGCAAACCTTGGGTGAAATATGGGCCGAATAGCCATTTTCCTCATACAATAATTTCATAGAAAGAATTGCACAATAGGCCCTCTTTTTTAAACTTATCCATCTCCCCAAAAGCCATAATGGCAGCAGAATAATTTGTGAGGATTTTTGAACCTCACTTCTTGAGCTCTCATATTTGGGGTCATGGATGCCCATATCAACGGATAAACCGTAGGCACTTCCAATGAGGCACAATTTCCTGTGCATTTATAATTCTGATGTTTCAATCATCACAGAATCATGAAGTTGGTGAGATACCATATATTAATGTTGGTAGCTAGGTTTTCCTTCCATAACCTCACCACTTCCTTCATATATAGCAAATTCTTTTGCTATCCCAGGCACATTTGGCCTTTCTTTTATTTTGTGGTGTGCTTTCAAATGCAAATCACCATCAGCAGGGTCTGCCTTCTGCAGCCCTAAATCAATTGGGATTTCATCCCATGAGACTTCCTTCGGCCCAAATCCTGGGTCCGGAGTTCCAACTCCCAATTAGGCCCACAGCCATATTCAGAATAATTAAACCCCTCAGGGCTTTTTTGGGAACCTTCTGGGTACTGTGACCCTAGTCTCATAATTTTTTGGAGAACTTTCTCCATATGCTCCATTATTAGTTCCACATAGTTTAATTATCTGGAGGACTTTCAGTATCAGAGTCATCAGAACCATGGGCCTCTCAGATTTCTTTTACATTTTTAGGAGCATTTCTCTCCGTGGTTATAACTTCTGGAGAATCTAGAACTCGCTAACGGGTATATCAGCAGCCACCGGTATCGGAACCGGATCCGCACTAGCTTTTTTCCCGTATTTTTATTTTCACCCCGGGAAGCTCTTTTTACCCGCGAATTTTCTTTGCCGATTTCTCCTTCATTAATCTGTGCTAAACAGCACTTTAACGTGACTCTGACTTTTATTTTACTTTACTTTTACTGCTGGACCCACCCAGCGTACGCTAAAAAACATCCCGACTTGTCTGCACTTACCTGCGGGGCCGTTCCGACCGCTGCGAGGAGCTGCTCCTTACTGCAGCTCCTCCTTCCGCCGTCAGCGTCGACGTAATGCCGTTTGCCAGCGTGAGGCGGGCTCTTCACGTAGTCACTCACGTGACTCCGAAGTAAAATAGCGCTCGTGTATTCGGTCTGAAGAAGGGTCTCGACCCGAAACGTCGCCTATCTCCTTCGCTCCTTAGATGCTGCTGCACCCGCTGAGTTTCTCCAGCTTTTTGTGTACCCTCGTGTATTAGTAATGTTTTAATTGTGGCCGTCAGTCGGGGAAGATTATTTTGTTGAATCTTCTTTTTGGTATTTTAAATACGTTCATTTTAAGATTAAAATAAAAATAATAAAAGACGAACAAAACCATATTAATAAAAATAAAAGGATTTGTTCTACAAAATTTGGACTCATGCAAAAGGCCACACTTAATGGCCTAGAAGGCCGCAAGTGGCCTTAAGGCAGCAGGTTCCCCTTCCCTGAACTATCCTGTCTCAACAACTGCCTGCGGCAATTAATACCAGCATATTACTGCAGCACCTTTTGTTGGAAGCCTCTCCACGGGTGTGTTACCAAATAAAATCTAACACTGAGCGACATAACGAGATGTTTAGATGTGATCATGGGGACATTTCACCTACTTTTCCTCTTGATTTCAGTCTTAATTTGATGAGTCCTTAATCACTGACTAGCTTGCCAGAGGTGTTGTATCCAACTTGCTAGCTTAACATTGCACTAAGCTTTATTCCCTTATCATGTATCTATACACTGTAAATGCATAGATTGGAATCATGCATTGCCTTCCTGTTGAATAGTTATCACACACCAAAAGATTTTCACTTTACCTCGGTACACGTGACAATAAACTAAACTGAACTACACCTATAGCTGTGAGTCTGTGTCCTAAATATCCTTTTTGTACTAGAATAGACAAATCTGTATGTGGCATTTTAATGTGGCCTAAACAATATTTTAGTAGAATTATCAATTTATAGATCATTACTTTCAACATACACACATCCTTTTTTACACAGAGGGTGGTAGTTATACGGAATGAGGTGCCAGAGGATATGGTTGAGGCAGGTACAATAACAACATTTAAAAGACAGGTACGTGGAGAAGAAAGGTTTCGTGGGAATGGACCAAATGTAGATAAATGTAGCTTAAATGGGGCATCTTGTTGGCAAAGACATGTTGGGCCAAATAGCCTTTTTTGTAAAACACTAGGTTTTGGAGTAACTCAGCAGATCAGGCAACATCTGTGGAGGAAATGGAAAGGCGATGTTTCAGGTGGGGTCCCATTCTTCACACTGAGTGTTTTGGAGGATTGTTTCTGTACTCTATGACTCTCTGACTATTATATAAGCTTATTTGACTTTACCAATTGCACTTCCAGTTTTAGATTATTCCATATTTTAACCTCCAGTCACTCACACCCTTCAAGATCTTTTCTCTATTCATGATTTATGTTATTTGAGAATTATCCATCTGTTTGTCCACTTATTGGAGCCCTCTGGAACTGTATGACCATGGCAGCCGTCACAGGGGACGACCTCTTCTCCGTCTCTCCCGCCCATCCATCTGTCACGCTGGTGAGTGGGCTTACCCTAGCGGAAGCCACGATCTGCCGGCCCTCCTCTGCTTAGTGTAGCATAAAAATTTGGTTAGAGGAAGAAAGAGATTGGCTAATATCAAGGGCAATAGAAATCTATAATGAATTAAAAAGAAACATTTCTCCCAAGTATATAGAACGAGCTGACTAATACCAGGTGGAATGAGTGTGAATGATAGAGGTTAGATCAAAGCGAAGAGGACAGAAAATTTGATGAATAAATAATGGAGTCATTGATTCATACAGTATGGAAACAAGTCATTCAGCCAAAGCTGTCCATGTCAACCAGGTTTTATAGCTGAGCTAGTCTCATTTGCTTGCATTTGGCCCACATCACTCTAAACATTTCCTATCAATGTGCCTGTCTAAAAGCCTTTTAAAGGTCACTTTTGGTTTATTATTATTACATATACAGAGGTACAGTGAAAAGCTTTGATTTGCATGCAAACAGATCAGATATCATACATAGATACAATCAGTTCAAACTCAAGTAGAATAGATTGAGCAAAGGAAGGATACAGAGTGTAGAATATTGTAGTGCAATGGTTCCTTAGATGAAGTCCAATATTCTCAAAGGGTTAGAGGTGTATTGACCACTACACTAGCTTATAGAAGGACTGTTCAGAAGCTGAATAACAGAGGGGAAGAAGCTTTTACTGAGTCTGGGGGTGCACGCATTCAAACCTCTGTATCTACTGTCGGATGGGAGCGAGAAGGAATGACCATAATGGGACTAGTGTTTGATAACATTGGCTGCTTTTCCGAGACAGCATGAAGTGTAGATGTAGTCAACAGAAGAAAGTCAGGTCTGTGAGATTCGGCAGAACTGTTCCCAAACCAAGCTGTTTGAAAATGTTTAAAGAACACTATTCCCAAACCAAGTTTGAAAATGTTTAAAGAACACCTTCCAGCAATCAAAGCTGATATATTCTGTAATTAAATGCCAAATGGAGGGAAACCAACAATAAAATAAAGCTCAATTCAATACACAGAGAATAAAATGTCTTTATAATTACCATCTCATTCCTCTACACAGTACGTTATGCTTTTTCTATTTTTTTATTAGTTAATAATGAAGTTCCAATGTCTGCCAGCAGTGGAAGGATTGTTTGTTGTGCAACCTTATGCCATCGTTAAGTGTGGAAATGATGCTAGACAATTCTAGGCAAACATCAGCAGTGCTGGTGGGATCCCTGTCTGGAAGTACTTGGACCTAGATCCCAATGATTGACCTGGAAATAATGGCTGGCACAAGATAATGTGCCAAAAACAACCTTTATGTGCAAATGATGCATTAAAAATGTGCATGTGGTCCAATTTCTAGGCAATTGAGTGCATACTATGGGTTTACATTTCACATGTGTGGTACAATATGATTAGGTGATGTATGAGGTGATATTTTCATTGGCATGCCACCATGAGAAGTCTGACTGCTGTTATTTTCATATTCTGAATATTTTTAGTTCCCCAACTCCATTAGCTTATGTTTTACAAGGCTGAAACAGGAAGGGAATTCAGCCCATGTATGTTCTGACAGGAGATGGCCACTACAAAGCCCTTTGCACTGTACCACTGAAGAACATCTGGTAGTTAAAATTCACATGGAGTGGAAAATTTAGATGTACAAATGTACAGTATAATCTATATGTAATGGAGGAAGAACTGAAACTAATCTATTGAATTGAATTGAATTGAATACTTTGTTGTCACATATGACAAGTCACAGTGAAATTCTGTGTTTTAAAGGCTCCGTAGGTGTATCCTTGAAAACCATCCATTTTAAGATGCTGTACAAACAGTTGCTGTTGTTGGTTGTTGCCATAGGTTTGATCTGAGATGCAGTATATAAATAGGCCCATCAGCCCATCAAGTCTACTCTGCCATTAAGTCATGGCTGATCTATCTCTCCCTCCTAACCCCATTCCCTTGCCTTGTCCCCATAATCCCTGACATCCGTACAATCTATCTATAAGTAAATCTATAAGTAGAGCGCCTCTACTTCCTGAGAAGATTACGGAGAGTCGGTCTGTCAAGGAGGACTCTCTCTAACTTCTACAGGTGCACAGTAGAGAGCTTGCTGACTGGTTGCATCGTGGCTTGGTTCGGCAACTTGAGTGCCCTGGAGAGGAAAAGACTACAAAAAGTAGTAAACACTGCCCAGTCCATCATCGGCTCTGACCTTCCTTCCATCGAGGGGATCTACCACAGTCCCTGCCTCAAAAAGGCTGGCAGCATCATCAAGGACCCACACCACCCTGGCCACACACTTCGGGTAGAAGGTACAGGAGTCTGAGGACTGCAACAACCCGGTTCAGGAATAGCTACTTCCCCACCGCCATCAGGCTATTAAACTCGGCTCGGACAAAACTCTGAACATTAATACCTCTCCATCTGTTATTTGCACTTTATTAATTTATTAATTAATGTGTGTATTTAAGTATATAACTGTAGTCAATGCCTACTATGTTCTGTTGTGCTATGCAAAGAAAGAATTTCATTGTCCTGTCAGGGACACATGACAATAAACACTTTTGACTTTGACTTTGACAATCTCTGCCTTAAAAATACCCATTGACTTGACCGCCACAGCCTTCTGTGGAAATGAATTCCACACATTCAACACCCTCTGGCTAAATAAATTTCTCCTCATCCCCTTCCTAAATGAATGTACTTTAATTCTGAAGTTGTGACCTCTGGTCCTAGACTCTCCCATGAGTGGAAACATTTTCTCCACATCCACTCTAACCAGGCCTTTCACTATTTGGATGTCACATTAAAGTGGGTTAAGGAAGGTTTCAACAGAGTATCAGACATTCTAAAGTCACACTGGAGGAGTGATTCAGGCTGGGTGGAATGAAGAGCCTGTAGTAACGTGGGCCTAGACTTTCATTGTGGAGTGAAGGGGAACTCTGCTAAGCTACGTAGTCACAGAACTAATAGTTACTGAATTGCTGGGGCATCCTTGAGATGTTGCCAAATTTCTCAGGACAGAGTGAGCAATGTATGTGAAATTGAAGTTGAAATAGCTTTGCTCGTTGGCATGAGTTAACGAGGCATCCAAAGTATAGCCATATTGATGTAAACCCCTTGATGTGCTTTTAGAGTCTCATGTAGGGCATATCAAAGAAGCTTCCCTTTCCTAAGTCAGTGGTTGGCAATCCTGTGATGAATGACTCACCTCCTGGTGTGTGCCTTTCCACAATCTACAAGGCACATGCCAGCAGTATGATGGAATAGTTTCCACGTGCCTGAATGAAAGCTGCTCCATTAACACACAAGAAGCTCAATGCCATCCAACATAAAGCAGCCTGTTTGATTGCTACTCCATTAATCAGTCCAACCATTCATTCCTTCCTACATAGCAATACTGCAGTTTGTACTACCTGCAAAATGTTGTGAAAGTGCGCGATTATCAGAGTTTTATTGCACTGTGATTGCCAGCAAATGTTGATATTTGATTATTATTGTTATATGTTACCGAGGTAGTGTGAAAAACATTGTGCTGCATGGTATTGAGGTGAAAACATCCAGACATGCTTGCAGTCAAAACCATGCAAAGAGAAGGGAACAAGAGTGCTGAATATAGTGTTACTGCTACCGTGAAATAAGAAGAAACCTTTGTCCCTCTACCTGCAACTTTTACTGGTATATTTTATTGGGATAAGTGCTGGGCATTTTGCAGTTAGTGATTTATATATTAATGATTTGGATGACAATGTACAAGGCATGTTAGTAAGATTGAGGATGGCATGAAAGTGGGTGGCATCATAGATAGCAAAGATGATAGTCAAAAATTGCAGCAAGATCTTAATCAGTCAAGCAGATGGGCTGAGGAATGGTTAATGCAGTTTGATATAGATAAGTGCGAGGTGTCGCATTTTCGGACGTCAAAGCAGGACAGGACATTTACAGGGCTCTGCGGAGGGTTCTAGAGCAGAGGGATCTAGAAGTACAAGTACACAGTCCCTTGAAAGTGGTGACACAGGTTGATAGGGTGTTCAAGAATGCTTTTAGCACACTGGCCACCAGTCAGAGTATTGAGTATAGAAGTTGGGAGATTACGTTACAGGTGTACAATACATTGATGAGACCATGTTTGGAGTATTGTGTTCGGTTTTGATCACCCAGTTAAAGGAAACATGTTGTTAAACTAGAAAGGCTGCAATGAAGATTTACGAGGATGTTGACAGGACACGAAGGTCTGAGCTACAGGGAGAGAGGTTGAGCAGGCTAGGATTCCTTGGAGCGCAGGAGGATGAGGTGTAATCATGATAGAGGTATATAAGATCATGAGGGGCATAGATAGGGTAGATGGAAGTCTACCCAGAGTAGGGGAATCAAGGATCAGAGGATATAGGTTTAAGGTGAGGGGAGAAGATTTAATAGGAACCTGAGGGGCAATATTTTCACACTAAGGGTGGTATATGAAGCTAGTTGCCAAAGAAGGTTGAGGTATGTACTATCACACTACTTAAAAGACATTTGGATAGGTCTATGGATAGGAAAGGTTTAAAAGGATATGGGCCAAACACAGGTAGGTGGGACTAGAGGAGACGGGGCATCTTGGTCGACAGGCAAGTTGGGTTGAGGGACCTGTTATGCTGTATGTCTCTATGACTCTGAGTGTCAAGAGATCAATCAAACTACACTTTGTCCATGTGTCTAGACAATTATGTCCTTTAGGACACACTTTTCAACTTGGATTCAAATAAGGTCATAAGGGATAGGAGTAGAATTAGGCCATTTGGCCCATCAAGTCTACTCCGCCATTCAATCATGGCTGATCTATCTCTCATTCCCAACCCCATTCTCCTGCCTTCTCCCCATAACCTCTGACACATGCATTAATCAAGAATCTATCCATTACTAGTACAAACTAAAGATATAAATGAGAGATTTTTGCAATATTATAAAAATTTATATTCAGCTAAAACAAAAGAAAATCGAATAGGAGTAGAAACATTTTTAAAAAATTGTAATCTAAAAGGACTGGATTTAGAAGATAGGGAATTATTAAATGTTGAAATAACTACTAAAGAAATTGAAGAAACTATTAGATCATTAAAAAATGGTAAAACTCCAGGACCAGATGGTATTGGAGCAGAATTTTATAAAATATTTTATGATATGATAGCTCCACGTTTGAAGACACTTTATGAACACACTTATGCTCAACAGAAATTACCAGAAACATTAAATGAATCTATTATAGCCCTTATACCTAAATTAGATAAAAAATCTTGATGACCCAGGGTCATATAGCCCTTATACCTAAATTAGATAATTAGAAACGGGAATAGTGCCGGAGGATTGGCGTACTGCGCATGTTGTTCCATTGTTTAAAAAGGGTTCAAAGAATAAACCTAGCAATTATAGACCTATTAGTTTGACGTCAGTGGTGGGCAAATTAATGGAAAGGATACTTAGAGATAATATATATAAGCATCTGGATAAACAGGGTCTGATCAGGAACAGTCAACATGGATTTGTGCCTGAAAGGTCATGTTTGACAAACCTTCTTGAATTTTTTGAAGCGGTAACTAGGGAAATTGATGAGGGTAAAGCAGTGGATGTTGTCTATATGGATTTCAGTAAGGCCTTTGACAAGGTTCCCCATGGAAGGTTGGTTCAGAAGGTTCAATCTTTGGGTGTTAATGGCGGAGTAGCAAGATGGATTCAACAGTGGCTGAATGGGAGATGTCAGAGAGTAATGGTGGATGGCTGTTTGTCAGGTTGGAAGCCGGTGACCAGTGGGGTGCCTCAGGGATCTGTGTTGGGTCCACTGTTGTTTGTCATGTACATCAATGATCTGGATGATGGGGTGGAAAATTGGATAAGTAAGTATGCAGATGATACTAAGATAGGTGGTATTGTGGATAATGAAGTAGATTCTCAAAGTCTACAGAGAGATTTGGGCCATTTGGAAAAGTGGGCTGAAAGATGGCAGATGGAGTTTAATGCTGATAAGTGTGAAGTGCTACATCTTGGCAGGACAAATCAAAATAGGGCGTACATGGTAAATGGTAGGGAATTGAGGAATGCTGTGGAACAGAGGGATCTTGGAATAACTGTGCATAGTTCCCTGAAGGTGGAATCGCATGTAGATAGGGTGGTAAAGAAAGCCTTTGGTGTGCTGGCCTTTATAAATCAGAGCATTGAATATAGGAGTAGGGAAGTAATGTTAAAATTGTACAAGGCATTGGTAAGACCAATTCTGGAGTATGGTGTACAATTTTGGTCGCCTAGTTATAGGAAGGATGTCAACAAAATAGAGAGAGTACAGAGGAGATTTACTAGAATGTTGCCAGGGTTCCAGCAACTATGTTACAGAGAAAGGTTGAACAAGTTAGGTCTTTATTCTTTGGAGCGCAGAAGGTTAAGGGGTGACTTGATTGAGGTCTTTAAAATGATGAAAGGGATAGACAGAGTTGACGTGGATAAGCTTTTCCCATTGAGGGTAGGGAAGATTCAAACAAGAGGGCATGACATGAGAATTAAGGGACAGAAGTTTAGGGGTAACGTGAGGGGGAACTTCTTTACTCAGAGGGTGGTGGCTGTGTGGAATGAGCTTCCAGCAGAGGTGGTGGAGGCAGGATCGATTTTAACATTTAAAAGTAAAGTGGATAGGTATATGGACGTGAAGGGAATGGAGGGGTATGGTCTGAGTGCAGGTAGATGGGACTAGGGGAAAACAAATGGTCGGCACGGACTGGAAGGGCCGAGAGGGCCTGTCTCCGTGCTGTAATTGTTATATGGTTATATGGTTATATGGAGCTATATCTCTTTTAAACACTGATCAAAAATTATTAACGAAAATATTAGCACAAAGACTAAACACAGTGATTAATAAACTAATTCACTTAGATCAAACAGGATTTATACCAAAACGATATTCCTCAAACAATCTGAGAAGATTATTTAATATTATATATTCGAAAAGAAACATTAATAAGGATTTATCAATTATTTCGTTGGATGCAGAGAAAGCTTTTGATCAGATTGAATTGTCTTATTTATTTTCGGTAATGGAATTTTTTCAGTTGGGGGAGAAGTTTATAACATGGGTTAAATTACTATATACCAGACCAACAGCTAGAATATTAATAAACCAAGTGTTAACAACTAAATTTAACTTATTCCGAGGCTGCAGACAAGGTTGCCCTTTATCTCCACTACTGTTTGCACTTGCAATAGAACCACTAGCAAAATCTGTGAGATCGCATCCTGAAATATATGGGTATGAAACTAAAGAAACTGAAAATAAAATCTCTTTATACGCAGATGATGTATTACTTTATATCACGAAACCAGAAATTAGTATCCCTAACTTGTTAGATTTAATAACTCAATTTGGATCGTTTTCAGGATATAGAAACATAGAAACATAGAAATTAGGTGCAGGAGTAGGCCATTCAGCCCTTCGAGCCTGCACCGCCATTCAATATGATCATGGCTGATCATCCAACTCAGTATCCCGTACCTGCCTTCTCTCCATACCCTCTGATCCCCTTAGCCACAAGGGCCACATCCAACTCACTCTTAAATATAGCCAATGAACTGGCCTCAACTACCCTCTGTGGCAGAGAGTTCCAGAGACTCACCACTCTCTGTGTGAAAAAAGTCTTTCTCATCTCGGTCTTAAAGGATTTCCCCCTTATCCTTAAGCTGTGACCCCTTGTCCTGGACTTCCCCAACATCGGGAACAATCTTCCTGCATCTAGCCTGTCCAACCCCTTAAGAATTTTGTAAGTTTCTATAAGATCCCCTCTCAATCTCCTAAATTCCAGAGAGTATAAACCGAGTCTATCCAGTCTTTCTTCATAAGACAGTCCTGACATCCAGGAATCAGTCTGGTGAACCTTCTCTGCACTCCCTCTATGGCAATAATGTCCTTCCTCAGATTTGGAGACCAAAACTGTACGCAATACTCCAGGTGTGGTCTCACCAAGACCCTGTACAACTGAAGTAGAACCTCCCTGCTCCTGTACTCAAATCCTTTTGCTATGAAAGCTAACATACCATTCGCTTTTTTCACTGCCTGCTGCACCTGCATGCCTACTTTCAATGACTGGTGTACCATGACACCCAGGTCTCGCTGCATCTCCCCTTTTCCTAATCGGCCACCATTTAAATAATAGTCTTAATATAGATTTAATTGGAATAAAAGTGAACTTATGCCAATAATGGGAAATAATTTACATATATTACAACAATACCCTTTTAAGATTGCAAATGAAAAAATTAAATATCTTGGAATTTATGTAACAAAAAGATATGATTCTTTATTTAAATCTAATTTCCCACCTTTATTGAATAAATTACTTAAGAATATTCAATATTGGAAAACATTACCTATTTCAATGCTAGGTAAGATTAATGCGATAAAAATGATTTTTCTTCCACAATTACTATACTTGTTTCAAATGATCCTGATATATCTTCCTAAAATTTTTTTAAGAAAGTGGACTCTATGGTTACCAATTTTATTTGGGATTATAAGAACCATAGAATAATTAAAAAGCATTTATGTAAATCAAAAATAAATTGAGGTTTTGCATTGCCTAATTTTATGTTTTATTATTGGGCAGTTAATATAAAAAATATGAATTTCTGGTTGGAAGAACTAGATAAACAACCATACTGGTTAAAAATGGAAAAAGAAGACTGTTTACCTTTTGAAATTAGCTCGATTTTATTTGCTAATACTACAATACATAAGAAAACTTATAGAGGAAACCCAATAATAGAAAGTGGAATACGTATTTGGAAACAATTTAAAAAAACATTAAAATTACAGAATACACCACTAGCTCTTCCAATTGTAAACAATATTTCTTTTAAATGCTCATTGATGGATAAAGGTTTCTTAAAATGGAAGAACTATGGAATAAATAAGATTGGTGATCTCTACAGGGAAAGTTTATTTCTCTCATTTCAGGAATTACAACAAAATTATGGATTACATTCGAAAGAATATTTTAGATATCTACAAATTAGAGATTATGTTAAATCAAATACACTAGATTTTAGGAATAGAAAGAAATTTTAGGTGAATGTCTAAATAAACATCCGAATACAGAAAAATTAATATCATATATCTATAATATTTTACTGGAAAATGATTTACCAAATACGGATAAATATAGACAAGCATGGGAAAACGAACTAGGTCAAGTAATTAGTAGAGAAGTATTGAATGAAAGTTTACAACATATACACCACTGTTCATTAAATACTAGACACTCCTTGATACAATTTAAAGTTATACATAGATTACATCTCTCAAAATCCAAATTAAATAGAATTTTCTCAAATGTTTCCGCGATATGTGATAAATGTCAACAATTAGAAGCTAATTTAACGCATTCATTCACAAAATGTATAAAAATTACTAATTTTTGGATAGAAATTTTTAAGATAATCTCAATTGTAGTTAATGCAAATTTAATTCCAGACTCAAAAGTAATCATATTGGGAATACTAGAAACGAATCAGATATTAACAACACAACAAATAATTTTTATTGGTTATAGTTTAATAATTGGTAAAAAATTAATACTAAGATTTTGGAAAGGTCCCATTTCCCCTACAATTAAAATGTGGATTACAGAAATGTCGGAGACACTTCACCTGGAACGATTAAGACTTGTCCTGATGGACAGGCTGGATCAATTCAGAGGAATATGGTCTCCATTTATTGAATATTTAAAGGGTTAAGATGGTCCGGTTCGAGGCCATGACTGAAGCCTGAATGAATGAATAGATGAAGAATTATATGCAATAGATCATGAATATATCTCCAATGAAGAATATCTTGTGTAATACTCCACTCATTTAATTTATCTCTTTTTTATTTCTTTTTCTCTATATTATCTATCTTTATTTCCTACTGTTGTAAAATAAAAAAATATATAGAAGTACAAATAAGATTGACTGTAAATTTTAAAAATATTAAGAAAGTATGTGACGATAATATTTTCCTTTTTTTCTTTGATTTTATATTATTTCTTCTTAATATGTAATTACTTCTAATAAAAATATTTAAAAAAAAAAAAAGAATCTATCCATTTCTGCCTTAAAAATAACCATTGACTTGGCCTCCACAGCCTTCTGTGTCAAATAATTCCACAGATTCACCACCCGCTGACTAAAGAAATTTATCATCATCTCCTTCCTAAAAGAACGTCCTTTGATTCTAAAGCTATGACCTCCAGTCGCAGACTCTCCCACTAGTGGAAACATCCACTCAACATCCACTCTATCCAAGCCTTTCACTATTCTGTATGTTTCAATGAGGTCCCCCCCCTCATTCTTCTAAACTCCAGCGAGTACAGGCCCAGTGCCGACAAACGCTCATCATAGGTTAACCTACTCATTCCTGATCATTCTTGTAAACCTCCTCTGGACTCTCTCCAGAGCCAGCACATCCTTCCTCAGATAAGATGGCCAAAATTACTCACAATATTCCAAATGCGGCCTTATAGAGCCTCAATATTATATCCCTGCTTTTGTATACAAGCCCTTTTGAAATAGATACTAGCATTGAGTTTGCTTTCTTTACTATTGATTCGACTTGTAGATTAACAATTTGGAAATCCTGCACCAGCACTCCCAAGTCCCTTTGCACCTCTGATTTCTACTATTTCTACTACCAAAATGCAGACTCCACACTTTGCTACGCAATATTCCATCAGCCACTTCTCTGCTCACTCTCCCAACCAGTTCAAGTCCTCCTGCAGAGCCCCTGCTTTCTCTACACTACCTGCCCCTCCACCTATTTTCATATCACCTGCAAACTTTGCCACGTAGCCTTCAATCCCTTGTCCAAATCATTAATATACAACATGAAGAGTAGTGGCCCCAGCACCGACTCCTACGGAACTCCACTAGTCACTGGCAGGCAACCAGAAAAAGCCCTCTTTATTGCCACTCTTTGTTTTCTACCATTCAGCCAACCTGCTGTCCATGCTAGTGTCAGCCCTTTGATACCGTGGGCTCTTATCTTACCTAGCAGCCTCATATGTGGCATCTTATCAAAGGCTTTCTGAAAATCTACTTACTCTCCTTTGCCTTTCCTGCTATTTACTTCTTCAAAGAATTCCAGCAAAGTGTCATCAATTTAGCATCTTCAGGTAAAATCGCAAGACTGTATCAATACAAATAGGCAAAGGAACTTGTGCTCTATGATTGGTATTGGAAGCTGCATTATGAGCAAGAAATGTACTCCAGGATGATCAGTACTTTATATAGTAGCTGTAAATAAGTGTTCTGGTGCATCATCTTGAGATGGTTGATTTTTCCTGGAATATTTCACTACAGATGTCAAGATGCATTTAATCTTCACAAAGCTAACTTCACTCAAATGTACTGGCCCTATCTGTTGTCATCTGTAGATAAAGTGGCAATAGACTATGTGTGATCGGCATTGCAAACCCAGTCCCATGCTTAAGAAATTTAATCCATGAAAGCCTTTTTCTCATTGCAAATTGTCTTTGAACAACACAGCCGGAATTTTAAGTTGCTGCACGAATCACTTCTAAAGCAAAGACCAGCTTTTACACAATATCCCAGCCACTGCTGAGTTAGATGAACTGGAATAGCAAGAGGTGACTGTGGCATCTCGGGCAAAAAAATAACCAATTCACCTTCTTCAGGCTACTGCACAATGCATTCCCATGGATACCTACCATTGAGGGAAGTATTAGATTCAAACCCACTGCCCTATCTATGTCATAGATGAATAACACCACAAAATTCACTCTAGGTTCAAGACTCAAGAATCAAGAGTGTTTTATTGGCATATGTTCCAAATAGAACAATGACATTCTTACTTACAGCAGTACAACAGGCTATAAGGAACGTCCATGTATTGCCAGTAACTCAATAAAACTGGCAAATATCTTGGAGATAAGGGAATCATTAGCAAAGAGGTGAGTAACAGTGGTCATTAAAACATAGAAACATAGAAAATAGGTGCAGGAGTAGGCCATTCCGCCCTTGGAGCCTGCACCACCACTCAATATGATCATGGCTGATCATCCAACTCAGTATCCCGTACCTGCCTTCTCTCCATACCCCCTGATCCCTCTTAAATATAGCCAATGAACTGGCCTCAACTACCTTCTGTGGCAGAGAATTCCACAGATTCACCACTCTGTGTGAAAAACGATTTTCTCATCTCGGTCCTAAAGGACTTCCCCCTTATCCTTAAACAGTGACCCCTTGTTCTGAACTTCCCCAACATCGGGAACAATCTTCCTGCATCTAGCCTGCCCAACCCCTTAAGAATTTTGTAAGTCTCGATAAGATGCCCCCCTCAATCGTCTAAATTCCAGCGAGTACAAGCCGAGTCTATCCAGTCTTTCTTCATACGGAAGTCCTGCCATCCCAGAAATCAGTCTGGTGAACCTTCTCTTTACTCCCTCCATGGCAAGAATGTCTTTCCTCAGATTAGGAGACCAAAACTGTACGCAATACCCCAGGTGTGGCCTCACCAAGACCCTGTACAACTGCAGTAGAACCTCCCTGCTCTTGTACTCAAATCCTTTTGCTATGAATGCTTTAGGATCAACTAAGGACAACTTTAGGATCAACTAAACTAAACATGCTGGATCTGTTCCTCATCTCCATGCACTCAGCCTCTCCCTCCATCTATCTAGCCTCTCCCTTTCCATCTGAAAAAATGATAATTCTCTTCTACTCTCATGCATGGAATCCACAGACTTTTGAGAGTAAGAATTCCCAATTTCCATTACTCATTTTCCCTCATTGTACGTTGATGCTGAAGATTAAGATGCCTGGGATCCACAGTGACATGGTTGTTTGGATTCAGAAATGGCTTGCTCATAGAAGACAGAAGGTTGTGATGGAAGGGTATTATTTTGGCAGGCGGTCTGTGAGCAGTCAGTTTCACAGAGATCTGTGATGAAACTCCTTTGTTGGTGATGGTATATTATTCTATGTTCTAAGTTCCATGACTAAACGTGGGCGGCCACTGTGGCGCAGCGGTAGAGTTGCTGCCTTACAACGAATGCAGCGCCGGAGACCCGAGTTCAATCCCGACTACAGGTGCTGTCTGTACGGAGTTTGTACGTTCTCTCCGTGACCTGCGTTGGTTTTCTCCGAGATCTTCCGTTTCCTCCCACTCTCCAAGTAGGTTAATTGGCTTGGTAAATGTAAAAATTGTCTCTAATGGGTGTAGGATAGTGTTAATGTGTGAGGATCGCTGGTCGGCACGGACCAGGTGGGCCAAAGGGCCTGTTTCCGCGCTGTATCGCTAAACTAAACTAAACTCGGATTTCATTCCTATCTGGCCTCACTCTAATTTCATTGTTCTGCCTCTTTTCTTCTGGAATTCCTTGACAGAAACTATAGTCCCTCTACATTCTACATTAAATGTAAAATGTATCTGATCTTTACCTCTTCTGTTTGTCAGATCTTCTAAATTGACTGATGTGCTTGCAACATGACAAGTTTTCAACAATACTTAATTGTCTAAAAATCCTGAGATCACAAACAGTGATCTATGAATGTAAAAGGAAAATGCTGGAAACACTCAGGGGTCAGTCAGTGTCCATGGAGAGAGAAACAGAATTAACATTTTACTTCGGAGTCACGTGAGTGACTTCGTGAAGACCCCGCCAGCAGGCATGCGCGGCATATCGTCGCGCGCATCTGCAGCGGCAGCTGGGGGGGGGAGTGCGCTCTCCCCACCGGCTCCTTCACAAGACCGGCAGGTAAGTATTACCTTCCTTTACAGCATGGACAAGGGCTGGAGGACGACGCTGTCGAGGAGCTGAGCTGTGCTGCGGCCAGCCGACGGCCCTTGTCCCCGGAGCTGCACGGAACGCCGGCAGCTTTAACGCTCACAGCATGGACAAGGGCCGCAGGACGACGCTGCCGAGGAGCGGAGCTGAGCTGCGGCCAGCCGACGGCCCTTGTCCCCGGAGCTGCAAGGAACGCCGGCAGCTTTAACGCAACGGTGGGGGCAGGAATGCGGAAGTCGGGCGCTCCCGCTGATACAGGGGCCGACTCACCCGAATGGGTTACCGCTACGGAGCTGCAAGCAACAGGTCCAGACTCCGAGCCCCCGTCCCCCAAGAGAATAAGGGGGGATACAGGTACGTGGCAAGGGGTCTTGTTTTCTTTTACAGGCAACCTCTCCCCGAGCTATAGTAGACCCGAGGGGGCTGGGCCGGGGGACAGCCGCACGACAGGGGAGCCCTGCAAAGTGCATTGCGTACCGCAGCCAGGGATATCTGCCATCGTGCAGCCCGGGCATAACACTGCTGCGTCGTGTAGGCCTGCTGGAGCAGATACCGCCGACAACACACCCCGTCAGGCTGCGGTCAAGGGCGGAGGTGGCAGCAGGAAGCGGTCGGTCAGCTCAGCGTTGCGAGCGGCCGACCATGCGCCTCCACGCCAAGTAATGGTGTAAGTGTGGAGGTAAGCCTGCACGGACTCCGGGGAGCCAGGTTCCGGGGCCGGCGCCGAGTCAACTCACCTGCCTTCTTATCTGCCAGGTGGGCCGCCACAGTCTGGGAGAAGACAGACTAGCGGAGAGTCCGTGCGGGAGTCGTATGACCCTACTTGGGCTGTAGGTCACGACGACCTGCCATTGGACCATAGACCCTAAGGGGGTGAGGTCCGATGGTGGAAGCCCCAGTGAATTCGCAGGGCCTGGGGAAGTCGGCTTGTCCGCTGCATTTCGCAGGGACGGTCGCATTGAGCGGTTGGAGCTCTTAAATGGTGCAACACCTCCAGCGGGACCGAGAACGAGAAGAACGGGACTCGGGGGGGCATCCACTAGCCGTGCAAGGACTCCGCTCAGCTCCTCATCGTCTCCAGCCAGAAGCATTAATGATTGCCCAGCTGCTGAGTTTGACGACGACCAGGGACAGCCAGTGACCGCTGAACCAGAGCATGAGGAGGATGCTGGATGTGGTGAGTGAAGTTTGCCGTTTCTACCCAGACAGGTGAACCCTGCACCACGAATTGGCGGGCACCATTGATTGCCTACGTATGCACCAACTCTGGAGTCAGATTCTCAATAATACCTTGCAGAAAGGTTCTCCACGGGCATAACGGCGTTTGCAAAACCCTGATCGGGGATAATGTGTCCAGTAAATAGCATGATGTACTGGCACTCCTATGCAACGCCCAGTATGAGATAAATTGCCTGCGTAAGAGCTCCATATAGCCCACACTAAACCCCAAATTCACGGGGTTGTGCCGACCATTACCGCTCCACCGCCGCATCAGTTGCTTGGAGACCTGTACAAACAGGTGAAGGGACTGGACAAAGGAGGCCAAAACAGTGGGCCTCATGAAACTCCATCGGCCAGAGTTCACCCATATCACCGGCAACAGCCTAATACAACCTGTGAACCAAGGCTGCCGGATAGGGCACAAAGATTCTAACTACCTCCATCTCAATAAATACAACGACCATTTAGGGCAAGGCCAACAGCGGCCTGCATGGGAAAGTCGGCCGCCGGGCCGTCAACCTCCATAACGTCCACCCGAAGCACCGTATGTATGGAACCGCCGTTCACTATGGAGGTAAGGGGGTCTGGCTCCTCTCCCGCCGTAGTATCCCTCCTGTACGAATAGGTGGGCGATTGCGGGCGGTCTTGGACATATGGGGAAAACTGTAACCACAGATGAGTTTATTTTACAAAGTGTTCAAGGGTATATAATTCGTGGGAGGTATAGATTCCATACCCAGCATTCGCCTCGTAGGAATTTACTCTATCCCGAAAAGAGGTGGAGGCAGGGCATGCTGAAATTATATGGCGAGCAGGGAAAAGTGATAATTGGCATAACCAAGCATGGACATATTGAGTTGAGCCTAATATGTTCACCAGCAGTAAAAAGAAGAGGAATGTCGGGTTATAATCGATTTAGCTGAGTTGAACACTTTTGTACAATATACCCATGTCAAAATGGATGCTTTTGGAACAGCTAGGTGGATGCTTTACTCAGGGTACTTTATGGCATGTATCAATTTGAAAGAAGCATGCTATACGGTGCCCATCGCTGAGGCTCACAGGGAATTCTGAAGTTGTCTGGAAGGGTGCATTGCCTAATGGAACCATCACAGCTTAGGCTGTTTACCAAGTTGGTATTTACCTGTATTGGCTCTTCTCCGACAACAAGATTATAGTGATGGCATGTTGGATGAAATCCTTATAATGGGGCAGACCCTCCAATTGGCAATTCAAGGAGTGGCTGCAACCAAGGCTCTGCTTGAGAAGCTGGGATTGTAATCCATCCAGACAAATCAAAAACTGCACCCGCTACGGGTTATGGATTTGGTGTTCACCTTAGACACTAATTTAATGAAGTTTATCATCCCCACTAATAAAGCTACTGCTATATCAGAAGAGTGCCACAATCTTGCTTGCGCCAGGGTATCGACCATGTGGCAAACAGCGAAAGTTATTGGTATTGGTAACTCTAAATTGGTAACTACATTCCCAGCTGCACGATTCGGACCGCTACACTACCGAAATTCACAAAGGTCACAAATCACAGCATTAAAAAACAAATGCTGGCTGCTTTGATCGGCCACTTCGGGTACCACCGGAAGCTAGAAACGAGCTATAATGGTGGGTAGATAATATTAAAGAATGTCATTGACCTATTATATGGAGCAACCCTGATGTTGTGCTACTAACTGACGCAAGTGCACCAGGCTGGGAAGCAACTGGTACGATGTCCAGTTGTGGTGGCAGATGGAACTCTCATGAGTCTACATTCCTGGAGTCACATGGGATAAACTATATAGAAATGCTGGGGGCATTTCATGGACTGCGGGCTTCTGTACTAATTCATGGGATTACATGTCCGCTTTCGAATAGATAATGCTACAATAATGGTTTACATCAATCATATGGGTAGTATCAGGTCGCTAGTTTGCAATGAATTGGCTAATACAATTTGGCACTGGTGCATTGAAAGAAATATTTGGATTACTGCGACCTATTTGCCTGGGAACTTTAATTCAGTGGCGGACACCAGGTCACGTGTCTTCAATGACAACATTGAGTGGATGTTGAACCCCCAAATTTTGGAGATATTATAGCTCAAATTGGGGACACCAGATATTGACCTATTTGCGTCCAGGCTGAACTATCGAATACCAACGTATGTGTTGTGGGAACCAGACCCTGGGGTAATAGCATTGGATGCATTTTTATCCATTGGGGGAAATGGGTTGCTACGCGTTTCCCCCATGCTGCCTCACCAGTCGGGTATTGCAGGAAATTAAACTAGACTCTACAACTGACATATTGATCATTCCCGACTGGCCTACACAACCATGGTACCCGATGGTTGTAGAAATGTACAACAACCATGGATGGCGATTGGGAAACATCCCAAATTGATTACTCACTCCATTACAGGGGGGTCAGTCATCCTTGCCATGGTCATTAAACTTGTTGGCTTGCAGGTTCTGAAAAGACCGCTCAACCGGGCAGGCATCTCGTCAAGAGCCATGAACCTTATTGCAGCATCGTGTCGGGAATCCACCCGCAAACAATACCTCACTCAAATCAGAAAGTGGGAGGTTTCTGTGCCCGGAACAACAAGTCCTCCAACTCGGCAACAATACTGGATGTGTTGGAGTTTCTAGCAGGCCTCCATTTTGATGCTGGCCTCAGCTACAGTGCCATCAACAGCGACAGGAGTACGCTGTATTCATACCTGGATATAAGTATCAGCTCCCACCACCTGGTGTCTAAACTAATGAGGGGAGTATTCAATACCAATCCCTCCACGACCCAGATATACAGTAACGTGGGATGTGGGGATCATGCTGACCCTACTGAGGAGCTGGGCTCCAATAGATGAGCTACCATTTGAAACAGCTCACCCTTAAGGTGGTGATGCTCATGGCACTGACGACAGCCCAACGAGTCCAGATGTTACAAAAACTGCGACTGGACAGCATGGTGGCCAACCCTGGTCAAATAAAATTCTTTGGTAAAGAGTTATTAAATCAGCACAGGCCAGGGGCGCATGGGCTGCAGCTGGAATTTCGGGCGTACCCTGTAGATGCCACACTCTGCATAGTCACCCATTTCCACCACTACATCCGAGTTATTGGAGGTATCAGGATGAAGGAACAGGGGCTCCTCATCAGTCACAAAACCTCCACATCATCGGGTGACTACACAGACGATCGCCAGGTGGCTCAGGGTGGTGCTGGATGCAGCAGGAGTTGCTACTAACATTTTTAAGTCTTATTCCACCAGGGCTGCAGCGAGAGCCATGGAGGTGCCCATGGACCACATTTTCGCCACTGCGGGCTGGGCCAGTGGGGGAAAAACCTTTCAACGGTTCTATAACAAGTCTCTGGCCGTTTCCTGCGACATTCGCAGAAGCTATCCTGGGTACCGCTCAGTAAATGTCTGGCCCCGAATTAGGGGTTGTTGTTTAGTTGATTAATAAATTGTGTTGATTTTTCAACCACTGTCAACTGAACTCCATTAACAGTCTTACTCCATCAGAATGGCGGCAGTGTGATAAGCATGGACGTTGTTCAGGGCGTGAAATCACAGAGCTTTGAAATCTTCACGAAGTCACTCACGTGACTCCGAAGTAAAATAGTAAGATTAAATGAGAACTTACCAAGTTTGAAGTTTGATCTGTATTTTACGAGGAGTCGCGGTGAGGGATTTCGTGCCCACCGCTCCCACCCTCTATCATCAGGTCAAACAGGTAGTTCTACGGTTTTCATCTTACTATTTTCAGTCATGGTTGGTTCTGTGATTCCACACCGCTGCTTTGAAGGATGCTGCGCAGGCGTGCTGGCGGGGTCTTCACGAAATCCCTCACCGCGACTCCTCGTAAAATACAGATCAAACTTCAAACTTGGTAAGTTCTCGTTTAATCTTACTATTTTAGTTCAGAGATCCATCAGCAGACACGTTCACCGGCAACGTTAACCCTGTTTTTCTTTCCAATCTACATAACCAGCTTAAGTTGCCAACATTTTTGTTTATATTTCATGTCACGACCCTGCAGTTCTTTTAAATGACTTTATTTTATATAATATGAAGCTTTCTGTTACTCAATCAAATCTCTTTATGTTGGGGGTGTCCAGAACCAGCGGTCACGGTTTAAGAATAAGGGGTAGGCCATTTAGGACTGAGATGAGGAAAAACATTTTCACCCAGAGAGTTGTGAATCTGTGGGATTCTCTGTCACAGATGGCAGTGGAAGCCAATTCACTGGATGTTTTCAAGAGAGAGTTAGATTTAGCTCTTAGGGCTAAAGGAATCAAGGGATATGGGGAAAATGCAGGAACGGGGTACTGATTTAAAATGATCAGCCATGATCATATTGATTGGCGGTGCTGGCTCGAAGGGCTGAATGGCCTACTCCTGCACTTATTTTTCAATGTTTCTATGTTTATTCGTAATTTTACTGTCGTTAGTCTTCTGAATGAGAGTGCCTGAAATATATGGCTGTGTGTGCTAGTTTTCTAAAGTTATTTTTCAGTTTGCTTTCCTCCCATGGGCTTCGTCAATTAGTGGAGATGCCCTGGAGATGCCAACAACACATCAGCACAATTATGAAGAAGCAGTGGGAGGATTTGATGCACTTCAGTTGGTGACTGACCACAGCCAACTTTGCTTTGGCCACTCCTGTGCTGGAAACAGCATATCAGAGGTCGCCACGAAAGGGGAACTAACATTTGGAAAACAACCAGTCTGTCATTTTGAAACTAGAATTTTATTTTATTATTCATGGTGAGAAAGTGATTAATGAATCATTCGACTTCTGTTAGCAATTACGAAATAAGTAACTCTTGGCATATTTGAGTGAATTATCATCTGAAAATTGAATCAATGTTGATGCCTTGTTAATGAGCTTGAAGCCTCAATGGGAGAGAGTTGCCATCCCTTCAGGATTGTTCTGGAGTCTCCAAGAATTGGTGTTTAATCTTCAGGAATTTGTTCCAAGCAAACAGGGACAAAGAAATGTGTTCTTTGAATACTTGGAAAAATATTGGACTTATGAGGGAGAAAAAACTGCTTGACTGACAGTCTGGAGTAATCTAATTGGATGACAAAGACCCTGTTAATTGGTGCACAAAAGGTGTGTGCCTCAAGAATGAACCAATGCCAGAAGAGAAAGTGCTGCAGGTGGTAAAGCCTCCAGAGTCAGGAATGTAGTCAACCAAAGATGGCCGCCCTATTGTGGCGATCAATTGGGGAAGAAAATGGAGGTAAACTCACCAAAATGTTTTCAATAGGTCCCAATATAAAGTGAAGTTCTAGTGGAGGATTAAAAGTGAATTGCTTTCTTCGCCTACTATTTGTCCTGGGAAACGGGGTTTCTGAAATTAATTTTTAATACAGTTTATTTTTTTTGTAATGGAAGTTCATTACAAGAGATAATAGGCAATAGACAATCGGTGCAGGAGTAGGCCATTCAGCCCTTCGAACCAGCACCACCATTCAATGTGATCATGGCTGATCATCCACAATCAGTACCCCGTTCCTGCCTTCTCCCCATATCCCCTGATTCCGCTATCTTTAAGAGCTCCATCTAACTCTCTCTTGAAAGCATCCAGAGAACCGGCCTCCACTGCCTTCTGAGGCAGAGAATTCCACAGGCTCACAACTAACTGTGTGAAAAAAATTTTACTCATCTCTGTTCTAAATGGCTTACCCCTTATTCTTAAACTGAGGCCCCTGGTTCAGGACATCCCCAACATCAGGAACATGTTTCCTGCCTCTAGCATGTCCAAACCCTTTTTAATCTTATATGCTTCAATAAGATCCCCTCTTATCGTTCAAAGTTTTGAGTATACAAGCCCAGCCGCTCCATTCTATCCATTCTATGATAGTCCCGCCATCCCGGGAAGTAACCTGGTGAACCTATGCTGATTGTGTGGAGACTGGGCTGTTTTATTTCATTGCCTATAATTCTGTCAATAAATAATTCTGCTTCAATTCAAATCCGGCTTTGGAGAGGGTACGGTGGAGGTTTACCAAAATGCTGCCTGGATTAGTGGGTTTCAACTACAAGGAGAGGTTGGATAAACTGGGATTGATATCTCCGGAATGTCAGAGGTTGAGGGGAGACTTAATAAAAGTATATAACATTATGAGAGGCGTAGATAGGGTAGACATTTCTACCAGGGAAGAAAGGTTCAACACTTGAAGGCAAGGCTATAAGGTGGGCAGGGGAAAGTTTAATAGAGATGTGTGGGCCAAATGTTTTACACAGAGAGTGGTGGGAGTCTGGAACGCATTGCCAGGGATGGTGGTAGAGGCAGGTACAATAGTGATGTTTAAGAAACTTTTTAAGTGCAAGGAATAGAGGATATGGATCATGTGCAAGCAGATTAATTCATTTTAACTTGACATCATATTTGGCACAAACATTGTGAGCTGAAGAGTCCGTTCCTGTGCTGTACTGTTCAGTGTTCTATATTTCAATAACATTTCTCAAATTTATATGAACAACAAGAACATCTTACTTTTGATTCCGAGTCAGAAAATAATAAGATTTATTCCACTTTGGGAGCAGACCAATGGTATAACTGGTGGAGCTACTGTCTCATGGACCCAGTACCTTGGGTTTAGTTCTAACCTCCTGTGCTCTCTGAGTGGAGCTTGCATGATCTCTTTGTGACAATATGGCTTCTCTAACAGGTGCCCCAGTTTTCACCAAGATGCTAAAGAAGCTTGTGGTGGTAGGTTAATTGGGCACTACAGTATGGTCCTTATTATGGGGGTAAATGGTGGAATCAGGCAGTGGAATAGGGGAGGTGGCAGTGGATGTCGATTGAAATAGGATTAGAGTCTTGGGGGCTTGATGGTCAGTATGGATTCAGTGCAGTTAAGGGCCAGTATGTATACTGTCTGTTCCGATATGACTACAGATACCAGAGTGCAATATTCATGCTGATATATGCAACACTAGTGCTGGAAAGAAACTGCAGCCACAATCTACCAAAGCAAAGATTTGCATGAAGTGATGAGATAAATGATCAGCAAATATCTTTTAGATGCTAGTTGAGAACTCCCCGCTCTTGAGAAATAGTCAGAACATTTTGTAGGTGGAATGAAACAGCTCCAGGTATGTGGTCCACATTAGTTTTAGAGATACAGCATGGAAACAAGTCCTTTGACCCAACGAGTCCATGTCGATAATTGAACACCCATTCAAACTAGTTCTATGTTATCCCACTTTCTCATCCATAACTTGCACTAATGAAGGCTGACAAAAGGCAGAGTCTCATGGGCAGAGGTCAGTGGGTAAAGAAAGGAGAAGGAACTTGCATGTAGTAATTATTGGATTATTCACAATGGCATATACTGTTGGTAGATAGTTGGTAGGTAGGTAGATAGGTAGTTGGAAAAATGGTGCAGATGAAAAGATTTCCGATTCCTGCCACTCAATGATGAAGGGGATCTGTGAAAGCTAACCCTCAGATCGCTGGTTAAGCTGATCTTCTTGCGAATGGCATGCACAGCCTAAAGTTGTAGGACAACTTGTTCTATTTGATCTTATTTGGTTGTGCACGGCAGGTTGATTGCATTTATCAAAACGGACCACGTGAAGGTTTTAATCTCCCTGATGGGAATGGGGAATGGGGAAAGGAATGTGTTTAAACCAATGGGGCAGAAGAGTGGACACGGGGGTGAAATATTAGATGTTTTAGATTGACTAAACAAAATGTGAGAGGCAAATATATTTGGAATAATTCTGAAATAAAATGGCTCGATACAAGTGTAATGTACCTAAACTGGGTCTAGAATATATATGCAAAATTGCATCCAGTGTGGTCAATGTGAGAGACAAATACAATAGCTACAAAATATTAGGTGTTGAGAAACAAGGATCAAAGAAGTTGAGAATTGGAAATGTATTGTCAGGAAGGTGATGACAGAACTGATTGCAGAAATATCAAGGAAAAATCAAGGGAGGAATAATATAATTGAAGGACTAAAAGCAATATCTATGTAATTCAAGTTCATAAGTCTCAGGAGCAGAAATATGCCATTGGGCCCATTGTGTCCACTCCACCATTCAATCATGGCTGATCTATCTTTTCCTCTCAACCCCATTCTCCTGCCTTCTCTCCATAACCCTCAACACCCTTACTAATCAGGAATCTACCAATCTCCACCTTAAAAATACCCAAAGACTTGGCCTTGACCACCGTCGGTGGCAATGAATTCCACAGATTCACCACCCTCTGACTAAAGTACTTCCTCCTCATCTCCTGTCTAAAGGTGTGTTCTTTTATTCCGAGGAACTGGAAAACAATTATAGCAACTGTTCCTAGGTGGTGCTACAAGCTACCATACACGGGAAAGGAGATTAAAAAACAGAGCATTAAAATAGTGATAATAGGGATATGATGGACAAAGAAGGTAGAATTTCTAAAGATTGCTTGGAAATTGAGTGAAAAAAGCCATCTTGAATCTGGTTTGGGGGCATGAACTGGGACAATCGAGGTGTCACTTTTGCCAAATGTGGTGGACATTTGGGGAATGATAGTCCCCAGTTTTCATGAAGCTATGAAGAATGAAACAATACAACCAAATGCAAAAATATTAGAAAGGAGGAATGACTTAATTATTTTACAAAAGGATTTGTTCCATGTTACTGGAATCTGTGGTTAATGAACAAAAATAATAACAGAAATATATAGTCCTTTAAGTAGAAGATAATGAATAAAGAGTGAACACATTCTTATGAGAGAAAAAAGAAAGGAACTCCATTGTTTCCCAGGTGATTAAAACTGTACGTTATATGTGATAAGAAGATGGGGTTTATGAAAAAAGCGTTAGGAAGTAGCGACTAAAATCAGGGATTTTATTGTAGTAGCCATTTCACACTAACAAGAACTAGCCTTAAATGTCTTCATTGATTCATTTACTGCTATTAGTTCATATGTAATCTATAAGCTGTAATCAGTTTGAAATTTCAAGCGCAGGTATGTGATTGAGTGGAATTGTCCATGAAGAGATATGTTGAAAATTGACATGACCATGAGAAAACACACAGGCCCTGGCCTAATGTGCAAACAATACAACAATCTTAATTGGTCTAGTTTGAGCTAGATATCAGATATCTTAGTTATACAGCATGGATACAGATCCTTTAGCCCAGCCTGTCCTGCTACCCTAGTGCCATCTGCTCGCATTTGGCCGATATCCCTCAAAACCTTTCCTATCCGTGTATCTGTCCAAATGTATTTTAAATATTTTTATAGTGCCTGACTCAATTACCTCCTCTGGCAACTCGTTCCATAGATTCACCACCCTCTACTTGAGAAAGTCCCCCTCGTGTTCCTGTTAAACTGTCCCTTTTCACCTTAAATCTAGATCCTCTGGTTCTTTATTCCTCACTCTGGGTAAAAGACTCTGAACATCAACGTAAATATTGTCTGCACCTTTTCAAGCTTAATAACCTCCTTCCTGTAGCAAGGTGGCCAAAAGTGAACACAATATTTCAAATGCAGCCTCGCCAATATGCTGTATAACTGTAACATAATGTCCTAACTTCTGTACTTAATACCCTGACTGATGAAAACCAATTTACCGAATGCTGAAAGAGTTATATACCTGTACTCGTGGATCCCTCTGCTCTACAACATTCCCCGGGGCCCTACCATTCACTGTGGAAAAAGTGAATTCAGTTACTCACTTCATATATGTTGTACCATTAACCCAGAGACAATTAAAGATACCAGGCTGACAAATGGTCAAAAATATATTTCTTCTGTAAGTCAAGATTATGTGTTGTTTGTATGCCAAGAGTGTCAGTGCTCATAATACTGAGATAAAAGTGGATATAATCAGAAGATTTCTGGATATTGATGTGTATTATTTGGTCTCTACGAAGATATATGTTAGTCTTGTCAGTTATGATATGCTCCTATTGTAACTGTATAACTCTTGGGAACTATTCTTATCATTTTCAAAATATTGAAATAAATTATGCATTTTCAACACTATTGAAATTGCATTTGATCATCTGCTACACTATCTCCTTGGTTATACAAAGGGTATAAAAATTCAAGTACTTTAAATTCTGAGAGATTCTGCCACCAGGTCTCCCATCGTGCATCTGCTTGTTCTGAAGATTTGTTACATCTCCAGCTCCACTCTGTGTGTGGCATATTCACATCCAAGGCAGCAATGTTCGGTATACAATATAAAACTAATCTAAATTCAAGAAGTACAGAGGAGATCAAAAAGGGGAATATGTAAATAGATTTGTGCAAAATACACAAGTTAAAAGATGTCAACGGAAAAGCTAGGAGCAATTAGAGATCAAACAGAAGATCTTGCAAGGAGAATGGCTGAGATTTTAAATGTGTTTTATAACACATACAAAAATAGGTGCATGAGAAGGCCATTCGGCCCTTCGAGCCAGCACCACCATTCAATATGATCATGGCTGATCATCTAAAATCAGTACCCCGTTCCTGCTTTTTCCCCCATATCCTTTAATTCCTTTAGCCATAAGAGCTGTATCTTTCCTCAAGTGTCGCAATATTTTTTTTGTTGCAGGAGTAGGCCATTCGGCCCTTCGAGCCAGCACCGCCATTCAATGTGACCATGGCTGATCATCCCCAATCAGTACAGTGAGTAATGTAGTAAGTAGTGAGCAATGAACAATAGCATCAGAGTTCTGTATGACTGAGACCTACAGGAGAAAAGGCCACATTGCAGATGGAATTTATGCAGGGAATAAGCGAGTTCGGTATTCCGAAAAACACAAGGAATCATGGGATTTGTCAAAGGTCACTCGCTATAAATAAAAAGCTATCGAAGTGCTGACTGTATAAACTGTGTATAAATTCTTATCTTTATTCATGATTTATGTGTAAAAATATATTTAATTTGAGGAACGGTGGTGCCAGGTAGCGGGAGAGCGGGGTGTAACAGCAAGATTGAGGGGGCAGATGCGAGTGGGAGACGGGGGGGGGGTGGGAAGACCGGACCGGCGGAGAGACATTCTTGGCACCTGCCCACACACAGACCTGCACCTCATCTGCAGCCGGAATCGAACCCTGGTCCCCGGCGCCGCAAGCACCGCCGAACCGCCACTGGACCGTCCCCGTTTCCCCCCCCCCCCCCCCCCCCCGAGTGTCCCCGGAGACGTCCAGACCGATGGGACGCCGGCCCGGAGCAGCGACCCCAAGGCCCACAGCCGAAGCACCAACCCCAGCTCAACTCTGCATACCCCGCCAGGCCAACTGACAGCCCCGGACTGATGGGACAGCGGCCGATGACCGGCGCTCGGCCCGCGCCGGCACCGAGGGGGCCAACCGACAGCCACTGGACAAGGCGTGAGGTCCCCTGGGAGACGGAGCAGAGCCAGATCCAGCGCGTCCCCCCCGCACCGGCTGCAAGTCTGGGGCCGCCATCGCCCCGCCAGTCTGGGGCCAACCCGGACACCCCCGAACAGGGAGGGGACACCCAGGAGGGGACGGGGGCGGCCCAGCAGCAACTCAACAGTGCCCACAGCGTTGGAGACCCGGGCCCAACCCCGACCACGGACGAAACGCAAGTCTGCACCCATGCAGAATCACAGCTACCAAGGGAGTGACCTATGACCTGGGCATACGCAGTCAGAATACCGAACTTGCTTATTATGAAGTGACACATTTCAGTAGGGAGAATGGGGAGAAACAACATGAGCCAAACAGTTCAACTTAACAAAGAATGTAGGAAGACCAAGACCAGACATCTATGAAAACATCAGGACAAGTTAAGAAGAGTGATTACAGAGCATACAGAATCGTTATCTTTTGGCAAAAACAAGCAAATTACAAGGTGTACATCCCAGAAATGGATCTTTTGGTCAACCACATCCATGATGGCCATCAATTGTCCATTTATATAATTCCATTTGCCTTCATTTAGTCTGCAGTCGTCCATACTTTGACAATTCCAACACTCATTGTGATACTTCTGAAACTGTGTGAGGGTACCACTTACACAATCCACCCATGCAACATATTCCAGGTTTCAAACACCCTTTGCATGAAATTATTTTTCCTCTAAACCTCATTCCCTTTATCTTAAACCTATGTGTTGTTTAGTTTTGGATATCGCTTATCATGTGACATGTTTCCTGCTATCTACTCTACTTATGCCCTTCATAACTGCATGCATTAATCCGATCCCCCCACAACATTCCTCTATTCTAAGGAAAAAACACCCAATGTGTCCTCAGTGATGATATACTCCATCCCAGGTATCTTTTGCTAAACCTTTAGCATAAGGTGCCCGGAAGTGGCGGCACTGCCCAAGCAGCTGCGGCTCACCAGCAGTCTGTCTGTCTTTTCTTTTTTTTTGTTTTCTTTTGTCCTGTTGTTTAGTTTATTTCATTTATTTTAGTTGTGTATGTGTGGGGGGGGTGGGAGAAACTGTTTTTAGTCTCCTCCTTCGGGGGGATGCAACCTTTTCTTGTCCTATCCCCCGTCTCCGTCTCCGTCTGCGCTGAGGCCTAATCGCGGAGCTGGCGGCCTCCAACTGGGACCGACCTCGAGGCTCTGGAGGCAGAGCCAGGACTTTCCATCGCGGGGCTGGCCAACTTCGGGGCTGTGGAGGCAGAGCCAGGACTTTCCAACACGTGGCTCGGCCGCGGGCCAAGTGGACGACAACGTCGGGAGCTCGCAGGTCCCAGGTTGGTGACCGGTTTTCTGGAGCTCCCGCAATGACAGCTTCGTCTGCTGGACTGGAGGGTGGCAGCTTCGGCAGCTTCAACCGCCCCAGGCCGCCGAGTTTGAACCAGCCCGATCGCAGAGCTCGGATGTGGCCACGGGACTTACCATCACCCGGCAGGGGGCCCAACACCGGAAGCAGAGGGAGATGAGGAAGGAAGAGACAAGGACTTTAAGACTTTTGCCTTCCATCACAGTGAGGAGGTGCCTGGTAGACTCAGTGTGGTGGATGTTAAACTGTGTTAAGTGTGTGTTTTGTTATTTTATTCTATGTTATGACTGCAAGGTATACAATTTCGTTCAGACTGAAATGTCTGAATGACAATAAAGGATACTTTACTTTACTTTTCTTATAAGATTATACCACATCTAGGGATGGGCATCATATTTTATGAAGGAGTGTGCACAAAGAATGCGCAGAGGTGATTTACTAGAAAGGTGCCAGTGATGAGGAGGGACAAGTAAAGCTAGGAATTTGGAATGGAAACAGTGAATGCTGGAATTACTCAGTAGGTCAGGCAGTATCTGGGTTAGGAGCGAGAGATAGATCAGCCATGATTGAATGGAGGAGCAGACTTAATAGGCCGGATGATCTAATTCTGCTCCTATCACTTATTATCTTATGACCATCTGTGGAAAGCAAAACTGTATGTCAGTCAGAATTGGGAATGATAGAAAATAAGTTGATTTTCAGTAGCAGAGGAGGTCTGAAAGACGAGAAAATCTGAGCTTCAGGGGTCTGGCACTGCGTCACATGTTGACCAATGATGACAGATCTCCTTACCTGAAGAATATACAGTGGCTTGCAGAAGTATTCATACCCCTTGAACTTTTCCACATTTTGTCACTTTACAACCACAAACGATTTTATGTGATAGACCAACACAAAGTGGTGCATAATTGGTAAGTGGAAGGAAAATGATACATGGTTTTCAATTTTTTTTACAAATTAAAAACTGAAAAGCAAAAGAGCCCCCTTTATTCTGATACCCCTAAATAAAATCTGATACCAATTGCCTTCAGAAGCTAATTAGTAAATAGAGTCAACTTGTGTGTAATCTAATCTCAGTATAAATACAGCTGTTCTGTGAAGGCCTCAGAGGTTTGTTAGAGAACATTAGTGAACAAACAATGTTCCTTCGGCATCATGAAGCCCAAGGAACACACCAGACAGGTCAGGGATAAAGTTGTGGAGAAGTTTAAAGCAGGGTTAGGTTATAAAAAATATCCCAAGCATTAAACATCTCACGGAGCACTGTTCAATCCATCATCAGAAAATGGAAAGAATATGGCACAACTGCAAACCTACCAAGACATGGCCTGTCCCCATGGCAGGCCGGGCAAGGAGAGCATTGATCAGAGAAGCAGCCAAGAGGCCCATGGTAACTCTGGAGGAGCTGCAGAGATCCACAGCTCAGGTGGGAGAATCTGTCCACAGGACAACTATTAGTTGTGCATTCCACAAATCGGGCCTTTATGGAAGAGTGGCAAGAAGAAAGCTATTGTTGAAACAAAGCCATAAGAAGTCCCGTTTGCAGTTTGCCACAAGCCATGTGGGGGACACAGCAAACATGTGGAGGAAGGTGCTCTGGTCTGATGAGACCAAAATTGAAGTTTTTGGCCTAAATGCAAAATGCTATTTGTGGCGGAAAACTAACACTGCACATCACCCTGAACACACCATCCCCACTGTGAAACATGGTGGTGGCAGCATCATGCTGTGGGGATGCTTTTCTTCAGCAGGGACAGGGAAGCTGGTCAGAGTTCATGGGAAGATGGATGGAGCCAAATACAGGGCAATCTTGGAAGAAAACCTGTTAGAGTCTGCAAAAGACTTGAGACTGGGGCGGAGATTTACCTTCCAGCAGGACAACGACCCTAATCATACAGCCAGAGCTACAATGGAATGGTTTAGATCAAAGCATATTCATGTGTTAGAATGGCCCAGTCAAAGTCCAGACCTAAATCCAATTGAGAATCTCTGGCAAGACTTGGAAATTGCTGTTCACAGACGCTCTCCATTCAATCTGACTGAGCTTGAGCTATTTTGCAGAGAAGAATGGGCAAAAATTTCAGTCTCTAGATGTGCAAAGCTGGTAGAGACATACCCCAAAAGACTTGCAGCTGTAATTGCAGCGAAAGGTGGTTCTACAAAGAATTGACTCAAGGGTGCTGAATACTCTTGCACGCCACACTTTTCAGCTTTTTATTTGTAATAAAATTTGGAAACCATGTATCATTTTCTTTCCACTTCACAATTATGCACCACTTTGTGTTGGTCTATCACATAAAATCCCAATAAAATACATTTACGTTTGTGGTTGTGACGTGACAAAATGTGGAAAGGTTCAAGGGGTATGAATACTTTTGCAAGCCACTGTAACATTTGAAGCTTTTTGATACTGGCTTTTGATTTTCAATTATTAAAAGTGTACTTCAAATTAACAAATCACATTGGAGGATTTGAACTCATTTTCTTTGAATTATACTACAGACTGCCAGCTCATGCGCCATTTTAAGATCCTTTCAAAAATCAGAGACCAGTAGCTCCAACCCTATTAATCAGTGAGATAACATGCGTTAAGTCAGCACCTTCAATGAACTGGTGCTGAAATCTAAGTGGTGCAGTGAGTTTTGTATACTGACTGTAGACTTCAGGTTCTGTCCAGCAATTAAATCAATTAGATTATGATCACTCAGTGGAAAGCCTCTTGCTTCTGAGTTAACTGGTTGTGCAACATCTAGAAGTCATAAAGTGATTGCTTTATGGCTTGCTCCATTTAAATATCTGCTTAAGTAAAAACAAGCTCCAGTGCCTAAAGGGCCTGTCCCACTTGGGCGTCATTTGCACGTCATTTACGTGACATCATTTACACGTCACGACGCACGATGGTGAGGCGTGGTGGCGTAGGCAGTGTTGCGCGCGATGCCCCAGGATTTTGGGATTTGCCCAAGTGGGACAGGCCCTTAAGTTGAATTTTAGGTTTTGTGTTTGGAGCAATGGCAACAAGTTGAAATGACACAGTTATACCTCTGGCTGATTTAAGTGGTCTTCTGACTGAGATTTTCTTTAGAATATCATTGAGAAATAGACTGATTGTACCAACTATGCAGTGAAGTTAGTACATTAATTAATGGCTTATTATTCAACCCTATTTACTGATGCTGATAGAGGAAATGAAAGGAACTGTTTCTCCATCTGTCAAAGGAATAAGTCCAGATGTTGCTCCCCAGGAGGCTAAAGACTGAATTGTGCACAGAGTTGAAACTACTTCCTGCATTTTTCATGAAGAAAAATAAACTTTGAAGAACCCATTCATGTCTCTCTAGTTTTTTTGGGAAAAAAACAGACAGGGAATTTAAAAGTGACTTTTATGTATTGAGAACCTGTCTTCCAATCTCTCCTCTTTATTTCACAGCTGGGTCGATGGTTTGCCACACAGTCCCTGAATCCTAGCCCTCCCCCACCTTGCCCTTGCCTTCAACGTACTGAGTGAAAGTTTCCTGGACCCCAGTCAGGGGAAAACTCTCAACACCTGAAGCAGGAAATGCATTGATTATTTGTTTCAAGACCGCATGCATTCCCTTCATCTCTCCAGCTTCAGCACATCCTTCCTCAAATATGGGGCCCAAAATTGTTCACAATATTCCAAATGTGGTCTGAGTTGTGCCTATAGAGCCTCAGCATTATATCCCTGTTTTTGTATTCTAGCCTTCTCTAAATAAATCCAAAGTTTCTAGTTATGAAACACCTAATAGCCTTTATCAGATCACAGTCGACATCACATTCCTTGATGAAACCTTTGATGACTGAGTTCAGCCTGGTCTTCAACAAGTTCCAGTCCACAGACTCAAGTGGATCCTGAAGTAGACCCTTGGCCTCCACAGACCGCTGCTGTATTACTCTTGCTCTTCAATTCCTGTAAGCTGACAAAAGCAGCACTGAAAGATGAGGGGCGCCTCCTCTCTTTCAGCTTTATTTCAGAGTACTCAAGGAGGTGGCCCTGGAAATTGTGGATGCATCGGTGATCATTTTCCAATGTTCTATAGACTCTGGATCAGTTCCTGTGGACTGGGGGATAGCTAATGTAATCCTACTTTTTAAGAGAGGAGGGAGAGAGAAAACAGGAAATTACAGATCCGTTAGCCTGACATCGGTTGTGGGGAAGATGCTTGAGTCAATTATTAAAGATGTAGTAGCAGCACATTTTGAAAGCAGTGACAGGATCGGTCAAAGTCAGCATGGATTTATGTAGGGGAAATCATGCTTGACTAATCTTCTGAATTCTTTTGAGGATATAACATGTAAAATGGATAAGGGAGAGCCAGTGGATGTGCTGTATCTGGACTTTCAAAAAGCCTTTGACAAGGTCCCACACAAGAGATTAGTGTGTAAAATTAGAGGACATGGTATTGGGGGTAGAGTATTGACCTGAATAGAGAACTGGCTGCAGTCAGGAAACAAAGAGTAGGAATTACCCATCCCTTTTCAGAATGGCAGGCAGTGACTAGCGGGGTGCCACAAGTTTCAGTGCTGGGACCCCATTTATTTACAATATATATAAACAATTTAGACAAAGGAATCAAATGTAATATCTCCAAGTTTGCAGATAACACAAAGCTGGGTGGCAATGAGAGCTGTGAGGAGGTTGCTAGGAGAATGCATGGTGACTTGCATAGGTTGGGTGAGTGGGCAGATGCATGGCAGATGCAGTTTAACGTGGATAAATGTGAGGTTATCCACTTTGGTGGCAAGATCAAGAAGGCAGATTATTATCTGAATGGTGTCAGGTTAGGAAAAGGGGAGGTACAACGAGACCTTGGTGGCCTTGTACATCAGTCACTGAAAGTAAGCATGCAGGTGCAGCAGGCAGTGAAGAAAGCAAGTGGCATGTTGGTCTTTATAGCGAGTGGATTTGAGTATAGGAGCAAGGAGGTCCTACTGCAGTTGTACAGGGCCCCGGTGAGACCCCGCATGGAGTATTGTGTGCAATTTTGGTCTCATAATTTGAGGAAGGACATTCTTGCTATTGAGGGAGTGCAGCGTAGGCTCACCAGGTTAATTCCCGGGATGGCGGGACTGACATATGATGAAAGAATGGATCGACTGGGGTTGTATTCACTGGAATTTAGAAGGATGAGAGGGAATCTTATAGAAACATATAAAATTCTTAAGGGATTGGACAGGGTAGATGCAGGAAAAATGTTCCTGATGTTGGCAGAGTCCGGAACCAGAGGTCACAGTTTAAGAATAAGAGGTAGGCCATTTAGGACTAAGATGAGGAAAAGCCTTTTCACCCAGAGAATTGTGAATCTGTGGAATTCTCTGCCACTGAAGGCAGTGGAGGACAATTCACTGGATGTTTTCAAGAGAGAGTTAGATATAGCTCTTAGGGCTAACAGAATCAAGGGATACAGGGAGAAAGCAGGAACAGGGCACAGATTTAGGATGATCAGCCATGATCACATTGAATAGCGGTACTGGCTCGAAGGGCTGGATGGCCTACTCCTGCACCTATTTTCCATGTTTCCCTTCCCTCCCCCTCCCCACAATCAGTCTGAAGAAGGATCCAAACCCAAAACGTCACCTATCTATGTTCTCCAGAGATGCTGCCTGACCTGCTGAGTCATTCCAGCTGCTGACATGAGAATTAAGGGACAGAAGTTTAGGGGTAACGTGAGGGGGAACTTCTTTACTCAGGGGGTGGTGGCTGTGTGGAATGAGCTTCCAGCAGAGGTGGTGGAGGCAGGATCGATTTTAACATTTAAAAGTAAAGTGGATAGGTATATGGACGTGAAGGGAATGGAGGGGTATGGTCTGAGTGCAGGTAGATGGGACTAGGGGAAAACAAATGGTCGGCACGGACTGGAAGGGCCGAGAGGGCCTGTCTCCGTGCTGTAATTGTTATATGGTTATATGGTTATTCCAGCACTTGTGTCTTTTCTATGTGCTGTTAATTGATGAATCGAAACTAACAAAATAAAGATTCTGGCTTTTTTTTTAATGATAGATATACATGGAAAAAGGCACCATCAGCCAACGAACAGCAAAAACAAGAGTGAGGGAGCCAGAATGTCAAAGAAAAACATTAGGTCAGAAAAAAACATGATAGAAATGCACAAACACACACTGATGAAAAGAGAAAGTTTCTCATTGTAAATTCTACACTTGGGGAAAAATGCTTTGATCTACTTAACACATGAGTGTTGCTGGATAAAAGAGCAATTTCCTTAGATCAAAATGAACAACCACTGACAGAAAAAGCAAAGGAACAAAGATGAAAATCCGTTGGGAATGGTATGCCTGTGTGCGTAAGACAGAGTGAGGGGGTGAGTGAGAGAGAATGTGTGGCCTCTTGGGCATGAGTTCATCTGCCTATGTGAGAGTTTGCTTATGAATATGTGAAAGACTGCGAGGATTAAAATTTAAAAAAATACATTTAGTATTTAATGAATTTGCTCTCAAAGGATATTTATGCACTCAGCTAAAATGTTAAAAAGCCAGTAGGCAAGTGACTGGCTGATTCATCTTTCATCTTTTGCAAACATCAAGGATAGAATACTTACAAGCGAGAAAGTGGAAGTAAAATCCTATGAACACTGAATTTTTTGTTGGCTGCAGAGATAAATACCATCTTAGTAATGACCTATACCATGATGCTGAATTCTTCATTTATGTCTGGTCGCAATTCAACTGATCATTCCCCATCTTGTCTACCATCTTCAAAATAGCATTCCAGAGGGACTGTACATGTCTGGGTCATTCCTCCATGCATCATTTCCCCATGACGGAGGCAAATAAGATGAGCCAGTTGCCTTTGGTATCATTATCCAATGGCCTTAATGCTTCTTCCATCAAATGATTAGTCCTTTCAATTTAGTACGTAGCGTTTGCTATTTACGATGCAATGAACTCCTGGAGAGATTGGCTGATTGACCTTATTCACAAACCTGAGCTTCTGGTTACTTTGCAATTTCATTCATCTACAGCTGAATTCCATTTACATTTATGGACACAAAAATGCTGGAGTAACTCAGTAGGACAGGCAGCATCTCTGGTGTTCTTTCCTTCCATTTATATTCCCTCTGTTGGTGCCATCTGTGTGAGGTTTTCCCCTTGACTGCATGGGTTGTCTCGGTGCTCCCATTTCCTCCCTAATCCCTATGAGTTTATGTCATAGGAGCAGACGTTGGCCATTTGGCCCATTGAGTCTACTCCACCCTTCACTCATAACTGATCTATCTATCTTTCTATCTCACCCCCATTCTCCAGACTTATCCCCCATAATGCTTGACACCCGTACTAATCAAAAATCTATCTATCTTTGCCTTAAAAATGTCCAATGACCTGGCCTCCACAGCCTTGTGTGGCAATGAATTCAACAGATTCACCGCCCACTGACTAGTGACCCTCATCACAAAGAGAGTAGGATCCGTAGGCTGATTAGCCGCTGCAAATTGGCCCTATTGCGTAGTGTTAAAAAAACTTTAAAATGCACCACAAAGTCCGGGCAAGGCAACCAAGACTTTATTTAAGAATGTTTTTAAGAACCAAGAAGAAGAAGGAGTTAGAGCTCCTAAGGCTAAAGGAATCAAGGGATATGGGGGAAAATCAGGAACGGGGTATTGATTTTGGATGATCAGCCATGATCATATTGAATGGCGGTGCTGGCTTGAAGGGCTGAATGGCCTACTCCTGCACCTATGTTCTATGTTTCTGCAATGGCTGTTGGGAATAATGAAACTGAACAAAGATTCATGTGATCTTTCTACAATGTTCTCACTTGGTTGTTTACATTATTAACTCTAACGGATTTCACATGGGCACTTCAGCATTTCTTCATTCTTCAGAATGCTCGAACAACAGCTATAAATCAGATACCTCCGACAGACACAGGACAAAGGGCCACAGCTCAAGCCAACCCCCGCATGGCAGCTAAACAGATGTCCCGTTACCTTTTGATCTCTTCAACGCGACCTCATAGAAACATAGAAACATAGAAAATAGGTGCAGAAGGAGGCCATTCAGCCCTTCGAGCCAGCACCGCCATTCATTGCAATCATGGCTGATCGTCCGCTATCAATAACCCGTGCCTGCCTGCTCCTGATATCCCTTGATTCCACTAGCCCCTAGAGTATCTAACTCTCTCTTAAATCCATCCAGTGATTTGGCCTCCACTGCCCTCTGTGACAGGGAATTCCACAAATTCACAACTCACTGCGTGAAAAAGCTTTCTCTCACCTCAGTCTTAAATGGCCTCCCCTTTATTCTAAGACTGTGACCCCTAGTTTAGGACTCGCCCAACATTGGGAACATTTTTCCTGCATCTAGCTTGTCCAGTCCTTTTATAATTTGATATGTTTCTATAAGATATCCCCTCATCCTTCTAAACTCCAGTGAATACAAGCCTAGTCTTTTCAATCTTTCCTCATATGACAGTCCCGCCATCCTAGGAATCAATCTCGTGAACCTACGCTGCACTGCCTCAATCACAAGGATGTCCTTCCTCAAATTTGGAGACCAAAACTGTACACAATACTCCAGATGTGGTCTTACCAGAGCCCTATACAACTGCAGAAGAAACTCTCTACTCCTATTCTGAAATCCTCTTATTATGAAGGCCTAAATACCATTAGCTTTCTTCACTGCCTGCTGTACCTGCCAACTTTCAGTGACCGGTCTACAGAGACACCCAGGTCTCGCTGTACCTCCCCCTTACCTAACCTAACCCCATTGAGATAATAATCTGCCCCCTTGTTTTTGCCACCAAAGTGGATAACCTCAAATTTATCTATATTATACTGCATCTGCCACGCATCTGCCCACACACTCAACCTGTCCAGGTCACCCTGCAACCTCCTAACATCCTCTTCACAGTTCACATTGCCACCCAGCTTGGTGTCATCTGCAAACTTGCTAGTGTTGCTCCTAATTCCTTCTTCCAAATTATTAATATATATGGTAAACAGTTGCGGCCCCAACACCGAGCCTTGCGGCACTCCACTTGCCACTGTCTGCAATTCTGAAAAGGATCCGTTCACTCCTACTCTTTGCTTCCTATCTGCCAACCAATTTTCTATCCATGTCAACACCCTACCCCCAATACCATTTTCACTAATTTTAGTCACCAGTCTCCCGTGCGGACCTTATCAAAGGCTTTCTGAAAGTCTAGATACACTGCATCCACTGGCTCCCCTTCATCCATTTTACTTGTCACATCCTTCATTGCAAAAGGATTTGAGTATAGGAGCAGGGAGGTTCTACTGCAGTTGTACAGGGTCTTGGTGAGACCATACCTGGAGTGTTGCGTACAGTTTTGATCTCCTAATCTGAGGAAAGACATTCTTGCCATAGAGGGAGTACAGAGAAGGTTCACCAGACTGATTCCTGGGATGTCAGGACTTTCATATGAAGAAAGACTGGATAGACTTGGGTTGTACTCATAGAATTTAGAAGATTGAGGGGGATCTTATAGAAACATACAAAATTCTTAAGGGGTTGGACAGGCTAGATGCAGCAAGATTGTTCTGAGATGAGAACAATCATCTTTTCGGATCGAGATGAGAAAAAACATTTTTTACACAGAGAGTGGTGAATCTCTGGAATTCCCTGCCACAGAAGGTAGTTGAGGCCAGTTCATTGGCTATATTTAAGAATGAGTTAGACGTGGCCCTTGTGGCTAAGGGGATCAGGGGGTATGGAGAGAAGGCAGGTACAGGATACTGAGTTGGATGATCAGCCATGAGCATATTGAATGGCGGTGCAGGCTCGAAGGGCCGAATGGCCAACTCCTGCACCTATTTTGTATGTTTCAATGTCTATGTTTCTATCCTCAAAAAATTCCAGAAGATTGGCCAAGCATGATTTTCCTTTCATAAATCCACGCTGACTTGGACTAATCCTTTTACTGCTATCCAATTGCCCCATTATTACCTCTTTAATAATTGTCTCCAGCATCTTTCCCACCACCAAAGTCAGGCTAACTGGTCTGTAATTCCCCGTTTTCTCTCTCGCCTCTTTCTTGAAAAGTGGGATAACATTAGCTATTCTCCAATCCACAGGAACTGATCCTGAATCTATTGAACGTTGGAAAATGATCACCAATGCGTCCACTATTTCTAGAGCCACCTCCCTACGGACCCTGGAATGCAGTCCCCGGAGATTTATCATCCTTCAGTCCCATTAGCCTACCCAATACTATTTCTCGCCCAATGAACATTTCTTTCAGTTCCTTGACCCCCTTAGATCCTCTGTCCTCCAGTACTTCTGGGAGATTGTTTGTGTCTTCCTTAGTGAAGACAGATCCGAAGTACCTGTTCAACTCTTCTGCCATTTCCTTGTTCCCCATAATAATTTCACCCGTGTCTGTCTTCAAGGGACCCACATTTGACTTTGCTACTTTTTTTCCCTTAACATATCTAAAGAAGCTTTTACTGTCATTCTTTATATTCCTGGCCGGCTTCCCTTCATACTTCACCCTTTCAGCCTGTATTGCCCGTTTTGTTTCCTTCTGTTGTCTTATGAAAGTTTCCCAATCCTCTGGCTTCCGGCTAATCTTTGCTGTGTTATACATCTTTTCTTTTAGTTTTATTCTATCCCTTACTTCCCTTGTCAGCCACAGTTGCCTCCTACTCCCCTTAGAATCTTTCTTCCTTTTTGTAATGAAATGATCCTGTGTCTACCGGATTATGCCAAGAAATTACTGCCATTGCTGTTCCACCGTCATTCCTGTTAGTATCCCTTTCCAGTCTACCTTGGCCAGCTCCTCTCTCATGCCTTCATAGTCCCCTTTGTTCAGCTGCATCACTGCCACTTCCGATTTAACCTTCTCCTTCTCAAATTGCAGATTAAAACGAATCATATTATGATCACTCCATCCAAGCGGTTCCTTTACCTCGAGTTCTCTTAACAAATTTGGTTCATTGGACACCACTAAATCCAGAATTGCCTTTTCTCTGGTCGGCTCCATTACAAGCTGCTCTAAGAATCCCTCGGAGGCACTCTACAAACTCTCTTTCTTGGGGTCCTGAGCCAATCTGATTTTCCCAGTCTACCTGCATATTGAAATCCCCCATCACCACAGTGGCATTACCTTTGTTACATGCCAGTTTTAACTCCTGCTGCAACTTCCACCCTTCATCCGGGCTACTATTTGGGGGTCTGTAGACCTCCTTTTATGATTATTATTTTACAGTAGTGGGACAATCTGGGTGAGAATTAAAAATGATATGAATGTACAATTAATGTAAATGGTGGTTGATGATCAGCACAGATGCGTTGTATTGAAAAGCCGGATTCCTCAGTGCATCTCTTCTTGACTTTATTTTGATACAGTGGCAACAATGTAACATTTCAAATCAAATGGAATGTGTAGGAAGGAACTGCAGGTGCTGGTTTACACTGAAGATAAACACAAAAAGCTGGAGTAACTCGACGGGTCAGGCAGCATCTCGAAGGAAAGGAATAGATGGCATTTCTGGTTGAGACCCTTCTTCAGTGTGAGAGTCAGGGCAAAGAAAAGAGAAATGCAAAATACAACAATGATCAAGAAAAGGTGGAGCCCACTATGGTCTATTGCTAGCTGTGGGGTAGGCGATATCAAGTTATACAGACAGAATAGGATGGAACTTGTAGAGGAACTTGTAGATGGTGGTTTTTAGAACAGTTGCTACCCTTGTCCTTCCAGTGGACTGTTTTTTTGTTAAGGATTACAATTACAAGAATACTTCAAAGTACCTTGCCTGGAGTTGTACAATTTATGATGTTGGAAAGTCGTGGGAATGTTAAAACTAATACCAACTGCTTGTGTGCGCATCCGTTGACAAGACAGCAGCATTCTTATTCTCTGTTATTCTCACTTGACTGAACCGTCGCACGCCCCCAAAGCATGTCCCCATGCACATTTACATTGAAAGACACGGACCGGGCAGTGAATGCGATATAGTGTCACTCAGTGCAGCAAGTAAGGCCATGTCCTGCTCCTGGCGGCAGTCGGAATTTACGGATTTGCGGGAAGCTGAGGAAGAGGAGAGAAGTTCATGGGCCCCGGAACCGGGGGGGGGGGCCCACACTTTCTTGGCTAGGCAAGTTTCAATGCCTCTGTCTTTGGATGAGGTGCTGCTGTGTTCTGAGAAACCTGGTCATGGGTGTTGAAGAGCCGGGGCGCAGGGAGAGATGGAAGCAGAAGCAGTGGCGGGGGCATATGCGGACGGGGAGCCGGGGCTGGCGAGTGTTTGCCGGCTGGCGAGTTGCTCGCTGCAGCTCTGGCCATGGAGCAGCCTCAGTGCAAGAGTCCCGGGCCGTCAGAAGCGTTGCGCCGCTGCCGTGTGAGTCTTTGTGCCAAATTCACCCTGGTGACCAACATGGAACCAGGCTGCGACTCGATGCATCCTGGAGGACAACCAGTGGCTGCTGGAAGTAGGTACCAAGCACTGGGTAGAAGCGGTGGAAGATAATGGCCTTCAAATAGGGGTGGGTGGAGAAAGCATCCTGCTTGCCTGTTAGATTTTTACTTACTGTAACTGCAGGAAAAATGTTCCCGATGTTGGGGGAGTTCAGAACCAGGGGTCACAGTTTAAGAATAAGGGGTAGGCTGTTTAGAACCGAGATGAGGACAAACTTTCTTCACCCAGAAATCATAGAAACATAGAAAATAGGTGCAGGAGTAGGCCATTCGGCCCTTCGAGCCTGCACCGCCATTCAATATGATCATGGTTGATCATCCAACTCAGTATCCTGTACCTGCCTTCTCTCCATACCCCCTGATCCATTTAGCCATAAGGGCCACATCTAACTCCCTCTTAAATATAGGCAATGAACTGGCCTCAACCACCTTCTGTGGCAGAGAATTCCACAGATTCACCACCACTCTCTGTGTGAAAAATGATTTTCTCATCTCGGTCCTAAAAGGCTTCCCCCTTATCCTTAAACTGTGACCCCTTGTTCTGGACTTCCCCAACATCGGGAACAATCTTCCTGCATCTAGCCTGTCCAACCCCTTAAGAATTTTGTACGTTTCTATAAGATTCCCCCCTCAATCTTCTAAATTCTAGCGAGTACAAGCCGAGTCTATCCAGTCTTTCTTCGTATGAAAGTCCTGCCGTCCCAGGAATCAGTCTGGTGAACCTTCTCTGTACTCCCTCTATGGCAAGAATGTCTTTCCTCAGATTAGGAGACCAAAACTGTACGCAATACTCCAGGTGTGGCCTCACCAAGACCCTGTACAACTGCAGTAGAACCTCCCTGCTCTTGTACTCAAATCCTTTTGCTATGAATGCTAACATACCATTCGCTGTCTTCACAGCCTGCTGCACCTGCATGCCTACTTTTAATGACTGGTGTACCATGTCACCAAGGTCTTGTTGCATCTCTCCTTTTCCTAATCGGCCACCATTTAGATAATAGCTTACTTTCCTATTTTTGCCACCAAAGTGGATAACCTCACATTTATCCACATTATACTGCATCTGCCAAACATTTGCCCATTCACCCAACCTATCCAAGTCACCTTGCAGCCTCCTAGCATCCTCCTCACAGCTAACACTTCCCCCCAGCTTTGTGTCATCCGCAAATTTGGAGATGTTGCATTCAATTCCCTCGTCCAAATCATTAATATGTATTGTAAATAGCTGGGGTCCCAGCACTGAGCCTTGCGGTACCTCACTAGTCACTGCCTGCCATTCTGTAAAGGACCCGTTTACTCCTACTCTTTGCTTCCTGTCTGCCAGCCAGTTCTCTATCCACATCAATACTGAACCCCAATACCGTGTGCTTTAAGTTTGCATACTTATAGTAAGATTAAACGAGAACTTACCAGTTCGAAGTTTGATTGTTATTTTATGAGGAGTTACGATGAGGGATTACGTGAAGAAGGCCGTCCCCACGCATGCGCGTCAATCTTCAAAGCAACGGTGTGAAGTCACAGATAACAGTAGTTGAACTAACATAGTAAGATCAATGGATGACTAGACTACCAGATGGTCGTTACCCTAATACCCCTGGCCTGCTCTGTTTGATGATGTCCCTAATGAAAAAGGTGACATTATTGCCGGTCAAACTCATACTGGCCAGTCTAAGTTTGTGTAGTGTTTGGATCCGTTGTGCTGAGGCCAGGGCCATGAGCATAACTACTTTCAATGTCAGATGGTGTAGCCATCTCACCCAATTTAGTGAGAATGCATCCACAGCTACTGCCCCTGGGTCTGGCTCCCAAGGCACATAAATTGGCAACTGATGATTAAGCCGAGAAGCAAACAGATCAATGTCTGGTACACCATAACGAAGGACAATATCATTGAACACTTCGTGATTTAACATCCATTCTTTGTTATCATTGAACTCTCGTGACCTGGTGTCTGCCACTGTGTTTATACCTTCCTGGTAAATAGATAGCTGAAACCCAGATGTTTCTTGCAATACACCAGTACCAGAGAAGATTGGACAACCTATCACAGGATACAGACTTACTGCCACCCATGTGATTAATGTACGCTACCGCAGTAGTATTGTCAATCTGAAGTTGGACATGCACATAATGCCTGTTGGTACAAAAAGCTCTTAACCCATAGAGTGCACCCAACAATTTATAGTTAATGCCGTGTGATTGAAGCATGGATGCTTCCTGCAAGTCCCATCTGCCACCGCAGCTTGAGACAGTATCCGTAGCACCCCAACCTAGTGCACTGACATCAGTTTGCAGGATAATTGATGGTGTATTGACTATGATAGTACCAGAGCAGCACTGAATATTGGCTATCCACTTTTGTAACTCAGTTAGAGCGTCAGCTGATAGCTGCATGGGTCTATCAAAATGACCTCTCTGAAGTTAAGTGCCTGTTCATTTACACGCTGTACATTTTGGTAGTGCAAAGGCCCGAATTGAGCAGCCGGGAATGCTGCCACTAATTTTCCAACTACCCGAGCCACATGTCTAATAGACGGGTGATTATCAACAATAAGTTTCCTGCAGACTTCAATTAAGTCTAATTGTTTGCCCTGAGACAGAGTCACTGACATGTGTACTGAGTTAATGGTGAACCCCAAATAGTCAATTTTCTTAGATGGCACCAATTTAGATTTAACTGGATGAATAATGAATCCAATCTTTTCGAAAACGAGTTTTGTAGCTGCCAGATGATTCAGCTAATTCAAAAGTCCTCCCAATGACTAAAATGTTGTCCAAATATGCCATGACAATATGATTTTGTGCTCTGAGTAACCCCAGGACTGGTTTGAGCAATTTTGTGAATAGTCTGGGAGCCGAAGTTAATCCGTTAGGCAAAGCTTTAAACTGCCAGAACTGACCCATCCCGTTAACCTTCAAAAAAATTCTGTGCTGCTCATGAATGGCCACTGAATAGTAAACATCTTTGAGGTCAATGCTTGCCATATAACATCCCCTCGAAAGCAGTTGTTTAGCTGTAACAAACGTTTCCATTTTGAAATGTTTATACTGCACAAAAGTGTTAAGCTCTGTCAAATCTAAAATAATTCTACATCCTCCATCCTTTTTTGGCCTCATACAGATGTTGGACACAAATTGATAAGACTCACACCTTGCCCTTTCAATGACACCTTTTTTAAACAAAGACTCTAGCTCTTTTTGTGCACTAACACACTCCTGTTGTGAGAACACAAACATACGGCCAGGTGTGTGCTGAGTAGGTGGAGGCAAGTCAGAAATGAACTCAATTTGAAAACCTTGAATACTATGCAGTATAAACGGGTTAGATGTTCTCCACTGCCATTCATATAAGAAAAATTGCAATCTCCCCCCAACTTGTAATGTATCCATTGCAGTTGCACCTACCTTAGGATTTACTGGCGGTAACTTCGCTGCTTCTGCCCCCGAGGTCTGGGGGGTAGGACTGATGGAGGACTCAACATCTTGAACATGGCCCGGCTCGTGCCCTGCCCTAAAAAAGTGTTTGCTCCACACTTCGTCCACCATACCCAGTGAACCGTTTAGCAGCCCCTGAGGGTAGGGATACAGTCTGCAAAAAGACAACCCCTTTGGAGGCATCTTGATGAGCCCCACAGTCTTAGACTCTTCGTCCAAATCTTTCACCTGTTTACTCAGGTTTTCTCCGAATAGGAGGTCTGGGGGTTGAACTGTCCCCGATTTACAAAGTCCAGCAAATTTAGGGTTAATGGCAGGACGGACGGCATTTTTACGGATACAATTAATTTCAAAATGTGCATTGCACATTAATGCCAACGCGTCCTCCTGAGTCTCTGAGAGAGGCGCCCCCTCCACTGACCTTGCAAAGGCCGTGATGCCCGAGGTGAGTAGCCAGAGTACCTTCTGCAATTTAACCTCCTGGGCTCTGACGCCCCCTCCAATGTGCCCCCATATAGATTGGTTTACTATGGGAACACTCAGTGAGGCACAGTTCTGTGGCGTAATGTACCTGGCAGTGGTCTCCTCCATCGTCTGTTCTTGCAGAGGATGGGAAGCCACATAATTAATATTCTCGGCGAGCTCTGTGTCTAATGGCTCGCCGGTGAGGGCTGGGACCGCAAATCTGGATGCTGTGGCCAATCCACCCGATGGTCCCTCTAGCCCAACTGTGCCTCCGTACTCTGGGTCAGCATAGCTCTGACCTTGTACGCTCCCGTCATCAGACAGGGAGATATCACGCAGCCCTGTCACAGGCGCTGCTGCCTCGGGTACAATAAACTCCCCGGGCTCCGATAGCTCCTTCCTCTGGAGCGTATCGTGCTGGAGTAATCTCTCCACAAGGCTCTCCAGCTGGGCCAGCCTGCCGGTAACACTGCCCTGAGGAGGGAACTCGCCCACCTCCTCCTGGCCCGACTCCTCAGAGTCCAGGGCCCTTACAGACTTCCTAGTGGCTTTCCTCCCCCGTGGAGTAGCCAAGGTGCCTTCTGGCCGCACCAAGTCTGTGGCTGCTGCTGCTGCTCTGATCTACCCATAGGCCCGTGGTCTTCCACAGCTGTTTTGGTCGCGGCTCGCCTCTTAACCTTCGACATATTTGTGCAAACACAAAATGAAATTTTTCTCCAACAAATGTACTCCAAACCGGGAGCAACGATTCCAGCAAAAGCTGTTTGAAAAAACACTTACCTGGACCTTTTAAACTTACCCGCTGGAAGGAGCGACGCGCCTGCCAGTCGGTCGTTGCGCAATGTGTCAGACATAATGACACGCATGCGTGGGGACGGCCTTCTTCACGTAGTCACTCACGTAACTCCGAAGTAAGACCACTTATTTCGGACCTTGTCGAAAGCCTTCTGAAAGTCCAGATATAACACATCCACTGGGTCTCCCTTATCCACTCTACGTTACATCCTCAAAAAATTCTATAAGATTCGTCAGACATGATTTACCTTTCATAAATCCATGCTGACTTTGTCCAATGATTTGACCACTTTCTAAATGTGCTGCTATCCCATCTTTAATAACTGACTCTAGCATTTTCCCCACTAACGATGTTAGACTAACTGGTCTGTAATTCCCCGTTTTTTCTCACTCCCTCCCTTTTTAAAAAGTGGGGTTAAAAATCAAGGGATATGGGGAAAAACAGGAAAAAGGTACTGATTTTAGATGAACAACCATGGTCATATTGAATGGCAATGCTGGCTCGAAGGGCCGAATGGCCTATTCCTGCACCTATTTTCTATATTTCTATGCTTGAGTATATGGCAATAAAACTCGACCACTTGATTTTGAAGCATTCATGCATGGTGGAGGTATAATGTAGTCATAGAGTGATACAGTGTGAGAACAAGCCCTTCGGCCCAACTTGCCCACACCCACCAACATGTCCCAGCTTCACTACCGACCTTTGGTCCATATCCCTCCAAACCTGTCCTATTCATGTATCAGTCTGTTTCTTAAATGTTGTGATAGTCCCTGCCTTAACTACCTCCTCTGGCAGTTTGTTCCATACACCCACCACCCTGTGTGTGGAAAAAGTTATCCCTTAAAAAGTTACCTCTTCAAACTTCAAACAAAAAATATTGAATTCATACTTCTACAATGCACTAAAACATGATTTTAATACATCAAATTTCAAAATGTTCCTACCTTGGGAGGGGTAGGGGGCGGCAACCCCTCGCACGCCCTGCCCCCACTCAGTCGCTCCACTCCTTTGCCGGGTACCCCAAGGCCTGTGATCAGTGATCGCTCAGCCTCTCCACTTTAAAAAAACGTTCCGCGGCCCCTGGTTCAGACGGAGAACATTGCCAGATGTGAGAGGGGAACTGAGGCCAGTTGTCCATGATGTCTGGATCCCAATGCTCAGCGCTTCGTTTTCAGAGTTGGCTAATGTTATTGATTTGTAATTAACCTGATTTGTAATTAGTTTTCAAAACCTTAATTTATTATTCCGGAATATCCAGAAGGATGGGATAAGTGTAATATTAAAATGACATGCAAGGTGTCAGGCTGTCTGTCACAAAATACAGCCCCAATAACCCATTATTTCCTTCAGTTAAATATTGGGAAGGTAGCACGATTGTCATTTGCCACTCAACTATTATGTTTGTTTACCTCACTGACTATTTCTAAACACCCCCCCCCCCCCCCAAAAATTCCTTTGACAGGTTAAATAGAAATGTTCCCAATCTCGTTGTTTTATTAATTGAACATGTAGATGAACATCCTCAAGGAGTGTAATCAGATGGAAACTGATTCCGATGCAATGTTTAAGAGCTTGTTCAAAGAAAGGGCATATTTTAAAGGAGTGACAGAGATACTTGCAGTGAAATGTGTGAGGAGGTAATTATTTGTCTTTAGTTTTAGCGTGAACCAGGACATCTGAAGATTCAAAGTTTAATATAGTAATTGTGCTGATACTGACGACTCCAACCAACCACATAATTAATATCACCATTCCGGAGCTTTTATATTTCTGATGCCATTTAAACTTCACTTGGATTTCAATCACTTCAATATAAAAGTAATTGGGAATGGGGAGCATTGGAACAAAAAATTGCCCTCGGTACATATTAACTGTAATATAATAATGTATACATGTTGGTAGGTGCAATCAAAACAAAGATCTTTTTATCATTGTTGTGTTATGAATACTGCAGAAAATATTATGTACTGTCAAGATCACATTAAATAGCATATTATTGCTTAAATATTTAGTTATTGGACTTTGCATTTCGGAAAAGTCCCAGCTGAGAGGAAGACTGAAAATATTGGGGGTGAAAATGACTTCCGGGCAGTTTGTTAGGAAAATGAAGGAAATGCTAACAGAACACTTATACAGCTGAGTGAGTATAGTTTTATGGATGAGAAATTGTGTTCAACCAATTGATGACTTCTTTGACAAAGTAACTAGCATCTTAGATAACAAGGAAGCGATGGATGTAGCAAATTTTGTTATACACAATTTTGTCCGTGAAGTGCCCCATAAAAGATTACCGCATTAGATAAGCACCTGTGGACTTGAACGTAATAGGTTAAGTCCAGGGGGTCAGATATGGGGCTTTATGTGTGGGCCAGATATACTGTCAGTGCAGAGGGGCTAGGCGCAAGGCCAAGTGTGCATCAAGTCAAGGTCTGGAATAGTACTGGGTGTACAGTCAAAGCTGGGATAATGGGAGTGTTGAGCACTGGGAATCTAAGCAGGTAAGCAGCTATGATCAGGGTAGAATAGGGGGCCAGGTGTAAGGCTGGACTCAGGGTCAGGAATGAGAGAAGCTGGGCAACTGGAGTCAGGGTCAGGAGTAGTACCAGGTGTGAAGTGAGACCCAGGTTGGTCAACATGGGCCAAGTGCTTGACTATAATCTAATTTCCATACATGAATACACTAAGATCATTCATGTGCTGCACCTGTTGATCAGAGCCTGGCTCTACTGTGGAATGTAATTTAGCCTAAATGTATTCATAGCTAATCCAATTTAAAGCATAAATATTGCATTCAAGTGTAAGTTAAAAGACTTGCTAGAGTATGCACCAGATTGCATAATTTTAAGCTGAAAAATGCAAAAGCTCCATACCAATGGGAGTGAGGCGCTAGATGGTAGTCATTAAGGCACGCTAGTTTACGTTTCTTGGGTTTACTAGAGACTTGATATTCTCAGGGCCACTATGGCATGCTTTGATTTATTAAAGAAGCATTGAATTCCAGGACAAGGCGTCACAGTTTAAGGATAAGGGGGAAGTCTTTTAGGACCGAGATGAGAAAATCGTTTTTCACACAGAGTGGTGAATCTGTGGAATTCTCTGCCACAGAAGGTAGTTGAGGCCAGTTCGTTGGCCATATTTAAGAGGGAGTTGGATGTGGCCCTTGTGGCTGAAGGGATCAGGGGGTATGGAGAGAAGGCAGGTACAGGATATTGAGTTGAGGATGATCAACCATGATCATATTGAATGGCGGTGCAGGCTCGAAGGGCCGAATGGCCTGCTCCTGCACCTAATTTCTATGTTTCTATGAATTCAAGGGAAGGCCTGTTCAAGAGAGTCAAGGAGGCTTTATTGTCATATGTCCCAGATAGAACAATGAAATTCTTACTTGCTGACTTTCTTCATGTGTCATTAAGCAAAAACAAAATCTGTAGTCCCTTCAATACTAAACATTATTTTCCATTCTGAGATGCAGGGAGCAGAAGTGTGGAATGGATTTTTTTTTTTTAGAATGAAATAAGTCATACAGGTTCTGCAGCCCAACTTGTCAATTATACAGGTTCTGAGCCCAACTTGTCGATGCTAACCAAGTTAACTACCTAAGTTCGTCCCATTTGCTTGAATTTGGTCCATATCACTCGAAGTATTTTTTTTATCCATTAAAGTGTCCAAAGATCTTTTAACTGTAACCACTTCTATAACTTCCTCTGGCAGCTCATTCTATACTCCAACCACTGTTTTTTTTAAATACGTACTTTCATGTCAGATGTCACAATGAGCATAATTGTATTGGTTTCAAAAAAGTTACAGCAAAAGATTTTTGTCCACAAGTTAAAGTCCTAAATTTCGGCAAGTCAGACTTTAAAGGCATTTGACAGAAACTTACAAAGGTTGATTGGAAGAGGACGCAAAGTACTGGAATAATTCAGAGAGTCACACGATTAACATACATAGATACATAGACAATAGGTGCAGGAGTAGGACATTCGGCCCTTCGAGCCAGCACCATCATTCAATTTGATCATGGCCGATCATCCACAATCAGTACCCCGTTCCTGCCTTCTCCCCATATCCCTTTATTCCGCTAGCCCTAAGAGCTCTATATAACTATGAATGCATCCAGTGAATCGGCTTCCACTGCCTTCTGAGGCAGAGAATTCCACAAGTTCGGTTTGAAAAATTCCACTCTGTCTGAAAAGGTTTCCCCTCATCTCAGTTCTAAATTGCCTCCCCCTTATTCTTAAACTGTGGCCCCATGTTCTGGATTCCCCTGACATCGGGAACATGTTTCCTGCATCTTGCGTGTCCAATCCCTTAATAATTTTATGTTTCAAAAGGATCCCCTCTCATCCTTCTAAATTCCAGTGAATACAAGCCCAGTCGCTCCATTCTTTCATCATATGACAGTCCGCCTTCCCGGGAATTAACCTCATGAACTTACGCTGCACTTCCTCAATAGCAAGAATGTCCTTCCTCAAATTAGGAGACCAAAACTCCACACAATACCCCAGGTGTGATCTCACCAGGGCCCTGTACAACTGCAGAAGGACCTCTTTGGGTCCTTCTCTCAACTCCTCTCTTTATGAAGGCCAACATGCCATTAGCTTTCTTCACTGCCTGTATGCTTACTTTCAGTGACTGATATACTAGGACACCCAGGTCTTGTTGTACTTCCCCTTTTCCTAACCTGACACCATTCAGATAATAATCTGCCTTCCCGTTCTTGACTCCAAAGTGGATAACCTCACATTTATCCATATTACACTGCATCTTCCCACTCACCCAACCTGTCCAAGTCACTTTGCATCCTCAAAGCATCCTCCTCACAGTTCACACTGCCACTCAGCTTTGTGTCATCTACAACTTTGCTAATGTTACCTTTAATTCCTTCATCTAAATCATTAATGTATGGTGTAAATAGCTGTGGTCCCAGCACCGAGCCTTGCGGCACCCCACTAGTCACTGCCTGCCATTCTGAAAGGGACCCGTTTATCCCCACTCTCTGCTTCCTGTCTGCCAACCAATTTTCTATCAATGTCAATACCCTACCCCCAATACCACATGCTATTGATTGGGTTAAACTGTTTGCAGGGAAAGGGACATATGACATATTTTTCGCAGGTCAAAGGAGTCTAAAACAAAACGGCATAAATTTAAGGAGAGAGTAAATTTTAAAAGGATCTGTGGGACATCATTGTCTAGTCGGTTTTGCAGAATTTTGCATCAAAGCTGAAGGCAGTGACTTTGGTCACTGGGAGTCCAGGAAACATTCTCTCCTTTGTGTAAGAAGCAACTACAGATGCTGGTTTAAACCATGGACACAAAAAGCTGGAGTAACTCAGCGGGACAGGCAGCATCTCTGAAGAAGGGTCTCGACCCGAAACATCACCCATTCCTTCTCTTCAGAAATGCTGCCTGTCCCGCTGAGTTACTCCGGCTTTTCGTGTTTACCATTCTCACTTTTCCCCAGTCTCCTTTGTAAGTATTTTATGGTCTTTAACCCAAGACCCGTGAAACCCATTTAAATTCTACCAGGTGCATTTATGTTTAGACTATTAAAGTTGAGGATCTTTGAACTGGAACTCCCATTTCCTTTAGGTTCTTGGAGAAGTTTGATTCTTATTATTTCTTAAACCACACATAAAGGCTGCAAAAAATTAGGCTTGGCAAAAAGCTGTGGGTGATCATCCCGATTCACTGTGAATGTGCTATTGGACAGTTGTGGCCATCTGCTCTTTTCACTATGCTGGGGATGTTAATGGATGCAAATGAAATTCTGCAAAAAACTAAAGAGCAACAAAAAATCAGTCAAGTGACAGGATGTCCAAGTGATCAGGTGCTTTTATACTTTTCAGAAGCCAGGCATTTATAATGAAAGCATTCATCAGTATGAGCAAATTTGCCTACATTCCTTTTTTGATGTCTGCAATATTTTTCAAACATTTTCATACAGGATTTTTTTTAATACGTCCATTTATTTATTGTAAAAGTCTACATTGTTTTACCAAGTGAAAACCCTGAGGAACTTGTCAGAAGCTGGAATGGCCACATGGCCTCTCAAGCCTGTTCTAATGTTGAAAGAAATTATAACTGATCTTGTATACCTCAAACCTTTCCACCAGATCCCTGTAACCTTCCACACAAGATTACATGTTAATTTGAGATGTAGAACAATGTGTCAGCCATCATTAATTCAATTGATAACAGGCCCTCCCAAATTCAGAGTTCAGGGCCCACAGAATAAATTGAAAAGATGGTGTCAGAGTGTGGTGACTCTGTGCTCTTCTCACTATCATCTGCTATAATCGCTCTACTTTTTTAAATTTATTTTGTACCTGTAAATCTATCACCATTTCTAAATGTTCTAATGATATCCCCTGCCAGGGGACCTATGCGAGGATCCTGTTTGTTGATTTGAGCTCTGCATTCAACACCATTGTGCCAGAGCTACTACAGTCCAAACTTTCCGGGTTGATTGTGCCTGAACCCCTCTGTCAGTGGATCACCAAGTTCCTGACAGACAGGAAGCAGCATGTGAGGCTGGGAAAGCACATCTCGAACCCGCAAACACTCAGCATAGGAGCACCGCAAGGCTGCGTACTCTCCCCTCTCCACTACACCAACGACTGCACCTCCTCAGACACCTCTGTCAAGCTTCTCAAGTTTGGGACGACACAACCCTGATTGGACTGATCCAGGACGGGGAGGAATCTGCCTACAGGCAGGAATTGTCACAGCTGGCGTCCTGGTGCCGTAGCAACAACCTAGAGCTCAATGCTCTTAAGACAGTGGAATTGATTGTAGACTTTAGGAGAGCTCCCCGTCCCCTCACCATCAACAGCACCACAGTCATATCTGTGGAGTCTTTTAAGTTCCTGGGAACCATCATCTCCAAGGACCTTAAGTGTGGGGGGGGGGGGGGGGGGGGGGGGGGGGGGGGGGTACCATTGACTCCATAGTCAAAAAGGCACAACAGAGGATGTACTTCCACAGGCAATGATGGTCCAATTCTACACGGCCATCGTAGATTCTGTTCTCACCTTCTCCATCATGGTCTGGTTTGGCTCAGCCACCAAGCACACCTGGAGGCTGCAGCGAATCGTCCGATCAGCAGAGAAGATTATTGGCTGCAACCTTCCCTCCATTGATGAACTGTACACTGCAAGGGCCAGGAAGCGAGCGGGCAAGATCATCGCTGACCCCTCTCACCCCGGCCACAAACTCTTTGAATCACTTCCCTCTGGAAGGCGACTACGGATTGTCAAAGCTGCCGCAGCCAGACACAAAAACAGTTTCATCCACGAGTAGTTGCTCTACTCAACAGCCAAAAATCTGTAGCCTCCCTTTGATCTGGTATTTTGTTGGTCCACATGCTTGATCAATGGTGTTTTATCATTAATATCTTATTATTATTAATGATTAGTGTTTTCTGAGTCATTCGTAATTGTCACTGTATGTCATGTTGTTAAACCCCTGTCTCACTGTGCGAGTTGGCCCACGAGTGACCCCGAGTTTTCACTCGTGGTGATCACGTAGCGGGAACGTCGGAACTCGCACGAGCAACTTATCGACTCGTGGCGCTAACGGCAGGTACTCGGGAAACTTGTTAACTCGTGAAAAAAATCAAACATGTTTGATTTTTTCCACGAGTCAAATTAACTGTTCAAGTTAAAAATGGAAACATTTAAACTCGTTGTAATAACGTAGTGGCCCGTGCGTTTATCTTAGTGTCTCGTGAGTCTACCGTGGGAACTTTAATAATCTGTTCTTTCGCTCGAGTAAAGACTGAACCAAAGATAGACACAAAATGCTGGAGTAACTCAGCGGATCAGGCAGCATCTCTGGAGAGAAGGAATGGAGTCGAGACCCTTCTTCAGACTTACCCGAAATGCCACCCATTCCTTCGCTCCAGAGATGCGGCCTGTCCTGCTGAGTTACTCCAGCATTTTGTGTCTATCTTCGGCCTTTCTGCGATGATCTGCCACTTGTCCTTTATTACTGAGGCGCCTGCCCCGTGGCTTCGTATTCGTCACTCTGTCTCATGAGGACGCGGTTTAAAGACCTGCCGAAGGGGCAAGTCTGGGGTGGTGGGTGGGATGTGTCCACGTGTGATGCTCCATCCACCCCCCGGGGCCGAGAGTGTGGGATTGGGAAGGAACTGCAGATGCTGGTTTACACCGGAGATAGACACACACAATACTGGAGTAACTCCGAGGGACAGGCAGCATCTCTGGAGAGATGGGATGGGTGAGATTTCGGGTCGAGACCTTACTTCAGACTTCTCCAGAGATCCCGCTGAGCTTACTCCAGTAGTTGGTGTCTATCCCGGTGGCGGGGAGCCGGGCTTGGCCGACCCGCCGCCTCTACTTGCCGGTCAGTCCAGTGATCATCGCCCTCTGCCCGGGATGCAGCGGAGGTTTGCACCCGGTGAGTTGTCCAGCGCTCACGGTGGACGAGGGAGGACAGCAATAGGCCAGGTGAATGAATACAGCACATAAATGAGTCGACCTTTAATATTTCTTGATTTTATGTTTTAATTTACAAGCTGCTTCAAGCGAGGCAAGTTTTATTTTCAGTCCGAAGAAGGGTCTCGACCCGAAACGTCACCCATTCAACGAAAAAGCTGGAGTAACACAGCGGGTCAGGCAGCAACTCTGGAGAGAAGGAATAGGTGACTTTTCGGGTCGAGATCCTTCTTCAGAAGACGAGCCCTTATCCAAAACGTCACCTTCTCCGGAGATGTTACCTGGCCCGCGTTACGCCAGCTTGTTGCGTCAGCCTTCCGTCCAAAGCCTTGGGATCGTCGCCAACATGAAGACGGTGCGAAGCCCCCGCGCCCGGTGCAATGGACGGGGAGCTGGAGAGGGGAGGGATGGGGTCACACACATGGCCGGGAAGCAGAGGGGTGGGGGTGGGGTTGGTGACAGTGAGGGCCAACAATGAGATGGAGAAAGACAGAAACACCGATGTGCAAAGGAGACCTACAATAGCGCATGATCTCTCTCGCGTTATGGCGGGTGATTGTCGCCTGTCCGCTGTTTCTGCCCCTAAAGCCTTGGGATCGTTGCCCTTTGTGTTGGCGTGGAGGGGGAGGGGGTATTGTGCTGCTTGATTGCCCCCTGCTATCACAGGGACAGGGAGACACAGCGGCTTTTGAGGCTGGTGGGCAATCACTACCAAAGTGTCTGCCTGCAGACAGCACACCTCTCCTACACATGTCTCCCGCGCTAACCATCCCGCAGAGAATGATCCCAGCACCCAAGAGCCTTGTCTGTCACCCCCCACCCCCAACCACCCTCCACCTCAACTTACGCCTGGGCACCAAAGCAGCTCAGGAGGCGACCCCTGAGGTCCGTCTCCCAACAATCTGATGTGCAACTGATGTGAAAGAACAGCGGCTGCGGCCGGCACCCGGCATGGACTTCTCACACCCTCACACACTTACCTTCATTCACGATTGGCCCAAGAGTAACGGGAGAGGAACTTGGTAACTCGGGAGAGGAACTTGGAACATCGCAGCAATGACATACCCGTGGGAACGCGGTTCAACACTTGATCATAAACTTGAAATCTCGTACATAACCACGAGTCTGTTTTTTTTCTTTCACTTGGGGTCACTCGTGGGATGACTCGCACTGTGAGACAGGGCCATTACTTGTGGGCTGAGCACCAAGGCAAATTCCTTGTATGTGAATACTTGGCCAAAAAACTTACTTACTTAGATATTGTAACAATATTCTGCACTCTGTACCTTCCCCTTTGCTCTACCTTTGCTTTAACTTAACATCTCAGCTGAAAGGCAGCTGTTATGGCAGCACAAAGGTGCCTTATGTATTAAAGTGTTAACTGTGATCAGGTTGCTAGGGATAGAAGATTTCTTACAATTGTATATGACAGGAATTAACCGTAAAAGATAAAGCTGCAAGCCCTCACCAGATCGGGCATCACCTGCAGGAAGAGAAACATAATTAATGTCTCAGGTTAAAGGCCCCTCGTTAGAGTTGCCATATTAAGGGAAAAAAAAACAATTTCTGAGATGGCATGGAAAAGGTGAGAGCGATGTAGATAAAGGGATTGACATTGGGACTAATTATAGAGGTCCTTTTGTCCAAGGGTACTCTGCTCCTCTCCTGGTCAACACAAAGATTGATTTCCCCAGGGCCTCATCTTCTGCACTACCAGCCCACAGACTCACAATTTGCACTGGACTCATGATTCCATAACCTGATGCATCTCATTTATTTCTCTTTGCAGCTCTGACCTCATCAACCTCCCCATTTTACAACCCTCTTCTATGAGGCTGCAGGAGATTATAACTAATTTATTTATCTTTTATCCAGTTCTGTCTATGATGTGAGGTATTAACTGTATTGCTCTACAGATGACCGTTTCCTGCATTTTCTGTGTTAGTGTTACTTATACAAAATATTAGTGGTGTGCGAAACATTGCATTCCATAGGTTAACAAATAGCAACAGGAATGCTAACTTTTTGACCAAAGGTGTTAGCTGTGGTGTCTTGGATGCTTTTTGGTACTATATTTGAGTAACATTTATTCAAATAAATTTTGATAGATTTTATTTTCGACATTTACAGCATGATTAAAGGACAATATCTAAGTTGAGACTTAAAATAAAGACTCCAGTGAGGCTTTCATGTGTAGAAAATCCAAAATTATTTAAATACATCAGAAATCCCCACTCTCCCAAAACTATTAAATCAAACTTGGGGGTAAATAAAATTGTAAAAAATGAGGCAATGGATAAATGCTAGTGGTATGAAGTGTGATATGGCATTTGCTTGAGTGGATGAATGCTAGTCTTTCATTCTGGATGAGGCATTAAACCTCATTATCTTTAAACAGCTTTATGTTAACATCTACACATAAAAGAATAAACTTAGACAATGCTTCAGCCTGAATCAATTTGGCATGTTGTGTGGATGTTGTTGTAATCATTCATTACCAATGTCAATTCAGACAGAAAATACTAAGGGATATTAAGGATGTACACAATATTTCACTTCTTGTCGGAAACCAAACTCCTAGTACAGTAATAAAAATACAACAGTGGAATAATTTCAAGTGGATATATTACACATTGTGTTTTACCATTGTTCAAGAATGGTACTAACATTGAAATGGTCGGCAATTTCATTTTACAAATGTCGTTGTTAAATATACATCTTGTAATATTAAAAAAAAGGAACAACTGTTATTTTTTATTTATATCTAGTCCAGCTTGATTAAAATAACCCCTGTTTCCCCCACACCACCTCCCTACAATAACATAGTGGGGTAAAACCTCCTGAAAGCAAATTATTCCTTGTACTGAAGTTTTTCCAGTGTAAATCGCACCTTTCAAAACGCATATTCACTTGAAAACGTGAAGAGGAAGAGACAACCCATGTTACCCACCATAGCCAGCGTGAAAAGAGAAAGATAACTACGTTGAAATAGTCAAATGGCTACTGCTTATTATTTTCAAATTAATATTTTTTAGCATTAGAAAAAGAGCAATTTCACCAATTTTCTGTAGATTGCTTTCCAAGTTCAACCTGGAAGTCTACAGCTCATGGGAAATTGCAGCAATGGTCCCAATCTCACAGGGCTAAAACCGAATGAGTTTCAAATATGCAAGCTCAATCCAAGAGATATTCATAACATCATGCTTGGATCAGGGCAAATCCTACCTGTTTAAGAAGGAACTGCAGATGCTGGTCCTACTTCTGTTTAATGACTTTGCTGCTCTTCAAGAAGCCAAATCCCCATATCCCTGATCTATTCATGTGTAGGAACAGCCTCCCAGTCACAACATGAATGATAACCTCTGCATAACCCACTGCAGAGGTTCAAAGAAAATCCCTGTACAAGAAAAAGAGGTGTGCAAGTCAGCATCTCCATTGGTCCCAGTGAAAGGACAGTGACAAGAGGTCCTATTGAGTATTTGATGAAATACTGCTTTAGGTGTTTAAAAACAAATGATGCAAGTATGTAATAGAAAGAAGATCAGAGTGTAGACCCAAGCAAATACGGATGCTGGAAAGAAGATCAGAGTGTAGACCCAAGCAAATACGGATGCTGGAATCTTGCTTAGAACAGTGCTGGAGTGTCTCAGTGTCAGGCATATCTGGAGGGCATCTGACATTATCCCGACCTTTCAAGTCGGGGTATTTCAGGTTTGAAGAAGGATGCCAACATCGAAACATCATCTATCCATGCCCTCCAAAGATATTGTCTAAACCGCTGAGGTACTCCAGCAGTTTGTGTTCCAAGTAGATCAGTGTGAATATCTGAGCTTTAAATTTAATAAACAGTGCAGTTTTTTCCCCCTCAAAAAGTGCACTCGTTTATATCCACTAGAAGGAAAATACTGCAAATGAGCAAGGCAAATCTATTGAGACAAGAGAATGTAGATACCGGAAAAAAATCAAACTTCTGGAAGAACTCAGCAGGTCAGGCAGCATCTATCTATGCAGAGAATGGACAGATGATGTTTAGGGTTGGGACCCTTCTTCAGACTGCTGCAAACCTTCAATTAATTCTAACAGGTTCATTGCTCTTGGTAACTGTTTGGCAAGTGTGTCTACAATGTAGAAATTGACTATTAAATCATAGTAACCCCTGCACTGACCTCTTTATAAAGTGTAGCATTGCTGGCAAGATTCTATTTTCCACGTCCCAAATAATGGGAATTGTTCCACTAGTTGAAAAGTGCCCACAATCAGGAGTCAGGGGCATAAAAAATGCAAGTTTTACAAATTGAGTAAAAAGTAAGTAACAAGATGTTTTCTATGATGTTTAACTCATGGAAACCATATCTATAAAATGCAAAAAGCCACACAATGCAATCACAGATACATTTCAATCTCTGACCAGTGCAGTTTTCCACAAAGAGAGTGGTAGTTTAGCAAGTATTGTGGGCAAGGCGGAGACTGATTGCACTGTCTTCATTAGTTTTAGCACAAGCCATTTTCAAACTACCACCTTCCATGTCAAATCCAAAGTGTGGGTGGTCTACTGTACATCTACACTGTTAAAACAAAATGTAACTAGAAAGCCATCACAATTTAACTGGTGACCTGGTAATCCCGCAGCTCGTTCTCCGATGCTAAAATTCATTAATATAGAAAGGTTGCAATAACAAAAATGAAGGTATTGATGATAAATTTGCATAGCAATTTTGCAGTATTCTCAGTTCAGAGTTGCAGTGAAGTCTAACTACATGCAGACCTTTAATTCAGCCTGGGGAATTGCAAGGTGCCTCATGATTGAACATAATAGAACACAGGGCAAATATGGGGGAGACAATCATATCCCCAAAGACACCCAACTAATGTCAGTTGGGTGGCTGCTCACTCGGGAACTGCCAGGTTTGTCTGTATCTGTTTTGCCTCAACCTGCAATAAAGGCTTTGAAAAATCTTTTCTTCGTATCTTAAAATAATGTTCATGATCCTCAAATGCAAATGAACAGCACTGGGGTTCACAGCAGGAACCAATGGTTGGTTTACAATGAGCAATACAGCATTGTTTTTCTGGCAACCTTGGTTCCAGAACCTTGGTGGATTATCCATTTTGCTCAACCATCAGAGGTCACATAATAATAATTCAACAATGCACTTCTGACTCACTATCTATACCCCTCCAGTATCTCCAAAGCACTATGGAGTTCAAGAAACGTAAAGAATTAACAATTAACAAATAAGCAAACAATTAACTCTTTCACACAGAAAGAGTATGTGCCACATGCAATGGTCTCGTAATTTTGTCTGGATTAAAGGAGGTGCCGGAACTGTCCTTTGCTGGAACATCGCTTGTGTACCTCTACAAATTTATCCAAATACTCCTAAGTCCTCTGCAGTAAGACCCATGCCACTGTTCCGTAATTTTTTGCTAAGTAAATCTGGTCACTGGGATAGATCGTATGAATTGGCATGGTCGATTACCAAACCACACAATGAATGCGCGGGCCAGTAATTTGGAAACAGCAGGTAATTGTTTCTCCTTATTGGTCATTTGTTAATGAAATGAGTGAGGAATTTTGCAGGTTAAGTGAACTTAATGCCTAGCTGCTTATAAAACTTCAGCAGTAAAATGGAGGATAAAACCCTGCAAGTATGATTGCACACTAAATAAGAACAGTTTAAATAAGGGGACAAAAGATGGGTAAATACAAGGCAATAAATTATAATCCTGACAAAGAAAAAACACTCCTATATGCATTTACTTAGATATACTGCTTTTTCATTTGTAGAAAACGTATCTGCCAAAATATATAGTACATTCCTAACATTAAAAATCATTCAATCTGCCACATTGTGTTTGTATTTGTGAAAAGAGAGAATTTAAACCTATCCTACTGCAACAAACTAGACAAACCTCAAAGATCGGCTGGACTCCGCACAAGCAGCATGGTGGATTGTTGTTTCTTCCCATTTTTTACTGAACCACTTCATATAGGTGATACATTGAAATACACTTGAAATAAAAAGAGCTGGAGGGCCTCCCAGTGGTTATTACTGGCAAGTGCCTTGACAGAGGCCGCTCACACAACTAGCCAGTTTATCGAGCAAAAACTATGGATGACTTAAAAGAACACAAAATAAGGATTGCACACTTGTTTATGTAATAAAACCAAAACACACGTACAATGAATATTCCCCCTCCCCTCCCCCCACAAAAAAAAAAGTCCATCTTACTGGCACCATTCTGTTTTGACCAGTCTAGATCTGCAGAAAGCAGAGATATAACCGTTCTCTAATTGCACCATTTAACCTACCAGCACTATCGACAGTGGTACACATTTAGATTACAGAGTTTATAAAGAACTGTTCAGAGAGTGAAATGAAAACATAAAACAAGCTTTGAATACAAGTTTTTTGCTTTCATTAAGGAAAGTGCAGCAATGACTCCAGTCATCTGGAATCATGGGAAAGAACACCAGTGGAGTCTCTTCACTGCCAGGATGCTCTTGTCTTCTGTCATTACCAAAAATACCAGCAGCAGATGAAATACAAAAGCTCCCCGTCCCCCATGTCACTGATGAAATTTGTTGGCACCATTCGGTAAATTTGCTTCTAGCCAAGCTGTTGGGTTGTAGGTCTAGGAGTAAATGGTGATCACTTCACTGCCTCCACCTCGCACCATCAGCACTCTGTTCAAGCCCTCCGTCAGCACCTCCAGGAACTCCATATCTGTCAAGCATCAAGTCAAGGATTGTGTGTATTATCCTCCAGGTGAAGCACTGGGCCTCAGTTTACGGAACATTGCAACTGGAAGGAATGTAATAGAAGGGAAGATAAGATCAAAAGGTTCGGCGTCAAAAGTTCATGAGAGGGATTAGAGAGCTGAAGAGCTGAATAAGGGCATTTTGTGTTCTGCAGTGTCTTAAAGGCACTTTGAAGTTAAGAATTCAGGCATGCAATTCTCCTAGCTATGATTGCACTCTCCAATATAAACCTCTGGCAGCTTTAGGAAACTCCAGAATGTCAGAATTACATTTTGCTGCCACCAACCTTTGCTTATCTTTTGCTCTTTTTGATGAGTTCGACTAATATTAATCAAACAATCCACAAAAAACATTCTGTCTTTTGCAGAGCCCTTCAATGCAGTACACATTTAAATATAAAACTCCATGATACTATCCCAGCCACTTAATAAATTTCACATTCCCTTACAATGTAGTAGACTGCTATTCAGGCCTTTGACTGTCAAACAAATGAAATTGCTGAAGAGACAGCCAGGTCAGATAAATGTGGACTTTAAACTACATAAATGGAGTTGTCCACTATAAACGTGCTTTAAATCCTTTGAAGAATCTGGATACAGATACAAACTACAGAAATGTCAGAGCATGACTGAAGATTCCAGCTGGCCGGCTTTACAAAATCACACAATACTCCCTTTAGAAGAGTTGCAAGGAGAATTATTTAAAGAAATACACACAGACGGGCGTCTGCACTCCACTTCCCTAAGGGCACCAGTCAGCTCCTTCAAACAGACAGAGAGCTTCTTGGGTCAGAGCCATTGAATCACAAAGTCCGCGCACAGGTTAGAGGAAATTATGAAGCTATTTCACTTTTTACAAAGTTTTAAGGTTCAATCGTTTCAAATAAAACAACTACTGAGAGTAATTATGATTTGAGAAACAGCCTGCAAGTGTGATAGAAACCTAATCTTGACTTTCAAGAGTGAATTTAGCAGGTATTGGATGAAGAGTAATGTGGAAGCCCGTACAAAAACTAATCAGTGGAACAGAATTAAATGAACTGCTTAATTAGGGATTAAATAGGTAGAAGTGTCACTTTCCTTTCTACAAGTATTCTGATTCTTCAACATGTGCAATCAAACAACATGTCAACATGCAAAATATCAGCTAATGCCAGCCACAGTGTAGAGATGGCGTGACAAAACTAACATCTCAAAATTAGAAGTATTTTACCGCTGTGAAGAATGTGATAGCATTTTCAATATGAAGAGTTGAGTGACAGAAGTGGGAAGCTGACTACAATGTACAATGAGGCCTGGTAGGAAAGTTCAATAGCAACAGTTTAGTGAGATTATGTCTTAGTGGTATTGATAGAAAGCTTGGAGAAAATGTAGATCAGTGATGTGCAGAGAATGAGAGGAAGAGTCTAGGGTTCTGTTTCAGTGCAGGTGGAGCCTGGAGATCTGGTTCGAGGCAATGGAAAAATGAAAAAGAGTTGTAGAGGCAGCAGAATGAATAATTTTCATTTTTATGACAAAGTTCCCCACAATCTTTGGAAATGGAGTGAATAGCTATATGGACGAGTAAGATGTTGGCAATTGAAATCTCGGGTGGTATGTTTGATTAGTGTTAAAAATATAGTTTTCGAAAACAATTAAACGTTTAGGACCATACAGCACATTGCATGTGCACAATAGAATTGCATAATTGTAATATATGTTTACTTAAAAAAATCTATTAATTACTCTTTAGTTTAGAAAAGCAAACTTTTTCATGCATCGTTTTCATTATCATAAAGCACAATCTGTGGTTGCAGAGATAGAAAGGATACAGTTTTCATCCCCTTGTCTGTTTTTAGGGGGGCCGGGCATGTTCAGTAACACAAGCCTGGCATCCTGGGATCTGTTAACAACCACCTCGTTGAGTTTCACTGCAGTATGCATCCGCCTAACATTGGACTGATTCCTGAAAGAAGGAAATATGATCAATTATTGATGGATAAGATGATCAAGAGAGTTTACAATCCACATAATAAGCAAGTTAAGCCGACAGGCAAAAATGAGCATGTCTACAAGCTGTTGACATTTACAGAACATGGAAGAGAGAGAAATACACAATAGCAATGTTAAAGAGGAATTTAGCCAGACACATGAACAGGTAGGGAATGGGCTCCTTGCAGTCAGATGGTATTAGTCAGATTAGTGTCATGGTCGGTGCAGATATGATGGGTCAAAGGGCTGAACCTGTGCTCAACTATTCAGGTATTAATTTATCCCAGAAAAGTCACATTTTAGGAACAAGAATAACCCAAGCTCCAAAACATAACCTTTAATTAATTTCCTTAATTCAAATTCAAATGAAAAACAGTCTGACTCCTTTATACGTTTTAGCTAAGTATACCATGTCCAAGTACCATTGCTGGTTGGAGATTTGGGAACAGTCTCTCAATAGCCAGTTCCTACTTTGTACTCAATTCAGATTTATGGCTCCTCGATCAGCTTCAGTTGTGACAGACACTCACAATGCATTTTCACAATTGCATGTGCTCACTGGCCTATTTGTTCTTGCTGCTTTATTTCACATGGAGGCAAATTTACTTGCCTGAATGCCATTTAACTGATGTTTTAGGAAGGAAGGCAGCACGAACAGTATTGCTTTGAGGTACATTATATATCTAGTGTAACATTAAAATGTCTAAGCTGTGTACTGATATAACCAAAATGGTATTCTTAGGATGAGAAATGTCTTCCCAAAATGATTGCTTACAAGACCAATAGACATAATGCGTGTAAATGAAAACCTTTACGTCATTTTCAGCAAACGCATTCAAAGATGCCTAAATCAAGGGCCTGCTATTGAACGTGGAAATAGTATTGCTCAGGGACAGGCCCTTCAGTGCAGAACATGATGCCAAACTAAACTAATCCCTTCTTCCTGCACATAATCCTTTTTCCTCTATTCCCTGCATATGAATGTACTTATCCAAAAGCCTTTTAAACATCAATATTGTATCCTCTTACATCATCATGCCCTTGGCAGAGCATTCCAGTCACCCTCCACTCTGCATTAAAGAAACATGCACATCTCCTTTAAACTTCCCCTCTCACAAAGCTCTGCCGGCAAGTATTTTCAGTTCTATTCTGGAAAAACGTTTCTAACTGTCTACCCTATCTATGTGCACTCTCAGAATTTTCTAAACTTCTTTCAGTACTCCCCTCAGCTCCAGATATAACAATCCAAACTTGTCCAACCTCTCCTTATAGCTAACACCCTCTCATCCAGGGAGATTTCCGGTGAACGACTTCTGCGCCCGCCCCATAACCGTTGTATCCTACCTGTAATGGGGTGTCCAGAACTACACACAATACTCCAAACGTCGCCGAACCAAAGTTTTATAAAGCTGCATCATAAATTCCCGACATGGGTCAGGGTTGGACAAGGCAGGAGGTTACAACAGATGGTGCTGGACAAAGTATTGAAGAATTGTGAAGTGTGAAGCCAGAGGAAGTTATGTGGTGGGTGGGTTGGAGAAATACGTGTTTGTCCAGGTGGGGTTGGGGGGGGTGGGGGGTGGAGGGGGAAATATTGTACGAGGTTACCTACGGTTGGATAATTCAATGTTCATACCATTAGGGTGTAAGCTACTCATACATACTATTCATATTTAAAAATAGAAACATACACAAGCAATACAGATAAAATGAAGATTAAAGGAAACTTACAGATTTCCCCATTCTCTGCAACAAAGAAAAATGACAATGTTAATGCAACATTCAAACTTTAAAATCATTTGTTCCTAATTTCACAAAGATCCAAGGGTGAAGTTAAAGGGGCTGTCCCACCTGGGCGAACTAATCTGCGAGTTCTGGTGAGTTTGCCCTCGACTCATACTCGCAGCATGGTTGATATGAGGTCGTAGGAGGTCTTTGTAACTCTCCTTCATGCTCGAGAGTAGTCTACTTCTCGAGACCTCAGCTAGGTCGCGGCATATTTTTCAACATGCTGAAAAATGCCCGCAAGTACAAAAAGGTTGCCATGGAAATAATCGATACTTTTTTTTACTTTTAGTAGGTTTAGTCGTAATAGGTTGGCATGTTAGTCGTAGGTAATCGAGGGTAGTTGAAGGTAATTGAAGGGAGTCAAAGGTAGTCGTAGATAGTCTTCATCACAGTCGAAGGGAGGTTGAAGGAGATCGAAGGAGGTCATCTTCACTCTCCACTATTCAGTATCCAATTTTCCCGAAGTGAGTCATAGTCGAAGGAGGTCCTCAACATGACATTTTTAAAAAACTCTCCTAAACTCGCCAATTAGGTCGCCCAAGTGGGACAGCCCCTTAACAAGTTAATATTTGAAGTTTATGTACTTGGGGAAGAAAATGGACATCATACACAAACAAGTGACTGTTTTAGTCATTTAGCAATTGTTTACTAACATTCCACTTACAGGAGGTTGCAGACACTTATGTAACCGATCTATTCCATCGAATCACGTTCAACCTTACATAATGCTCACATTCATCACCTGCAATTTTCCTCATCACTGCAAATGACATAGAAAACCAATTGCCACAGCTGTCCTGCAATATGGTGTGGGCCATGAGCACAGCAGATCCCTTCTCCTGCCCACCACCTGGACCACCGATTACCATTTGTCAAATCAGGGACATTTAGAATGAGTTTAAATAGATGTTAAAAAATAATTAATAAAAATGAAATGCAAACAATATTTGCAACAGAAATTAATTGAAAATAAAAGGAATATTTTTCCACTCTTACCTTTTCAGCAATTCAAAAGGTTTCAATTCCATAGGAATGTGGAACTGTTAGAAGGGAGGAGGCCATTTGACCCATCAAATTTATTTTGTTTCATGGTAGAGCTAATTCCCCCTCCATTTTACCTGCACCCCTGCAAATCACTCCCCCTCTCATGCCTATCCAATTCCCCGACACTGATTCGGTTTTCAACCATGCGGTGGAATTTAAATCAGAACCACTCTAGGTAAAGTCCTTCTTCACATCCTTTCTTAAATTTCCTTCCAAATTTTTAATTAGTCTCTTAGTTTTCAAATCATCTTTTAATGAATGCACCTTCCACTTATTTCTCCATCTAAACCACAAATGACCCTACATATCCCCTCTATGCTTTGAAGAGAACAACTTCACCTATACTCTAACCTTATACCTCAAATGAATGGGGTTTATCCGGTATGTTGGCCAACCAAAGCACAAGGCCAAGGTGCCAACTGCAAAATGCAAGCCCTTTATTTAGGGATATGCATTTTTGCCCCTGAACAAAATGCTCAAGTCCAGCTGCAGAGTGGAAATTGAGAAACCTGGCATTTGCTCGCCAGCTTGTCTCCGGTTTCCACAATGCCATCAAAAGAGCCACAGACAATTTCCAATATAGGAAACTATTTAACCCATCGCATTTGTATCTAGCCTAATCTTATCTTCGACCACTTAGTCAGAGCTTTGCAAATATATACCCAAGTTCTGTTTAATCTTAGTGAGGGTTCTGTCTCTATCACCTTATCAAGCAGTGAGGTCCAAAGCCATTTCATCCTTTAGATGAAAATGTTATCTTATCTTCCCTCTAATCCTTCTTCCACTAATTTCAAATCTGTGCCCTTTGGTTTTGACACATCGATCAAGGGAACTAGGTTTTTCCTATTATCTCTGCTTGGCCTGTATAATCTTATGCACCTCACTTGTCTCCCTGTAGCATCTGCTGTTCTAAAGAAGAGCTTTAGATAATCCAATCTTTCCTCACAGCTGCAATGTTCCAGTCCTGTGAACATTATAAATCTCTCTAGAACAGGCAGGTGCAGAATCTGAGACAGGGGGCACAGTGGCGCAGCGATAGAGGCTGCCTTACAGCGCCAGAGACCGAGGTTCGATGCTGACAACAGGTATTATCTGTATGGAGTTTGTACATTCTCCCTGTGGCAGTGTGAGTTTGCTCCAAGTGCTCCTGTTTCCTCACACACTCCAAAGATATTCAGGTTTGTAGGTTAATTGGCTTCTGTAAATTATCCCTTGGTGTGAAAGGTAGAGCTAGTGTATGGGGGTGATCACAGGTCAGTGCAGACTCGGTGGGCCAAAGGGCCTGTTAACACGCTGCATCTCTAAAGCCTAACCCATGTAGTCACTGCAACCCAAAGAACTGCAGGATAAGATAACTACATTTGGGCCCATTGTTTCCAGTGTAGACAGGCGATTAATTCACTGCGACTTATGCAGGAAAATCACTGATCATGATTTTAACCACTGGGTAAATAATTGCCAGTACTTCAATCGACTCCTACAGTAGGTTAAAAATGGCAGTCAGCCCCAAAGATCAAGCAGCCAAAGACCATCTATTGGGTTACAGTTAGGTGGTAATATTTGCAAAGAGACTCACGGAATGGAAAAGTGTGCGTGTATGTATGTGTTGTAGGGAATTACGTTCTGGTGCTAGGGGATGTCAAGATTTTCCACATGCAATTTTAAAGGAGAATTCCAGTACGACCTCACCCCAGACAAACTGTTTTCTAAATTTCATTTGCCTTCAGGCAGGCTGGTTAGCCCATTGTTTATTAAAAATTGTGTTAGGGTCTTATTCACAAGGACATGCAGCTTCCACCAACAGATCAAGAGCCATGTTAAATGTATCTGCTCATTAATGTAACCACTTCTGTTAACGTAAAAATGGGAATTAGTTTACCACTGACTATTTGGTGCCCTCACTGAAAATGGATCACATCATGTTATCACAAGGCTTTTATAAACAGTTTCCCTCGCACAAATGCAACGCTGTTAAGATTTCCTGTGCACTCTTGGGACAAGCAATAGATATCACCAACCAGATCATGTAAACACACCTATTCCTTCACCCAAGTCTTTGGAATTAATATCCTACTCATTAATCAATTAGTCCAGGTACAAAATATAACAAGGTCTTCCCCCACCAATCTTGCACAGTTAACTTAAGTTATTGCACACCATCAAATATTTTCAATGATTAATAATGTCAATCTGAACACTTGGAAATAGCATTTGCAGGAATTGCTAAAAAATATTTGGGATTGAAGGCATGCTTGGTCTTGTTCTGACCCTTAATGGAGTTGAATAACTGCTTGGTATTGTGAAGCACTTCACGGGTCATTGCCAAGTTGGCCTTAAATACAGCTGCATTTCTTGTTGATTAAGATTTTAAATCTGAAATATAAAGCTTCCCACTGTGAACCTCCAAGTGAAATTAACTAACTAAGGATTAGATTGGGTTTTCAGGCCTGTACAGTTTAATGGAAATATTTGTAACAGATCAACATTTGATGGAAATTTTAAAATGACAAACAAGTTTTATTGAGTTAATATCTAAATATTCAAGCTTGTAATTATCTGAAGATAATTGTAAGTGGAAGCAAGTTAATAAAGTCCTATGGCTGGCATCTTAATTGAATCTTCACAAAAAAAAGTTAAACCCATTTCATAACTTGACTTTCACATTTGCCCTTAAGCCTCCAGCTCTGAGTCAAATATCTAACAAGTCTAGGGTACACAAAAGGCTGGAGAAACTCAGCAGGTGCAGCAGCATCTAAGGAGCGAAGGAGATGGGCAACATTTTGGGCCGAAACCCTTCTTCAGACTGATGGGAGGTGAGGGGGGGCGGGGAGAAGAAAGGAAAAAAGAGGAGGATGAACCCGAGGGCTGAGGGAGAGGTGGGAAGGGGAAGAGACAGCAAGGGTTAATAGAATTGAGAGAATTCAATATTCAAGCCCAGAGGATGCAGACTCCCCCAGCGGAATATGAGGTGCTGTTTCTCCAATTTGCAGTGTTGCTCACTCTGGCCGTGGAGGAGGCCCAGGACCGAGAGGTCGGATACGGAATGGGAGGGGGAGTTGAAGTGCTGAACCACTGGGAGGTCGGGTTGGTTATTGCGGACCGAGCGGAGGTGTTCGGCGAAACGATCGCCAAGCCTCCGCTTGTTCTCACCGATATAGATCAGCTGCATCTAGAGCAGCGGATGCAGTAGATGAGGTTGGAGGAGGTGCAGGTGAACCTCTATCGGACCAGGAAGGACTGCTTGGGTCCCTGAAAGGAGTGGAGGAGGGAGGTAAAGGGACAAGTGTGGCATCTCTTGCGGTTGCAAGGGAAAGTACCCGGGGAAGGGGTAGAGCGGGAGGGAAGGGAAGAATTGACAAGGGAGTTGCGGAGGGAGCGGTCTTTGCGGAAGGCGGAGGGGGGGGGGGGGGGGAAATGGGAAGATGTGGCGAGTGGAGGGGTCATGTTGGTGGTGGCGAAACTGGCGGAGGACTATGTGTTGTATGTGCCGGCTGGTGGGGTGAAAGGTGAGGACCAGGGGGACTCTGCCCTTGTTGCGAGTGGGGGAATGGGGAGAGAGGGCAGTGTTGCGGGGTATGGAGGAGACCCTGGTGCGAGCCTCATCTATAGTAGGGAAGGGGAATTCCCGTTCTCTGAAGAATGAGGCCATTTGTGATGACCTGGTGTGGAACAACACATCCTGGGAGCAGATGCGGCGTAGACGGAGGAATTGGGAATAGGGGATGGAGTCCTTACAGGAAGCAGGGTGGGAGGAAGAGTAGTCCAGGTAGCTGCGGGAGTCAGTTGGTTTGTAGTGGACGTCGGTCAGGAGTGTATCAACTGCAATAGAGATGGTGAGGTCAAGGAATGGTAGGGAAGTGTCGGAAATGATCCAAGTGTATTTGAGTGCCGGATGGAAGTTGGTGGTGAAATGGATGAAGTCAGTCAGTTGTGTGTGGGTGCAGGAGGTGACACCAAAGCAGTCGTCGATGTAACGGAGGTAGAGGTCGGGGATGGGGCCCTGGTACGCTGAGAACAAGGATTGTTCGACGTACCCAACAAAGAGGCAAGCGTAGCTGGGGCCCATGCGTGTCCCCATAGCTACGCCTTGTGTTTGGAGGAAATGGGAGGAGTCAAAAGAGAAGTTATTGAGGGTAAGGACCAACTCCGCTAGGCGGAGGGTGTCAGTGGATGGGTATGGGTTGCTCCTCTGGTCGAGGAAGTACCGGAGGGCTTTGAGACCGTCCTGGTGGGGGATGGAGAGTCTAACAAGTCTACATTAGACTGTTGGGTAATATCACTGAAGATTGAGAACCAGTTGGTGCTGAGCAGATCTATCCTTATTGTTCTTAGTAATCATATCCCATATTTGAATATTGGCCAAATGCACGGCACTAATAATTGTCTCAGCATACTACTCTTTGAGCAAATGAAGGCTCATATTATGGATAATTAACCATGTCCAATTCCAGATAGGTATTCCAGATACAAAAGATCAATTACCGGATCACCATTGGCATCTCTTTTTTGCCAATTGCCCAAGGTTCACTAAGATTAGCAAAACAGTTTGAGCTATTGGTGCCTTTTAACTCAAGAGACAGCTAGATAGGGCTCTTAAAGATAGCAGTCAGGGGATATGGGGAGAAGGCAGGAACGGGTTACTGATTGTGGATGATCAGCCATGATCTCATTGAATGGCCGAATGGCCAACTCCTGCACCTATTGTCTATTGACGTTGATTCTCAAAAAAAATCTTGGCAACAGAAGGTCTTCTCAAAACAGTGCCGACAAAGTCAAAATGATATTTAGTTCACCAAACAGATCACTCCCAACAAGAAAGCAAGTAATTAATGAGGCGAAATACAATGTGCCCATTTAGAAATAAAACTGAAAGCAACTTACGGTTTCATGTTAAAAATATCTCTCACACCTTCTGATGATAGAGACTCTTTATTTTTGTTCTTTTCGGCTACGATTTTCTCTTTAGTCCAGGTCATGTGCACTCTTTCTGAAGGAACTGCGAGCCTGTCAGTCGCAGAGGAGTGAGCTGCTGCATTCTTGTCATGTATCAGCTGGGCCTAAGAGACATCAAATAGAGTAAAAGTCATTGAAGTGGCATGGCCTTGGTCAGAGAGTTATGAAAATGGGCTGATGTGATCAACTTTTTCTGGCATATGGGCACTTCCTCCCCTTTCTTAGATCCTCCAAAGACATCAAGAACTAACCAAATGGTGTAGAACTGATGTCACATCTAGACCTAGTCCAGATTGGGAATTCACTTCTTTGTAGAGGAAAAATCACTTGTTAAAACAATCTTCAAAGAAACACGACAGGTTTGTGGCCATTGTGACTGGTGCTTGCCCACAAACCACTAAAACATATTTAATTCAGTTTCATGAATTGCCACAATGGGACGATCATTGGGCCAACAATGTGGTGCCATATTTCTATTGGCTTAAGGACAAATTGTCCAGTCACTTCAATGGACACCCATTTTTGGGTTCAGATCTGCAGGAATCAAACGCAGGCATTTGCATTCAATTAACAAATGTAAACATGAAAGAATTACACAAAAGAAAACAGAAAATGCTGCAATACCCAGCAAATCTGGAGGATGAGAGAAAAGTGTTTCAGGTTGATGACCTTTTCTCAGAATTAGAGTGATTAAAATCCGTCACATCCAAGGGCAAATATCAGAGCTTGCTAAATGAAGGCAAATATCATCTCTTTGTTATTTAATCTCTTCTGCACTTTAAACCCTGATGGATGCTGCCTGACCTGTTGAGTATTTTCAGCATTTTCTGTTTTCATATTAGAAATCCCCACCAACCACAGTATTTTATGGAAACAGGAAAACGGCTTCCCTCACGCGAGGCGCATTGGTACCAGGAGAATAAAACAGAGCAGGTTCAGGGAAGGCCTGCTGTACAGTTGCAGTTGGCTGAACAACATAAAGATTAATTCTTGATTGTAGCTCAGTCAACATATTCAACTTATTATGTCAATACCTAAAAGAGCTATTCAATTAACCATCCTAAATATATTTAAAATCATAGGGACATAGAGTGTAGAAGCAGGCCCCTCGTCTCAACTTGCCCACGTTGACCAATATGCCCCAATCTACACTAGTCCCACTTGCCTGCACTTGGTCCATAACCCTCTAAACCTATCCTACCCATGTACCTGTTCAAACGGCTCTTAAATGTTAGGATAGTACCTGCCTCAACTACCTTCGCCAGAGGCTAATTCTCTATACCCAACACTCAGTGTTATCAAATCTTTCCCCCTTCACTTAAACCTATGTCTTCCACTTCTTGATTCCCCCACTCTGAGCAACAGACTCTGCATTTACCAGATCTATTCCTTTCATGATTTTGTACACCTCAGTAAGACACCCCTCACCCTCCTGTGATCCAAGGAATTCAGTCCAAGCCTGCTCAATCTCTCCCCGTAGCTCAGGCCCTCGACCCTGCAACATGCTCGTAAATCTTCTATGCACCACTCTGCACAACAACTTTCCTATAACATGGTGATCAAAAACTGAAGACAATACTCAAAATGTGGCCTCACCGATCTCTTATACAATGGGAACATTATCTCCCAACTTCTATACTCAATACTCTGACAGATGAAGGCCCATGTGCCAAAAGCTTTTCTGACCACCCCATCTACCTGTGATGCCACTTTCAAGAAACTATGTATCTGCATTCCCAGATCCCTCTGCTTTATAACACTCTTCACCGCCCTACTATTCACTGTGTAGGTTCTGTCTTTTATAAGATGATAGGAGCAGAATTAGGCCATTCAGCCCATCAAGTCTCCTCCCCCATTCAATCATGGCTGATCTCTCTATCCCTCCTAACCCCATTCTCTTGCCTTCTCCCCATAACCTATGACACCCATAATAATAAAGAATCTATCTATCTCTGCCTTAAACATATCTACTGACTTTGCTTCCACTGCCCTTGCTAGACTTCCCAAAATGCAACACCCCACATTTCTCAGTATTAAATTCCATCAACCATTCCTCAGCCCACCTGACCAACTGATCAAGATCCTGCTGCAATTTCTGACAACCATCTTCACTATATGCAATACCATCCACTTTAGTGTCATCTGCAAATTGGCTAATCATGCCTTGCATGTTCTCATCCGAATCATTGATATAGATGACAAACAGCAATTGGCCAAGGGCCGAAACCCAAGGCACATCACTAGTCACAGATCTCTAGTCTGAAAAGCAACCTTCCACCATTATCCTTTGATTCCATCCATGAAGCCAATTTTCTATCCATTCAGCTATCTCTCCTTGGATCCCATGCGATCTAACCTTCCAGAGCGGCTTATCATGCGGAATCTAAGGATTAAATCAGTTATCACTATCCTACCAGTGTTGTCCAGATCATGTAGTCACCCAGAATATATACTTTCTTTTAGTCAAGGCTATTGGCTACTAAATATATACCTATTTTTTTTCCACCGTATTGAATATACCCATAATCAGCCTAATATCATACACGTTTCCAAATAATGCCTTAGCCACAAGTCTATCCTTAAGTGTTATGTATTATCTTATGATAACAACTTTTTCTGTTTCATTTTATTTCCACCCAAATGCCATCCCTATACAATATTTTCCAGTTTGATATCATTACTATCAGGAAGGTATCCTGAACCCCTTTAGAAACATCTCAGAGATTTCACATTTCCTAACAAATCCTTCTCTTAAATGTTCTGAGTACTAGACATAGAAAGTGCATAAGGGCAATAGAAAGATATACAGAGCGAACAGGAGGGAGATGGAAAAGGAAATATGAAGTCCTGGGAGGCATAGACTACCTCTTCTTTAGGAACATCTTCAAGATCCATGGGTTGGAATTCCAAAGATGGCCGAGCCGAATTCTTCCTTATCGTAGCACCACGAGACTCATCAGTAATGCTCTGAATCTGAGATTTAGGGAGTCATTAGTAGAAGCAAACACTCAGGTTAGTCAGCAATATTAACAACAGTTAGCAATATCCATGTCTCATCTCATTGATCAAGGACCACCAATTTACTATGAATTCTGTGGGATGTGGGTGCACTGATGCACTGGGTGCATTTTACCTCCATCTCCAGCGCCATCACGACAAGATAATTTCCTATTTCTTAATTCTTAGTAGCAATCTAAAGAGACCCAGGAGTAGTTTCTATGTTCCCCTTGAATGGCGCATGGGCAGCCAGTGCCGTGAAAAGAAAGCAACTTCAAAGTGTATTCTGGTTTATGTAAATGTTTATTACAAGAGCAACATTTATATAGTGAGGAGAAATCAGTTGTGAATATGAACATATAATGTAGAATAGTACAGCACAGGAAAGGCCTTTTGGCCCAGTGGCCATGCCAATCATGATGCCAAGTTTAATTAATCTCCGCTGCTTGCAAGTCATCCATATTCATTCATCCCCTGCCTATCCATGTGCCTATCCAAAAGCCTCTTTAAATGCCACTATCCTATCGGCCTGCACTACACTGCCCTGGCAGTGGATCCATGCACTCACCACTCGTGTTAAAAAATGTAACCTTCACCTCTGCTTTAAACTTTGCTACTCTCACCATAAAGCTATGCTCTCTAGTATTTGAAAATTCTACCCTGAAAGGTTCTGAAAATCTACCCTATCAATGACTCAGAGTCAAATAGTGTGGAAACAGGCCCTTCAGCCCAACTTGTCTTCGTCAACTAACATGCCCCATCTACACTAGTCCCACCTGCCTGCGTTTGGCCCATATCCTTCTAAACCTATCCTATCCAGGTACCTAGCTTAAATGTTAAACGATAGTATCTCCCTCATCTACCTCCCCTGCAGAGATGCCAACCCTAAATTTAGTTCACAGTAACATTTAACCCATTTGTCCGTAACAAATGGGGTTAATTGCATTTCTCACCGTAACATACTCACCTGGGGTTGTTGCCGGCGGCTATGCGCCTGCGCACTGGTGCAGATCAGCGGGCTGCCGGCCGGCGGGTGCGGCACATGCGCACTTGGCAAGGTTGCCGGCGGGTCTGCGCCTGCGCACTGGGTGGGGGTGGGGGGGAGGCCCGGTGATGGGGCTGCCGCGAGCGGCCGGCTGGCGGCAAGAAAGTGCCGCTGATCGCGCGGGCCGGCGCCGCCCGGGCTCTGGGCCGGGCGTGGCGTGGCTCGAAATGGCGCCAGGCCCGGGAACCCTCCCCCACTGCGCACGCGCGGCCACTGGGGCCCGGCAACCCTCCCCCACTGCGCACGCGCGGCCACTGGGGCCCGGCAACCCTCCCCCACTGCGCAGGCGCGGACACTAGGGCCCGGCAAAGTGCCGCTGATCGCGCGGGCCGGCAAACCGGGGACACATGGCGCCGGCGTTCACCACGGGAGGAACACCGGCGCGGCGGTGTTCCGTAACAGCATGTTTGGCTGCCGGAACACCGTAAAAAGTTTATTTTGCCGGGATAAAATACGGCGAATCCGGGACACTTGGCATCTCTGCCCCTGGCAGCTCGTTCCATACACACAATACACTTTGTGTAAAAAAGTTACCCCTCGTGTTCCTATTAAATCTCTCATAATTTTATACACTTCTATCAGGTCTCCCCTCAGCCTCTGACCCTGTAGAGAAAACTATCACTTCTGTTCTGCGATTTCCTTTGTAGTAGGTTCAACTTTAGTCTCAGCCAGATTAACACGTGAAGTTTGGACATGACAAGAAATCAAAGTGTGAAAAATTTAAAATATAACCTTTTGGTATCAAATGTAGAAAAATCATAATTTGTCACTTCCGAGACTGTTTAGTGTGAATATGACAAAATGTCCAAATTTATCCCTTGGATTAGAGGGTCATTAGATTGACGGCCCATATATCCGTGTGTGTGCGTGTGTGTGTGCGCGTGCGTGCGTGTGTGTCTGCGTGTCTTTATTTGTTTGATGTGCGATCACATCTACTCGAAGAAACGACGCGCTAACGGGAACATTTTTACATATTCCGGTGGAGATTTATCCTGTGAAATCAAAAATTGTCTCATCTGAAAATTCCATGCATTATTTCTCGAGTTATTTATGAACATGTTCACAATTCTCAAATAACTTAGAAAATAAACAAGATGGTCTCGATGATGACGTCACAATGGATCTGACTGCCTGCCTTTGCTCACGCTGCGGCTGATGTCACCCCTGTTCTGTCTTCTGTACTTCTTGGCTTCTTAGCTTTCACTTCTTTAAATTTGTCACTTAGCGTTTTTAAACTGCTGCTCAGGTGGTGCTGTGTGCTCCGCTGGGCTCCTGGAAGTTCCACAACATGGCGGCGGCGGCTGTTATCGCCACGCGGGTGCAGGTGAGGGTGTGGGGATTAAACTGCTGCTCAGGTGGTGCTGTGTGCTCCGCTAGGCTCCTTGAAGTTCTACAATATGCTGCGGCGGCCGTTATCACTGCGCAGGCACGGGTGAGCGGGACAGTGCGATGGGAAGGTGGCCGTGGCGACCATTACTCCCTCCGGGAGAGGCCGTCTATGGAGACCTGCGATTCCTCCTTCGATCGCAGGGTCTCGGGGAATCGTGACGCCTTTTCCCACCTGGTGATCTCTGGCCATCACGTGGGAGGGTGGGCTTCCCCTCGCGGAAGCCACGATCGGCCGGCCCTCCGCTGCTTTTGACCGTCCTCTGATCGCTCCGGGCCTTGCTCTGGTCCACGCCGGGTACAGCCTCACTCGGGCCTGGCGCCTGGTGGGTAGGCTGCTGCTCTACGATCTGGATAGGTGCTGCCTCTACCCCCTCCCCCTCCCTCTCTACCCCTTCCCCGGGGCAGAGAAAGAGAGAGAGGGAGGAGGAGGAGAGAGGGTGGGAGGTGGAGGGAGGGGGATGGAGAGGGGGAGGGAGGGGGGGAGATGGGCCTTGCTCGGGTATACGCCCACTCATCTTCCCCCCTCCCTCTCTGCCCCCCTCCCTCTCTGCCCCCGCCCTCCCTCTCTGCCCCCCCCCCATCCCTCTCTGCCCCCCCCCCATCCCTCTCTGCACCTCCCTCTCCCTCGCTGCTCCCTCCCCCTCCCTCTCTAGGGAGTGGTGAATCTTGGGACCTACGGGGTGAGTGGTGGAGAATTGCGTTCGGGAACCAGCCCTCCCCTGTGACGTCGCGTCCCCCCACCCCTCAATCTCTACCCCCTCCCTCTCTCTCTCTCTACCCCCCCCCTCCCATTCCCTCTCCATCCCCTCCCCCCCCCCACTCTCTTTGGCCGCGCCTGCGCAGTTGGGGTTATGAGTGAATGAATAATATTAATATAATATCAAGGAGGGGGTTAGTGTGTGTGTGTGTGACGCCGAAGGTCGTTGCCGCAACCACGAGTTGAGGGGACAGGACCCAACGGGTCCCACTTGGTCTAGTGTCAACTAATATTGCATAATCACCTTTTATCTTCTCGAGTCATACAGCAGCAAAACAGTTCCTTTGGTCCAACTTGTTCATGCTGACCATGATGTTCCATCTAACTCGTCCCATTTGCCCTCTTTCCTATCCATGTATCTGTCCAAGTGTCATGTACATTTTGTTATTGTGCCTGGTTCATCTATTTCCTCTGGAAATTCCTTCATTCCTCCTTCATTCCACATACCCACCAACCTCTGTGAAAAGAAGGTCGCCCCACATTTACCAATCTTCCCCCTCTTACCTTAAATCTATGTCATCTAGATTCCCCAACCCTGGGTAATAGACCCTGTGCATTTACTCTATCAATTCCCCTTGTGATTTTATACACAATAAACTCATCACTGAATCTCCTGCATGACAAGGAATAAAGTCCTAACTTGCTCAATCTATCTCTATAGCTCAAGCCCTCCAGTCCTGGCAACGTCTTCCTAAATCTTCGCTGCACTCTTTACAGTTTATTGACATTCTTCTCTTAGCAGGATGACCAAAAAATGAACACAATACTCCAAACATGGTCTCAATGTCTTATACAACTGGAACATAGAAACATAGAAATTAGGTGCAGGAGCAGACCATTCAGCCCTTCGAGCCTGCACCGCCATTCAATATGATCATGGCTGATCATCCAACTCAGTATCCTGTACCTGCCTTCTCTCCATACCCCCTGATCCCTTCAGCCACAAGGGCCACATCCAACTCCCTCTTAAATATGGCCAACGAACTGGCCTCAACTACCTTCTGTGGCAGAGAATTCCACAGATTCACCCCTCTCTGTGTGAAAAACGATTTTCTCATCTCGGTCCTAAAAGACTTCCCACTTATCCTTAAACTGTGACCCCTTGTCCTGGACTTCCCCAACATCGGGAACAATCTTCCTGCATCAAGCCTGTCCAACCCCTTAAGAATTTTGTAAGTCTCTATGAGATCACCCCTCAATCTTCTAAATTCCAGTGAGTACAAGCCAAGTCTATCCAGTCTTTCTTCATATGGAAGTCGTGCCATCCCAGGAATCAGTCTGGTGAACCTTCTCTGTACTCCCTCTATGGCAAGAATGTCTTTCCTCAAATTAGGAGACCAAAACTGCACGCAATACTCCAGGTGTGGCCTCACCAAGACCCTGTACAACTGCAGTAGAACCTCCCTGCTCTTGTACTCAAATCCTTTTTGGAGTTCCAACCCTGATTGGTGAAAGCCTATGTACCAAAAGTTGTCTTTACTACCCTATCTAACTGTGACACCATATTCAGGGAACTGTGCACTCTTACTCCTTGATCTCTCTGCTCCAGAATACTACCCAAGGTCCTATCATTCACAGTGAAGGTTTTGCCCTCATTTGATTTCCCAAAATGCAACATCTCACACCTATCTGCATTGAACTCCATCAGCCATTCTTCAGTCCACTTGCCCAGATCAAGATCCTGCTGTAATTCTTGATAAACATCTCACTGTCTATAATACCACCTAACCGCCTCCAGGGATACACTTGATCCTCACGGCCTATGCATGGTCCATGCCTCCTCATTTTTCCAGCCATAGTCTCAATTTCTCTTGTCTAGGCTTCCTCACCCACTTGCCTTGCCCTTTAGTTTAACAACAACATGCAGGCTTTGAACTTTTAAAATTACATTTACAAAGTGTGTCATGTACCAAAAATCCCTTTGTCCCCAAACAACATACTCCAATCAACTTTTGAAAGTTATTGTCTAACACCAAAGTTGGCCTTGGGCCTATTCATAATTTAAACTTAAATAATTTAATTCGAAAGATCAGTGACCATTACTGCACATCATGGTATCCATTTATCAAACTGCAGCAAGCCACACATCTCATGTAAATGTATTTTGTTCCAAAACACTTTTCTATCATCAAGTGTGATATCTACATGGGCCCAATCCAGAGTCCATGTTATTGTATAGATAGCTCATTTATTAGAAAGCTGCAGGAATTGCAGATAGTCAGAGCCAGGGTATAGTGCCAATGGACAGATACTTTGAGATCCTGCATCAGCATAGATGGAGGAAGATGCAGAGTGGATAGGTGGAAGATTCAGAGAAGACTGAACATGAATGAGTAATCTCTTTGGACACACCAAATTAACATCAGCATCATATTTTCGGTGAACTAGATTATATAGAAAATCAGAAGAGAAACATGTATGAATTTAACAAAACCATCTAAAAAAAACTTTTATTTCTATGATGTCTTTGACAACCTTGGGACATTGTAAAGCTCTTCAGAACCAAAAGGTCCTTATGAAATTTAGTCATTGTTATGATGACACAATTTGAACTTGGACCTCAAAGTTACCATAATTCTGAACTTACATAGACATCCCTTTGCCACAGGGAATCCAATAAGCAAACAAAAATGTAATTGCCGCCATTGGATATTTGATCTCCATTCTGAGATTTGCAAAAATTACACATGAACTTTGACCTTTTCTGCATTGTTGAATTATATGGCAAAAAGCAGGAAAGTGATTGCATTTTTGGAATTATTGTTGTGGCTACCCAACTTTCTTGATTGACAAACAGTGGTAGATGTCAAGTGGAAATCAAGTGGAAAAATGTGTTCCATACCATCAGGAACAACTAAATGACTTGTGACGTTTGGCTGTGTAATCATTTACAGCTTGTTAGATAGCGAAAAGCTTGAATAAGATCCATTAGCGGATATGTGAGCTTTGGAATGACAGTCAGTCAGTGATGTGTAGGGTGTGATGTACAGGGATCCTTTATTGCAGCAGATACTGGAGAGATGTAACCTAGTCTCCAACCAATGCTGACAAAAAGTTGAGATCCCATTCCTTTAGTAAAACAGAGATGCACAAAAGTGCAAGGAGATCCACTTCACAGTCAACACAGATCTATGCCTCAACACCTCGATTGGTGAAATTACCAACCCAATTTGTGTAACCTGCATGCGGCAAACCTTTCCAAATTGTGATAAGCATATTTCTGCCCATGCATGTTTGTGTTTTTTTGATACACATCAAATTTTACACAGAATTAGTCACATTTCTTAAATATATAGGTTTGTAAATTTCTCCAGATGGTTTGCCAGACCTCTTAACAGTGCTATGATATAGTCAGAGTGATACAGTGTGGAAACAGACCTTTCGGCCCAACTTGCCCACACTGGCCAGCAATGTTCCAGCTACACTCGTCCCACCTGCCTGTGCTCGGCCCATATCCCTCAAAACCCGTCCTATCCATGTACCTGTCTAACTGTTTCTTAAACAATGGGATAGTCTGTGCCTCAACTACCTCTGGCAGCTTGTTCCATATACCACCACCATTTGTGTGGAAAAGTTATCCCTTAGATTCCAATTAAATCTTTTCCCCTTCAACTTGAACCTATGTCCTCTGGTCCTCAATTCCCCTACTCTGGGCAAGTATCCCATCTATTCCTCTCATCTACCCGATCTATTCCTCTCATGATTTTGTACACCTCTATAGGATCACCCCCCAACCTCCTGTGCTTCAAGGAATAGAGACCCAGCCTACTCAACCTGTCCCTATAGATCACACCCTCTTGTCCTGGCAACATCCTCGTAATTGTTTTCTGAACCCTTTCAAGCTTGACAATATCTTTCCTATAACATGGTGCCCAGAACTGAACACATTATTCTAAATACGGTCTCACCAACGTCATATACAACTGCAACATGACCTCTCAACTTCTATACTCAGTACTCAGTACTGATGAAGGCCAAGGTGCCAAAAGCCTTTTTGACCACCTTATCTACCTGCAACTCGACGTTCAAGGAACCATGCACCTGCACTCCTAGATCCCTCTGCTCTACAACAGTCCACAGAGGCCTACCATTTACTGATTAGGTCCTGCCCTTGATAGACGTCCCAAAATGCAACACCTCACACTTCTCATTATTAAATTCCATCTACCAATCCTCAGCCCACCTAGCCTATCGATCCAGATCCTGCTGCAATCTGTCACAACCATCTTCAAAACCACTAACTTTTGTATCATCAGCAAACTTGCTAATCTTGCCCTGTATGTTCTCATCCAAATCATTGCAGCTGACAAACAGTAACGGGCCCAGCACCGAACCCTGAGACACACCACTGATCCAGTCCGAGAAGCAACCACCCACCATCACCCTCTGCTTCCTTCCATGAAGCCAATTTGCTATCCATTCGGCTCCCTCTCCTGCATCCCATGCGATCTAACCTTCCAGAGCAGCCTACCATGCGGAACCTTGTCGAACGCCTTACTGAAGTCCATGTACACAACATCTACAGTTCTGCCCTCATCAACTGTTTTTGTCACATCTTCAAAAAAATCAATCAGATTTGTGAGACACATCCTCCAGCCTTCTGGCACCTCTCCTGTATATAAGGACGACTCGTAAATTTCAACTAGGGCTCCTGCAACTTCCTCTCTAGTTTGCCGCAATGACCTCGGATATATCTGATCAGGCCCTGGAGATTTGTCTACCCTCACACACATTATAGTACCTTCAATACTTCTTCGACGGTAACACTGACTTTTCTCAAGACATTTCCATTGACTGCCCCAAGTTCCTCCGTCCTACTGTCTTTATCCTCGGTAAATACAGAGGAGAAATACTCATTGTGGACCTTGCCCATCTCCTGTGGCTACACACAAAGATGACTGCTTTGATTCTTGAAAGGTTCCACTCTCTCTCGAGTTACCCTTTTCCCCTTTATGTATTTATAACATATTTAATGCTACCCTGGCCCCTTTTTGCCCTTCTGATCTCCAGTTTACTAAGGTTCTCAAAACTCCTCCAGGGATGCACTTGATCCCAGATGCCTGTACTGTACCTGTCCCATGCATCCTTCTTGTTTTTGACCAATGATATTATCACCAATCATGCAATTGGTGTAGTAAATTCATTGAGACACCTTAATGGTCTTCTGTCCTGTGCTTCTTCATTGGAAATGCAGACCGATTTTTTTTTGAGGGATATTGAATCACTGTCTTTCATTCTTAATTATCTGGTTGCTCCTCACCTCAACATTCAACCAAATAATTGGCTAGTTGTTTCTGTCTTCATATCAGCTGGAGTTCAATGTTACATAAACACTGTCAATGTTACATAAACGCTGCTGTAACTATTAAAACTTTAAAGTAAGCTTACCCCATCGTGGAGCAATGACTACTGAGAATACCTCTGAAAATTTAACTCTCGTCTTTTCATTATGAGCTAACACCATTTTCCCATCAAAATATCCCCAGTTGGCAATGATATTGCACACCAACATGACTTTCAACTGCAGTACCTTTTCTCCCTGATTTTTGTGGCCCCATGCACAGAAACCTGCCTCCTGCAGCTACTGTGCTTCACCAACAAGCTCATGTCTCTCTAATCCTTTGGAACATTGTCCACCTGCTATCATCACTGCAACATCCATTTTGTAATCAGTAACACTCTTGTGGCTAAAATAGTGTTGCTTATATAGTGATATGTTTCTTTAAGGATGTACGCACCATTGAGGCTAAATGTGGATAGGGTGAGCTGTTTTAAATACCTGGGAGTCCACATCTCTGAGGATATGACATGGACATCACACGCTGCAGCACTGGTGAGTAAGGCAAGGCAGCGCCTTTACCACCTCAGGCAATTGAGGAAATTCAGAGTGTCTCCGAGGATTGCTTCTACTCAGCGGCTGTGGAAAGCATCTTGTCCGGAAACATCACAATTTGGTTTGGGAATTGCTCTGCCCAGGACAAGAAGGCTCTGCAGAGAGTAGTGCGTTCGGCCGAACGCACTATGGAAACTTCTCTCGCCCCTCTGCAGAAACTATACATCAGGAGGCTGCTACGGTCAGGCAAACGCCTCTGTTGCCATGCAGTGAGAACGAAGAGGATGAGAAGGAGTTTCTTCCCAGAGGCCATTAGGACTGTAAACTCCTAGCTCACCAGGGACTAACTTTACTGTACCACAAAACCGCCCACAATGTTTAATATGTAAAAGAACATGTGATTCTGTTCCATTCTGTTTGTAGTTTGTTGGTTGTTTGTTTGTTTGTTTGTTTGTTTTTTGCACAAAGTCCGCAAGCATTGCCACTTTTCATTTCACTGCACATCCCGTATGTGTATGTGACGAATAAACTTGACTTGACTTGACTAAGGAGTTGCTTGGAGCTCTGATAAATTATATTAGGCCAATAGACTACATGTGCCCATCTAACATGTTTATGGGACTTTGCAAAATGGACAGTTTAAAGGTGTTACATAATACTGTTTACACACCATTAAAATATAATATAACATTTTATGGCTCCTACCTTTGTCCAATTGTTGTTAATGTAATTCTGTGTACAAAACGGCACACATTATCATGCAATGGTGCCACTACCACCACTGGGAGGCATGGTAGCACAGTGGTAGAGTTGCTGCTGTACAGCACCAGAAACCGGGTTCAATCGTGATTATGGGTGCTGTCTGTACGGAGTTTGTACGGTCTCCCCGTGACCACGTGGTTTCCTCCCACATTCCAAAGACGTACAGCTTTGTAGGTTAATTAGCTTCAGTAAATTGTCCCTAGTGTGTAGGATATCGCTAGTGTCGGCACGAACTCGGTGAGCCGAACGGCCTGTTTCCACACTGTATCTCCAAACTAAACTTCATTGATGTATCAAGGATGGGGAAGGTGCTATACAAATGCAAATTGATCTTTGTAAATTGATCTGTGACACAAGGAAATGCTGTTGCTGGTTTACAAAAATAAAAGCACAAGGTGCTGGACTGATTCAGTGGGTCAGGTAACATCTCAGGAGAACATGGACAGGGGACGGTTCGAGTTGAGACTCTCCTTCAGACATTTTAAAATTAGCATATCAGTCTGAAGAATGGTAGCAACCCAAAACGTCCCCAATCCATGTTGTCCTGAGATGCTGCATGACCCACTGAATTACGTCACACTTCAAAAACATTCCATTGGCTGCAGGCCATTTTGAAATGTCTTGGAGTTGAGAAAAATATTGTACCAAAGCAAACCCGTTTCATTCTTTGAATAATTACAGACTCATCATATGGCATTGATATCACAAATTACATAGTCCATCACAGATGAGTTGTGGAAAGAGTCAAATCAGATGGCTTGTATGCTTTTGGGAAGTATCAAATCAAGGAGAACATTATGCTTTGCAAAAATAGGAAAATATGGCAGTGAGGAGGAGACAACCCTGGAAGCCTCATAACTTTGTTTTCCGCACAAAGTGTCTGACTAGATCATCAATCCAAAGATTTGTCAGAATGATACACACAATAGCCACTTCAGCTAAAACCAGTAACTCCCTAATTAAATAGTCACAAGAACATGATTCAGAACACAGTTATTTCAAAAAATGCCACTTCAAAATACTGTCTTAAAACATCAAAGGTAAAACTAAGTTCACTTGACCGCTCAACTCCCAAAATGACTAATGGTATTTGTTAATTGCTGTGCCTGTTTTCAACCAACTGCAATCAGTCAGCATGGTTGCTGAGCAGAAAACTAACTGTTGGAAGAGGTCAGTGGGTTAGGCAGATGTCTCTGTAGGCAGAAGGCCTTGTCAGCATTGCCCACATTGTATCAAGTTATATTGAAAAAATGCTTCCAAGGTATTAGCGAGTTCGGTATTCCGACTGCGCATGCCCAGGTCATAGGTCACCGGAGATAAACATGCTCGGCAGCTGAGCAGCTGCGTGTATGCAGACCTGCGTTTCATCAGTAGTCGGGATCAAACCGGGTCACCGGCGCTGCAAGCGCTGTTGAATTGCTACTGGAGTTAGCGTCACTAGTTCTCCCTTCTCCACTGCTCCATGCAGAAATCTCAGCAGTGACAATCTAATGAATCACAGTCCGGTTCTCCTCAGCCTGGATGTATGGGTTCCATTCTCACTCGGGCTGTCCTCTCGGGTTATAGAGGGTTATTATACAGGGGCAAACCACGCACACCTCTCCTGCATAACCCCTGGAGGCAGATTTGTGAGCAGAGTCTCACTACTGTTCCCGTCCTTCCCGAGTGTCCCATCCCAGTCCGGGGGCAGCTGGAGATGTCCGGGGTGACCCTGGAATGACAGGACACCGGCCCGGAGCAGTGGTGGCCCCAGGCTTACAGCTAGCGTGGTGAAGAAGGGCTAACTCCAGCTCAACTTTGCTCCAACTCCCGAGGAACCCATTCCCCGACGGGCCAGGGACCGTCAGCTGCACCTCTCGCCTTATCCAGTGGCTGTCGGTTAACCCCCTCGGTGCCGGCAAAAGTCGAGCACCAGTCATCAACGGGGTACACGCAAAATGCTGCAGTAACCCAGCGGGTCAGGCAACATCTCTGGAGAAGGGCCTTGATCCGAAGCATCACCTATTCCTTTTCTCCAAAGATGCTGCCTGTCCTGCTGAGTTACTCCAGCACATTGCGTCTACCTTGGGTGTAAACTAGCATCTGCAGTTCCTTCCTACAGAGCGACGCCTGTCCGCGGGTAAAGGTGAGGCAGCGGGGAGAGGGATGGGGAGAGAGATGGGAAGGGGGATGGGGAGAGAGCAACTCGCTATCGCGGTTTCACTGCAGGTCCCGGACACCCGTCTCCGCAATAACTCCCCGGCGCTAGGACAATCCCCCCCACAATCCCGCCCCAGACTGGAGGGAGGGACTGGGGGACATTGCCTGCTTCTGCAACAAACGTGCAAACTCCGGAACTTCCCGCAAAACGTTAAACTAATCACATCTGTGAACAAAACACAAACACGCACATCTTTCACCCCCCTTCTCTGTCCCCCACCTCTCACCGTCTCTCCGCCAGTCCAGTCTCTCCCTCTGTCTCTCACATGCATCTGCCCCCTCTCTCTCGCTGTTACACCCCGCTCTCCCACTACCTGGCACCCCCGTTCGCTTTTTTTTTGTTCGCGAATGAACTTTGACAAATTCCATGATACCTTACGTTTTTCGGAATACCGAACTTGCTTATTACCGTAACTTTTCTTTGCAACATTATTCTTGCACGAAACAATACAAAGTCAAAACTTTATTGAGGTTGAAAATTACTTCTTTGGGGTACAGAGCTCCGAGGCTTCCTGAAAGGAATGCCATAAAGACAAGGTTTTATTGTTAGTAGAAATAAAGTGAAATATTTTTAAATTGTCATATTAGAATTACAAGTAATAACTCTGAATTCACCTGCATACAATGAACCTGCATGCAAACTCTATTTAATTCAGACATTATCTCAGCGTCAAGAAGAAAAACTGGGATTTCAAAGCAAAGAATAAACTGCTGGAGGAATTCGGGTCAGGCAGCATCTATGAAAACAGACGGGGTGGTCACTGTTTTGGATTGTGGCCCTGCATGAGAACAGAGAGTACAAAACCTTTTTCATATAACATTATGTACATTTCGTTGGATATTTAATTTAAGCTTACCTCACGTTCCCTCTCATTCCTAGAGAGTTGCATCTGTTTTAGCATCTGGGATCTCTGCTCCATCACCAGGGTCCGCTCATATGTGAAGGCTGAAATATCATTGTCGAGCTGGAGATTAAAAATACAAATTGGCTAAAGTCTCCATGCAGTAACAAACCCCATGGTATTAGCTTCAATTCAGGACCTTCTTGATTAGGACAGGGGTCAGAGATTATGGGGAGAAGGCAGGAGAATGCTATATTTAAGAGTGAGTTGGATGTGGCCCTTGTGGCTAAGGGGATCAGAGGGTATGGAGAGAAGGCAGGTACGGGATACTGAGTTGGATGATCAGCCATGATCATATTGAATGGCGGTGCAGGCTGAATGGCCTACTCCTGCACCTAATTTCTATGTTTCTATGTTTCTAATGGGGTTAAGAGGGGAAGATAGATCAACCATGATTGAATGGCGTAGTAGTCTTGATGGGCCGATTGGCCTAATTCTACTATCGCTTATGGTCTTATGACCTTCAAGATGCTGAGTAGTGCATTGCAGGGAAGAGAGAGAGAGAGAGAAGAGCATCCAAAAACATTAGCAGACCTCCCAACATTTGATTGTCAAAATTCATAATATTTCCCCTCAAAATTCATATTTTTAAATGAAAATTCATAATATGTCGCGGCGCCCTATTCGGGGTCCCATGTCACAAATTCTAAATTGTGAAGAAGTATTTTAAATGCCAAAATGTGAAAAAGGTACATGTATGCTGAAACATTTATAATTCTTTGTTAAACTTTGATAAACTTGGCACTAGACTCACCTTAATTTCTCTCACTTGGGGTTGTTGCCGGCGGCTATGCGCCTGCGCACTGGTGCAGATCAGCGGGCTGCCGGCGGGCGGGTGCGGCACATGCGCACTTGGCCAGGTTGCCGGCGGGTCTGCGCCTGCGCACTGGGTCGGGGTGGGGGGGGGAGGCCCGGTGATGGGGCTGCCGCGAGTGGCCGGCTGCCGGCAAGAAAGTGCCGCTGATCGCGCGGGCCGGCGCCGCCCGGGCTCTGGGCCGGGCGTGGCGTGGCTCGAAATGGCGCCAGGCCCGGCAACCCTCCCCCACTGCGCACGCGCGGCCACTGGGCCCGGCAACCCTCCCCCACTGCGCACGCGCGGCCACTGGGGCCCGGCAACCCTCCCCCACTGCGCACGCGCGGCCACTGGGGCCCGGCAACCCTCCCCCACTGCGCACGCGCGGCCACTGGGGCCCGGCAACCCTCCCCCACTGCGCACGCGCGGCCACTAGGGCCCGGCAACCCTCCCCCACTGCGCACGCGCGGCCACTGGGGCCCGGCAACCCTCCCCCACTGCGCACGCGCGGCCACTAGGGCCCGGCAACCCTCCCCCACTGCGCACGCGCGGCCACTAGGGCCCGGCAAAGTGCCGCTGATCGCGCGGGCCGGCAAACCGGGGACACATGGCGCCGGCGTTCACCACGGGAGGAAGAATTTAGCGGGATAATTAGGGTACAAATCGGGATGGCGGGAAGGGAACCTAAAAAGCGGGAATATCCCGCCAAAAGCGGGATAGTTGGGAGGTCTGCAATAGTATATAAATCTTAAAATTAGAGCGAGGATATTCCATCAAGAAATCACTTCATACCAAGTAAATTAGAAATGTGACATTCTATTTTCTCAAACTGCTTCGCCAAACAAAATATTTAAGATTGATAAATTATTGTTAGATAATGGCATCTAGGTCACAGAATTTAGATAAAGGCAAGAGAAAATGTAACTGAATGGAACAGGTCCATACAGATGGTCCAGGCCTGGCCTAACAGAAAAATACATTACTGCCGCATTTTGGGCACCAGGTCCTGCAATCAAAAAGGACAACCCTCTGAGAAATTATTATTTCAAATTAGGTCCAGCATCATTAGTGACCTAAAACGGATCCAAATCCTCTAATATATGTAAACAAGGATTTTACATATGAAAAGGGTTTCAATGTCCATTGTCTCAAAATGCATTTCAAGCTGCCCCAACACACCCCTCCAAATGAAATACAGTTGAACCTCATCTTAAGGTAGTCTTTGCAGTCCTTTTTAAGTTATCGTCTGATGGAAGTGGGTGGATGCATTGGGTATACATTACATCTGCAAATGCCTGTTGAACTGCAAGTTGTGTGCTGGTGACTTTTTCCCTTCACATGGGACTCTGCTATAAATTCAGATTCGTGTCTTCAAGATACACTAGCACCTAACATGATTGAACAATTAATTGCATGTGGGATGAGTAAATCCTTCATTGGCCAGAGCAGTTCTGATGCTGCCAACACATATCATTTTGCATCTTAATACAATTGGGGATCATTATGTTTTATGATCAGGTGCCATTCATAGTCCATGATCATAACCCATTCAGCCCCATCCTCACCTAAAGGAGTTCCACCACTTGAATGCATCACTGGGCAAAATTACTAATGTGATAGATTTATTTCCATATATCTATGATCAGGTAGATCTTACCAATTCAACCACCTCAACCTCAGCATCAAGACGGAGCTGGTAGAGGAACAGTTGCAGGTCTTTCTTCATCTGGATGCTGTTGTCATCTATCTGGGCAACAGTGAAGATGCGCATCTTGCACTTTCTCCAAACCTGCAACAGATCCACCAGGTCCCACTTCAGTACAAGCCATTACAATTAGTTCTGCTATAGCACAATAGATATGATGCTAAGAAACCTTATGTTATAGAGAATTCCATCATAAAAACTAAAGGTCACAGAGTGCTGGAGTAACTCAACGGTCATGCAGCATCTTCGGAAAACACTGTTGGATGACATACCGGGATGCGACACTTCTTCAGACCAGACCCGAAACGTCACCTATCTGTGTTCTCCAGAGATGCTGCCTGACCCGCTGAGTTACTCCAGAACTGTGCACCCTTTTGTGTAAACCAGCAACGGCAGTTCTTTGTTTCCGCATCATAAAAAACAATTGTGTCAATCAATGGGGAAAAGGAAAATCACGTTATAAGCAATTTGGCCTGCATAATACAGATAGTGTTTCCTACTTCCTAAAAAACATCCGTAAATTATTATTTTAAAAAAAACACCGAGGGTGGTGAGCTCCTGGAACGTGTTGCCAGATGTGGTGGAGGAGGCCGATACAATAATGGCTTGAAGATACTTTTGGATAGGTATATAGATATGTTGGGAATGGAAGGTTATGGATTCTGTGCAAGCAAATAATAGCTTGTGTCGGCATCATGTTTGGCACATGCATTGTGGGCCAAGTGGGCCAGTTCCTGAGTGGTACTCTTCTATGTACTACATTGCGTTAGATCCAAGTCATGTGATGCAAATAAGTGTTAAAGCTGTACTATAAGCAGCATCATTTAATCACAGAGCCTTTACCACTAATACCTCATATTATGAGTCAACACACTTTAACAAATAGTGAGGTGGGTTGTCCAAAATCAAGTTTACAGATGGTTTCAGAGAAACTAGAACGGCAGCAATATAGAGAGTAAATTCTATATGGTAGGGCATCAGCAGCTGGAGAATCAAAGACAAGCACGAGAGAACCATCGGGGTATGGGTGGATTGTAAGACTGGAAGAGATGTCAGATATTGGTAGGATCGGGGCCAGGTAAGGTTTTCTAACTAAGGGCATTGTGCAATTTAGGTTAGGCAGCAGAACTTATGTCAATGGCATGACAGGCAGCAAATGAGGAAAGGACTATGGGAAACACTAGAGTATGGATGGCAGGCTGTATTTCTGGCTCCAGCAGCAAGGGAGTAAACTTTGCAGCAAACAAATGAATTTCACAAAACATCTGGAGTAATTCAGCAGGTCAGGCAGCATCTCTGGAGGGAATGGATTGATAATATTTCGGGTGAATGACCTCATCCAAAACGTTGCCTATCCAATCCCTCCGGATTTGCTTCCTGAACCACGGACTTACTCCAGCACTTTGTGTTTTGCCCACGATTCCAGTATCTGCGGTTTCTTGCGTTTCCTTTTCTCTGAGCAACTGGTAGGTTTACCTTGTGTTGGCTGAGAAGGAATGGCAGCAACATCAGCAATCCCCCGTCATGTACAATCCACCAGACATCGATGGTGCCTCCAGCGAAACGCTCCTGATTTGTCGGAAAGTTATCTACGTTCTTGGTCACCAGCAGTGCTTGGTGAGCGGCTGTTGTTTCACGTACCATGTCTAAAGCGAGAGAGAATCCTCACATTAGCTACTAGAACCTTTATATCTAAAACTTGTGATTTACAGTAATATTCTTTCCCTCCTCCTGGGTACCCTGGGCTGACTAAGCACCGAGTCCTCGAATCTAGATGTAGTCCCACACTCCCACATGGAAGGAGGAGCAGGAAAAGAAGGAAATCAATCTTCGCACCCTTCCAATAGGGAAAATGGGCTAAAAACTGTCCCTGAATCTGGATGTATGCATTTTGTAACTTTTGTACCTCTTGCCAAAGGGAGAAGCGGGACTGGTCCTTGATTATACAGGTGGCCTTGCTGAGTGTAGGTGTAGGTGAAGTCAATGTCAGAGAAGTTAGTTAGCCCCTTGGTCTGGTCTATGTCCCCAACTCTCTGCAGTTTCTGACAATACAATACAATCAGTTTTATTCGTCACATTACACATAAAGTGCAAGTGAAATGAATTTGCCAGCAGCATACAATGATAAAGAACACACAAAAACACACTAAAAATTTAACACAAACATCCACCACATCATTCATCACTGTGGTGGAAGACACAATATTTGGCCAGTCCCCCTCCATTTTCCCCCGTGGTCAGGACCTCAACCCTCCCCAGCCGTCGCTACGGGCGTCCAGATGTACAGACAGGTAAAAGTCCCGGTAAGTCCAGAGTCGGCTCTTCCTCACCGGGGACGGCGGCTTCAGGTTGGTGTAGGCCGCAGGCCGGCGGTCAAAGATTTAAAGTCCCCGCCGCGCCGCAGCCAGAAGCACCGCAGACCGCAGGGCCGGCGCTCGGAGCTTCCCTCCTGGGGTGATGGTAAGTCCACGCCGGGCCCGCGGTAGAAGCAGGCCGCGGGCCGATGGACAGAGCTTCTTCTCCTCCCGGGTCCCCACAAGGGATCCCAGGCTACTGCTGGAGCTCTGCAGACCGCGGCTTCAGGCTGCGAACGGAGCGCTCCCCTCCAGCGAGGGCTCGCCCGCTCCACGCTGAGAGTCCGCGCTGCGCCCGCCGCTGAAGCCCCGGGTGCGTCTCCGGGAAAGGCCGCACCGATCCTCGATGTTAGACTACGGGGGAGGCGACTGGAAAAAGTCGCCTCTCCCTGGAGGAGGCGACCAAACTTTCCCCCTTACCCCCCCCCCCCCCCCCCCCCCCCCCCCCCCCCCCACACAAGACACACAAAGAAACATTTCTTGTGGTCTTGGATAGAGCTGTTCCCAAACCATGCTGTGATACATCCCCATACTTTCTACGGCGCATTTGTAACAGTTGGCGAGGGTTGGGGACATGCTGAACTCCCTGTATTCTAAGGAATTAGAGGCATTGGTGTGCTTTCTTGGCCATAATGTTGATGTAGCTAGTCCAGGAAGAAGAAGAAGAAGAAGAAAATGCTTCCTTTATTATCATTCAGACCTTTCGGTCTGAACGAAATTTCGTGTCTGCAGTCATACATATAATAAAAATAACAAAAACACACAATAAACACAAATTTAACATTCACCATAGTGAGTTCACCAGGCACCTCCTCACTGTGATGGAGGGAAAAGTCTTAAAGTCTCTGTATCTTCCCTCCTTGTTCTCCCTCTGCGCTGAGGCGATCCAGGCCTCCGATGTTGTGACCCCGCCGGGTGATGGTAAGTAAGTCAGTTCCGCGGCTGAATCCGAGCTCCGCGAACGGGCCGGTTCAAACTCCGCGGCCCGGGGTGGTTGAAGCTGCCGAAGCTGCCGCCCTCCAGTCCAGCGGACGAAGCTGTTGTTGCGGGAGCTCCGGAAAAACAGGTCACCAACCTGTGACCTGCAAGCTCCCGACGATGTCGTCCACTGGGCCCGCGGCCGGGCCTCTGAAGTCGGGCCGCCGCCACCGGAACGCCAGAACGGAAAAATTGCTGGCGATATTTATTCCGAGAAACTTGGAACTCTCAGGAAGCCTTTCATGTAAGGCCCATATGATGGGTCTCAACCTGAAACACGACTGTCCATTTCCCTCCATTATGCTGCCCTTCCCACTGTGTTCCTCTAGCAGCTTGTTTTATGCGGTGTTGTCCCCTTGAACTTCCTGTCCCCCTATTTAAAATATAGTTATACTTTATCCAGAATATAATGAACTGCTTCTCCATAGGCTGTGTTTACTGACAAGGCTAAGTTACTAGCTAACAGATGTTTATTGCTGGAAACAAATTAATGTTGTCTGAAAATTACATTTCTGCAGTGGAAAGCAGCCGTGACTATATCCAGATCAAATTGCTCCACTCCAGAAGCACAACAAGACTCTTCCTGTCATCGTCCGATCTTGCAAATCAGTTTCCACATCAGTTGCTCACAGGTTGACACTATTCCCTGTGCACTGATCCTCTGGCATATTGCCTGGAAAATTAGGTCACGTTGTTCACAAGAGCATCTGTTGTTGGGCACTCCCAGAGCATGCATGTTTTCAGAGCACTGTTCCTCTGTAGACTGAGCAGGTTCCAGCTCAGTGCCAAGAGCTCAAACAGGAAGCCGACCTTCAGTATTTAATTTAATTTAACTGGTTTCATCTGCACCTTGCATTGTTCTCTTCCCTCCTGCAGCTCCACCAACGACCTCTGCCTGACAGCACCCACATGCATGCCTCTGAGGTTCTGACCATGAAGGCAAAATGCGTGCAATGGGAAATCAGTGGAAAGCCCCATTTTAGCAGGTCCATGATCTGTGCACTTGCTGTGCAGTGACTTGCATATGATTAGATGAGAAAGACTTTTTTCACACAGAGAGATGAGAAAGACTTTTTTCACACAGAGAGTGGTGAGTCTCTGGAACTCTCTGCCACAGAGGGTAGTTGAGGCCAGTTCATTGGCTATATTTAAGAGTGAGTTGGATGTGGCCCTTGTGGCTAAGGGGATCAGAGGGTATGGAGAGGAGGCAGGTACGGGATACTGAGTTGGATGATCAGCCATGATCATATTGAATGGCGGTGCAGGCTCGAAGGGCTGAATGGCCTACTCCTGCACCTAATTTCTATGTTTCTATGTTTCTATTAACAGTGTAGCTCAATCTGCTTTAATCCCCACACATAAAACTGAGCTTTCAACACCACCTGGTGACGGTTAACAGATGGGGAGAGATACAGAAACAACTGTTTAGAAATTCTTAAATTTAAAAAAAAGTTGATGGAAGTCTGCAAACAACAGGTTCGGTAGCATGTGTACAGCAGGAAACTGAGTTAATGTTTCAGGTGTAGGGCCCTTCATCAATACTTGGAAAGAGAAAATAAAAAAACAAAGATCAAACAGCACCAACAACAGCCCTTCAGGGTGCTCGATGTGGCCTCTGATGTAGATCAGTGTGACAGGGTTTATTCTAGGCAACTGTTTTTCAGAACATCAACACTATCCGTAGTGGCCATCCTGACCTCCCGGTTACATGCCATTTCAACTGCCCTTCCCATTCTCTCACCGATATGCTGCTGCTTGGCTCTCTCCACTGCCCTCGAGATGAGAGGATCCGGAACAGGTACAACCAAGCTAGCAAGTTCAAGTTTATTCGTCACATACACATACGAGATGTGCAGTGAAATGAAAAGTGGCAATGCTCACGGACGTTGGGCAAAAAACAAACAAACAAACAAACTACAAACAGAATCACATATTATTTTACATATTGTGGGCGGAAGGAAAAAGGAAAAAAAAACAGCAATTTTGAAAAACAGTAGAATGGTACAGTAAAGATAGTCCCTGGTGAGATAGGAGTTTACAGTCCGAATGGCCTCTGGGAAAAAACTCCTTCTCATCCTCTCCGTTCTCACAGCATGGCAACGGAGGCGTTTGCCTGACCGTAGCAGCTGGAACAGTCCGTTGCAGGGGTGGAAGGGGTCTCCCATTATCTTATTGGCTCTGGAGTTGCACCTCCTGATGTATAGTTCCTGCAGAGGGGCGAGAGAAGTTTCCATACTGTGTTCGGCCGAACGCACTACTCTCTGCAGAACCTTCTTGTCCTGGGCAGAGCAGTTCCCAAACCAAATCGTGATATTTCCGGACAAGATGCTTTCCACAGCCGCTGAGTAGAAGCACTGGAGGATCCTCGGAGACACTCTGAATTTCCTCAATTGCCTGAGGTGGTAAAGGCCCTAGCCTTGCCTTACTCACGAGTGCTGCAGCGTGTGATGTCCACGTCATATCCTCAGAGATGTGGACTCCCAGGTATTTAAAACAGCTCACCCTATCCACAGTATCCCCATTTATCCTCAATGGTGTGTATGTCCTCGGATGATGTGCCCTCCTAAAGTCCACGATCAGCTCCTTAGTTTTTTTGATGTTCAAGAGGAGGCTGTTGTCCTGACACCAGAGTGCCAGATCAGCCACCTCCTCCCGGTAGGCCTTCTCATCGTTGTCTGAGATCAGGCCCATCACTACAGTGTCATCAGCAAACTTGATTATCGAGTTGTGATAGCCACACAGTCATGTGTGTACAGGGAGTACAGTAGGGGGCTGAGGATGCAACCCTGGGGGGATCCTGTGCTTACGGTGAGGAAATTCGATGTATTTCCCCCCATCTTGACTACCTGGAGCCTGGTGGAGAGAAAGTCCAGGAACCAGGCGCACAGGGGGGGTGCTGAGCCCCAATTCCAGCAGCTTCTCGGCCAGTCTGGTTGGGACTATTGTGTTGAAGGCTATACTGAAGTTTATGAACAGCATCCTCACGTAGTCCCCTACTGTCAAGATGAGAGAGAGCGGTGTGCAGAACCTGGGAGACCGCATCGTGCGTGGAGAGGAGATTAGGAGCTGGAGACCGCATCATCAGATGCAAGAGAGGACATTAGGAGCTGGTGGTCACTACAGTGAGTGGGGGGGGAAGTGAATTAGGCAGACTCAAGGGGAGAAATAGTAATAGTAGCTTCCCAAACTATCTCTTCTGGAAGCTTGTTCCATATATCGACCACCTCTGTGTGAATTTATTTCCCTTCTCACCATATACCTATGTTGTCTAGTTCTTGATTCCCCTACCCTAGGTAAAAGACTCTGCGAATTCAATCAATTTATTCCCCTCATAATCTTATACATCCCTCAGCCTCAGATTCTCCAGCATCTGCAGTTCCTTCTTTAACACTTTGTCTACTCCACTGCGATATCTCCTCAAGGTATGCCTACTTTGAAGAAGTTCTCCTCCTCCCTACGGAGACAGTTTCACAACCTCCTCTCTAACTGCTCCCCCTCTGTGATACCCCCTTCCCTCCAACTCTACGACCACATCCTCACCCAGACTCGATACCACAGCTACATCTGCTTCCTCGGGGCTTGCCTGCGCCTCCATCTCATACCCCGTGGATTCCAGCTCCAATTCCCTGCGTCCCAGTTCGGACCCCAGCCGGACTATCGGTACCGACTGGCTATCTGCCGCCACACTGTACAATTCTCCAACCGGGCACTAAGATCCACCCTGGTTGCAATGCGCCGACACCAGCAGGACCTCGCATTGACTCTCCCAAAACTTTGGGCGTCACTCACCCAGACCTGCAACGGACCCCAACTACACTACATCCTCCGGAAGATCCACCGCTTCAATCAACAATTCCTGTCCCACCTTACCTCCACCAAGGACCTGAAATTAGCCCGCCGGCCGTTCCAGCCACCGACAATCCCCGACTCGACCACCCGCAGGCCCCGGGCCCCAACTCTGGCCCGAGCCGCCGGCCTGAGTCCCCCGACGCCATCTTGGCCACGAGGAGCGCCTCCAGGACTCACCAAGACGCCGCCTTCACCGACCTCCACGCCGATGCTGCCGCCGACCTCCACCTGCCTACTGATGATGCCCAGCCCCGCTGCCTGCCCGGTAACTCTGTTTATCTCCCCCTCCCCGATTCCACCGCCCATCACCAGCACAACGCGACTGCCGAACCTCGCCGTCCCCCGGGACCACCTAACCCCATCGCCGCACCGGGCTCAACCAGCATCGCCGTTGTACTTGGCCCGCTGAAGTTCACAGCCACCGCACCGGGCCCATCCAGCATCGCCGGTGTACTGGGCCCGCCGAAGACCGCAGCCGCACCCGCCTCACCTTGCATCGCCGCCGGACCGGGGCTCCCCGAACATGGCCGCCGCACCGCACCCCACTCATCTCGCCGCCTCACCGGTTGGACCGCCCACCCGCCCACCGGGACCTCCAACGCATCGCCCGACTCTACTGCCCGTGGACTCCTACCTTCGGGTCCGCCGACCCACGACACTCCACCGCCCTCCAGCAGCCCGCAGCCGTCGCCTCACCTACAGACTGGACTCTGCAGCGGGCCTGAAGCCTCCACGTTGCTAACTCCTCCCACCACTCTGTTTTTAACGGCACTGGGTCCTAGTGCCCGTCTCCCCAGCCCCAGTAACCTTAGTGGCTATTCCACTGGGTCTTCCCCATCCCCCCCTACCATGTAACCCCTGCTCTTTCCCCACCCACACCACAGCCCCCATACCCCCCCACCCCCTGACCACCCTCCACCCCCCCACCACATAACGCTCCGTCTTCAGTGCACTCAACTGCCTTCCTCCGGCCACAACCCCCATCCTTGCCGCGTGTTCACCATCCCCCCGGACCCCCCCCCCCCTCTCCGACACTGAAAGGCCGGTCCTCAGCAGAGGTCTTACCTTTGTCCCCCTCCGTCCCCACCTCAATGAGTTCCGTGCCCACCACGACTTGGAGTTCTTCTACCGTCACCTCCGCCTCACAGCGTTCTTCCACGGGAAGAAGACCTCGCCCCCCACTGATGATCCCTTTTCCTGTCTCCAATGTACCCCCTCCACTTGGAAAACCCCCTCGTAGCCTTCCGGCTGTCCAGAACTATTTATCCAGAACTGCCGTCGGGACATCAGCCGCCTCGACTTCTCCACTCCCCTGTCTCACTCCAATCTCTCCCCCCACCGAACGTACTGCCATCGACTCACTCCGTAACAACCCAGACTGGGTTATCAAACCCGCCGACAAGGGAGGTGCCGTGGTAGTCTGGCGCGTCGATCTCTACAAAGCGGAGGCCGCACGCCAACTCTCGGACACCTCCTCCTACTTACCCCTGGACCATGACCCCACTGACGAACACCATAACCAACTTCATCAGCTCTGGCTCCCTACCCTCCCGAGCCTCTAACCTCATCGTTTCCCAGCCCCGCACGGCCCGATTTTACCTTCTCCCCAAAATCCACAAACCCGACTGCCCTGGCAGACCCATTGTCTCTGCCTGTTCGTGCCCCACCGAACACATTTCTACATACCTTGATGCCATCCTATCCCCCTTTCTTAAATCCCTCCCCACCTATGTTCAAGACACCTCAGACACTCTCCGTCGGCTCCGCGCATTCCATTCTCCAGGCCCCCATCCTCTCACCTTTACCATGGATGTCCAGACACTACACCTCCATCCCCCACCAGGACAGTCTCAAAGCCCTCCGGTTCTTCCTCGACCAGAGGAGCAACCCATACCCGTCCACTGACACCCTCCTCCGCCTAGCGGAGTTGGTCCTTACCCTCAATAACTTCTCTTTTGACTCCTCCCATTTCCTTCAAACACAAGGCGTAGCTATGGGCACACGCATGGGCCCCAGCTACGCTTGCCTCTTTGTCGGGTACATCGAACAATCCTTGTTCTCGGCGTACCAGGGCCCCATCCCCGACCTCTACCTCCGTTACATCGACGACTGCTTTGGTGTCACCTCCTGCACCCACACACAACTGACTGACTTCATCCATTTCACCATCAACTTCCATCCGGCACTCAAATACACTTGGACCATTTCCGACATTTCCCTACCATTCCTTGACCTCACCATCTCTATTGGAGGTGATACACTCCTGACCGACATCCACTACAAACCAACCGACTCCCACAGCTAGCTGGACTACTCTTCCTCCCACCCTGCTTCCTGTAAGGACTCCATCCCCTATTCCCAATTCCTCCGTCTACGCCACATTTGCTCCCTGGATGAGGTGTTCCACACCAGGTCATCACAAATGTCCTCATTCTTCAGAGAACGGGGATTCCCCTCCCCCACTATAGATGAGGCTCGCACCAGGGTCTCCTCCATACCCCGCAACACTGCCTTCTCTCCCCATTCCCCCACTCGCAACAAGGCCAGAGTCCTCACCTTTCACCCCACCAGCCAGCAAATACAACACATAGTCCTCCGCCAGTTTTGCCACCTCCAACGTGACCCCTCCACTCGCCACATCTTTCCATCTCCCCCGTCTGCCTTCCGCAAAGACCGCTCCCTCCGCAACTCTCTTTCAATTCTTCCCCTCCCGCTCCACCCCTTCCCCGGGCACTTTCCCTTGCAACCACAAGAAATGTTACACTTGTCCCTTCACCTCCCCCCTCCACTCCTTTCAGGGACCCAAGCAGTCCTTCCAGGTCCGACAGAGGTTCACCTGCACCTCCTCCAACCTCATCTACTGCATCCGCTGCTCCAGATGCCAGATGATCTATATCGGTGAGACCAAGCAGAGGCATGGCGATCGTTTCGCCGAACACCTCCGCTCGGTCCGCATTAACCAACCCGACCTCCCGGTGGCTCAGAACTTCAACACCCCCTCCCATTCTGTATCCGACCTCTCGGTTCTGGGCCTCCTCCACGGAGAGAGTGAGCAACACCGCAAGTTGGAGGAACAGCACCTCATATTCCGCTTGGGGAATCTGCATCCTCTGGGCTTGAACATTGAATTTTCTCAATTCTGTTAACCCTTGCTGTCTCCTCCCCTTCCCACCTCTCCCTCAGCCCTCGGGCCCTGGCATTCCCTCTCTCTATCTCTCCCCCACCCTAGCCACACTAGCTTCTCATTTTCACTCTACAAACAGCTTACAATGGCTTGTTCTCTTTATCATCGATACATTTTTGCATATCTTTAATTCATTGGTCTTTATCTCTCCACATCACCGTCTATATCTCTTGTTTCCCTGATCCCTGACCAGTCTGAAGAAGGGTCTCGACCCAAAACGTCGCCTATCTCCTTTGCTCCTTAGATGCTGCTGCACCCGCTGAGTTTCTCCAGCCTTTTGTGTACCCTCAAATCTCCAGCATCTGCAGTTCCTTCTTTAACACTTCTACCATCACCCTCTGCTTCCTTCCATGAAGCCAATTCTCTGATCCAGTCAGCCTGCTCTCTCTCTAGATTCTATATGACCTAACGTTCCAGAGTAGCCTGCCATGCAGAACCTTATCAAGTGCCTTGCTGAAGTCCATATAGACAATGTTTATGGCTTTGCCCTCATCAACCTTTTTGGTTACTTCTTCAAGCAACTCAATCAGATTCATCAGAGCCAATCTCCCACACATAAAACCATGTTAACTATCCCTAATAAGTTCCTGTCTATCCAACTGCATATATATCTTATCCCTCAGAATCCTTTCCAGTAACTTGCTGTCCACAGATATTAGGCTTGCTGGTCTCTAGTTACCAGGCTTTTCCTTGCAGCCCTTATTTCCTATGATTCTTCAATAGAGGCACAACATTAGCAACCCTTCAGTTTTTTGGCAACTCACCTAATGATGATTCCTATATCTCAGACAAGGTACCTGCGATTTGTTCTCTGACTTCTCAAAATGTTCTTGGATATACCTGATTAGGCCTGGGAGATGCATCTACCTTCATAGGCCATAGAATGTCCAACCCCTATTTGTAAGTGACTTCATGCTCCCGAAGAGAAGCATAGCAACAGGAATAGAGTATTAAGGATCCTCACCCCACTGCACCTTTAATCAAATCATTGCTGTTTTTTTATCATTTACCCGCTTAGTTCTACACCAAATGCTAATCTTGCGATTTATAGTGCTGAAAACCTAGATTATTCCTCAATATTCAATAACTTGTTGCTACTATCTTGTGCTTGGAGAAGAGATTCAGAACGTTGTGACCTGGTGTTGGGACAATAACCTTTTTCCATATGTCAGCAAGACAAAGGAGATTGTGGAATTGTGGAGCTTCAGGAAGCCAAGTGGTACACATACCCCAGTTAGCATTGACGGCACCGAAGTAGAGATGGTTGAAAGGTTCAAATTCCTAGGAGTAATTATCACCAACAACTTCTCCTGGGCCACACCATATTAAAGCAATAGCCAAGAAAGCACACCAACGCCACAAGATGCTTGGAAGGCTTACGAAGTTCGGCATGCCCCGTACAACTCTCACCAACTTCTACAGATGTATCGCAGAAAGCATTTTATCAAGATGCATCACAGCATGGCTTGGGAACAGCTCCATCCAAGATTGCAAGAAATTGCAGAGAATTGCAGATGTAGCCCAGACCATCACACAAAGCAACCTCCCTTCCATTGACTCCATTTATACACCGGCAAGGCAAGCAGCATAATCAAGGATGAGTCATACCCTGGCCACTCCCTCTTCTCCCCTCTCCCATCAGGCAGAAGGTATAGAAGTGTGAAAACGCACACCTCCAGATTCAGGGACACTTTCTCGGACTTTACTGGCACATGCACTAAACGTTTCTCCCTTTATCATGTATCTGTACACTGTGGATGGCTCGATTGTAATCATGTATTGTCTTTCCAGTGGCTGGTTAACACGCAACAAAAGCTTTTCACTTTATCTTGGTACACCTGACAATAAACAATAAACTAAACTAAGACCTTTCTAGTTTCCTTTCAAAATGTCTTGTCCTAGTTAGAATAAAGCAGCCTCTTGGGCTGGAGCAAATCATTTCTCAGTACTGTCTTATGCACCACTCAGGTCATCCCCAAATTTGTACATTTTTAAAATACATTACATTACAATTAGCTTATCATGTCACCTCTGCAGCACAGTTCAAATATTAAGTGAATGAATACCAACCTACAAATCCCTTCCAGCCAGCTGGGCCATCTGATTGTCTCCATAATTCTGGCCATGCCACCAGCACAGTGTTGTGCTTCATTCCTCCTAGTCCAGAGGACTGGATCAAGTGGGAGACTCCATCTCGACGATTGGATGACACCACCACATGGCAGAAACCTTTGGTCTTTTCCGTTCCCATCAAAGCTTTAATATTCTGTTAAATCAAATAAACCAGGGCCCATAAAGGAGGCACAAAGGCATATATACATGGCAATAAAGAATTCTTCAATTCCGACACCTAACACAATAACGAGAAGAAACAAGGAACAGCAGGTGCTAGTTTCCAAAAAGAAACACAAAATACTGGAGTAACTGAGAGGACATGAATGGGTGGCGTTCTGGGGTCATTTTTTCCCCCAGAGTCCGGAGAAAGGTCCTGATTTGAAACGTTACCCATTCACGTTCTCCAGAGATGCTGCCTGACCGGCTGAGTTACTTCAAAATGTTATGATTATTTCCCTCAAATATAATAAATTGGATTCCAGAGTTTGTTTACCCTACCTTCTGGAATATAGCCCAGATGAGGCAAAGAGTTTCCCCGCCTGGAGGAGGAGATAAAACTGGGTTGTTTGACACCAAGATCATCATTATGGGCTCACTCAACTAATTAGAAAGATACATGGCTGGAAGGCTAGAAGCAGGAGTATTGCTGGTGCTCAAATTACCAAGAACTACTAAAACTCACAAAGAACAGGTCAAGGAAGGATTTGCATCTTTTCTTAGTTAAACTGAAAATGCCACAAAATTATCCAAAATCCTGATTTCATAAAATGGCTTATCAGTCATTTGATTCTCTCCATCTGCCCTCTACATAGAAATCAATAGGATATTCCCTAGGACATTGAGGAGGTTAGTGTAGAAATAGCAGGGGCTATGACAGAAATATTTCAAATGTCATTAGAAACGGGAATAGTGCCGGAGGATTGGCGTACTGCGCATGTTGTTCCATTGTTTAAAAAGGATTCAAAGAATAAACCTAGCAATTATAGACCTGTTAGTTTGACGTCAGTGGTGGGCAAATTAATGGAAAGGATACTTAGAGATAATATATATAAGCATCTGGATAAACAGGGTCTGATCAGGAACAGTCAACATGGATTTGTGCCTGGAAGGTCATGTTTGACAAACTTTCTTGAATTTTTTGAAGCGGTTAGGGAAATTGATGAGGGTAAAGCAGTGGATGTTGTCTATATGGATTTCAGTAAGGCCTTTGACAAGGTTCCCCATGGAAGGTTGGTTAAGAAGGTTCAATCTTTGGGTGTTAATGGCGGAGTAGCAAGATGGATTCAACAGTGGCTGAATGGGAGATGTCAGAGAGTAATGGTGGATGGCTGTTTGTCAGGTTGGAAGCCGGTGACCAGTGGGGTGCCTCAGGGATCTGTGTTGGGTCCACTGTTGTTTGTCATGTACATCAATGATCTGGATGATGGGGTGGAAAATTGGATAAGTATGCAGATGATACTAAGATAGGTGGTGTTGTGGATAATGAAGTAGATTTTCAAAGTCTACAGAGAGATTTGGGCCATTTGGAAAAGTGGGCTGAAAGATGGCAGATGGAGTTTAATGCTGATAAGTGTGAGGTGCTACATCTTGGCAGGACAAATCAAAATAGGACGTACATAGTAAATGGTAGGGAATTGAGGAATGCTGTGGAATAGAAGGATCTAGGAATAACTGTGCATAGTTCCCTGAAGGTGGAATCGCATGTAGATAGGGTGGTAAAGAAAGCTTTTGGTGTGCTGGCCTTTATAAATCAGAGCATTGAATATAGGAGTAGGGAAGTAATGTTAAAATTGTACAAGGCATTGGTGAGACCAATTCTGGAGTATGGTGTACAAAATTTTGGTCGCCTAATTATAGGAAGGATGTCAACAAAATAGAGAGAGTACAGAGGATATTTACTAGAATGTTGCCTGGGTTCCAGCAACTAAGTTACAGAGATAGGTTGAACAAGTTAGGTCTTTATTCTTTGGAGTGCAGAAGGTTAAGGGGGGACTTGATTGAGGTCTTTAAAATGATGAAAGGGATAGACGTTGACGTGGATAAGCTTTTCCCATTGAGGGTAGGGAAGATTCAAACAAGAGGGCAAGACATGAGAATTAAGGGACAGAAGTTTAGGGGTAACATGAGGGGGAACGTCTTTACTCAGAGAGTGGTGGCTGTGTGGAATGAGCTTCCAGCAGAAGTGGTGGAGGCAGGATCGATTTTAATATTTAAAAGTAAAGTGGATAGGTATATGGACGGGAAGGGAATGGAGGGGTATGGTTTGAGTGCAGGTAGATGGGACTAAGGGAAAATAAATGTTCGGCACGGACTGGAAGGGCCGAGAGGGCCTGTTTCCGTGCTGTAATTGATATATGTTATATGTTAATAGCTGGGGTCCATATATCTCAAGGTAATTGATGGAACAAATAGAGGAAAGTTACAGAAAAATGTTTAAACTCAAAGTAGTGCATCTGGATGTCATCATTTGAAAGAATGGTGAAGTAAGAAACTCCCATCATCTTTGGTTTGGCTCAACATGGATTATATGGCTTCTATTCTCCATGGATTATATTCTTCTATACTATAAATTTCTACGCCTTTCATGCACAGAGTGCAACTTAAGTTCACCAAATGTCAATCGGAAAATTAAGAGTCATAGAGTGATACAGTGTGGAAAAAGGCCCTTCGGCCTAACTTGCCCACTTGACAACATGTCCCAGCCGCACTAGTCCCACCTACCTGCGTTTGGTCCTTATCCCTCCAAACCTGTCCTATCCATGTAACTGTCTAGTTGTTTCTTAAACGTTCAGATAGTTCCAGCCTCAACTTCCTCCTCTGGCAGCTTGTTCCATACACCCGCCATCCTTTGTGTGAAAAAGTTACCCCTCAGATTCCTATTAAATCTTTTACTCTTCACCTTAAGCCTATGTCCTCTGGTTGTCAATTCACCTACTCTGGGCAAGAGACTGTGCATCTGCATGATCTATTCTTCTCATGATTTTGTACACCTCAAAAAGATCACCCCTCATCTTTCTGAGCTCCAAGGAATAGAGTCCCAGACTACTCAACCTCTCCCTATAGCTCAGACCTTCTAGTCCTGGTAACATATTTGTAAATCTTCTCTGTACTCTTTCCGGCTTGACAACATCTTTTCCATAACAATGGTGCCCAGAAACGAACACAATACTCTAAATGTGGTCACACCAACATCTTATACAACTGCAACATGACCTCCCGACTTCTATACTGAAATAAAAATAGAAAAGCTGAAATACACGGCAGTTCAGAAAGCATCTGATTTGAGATTATTGGCATGAAAGGTTGACTCCATTTCTGCATCTCTAGCATTCTCTGTTTTCATGTTAGATATTTCTGACCATTTGGTTTCTGCTGAAAAGATAATGAAGAATCTCAGTATGAAACTGCATATATCTATGATGTATACTGCCTCAAAACACACATGCTAAAGAAACAATAATGGTGCATAAACAAAATCTGTTCTTCCCAAAATACGTCTGAGTAATAGAGTGCAGGGGATCATTTGACCTGTCATGCACATCACAGCTCAGCTAAAAAAACTCATCCAAATAGTCCCACTCCCATTCATTGCTAACTCCTACATTTTTCTTTACCCTTTTGAAAAGTACTACTGAATCCGGTTCCACCGCCCCAAGAGACGGTGCATTAAAATAAATCTCTGAACAATTATTAGTAATGAAAATGTGCCTGTAAATTACCTTCATACAACATGCTGTTCAAGTAGCATGACTATTGAATCAACAATGGCGACAGCTTTACCTGCTCGGCATTCTGCACATCCGAGTGTCTCTCCAAGAATATACCTTCCAATACTGAGCCAACAATGGTCAATCCTTTGCCAGCCTTGAGTTGTGTGGTGAGTGACAGCAGTCGAGGGTGTTTAACATTCTGCTCTGGGTCAAGGTTCAGCAAAATCAACAGTTGGGGTCTACAACGAAATAAAACAAAAGAGTCATAGGGTTATAGAGCATGGAAACAGGCCCTTTTACCCAACTTACCCACACCGGCCAACATGATCTTTCTGCCCTATTCTCACCTGCCTGCATTTGGCCCAAATGCCTCTATACCTGTCCCCTCCATGTACCCGTCTAGTTGTTTCCTAAATGTTGCGATAGTACCTGCCTCAACTACCTCCTCTGGCCAGCTCGATCCAGACATCCAGCACCTTTCATGTGAAAAGGTTACCCCTCAGATTCCTATTAAATCTTTTCCCCTTCACCTTAAATTCATGTCTTTTGGTTCTCAATTGCCCTACTTTGGGCAAAAAAATCTGTGTGTCTGCCCGATCTATTCCTATCATGATTTTATATACCTCTAAGATCACCCATCATCCTCCCATGCTCCAAATCCCAGCCTGCTCAATCTCTCCCCATAGCTCAGACCCTCGGGTCTAGGCAACATCTTCGTAAATCTTCTCTGTACCCTTTCCAACTTGACAACATCTTTCCTATAGCATGGTGCCCAGAACTGAACTCAATACTCTAAATGCCGTCTCACCAACATCTTATAAAACTGCAACATGACCTTTTAAATTCTATACTCAATACTCTGACTGATGAAGGCCAATGTGCCAAAAGCCTTTTTGAGCATCCTGTCTACCTGTGACCACCTTCATGGAACTATGTGGCTGCACTCCTAGATTCCTCTGCTCGACAACACTCCCCAGAGCCCTACCATCACTGTGTAGGTCCTGCCCAGGTTGGACTTTCCAAAATGCAACACCTAGGATATGCATTCCTATCTCCAGCCCTAGTTATCTAATTATGGCTGGAACAAACTGTCAACACTGGTCACCAGCTCAAATGTCAACATGGTCATTTTAATACAGTGCTATTTCATTAGTGGCTTGGTGCCAAATTTGTTTCTGGTTAATGAACCACTTCATCACTAACTTTCCTATTTTTCAAGTCTCTTCTTCCAAGTAAGTGCTCTGGATTATGCTTTTTTTTTTGGCACTAAACTCAGGATAAATCGTCATTGTCATTACTGCATTGACTGGGCAACTGTTTGATTCTCAACAATAACGTGCCTGTCATTTTGACCAAGTCATCATGAAAATTTATCATTCATTTGTTAAAATAAATTGCTATATACAAAATTAAAGATCGTAAGGAAGCAGGGGACCAAACTTTATGCTATAAAACCCGGAAAGATAATTTTGAACAAGTTTAAAAATCTGAATTAACAATCTCTCATTCTGATTTTACCTCCAGTTCTTTGTGTGAGTTGGACCGTCTTCCAATCGGAGCAAAGCATATCGAGCTGCATTTAGAGACAGGCCTCTGATCCCATCACCCCATTCTTTCTCAGCTCTGAAAAGTAATTTCAGATTGTATTTAAGGAAAACATGGGCACAAATCATGCCACATCAATTTCAGTTAGCAATAAACGCCTATCCAAAAATGTTTTTTAATTATGTAAAGTAATAACCATCTCACCCTCGATATTCAATGTACTTGTAGATGCATCCCGCTATCAACATTGCGAACAGTGCATAGTACCAAGAGCAGATGAACATCAAGGAAAGACACAAGCTCATACCCAGGAAAGACAAGGTCCTATAAGTATAATACCAGAATGTTAGATACATAACAGGCTGGAAAAGATCAATTTGTGGATTTGAGATTGTCAACTGTTTAATTGTCACATGCAATACATTCAATAACTATGATTCATTGAGGACATTGTATCAGTGAAAGCATTCCTTCACAATTTCAGCATCAATTAAAACTAAACAAGCCCCCAAAACATTCCGGCCAACAGTTATTTCATTAATTGTACATGACGTGGCTGCAAACTATATCTGTGGGGTCTTGAAAATGCTATGTGGATCTCGCACACATACGCACACCTTTGGATTTATGCATGCTCATCACCTTATTTGGGGAACAGTGCCTTGAGTCTTAAAAAGCACGAGTCAGTTTTGTCGTCACTGCCTCTTGAATTAACCATCTGGTTTTAGAGAGATTTAATAACACAATGAATGGTACAGTTCAAAACCAACTTTAGACAGTGTTCAAGATGGCCTTATGTAAAGAAGCATGTAAACCCATGTGTAATTTAAGAATGTATTCCACCATTAAGACAAAAGAGTGAACAGATTGGGTGGCTTGTTGTGCTGATCAGACTGTGGGATATTTAAGAGAAGTTTTATCTTGTATGTGGTGCTTCTGTCCTACCAGTGATAATACTTGAATCGTGGTCTCCAATTTGGAGTCCTCAACAGTGTTTGTAGAGCACATGCCAGGTTCACAAACATGTAGCACATCAAGAAGAACCTGAGAGAAGCGAGAAAAAAAAGTAAGTACATTAAAATGATTCACATCCTGCTCGATACTTATATACCTCGAAAGTACTCCATATGTCCAATTCTGCCACCACCCACTCCTTAAATTGTTCCTTATCCCCTTCATATCAATTCTGGGTTTTCCTGTTCCTGTGTTCATCTTTATATCACTGGACCAAATTTTTTTTTCCCCAAATGGAACTGAGTCCAACATTTATCCTCTATCCAAGTGCATTAATTGAACATGGCACAATGGACATCTGGCAGGAATACATAGTTTCAGTACAACAAGGGTATTTGGACAATGCCACATTCTGGAATAGACTATAGACAATAAGACAATAGGTCCAGGAGTAGGCCATTCGGCACCTATTGTCTATTCCATTGTCGGCTCCTCCCACTTCCTCCAAATCAAAGGCACAGCTATAGTCACTCACAAGGGGTTAGCTAAGCCTGCCTCTTTGTAATGTATGTTGAACAATCCCTATTCCAGGTGTACACTGGCCCTATCCCCGAACTCTATCTCTGTTACATTGAAGACTGCATCGGTGCTACCTCCTGCAGCCATGCAGAACTCATGGACTTCATTAACTTCACCACCAGTTTCCATCCTGCACTCAAATTGAGTTGGACCATCCCTGACACCTCCCTCCCCTTTCTCAATCTTGCCCTCCCCAACACAGGAGATAGATTATTGACTGACGTCTATTATAAACCTACTGACTCCCACAACTATCTAGACTGTACTTCTTCCCACCCTGCTTCCTGCAAACACTCTATCCCCTATGCCCAATTCCTCCGTCTACGCCACATCTGCGCCCAAGATGAGATGTTCCATACCAGGGCATCAGAGATGTCCTCATTCTTTAGGGAATGGAGGATTCCCTCTTCCATCATAGATGAGGCCCTCACGCGTGTCTCCTTGGTACCCTGCAGATCTGCCCTTGCTCTACCTCCCCCTAGTCGCAACAGGGAAAGTCCCCCTAGTCCTTACCTTTCACCCCATCAGCCGCCGCATACAACACATAATCCTCCGACATTTTCCCCGCCTCCAACGGGATCCCACCACGAGTCACATCTTCCCATCTCCACAATCCTCAGAGACCATTCCCTCCACAACTCCCTGGGTAACTCATCCCTTCCCACCCAAACCGCCCCCTCCCCAGGTACGTTCCCTGCAACTGCAAGGTCCAGGTGAGGTAGAGGTTCACTTGCACCTTGTCCAACCTCATCTACTGTATCCGCTGTTCCAGGTGTCAACTTCTCTACATCGGCGAGACCAAGCGCAGGCTCGGCGATCCTTTCGCTCAACGCCTCCGGTCAGTCCGTCTTAACCTATCTGATCTCCCTGTAGCCCAGCACTTCAACTCCTCCCCACCCCCATTCCCAATCTGACCTTCTGTCCTGGGCCTGCTCCATTGTCAGATTGAGGACCAGCGCAAATTGGAGGAACAGAACCTCATATTTCGCTTGGATAGTTTACACCCCAGCGGTATGAACATTGACTTCTCTAACTTCTGATAGCCCTTGCTTTCTCCCTCCTTCTCCTTCCCCTTCCCCATTCCCAGTTCTCCCACCAGTCTTACTGTCTCCGCCTACATTCTATCTTTTTCCCGCCCACTCCCCGGACATCAGTCTGAAGAAGGGTTTCGACCCGAAACGTCGCCCATTCCTTCTCTCAGATGCTGCCTCACCTGCTGAGTTACTCTTGCATTTTGTGTCTACCTGTCTAATTGTTTCTACCTCCTCTGGCAGCTTGTTCCATACACCCACCACCCTTTGTGTGAAAAAGTTACCCCTCGGATTCCTATTAAATCATATCCCCTTCACCTTGAATCTATGTCCTCTGGTCCTCAATTCCCCTACTCTGGGCAAATGACTGTGCACCTAACTGATCTATTCCTCTCATGATACAGTGAAGCTGGTCACAATAATACAATACTCACATGGAAAGAATAGGAGCAACACTGTCAAGGGAAGCAATCAAAATTCCAATCTCGCAAATACCAGCTGTAAGCAGGAGGGCCCATGTTGGCTCACCATTTGCTTTACCATGGCCAAAGACCTGTTTTTAAATGAGGAAAAGGATAAAATAAAAATCTGAAAATCTATGGATGATAATATATAAATATGTCTGCAAACTACATGATAAGGAATTTGGCATCTGAACATCTGAATTTGGCATCTGAAGCCACAAGTATGCCTACTTTATATCACCAATTGGGATGAGAATGTATGAGGCAGGATTAGTAGGTTTGCAGATGCCGCTAATGAGGGTGGCATTGTGGATAGTTAAGATGGTTATCAAACTTTACAGCAGGATCTTGATCAGTAGGGGAAGTGGACAGAGGAATTTTTAATAGAGTTTTATGCAGATAAATGGGAGGTTGCATTTTGGAAATTCTAACCAGGGCAGAATATTCACAGTAAATGGTAGGGCTCTGGGGAGTGTTGCAAGGCAGAGGGATCTAGAGTGCAGGTACATAGTTCTTTGGAAGTAGTGTCACAGGTAGATAAGGTGGTCAAGAATGCTCTTGGTGCATTGGCCTTCATCAGTCATGGTATAGAAGATGGGATAGGCACAAAAAGCTGGTATAACTCAGCGGGACAGGCAGCATATCTGAAAAGAAGGAATGGGTGACGTTTTGGGTCGAGACCCTCCTTCAGACGTTGGGATGTTATGTTACAGTTAGACAAGGTGCTGGTGAGGCCACAGTTGATCACCCTGTTATAGGAAATAAGTTGTTAAGCTGGAAAGAATGCAGAGAAGATTTAGGAGGACGTTACCAGGACACAAGGGCCTGAGATAAAGGGAGATGTTGGGCAGAGCTAGGGCTATATTCCTTGGAGTATATGAGGATGAGAGGTGATCTTCTAGAAGTATATAAGCACATGAGGGAAATAGATATAGTAGATGCACATGATCTTTTACACAGACCAGGGGATTCAAGAACCAGAGGACATGGGTGTAAAGATTTAGTAGAAAACTGATGGGCAACTTTTTCACACAGAGGGTGGTGGGTTTATGGAATGAGCTGCCGAAGGAGGTAATTAAGGCAGAAACTATAACAACATTTAAGGGACGTTTGGACAGATACGTGGATGGGAAAAGTTTAGAGGAATTTGGGCCAAATGCAAGCAGGTGGAACCAGTGAAGGTTGGTTGCCATGAGCAAGCTGGGCCGGTTTCTGTGCTGCAGAACATAACTCTCTGACTCTACTGTGGGATGGACAGCAAAATTTAGGCAGACTGTGGAAAATACAGATAAATAGTTAACCCATGGATGACTTTGTGATCAGTAATTAGTGGATTTTGAGGTTGTAGATGTTGCAATCAGGAGTAAAACATAAACTGCTGTATGAACTGACCGGCATCTGTAGAAGCTGCTGAGATTTTTCCAGCAGTTTTAGTTTTGTTCAATGGTTCACAGCCTGATTTTCCATGGACTTTGTACTCTTCTTAATCCTTTTACCAAAATCTAGTTCCTCCCCTTACCTATACTAAAACTTGTTAGGAATTTCAAGTGACTTCTGTAAATTAATTAATTCTAGAATTTTGTTAAAATCTTCTTTAGCTCAATCTTAACGTAACTTCATTATAAATTATATCTACTTACCCGTAAGAAAGGAACTATCCCATCCCTGGCAATGGCCTGCATTAGCCGTGGAGCCCCAGTGAGACTTTGAAGACCGGCACCACATGTTGAAAAGAAAGAACCGATCACAATAACCCAGGGGGAAGGCCAAGCTAGAATCCCAATGACAAGATTGCCATTTACAGACTCGCCAAACCTGTGAACAAAAGTAGGCTATTTTTAAAAGCAACTTTGAAAATAGGGGAAGAAACAGTAGTAAACTAAATCAGACAGATATTCAGGAAAGCAGGAACAACAATGTCATGCGTAACTGCATTCACCAGTGCATGAGCTGCAGGGAATTAAACAGAGCTCTCTAAGCATTCAATGGAGATGCTCATGGACATGGCATCAAAATACTATTTATTGGGGAATTTATTCACCAAGGACTTTCTTTTGCGGCCTCATTGACCAATTCAATGTGGGGACTTCCCTTCAGATTTCCACATCATTTCTGGTAAAATAGTCATGGGAAGTTTGGGCAGACGGAACAAATGCAACTTCAGGGCTTAAAAAAAAATTCCCCATTCGCATCATTCCAAACTGACTAGGATCCCAGCGATAACTTATTCCCAACCCACAGTGGGTAGATCCCAGAACAGAGTTGCGAAGATGGTTTGCATACATTTGATCCATTTTCTTTGATATTTGAAGAGCAACTAAATTTACACGCACGCAGCAAAACATCACCTGATCATTCACACTGCAATTAGTCTCACCGATTTAAACCTTGAGAACTGGCTGAAGTCCTGCCATTGTTCAGGCAGGCTTCAGATAGTGAGTGCCTACAGAACATTAGGGCCCTTGTTGACAACACAGTAAAAAAACAAAACAAATGCATAACAAATGCAATTCTGTAGAAAAGCTGTTAGCTATTTCTCTGGGGCTTCAGGGCATAACACAAGAGCAGTGAAGCTGATCAGCACATGATATTTTGATCCATTTTCCTTTAGCATAGGATTGGCAAAAATAGCAATCGAGATAATACCATCAATCAATCCTTCCATCATTTTGACTTTGGTGTATATTCAATGTTGAACAAACAGCTTAAAAAAAAAAAAAGCAGGACATCATCTGTGAAATGCATTTCCCCAACTTTGTGTTGAACACTTGATGCCTGTGATGGTTCTGAACCTAATTTGATGATTTCATATTATGTTTGTTCATCAGCACATCTATATAACTAAAAGTCTCATCTTGACCATTTCCTGTCTGCGCTGTATATTGATTTTAGAAAAAATGCTACCATTTATCGCTATGATTTTTGGCCATCTTACTCACAGTCCTCCGCTGAGGCATCCCTGAGGACTTTTCTGATCAATGAAAAATAAAAAAGTTATGAGTGTTTAAAAAATCTTGAGATCAACTGATTGGTCCTCTCGCCTGTCAATCATCACGATGAAGGTAACGCCCCTTCCGGGAGGGGGGGTGGGGGCAGGACTATAAAACCCCGCATGCCTGGACGCGAGTCAGTCACTCTCGACTATCATGAGGGAGAGTTCACAACTGTGACTATGAATCAACTGAACTGTGAGCCTGCAATGTACTTGCAATAAATTATTTGTTAGCCCTTAATGACAATGCAATGAGTTGTTTGGCAATTTGGTGGCGTGCACTCTTCTTGAAATGCTGTGAAATTGAATTTGGTGGCCTGCACTCTGCCCAAAATGCTGTGAAATTGGGTTTGGTGACCTGGACTCTGCCCGAAATGCTGTGAAATCGAGTTTGGTGGTCTGCACTTTGCCCGAAATGCTATGAAATCGAGTTTGGTGGCCTGCACTCTGCTTGAAATGGAATTTCAAGGAATAGCCGTGAGTGAACTGCCAGCCCACAAGCCCTGAGTGACGGATCTGCAGGCCCACCAGCCCTGAGTGACTGAGCTGCCAGCCCACCAGGCCTGAGTGACTGAGCTGCCAGCCCAAGAATCCATTCGGCCCACAATGTCCATACTAGCCCTCTGGAAACCAGTCCCTTCAAACCACCCCCCCCCCCCCCAACTGGCTACCGATATTGGAATTGGCGGAGAGGTGGAATATTGCGTTGGGGGACCAGCCCTCCCATGTGAACATGGGACACAACGGGTCCCACTTAGTCTAGTCATAATCTAAAAATGACATCCATTGTCTCATTTGGAATTAATAACGAACTTTGCCAATTCATTAACACTGTATTTGGCATTTATCTAAAACTTAAGTTTGGGGGAAAATTCCATGACAGTTCACACTCAGTGTCAAATGACATGGAGCCATGAATACTCAGGAATTCATAGATATAAGAAAGCAAAGATGCATTCAAAGACTTATAAATAGCTTTAAAAAAGGTTTTTAAACAATTTCAGTGCTGAGTTGCTGGCCCACTCATCCCTATCGTTCTGACAACAACTCTCCCGGGCAATCTCTCTATGTGGAGCAATGGGTAATCCTTGCTAGGAACACACCTGATTTTGAGGCTGGTTCACAGCAGGTTCTTGACACTACTGCAAGCAGCCCAAACAAATGTCTTAAAAAAAAAAGTACAAGGTATATATCTATGAATGTTCCAAAGGAAGAGTTAAGAGAGTTATAAGAAATCAGTACATTGTGGGATACAGCTAAAAAGGTTGACCGTATTAAGTCAAAGTCAATTTTATTCATCACATGCACATCACATGCAGTGAAATGAATTTGCCAGCAGCGATACACTTAAAAACCCCCCCACAAAATACGCAATAAAAATGTAACGCAAACATCCACCACAGCATTCTTCACCGTGGTGGAAGACAACAAAGTTCAGCCAGTCCTCCTCCTTTGTTCAGCCGTGGTCGGGGCCATAGACCCTCCATAGTCGCCACTACAGACGGCCCAATGTACGGGCAGTGGAACACACTCCGCGGCTTGAAGGTCCCGAATCGGCACTTTCCTACCGGAGTCCCGGCTTCAGGATGTTATAGGCCGCAGGCCGGCGGTCGGCGCTCTTCTCCGGCATTCCCTGGCGAGGGATCCGAGGCTCCGGATGGTAAGTCCACACCCCACCCGCTACTAGACGCTCCGCAGACCACGGCTTCAGGATGTTATAGGTCGCGGGCCGGCGGTCAGAGCTCTTCTCCGGCGATCCCCCGCAAGGGATCCCAGACTCCGGGTGATGTCCACTCCACGCCTAGAAGGTCCGCAGACCACAGTCCTCACGGTGCCAAAGTCACCAGGCCAGCGATCGGAGCACTCCTCTCTGGCGACCCCTGGCAAGGGTTCGCCCGCTCCGTGATGGAAAGTCCACGCTGCGCCTGCTGCCGATGCTCCGGGCCTGATTCCGGGAAAGGCAGTTCCAATCCATGCCGCGACGGAGGCGACATGGAAAAAGTCGCCTCTCCGTGGAGAAAGCGGCCAAAAGTGGTTTCCCCCTAACCCCTCCCCACCACCCCCCACATAAGACATACTGAGAAACACCCAAACTAACACTAGACACACCAAAAAAAAACAAAAGTAGAAATAACAAACACGCTGCTGGCAGGGCAGCCGTCTCGCAGCGCCCCCACCGATTAATTATTTTTAATACGCAAATCCACTTAATAATCCAACAAAATTGGGCACTCAGTTTTTCCTAAAGATCTTACTACAGATCACCATAAATTTGTGCAAATCACTTACTTGTCCCTCAAGAGGACACCTTCAATGCAAGCACCAAACAGGATAATGCACGACAAGTATTTTGTTAATCGTTAAGGAAATGATTGTCATGTTACTTAAGTTAGTTGTGTTTCTAATTTCTTACTTTCTTTGAAGAACACCCAAAATCCCTGTAGAGCCCAAAACTACTTTCACAATTGTAATCTCAGAGCTTGGATTTGTATTATTTTTGGTTCAAGGGCCCCATTAGTGTTCAAGAAAATGTTTTTAAAAGTTCAATCTTTGTTAAGTTTCCGTCCCTATGAATCATGACAAAATGGAAATTGGCTAAAATAAGTCAGTCATTTGACTTAAAACAAGACACAAAGTCTTGTTACCTTATTAAATGTTATCATCGTCAAGCTATTCACCACTGTCACCATATTGACCTGTGCAGCTCACAATAGGTTTAGTTGGTACTCCGTCATGCCTGCAGATAGCCATATGCAGCTGGCTTTAAGTGAAATGCATGTTTTGTATGGTTGTCATTTATTGCTGCCACAAGTTTTATCAATTAAACGTAAAATTTATTGTTCCAAGTAAATTTTTGATTTTAGTTGTCAAATTTGTAAATGTTGAAAAATATCAGGTCCTAATTATTTTCTTCTTGATGATGGAAAACATTCATGACTTACAGACTGTGAAGTAATGGGGATTGTTACGGGGACAAATCCTTAGTGGTTGATGGGATGAGACCAGAGAGCTGAGGCACGGCTGCACCTTGCCACCTAATTCCCAGGGATGGGCTGTCAGCTTATCTGGCTCTCCACACCTGGCGGAGGTATGTGTGGGAAGGCACAATTAACAGGCAAAATCTAGCATGTCAGTGAAATTCAAGCTAAAACTATATTTTTTTAATGTATTAAATGTAAATGTCCAAATAAATTTAGACAGGTACATGGATAGGACAGGTTTAATGGGATATGGGCCAAACACAGGCAGGTGGACTAGTGTAGATGGGATATTGGCCAGTGTGGGCAAGTTGGGCTGAAGGGCCTGTTTCCATACTGTAAGACTCTAACTCTATTCCAGGTACATGTGATATATTGCCATTATGTATTGACAATTCAGATTTAGTCAGAGAGCAGTTAGTTTTGGTTGGGTTGGAGATATATGCAGAGTTCCCTTTCTTCATTGACATTAATTAAATGGTCAGGTTCTTACCATGGGGCTTCATTGGCAGATTAATAGCCCTGTCCCACGGTACGAGTTCATTCCAAGAGCTCTCCCGAGTTTAAAAAAAATCAAACTCGTGGTAAGCACGGAGAATGAACGTAGTGGGTACGTCAGAGCTCGGGGACGTCTCTTAGCGCTAACGGCAGGTACTCGGGAAGACTCGCTAACGGCAGGTAAGCACGGGAAGACTCGTGAAGATTTTTCAACGTTGAAATATGTCCACGAGAGCCCCGAGTACCGACGAGTGGCCAAATCAGGGCAAACTCGGGAGAGCTCTTGGAATGAACTCGTACCGTGGGAGAGGGCTTTAAGTTTCTGTCTAGAAATTACCACATCTACAGATCTTACGACAGCTACCATGACATTTGCACGATTTCTACAATGTTACATATTTGAACTTTAGATGATCATTTCCAGAGGAAGGATACAAATGAAAGAAGTTGTAATAATAGCCAATAATGTTCCAGTGGGGATGGATTTCTGGGCATCTTTTAAGTCTCCAGATCTGTTTGAACCTGCCATGATGCCTGTTGATGAAAAATAAAGAACCTTAGTCCAGAATCAAGTGCGCTATTAATTAAAATTAAGCACATTAAAAACTCTTTATATTATTCAACCATTGAGTTAGGGAAAGAAGGCAAAAAGCAGAGTTAAATAAGGAACTCATCAGGGCGAGTTACCAATTGGATTTAAAACTGACACAGGGTGGTTATGGAGGGTTATTTTGCTGATTGCAGGGCAGTGACCTGCAGTGTGGCACTAGAGGTTGGTGCTGGTTGTATTGCTGTTCGTTATCAACATTAACCATTTGTGTAACACTGCTCGTACATTTGCAGATGACACTAAAATTGGTGAAACAGTGGACAATGAAGAAGGATATCTAAATTTATAACAGGCTGTAGATCAGTTGGGAAGTGGGCTAAGGAATGGTAATTGGAAGTTAACTCGGACAAGTGTCAAATCAGGGCAGGACTCGCACAGTAAATGGTAGAGCACTGAAGAATGTTCCAGAATAGACAGATCTTGGAGTGCAGGTGCATGGATCCCTGCAAGTGGCCGTTCAGGTGGGGAGGGTGGTGAAGGATGCATTTTGCACACTTGCCTTCATTGGGAAGGGTATTGTGTACAAACGTTATGACTTCATGACATAGCTGCACAGGGCATTGGTGAGACTGAACTTGAAATACTGTGTGCATTTCTGATCATACAGCTATAGGATGGATATCATTAAGTTAGAAAGGGTTTGGAAGAGATTCACCGGGATGTTACTTGGCCTTGCAGGTTGAGTTGGATGGAGATGTTGCTCAGGCTACGACATTTACAGAATCCAGGGAGCTTTATGGTGGCGAGCCTCACGTCAATGGTAAGAAAGCTATCAGAGAAAATCCTCTGGGATAGGATTTGCTCTTATCTGTAAGAGAATGGGCTAATTGGGAATAGCCAGCACGGCTCTGTACACGGAAGGTCGTGTCTCACTAACGATGAGTTTTTTGAGGAGGTGATGAAGGCAATTGTTGAAAGTAGGGTGGTGGATTTTGGAAAGATGGAATTTAGTAAGGCTTTTGATAAAGTCCCTCATGGTAGGCTGATCCAGAAGATTAAGATGTGCGGAATTTACGATGACATGGTCTTATGGATTCACAACTGGCTTATTCATAGAAGACAGAGGGTTGTCGTGGAAGGTAAATATTCTGGCTGGAAGTCTGTGACCAGTGGAGTTCCATATGGATCTGTGCTAGCTCCTCTGCTGTTTATGATACATGTAAATGACATAGACATAAATGTTAATGGGTTAGTGAGTAGGTTTGTTGACAGCACCATAATTGGATGGGGTTGCAGACATTGAGGAATGCTGTCAGAAGAGACAGTGGGATGTTGGTCAGCTGCAGAAATAAGTGGCGAAATGGTAGATGGAATTTAACCCAAGCAAGTGTGAGGTGATGCATTTTGGGAGGTTGAATGTAAGGAGAGAGTTTACAGTTAATGGCAAGACCCTAATAATGCACTAAATAATAAAACGTCTCGTATCTGCACACTGAGAACAGCTTAATTGTAATCATGTCCAATCTTTTTGTTGACTGGATACCACACAACAAAAATGCTTTTTGCTTTACCTTGGTGCGTGACAATCAATTAAACCAAACTAAACTAACCCTATTGAAGTGTGCAAAATCATGAGGGGCATGAATACATTAAACTTTGTTTTTCCCCCCCGAGTAGAGAACTTTAAACTAGAAATCATTGGTTTAAGGTGAGAGGGAAGAGATTTTAGAGGGATCTCAGTGGCAATTTTTCCCCTCCAATTGTTGTCAGTGTTTGGAACAAGCTACAGAGGAAGCTATAGAATTACAATCTGAAAAGGACATTGGATAGACATATGTATTGGAGGGTTTAGAGGGATATCGATCAAATGCAGGCAAATGGGACTAGCCCAGATTGCCAACTTGGTGGATATGGACAAATTGGCCCCAAGTTCCTGCTAGCATGTAGTACACCTCTCGGCTTACACCTTAAAACATTGGACTGCAGATTAATTGTATGCCCCACAGTAGCTTCACAGCCATAAACATCACCTGTAACGGAGGGGAAATAGATGCCAACCAACATGGTGAAGTAGGTCGCAATGTCACTGAACACATATGGCAGTCCCACATTCGTTTCAGTTTCCGAAGCAGGAATAGATGGCAGTCCATGTTTTTCCAACATTTCTCCTTGGGTTCCATAATGACTCCATATATTGTCTAAAGGAAACCAGGAATAAAAGATTCAAAGTACCATGAAAACTTGGATAAAGGAGCGGCCTATTCAAAACAGTAAGAAATAACATTTGTACATGATGACATACAAATTCTATACGAAACAGGAAAATAGATGCCAGGCAAGTTAAAATTAACCCTTTTGAGTACATTGCTATTGTGCAATTGAATACAATAGACAACATTTTAAAGCACTGCATTCATATGTGAAATGTTACACATCTGTTGGTCTTGCAATCCTTCAAGATCTTTATCCTTTGCCTTTGACACAGAGCATCTCCTATTCCAGGACTACAAGGTGAGGTGGTAGAAGCATACAGGATAGCAATGTTTAAGAGGCATTGAGACAGAAAACACAACAACAAAAAATCACAATAAAACACAACAAAGTGATAGTGAAAATATAAACTGCACATTAGTAAAACTAGGCTAACTTAGTAATGGTAACTTAATAGTCACATTGGAAAAGCCAAGTGCAGTAATTCGAGTGGAAAAATGCTCACAAAACTCACAAAAGTTACTGGCGACAAAAATAGTGAAATTGCTATCAGGCAAGTCCCATATAATTCAATAACTAATGATAACAATCCACAATTAAGAGAAATGGGATCTTGATAATTTATTGTAAAGCTATAGAATCTGCATACGACTATTGTTAGAATATGTTTGAGTGCACACGCAAAAATGCTCTCCAGTATGCACTGCTTTAAAACCTGAATAAACTGAATTGTTCAACTCAACATGGCCATTCGAGATTTCCTTTGTGTGTTGTCCCAATGTGAACCATAATTAAGTGGGCAACTAAACCCCACACAAAAGCCTGATTCAGGGTGTATGTCAAATACACAATAAGCATGCAGGTACAGAAAGCAAATGGCATGTTGGCGTTCATAGCGAGAGGATTTGAGTAGAGGAGCAAAGACGTCCTACTGCAGTTGTACAGAGCCCTGGTGAGACCACACCTGCAGTATTGTGTGCAGTTTCGGGTCTCCTAATTTGACAATGGACAATAGGTGCATGAGTAGCCCATTCGGCCCTTCAAACCAGCACCGCCATTCAATGTGATCTTGGCTGATCATCCATAATCAGTAACCCATTCCTGCCTTCTCCCCATATCCCCTGACTCCGCCATCTTCAAGAGCCCTATCAAGCTCTCTCTTGAAAGTATCCAGAGAACTAGCCTCTACCGCCCTCTGAGGCAGAGAATTCCACAGACTCACAACTCTCTGTGTGAAAAATTGTTTCCTCATCTCCGTTCTAAATGGCCTATCCCTTATTCTTAAACTGTGGCCCCCGGTTCTGGACTCCCCCAACATCAAGAACATGTTTCCTGCCTCAAACATGTTTCCTGTGTCCAAACCCTTAATAATCTTATCCGTTTCAATAAGATCCCCTCTCATCCTTCTAAATTCCAGAGTATACAAGCCCAGCCGCTCCATTCTCTCAGCATATGACAGTCCCGCCATCCCGGGAATTAACCTTGTGAGCCTACGCTGCACTCCCTCAATAGCAAGAATGTCCTTCCTCAAATTTGGAGACCAAAACTGCACACAATACTCCAGGTGTGGTTTCAATAGGGCCTTGAAGGACCTCTTTGTTCCTATACTCAACTCCTCGTTATGAAGCACATTCATGCTATTGGATCATGGATTGGACAGGCGAGATCCAGGAAAAATGTTCCCGATGTTGGGGGAGTCCAGAACCAGGGGTCACAGTTTAAGAATAAGGGGTAGGCCATTTAGGACTGAGACGAGGAAACATTTTTCAGCCAGAGTTGTGAATCTGTGGAATTCTCTGCAACAGAAGAGAATCTCATGATTCCTGAAATCATGAAATAAAAATCTAGTTTGCTCGCCTATTTTATCTGTCTCATTCCGTAGTCCCTCCCGTTGTTTAACGTTGTCAATGCTATAACTGTGGGGTTTTTTGCACTTGTCGCAATTTTTAAAAAAATGCAAACAACGCGATTATAATGACCCTGCGTCAACTACATGCCTCGTGGTGGGTTCGGTGTCGATATTTTGTAAGGGAGCTTAGAAATCAGTATAAGAGATAAAGTCCCATATGTCTTACATATACTTTTTTTTCCTTGTTTGTTTTTCTTCAAATTTTGAAAGTATTAAATTTTGGTCAGATTTTGGTCGGTTTTGATCATAAATTAGCTCAAAAGGATCATAGGTAGATATGATTTTAATGCTGTGCTAGTTCATTATGATTTAATAACTTTCAGATTTGGCCACGCATGTCACAGCTTGGTACCCTTATTTACGGAAACACCCATATACAACGTTGACAGCTCTGCTCTCATTACCCATTTTGGTCACATCTTCAAAAAAACTCAATATGATTCTTGAGTCATGATCTCCCCATGCTGACTATACCTAATCAGCCCTTGTCCACCTAAATGCATGTAAGCCTCAGAGGGCGGTGGAGGCCAGTTCTATGGATACTTTCAAGAGAGAGCTAGATAGGGCTCTTAAAGATAGTGGAGTCAGGGGATATGGGATGAAGGCAGGAACGGGGTACTGATTGGGGATGATCAGCCATGATCACATTGAACGGCGGTGCTGGCTCGAAGGGCCGAATGGCCTACTCCTGCACCTTTTGTCTATCTTATCCCTCAGAATACTCTCTTGTAACTTGGCAACCACAGATGCTGGCCTGCAGTTCCCTGGCTTTTCCCTGCAGCCCTTCTTAAATAGAGGTACACCATTTTCCAGCCTCCAGTCTTCCGGCACCTCACCTGTATTTAATGACGACTCATAAATTTCAACCAGACCATCTGCAATTTCCTCTAGCTTTCCACACAGTGTCCTTGCATATATCTGATCAGGCCCGGGAGATTTGCTACCTTCATGCACATTAGTGCAGTCAGCACCTCCTTGACCAAATTACTGACTGCCCCAAGTTCCCTGGTCCTCTTGTCTTTATTGGGGAAATTAAAATAAAGAGCTCTATTGGAAGGTTGTTGGTCTGAAACATTAATTCTGATTATTTATCCAGATAACACTCCAATAAGTTGGTGTTTTCATACATTTTCATTTCTCTTTTCCAGCATCCAGTGTTGTGCTTTTATTTTGCCTTCTTTGGTCTCATTACTGTGATTAAGTTCACACTTTAAGAGCCACGATGAAAACTATCATTATATGTGTGCAGAGAGAAAGCTTTGCTTTTTTTTAAAATGAACTGGAGCAAGATTTGGACAAATGTTAACATCCATTAAAATTCCTTCCACACACGCCATCATTTTATAACACTCACCAAATATTACTTTGCTGGCAATCCCAGGTATCCCCTGAATCTGCGTGACATTGTTGAGTTCAAAGTATTCATCACAAGTAGCATTGAAAGAGGAGTCCTGACAGAAAATTTTCCAGAGTTGAGACGTCACTGTCTGGTTCCCTTGAATTATAATCTTAGCGCATTTGTCAAAGCCTTTCCAGGCTAATGTTCTGTTTCCAAGCAGGCATAGGCTGTGGAGGATATAAAATAGGAAAATATAACATGAGACCGTTATCAAGACAAAATCAAGAACACAGGAGAAGGAATTGTCACCTGTCCAGGAAATCAAACTTCATAAAATCTTTTGCTATTTCTGTATTTGCAATGTGACAATTTTTTGAGGATGATAGGTTTAGTGCTTTATTTCCTAGCTGTCTTACCTTAATTGAAGAATTCTATCTTTGATAGATTACTACTGCCTTTAAAATAACATCAATCAATAATATAAATTTTGAGAGCATATAGCAATGTCAAAAAATTAGCTAATCATATGATTATACAAATTTAATGTTCCAAAGGAGACAATTCAGCCCAATTTCCCCTTACTGGGAAAAAATAATGGACTTAAGTTACTCCTGTAGCATCATGCAGCACAGAAAAAGTCCCTTCATCCAAAAGACTCCATCAACAGCCACTTATTTACACTAATCCTACAATAAACTTTTTTTGAGGGGCAATTTACAATGGGGATCAAGGAAAGAGCATTCACGTTGCAGCCCTGTTTCCACCACTATGCACAAGAAGCACACTCGCAAAACGCAATTGCATGCAAAACATACTGATCGTGGATGATCAGCCATGATCACATTGATTGGCGGTGCTCGGTCGAAGGGCCGAATGGCCTACTCCTGCACCTATTGTCTATTAACTTCAAGAAAGCTGACTGAAATGGGTTCAGACTTGATCTGGAACAAAAGATCAAAAACATCAAACCAACAGCAGGAAACTATCAAAAGTTCAGCGAATAAAGCAGCACAAAGGCACATTCCCCGAGGCTGCAGGTTGGAGAACATACCCGTCTCTCTAAGGAGACAGCTGCCCTCTACGATGACTATGTCACCATGTTTGAAACTGATCCCTTCTCAGAGGAAACTACATCAACCGGTGAGAGGGTGATGGGAGGTATCTCCAAAGAGCGCCAAAAGACCTGGAACGCACTGGCTGAGTGGACAGACATGTCAAAGAACAACAATAAGGCATGGTCTCTAATCCGCAAGCTTCGTGGTGACCCTAAAGTTGCCCCTCAGCAACCCAAGGTCACTGCAAATCAAGTTGCTCTTGAATGGTAAAAGTGGAAAGAGGCAAAAGACCAAGCTAGACCATAGCAAGTACAGCAAAGACCCAGGCTTTACAAGACCATTTACCATGGAAGAGCTGGAAACTGCCATTTCAAGTTTTAAACCAGGAAAGGCAATTGGCTTCGATAACATCACAACTGAGCAGATCAAATACTTCCGACCCGACGCAAGGAAGTAGTTATTACAACCATACAATCACTGCCTGGCAACCATCAAGCTGCCCAAGATCTGGAAGAAAGCACATGTGATAGCACTGTTAAAACCAGGGAAAGATCCATCAATCCCAAAGAGCTACAAGCCGATCTCACTTCTTGGTCACACATAAGCTGTTTGAACGCCTGATCCTAAACAGTAGATGAACGCCTCATCCCTGAGCAAGCAGAATTCCGCCTGCATTGTCAACAAGCCAAGTTCTCAACCTCACACAAAACATTGAAGATGGATTTGAGAAAGGGATGGTGACAGGTGTAGTCTTTGTTGACCAATCTGCAGTATATGATACAGTCAACCACAGATGTCTGCTTAGCAAGATCTCGGATATGACGAAGGACATTTGGCTCACAGAACTGATTGAAAGTATGCTGTAGAACAGGATGTTCTTTGTGGAGTTGGGTGGCAAACAAAGCAGATGGCGTAGGTTGAAGAATGGTCTCCCTCAGGGAGCGTGCTTGCTCCCTTACTCTTCAACATCTACACTAATGACCAACCAAGAAGTGATGGAACTTGGCGCTTTGCATATGCTGATCACCTGGGTGTTGCTGCCCAAGATACTGATTCTTCTTGGGCGGCAAAGGCTGACTGATGCTCTCAATCAACTAATATCATATTATGAGGAGAACCACCTCCGTGCAAACTCATCTAAGACACAAGTGTGTGCCTCCCACTTGAGAAACCGAGAAGCCAAGAGACAACTTCAGGTGAACTGGTCTGGAACAACATTGGAGCACTGTGAGCATCCGGTTTACCTTGGCATAACCCTTGACCGATGTCTTGCCTTCAAGACGCATGTTGAGAAGATAAAGGCGAAGGTGAGCGCATGCAACAATGTTGTTAGTTAGCTCACCAGCACAAGATGTGGTGCTAGCCCACAGACCCTACATTCCACTGCCTTAGCCCTCTACTATTCTACTGCTGAGTATGCATGCCCAATATGGGAAAGATCCACCCATGCCAAGAAGCTGGGCACAGCCCTCAATGCTTCCTGCAGATTTGTCACAGGTTGTCTTCAGCCAACACGTACTGTCAGCCTCTACCTCCTGGCAGGCAAAGCCCCACCAAACATCAGAAGAGCAGGAGCCAGCAGCAGATAACAGATGAACGACATCCAATATTTGGCTAGACACCATTTCCAAGCCGCCTAAGGTGGAGGAAACGTTTTCTTAACTGTGTGACTCCTCTTTAGGCTGGCAATACAACAAGGAACACTAGGGGCGCTGCACTGACAGCAGCCTCTGCCTGCAGTTCGTTTGTTTTTCCATTTTTTAAAAAATTTTAGTCAGTTTAAAGTCTGTTTTTGGGGGAAACTTTAACTTTTCTATGTGGGGGAGGGGGCAGGGTAAGGGGGAAACTAACTCCCAGTTGCTTCCTGACGAGGACGCGACTATTTCTCCGAGTCGCGTCCTCCCCCCCCCACCTCGCGGCCTACCTCCTGGATCGGAGCGGCCTTTCCTGCCGGGAACCGGGAACCGGACCAGAGCTGCAACAGCGGCGGCTCTGGAGTCACCACGGTGCGGGCGATGCCTACCTGGGTCGCCGTTGGAGCTCCAGAGCGTTGGGCCGCTGCTCCAACACCATGGAGCTCTGGTTTGGAGAGCTTCCAACGCGGGCGGCGCTGAACAACTCAGTGGAGTCCTGGGGCCCTTTGCTGAGGGCCTCCAGCATTGTATCTCCACCCGGCGCGGCCTGCGGACTTTGGGAGCCGCGAACTCCGGGAGGAGGGGGCCGACTCAGGGTCCAGGCCGCTGAGGACATCCCCCAGCCCCGACGTCGGACTTACATCACCCCGGCAAGGGGGCCTGAACATCGGGCCGCCCGTAGCGGCGACTGCGGAGGGCTCAGGGAGGCCCCGACCATGGGTGAACAGTGGGGAACATCAGGGGAAGAGTGACTTTGGTGCCTTTCCTCACAGTGGGAAAGTTTGATCCTGCTGTGTGGGGATGTTTTATGTTGAATTCTATCTACTCTATATTGTGTTCTTTATTTTTACTGTATGGCTGTATGGTGATTTCAGTTCACTGTGCCAATTGGCACATGTGACAAATAAATGTATCTTGTATCTTGTCTTGTAAGTGAAGCGCGTGTCTCCATATGGGGTGATAAAATATCCACTCTACCTCCCTCAACTACCATGGGACTAACGGCAATTGAGCAACTCCCTCCTGATACAGACGCAAGTTGGGCCAGATGAATATGCCTCAATCTATTGAGAACTGGTGTTGGCAGAGCAAAGGTGTCTCTAAACAAGTGGGGGTATGATACAATGATATCATTGAGGTTCAAATGAAATGTGGTTTCTGCAGTCATACAAACAAAAAAAAGAACCAAGACACAACATAATTTACACAAACATCCATCACAGCGAATCTCCTCCTCAAAATGAATCTCCTCCTACTGTGATGGAAGGCAAAGTCTTATCTCTCCAACTCTCATATAACTCCAACTATGTCACTTGTGAATGTGGCATTGAACCACAAACAATGGAACACCTGACGAAATGCCCTCAACTGGAAAACTAATGCACAGCTGCCTGCAATGAAGATGTCGAGAAGTATGTTCAGCTCCGGCTGAACAATATCTAATCTTGTGATGTGAACTCGATAAGAAGAAATTACAGTATACTTATCAACCTCACATCTTTAGGATATGGGAGAAAACAGATCACTCGGAGGAAGGCAGTCACATGGAAAAAAATAAGAACCTACCCAGATGGTCAGGATTTCCCCCTTGCATTTGACCTCCCCAAAATGCAACAGCTCCCACTTGCTCAGATCCAACTCCAACTGCCATTTCTCTGTTAATTTACGTAGCTGATCTACTGTATATCCTGTTGTTTACTTTGACAGCCATCACAATCTGTGACCCCAGCAATCTTGGTGTCATCTGCAAATTTACTAACCAACCCATCTACGTTTACGTCCATTTACATGTATCAAAAATTTAATAATGTAGTCACATAATCACATAGTCATTTATGTATATCACAAACACCAGAGGTCCTAGCACAGATCCCTGTGGAACTCCACTGGTCACAGACCTCCAGCTTGAATGTTGTCCCTCCACCGCAACCCTCAGTCTTCTATCAATAAGACAGTTCTGAATCCACACTGTTAATCCCATTAATCTTAATCTTCTGGATTGGCCTACCATGGAGGACTTTATGAAATGCCTTACAAAAATCGATCTCATCCAAGTTAGTAAGACATGTGTACAAAGACATGTGCTGTGTATAAAGACATGTTGACAGTCCCACATTCCTCATTCTGTTCCAAATAGGAGTAAATCTTGTCCCAAAGAATCCTCTCCAATAGCTTCCTTGACACTGACGCGAGACACACCAGCCTACAATTAATTGAATTCTCCCTACTTCCCTTCTTAATCAAAGGAACAACATTGGCTACTCTCCAGTCCTCTGGTGCCTCCCCTGTGACAAGAAAAGTCACAAAAATCCTTGTCAAGGCTTCCCCCGATCTCCTCTTTTACCTTTCTCAATAACCTGGGATAGATCCCATCGGTTCTGTGACTGGATAGCATGCAAACAAATGCTTTTCACTGTATCTTGGCTCCAGTGACAATAATAAACTAAACTAAATTAAATTAATGGAGTAACGCAGTGGGTCAGGCAGCATCTCTGGAGAAAAAGGAATATGAGGCGCTATTCCTCCAGCTGAGATGGAGGACTCTCTCAATTCCCCCGTCTCCACTGCCCAAGATGAGGTGTTCCATACTGGAACATCCAAGATGTCCTCATTCTTCAGGGAACATAGGTTTCCCCCTTCTATCATAGATGAAACGATCACACATGTCAGCCACTGGAAGCCCTGCAACAGCCTGTGGCTTGGCTGGGCCGGATTCTGCTCCAAGAGGCCGAGCACGTGGACCGGATGCGGCCTACACCTGTGGAGCAACATTGGAGAACACGAACGTCTACGTTTGTCCAGGCTGTCGTTGCAATGCCGCCAAGACAACAGACATTTCCGTCATCTCGGAATGGACCCCTCTATTGAACACATCTTCCCATCTGCACCCCCTTCCACCATCCGCAGGGATTTCTCCTTCCACAACTTGTTTCACCCATTTCTTCACAACCCAATCAATGTGTCACCAGGTACTTTACCCTGCAAACGCACGGAAGGCAACGCCTGTCCTTTTGCCTCCTCCCTTGTTTCCATCTAGGGATGCCGACAGTCCTTTCAGGTGAGGCAAAGCTTCCCATGTACAGTACGTCCTCTTAACATCTACTCCTGCACATTGGTGAGTCAAACGTAGACTCGTCGACCGTTTTGCTGAGCATTTATGTTCTGCCTGGCTGGGCCTACGGGATCTCCAGATCATCAACCATTTCAACTACCCTTACAATTCCCATGCTTTCTGTCCTGGCCCCCCTCTACTGCCAGAGTGATGCCATATGCAAATTGGAGCAACAGCACCTTATATTTCACTTCGGTAGCTTACAACCCAGTGGTATGAACATACCTCACCTTTGTTGCCCTCTGCCCCCACCTCAATGAGTTTAGGGTTCGCTACGACCGCCTCCATGTCTTTTTCTATAAGAAGGAGTCCTCACCACCCCTTGTTCCGTCTCCACTGGTCCCGCTCCTCTTGGGCTCCCCCAAATGGCCTTCTCGCTCTTTAGGCCTTTTTATTTCTAACTGCCGGTGTGACATCAACCATCTCAACTTTTCTACTCCCCTTACCTATAACCTCGCCCCCTCTGAATGCACAGCCCTCCGTTCACTCTGCAGCAACCCCGACATTACTAACCCCATACTAACCGACATCCAAACGCCATTCTCCTGCCCTCTTCCCATAACCTCTGACACCTGTCTGGCGAGCTGACCTCTGCGGCACCCGAGGCCAGGCGCCAGCTCTCAGCCTACCTATCCTTGGACCATGATCCCACAGATGAGCACCAGGCCATGATCTCACAGAATGAAATCAGAAATGGTCTGTGAGATTATGCCTTCCATTATCGTTTCCCAGCCCCGCACAGCCCGGTTTTACCTTCTCCCCAAAATCCATAAACACAACTGCCCATTGTTTCTGCCTGCTCCATTCCGACTGAAGTGATTTCCACATACCTTGACTCCATTCCATCCCACTGATGCAATCTCTCCAGACCTATGTCCAAGATACCTCACACACCCTTCGTCTCTTTAATATCTTCTGTTTTCCAACCCCCCACTCCCTCATCTTTCTGAGTACAAAGAAGGGTCTCGACACGAAATGTCACACATTCCTTCTCTCCAGAGATGCTGCCTGTCCCGCTGAGTTACTCCAGCTTTTTGTGTCAATCTTCAGTATGAAAATTGAATTCTCTAATATTAAGTAACTTCCTCTCATACTTTCCTCCCCTCTCCCTCATTCCTCCCACGTCATTTACCAGTTTCAAAGTTCTCCACGTTGTTTCTCTTGAGATCACACCTTCCCTCGCCAACAATAGACCCATCAGACTATGCCCTGCCGGAGGTCATTTGTGGCTGGCCTTGAACGGTCCTGATTTTTTCTCACCTCCAGCTCTTCTCACCCCCCCTCCCGCCAAATTCTACTTTCAGTCTGGAATAGGGTCCCAACTTGAAATATCACCCATCCTTTTTCTCCAGAGAAGCTGCCTGACCCGTTGAGTTACTGCTGCATTTTGTGTCCATCTTTGGTATAATCCATAATCTGCCGTTCTTTGTTTCTAAACTAAATTAATGCTCTGCAAGGGCCCCAATACCTCCTCCTTCTTAATCTCAAATGTCTTTCCTTGTTAGTATTCTCCACACTGATCTCACTGTTCTCCATATCCGAATCCTCAGTGAAAATAGATGCAAACTACTTGTTTTGTACCACACCTACATCATCACATTCCTCTTTATCCTTGAGCTTACCTTCTCTCTGGTAACCTTTGTTTTTAATATTGGTATAAAAACCTTGGATTGCCACAAAATGCTGGAGGAACTCAGCGGAACAGGCAGCATCTCTGGAGAAAAGGAATGGGTGACGTTTTGGGCCAAGACTTCAGACTTGCATTTTCTTTCATCCGTTTAAGAAGGAGTTGCAGATGCTGAAAAATCGAAGGTAGACAAAAGTGCTGGAGAAACTCAGCGGGTGCGACAGCATCTATGGAGTGAAGGGAATAGGCAACGTTGTCTATTTCCTTTGCTCCATAGATGCTGCCGCACCCGCTGAGTTTCTCCAGCACTTTTGTCTACCTTTTCTTTAATCCGACTCACCAAAGCATTTTGTGGCCCCATTTGGCCCATTTAATCACCCGCTTGAGTTTGTTCCTCGTTGTTGACATTACTCAAAGGCCCTGTTTGATTTCACTTTCTTGCGTTTGCTTCCTTTCTCTTTCTGATCACAACGGGACCTGTCAGCCATGCCTGCGCAGTTGGGGGCTATGGGTGTGTGGTAGAATATTGCATTTGGGGACCAGCCCTCCCGCGTGACAGGGACCCAACGGGTCCCACTTGGTCTAGTATTTATTACTAAAACTCTCATCTTGTCTGTGAGTGAGCGTGTTTATCTGCGTGCTTTTCATGGCCTGAACTACATCAAAGCCATACACGATAGTGCTACAATGTTTGCACCACCTTACACAGCATCATCCTGTAGTGTGGTATATCAAGTTCTGTTCATATTTATGTTATATTTCACAAGTTAGTCACATTTTTAACTTTACAAAATCCCAATTTGAGAAACATTTCTTCCCTCTTCACTGGCTGTTACAGCTATGACATCACAATGGGATTGTAGCCCTGTCCGCTACAATATTGCAATCCCAGGACACTGTCCTGCCAGTCCTAGCAAGCGCAATTGCGTTTTTTTTAAAGTTTAAAATGAGGGAGGGTGAATAAGGGGAAATGAGCACAGTTGGGGGCTAAGGGCGAGCGGTGGAATATTGCGTTGGGGGAACGGGTTGCGTTGGGGAAACGGGTGAGTGGTGGAATATTGCATTGGGGAACGGGTTGCGTTGGGGGACCTGGCCTCCCGTGGGGGTTATGGGTGAGTGGTCGAATATTGCGCTGGGGGAACGGGTTGCGTTGGGGTGCAACCCGGCCTCCCGTGTGGCAGGGACCCAACGGGTCCTACCTGGTCTAGTATACTATAAATGGCTTGAATTTTAATCATGTATTGTCTTTCTGCTGACTGGATAGCATGCAACAAAAGCTTTTCACTGTACCTCCAAACACGCGACAATAAACAAAACTGGACTAAACAGATGAATTTACTTACGGAAAGTCTGGCGGACTGAAGCCACTTTTGATGACCCCTGCATAGATAGAGAAGATGGAAAGGATGACGCAGGCCAGGAAAACAAGAGCCAGTTTGTTGACGTACTTGACTCCTACAAATACCACTGTGGCCATCAGAGTGATTGTACACGTGCCATACAACCTCATGTTATTCAGCATGGCCTGGGATTCTTTGTTGGGATCTTCTGATTTGAATATAGCTGCACTTGGAACAATGTAGGTCTAGAAGGAAAGTTTGTGCATTTAGACCTAGAAAACCTAATGACTTACTATTCAAAAACGTACAAAGAAGTGTGGCAATCCTGAAGATTTCAGGTTTTACTTTACAGCAATTACATTTCTATCTGCACTCAGCTGCCCCTTGTGAACACAATTTATGCTGAGTACAGTTCCACACGTGTTAAATACCTTTCCCTTCCAATGGTCAAGAAGTCAGGAGTCTTCAGATTATTCAGACACACTGTGCTCAGGCAAGACAATAGGGTTTAGGTAGGACAACAGCAACAGCTGGAAGTATCCGAAGGCACCACTAGATAGGACAACAGTGATGGAACAAATAGACAGCTATTTCCTCTACACCACTTCAGTAGCATCTTCCAATTTTAAAGCGAGATTTAGGATATGGAAACTCCTTTCTGCTTCCACAAAGGTGAAACGTTGAGATTTCCAAAAAACGGTAGTAATTTGTTTTTTTCAGAGTGGCACTGCCTGTTGGTTCAGATAGCAAAGTGAATGGGAATTGATAAGACTCAGGTACAGGCAATTAAAATTTTGGATGAGTTGGTAGTTAAAAGAGGGTGCAAAATTAAAGAAAGATGCTGTCCACATTATTATTAACATATAATAAAACAAATAAGATGAACAAAGGGGGAATTTTGGTCTTGGAGAATACAAATACAGACCTCCCAACATTTGATTGTCAAAATTCATAATATTTCCCCACATGCGCACTTGGCAAGGTTGCCGGCGGGTCTGCGCCTGCGCACTGGTACAGATCAGCGGGCTGCCGGCGGGCGGGTGCGGCACATGCGCACTTGGCAAGGTTGCCGGCGGGTCTGCGCCTGCGCACTGGTGCAGATCAGCGGGCTGCCGGCGGGCGGGTGCGGCACATGCGCACTTGGCAAGGTTGCCGGCGGGTCTGCGCCTGCGCACTGGGTGGGGTTGGGGGGGAGGCCCGGTGATGGGGCTGCCGCGAGCGGCCGGCTGGCGGCAAGAATGTGCCGCTGATCGCGCGGGCCGGCGCCGCCCGGGCTCTGGCCGGGCGTGGCTGCGAGCTGCCGGGCTGGCAAACCGGGGCACATGGCGCCGGCGTTCACCACGGGAGGAACACCGGCGCGGCGGTGTTCCGTAACAGCATGTTTGGCTGCCGGAACACCGTAAAAAGGTTATTTCGCCGGGACAAAATACGGCGAATCCGGGACACTTGGCATCTCTGCAATATACATAATAACACATACATGGTATCGGAAATGTCAATTTAGCGGGATAATTAGGTTACAAATCGGAATGGCGGGAAGGGAACCTAAAAAGCGGGAATATCCCGCCAAAAGCGGGATAGTTGGGAGGTCTGCAAATACACGAGGGCAGATGGAGACCGAGGTAATGATGTTGAGACTCCAGAAAAACATTAAGATAGATAAGTCCTGAGAGCCTGATGGGATCTATCCCAGGTTACTGAGGGAGGCAAGATTGCAGGAGTTTTGACAAGGACCTCCCCCATCGAGGTCCCGGATGACTGGAGAATGGTCAATGCTGTTCCTTTGTTTAAGAAAGGAGGTAGCGATAAACTAGGGAACCTTTGGCCGGTGAGCCTCATGTCAGTGGTAGGGAAATTATTGGACAGAATTCGTCAAGATAGGATTTATTCCCATTTGGAAATATTAGGGTGTGGAAGCTTCAGCTAATAGCCTTACGAAGGGAAAACTTGTCAAATGTTCCTGTTCCTCATTCTTTTCAAGGGACTCTGTCACCGCTCAAACAAAACAGCTGCATGAACAGACAGCATTCATTAGACTATAATACAAATCAGTGCATTCAGGGGCTGACTAATGGATTGTACCCGAAAGTCAGTAGTAACATATCAATTGACCAAAGTTTAATCAAATCATGGAATCAGTAGGAGTGAAATGGCCTATTCTTCCTCCTCCTGATTAAATGATGATGCAATAAATTACATGCTTAAAAATGCTTTGAAAGAATTAGGATTCCACCAAAACGTTTGGTGAATTTTGGCTTCAGTTGAAACCAACTCACCAACAGAATCTCAATTGTCCCCAGGATGTACATGGCTCCAGCAAATGTTGTTCCCAGATAAAAGCACAGGCCCACAGCCCCTCCAAACTCCGGACCCAAGGACCTTGAAATCATGTAGTAGGACCCTCCAGCTATGAACAAAGGAACACAAGTGAGAGGACTGCTGATGAGAAAAATGATTAGATTTTACCACAGATAATATGGTTCAAAGTAACACAACTCTTCAGCAGGAGCAAAAATCCAAAAGTACTGTCATAAACTAGCTAATGCTGATGATAACTAATGGTTTTGGACACAGTGGCTGTCCTCAATAACGATCAGCACACGAGCACTTCAAGACTGTGTGCTCAGTCCCCTGCTCTGCTCGCCGATGACTGCATAACCAGTAACACAGTTCTGACTCGATCTTGAAATTTGCTGATGACATTATCATTATTGGATGAATTAGATAATGATGAGTCAGAATATAGCAGGGGGATCAATCGTCTGATTGAGTGGTGCCAGACAACATCCTTGCTCTCAATGTCAGTAAAACCAATAAGCTAATTGTCAACTTTAAAAGAGGAAGGCCAAGGGTCCACAAACCTGTTTTCATCAATGGGTTGGAGGTGGAGATGGTCAACAACTTCAAGTTCCTGGGACTGCATATCTCTGAATATCTGTCCTGGACCCAGCACATTTTGATGCAATCATAAAGAAAGCCAATTAACGCCTCTAATTCCTTAGAAGATTGAGGAGATTAGGTATGTCAATGAAGACTCTGCTAAACATCTTCAGGTGTATGGAAGAGAGCATCTTGACTAGTTGTAACACGACCTGGTTTAGCAACTTGAACAGCCAGGAATGAAGGAGACTACAAAAGGTGGTGAACACTGCCTGGTCCACCATGGGTACTGACCTCACCACCATGGAAAGGATCTATAATTGGTGCTGTCTCAAAAAGGCAAACAGCATAATCAAGGATCCGCACTACATTGGCCACACTCTCATTTCACTCCTACCATCAGAAAGGTGGTATAGGAGTCTGAAAATGGCAACCTCCAGGGTCAGGAACAGCTTCTTCCCAATGACCATTAGGCTATTAAACACTACGAACTGCAACTGAACCTCTGAACCAGCTGTCATAGATGGACCCCTAACCCGTGTATCCTCTTTGTCAACACAAGATAGACGTATTCTTTAATGCACGCACTTTCCCCCGGCTGTCATAGATCGATCCTTCATTCACCTCCTCCTTGTCCCATAGTTCTGCTCTTGCTCTCCCTCCCCTCAGATGCAACAAGATTAGAGTTTCCCAGGTCATCGCCTTTCACTCCACCAGCCTTTGCACAGAAGACATCATCCTGTGAACACATGTACCTTAATTGGTGCACGTGACAATAAATGTGAATCTGAATCTGATTCTGAATCTTCTGCATTTCTGGCATTTCACCATTAGTCATCCAATCTCCATCCTTTTCCACCTTCCTCAGAGATTACTCCCTCTGCAACTTCTTGGTTCAATCACCCCTTCCCATTCAAACCACCCCCTCCCCAAATACTTTCCTCCTGCATACACAGATGAAACATCCTTTGCATGCCCTCCAGGGAACCCATCAGGCAACTGCTTTGCCAAACACTTGTGCTCAGTCCACCAAAACCTTGTGGATCTCTTGGTTATTAACCATTTTAACTTCCCTTCCCATGCCCTACTGACCTTTCTTGGGCCTCCTCCATTGTATGCAACTGGAGGAACAACACCCCATATTCCACTTGGGCAACTTGCAGTCCAATGGTATGAAAACTGAAATCTCTCATTTTTGATAACCAACACACAAACAATCCCCTTCCTCCTCTCCTTTTACTGGCTTCACTATTTGCACAATTCACTTTTCTATCCCCGAGCCGTACAGTTTGCAACTCAACGTTTTGGGCTCACACCTGTCTTTTCCTCTCTGGCCTTTGTCCAACAATCTGTCTATAAAAAAGAACCCTCCGCTGTTACCAGCCATGCTCTGCCCATCCTTTTTACCAGGTTTCCTTCCCACGTCCCCATACAAACAGTCTGAACAAAGGTCTCAACCCGAAATGTCACCTATCCAATTCCTCCAGAGAAGCTGCCTGACCCACTTAGCCCAGTATTTTGCATCTTTCTTTGGTAAACCAGCATCTGCAGTTCCTTATTATTACATTATACTTTTACTACCAAATTTAAAATGGTTACGAAATATTCTACACCAACCGCATTTCACTCTTCTACATCCCCTCAATTCCAATTTTGGAATATTGGCCTTCATCAGTCAGGAAAACGAGCACAGAAGTTGGATGTTATGCTACAGTCGTACAAGATGTTGATGAGGCTGCATTTGGGGTATTGCACTCAGTTTGGGTCACCCTTCTATAGGAAAGATGTTGTTAAGCTGGAAAGAGAGCAGAGAAGATTTACGATGATGTCGCCAGGACTTAAGGGCCAGAACTATAAGGAGAGGTTGGGCAGGCTAGGACTTTATTCTTTGGAGCAGGAGGTTAAGAGGTAATTTTATAGGGTGAATGCACAGAGTCTTTTACGCAGAGCAGAGGAATCAAGAGTTAAGAGGACATAGGTTTAACGTGAGATTCGATGGGAACACGAGGGTCAACTTTTTCACACAGGAGGTAGTGAGTATATGGTATTAAATGCTAGAGGAGACAGTTGAGGCAGGTACTATAACAACATTTGGAAGAAGTCTTTGGACAGGCACATGGATAGGAAAGGTTTCGATGGATATGGACCAAAGGCAGGCAGATGGGACTATAGATGGGGTGTTTTGGTCAGTATGGGCAAGTTGGGCCGAAGGGCCTGTTTCCACGCTCTATGAACATCATGGAGCTCATGGTCCCTGGTTAGCGATCGACCTCAGGAGTTCCAACCGCAGGAGCTTTGACCGCCCCCACATGGGAGCTTGGATTGCCCCGATCACGGGGGCTTCGACCGCCGGCTGGGGGAGTTGCGATCGCCCCGACTGCGGATAGTTCAAATGCCGACCGCGAGAGAAAAATGAGGGTAGAAGATTAGACTTTATTGTATTCCATCACAGTGAGGAATGTGGGGAATCCGCTTTGGTGGATGCTTATGTTAACTTTTATTTAGTTGTGTGTCTTGTTGCTTTTTTTAGTATGGATGTATGGTAATACGAATATGACTGTACCTTAAGTGGTACACATGACAATAAAAGACTCTATGGAGTAGCCTCTTTCTCCTGCACCAGGCACATTACTGCATCAATGTATCTCTTAGAAAAATGTTCCTGCCCATGTTTAAACAACTTAATTTGTGCTTTACACAACAGCGCAACATTTAAAATGCAAGTTCAAATACATTAAAGGATCTTCAGAAAATCCAATTATTATTGTGATTTTACCCAAATTGAAGGATCTGTCTGGCCACTGAAGTGTCTGAAAAATGCTAATGACTGTTTAAACACAGGTTCAAAATAAAAATCACTGAGCCAACAGGTGCCATAACAGGAGATACCAGACATTTCTACTGTGTTAAAATCCTTTCTTGTGAGATATCACTTTATAAACAGCGTCTATTTACCTGGCACCACACCATTGGTTGCTATGGCACTCATCGATATTGCAGTTAGCGAGGTCTGTGGATAAAAATCAGGTGAAAATTAACTTGACGACACAGAAAGATTCACAGCAATCTTCAACACTATCTAATGGTTCATCTAATAGTTTGCTCTCCCTTTTCTTGGAAAAAATAATCATTTTACGGTGCAAACATGACTGGCAAGAGCAACTTATAATTAGCTTTAACATAGTTATTTTTGAAACACTTGCAGCAATCCTTCTCAAAAATAGTGAGATTCCTAATAGCAAATAAAGTATTCCTAAATGGTGATAACCATATAACAATTACAACACAGAAACAGGCCATCTCGGCCCTTCTCGTCCGTACCAAACACTTATTCTCCTCTAGTCTCATCTACCTGCACTCAGACCATAACCCTCCATTCCTTTCCCGTCCATATACCTATCCAATTTATTTTAAATGATAAAATCGAACCACTTCCACTGGAAGCTCATTCCACACAGCTGCCACTCACAGAGTAAAGAAGTTCCCTCTCATGTTACCCCTAAACTTTTGTCCCTTAATTCTCAAATCATGTCCTCTTGTTTGAATCTTCCCTACTCTCAATGGAAAAAGCTTATCCACGTCAACTCTGTCTATCCCTTTCATCATTTTAAAGACCTCAATCAAGTCCCCCCTTAACCTTCTGCTCTCCAAAGAATAAAGACCTAACTTGTTCAACCTTTCTCTGTAACTTAGTTGCTGAAACCCAGGCAACATTCTAGTAAATCTCATCTGTGTGCTCTCTATTTTGTTGACATCTTTCCTATAATTTGGCGGCCAAAATTGTACACCATTCTCCAGAATTGGCCTCACCAATGCCTTGTACAATTTTAACATTACATCCCAACAACTTCTATACTCAATGCTCTGATTTATAAAGGCCAGCACAACAAAAGCTTTCTTTACCACCCTATCTACATGAGATTCCACCTTCAGAGAACTATGCACAGTTATTCCTAGATCCCCCTGTTCAACTGCATTCCTCAATTCGCTACCATTTACCATGTTAAGTGGATGATCCAGAATTTTGTCCCAGCAAACACTGTCAGAGACAGTGGGAGATTTGCCAAGGAATTTGCATATATGGTTATTTTCTTACATCTATTTTGATCATAAAAATTTAAAGGAGTCAGGCAATCAGTGCTTTTTCTCTCATTCAACAAGGCCATTGTTTGTATGGTTGAATGCTCTGTCACTTTCATAGAAACATAGAAATTAGGTGCAGGAGTAGGTCATTTGGCCCTTCGAGCCTGCACCGCCATTCAATATGATCATGGCTGATCATCCAACTCAGAATCCTGTACCTGCCTTCTCTCCATACCCCCTGATCCCTTCAGCCACAAGGGCCACATCCCAACTCCCTCTTAAATATGGCCAACGAACTGGCCTCAACTACCTTCTGTGGCAAAGAATTCCACAGATTCACCACTCTCTGTGTGAAAAACGATTTTCTCATCTCGGTCCTAAAAGACTTCCCCCTTATCCTTAAACTGTGACCCCTTGTCCTGGACTTCCCCAACATCGGGAACAATCTTCCTGCATCTAGCCTGTCCAACCCCTTAAGAATTTTGTAAGTCTCTATGAGATCACCCCTCAATCTTCTAAATTCCAGCGAGTACAAGCCGAGACACACACAAATATTTCTGACACACAGTGGTTATTATTTCCATTTGCTACCATTCCCTGTCACTTTGTTCTTTCTTCCCTCTGCTCTGCTATTTACAGGTCCCCCGGGTTACATTCCTGAGAAGTCTTCATAACCTGAACTGCTCACAAGTCGAAAATGCAGCCTTGAACCAAGTTCACAAATGGCAGAAGATGGCTGCAAAGGTGGTTTGTCCCAGAGGAATAGATAATTTGGAGATGCATTTCAAATCTTGTTTTGCCATTCTTAATAGTAAAGCTGATATTAACAGAATGCTGCCTGGATTAGAAGATATTAGGTCTAACAAACTTGGATTGTGTGTGCGCGCATGTACACACACGCACGCAGGTGGGTACCTGGATTGCATTGTAAGGGGTGGTGGTGGAAGCAGATGCGATAGTGGCATTTAAGAGACTTCTAAATAGGCACATGGATATGCTGGTAATGGAGTTACATGGATCATATGCAGGCAGAGGAGATTAGTTTAACTTGGCCTGAAGGGCCTGTCCTATGCTGTACTGTTCGATGTTACATATTTAGCTCAAGCTGATTGCTGGCAAATAATAACCATATAACCATATAACAATTACAGCACGGAAACAGGCCCTCTCGGCCCTTCCAGTCCGTGCCGACCATTTGTTTTCCCCTAGTCCCATCTACCTGCACTCAGACCATACCCCTCCATTCCCTTCACGTCCATATACCTATCCACTTTACTTTTAAATGTTAAAATCGATCCTGCCTCCACCACTTCTGCTGCAAGCTCATTCCACACAGCCACCACCCTCTGAGTAAAGAAGTTCCCCCTCACGTTACCCCTTAATTCTCATGTCATGCCCTCTTGTTTGAATCTTCCCTACCTTCAATGGGAAAAACGTATCCACGTCAACTCTGTCTATCCCTTTCATCATTTTAAAGACCTCAATCAAGTCCCCCCTTAACCTTCTGCGCTCCAAAGAATAAAGACCTAACTTGTTCAACCTTTCTCTGTAACATAGTTGCTGGAATCCTGGCAACATTCTAGTAAATCTCCTCTGTACTCTCTCTATTTTGTTGACATCCTTCCTATAATTAGGCGACCAAAATTGTACACCATACTCCAGAATGGGTCTTACCAATGCCTTGTACAATTTTAACATTACTTCCCTACTCCTATATTCAATGCTCTGATTTATAAAGGCCAGCACACCAAAGGCTTTCTTTACCACCCTATCTACATGCGATTCCACCTTCAGGGAACTATGCACAGTTATTCCTAGATCCCTCTGTTCCACAGCATTCCTCAATTCCCTACCATTTACCATGTACGTCCTATTTTGATTTGTCCTGCCAAGATGTAGCACTTCACACTTAACAGCATTAAACTCCATCTGCCATCTTTCAGCCCACTTTTCCAAATGGCCCAAATCTCTCTGTAGACTTTGAAAATCTACTTCATTATCCACAACACCACCTATCTTAGTATCATCTGCATACTTACTTATCCAATTTTCCACCCCATCATCCAGATCATTGATGTACATGACAAACAACAGTGGACCCAACACAGATCCCTGAGGCACCCCACTGGTCACCGGCTTCCAACCTGACAAACACCCATCCACCATTACTCTCTGACATCTCCCATTCAGCCACTGTTGACTCCATCTTGCTACTCCGCCATTAACACCCAAAGATTGAACCTTCTTAACCAACCTTCCATGGGGAACCTTGTCAAAGGCCTTACTGAAATCCATATAGACAACATCCACTGCTTTACCCTCATCAATTTCCCTAGTTACCGCTTCAAAAAATTTAAGAAGGTTTGTCAAACATGACCTTCCAGGCACAAATCCATGTTGACTGTTCCTGATCAGACCCTGTTTGTCCAGATGCTTATATATATTATCTCTAAGTATCCTTTCCATTAATTTGCCCACCACTGACGTCAAACTAATAGGTCTATAATTGCTAGGTCTATTCTTTGAACCCTTTTTAAACAATGGAACAACATGCGCAGTACGACAATCCTCCGGCACTATTCCCGTTTCTAATGACATTTGAAATAATGATATTCTTTTAAAAGGTTTTACTGAAGATGAGGTTTTAATATTACTGAGATTTTAAAGGGAATGCTACTGTTGGCCCGGACAATGAGTTTTTAGACAGAATTCATAAAATGGACATCAACATAGATAACTAGCATGCATTCTTCCTTGGTGCAACATGGCAAAGTTCCAGCAAGTCTTAAAAATAATCGCCTGCAATCCCCTCACAGCTGGCAAATCTATACCGCCCGTCTCCTAAATGCTTGTTCATTATATGGGCTGTTATAGGTCGGACGTTTATAAACTGAGGATAATCTGTAGTTTAAAGCGTTATCCACAACCCTAATTTGCTAGACATTGATCGCAACCTCACGCGTGAAGCCCATCACAAAATAATGCTTCCTATTTCCAATATGTACCAAAATTCCCAAAATTGAAACCCATTTTCATCGCACAAATCTTTGATCTATACAGTCAACTCACTAACCTCAATGATCCCATACCAATTGGTATGTGGCTCAGGTAATAGAGTATTACCTCTCTGATTTGGGCCTTTGATGCTCAAGCCCCATTATGTCAATGGTTCCCACATGGACCACGACAGTCGGATTTATTCCCCTGGGGGGTTACACAAAAATCTGGAGAAACTCAGCGGGTGCAGCAGCATCTAAGGAGCGAAGGAGATAGGCGACGTTTCGGGTCGAGACCCTTCTTCAGAAGGGTCTCGACCCGAAACGTCGCCTATCTCCTTCGCTCCTTAGATGCTGCTGCACCCGCTGAGTTTCTCCAGCTTTTTGTGTAACCCTCGATTCTCCAGCATCTGCAGTTCCTTCTTTAAGGATTTATTCCCCTCCTGTCCAATTCCTCTCTAATCCTAGTGCTAGCCAAGCAACCCGCTTTTGGGCTCACAGTTGCAGCTGCAGAGAACAGTATATATTCCCCTTAAAATGCTGTTGTCTCTCATTGTGACATTCTTTTTTATACACCCAACCAGAAGAGTCTCCTGTGCAACAGTGCTGTGATTTGGTTTTCTTATCCACCCTGTAATCTCTGGTGCAAGGGCATTGTATCTGTAGACAAATGCATGGTCTGTTGCTCCTATATTTACGTCCTCTGCATTCCCATTACAGTCTCCATCTAATCACACCCTCCTGTCCCTCAACTGGCCAACCATTCATTTCATTATTATAATCTCAAAGCTGTATCAAATGTCTTTAAATGTAGTAACAATTTTTTTTTTAATTGGCCTAATTTAATGGGGACGGCAATGTGTTTTATTGAATTATTGTCTGCAGGAAGCGAGGGGTGAGGGTTCTCAGTGCACATCAAATGGCCTTGAAGTCAATAGTACTTAATGCAACATAATTCATTCGTGATGCTATGTACTCTTAACAGCTACAGGGGCTTTTGAACAAATTGAATGCAATGGTGAGAACAGAAAAACAAGGCAAAAGCACATGACCACTTTGGATAACACTGTAGCATATACCACCAGAACAGCTTTGTGATCTGAATATGCGGTGTGAAACTTTGCTCAAAGTGACACATTCTGCCTGTTACCCACTTTAAATTATAATGAACTCACGTTATATTTTCAGGGAACCCAATAAATAAACTAATGTTGACTGAATCCAGGATGTGCATCAATAAAATTCACAGTGCGAGGACCACATTGCCTCTTGCAAATCACACCACAGCTTCACTACACTGACAAAATCTAACCAAGTTCTGATCAATAGGCCTCTAATTTCAACAGGGTCAGCATACAGTCGTAACAAAAATTAAAGCCCTTGTTTGCTTGCTTATTGTACACATGTACAAGTTTTCACTGGGACATTTACTTTATGGAGAACATCTTCTACTCGGAGTTATTCAGCCAGAAAGTCTATAGACATTCTGTAACTTAATTTTTAATTGGTTTTGATTGGAGATACAGCGTGGAAACAGGCCCCTAGGCCCACGTAGTCCATGCCAACCAGTGATCCCCGCATACTAACACTATCCCACACACCAGTGACAATTTACAATTTTACGATGCCAATCAGCTTACAAACCTGTGCATCTTTGGAGTGCGAAAGGAGAGCTCCCGGAGAAAAACCTCACAGGTTAAAGGGAGAACATACAAACTCCGTGGAGACAGCACCTGTAGTCAGGACCGAACCTGGGCCTCTGGCGCTGTAAGACAGCAACTCCACAACTGCGCAACCGGTTTCATTAATGCCACATTCATAATGTGCTTGTTAAATAGAGACATTTATTTTCATAATCCAGGATTGCCCCTTCACTTATCAAAGTAAATATTCTCTTCAATTCTGATTCCATAAAGCTTGAGAAATTTTAGAAGTTGAATTTCAGCAGCTGCCAACTTACACAAGCACAGCACATGAAGACAATCCAGAAAGATCCAAAGATTCCTGCAGCACCCACAATCCACGTCAAACGCAGGAACAAGATAACTCCCAGAATGTTCTGTAGACATGGCAGGTAGACCCCTATAAAAGTACCCATTCGAGGAGCCTGCAAGAGAGTATTAACAGAATTAGGTCTCTTTAGAGAAATATAAAAAGCAACAAACAGCAGCCGCTGGGAAGAGGCAGGACTTAATTTTGCATGGTGAATCAAAGCTATGACTGACACTAAATAGCGAGCTAAATTAAAATTCCCATATCAAAGCAGTAATATTTATTGCACAGGCAACTGAAACCTATTTGTGAAACTTGCAGTATTGTTGGGAGAACTAAATGGAAGATAAAACAGAAACATTCACTGCACCGTTCAGGTCAGCTAAGGCAATTTACAGCATTGTACATCGGATTTTTGAAATGCAATCACAGGTCATGTTTTAAACACAAAAGCCAATGAGCACTCAACAATATAAATACATAAATAAATAAATAAATCACACGGGCATCAGGGGACTCAAATGACTAGATCATTCATTTTAGGTGTTGGGTAGGATTAAATATTGCCCGAGGATCCACAAATCTATCTCAACCTATGGGTTCATAAATTGTAGGAGGGGAATTAAGCCATTTAAAACCCATCAAGTCTACTCTGCCATTCAATCATGATCAATCTTTTCTATCTTTCCCTCTCAACATCATTCTCCTGTCTTCTCCCCATGACCCCTGCCTAATCAGAAATCTACCAATCTCCACGTTCAAAATATCCATCGACAGCCTCCACAGCCTTCTGTGACAATGAATTGGTGGTGGAGAGAGAAAATAACTTCAAGTTCCGAATGTGCATATCTCTGAAGATCTGTCCCGGACCTAGCACATTTATGCAATCACATTTATGCAACCATGCCTCTATCTCCTTAGAAGATGGAGGAGATTCAGTTTATGGCCAAATACAGTGGCTTGCAAAAGTATTCATACCCCTTGAACTTTTCCACATTTTGTCACGTTACAACCACAAATGTAAATGTATTTTATTGGGATTTTATGTGATAGACCAACACAAAGTGGCGCATAATTGTGAAGTGGAAGGAAAATGACACATGGTTTTCAAATTTTTTTACAAATAAAAAACTGAAAAGTGTGGCGTGCAAAAGTATTCAGCCCCCTTTACTCTGATACCCCTAAATAAAATCTAGTGCAACCAATTGCCTTCAGAAGTCACCTAATTAGGAAATAGAGTCCACTTGTGCATAATCTAATCTCAGTATAAATACAGCTGTTCTGTGAAGGCCTCAGACGTTTGTTAGAGAACATTAGTGAACAAACAATGTTCCTTGGGCATCATGAAGGTCAGGGATAAAGTTGTGGAGAAGTTTTAAGCAGGGTTAGGTTATAAAAAAATATCCCAAGCTTTGAACATCTCACGGAGCACTGTTCAATCCATCATCCGAAAATGGAAAGAGTATGGCACAACCGCAAACCTACCAAGACATGGCCGTCCACCTAAACTGACAGGCCGGGCAAGGAGAGCATTGATCAGAGAAACAGCCAAGAGGCCCCTGGTAACTCCGGAGGAGCTGCAGAGATCCACAGCTCAGGTGGGAGAATCTGTCCACAGGACAACTATTAGTCATGCACTCCACAAATCGGGCCTTTATGGAAGAGTGGCAAGAGGAAAGCCATTGTTGAAACAAAGCCATAAGAAGTCCCGTTTGCAGTTTGCCACAACCATGTGGGGGACACAGTAAACATGTGGAGGAAGGTGCTCTGGTCTGATGAGACCAAAATTGAAGTTTTTGGCCTACACGCAAAACGCTATGTGTGGCGGAAAACTAACACTACACATCACCCTGAACACACCATCCCCACTGTGAAACATGGTGGTGGCAGCATCATGCTGTGGGGATGCTTTTCTTCAGCAGGGACAGGAAAGATGGTCAGAGTTGATGGGAAGATGGATGGAGCCAAAATACAGGGCAATCTTGGAAGAAAACCTGTTAGAGTCTGCAAAACACTTGAGACTGGGGCGGAGGTTCACCTTCCAGCAGGACAACGACCCTAAACATACAGTCAGAGCCACAATGGAATGGTTTAGATCAAAGCGTATTCATGTGTTAGAATGGCCCAGTCAAAGTCCAGGCCTAAATCCAATTGAGAATCTCTGGCAAGACTTGAAAATTGCTGTTCACAGACGCTCTCCATCCAATCTGACTGAGCTTGAGCTATTTTGCAAAGAAGAATGGGCAAAAATTTCAGCCTCTAGATGTGCAAAGCTGGTAGAGACATACCCCATGACTTGCAGCTGGAATTGCAGCGAAAGGTGGTTCTACAAAGTATTGACTCAGGGAGGCTGAATACTTTTGCACGCCACACTGTTCAGTTGTTTATTTGTAATAAAATTTGGAAACCATGTATAATTTTCCTTCCACTTCACAATTATGCACCACTTTGTGTTGGTCTATCACATAAAATCCCAATAAAATACATTTACGTTTGTGGTTGTAACGTGACAAAATGTGGAAAAGTTCAAGGGGTATGAATACTTTTGCAAGCCATTGTATATTCTTGAAGCTCTACAGATGATAGAGAGTATATTGACTGGTTGCATCATGGCCTGGTTCGGCAACTCAAATGCCCATGAACAAAGCAGATGACAAAAAGTGCTGAACTCTGCCCCGTCCATCACAGATACTGATGTCCACAGCATCAAAGGGTTCAATAAGAGGTAAAAGTAGCAATGTTACAAAATTTTGAGATTTAAAAAATTGCAGACTAAAAAATTAGTCTGCAATTTATTCCGTCAGATAAAGCATAAAAAGAAGTTAATCCCTTCTCTCTCACCTCATTCTGCCAAACTTGTTGAGCATTTCTGACTTTTGCTGTTTTTATTTCAAATTTCCAGCATCTGCAATTTTGCTTTTAATTTTTTAATTCTTCTCATTGTTTTCAAACCCCCTGTTTCCGCAACGATCCTTGCCCATTCCCTCTTCTAGCAATGTTACAAAATTTTGAGATTTTAAAAATCAAGTCTGCAATTTATTCCATCAGATAAAGCATACAAAGAAGTTTAATTTGACACCTAATTCAGTTTCATATCTTCAGTATTAAAAAAAGTTATGGCCATTTACATACTCGGAAATTAGCATCTTGTTCCCTATTGCTTTTCCATTGACTTAACACAAAAGCTGTGATCAAAGAAAGTCAAAAGCCCATAACTTTCTTAAAAATTAAGAGAACTGAATGGAATTTTCAGTTATTATAGATTGAAGCATTCTGAAACAAATGTGAAACAATCTTACTTGGATGACCTGAAATTAAAGCATATAATTAGTTAGTTGCCTAATTGTAGCTAATTACAAAATTCAATTACTAGATCTAAACATCTATCCATTTCTTAAGAAAAGGTTAACATTTTTAAAAAGCCTAAGTGTCCAAATAACAGTCACACAAGAATTCACAATATAACATGATTTTTAAATCTCATTGTCATGAATTTATAGGCCAAAGGGAAGGAATTTAATGTTTAATTCCTGTAAATTAATGGCCATTTTAATCATCTTGCGAGTGGGATTTTGTGGAACACGATCGTTTGGAACGTTGCGGTTGCGGTGAATTTAAACCCCATATCGGCAGGAAAAATACTGCCGGTTCGTATGGGTCCTAAGTCACCATTTTGCAACGTGAAATTTTGATTAAAGGCATCCTAAGAAGCAAGTTTATATGAAAAAATAAATGGTGTACCTTGCCTTGTCCCCTATGTGAGATCCGTCCCGTTGTAGACATTGACGGCATTAGAAAATGATTTTAATTTTACTCCTGCTATTAAATTATCCAGCGCTAAATTTAATAAACAATAACACGGCAGTCAAAGCGATTTTTCTTCAGCAACTAAACAGCCCGTTCAAAATCGATTTGAATAGTCTGAAGAAAAAACGCATTTTAAACCCGCCCCCCCCTCTCAAATGTGGCAAAGTCGCGCACACGGGCAGTGACAGAACTGCAGCGCCGCTGATGGTAAGTTTTGTAACATACCTAGTAAAAGGTAGCCAGCATTATCAAGGATTCGCACCACCTTCTCCATGTTCTCATTTCACTCCTGCTATCAGGAATAAGGTATAGGAGTCTGAAAACGGCAACGCCCAGGTTCAGGAACACTTTCTTTCCAATAACTATTAGGCTATTGAACATAATGAACTCCAACTAAACTCCAAACTACCACTGTCTGGATTGCACTTAGGACGTCAGGCTTTGTTTTGTTTTTGCATTATATTATCTATTGAGTGCTTGTGTTTACAGACACATTTTGCTGCTGCAGGTAATAATTTCATTGTTCAGCTTCGGTACATTGTTTAGTGTACTATGTTTACAAATTCTGTTGTGCTGTTGCAAGTAAGAATTTCATTGTTCTATCTGTGACATGTGAAGATATGACAATAAAACACACTCTTGAAAACACTCTCGACTTGAGAGATAAAGCTTTAAACTAAATACAAAAAGACCATAATGGGAGTTATTTAGAGGCCCCCAAACAGTAGCCAGGATATAAAGGACAAGTTGATAAAAAATTGGCATGTATAAAAGGCAATGCTACAATGGTTAAGGGAGATTTCAATATGCAGGTAGACAGGGAAAAATCAGGTTGGTACTGGACCCCAAGAAAGGGAATTTATAGAGTGCCTCCGAGATGGATTCTTAGAGCAGTTTGTAGTGGAGCCTACCAGGGAAAAGGCAAATTTAGATTTACTGTTATGTAATGAACCGGAATTGATAAGGGAACTCAAGGTAAAGGAATAGGAATACTTTATTGTCACATGTGACTAAGCACAGTGAGATTCTTTGCTTGCATACACAATGTAGACAAATCGCAGCCACCTACGGCGCTGACAAAGTTACAAAGCACGCTGACTGCCCCTTTTGTCCCCCGTCCCCCCCACCACAGCAGTCCCCCCACACCGGGTCCCCATTTTCTTTTGTTCCCCCCCCCCATTGTCCATTGTTCTTCCCACTCCCCTCACGATGGTCCCCGCACGCCGGGTCCTCCATTGTTCCCCTCCCGCCCACGGTGGTCCTCCACGCCCTCTTCGGCCATTGACCGCGGGTCGACGCGCGAGGCATCGCCGCAGCCGCGAGGCTTCACCACCGCCGAGGCCTCATCGTCGGGAGGTTTTACTGCTGCCGCCGCCGAGGCCTCCCCCCTGTCGACACCCCACATCACAATTCCATGGTGCCGACCTGGGCTCCAGCCGCGGGCTCCATCGGCCACTTCGCCCGACCCAGGCTTCTACCCACGAGGCCCCGGCCGGCCTTGACCCGAGCTTCTACGCGGCGATCCAGGAGGCATCAAGACCACGGCGCCTCGATAAAGGCCTCCGGCCGCGTGCCTAGTCCACAGCCGCGGCCTGTCGGGAAGCCTTCAGCCCGTCGGGAAGCCTTCTGGCCACGCGGTCCGTCAGCAGTGAGGGGGTAGCGACCACTGCATGATGAGTTTTCATCTGCAATTTGAGGGAGAAGAGGAAATCGGATGTGTCGGTATTGCAGCTGGGCAAAGGGGGCTACACAGGCATGAGGGAGGAGCTGGCCAAAGTTGACTGGAAAGCGACCCGAGCAGGGATGATGTTGGAACAGCTATGGCAGGAATTTCTGGAAATAATCCGAAAGATGCAGCATCTTTTCATTTGCAAAGAGGAAGAAAGATTATAGGGGGAGCAAGAGGCAACTATGGCTGACAAGGGAAGTCAAGGACAGTAGAAAGTTAAAAGAGAAGGCATATAACATTGCAAAGATTAGTGGGAAGCCAGAGGATTGGGTAGCTTTTAAAGAACAACAGAGGATAACTAAAAAGAAAATACGGGGAGAAAAGATGAAATACGAAGGTAAACTAGCCAATAATATAAAAGAAGATAGCAAGAGTTTCTTCAGTTATATAAAGAGCAAGAATGAGGCAAGAGTGGATATTGGACTACTGGAGAATGATGTAGGAGAAGTGATAATGGGGATTAAAGAAATGGCAGAGGAGTTGCATAACTTTTTTGCATCACTCTTCACATTGGAAGACACCAGCAATGTGCCTGAAATTCAGGAGAGTCAGGGGTGGAAGTTAGTGGAGTGGCTAACACCAGGGGGAAGCTGAAAGAGCTGAAGGTGGACGTCAGCTGGGCCGGGTGGACTGCACCCCTGGGGTTCTAAAAGAGGTGGTTTTGGAGATTGTGGAGGCATTGATAGCGATGTTTCAGGAGTCAGGACTGGTGATTGGATATTGCCAATATTACCCCGCTGCACAAAAAGGGAGCAAGGCGGAATAGTGGGAACTATAGGCCGGTTAATCTGACTTCGGTGGTAAGATTTTAGATTCCAAGAGTGGCATGAAGGGGCCTTTTTCTGGTTGGCTGCCAGTGACTAGTGGAGTTCTGCACAGGTTGTTGTTGGGACCACTACTGTTGTTGTATATTAATGATTTGGAGGAGGGGATTGAAGGCTTTGTGGCAAAGTTTGTGGATAATACAAAAATCGGTGGAGGGGCAGGTACTCTGCAGGAGGACTTGGACAGGTTGGGAGAGTGCGCAGGGAAGTGGCAGATGGAATATAGTGCAGCAAATTGTGGGGTCATGCATTTTGGTAGTAGGAATAAAGGCGTAGGCTATTTTCTAAATGGGGTGAGTATCCAGAAATCGGAGATGCAAAGGGACTTGGGAGTGCTGGAGCAGGATTCCCAAAACGTTAATATGCAAAGTCAAATCAGTAGTAAAGAAAGGAAACGCAATGCTAGCATTTATTTCACGAGGGCTTGTATACAAAAACAGGGATGTAATGGTGAGGCCGCATTTAGGACATTGTGTGCAATTTTGGCCACCATATCTGAGGAAGGATGAGCTGGCTCTGGAGAAGGTCCAGAGGAGGTTTACAAGAATTATCCCAGGAATGTTAGGTCTTTATTCTTTGGAGCGCAGAAGGTTAGGGGGGGGACTTGATTGAGGTCTTTAAAATGATGAAAGGGATAGACAGAGTTGACGTGGATACGTTTTTCCCATTGAGGGTAGGGAAGATTCAAACAAGAGGGCATGACATGAGAATTAAGGGACAGAGGTTTCGGGGTAACGTGAGGGGGAACTTCTTTACTCAGAGGGTGGTGGCTGTGTGGAATCAGCTTCCAGCAGAAGTGGTGGAGGCAGGATCGATTTTAACATTTAAGAGTAAAGTGGATAGGTATATGGACGTGAAGGGAATGGAGGGGTATGGTCTGAGTGCAGGTAGATGGGACTAGGGGAAAACAAATGGTCGGCACGGACTGGAAGGGCCGAAAGGGCCTGTTTCCGTGCTGTAATTGTTATATGGTTATATGGTTATGAGTAGGTTAACCTATGATGAGCATTTTTCGGCACTGGGCCTGTATTCGCTGAAGTTTAGAAGATTGTGGGGGGACCGCATTGAAACATGCAGAATAGTGAAAGGCATGGATAGAGTGGATGTTTCCATCAGTGGCTGCAGCTAGAACAGCCTGTGAATTAAAGGATGTTCTTTTAGGAAGGACATGAGGAAAAATGTATTCAGTCAGAGGGTGGTGAATCTGTGGAATTCTTTGTCACAGAAGGCTGTAGAGGCCGTCAGTGGATATATTTAAGGGAGAGATAGACAGATTCTTGATTAGTACGGGTAACAGAGGTTTTGGGGAGAAGGCAGGAGAACGGGATTAGGAGGGAGAGATAGATCAGCCATGATTGAATGACGGAGTAGACTTGATGGGCCAGATGGTTTAATTCTACTCCTATTCCTAATGACCTTATGACTCTTGGTTAGGCTGTGGAAAATTCCCATTCTCTATCTTAAACTGGTGCACTGTGAACTCTGAGATCAACCCAAAAGGCACATGGAGCCTTGGTCCAATGCCACATCTAGACAACAGCACCAACAATGAATTATATCCTCTGTACTGGTAGAGTCAACCCTTGATCAGGTGCTTAAATAAGCTCAGTTCCTGGCACTCAACTTGGAATCAGGGATTTGAGATTTCAAATCTACTCTTTACACTGGAGCAGCAAAGGTCGATGGGCTGAGTGATTATTGATTTATCAAAGGAGTTGGCTTTTCGGATGTTGCAATAAAGTCACATTTCTTTAAAACCGCAAACTCTCCTCCCCTCCCAAGTTTTTGACTCAACTGAAATTAATGGAATTAAAATCAGCTAGGTCCACAATGGAAAAACAAATACACAGAAGTCCCACACTTCCATCATGATCTGTACTTCTGCACTCTCTTCCCTCTGCCACTGGTAATGCAACTGCCGCAAACCCACTCTGCATTTTCCCCCTAAGTTCGTCATTTCTTCCTGCAGTTTTCAAAACCATTATAGAACAAAGAACAGTACAGCACAAGAACAAGCCCTCCACATGCTTATCCAAAAGTCTCTTAAATGCCACTATCTTGTCTGCCTCAACCATCACCCCTGGCAACATGTGCTAGGCACTCACCATCCTCTGTGTAAAAGACTAGCCTCTCACGTTTTTTTAAACTTTGCCCCAGGGAGGAGGCCTACAGGGCCTCCTGTAGGCCTCCTCCCTGGGTCGGCCTACAGGGAGGAGGTTCAGCTCCTAACAGCATGGTGTGCCGACAATAACCTGGCCCTCAACTCCAAGAAGACCAAGGAGCTCATTGTGGACTTCAGGAGATCGAGAGGCTGCACGCACAACCCCATCCATATCAACGGGACGGAGGTGGAACGTGTATCCAGCTTCAGGTTCCTGGGGGTCAACATCTCCGACGACCTCTCCTGGACCCACAACACATCCTCGCTGATCAAGAAGGCTCACCAGCGTCTCTTCTTCCTGAGGAAACTTAAGAAGGTCCACCAGTCTCCCCAGATTCTGGTGAACTTCTACTGCTGCACCATCGAGAGCATCCTTACCAACTGCATCACAGTATGGTATGGTAACTGCTCTGTCGCCGACCGGAAAGCTCTGCAGAGGGTGATGAAGATCGCCCAACGCATCACAGGCTTCTCACTCCCCTCCATTGAGTCTGTCCATAGTAAATGATGCCTGCGCAGGGCGCACAGCATCGCCAGGGACAGCTCACGCCCCAACCATAGACTGTTTACCCGCCTCCTATCTGGGAGACGCTCCAGGTCCCTCCGCTGCCGTACCAGCAGGCTCAAGAACAGCTTCTTCCCTGCGGCTGTCACACTTCTCAACGCTGCACCTCAATGACTGCCTGTCTCCACCCCTCCCCCCCTCCCCACCTCCCCCCTCCCCCCCGCGGACTATCCAATCACCAGCAAATTGCATGGATACCACTGCATACTTGTTTATTCGTAAGTTCGCCCTTCGGAGATACCAACTGCATTTCGTTGTCTCTGTATTGTACACTGCACAATGACAATTAAAGATTGAATTGAATTGAATTGATAAATGGAGAGGGAGGTTTACAACTCAAATGGTATGAACATTGAATTCTTTAATTTTGGGTAACAACTCAAACCACTCCCTCCCACCTCTTCTTCCCACCACTTCCTCCCACCACTTCCCTGCATCCCACCCAGATGTGTGTGCCCATTTCTAACCCCCCATCCCATCTCTTTCCATTCCACCTATATCCCTTACTCTAGCTTCACATTGAACTCCTCTTCTCATCTTTCACAGTCTTTCATCTTCTTTTCACCTCTCGCATTTTTCCACCCACCTGTCTATATAGCCTCACCTGCATTCACCTATCACTTGCCAAAATTTGTCCTGCCCCCCCCCCCCCCCCCCCCCTCCCCCCCCCCCCCCCCCCCCACCAACTGAACCTCTTTTCAAGCTTTCTTCCCCCCCCCCCCCTCCTCCCCGACGATAATTGATCTGAAGAAGGGTCCTGACTTGCAATATCACCTATTCATGTCCTCCAAATATGCTGCCTGGCCCACTGAGTTACTTCAACACAGAGGGGACATTATTTTGTCACTTTTAGTTACGCAATAGCCATTAAATAGAAATATGTCATGTGATGTTTCCAGTGGCAGTAGACATTTCTCACTGCCGGTACTGTGGTGAGACACACATCTCTGAGTCAAACTCTGAGGCAAGATGTTATAACTGAGATCATCCATCCTTTCAGAAGAATACAAAAATAAAACAACCCACTGCACTATTTAAAGAATAGGGAAGATCGCAAGTGGATCCAGGACAATATTTATCCCACAAGCAGACATCCAAAAGTTTTTCATCAATAGAAAAACACTAAAAATTCCTGAGGAGGTGAAAGCAACTAATTAATCCAGTACTTTTCTTCCTCACCACAATGGTAATTGCTAGGATGCTGAGAAAATAAATGAGAAAACATAGCCCATCATATATTTGGACAATTTATTTTTGAGAGTTTATGTTGATTATGGGCACAACTTGGTCTATTTATGGATCTGAATGAATTTCCTGGCAGCGGTGAACTGAAGTGTTTTGTTATGGACAAACTAAACATAGATAATTTTTCATTCCATTGAGCCAGGACTGTACGTCATGCTCACTGCAATGTTGGTACAGAACAAGATACCAGAGGGGGAGACATAATTGTCAATGATGTTGTGCAGTTCATCAGGCTATTCAGAAATTAAAGATATCAGACTGTCATATGCTGAGAGAATGGAGCGGCTGGGCTTGTACACTCTGGAGTTTAGAAGGATGAGAGGGGATCCTCATTGAAACATATAAGAATGTTAATGGTTTGGACACGCTAGAGGCAGGAAACATGTTCCCGATGTTGGGGGAGTCCAGAACCAGGGGCCACAGTTTAAGAATAAGGAGTAAGCCATTTAGAACGGAGACGAGGAAACACTTTTTCTCATAGAGAGAGCTGAGACTGTGGAATTCTCTGCCTCAGGGGGCGGTGGAGGCAGGTTCTCTGGATGCTTTCAAGAGAGAGCTAGATAGGGCTCTTAAAAATAGCGGATATGGGGAGAAGGCAGGAACGGGGTACTGATTGTGGATGATCAGCCATGATCACATTGAATGGCGGTGCTGGCTCGAAGGGCCGAATGGCCTACTCCTGCACCTATTGTCTATTGTCAGACATTCACCATTGACTATGCAGAATGGAAGATAAACAGCAGAATTAATTTAATTTCATAATAAAACACAACAATATTGTACTACATGGCAACATGTGACCTTTGAGAGAGGAATGCTGTATCTGCTTTACTCACTCACACTGCTGATGCCAACATAGACAAAGTGTGTTCACATGTAATATTACCATAGGAAGCAGGAGCTCCTAATTGTTTTGAACAGATTTTGTTTAATATTAAATCTGGCACATGGCTATGAAACCAGCATGGCCTAAGAAATACTAATAGAAAAACGCTGCAAATTCCCAGCAAAATATGCAGCATCTGTAGAGAAGAGGAACAAAGTTAACATTTCCGATTGACAGTCCAATTACCAAACAGAAATGTTTAACGATTCTCTCTCCTAACCTGCTGAATATTTCCAGTATTTCATGTTTTTATTTCATATTTCAGTGATCAGTGTTAACCTTTTTCCATCAGATTTAATTGGTCCAGTAGACAACAGGTTTAATATGCATTAAGGAACAAGAGGCATAATTTTGAATGTGGATGAACTGGATGTGATTTCTCTCTCACTGAAGAAAATAATCTGCTCTGCCTCAACTATTTAAATTCCAGACACCTATAAAGAACGCCAAAACCCAGAATATGTAAATACCTGTGCTTTGCTAAATCTTTCCAAGATACTGTTTAGGCCTAATTGGAATGTTGTGTTCAGTCTTTGGTAAACATCAGGGGAGTTTTTTTGAAGCTCTGGATAGGACGCAGAATGGATGTTCTAGAATTATACCAGGGTTGAGAGAGTTCATGGGAAGACGAGAGAAAATGCATGCATGACTTCATGTCAAGGAATAAATGATAGCATGCAAAGATACGAGAAGGCTTAACGTAATAAATAAATAAGAAAAGATAATTAGATGACAAACAGTCATGTATTTTTAAAGACCCGGTAAAAGGAACAGGAACCAATACAAAGATTTTTTTTTAATGTTAATCGCAAAATTGTTGTGATCTGCTATGCACTGTCTGAAAGGTTTCAGAAAAGAATTGGATAAATATTTGAAGATATTCAAGGTGAAGGGGCATAGGACAAAACAATTTCTACCTCCACTTTTTGGATACAAGTATTTGGACACACGTATGTGTCCTCTTTTATTCTATGGAAGGTAAAATATTAATATGACTAAACAGAGTATTCAATGAACAATTTATTCACACAATTCATGTTGTCGTACAACAGAAGAGGATGTCATTTGACCCATCAAATATATCAGGGCTCAAAATTAAAGGCTGCCCGGGTGCCATTGACCACCCAAGTGCCGCCGTGCAACCTAAATGCCAAGTCATTTTGCCCGGCTTGGCACTTCAGATACTGGTTTATACCAAAGATAGGCACAAAATACTGGAGCAACTCAGCGGGTCAGGCAGCATCTCTGGAGAATTTTTCATGTCGGCGATGGCTATAATGCGGGGCAAAGATACTAGGTGCGTGGTGACGAAGGGTCGGAGCGAATGACGGCCTTCGAACAGCAGCAGCAGCAGCGGCCGCGATAGCGGCTCCACCACCTCCCGCGCCCCGCCCGCCCTGATAGCGGCCGCTGCCTGCCATTCTGCCAACGGCGCTTTCAAAACAAACCCTCTCGCACGGTAAGGCCTGGGAGGAGGGAGGGAGGGGGAGGCCTCCTTCCGCCATCTGAAGCAGCTGCACCAAAGATCCTATAGCTATAGGATCTTTGAACTGCACCTTGCGATTGTCTGGCGGAAGAGGGGAGGCGGAGGCGAGGAGATCCCAACCGCCTCCCCCTTTGGCGGCGGCCCTTGGCGGTGGACAGGGACGGCCAAGGCAGTGGGGCGATGTTATCCGAGGAGCGCTGACCTTCCTTCCTCCCCACCTCCTCTGCCCTTTCCCCTCTCTCTCTCTCTGTTATGCCCCCCTCCACCCTCCCCCCCTTATCCTGAGACCCCTCCATCCCACACTGATCCCCATTCTCGCCTCTATTCAGTCCTCACTGACATACCCTGTGCTCCCCTCCCCATCTACCCCCCTCCCCCATCTATTCATCCTGCGCTGATCACCCTATCCATCTCGCATTGATTCTCCTGCCACCCCCCCATCCATTCTACACTGGTCCTCCAATACATCCTGCACCAATCCTCCCATCCATCCTGTAGTGATCTGCTCATTCATCATTTACTGATCCCCTCATCCATCCAGTACTGATCCCCTCATTCATCCTATACTGATCCCCCTCAGTCATCCTGTAGTGATCCCCCATTCATCTTTTACTGATTCCCCCGTTCATCTTTTACTGAACCCCCCATTCATCCTGTACTGATTCTCCCATTCATCCTGTACTGATCCCCTCATTCGTCCTGTAGTGATCTCCCATTCATCCTGCACAGACCCTCCGATCCACACTGCACTGACCTCCCCGATTCATCCTGTACTGATGCCCCCCATTCATCCTGCGCTGATCACCACCCCCCATTCATCCTGTACTGATCCTCCCATTCAAGAGGAATGGGGGGTACAGTCTGAAGAAGGGTCTCGATCCAAAACATTCCCTATTTACTTTGCTCCATAGATGCTGCCTCACCCGCTGAGTTCCTCCAGCACTTTTTTCAACCACCATTCATCCTGTACTGACCCCTCCCCCCCACATTCATCATGTTCTGATCCCGCCCATCCATCCCGTACTGATCCCCCCCATTCAACACCACTGACGTCCCCCGTGCTCTGCCCTCACAATTTTACATACTCCAACCAACACGTACTAATTCACCTGCCTCAATCCATCCATTCCGCACCAATTGCCTTCTCACCCCCCCCCCCCCCCAGCCGCCATCTATCCACCCGGCACTGATTCACACACACCCCCCTCCCTGACCCTATTGTGCTGGAAATGTCTTCAGAGCGAACATTGACTATGTTTGATAACGGAATGCATTCAAATGTGTTTTAATTCCAAATGTTATTATTTGTTTTAGTCCATAAAGATGGACTAATTAAATTGTGAACACGTGAAACATTAAAACCGCAGTGTTCAATGATCACTGATACCGTTGACACGTTATTGCAGAATTCATTTTAACGGCAAATCAATGCTCTTAATATGGAGTATAAGTACTGTAGTTATTTAATGCGCAACATTCACAAGTATATACGTTGGATTTATCCAGGTTTTACTTCTACAGTCGGTCATATACATCACAAATTTAGAGAGGAGGTAATTCAGTGAAATGTTAACATTAATTCTGAAGTGGGAATGATGGAAACAGCGTTTATCAATAATTTTTTTTAAATCTATTGCGTACAAACTGGGTATCTTCATTGCTGTTCACAACACGCACATCTAATCTGAATGTCCGGTAATGTGGCGTTTCGGCATCTTTAAACATATTACTAAAAGAACATTTGCTGCAATTATATCCTTTGGCCATCTCTTGTCAGTTAGTGTAATGTTTAACCTGTCAGATGGGTATAGTCGGTTTTAACAGCCATTATCATAAAATGCCTTTAGAAATTTCCTTGCAAACTGTATATTTTGTTATGGATAAATTATGTGGGAAGCGAGAGTGTTTCTGTACCAATAGCAATAACGACCCATGCTATGGCCATGTCATGGTAATTTCCGGTCCTTCACAGAAAACATGTTTGCACCAATCTGTAGTGTGCATGGATAAGCATATGTGTTAACAAAGTAATAAGGACCTTCCCTAACCAGAAGCCGTGGATGAACAGGGAGGTCAGACTCCTGCTGAAGGCTCGCGACGCCGCTTTTAAATCTGGCGATGCTGAGGGTTACAGCTCATCCAGGGCCAATCTGAAAAAGGGAATTAGGAATGCTAAACTTAATCACAAACGGCGGATTGAGGAGCATTTCCGAAATAACTCTGACCCCAGGCGCATGTGGCAAGGAATCAAATCCATTGCCGATTACCATAAAGTTAACACTCCCCCCCCAGACAATGCCTCCCTTCCTGACGAGCTAAACTATTTCTACGCCCGCTTCGACCGGGACAACAAAACTCCTGCCATCAAAGGTGCTCCACCCCCGCATGAACAACCCCTCAGTCTCTCCACCTCTGCTGTACAAGATGCACTGAGCAAGGTGAATGAGCACAAAGCTGCCGGCCCCGATGGCATCCCCGGGCGGGTGCTCAGGGCATGTGCTGGACAACTATCCCTGGTCCTCACTGACATTTTCAATCTGTCACTGGCCCAGGGTGTCGTCCCCACTTGCCTCAAGACATCTACCATTGTGCCAGTGCCCAAACAATCAGCGACAGGGAGTCTCAACAATTTCCGGCCAGTGGCACTCACCCCTGTCATCGCCAAGTGCTTCGAGCGGCTGATCTTGGCTCACCTCAAAGCCAGCCTCCCCCCCACACTGGACCCCCATCAGTTTGCCTACCGGACCAATAGGTCAACAGAAGACGCCATATCTGCGGCCCTACACTCTGCCCTGACCCACCTGGACAGCAATAACACCTACATCAGGCTGCTGTTCATCGACTTCAGTTCCGCCTTTAACACTGTCATACTCGCTAGCTTGATCACCAAACTCAGTGGTCTTGGCATCTCCACTTCCCTCTGCAATTGGACACTGGATTTCCTCACTAACAGACCCCAGTCTGTTAGGATCAACAACCTCACCTCCTCCACTATAACACTGAACACTAGCGTGCCACAAGGCTGTGTGCTCAGTCCTCTCCTCTACTCTCTCTTCACCCATGACTGCATCCCTAAGTTTAGCTCCAACGCCATCATAAAATTTGCCGACGACACCACGGTGGTAGGACTGATCAGCGATAACGACGAGTCAGCCTACAGGGAGGAGGTCCAGCACCTGACAACCTGGTGTGCCAATAACAACCTCGTCCTTAACTCCCAAAAGACGAAGGAGATCATTGTCGACTTCAGGAAGAACAGAGGGGGCAGACACACCCCCATCCATATAAACGGGACTGAGGTGGAGCGGGTCTCCAACTACAAATTCCTCGGGTACACATCTCGGAGGATCTGTCCTGGTCCCTCAACACCTCCAAGCTGGTCAAAAAGGCGCAGCAGCGCCTTTATTTCCTGAGGAGGCTCAAAAAAGCCCACCTGTCCCCCCAGATCCTGACCAACTTCTACCGCTGTACCATCGAAAGCATCCTGACCACCTGCTTTACGGTATGGTACAGCAGTTGCACCGTAGCAGACAGGAAGGCACTACAACGGGTGGTGAAAACCGCCCAGCACATCATCGGTGCCCCGCTCCCTGCTTTGGATGCCCTCCACCGAAAACGGTGTCTGAGACGGGCTGGGAAGATCATCAAGGACCCCTCCCACCCTAACCATGGACTGTTTGCCCTCCTACCATCGGGGAGGCGGTACAGGAGCCTCAGGTCCCGCACCAGCAGGATGAGGAGTAGCTTCTACAATAACACCATCGCACTGCTGAACTCGGAGTCCCGCCGATAGATTCCCACATCTGTATTTATTTATCTGTATTTATCTAAACATTGCTATCACTACGTACTGACACTAAACTGCATTTCGTTGTACCTATACTTGTATCTGTGCAATGACATTAAATTTGAATTGAATTGAATTGAGTTACCATGGTCCAGGATTTATTGACACAGGTTGATCATGCGCTGAATAATCCAACCACATTTTTGTTTGGAAGTGAAAAGAACTAATAGAAATTGCATTAATTGCAATGTGTAAAAAGAGTTGAGATACTGTATATTAATTTTGCTGCATGTCATTGTGGTATATATCATGTCTTGATTGGTGAATATGTTTAGTTTGTGACCTTATTTGAAGCAGAAATAATATGTGAATGCTTCATTGAGCATAATTCCGACGTAACTACGCACTTCGTCCGTGCACATTATCGCATGCATCATGCAAGCTGTTTTAAATGACCACCTAAACTATCATTTGGCAACCTAAAAAGCTGCTGAGGTTGCCTGGCTGGCAACAGGGAAAAAAAGTTAAGTGAGAGCCCTGTATATGCGAGCTCCCAATTGCATCATTTCAATGGCTCTTAATTTTTTGGAAACGTTTCTCCCAGTCCTGCTCATTAACTGCATCTTATTCCACCACCACCATCTACACTAGACAATAGACAATAGACAATAGAAAATAGGTGCAGGAGTAGGCCATTAGGCCCTTCGAGCCAGCACCGCCATTCAATGTGATCATGGCTGATCATCCCCAATCAGTACCCCGTTCCTGCCTTCTCCCCATATCCCCTGACTCCGCCATTTTTAAGAGCCCTATCTAGCCATCTCATGAAAGCATCCAGAGAACCTTCCTCCACCACCCTCTGAGGCAGAGAATTCCACAGACTCACCACTCTCTGTGAGAAAAAGTGTTTCCTCGTCTCCGTTCTAAATAGCTTACACCTTATTCTTAAAATGTGGCCCCTGGCTCTGGACTCCCCCAACATCGGGAACATGATTCCTGCCTCTAGTGTGTCCAAGCCCTTAACAATCTTATATGTTTCAATGAGATCCCCTCTCATCCTGAACTCCAGAGTGTACAAGCCCAGCTGCTCTATTCTCTCAGCATATGACAATCCCGCCATCCCAGGAATTAATCTTGTAAACCTACGCTGCACTCCCTCAATAGCAAGAATGTCCTTCCTCAAATTAGGGGACCAAAACTGCACACAATACTCCAGGTGTGGTCTCACTAGGGCTCTGTACAACTGCAGAAGGATTAATTTGCAGGCTTAATTTGCAGTCACCAATTAATCGAAGAAACACACTTTTATAAAAGATGATCTTTAAACATATCAGGTTTGTATTCCAAATGTGTAGGAAGGAACTGCAGGTGCTGGTTTAAACCGAAGATAGAGATAGATACGAAAAGCTGGAGTAACTCAGCAGGACAGGCAGCATCTCTGGAGAGAAGGAATGGGTGACGTTTAGGGTCGAAACCCTTCTTCAGACTCAACTGGTCACGACCTGAAACATCACCCATTCCTTCTATCCAGTGATGATGTCTGTCCCGCTGAGTTACTCCAGCTTTTCGTGTCTATCTTAGGTTTGTATTCCAATTTCTCCATGACAATGTGAAAGACAAATTAATTACACTTAGTAATTTGTAGTTCATCCCAGATAAAGTGATCATAAAAACTGTTAATGCATTTTGAAAATCATTTGCTATGTCTGGTCTCACTTAACAATGTTGCTCCTTATTTCCTTCAAGCAACAGGCCACTCAAGGGATTCCCACCAATCAAAAATATTCTATTGAAAATGAATTATGGGAGTGATAAGTGTTTGACTACCTAAGCTGAAGGGGGTTCTGTTCTGAAAATGTATGATAATATGCATAAATTACCTGCATAATGCTAATAAGCACTTGAATATCTAAGCAATATGGAGGGTTAAATGTGTAACGGACAATATGAAAGGACAGTTAAAGTAAAAATCAAATCACCTAATGCTTCTTCTTGTGAAATCATTCATCATATGCAGCTAAATTCGAACAAAAGTGCACAAATTATTAAATGGAGCATGAAAATATAGTAGTAGCTAATCTAATCAACAATTTAGTCAGTACTACTCTTCAGATGAAATCGAGAGTCTCTTGACCTTTTATAGTAAGATCAGCCCTTGAGATTCTTAGAACTGAATAAATCACAAACCATAAAGAAGTGTTTGTGTATTTTATTGGAAAATGCTTTCCCCTGAAGGGACAACTGTACAACTTAATTAAGATCTTGTTTCAGCAGTAGTTGAATGGAGGCTTTTCTCTCTTCTGAGCTCATTTATCTCCTTCTATTTAACATCCTCTCCAGACAGATCAGCTTGATTAACAAGCCTTCACCACCTTCTCTCACCAAGCACCACTGTGGCTTTGATGTCATTCAGTCTTTCTAGACCTCTGCCTTATTGTAAGCATTCTCTTTATTTTTCCACCCCTCCTGTTTACAATTTAAAGCATGTCCATTTTAATAGTTCTGATGCAAAGTCATTGACCCGAAACATTAATTCCATTTCTCTTGCCCCAGATGCTGCCTGACCTGTTGAGTATTACAAGCATTTCCTGTTTTTATTGCCAATTATGTATTTACCTGACGTGATGAATTTGAATCCACCTCTATTTGATCTCTCACATAATCTCATGATCCTCAGACTTGGAATATCTGATTGTGAAATGCCATCCCTACTAACTACAGAAGGAATTTCCTCAGCTTCCCGGCAGCAGTCACCATCCCTCCCATGTGGAACTTAGAGGTAGCACTCATGTCTGCAACTGGAGTCTTGCCTTCCTGACCATAACCAGTGAGCATAGGGGACAAATCATCCTCTACAATAATCCTCAACACTGGCGGTCCACAAGGATGCATTCTCACGCTTCTTCTCCAAACCCTATACACCCACGACCATGCAGCCAGGCAAAAATCCAATTCAATGTACAAGATCACTGATGGCACCACCATTGTGGTCTGGATATCACATAATGATGAGACGAAGGAGATTGAGAATCTCGGGACTTGGTCTCAATACAACAACTTTTCTCTCAATGTCAACAAGACAGATGAGATAGTGGTAGCCTTCAGGAAGCAAAGTGGACTTCAGGAAGCAAAACATTAATGTTGTCAAAGTAGAGATGGTTGAAAGCTTCAAGGACTGAGGACTAAATATCAGGACTAAAACTCTCTGTGAGAAAAGGTGTTTCCTCATCTCTGTTCTAAATGGCTTGCCCCTTATTCTTAAACCATGTCCGCTGGTTCAGGACTCCCACAACATCGGGAACATGTTTCCTGCCTCTAGCGTGTCCAAACCCTTAATAATCTTATGTTTCAATAAGATCCCCTCTCATCCTTCTAAATTCCAGAGTGTACAAGCCCAGCCGCTCCATTCTCTCAGGATATGACAGTCCCACCATCCCTGGAATTAACCTTGTGAACCTAAGCTGCACTCCCTCAGTAGCAAGAATGTCCTTGCTCAAATTAGGGGACCAAAACTGCACACATTACTCCAGGTGTGGTCTGACTAGGGCCCTATACAACTGCAGAAGGACCTATTTGCTCCTATACTCCACTCCTCTTGTTATGAAGGCCAACATGCCATTTGCTTTCTTCACTGCCTGTTGTACATGCATGCTTACTTTAATTGACTGATGAACAAGGACCCCAGATCCCGTTGTACTTCCCCTTTTCCCAACTTGACACCATTTAGATAATAATCTGCCTTCTTGTTTTTTCTACCAATGTGGATAACCTCACACTTATCCACATTAAACTGCATCTGCCATGCATCTGCCCACTTTCCCAACCTGTCCAATTCACCCTGCATTCTCATAGCATCTTCTTCACAGTTCACACTGCCATCCAGCTTTGTATCATCTGCAAATTTGCTAGTGTTACTTTGAATCCCTTCATCTAAATCATTGATGAATTTTGTAAATAGCTGCAGTCCCAGCACTGAGCCTTGCAGTAACCCACTAGTCACTGCCTGCCATTCTGAAAGGGACCCGTTTATCCCTACTCTTTGTTTCCTGTCTGCCAACCAATTTTCTATCCATGTCAGCACTCTACCCCCAATACCATGTGCCCTAATTTTGCCCACTAATCTCCACTAATTTATGGGGAGAAGGCAGGAGAATTGGGTTAGGAGGGAGAGATAGATCAGCCATGATTGAATGGCGCAGGAGACTTGATGGGCCGAATGGCTCAATTCTACTCCTATCTGTTATGATCCTGTGTGCCGTAAAAAGCATTCTTGTCAGGATGCATCACAGCATTGTTTGGGAATAAGCTCCATCCAAGACCACGAGAAATTGCAGAAAATTGTGGACATAACCCAGACCATCATAACTCCATCTACACTCCGCGTCTCCTGTGGTGTGAGCGATACTGTGCCTTGGCAAGGCCACCACCATAATCAAGGACAAATCTCATTTCAGGCATTCCCTCTTCTCCTCTCTCCCATCAGGCAAGAAGCACAGTAGTGTGAAAACACACACTTCCAGATTCAGGAACTGTTTTGTCCCAACTGTTACCACATAATTGAACCATCCTATCACCAACTGGAGAGCGATCCTAACCTACCATCTACCTCATTGGAGACCTTCTTTAATCGGACTTTATCTTGCACTAAACGCTATTCCCTTTATCATGGATGGCTTGACTGTAATCATATACAGTGTTTTTGCTGACTAGTTAGCACGCAACAAATGCTTTTCACCCTATCTCGGTACATGTGACAATACACTAAACTAATATATAATACTGTTTGATGGCGGGTAATAAGTGTCCGAACAGGTGAAATGATGAGCAGCACATCTTGAAATCTTCTATCCACTTCATTGAGTCATAGTCTTAGTCATAGTCCCAACTTGCCCACATCGGTCAACATGTCCCAGCTACATCAATCCCACCTGTCCACATTTGGTCTATATCCCTCCAAACCTGTCCTATCCATATGTACATGTCTAACTGTTTCTTAAACGTTGAGATAGTCCCAGCCTCAACTACCTCCTCTGGCAGCTTGTTCCATACACCCACCACCCTTGATCATGAGCATCATAATGCAGGAAACGGTGCTTCAACCTATTACCTTTCCAGCCAAACGACCCACACCAACACCAACAATTGAGAAAATGTCTCTGCAACTGTCAAATAAATATTTTCATAGAATCATAGAAAATAGGTGCAGGAGTAGGCCATCCGGCCCTTCGAGCCTGCACCGCCATTCAATATGATCATGGCTGATCATCCAACTCAGTATCCTGTACCTGCCTTCTCTCCATACCCCCTGATCCCTTTAGCCACAAGGGCCACATCTAACTCCCTCTTAAATATAGCCAATAAACTGGCCTCAACTACCTTCTGTGGCAGAGAATTCCACAGATTCACCACTCTCTGTGTGAAAAATGATTTTCTCATCTCGGTCCTAAAAGACTTCCCCCTTATCCTTAAACTCTGACCCCTTGTTCTGGAGTTCCCCAACATCGGGAACAATCTTCCTGCATCTAGCCTGTCCAACCCCTTAAGAATTTTGGAAGTCTCTATAAGATCCCCCCTCAATCTCCTAAATTCCAGCGAGTACAAGCCAAGTCTATCCAGTCTTTCTTCGTATGGAAGTCCTGCCATCCCAGCAATCAGCCTGGTGAACCTTCTCTGTACTCCCTCTATGGCAAGAATGTCTTTCCTCAGATCAGGAGACCAAAACTGTACGCAATACTCCAGGTGTGGCCTCACTAAGACCCTGTACAATTGCAGTAGCACCTCCCTGCTCTTGTACTCAAATCCTTTTGCTATGAATGCCAACATACCATTAGCTTTCTTCACAGCCTGCTGCACCTGCATGCCTACTTTCAATTACTGGTGTACCATGACACCCAGGTCTCGTTGCATCGCCCCTTTTCCTAATTGGCAACCATTCAGAGAATAGTCTACCCTCCTGTTTTTGCCGCCAAAGTTGATTTCCTTCTTGGGTCGTTATAATTCTGAATCAGGAAGGAGAAATGCATGGTTTTCAAGAACATTTAACACCATCACTGTCACTGATCCATCACTGATGAAGATATCAACAGGAAATGAGTAATCATGAATTTATTCGTTCTAGATGACTAATCATTAAGTCATGTACACATGTGGCTAACTAGCTGGCTTATTGTACCATAACTATTCACCATGAGCACATAGAAACATAGAAACATAGAAATTAGGTGCAGGAGTAGGCCATTCAGCCCTTCGAGCCTGCACCGCCATTCAATATGATCATGGCTGATCATCCAACTCAGTATCCCGTACCTGCCTTCTCTCCATACCCTCTGATTCCCTTAGCCACAAGGGCCACATCCAACTCACTCTTAAATATAGCCAATGAACTGGCCTCAACTACCCTCTGTGGCAGAGAGTTCCAGAGACTCACCACTCTCTGTGTGAAAAAAGTCTTTCTCATCTCGGTCTTAAAGGATTTCCCCCTTATCCTTAAGCTGTGACCCCTTGTCCTGGACTTCCCCAACATCGGGAACAATCTTCCTGCATCTAGCCTGTCCAACCCCTTAAGAATTTTGTAAGCACACTAGTAAAATTACTCATTTATTCAACAGATACTGCAAATGCAGGAAGTCCGAAAATGGCTTTTGCCCCAAAACAACATCTAACCATTCCCTTCTTCAGATGCTGCCCGATTATCTGAGTTCCTCCAGCAGTTTTGTTTTTCCATTCATTCACTGAAGATAGTGTTCTTGTTAAAGTAATATGCAGAAAATTACAAAAAAACGCCTAAAGATATTTTTAGTTACATATTATGTAGTTCAGGGAAGCCAAGCAAATTTGGAAAACTAAGTGATATGAATAGAACAACTGCTCCTTCGTGTGGACAATGTTGGTCCTTAAATCATCTTGTGCCTTTTGCAGGAATGCAGGGAGTTTTCGGGATCAGGTGCCATAGCTAATGCAGTCAGTTGAGTAAATCAACTGGCGGATAAATGCCAACCCACAAGACTAGATTTTCCGGTCACCAACAAATACAGCAGATGTAGTCCACTGTTTGAACTGTCTCTAACATTGTCATTTTGTGCTTACCCAGGTGATTTTGATTTTTGTTAGATTTCCCAAATATAAAGACCCTGTCTAGTCCTGAACTTAAATCTCCGATATTCGATGTGTACAACTCAGTAATCTCCTAATCATATAATTTGATGTTATTCCTAACAATAGCAAATTATTCCTTAGCCAAAAATAGTTTTGAAACTGTTCATCGTGTCCCCTGTCTCTGTTCACAACAGGGGTGGTTCATCATCTAATCAAACAGGCTTGGTCTTCACCTGTCGCCATGCCTGATTCTGTCTTCCTCACATCTCTCCTATTCGATCTTTATCCTTTTCCTTTATCTCGCCCCCTCTCCTCCACAAAATGTTCGATCCTGCTCTGCCTCACCAAGTGTCTCTCCTACAAACTCTCACAGACACCTTGACAGCTTTCAATCCATCCTGCCTCCTGTAAGGACTCAATTCCATTCTCTAAGTTCCTTCGATTCCATTGCATTTGGTCCAATGATTAAAACTTTCCAGCCAGGTGATCAAAAGTAAGCATATTTAGTTTTCTTCAGTGTCTGAGAATGTTCAGCATGACCACAAGGATTCTCTCGAACTTCTAATGATGCGCTACAGAAAGTATTCTGGTGGAATGCATTGCGGCCTGGTATGGCAACTACCCTGTTCTCAACCACCTGAATCTACAGAGTGTTGAACATAGCTCAACCTGAAGTCTGAAGAAGGGTCTCGACCCGAAATGTCACCCATTCCTTCTCTCCAGAGATGCTGACTGTCCCGCTGAGTTACTCCAGCATTTTGTGTCTATCTCCGGTTTAAATCAGCATCTGCAGTTTTTTCTTACATAGCTCAATCTATCACTGGCTCGTCACTTCCTTCAATCCAGTCCATCTTCATGATGCATTGCATCAGGAGAGCTGGAAATATCATCAAGGATGCCTATCACCCTGGCCATGCTCTTTTCTCACTTCTACTTTCTGGGAGAAGATGCAGGAGATTCAAAGCTCAGATGTGCAGACTTAGGAACAGCTTCTTCTCCACTGCTATCAGATTCTTGATCCAAACAACTCTTTCACACCCCCATTCCTGGAAGAGCAAGATGTACTCTTACTCCACTTTACCTCATTCAGTTATTCCATCACTGTACTTTCAAAAATTTCACACTACTTTCTTGCACATTGTGCAGTCTCACCCTCATCATATTCCTCCATATCTTACATATCCATGTGACTATCTAAAAGCTTCTTAAATATCACTATCACATCTGCCTGCACCACCATTCCTGGCAGCACGTCCATGGCATCCATTACCCTTTGTGTAAAAAAGCTGTCCCGAAAATCTCCTTTAAACATTGCCCCACTTGCATTAAAGCTATGCCCTCCAGTATTTGATATTTGGAAAAAAAAGAAAAAGGTTCTGACAAATATCTGCAGTTTCCTCTGTTCCTCATCTACATTTGCATCAAAATAATGTATATATATCACAACCATCAGAGGTGCCAGCACAGACAAGCTATCTATGCCTTTCATAATTTTATATAGTTCTATCAGGTCTCCATACAACCTCCAGCATTTCTGAAATAATCCAATCTCATCCAACTCTCATTGTAAATAATACAACCTAATCCTGGCTGCATTCAGATACAGCACATAATCCCCCGAAATTTCCGCCACCTCCAACAGGATCCCACCACTAGCCACATTTTCCCATCTCCATCCCTTTCTGCCTTCGCCAAGACCATTCCCTCCACAGCTCCTTGGTTAACTAATCCCTTCCCACCCAAACCACCCTCTCCCCAGGTACTTTCCCCTGCAACTGCAAAAGATGCAACACCTGTCACTATACTTCCCCCCTCGACTCTGTCCAGGGACCCCGTCAGTCCTTTCAGGTTCGGCAGAGGTTCACTTGCACCTCCTCCAACCTCATCTACAGTATCCATTGTTAGTTTTCTGATAGATCGGTGAGACCAAACGCAGACTGGGTGATCATTTCATGGAACAACTTCACTCAGCCCGCCTGAACCAGCCTGATCTCCCAGTGGCTGGACACTTTAATTCTCCTTCTCATTCCTACACAGACCTTTCCGTACTCGGTCTCCTCCATTGTCAGACTGAGGCAAAACACAAATTGGGGGAACAGCATCTCACATTTCGCTTGGGCAGCTTACAGCCCAGTGGTATGAATATTGATTTCTCTTACTTCAGGTAGGTCCGGCATTCCCTCTCTCTCTATCCCTCCCTCACCCAAGTCGCACTAGCTTCTCATTTTCACCCTACAAACAGCTTACAACGGCCTGTTTCCTTTATCTTTGTTACTTTTTTGCATATCCTTCATTCATTGTTCCATATCTCTCCACATCACCGTCTAAATCTCGCGTTTCCTTAGCCCTAACCAGTCGGAAGAAGTGTCTCGACCTAAAATATCACCCAATCCTTCTCTCCAGAAATTCTGCCTGTCCCGTTAAGTTACTCCAGCTTTTTGTGTCCATCTGCATTCAGGTAAAATTCTTTTACATCCTCTCCAAACATTTCACGTCCTTTCTGTAATGGGGCGCCCAGAATTGCAGCCTAACCAAAGTCTTACAGAACTTTGCAACCGCTCCCATTTCTTCCTGTTCTCTTGGATGGATCAAGTCTAGAGTTCATTCAATGGGCCGAGCAGCAACTATTTAAACGAGGCGGAGAGGAATATGATGTTTTGGGTTGTGCATGAACAATTCCCAATCCCACCCCAACTTGTGCTGCTCTTGAATTCCTCCAGCACATTGTTTACTCTCCCATTCATTATGCCTCTCCCTTTCAGACCTCTCCTATTCACTCTGCCACCCACTTGCTATGTAGCTCTTTCTCTGCCTCCTCCTTTCCATCTCTACCTCTTTCTACTTCCCCATCTCAGTACCTCTTTCTCTCGAACAGATCTTTTCCACATGCTTTTCATTCTGCCTTCCCCTCTTTCTACCCCGCACCTCTGTGTGCCACTCCCCCACTGCCTCTCTCTACCATCTATGTAATCACCTTCTCTCTCTACCATCTATGTATCACCTGTCCACTTGGCATGCGAATGCGAGAAACAGGAAGAGTTTCCACTGGTATTGAACCACCAATAAACCTTTTATTGTGGAATGCTCAAAATCAATGCAATTCCAGCCCATATTCTCGATTTACTATTCACAGTACTTGCAGATCAAAGGTTTAGCTGACGCCCATTCTTTCAAAATTTGCTTTAGAGTATATGATGCATTCCAAACCTTTGACAGGAAATTGCAACCTGATGAGACATTCTGATGTTTAGTTAATCGAATTCAGATTCCCAACCACTGCTTCAATGTTGTAAAATATAAACATTTTCTTTGTTCCTGAATAAACACAATGTTAACCTGGATTATTTTCACCTTAGAGAGAATATTCTTCAATGTACTCAGATTGAGTCATTTCTGGGCAATATGCCACACAGCAGCAGTTCTCAAAACCAAGGTTATCAATAGGTGACATCCCTCACTTGTACAATGCATATTTACCTTAATTTCCTTCTTTTTCGGCTCGTCATTGTTTTCTGCCTCCTCGTGTTCCTTGACTCCCTGAGTGAGATTGGTATAGTTCGCCAATCTGTTAAGCAGGGAGGAGACCATTGGATTCCTATCCATTTCCTCCTGTTGAGTAAAATCAGGAAAAGGTTAATGTTACATTTGTCCTAAATAAACAATATATGAGAAGACGACACATGAAGCACTTTTACATCAATGTGATTGACTTTTAACTGTTTTCTTGAATGGCTGATAAAACCTCAAGCCAGTTTTCAAAAGATCAAGGCTAAAACCTAATGGCCACCATATTAACACCACAGACACTAGCCTTGCAATCTGAGAATGAATAATAACTATCCCCCCACACATACACCCACCCCACCTCCCCCCCCCCCCCACATACACCCACCCCCCCCACACATACCCACCCCCCCCCCCCCCCCCCCCCCCCCCCCCCACTCCCCCACAACCCACCTAGGGCTCTCTGTTCTGCACAGACTTCTAGTTAAATTATTTCAGGCCTTTTAAAGTCCTTAGCCTCACTTTCAAATTGGTCAACTCCGTATATAACCTTTATAACCTTTCAAATTCACTGCCGTCCTCTAGATCTGGCCTCTTATGGACCATTGGTACCTCTGAAGAATGGTCTGACCCAAAATGTCGCCTATCCATGTTCTCCAGAGATGCTGCCTGATCCTGCTGAGACTCCAGCATTTAATGTCTTTCATTAGCACCTCCAGCTGCCTCTGCCACCCACACTAAAATTCCCCTTTGTCAGCTTTCTGCTGTTCTTCCCTCCCGTTTGTGCTGCTTAAACCAACATATTTCGGTCCTAGTTTGTCCTGACATGGATTGTTTTCAGAAATCTACCTGTTCATGCTGCAGTAAAGTGTCTTAAAATATTCTATTACCTAAACTTTACATATACATTTCTTGTACATTAAAGATCCATGCAACAAATGAAAAGTTACCTCAAAAAGTGCCAAGTTTTTCCCTTCATACAGGATTCCTTTGTCAATGTCTGTGCTGTTGATAAAAGGACTGCTTTCCTTCGGAACTCCATCTCCTATTTAAATAACACATAGATCCATCAGTGTTTGAAGTAATATTATGTTGAACAGAACATTGTCAGTTACTTTTACTGTGATGCACTTAGGGGAGGCATTGGTTAGAGGAATAGCAAGGGGCAAGCAATGAGAGGTGGAAGAAAGAAAGAGCATCAAATCATTATTTAACCATCCTAAAAGCTGTCCTTATATATTTATCACTCACACAGCATTTGCTTTTAGACATTTATCTAATTGTATCTTTTTTTGAATGAATAAGTTTATTGGCCAAGTATGCACACATACAAGGAATTTGCCTTGGTGCTACGTTCGCAAGTAACAACACGACATACAGTAAACCATTAAGAATAAAACATTAAGAACAAAACATTATAGTTTAAACCTGTGAATGAAATAAAATAACAGAGCAAAAGGAGGATACAAACTTTAGGTTATCGAGAAAAGCCACTGCTCGTGGAAAAAACGCTGTTTTTATGTCTGGCTGTGTCGGCTTTGACGGCCCGGAGTCGCCTTCCAGAGGGAAGTGATTCAAAGAGTTTGTGGTCAGGGTGAGAGGGGTCAGAGATGATCTAACCCGCTCGCTTCCTGGCACTTGCAGTGTACAGTTCGTCATTGGGGGGGAAAAAGGTTGCAGCCAACAACCTTCTCTGCTGATCGAACGATTCCCTGCAGCCTCCAGGTGTCGTGTTTGGTGGCTGAGCCAAACCAGACCATGATGGAGAAGGTGGGGATAGACTCTATGATGGCCGTGGAAAAACCCACCCGTGGACCATCAATGCCTGTGTTTCCTCAGCTGCCGCAGGAAGTACATCTTTGTAGGGATTTTTTGATTGTGGAGTCGATGGTGGCCCCCCATTTAAGGTCCTTGGAGATGATGGTTCCAAATTTTATGCTATGTTTCTCCACTTTAAAACTGTCACTAAATTTCAACAATTCACTGTTGATTCTGACATGAAAATGGCTACATAAATGAATCCAAACACATTCAAAGCAGGTACGAAAATTGTCAGTCCATGTGACTACAATTGTAAAAGTGATTAAATAACTAACAAATTGGAATGCTGAAGGAGGTAAAACATACTATTATTGCTATCTCTTTTCCTGAACTCCTACGGAATCTGCTTAATAATTTTCTTTAATAGGTCTGTAGTTAAACGTGGTGCCAAAAACATTTTCCAACTCATCTCCCTGGTAATTGGTTTAAATTAGTACATTATATTACATAGAAACTTAGTACATTATATTAGATAGAAACATAGAAATTAGGTGCAGGAGTAGGCCATTCGGCCCTTCGAGCCTGCACCGCCATTCAATATGACCACGGCTGATCATCCAACTCAGTATCCCGTACCTGCCTTCTCTCCATACCCTCTGATCCCCTTAGCCACAAGGGCCACATCTAACTCCCTCTTAAATATGGCCAACGAACTGGCCTCAACTACCCTCTGTGCCAGAGAGTTCCAGAGACTCACCACTCTCTGTGTAAAAAAAGTCTTTCTCATCTCGGTCTTAAAGGATTTCCCCCTTATCCTTAAACTGTGACCCCTTGTCCTGGACTTCCCCAACATCAGGAACAATCTTCCTGCATCTAGCCAGTCCAACCCCTTAAGAATTTTGTAAGTTTCTATAAGATCCCCTCTAAATCTCCTAAATTCTAGAGAGTATAAACCGAGTCTATCCAGTCTTTCTTCATAAGACAGTCCTGACATCCCAGAAATCAGTCTGGAGAACCTTCTCTGCACTCTCTCTATGGCAATAATGTCCTTCCTCAGATTTGGAGACCAAAACTGTACGCAATACTCCAGGTGTGGTCTTACCAAAACCCTGTACAACTGAAGTAGAACCTCCCTGCTCCTATACTCAAATCCTAAACATTACTAAACATTCAAATGTATTCTCATTCTGCAACCAAATTTAATTCTTTGTAAATTAAGGAAAATAACTCACCCAAAGATCGCTACTACCATAGGATACCTCATTGGGTGTTTGAAAAGCATTAGAGGTTTGGAGCCTCCGTGGTTTAACGTTTGGTTTTACTTATGGACGTACCGACCCCGATAACGGTCGTTGTGACAATGGACACCAAACACGACGACCGTTACGGGATCTTTACTGTACTGTATTACCTTTATGTTACTGTATTGTTCTCCTGGTATTGATGACGTATTTCCCTAGATCAGTATCAAAGCGTATATGCATGAGGGGCCATATGAGTTTATTTATGAATTAAATATTCATGACTAAATGTGGCAGTGTTTTTAATGTCACACTTTTGGTGTCCAAAATGGGTGGGTAAACGATGAAAATTTGTCTGTTATGAAAAAGGTTTTTGACTTTTGGTCTTGAAGATCTAATATATATCTGCTGTTTATAAGGTTTCACTTGGGTAGATTTTTGTTAAGAACTGTGTATTGGTGTAAAAAAGTGAATACTAATCTTGTTCGTCAAAAACTCTCCAGGATTGTAAAAAGACACATATAATTTGAGCTTGCTTAAAATAACTCTCAACAGTTACACAGTGAAGTATGCAATAAACAAAAATGCATTGAAAGGAACTCAATTTAATGCAATGGTTGGTGCTTTGTATTTTCAAATTAAAACCTTGGTTTATATGGAGACAAAATTGTTAGAATACAAAAACCTTTGTGTAATTCTGATCCAGCTTCTAATGGCCGTCGATTATAAAGTTGCTGCATTAAATCACTAGGTCCCAGAAACTGCACTCCAATGCTAAAGTATTAACTCCAAGAAAAGTCACACATTATAATTAAAACAGAAATGTGTGCTGCTGATCTTCAGAGTTTGGATTTTATCATGTAAAAAAATGAAAAAAACATATTTATAATGATAACGTCAGAATCCGAACTGGGAAAAAAAAATTGTAATGGTCTGATATGCAAACACGATGGTCTGATATGGAAACGGGTCACCAATTCCAAGGTATGTACCGTATTTCCTGGCAATGAAGACGGTATTTTTTACCCAAAAATAAGGCACGAAAATTTACCTGTGTCTTGGAGGCCGAAGGTTAGGTTGTTAGCCAAGAAAGATAGACTTGGCTATCCCACAGTACAGCAACATCAAGAACGATGTTGCTGCACTGAGGGAAGCCAAGTCTGTCCCTCATTGCTGGCAGCTGATGGGAAGTGGCTGTAAAAAGGACAGCACCGCTGGGGGGAGGGGGGGGAGTTCCTTTCACAGCGTGTGGGGAGTCTGGCCCGGGTCAGCACGGGCAGGAGCGTTGAGAAGGAGGGGGTAAGGGATCATGCCAGCAACTCACTCACCGCTGCCGAGGCGCTCCGGGCGCGGAGCCAACGCATTGTGGCTGGGGAGGGAAGTAGCTCGGGTGGCTGCGAATGGCCGTCGGGACCGGACAGCGGAACCGGCCGCCACCTCAGCGCCTTCTGCCGGCCCGCCCGCCGGCCAGCCACAGGCGCAACCGGTGGAGGTGGTGGTTGGCGGATAGCTACTGGGCGGAAGGCTGGCTGCTCCATCCCGGGCTCACTCTCCCTCTCTCTACTAGTCCCGGGGCAGGCGACCTGGGCGCTACAGCCAGTCCCAGAGCAGGCGACTTGGGAACTGCAGCTAGTCCCGGGGAAGCGAGGGATCTGGGAACTGAAGCCAGTACCGGGGATACGAGGGATAAGGGAACGGAAGACAGTCCCAGGGCACACAGGCAATGTTGCCAACCCCTGGACTAAACCAAACCCTTGATCCTGTCCCGCATCCCTTTTTTCAAAATTTAGCAAATTAGATTGGGGTGCATCTTCGACGCAGGAAGGTCTTCATTGCCGGGAAATACGGTAGGTTAATTGGCTTTGTGTATGTGTAAATTGTCCCTAGTGTGTGTAGGATAGCATTAATGTGCGGGGATCGCTGTTCTGTGCGGACTCGGTGGGCTGAAAGGCCGGTTTCCGTGCTGTATATCTAAACTAAACTAAATATTCAATTAGATTAAAACAAAACCTCCCAGCCAAGCACCAAGAAAAATTCTGGTCATTTATTTTTGCTTATTGGACCTAGATGTTGGAACTAAATGATGAGCGGTTGATGGCACAGTGCCTGTACTCACTGGAGTTTAGAGGGATGAGGGGGGACCTTATTGAAATGTATCAAATAGTGAAAGTCTTGGATAATGGATGTGGAGGGGATGTTTCCACTAGAGGGAGAGTCTAGGACTAGAGGTCTTAGCCTAAGCATTAAAGTACGTCCCTTTAGGAAGGACATGAGAAATAAGTTATTTAGGCAGAGGATGGTGAATCTGTGGAATTCTTTGCCACAGAAGGATGTGGAGGCCAAGTCAATGGATATGTTTAAGGCAGAGATAGATAAGATTCTTGATTAGTACGGGTGTCAACGGTAATGGGGAGAAGGCAGGAGGATGGGGTTAGACAGGCGAAATAGATCAGCCATGATTGAATGATGGAGGAGACCTGATGGGCTGAAAGGCTCTCATCACATGACCTTCTGTTAAATGTTGTCACATTTTTTGTTTTGCAACTGTAAATAAATTTCAAAAATATGCAAAAGGTCACAAAGTGCTGCAGTAACTCAGCAGGCCAGGCAGCATCTCTGTAGAACATGGATAGGTGACGTTTTGAGTCAAGACCTTTCTTCAGACGTTGGTTGTGAAATAGCATGCTGAAATTATCAAAGTAACTGTAGAAATTCAAGCTCCTTTTTTAAAAATAAATAAATAAATGTATTGGATTTCCATACAAATAAAAATTATTTCTGTTTATGAAATAACCCCTCCACATATTATGCACAAAGACATTCCTGGAGCTCAGGAAAGATTTGATGGTTTTGTTGACTGCCTAGGGGAGATTTCTAGGTCATTAGTTTGCAGTATCAGCCGGAGGCAAGGAATGTTCTCAGTGACCTACAGTTGATTTTGATTCAACAATACCCTGCCTTTAATATTCTTATTTTCAATAGGCTTCAATGGCCCCAGTCTTCGATCTCAAAGTTATTCCTGTCTTTAAAACCCTCTGACTTTCTGACCTTAACACTCTTCCAATGATATCCTACTTCACAAACCCATTAATCACTGCATCATTAGGATCCCAGATACACAGCAGTAAAACACAAGTGGATGAGTATAGATTAACCACTTCCCTGCTCCCAGTCTTTTGCCTTGTACATCACAGCTTCTCAAGTACCTTTCCAAATATCTTTTAAATTGTGGCTGATTACCTCCACAACCCTTTCAGGCAGAGTTCCAGACACTCGCTACTCTTTGGATGAATTATTGTTTCGAACCCTAAAATAATTTAATGTCCCCTAGTGTTGACTTCTCAACTAAGGGAAATAACCCCAAAGGCCTTTTCTGATTTTATGCACCTCGATTAAGTATCCTTTCAGCACTTTCATGGTTCCAAAGTACACAATCCTGGAATTGCCAACATATCTAAATATGTCCAGGTCTTGTCATCATCTTTGAATCACTTTTGTTGGTGGTGAAAGAATGTCATAATGGTACAAGGCTTGTCCTGTGGCATTATCAAGAAAATAGAAAAAAAGTATCAGCTAAAAAAGAGTTCATGGAATATCAGGTTATTCATATTAGAAAGCCATTGTTACACGAGGATCAGGCACAAGTTGGCATTCAACCTCTCGTGTAACCCTGCTCTGCCTTTATTTGCTTAAGATTGATAAGCACCTCAACTGTTTAGCAGCCTTTCTTCCATTGTTACTTGGTGACCGAAACAAGTAGTTTATTGTCCAAGTATTTACATACTAGGAATTTGCCTTGGTGCTGCGCCCACAAGTAACAACATAACATACAGTGACAGTTACGAATGACTCAGAAAACACTAAACATTAATAATAATAAAACATTAATGATAAAACACCATTGACATTGGTAATGGTGATGACAACATAATAGTTCAGTTTTGAAGATCTCAATTTTAGCAACTATAGCCACAAAATTTTATGTAGTGCTTCTAATTTGGCTTCAAATAACCTTGCTCTAATTATATTTTGTATTGTTCACAATACCTCCACCTGAGGAAATAAGCCGTTTCTCTACAACTGTCCACAGATCCCTTGATTTTAATGAACATAGTCATTGCCAACATCCTAAATTCAAGCAAATGCTAATCAAATTGGCTGAATCAAGTTGTTCTCCCTACAATGTCCATGGATGTTTCCTAAAACTTAATAATCAAACTAACACATGACTTCAAATTGGATCTGAACAAATGCTCTCTCTTTTACACTTTAAACATCCATTAACCATTGTCAAACACGTTTTCTGTCAGAGCATTAGCTTTCGTGATTTATTTCACATTAGCCATTTCTCAAGGCGTGCAAGAATAGGACACCTCTGGAAATTATATTCCTATCCCAGGAAAGTTCCTACTCCCACCAGATAAATTATATTCCTATCCCGGGAAAGTTCCTACTCCCACCAGGTAAATTTGTCCAGATTAAAATGATTTCCTGGGTGCAAAATATAGGCAAGGATCATACAGCTACAAAACATCACCAACCAAACACATTACCTCATAACTACTAAACTTACAGATTCTAGATTTTGTACGATATCAACTACAACAATTGTTTCTCAGGATCCAGCCTTCTGCAGCAAAATAGATTTAACAACACAGAATCTGCTCATTCAAATCTCTGATACTTGCACAAGTGTCCTCCCATCTTTCTTCATCCAACCCCATTAGCAGAAAAAGGACACAAAGTGCTGGAGTAACTCAAAGGTCAGGTAGCATCTCCGAAGAGATGTTTCAGATCGGGACCCTTCTTAGCAAAACCTCTACTCCTTTCCTCTCGTACTTATTTGATAACTTTTCTCTTACATCCATTTATTCTGTTCACCTTTACTTCTCCAACTACTAGTTATCATATAAACCTCATTAGCCTAATTGGATTAATTACTGTCCATCTTATACTAACGGTACATGACTATAAAGTTCAGATGTCTTGAAAAACAGGAAAACTGACACATATTCATCTGCAAGCTCACGTATAAATTACACATCTGCAGAAATGGCTGCACATTGTGCACTACTACCGAATTATCTTATAACATTTGATTTCAGAAATCTTATATGAAACCACATTTTGGAAGCACAGAACAGAAAGTACAATTGTTACCATACATACCAACCTGGACAACATTTTCCACAACCAACCTATTGAACTAAAGTCAGAACTGCAACTGAACTAGAGCAACTCATGCAGCCTGTTGCATTTGTCAACTTTTCTGTCCAACTGGCCTCCATGTGCCTCTTTACTATTCCCACTATTCCCACATCTGTCAAGGTCAGCCTGAAACATGCTTAATGACTGAACATGAATAACCATTTAAATTCAGAGAATTTCCAAGATTAACAAAGCTCTGATTACAGAATTTTTCATTTCTGTGCTAAATGGCTAGGACCTTAACTGTATAAGAAATAGAAACAGGAGAAGGACATTTGGGCTTTGCCATTCAATAAGATCGTGGTTCATCTTTTACCTCTGCAACACTTTCCGGAACTAATCCCAAATTCTTTAATTCTCTTAACAACCAAAAATCTATCAATCTCAGCCCTGAATACTCAGTGACGGAGTGTCCACTGTTCTCTTTCAATGGAAATTCCAAAGTTTCACTATTATATGGGTTAAGAAATGTTGTCTCATTTCAGTCCAGAATGGGTAACAATTTATTTAATGATTGTAACCCATGAGTATAGCCAAAGAAAATACCAACTCTGTACCTACTCCATCAAGCTCTGTAAGACTTTGACAGATCACTGCTCCGTTTACGGAAGGGTGACTCATCAGATTCAGTTTTCCCTCATTGAATGGTTATAAATCATTTTGCATCTTTGCTTATAAATCAGATTTTTTTTTTGGCTGTTTAAGTTATACTCTTAAGTTACTGCAATGGCCACTAAATGAAAGTTCATCAAGCTGTCATGATTTGGTGGCAAAGTGGTATTAACAACAAACACCATTAAATAGGGCTTGGAGAAAGGATGTAATATGGCTGAGGCAGAGACTAAAAAAAATCAATAGGAAACGCTAATCCTACTTTGAATGTAATCACTATTGGAATGAAAATTAAGATTGGAAACACACTGGCATTTGAAAGTAAAATTATTAATTCAAGCCATGATAACAAATGTAAAATCTAAACAAGTGTAATGGAAAGCAGTCAATTACTTACAAAATAAATGGATGCACTTAGAGACCAAAGATTTAGTTAATTATCACATATACTGAGATACAGTGAGAAGCTTGAGCTGTATGCTATCCTGTCAAATTATAATATACATGAGTACACTGCTCTTTTAGAACTGCACCCAGAAAGTCATCGCGTTCCAGCACTATCTTGCAACTTTCAAATCCCAAATCTCTGAAAAGACCCATCGCGGCCAAAGGAGATGTGCAATTTATTATCACCTCACATTAAAGCCTGGAGTCCTGGATCTACGAGGATGGGGATTGCTTGGCCCAGTGTGGTGCTGACACCTCCTTCCAAAGCCACTGCGTGCAGCTGCCACAAGTTATTCTTGAATTACTTGCTCACCCTGCTGCTGCATGCCCTCCCAAGCTGCCACCACCGAAACCAAACCCCACCACCACTGCAACCTGTTGCCTCCAGCAGCTGCCCGTCTGCTTCCGTGCGCCAAAGCCACCATCTCCCACTTCCCAAGCTGATCACTGTCCTTTTGGACGCTTACTGAGGGAGGCGATTTGGTGGACCATTCACTGCCACCAACTTTCTCCATCACCTTCCACTTCCTCCATCTTGTTCTATTGCACTTGCATTTATGTACCCAGCCTACAATAGACAATAGATGCAGGAGAAATGTCTCAAAGCACTTTACAGCCAGTCAAGAGGCTTTGAAATGTAATCACTGTTGCAATGCATGAAATGTACTGGGTATCTTGGATCATATAAGCTCTCAATAGTCAATAGACAATAGGTGCAGGAGTAGGCCATTTGGCCCTTCGAGCCAGCACCGCCATTCAATGTGATCATGGCTGATCATCCACAATCAGTACCCCATTCCTGCATTCTCCCCATATCCCCTGACTCCGCTCTTATTTTTAAGAGCCTATCTAGCTCTCTCCTGAAAGCATCCAGAGAACCTGCCTCCACCGCCCTCTGAGGCAGAGAATTCCACATTCACCACTCTCTGTGAGAAAAAAATGTTTCCTCGCCTCGGTTCTAAATGGCTTACTCCTTATTCTTAAACAGTGGCCCCTGGTTCCGGACTCCCCCAACATCGGGAACACGTCTCCTACCTCTAGTGTGTCCAAGCCCTTAACAATCTTATATGTTTCAATGAGATTCCCTCTCATCCTTCTAAACTCCAGAGTGTACAAGCCCAGCTGCTCCATTCTCTCAGCATATGCACTCACTCAATAGCAAGAATGTCCTTCCTCAAATTAGGGGACCAAAACTGCACACAATACTCCAGGTGTGGTCTCACTAGGGTACACAAAAAGCTGGAGAAACTCAGCGGGTGCAGCAGCATCTAAGGAGCGAAGGAGATAGGCGACGTTTCGGGTCGAGACCCTTCTTCAGACTGGTCAGGGATCAGGGAAACGAGAGATATAGACGGTGATGTGGAGAGATAAGGAACAATGAGTGAAAGATATGCAAAAAAGTATCGGTGATAAAGGGAACAAGCCATTGTAAGCTGTTTGTGGTGTGAAAATGAGAAGCTGGTGCGACTGGGGTGGGGGAGGGAGATAGAGATAGAGGGAATGCCAGGGCCGAGGGCTGAGGGAGAGGTGGGAAGGGGAGGAGACAGCAAGGGTTAACAGAATTGAGAAAATTCAATATTCAAGCCCAAAGGATGCAGACTCCCCAAGCGGAATATGAGGTGCTGTTCCTCCAGCTTGCGGTGTTGCTCGCTCTGGCCGTGGAGGAGGCCCAGGACCGAGAGGTCGGATGTGGAATGGGAGGGGGAGTTGAAGTGCTGAGCCACCGGGAGGTCGGGTTGGTTATTGCGGACCGAGCGGAGGTGTTCGGCGAAGCGATCGCCAAGCCTCCGCTTGGTCTCACCGATATAGATCATCTGGCATCTGGAGCAACGGATGCAGTAGATGAGGTTGGAGGAGGTGCAGGTGAACCTCTGTCAGACCTGGAAGGACTGCTTGGGTCCCTGAAAGGAGTGGAGGGGGGAGGTGAAGGGACAAGTGTTGCATTTCTTGCGGTTGCAAGGGAAAGTGCCCGGGGAAGGGGTAGAGTGGGAGGGGAGGGAAGAATTGACAAGGGAGTTGCGGAGGGAGGGTCTTTGCGGAAGGCAGACAGGGGGGGAGATGGGAAGATGTGGCGGGTGGAGGGGTCACGTTGGAGGTGGCGAAACTGGCGGAGGACTATATGTTGTATTTGCCGGCTGGTGGGGTGAAAGGTGAGGACCAGGGGGACTCTGCCCTGTTTGCGAGTGGGGGAATGGGGAGCAAGGGCAGTGTTTGCGGGGTATGGAGGAGACCCTTGTGCGAGCCTCATCAATAGTGGGGGAGGGGAATCCCCGTTCTCTGAAGAATGAGGCCATTTGTGATTTGTGGTCTCACTAGGGCTCTGTACAACTGCAGACAGACCTCTTTGCTCCTCTATTCGATTCCTCCTGTTATAAAGGCCAACATGCCATTCGCTTTCTTCACTGCCTGCTGTACCTGCATGCTTACTTTCATAGACTGATGTACAAGGACCCCCAGATCCCGTTGTACTTCCCCTTTTCCCATCTTGACGCCATTTAGATAGTGAAGATAGGAGATAGGCGACGTTTCGGGTCGAGACCCTTCTTCAGAATGCTTTTGACCTTTTTCATACTGAAGGTGTAAACTTAAACGATATTTGTGAATTCCTACCACACCTCATCTAGATTATTCTGGTTGACAGTAATATCTGTTCCACAAAATAGCGGACACTCCTGACATCTGCACTGACTCATTTATGTACAGGGCTCCTCCCAAAGTAAAAGTGTTAAAGAAGGAACTGCAGATGCTGGAGAATCGAGGGTACACAAAAGGCTGGAGAAACTCAGCGGGTGCAGCAGCATCTAAGGAGCGAAGGAGATAGGCGACATTTCGGGTCGAGACCCTTCTTCAGACTGGTCAGGGATCAGGGAAACGAGAGATATAGATGGTGATGTGGAGAGATAAAGAACAATGAATGAAAGATATGCAAAAAAAGTATCGATGATAAAGGGAACAAGCCATTGTAAGCTGTTTGTAGTGAGAAAATGAGAAGCTAGTGCGACTAGGGTGGGGAAGAGAGATAGAGAGAGAGGGAATGCTAGGGCCCGAGGGCTGAGGGAGAGGTGGGAAAGGGAGGAGACAGCAAGGGTTAACAGAATTGCGAAAATTCAATGTTCAAGCCCAGAGGATGCAGACTCCCCAAGCGGAATATATAACCATATAACCATATAACAATTACAGCACGGAAACAGGCCCTTCCAGTCCGTGCCGACCATTTGTTTTCCCCTAGTCCCATCTACCTGCACTCAGACCATACCCTCCATTCCCTTCACGTCCATATACCTATCCACTTTACTTTTAAATGTTAAAATCGATCCTGCCTCCACCACTTCTGCTGGAAGCTCATTCCACACAGCCACCACCCTCTGAGTAAAGATGTTCCCCCTCACGTTACCCCTAAACCTCTGTCCCTTAATTCTCATGTCATGCCCTCCTGTTTTTGCTACCAAAGTGGATAACCTCACATTTATCCGCATTAAACTTCATCTGCCATGCATCTGCCCACTCCCCCAACCTGTCCAAGTCACCCTGCATTCTCATAGCATCCTCCTCACAGTTCACACTGCCATCCAGCTTTGTGTCATCTGTAAATTTGCTAATGTTACTTTGACTTGTTATTTGTGATAACAATTGATAATCTATTTAAAGGTACTGGAGGGATAAATGTCAGCCAGGACAAAAAGATTGTTCCCCCTGCTCTTCAAAATAATTGTGAATATTCACATAAAAAGAGCAGAGGTGACCTCATTGGAAAGACAATGGCGTAGTGGTAGAGTTTCTGCCTTACAGCAGCAGAGATCCGGGTTCGATCCTCATTACAGGTGCAGTCTGTAAAGAGTTTGTAGATTCTCCTTGTGACTACGCGGGTTTCCGCCAGCTGCTCCGGTTTCCTCCCACATTCCAAAGACGTACAGGTTTGTAAGTTAATTGGCTTCTGTAAATTGTCCCTGGCGTGTAGGATAGTGCTAGTGTACGGGGTGATCACTGGTCGGCATTGGCTCATTGGGCCAAAGGGCCTGCATCCACGCTGTATCTCTAAAGTCTAAAGATAACACCGCCCAAAAGAACAATCCCTTAGGCCTGCACTAATACGTCAGTGTAATCTTCTCTGCCAAGAATGGTAATAGCCTTTCGTAACAAGGACAGAGTCCCCCTTGTCCTCATCTTCCACCCATCAGCCATCGTATACAGCATTTAATTCTTCAACATTTTCGCCACCTCCAATGGGATCCCACTACTGGCCACATCCACTCATCTCGACTACATCCAAGGACCCAAACAGTGTTTCCAGGTGAGGCAGAGGTTCACTTCCACCTCCTCCAACCTCATCTAATGTTCCAGACGTCAACCTCTCTACATCGGCGAGACCAGGCGCAGGCTCAGCGATCCTTTCGCTGAACACTTCCGCTCAGTCCGTCTTAATCTACCTGATCTCTTGGTGGCTCAGCACTTCAACTCCCCTTCCCATTCCTAATCTGACCTTTCTGTCCTGGGCCTCCTCCATTGTCAGTGAGGTCCGGCGCAAATTGGAGGAACAGCACTTCATAGCATTTTGTGTCTACCTTCGATTTAAATCTGCAGTTCTTTCCTACACACTGTTGCATTATTTAAAATGGGTTAATCATAAAAAATAAGAATTAAATTGGAACTAAGGTAGATGAAAGTGCTGGAGGAACTCAGCGGGTGCAGCAGCATTTATGGAGCGAAGGAATAGGCAATGTTTCGGCCCAAAACGTTGCCCATTTCCTTCGCTCCATAGATGCTGCACCAGCATCTGCAGTTTTTTTCCAGTTATTTTCCAGCGTCTGCAGTTCCTTCTTAAACATTAAATTGGAGCTAGTTCACCATTCAGAAAGTGAAATTTAACAAATCTTAGGAAAATTAAAGCAATTTTCAGTGATTCTTCAGGTACATCGATATTATATTTTCTAAGTAATACTTAAGGATTTAAAAAAAAAATGCTAGTTCATTCTGCTAATGAATGACAATTCATTCAAAGAGACATCTTGAACAATTTTATACAGTCAGAACTGGCAGAAATTCCAGACCAATGTCCTTTAATTGAATGAGAGTAGTAAAAGGTGGCTTTTTATAATAAATGGAAACACTTGTACATTAAAACCGACATGCATTTTGCATATTTGGCTTAGTATACCAAAGGGAAAGATACGTCTAAAGTCTGATAAATAATGCAACACCCAATTCCTTTTAAACTTAAGAGCAAATGACTCATGACAAGTTGGAGTGGAGGAGCAAGATTTCAGGGGCAGATAAGCAAGGAACATGGAATGCTTTTGTGTTAAAGAAGGAACTGCAGATGCTGGAGAATCGAGGGTACACAAAAGGCTGGAGAAACTCAGCGGGTGCAGCAGCATCTAAGGAGCGAAGGAGATAGGCGACGTTTCGGGTCGAGACCCTTCTTCAGAATGCTTTTGACCTTTTTCATACTGAAGGTGTAAACTTAAACCATATTTGTGAATTCCTACCACACCTCATCTAGATTATTCTGGTTGACAGTAATATCTGTTCCACAAAATAGCGGACACTCCTGACATCTGCACTGACTCATTTATGTACAGGGCTCCTCCCAAAGTAAAAGTGTTAAAGAAGGAACTGCAGATGCTGGAGAATCGAGGGTACACAAAAGGCTGGAGAAACTCAGCGGGTGCAGCAGCATCTAAGGAGCGAAGGAGTTAGGCGACATTTCGGGTCGAGACCCTTCTTCAGACTGGTCAGGGATCAGGGAAACGAGAGATATAGATGGTGATGTGGAGAGATAAAGAACAATGAATGAAAGATATGCAAAAAAAGTATCGATGATAAAGGGAACAAGCCATTGTAAGCTGTTTGTAGTGTGAAAATGAGAAGCTAGTGCGACTAGGGTGGGGAAGAGAGATAGAGAGAGAGGGAATGCTAGGGCCCGAGGGCTGAGGGAGAGGTGGGAAAGGGAGGAGACAGCAAGGGTTAACAGAATTGCGAAAATTCAATGTTCAAGCCCAGAGGATGCAGACTCCCCAAGCGGAATATATAACCATATAACCATATAACAATTACAGCACGGAAACAGGCCCTCTCGGCCCTTCCAGTCCGTGCCGACCATTTGTTTTCCCCTAGTCCCATCTACCTGCACTCAGACCATACCCCTCCATTCCCTTCACGTCCATATACCTATCCACTTTACTTTTAAATGTTAAAATCGATCCTGCCTCCACCACTTCTGCTGGAAGCTCATTCCACACAGCCACCACCCTCTGAGTAAAGAAGTTCCCCCTCACGTTACCCCTAAACCTCTGTCCCTTAATTCTCATGTCATGCCCTCTTGTTTGAATCTTCCCTACCCTCAATGGGAAAAACGTATCCACGTCAACTCTGTCTATCCCTTTCATCATTTTAAAGACCTCAATCAAGTCCCCCCTTAACCTTCTGCGCTCCAAAGAATAAAGACCTAACTTGTTCAACCTTTCTCTGTAACATAGTTGCTGGAACCCTGGCAACATTCTAGTAAATCTCCTCTGTACTCTCTCTATTTTGTTGACATCTGAGGTATGAGGTGCTGTTCCTCCAACTTGCGGTGTTGCTCACTCTGGCCGTGGAGGAGGCCCAGGACTGAGAGGTCGGATATGGAATGGGAGGGGGAGTTGAAGTGCTGAGCCACCGGGAGGTCGGGTTGGTTATTGCAGACCGAGCGGAGGTGTTCGGCGAAACGATCGCCAAGCCTCCGCTTGGTCTCACCGATATAGATCATCTGGCATCTGGAGCAGCGGATGCAGTAGATGAGGTTGGAGGAGGTGCAGGTGAATCTCTGTCGGACCTGGAAGGACTGCTTGGGTCCCTGAAAGGAGTGGAGGAGGGAGGTGAAGGGACAAGTGTTGCATTTCTTGCGGTTGCAAGGGAAAGTGCCCGGGGAAGGGGTAGAGTGGGAGGGGAGGGAAGAATTGACAAGGGAGTTGCGGAGGGAGCGGTCTTTGCGGAAGGCAGACGGGGGGGGGGGGGGGGGAGATGGGAAGATGTGGCGAGTGGAGGGGTCACGTTGGAGGTGGCGAAACTGGCGGAGGACTATGTGTTGTATTTGCCGGCTGGTGGGGTGAAAGGTGAGGACCAGGGGAACTCCGCCCTTGTTGCGAGTGGGGGAATGGGGAGCGAGGGCAGTGTTGCGGGGTATGGAGGAGACCCTGGTGCGAGCCTCATCTATAGTAGGGAAGGGGAATTCCCGTTCTCTGAAGAATGAGGCCATTTGTGATGACCTGGTGTGGAACACTTCATCCTGGGAGCAGATGCGGCGTAGACGGAGGAATTGGGAATAGGGGATGGAGTCCTTACAGGAAGCAGGGTGGGAGGAATAGTAGTCCAGGTAGCTGTGGGAGGTAGTTGGTTTGTAGTGGATGTCGGTCAGGAGTGTATCATCTGCAATAGAGATGGTGAGGTCAAGGAATGGTAGGGAAATGTCGGAAATGGTCCAAGTGTATTTGAGTGCCGGATGGAAGTTGGTGGTGAAATGAATGAAGTCAGTCAGTTGTGTGTGGGTGCAGGAGGTGACACCAAAGCAGTTGTCGATGTAATGGAGGAAGAGGTCGGGGATGGGGCCCTGGTACGCCGAGAGCAAGGATTGTTCGATGTACCCGACAAAGAGGCAAGCGTAGCTGGGGCCCATGCGTGTGCCCATAGCTACGCCTTGTGTTTGGAAATTCTGTTAATCCTTGCTGTCTCCTCCCCTTCCCACCTCTCCCTCAGCCCTCGGGCCCTGGCATTCCCTCTCTCTCTATCTCTCTTCCCCACCTTAGTCGCACTAGCTTCTCATTTTCACACTACAAACAGCTTACAATGGCTTGTTCCCTTCATCATCTAGATTTTTTTGCATATCTTTCATTCATTGTTCTTTATCTCTCCACATCACTGTCTATATCTCTTGTTTCCCTGATCCCTGACCAGTCTGAAGAAGGGTCTCGACCCGCAACGTCGCCTATCTCCTTCGCTCCTTAGATGCTGCTGCACCCGCTGAGTTTCTCCAGCCTTTTGTGTACTCCCAAAGTAAAAGATTCGGTTTGAATGTAGTCATTGAATTTCACAAACCCGTCCCGCTGAGTTACTCCAGCTTTTTGTGTCTATTTTCACAAGTCTATATGCAGTCTCAGGAACCTACAGGCCCTTTGCATACTGGGACATCTCGCCTGTGCATGTGCATCCTTCACTTCAAGCCTTCACGCTTTCTCTGTTGCAGCTTGTGTTCAGGCTGGTTCCGGAACAACAGATAGCACTAAATCCTGGAAGCTTCCACGATTTACCAATCCTTGCTCTCCACATTCCTGACTCAGATTAATGTTCCAAAGGTGTACAACCTGGCATCCATTGTCGGCCATGGCTCAGTCAAAAACGCTCCCTCTTGAGCCCAAAGGTTGTGGTCCTCAAGTCTTCCCTCCTGAGATTTGACGAGAAAAACTAACCCAGGCATAAACTTCAAAACAGTTTCTAGCAGATCCGACTGATACAGATCCCATATCTTATATCCTAAATCCTGACCCGCTGAGCTACTCCAGCATTTTGTGCCATTTTTTTACAAACCAGTCACTACAGTTCCTGGTGTCTTCAATGTGTTTCAATTTACCAGTCGATATATCAACATTCCCTGATCAAATTCCTGGAATTCTATATCTACCAGCACCTTTAATATAAAATTCAAGAAAATGTTGATTAATTATTCAAAATGAAGACTCAATATTACCTTAAAGGTAATAAAGATGAGCAACATGTGACAACCTTGTCTGTCACACCAGCATTCTATGAATGCATCGTTCTCTTTTAAAAAGACAAATGAGTTGGGAACAATCACAATACACAAGGGGCCGACAATGCATGATAAATCAAAACAACACAGGACTTACAAAAGCATCTTTTCCTTTGGGAGTTTGGCCATCCACCTGGTTGCAAATGGCATGCAGTTTGGTGAGGTCTCAGTGTGAAAAGAAAACTAATGCTGATGCCCTTACTAAAACAAAATGAAAGAGATCTATATACATATTTTTTAATCACTCGGTCACAAGCATGGAATCCATCCACAAGGATGTTTAAAACAAACAACAGAAGAAAGTCTAGAAAACTATAAGGAAAGTCAAGGACAAGAACCATAGTCCGTGAAAGCACAACTGTGCAACACTGCGGGATCATTCTCAAATTTTCACTCTCACACCGGTCGAATAAATATTGAGATGTAATTCATAGCAGTAAAACACTGAATTTCAACATCTACTGTTTGTATAAAATGTTACAAGAGTGGAATCAATTAAAAATGTTGACATTGAATCAGTGATATATTTCAATCCACGAAAAGACTGGTCGAGGAGGTAGTGTCAGAGAACGTCATAGAGAAAGAAATAAAGAATGGTGAGCAGACAAGTTTAAGGAAGTAATTCTTGAGCTTATGATCTTTGCAGCTGTGATGAGCCAATGATGAGTAACTAAATTCAGGGAAGATCAAAAGTCCAGAGACCAGAGATGGAAACATTGAAAGATATATAACTGCAGTAGAATACAAAGGGAGCCCAGAGATTACAAAGGGAAGAAGGAATGAGACAATAATAAGATACGAAAACAAGACAGAATTTTTAAATTAAAACATTACTTATTTTAAAGTGGTGATAAGGTAAAACTATTTATTGTCAGTGTACTCAATTAAATAGTAAAGAAATAGCACTTTAGCCAAAAAATGATATAGTCTCTGGAGAGCTGAGACTGAGATTTGGGATCAAGTATTTTATCTTCCAAGCAGTCTTGTAAATATTAGTCCTTCTTTTGCAGCAATCTCAGCTTCCACTTCTAACGATAAAAAATATCCCACAGGATATCTAGGGTGAGGCAGCTGCTACAGCGTGCACAGGGACAAGCGATTATTGATGTAGACACATGAAGCTGGCAAAATGAGAAATGCTTTAAGCATCCCCATGATAAAATGGTTCCCGTGGTTTTAATGTTTACTAGACGAACGGGGACCCGTTGGGGGGGGGGGGGGGGGGGGGGGGGGGGGGGCCTGTGGCGTCACACACACACTAACCAACCCCACACACACACCCCAAGTCCATGGGCTCGTTCTTTGTGCGTCTTTTTTAAATAACGGGCGGGCAGCGAGCGGCCGGGCAACGTCACTGGCACAGACCCATTGTGACGTCATCACATCATCAGCCAATGCCAGCCGGTTTTATTTTCAAAGCGCGCGCGCACACACACAGACAGACAGACAGAGATTTCCTGCTCAATCCACCATATTCTTTCGGGGGATACACTTGATTCCAGCTGCATATGCCTGACCCATGCTGCCTTTATCCTGGCCAGTGCCTAATTTCCTCTCATTATCCAAGGTTTGTTGCTCTCACCTGCCTTGCCATTCACTTTGACAGGAACATGCACGCCTTAAACTCTCATCATCACACTTAAAAGCATCGTACTTTCTGTACGTCCCTTCGCCCGCAAACAACCTACTCCAATTAACTTTAGCAAATTTCCGTCTAATGCCATCAAAGTAAGCCTTACTCCAAACTTTAACTTGTGGACCGGCTCTGTCCTTATCCATTGCCATTTAAAAACTAATTGAACTGTGGTTGCTGGGACCAAAATGCTCATCCATTGACTCCACTCCATTTTTGAAACCTGGTTTCCAGGCCTGCCCAATGGAGCTGACATGAATTAGTGTCTCATTGCTGGGAGAGCAATGACATTGGCTTGCTTTGCCTGCAAATGGATTTGGAAGATTTTGTGAAGAATGCATTGATGGTCTCTTCCAGTATTTAGAAGTGGTTGTTATAGACAGTCCTCATCTTACATACATCCAGGAGAGCAGGGAAGACTGCTGCTCAATTAATCATAACTTTAGACTTGGTTTTGAAGTCTTGATTTTGGAACACTTTTACCCAGACAGCACAAAAGCTACACTGGGATGTTGCAGGCAACAACACATTTCAACATCAATATTTGTCATCTCTGAGAGGTGGTACCCAGGAAGTGAATCGTCATCCTTGCTTACCAGCATCTCAATGTGGATTGTGTTTGTTGGGGGTTGGATAAGTACTCTGGTGCAGTAAGATCAATTGGTTACAGTATATGTTGGCAGATATTCAATTAATCATCTATAATCATTCAATTCAATCATCTATACTGAACTAAAGAAAACACTGTCCCATAAGGGGAAAAAAGTTCAGTTGTAAATATAATTTTTGACACTTGGAGCTGAAGCGAATAATTCATTCTTCCATGGCTCAGAGGCCTGGATCAATACCTTGTCTTTGCTGCCTTTACACAAGTCCTTTGATTGCATTGTAAACCATATTCTGCAAACATTTTCCCATAGTAAGGCTGTGATGGCATTTGTAAGGGAAAAGTGAAAATTTACAAAGCACGAGAAAAAGTACCTACTCACTGGATGTTCAACAACGGTGCATGTTTAATTAGGAGATTTATGAAACGATTGCGTGTCTGTGTAACCACAGGCATTACACAAGAGGATGGGTCCTACACTCCATATCCATAAATAAAACATAATAGGTTCTCGATCAACCTGCCTTGCCAAACAACACTAGCAATAATATAAATGTCAATAAAATTCAGGAAAAATCCATTTCCTACATCTACTGCATTTGGTGTTCCCAATGTGGCTACCTTTACATTGGTGACAGCCAACGTGGACTTAGCGACTGTTTCACCGGACACACACGCGATCCACCAAGGCCTACTGGGCCTCTTGGTTGCTGACCATATTAACTCCCTTTCCTATACTGACACCTCTGTCCTGGGCCTACTCCATTGCCAGAGTGAGGCCACACAGAGGAACAGCACCTCACAATCCGCTGGGATATCTTACAACCCAAATGGAATAAACACCAAATTCTCTCATTCTAGATAACAAACCTACAAAAATCCCCCCCCCCCCCACCTCTTCTCTGTGCCCCCATCTGAGGCACACCCATTTCTCCCATTCCCCCATTGCTCTGGCTTCACACTCGACGTTTATTCAGAGTTCTGTCACAGAGATAACACAAGGTAAGACTGTGGAAAAGATTCAGGAATATTATCAAAAGCAAAATTACAACGTAATCATTATTGGGAAATCTGGCCAATGACAAATCAAAGTGGAGGAGCCGCATTCACGATGCCACTTGGTGCTCACTTTTCTAGTATCGGTGGCATGCAGGAACCCAGTGTAATCGACAGAAGGAGCACACCTCCCAATTATCAACCCACTGGCCTTGCCAAGCGCCTCCTGCTTCACCAATAGTTAAATCTGCAGTTTCCTCAGAATCTAATGAACTGGAGAGGAAGTCAATCTGTGGGACAGCCTTAGAGAAGAGATCAACACTACACATACACACACGATCTTCTATAATCCTCAGAATACAAGATCAAATCCTAGCTGCCACACATAAAGTTCATGTATCAAATCCCAATCCAGTCTGACACACATTCGGAGTCTTTGAATATTTTTAAGGCAGAAGTGAATTGACACTTAATAAACTAGAGGATGAAAAGTATGTGTAGTTGAGGTTACAATTGAATCAGCCATGATCTAATTAACAGGCTTGAGGGGTCGAGCAGCTTACTCCTGCTCCTAATTAACATATTCATTTTAGTAGTGAGCGTATAAAGTACATTACTTTAAAGTCAATTGGTCCAATTTCTGCTTGCTATTCTTCCTTTAGAGTCAAAGAGCTGTATATTATAAAATGTGTCCTTGCCAACCAAGTTGGTATATTGGGCTAGTCCCACATGCCTGCATTTGGCCATAGCCCTCCAAGTCCCTCCGATCCATATATCTGTCCAAATGCCTTTTACAATTTGGAATTTTAGTTCATTCCAACATTTTATTCTTGCTTCAAAGTAAGAAGTAAATATTCTAAAATTATTTACATGTGCATTTGCTTCAATGCAACTAATCCTCTTCAGAAAAGGTTTTCACCTTGATCTCGTTAGGCATTAAACAACATTCAGACTAAGATTTTTATAAATACATTTGCAGACAGAGAATCCTTATATCATGCGACCACATTCTGTATGGAGTGAAGGCAGGTACAGGATACTGAGTTGGATCATCAGCCATGATCATATTGAATGGCGGTGCAGGCTCGAAGGGCCGAATGGCCTACTCCTGCACCTATTTTTTATGTTTCTTCAAAGCTATGCCTATTTGGCATCTATTGAACTGTAATTCAGCCAGTTCAGATGCTCTCAGTATTAGACTGGAATATCAACCCACATTATGTGCTCAAGTATCTAGAAATAGAATAACGCATGACCTTCAAATATGAAACAAATCTGAGTAATGTTATTTTCCCTATCTTAAAGTTCACCACAGCTGAGGTTTTTTTTGGATTCATACCTACAGGAAAACATTTTTTTTAAATGGAAAGCCAAAGGTGCACATGCCCTTTAAATATCAAACCATTGTTAGGAAAGATTGATCAGGCCGAGATTCTTCATGCTTAAAAAGGAAGAAAGAATCACTCGACAGAGTTTGTAAAAAGTTTCACAGGTTTCATCTTGTGATGATCTTCAAAACCACAAGCTGCTCATCATAGTCAGAGCTTTTCAGCACAGAAACAATTCCTTTGGCCCAACTTGTCCATGTTGACCAAGATGCCTAACCAAGCGAGTCCCAAATAGATTCAGAACTATACACCAATGAAACACACTCTTTGACCCAACTCATCCATGCCAACCAAGATGGTTCCATTTACCCACACCTGGCCCATATCCCTCCAAACCTTTCCTATCCATGTACCTGTGCAGATATCTTTTAAATGTTGTTATTCAACAGGCCTCAACTACATTGCTGGTAACTCGTTCGATAAACCCATCACCCTCTCGACAAAATTGGCCCTCAGGTTCCCATAAAAAAATTCCATCAACTTAAGCCAAAGGTCCTGAATTCTTGACTCTCCTCCCATGGGAAAATGACTCAGTCTCTGTGCATTCACCCTTTCTATTCCCCTCACGATTTTGCACACTTCTATAAGATCACCCCTTATCCTCCTGTGCTCCAAAGAATAAAGAATAAACTCCTGGCTTGACCAATTTCTCCCAATAGCTCAGGCCCTCAAGACCCGACAACAACTTTCCGATTGTACGTTAATGCCCGACATATCTCCCCAAACCTTTCCGATCCACATAGCTATCTAAGTATTTTTAAATGTTGTAATTGTACGTGCGTCAACCACTTCTACCACTTCTGTCAGGCACTTGTTCCATGTATATGTCACCCTCAGTGTGAGAAAATTGCTGGGTGCATTTGCATGATTCACTGAAAGTGGCTGGTCAGGTGGACAGGCTGTGAAGAAGTCATTTGGCACACTTGCCTCATTGGGAATGGTACTGAATACAAACGTTGGGACACCACGATGCCTCTATACTAGTCTTTGGTGAAACAACACTTGGAGTCCTATGTGCAGTTGTGGTATCCAGCCCCAGCCATCACATGTTGAACCTACAATGGGCGGTGAACACAGCCCCAGCCATCCCATGCTCGCCACTTTCTTCCATCCAGTCCATTTTCATAGAGTATTGCATTAGCAAGGCTTGAAGTATCATCAATGATGCCTGCCACATTGCTCATTCTCTATTCTCTTTTCCTTCTGGAAGATACTAAGAGCTTGAAAGCTTAAATGTCAATCACCTTTTTTCTTACCCCCTATCCAGAGGTGCAGTCGTCACACACTCAATACTACATTATTTGGTTATTCCGTTATTGTACTTTAGATTTTTGTTTACTACTTCAGATTTTTTTACACCATTCTTTTGCTTTACATTCATCATTGTATTCATAAATTCATAAATACATTGTATTTATTGTTCCATCTATCATAGTCGTGTACACTATCTGCTCTATAAACTTCTGGCAAACTGGTAATGTCGCTGAACTCTGATGTACATGACAAACGTCTAATCAAAATCTCAACTACAAGATTATTATTTAAAAAGCTAACTCAGTATTGCAAACGTCATATCTCACTATCTAAACTCAGTGCTATTTAAATTACACATTTTGACAATACAGTTATCATCAAAATACAATGCACGTTAATGACAAAGCATCTTGAGATGCTGGGGCTACGTGTCCGATTTCCTTTCAATTAGCAAGATGCTGCATCATCACTTCCTTGCTTGACTGTCTACAAACATTGGCAAATCACAGCAGATTACTAGCATGCACTTCACAGTAAGCCCCACCTCAAGGTCAACTTGTTCGAGATTTAACGTATCACAATTATAAACACCATAATTCGATTACTTATGGTCATGAACACAATACAACAACAGGGGATGTAACAAATTACCGACTGCTTTCACCCACCACAAAAGCAGCTGGAGCTTGAAAGCAGCAGTACCTCCAAGTCATGCAGCATCCAAATTGCTTTGATAATAACCTTCATGGCCCAAAATTCTGGAACGCCTTATCAAGCTGCACTGGAAGGGTTCCATCACTACTGCCACTATGGTGATTCAAGACGGAACTTCCTTAAAAGCAACCACGGTGGCACAGCGATAGAGATGCTGCCTTACAGCGCCAGAGACCCAGGTTCAAACCTGACTGTGAGAGCTGTCTGTGCAGAGTTCATACGTTCCTCCCAGAGAACTGCGTGGGTTATCTAGGGGATCTCTGGTTTCCTCCCACACTCCAAAGACGTACAGGTTTGAAGGATCATTGGCTTGGTATGTTTGTAAATTGTCCCTAGTGTTTGTAGGATAGCATCAGTGCATGGAGTTCACCGGTCGGCACAGACTCAGTGGGCCGAGGGACCTGTTTTCGTGGTGTATCTCCAAACTAAACCAAGTAAGCGCAACAAGCATGGTTCTCCAAATGATGCCCATATTACAAGAGGTTTTTCTTTAATACAAAAAAATGTAGCAGCATTGGCAAGAGGAGAAAAATGTAGTGCGTGTATGCTGGGTAGCTGAAATAAATGTCTCTCTGTCAATAACAGCTCTACAGCCATATAAGATTTCCCTAGAAGACTTTCCAAATAAATGTCAGTAAATGTTCATAATGAGTTTCTGATGGAGGATACATTTGCACTGGACATTACTAGATTACAATGGTTTCTGACGAGACTGTAATGTTGGATACATCTACAAAATATATATATTTAAACATTTTATAAAATAATAATTAGTAAGATTTAATAATTTTTAAAATATATAGTATTTCTTTGCTAATATGAATATCCCTTTTTTTCCTCCAATCAGTCTGGTTGGTTTTCCAAAATGTTAAAACTTCCTTGCAAACATTTTTTGCAGAAGCCCTCCAGAAATGTGGATGTGCTCCTAAACTCCTATCCCAGCCTTTCCACATGAATAGGTCAACAGGAAATATATACTATCAAGATTGGAAGCAATTGTATTGGTCCAGAGAAGCAGAACATACAGGAAAGTTAGCACAGCAAATCTAGCAATTATTGAACTAGTCCTGCAACTCCACAGGCCTGGACCAACTACTACTCATTAGATGCAGAGATTTCTTTGGACATATAACATGGAAACAGGCCCTTCAGCCCACCAAGTCCATGCCGACCAGCAATCACCCTGTACACTAACACCATCCTACACACTCGAGACAATTTTACAAGTTACAGAAGCTAATTAACCTACAAACCCGCACATCTTTGGAGTGTGGGAGGTATGTGGAGCACCGGAAAAAACCCACAGTCATAGAGTCAGAGTGATACAGTGTGGAAACAGGCCCTTAGGCCAAACTCGCCCACACCGGCCAGCAATGTCCCAGCTACACTAGTCCCACTTGCCTGCGCTTGGTCTAAATCCCTCCAAACCTGTCCTATCCATGTACCTAATTGTTTCTGAAAACAATGGGATAGTCCCAGCCTCATCTACCTCCACTGGCAGCTTGTTCCACTCACCCACCACTCTTTGTGTGAGAAAGTTACCCCTCGGATTCCTATTATTCCCCTTCACCTTGAACCTATGTCCTCGATTCCCCTACTCTGGGCAAAAGACTCTGTGCATCTACCCGATCTATTTTGTATAGGATTTTGTATACCTCTATAATATCTCAGGATTTTGTATACCTCTATAATATCTCCCCTCATCCTCCTGCGCTCTATGGAATCAGAGACCCAGTCTACAACCTCACCCTGTAGCTCACACCCTCTAGTCCTGGAAACATTCTCGTAAATCTTTTCTGTACCCTTTCAAGCTTGACAATATCTTTCCAAAAACATGGTGCCCAGAACTGAACACAATATTCTAAATGCGGTCTCACCAATGTCTTAGACAACTGCAACATGACCTCCCAACTTCTGTACTCAATACTCTGACTAATGAAGGCCAAAATGCCAAAAGCCCTTTTGACCACATCTTGTTCAACATCCCAAAATGCAACACCTCAAACTTTTCTGTATTGAATTCCATCAACCATTCCTCTGCCCAACTGGCCAATCGATTCAGATCCTGCTACAATCTTTCACAACCATCTTAACTATCTACAAAACCACTAAATTTTTGTATCATCAGCAATAGACAATAAGTGCCGGAATAGGCCAGCGCCACCATTCAATGTGATCATTGCTGATCATCCCCAATCAGTACCCCGTTCCTGCCTTCTCCCCATATCCCATGACTCCACTATCTATAAGAGCCCTATCTAGCTCTCTCTTGAAAGTATCCAGAGAACCAGCCTCCACCGCCCTTTGAGGCAGAGAATTCCACAGAATCACAACTCTTTGTGAAAAAGCGTTTCCTCATCTCCATTCTAAATGCCTTACCCGTTATTCTTAAACTGTGGCCCCTGGTTCTGGACCCGCAACATTGGGAACATGATTCCTGTCTCTAGAGTGTCCAAACCGTTAATAGTCTTATATGTTTCAATAAAATCTCCTCTCATCCTTCTACATTCCAGAGTATACAAGCCCAGCCGCTCCATTCTCTCAGCATATGACAGTGCTCCCATCCCGGGAATTAACCTTGTACACCTATGCTGCACTCCCTCAATAGCAAGAATATCCTTCCTCAAATTAGGGGACCAAAACTGCACACAATACTCCAGGTGTGGTCTCACTAGGGCCCTGTACAAGCTGCAGAAGGACCTCTTTGCTCCTATACTCAAATCCTCTTGTTATGAAAGCCAACATGCCATCTGCTTTCTTCACTGCCTGCTGTACCTGCATGCTTACTTTCATTGACTGATGAACAAGGACCCCCAGATCCTATTGTACTTCCCCTTTTCCCAACTTGACACCATTTAGATAATAATCTTCCTTCCTGTTTTAACTACTAAAGTGGATAACCTCACATTTATCCACATTAAACTGCATCTGCCCACTCACCCAACCTGTCAGTCACCCTTCATTCTCATAGCATCCTCCTCACAGTTCACACTGCTACCCAGCTTCGTGTCATCTGCAAATTTGCTAATGTTACTTGAAATCCCTTCATCTAAATCATGAATATATATTGTAAATAGCTGCGGTCCAAGCACAGAGCCTTGCTCTGCCCCACTAGTCATTGCCTGCCATTCTGAAAGGGGCCAGTTAATCCCTACTCTTTGTTTCCTGCCTGCCAACCAATTCTTTATCCAGCACTCTACCCCCAATACCATGTGCCCTAATTTTGCCCACCAGTCTCCTATGTGGGACCTTATCAAATGCTTTATGAAAGTCCAGGTACACTACATTCACTGGCTCTCCCTTGTCCATTTTCCTAGTTACATCCTCAAAAAAGTCCAGAAGATTAGCAAACTTGCTAATCTTGCCCTATATGTTCTCATCCAAATCATTGATGTAGATGACAAACATTAACAGGCCCAGCACCGAACCTGAGGCACACCACTAGTCACAGGCCTCCAGTCTGGGATGGAACCTTCCACCATCACTATTTGCTTCCTTCCATGGAGCCAATTTGCTATCCATTCAGCTATCTCTCCTTGGATCCCATGCGATCAAATCTTCCGGAGCAGCTTACCATGCGGAACCTTGGCGGACACCTTACTGAAGTCCATGTACACAACATCTACGGCTCTGCTCTCATCACCCTCTTTGGTCACGTCTTCAAAACAAAAATCAATCAGATCTGTGAGACATGACCTCCCACGTACAAAACCATGCGGACTATCCCTAATCAGCCCTTGCCCGTCCAAATGCCTGTATAACCTATCCCTCAGAATCCTCTCTGAACACAGCCGTGACATCCTCCTTAACCAACAATGCAACCACTCCCACCTCTTTTTCCCTCACCTCTGTCTCTCCTGAAGATCCTGAACCACGGAACATTGAGTTGGAAATCCTGCCCCTCAATTAACTAGGTTTCAGTCATGGCTACAACGTCCTAGTCCCTCGTATTAATTCATGCCCCAAGCTCATCAACCTTACCCGACAGGCCCCTTGCATTAAAATACATGCAATTTAAACCAACCCTCATTCCTCACTCTCTGCCTTTCACCTGCCTATTCTGTCCACTAACCTTTCCCGCACCACCCTCCTAACCAACTTCTAAATTTGTACGAGATCCCACTCCCCTGCCAATCTAGTTTAAACCCTCCTGTGTAGCATTAACAAACCTTCCCGCTAGGTCCCCCTCCAGTTTAGGTGCAACCCGTCCCTTTTATACAGGTCACCCCTTCCCCGGAAGAGATCCCAATGATCCAGAAATCTGAATCGCTGCCCCCTGCACCAACTCCTCAGCCACACATTCAATTCCCCTATCTTCCTATTCTTACCTTCACTAGCACAAGATACTGTAAGCAATCCTGAGATCACTACCCTGCAGGTCCTGCTTTTCAGTCAATAGACAATAGACAATAGGTGCAGGAGTAGGGAGAGAATTCCACAGACCTCTACCCAATTCCATGAGTTCGTGTTTGAGAACCTCCTTCCTCTTCCTACCTATATCATTTGTGTCAACATGCTGCACAACAACCTCTGGCTGCTCCCCCTCACCCTTGAGGATGCCGTGCAGCCGCTCCGAGAAGCCCTGGACCCTGGCACCAGGGAGGCAACACACCATCCTGGAGTCTCGCCTGCTGCCGCAGAATCCCCTGTCCACACCTCTGATGATGGAGTCTCCTACAACTATGGCTCTGCCTGACGTCACTCTTCCCCGTTGAGCCTCAGCACCAGGGTTGGAATCACAGTCGTGGCTACCACTCAATCTTGTCGTGTCATCCACTCCTAAGAGTGTGCACCTGTTTTCAATAGGTACAGCCACCGGGGTCTCCTGCAATCCATGTCTGCTCCTCTTTGTCATAGTCACCCACCTTCGCTCTTCTTGTATCCTTGGTGCGACCACCTCACGGAAGGTCTTGTCCAGGAAATTCTAGTTTTCCCGGATGGTCCCGAGGTCATTCAACTGCTGCTCCAGTTCCCCAACACGTTAATTCAGGAGCTGCACCTGGACACAATTTCTACAGGTGCAGGTGTAGGTGTCAGGTGCACAAGGCCACAGGGTGAACATACAAACCTTGTACAGATAGCACCCGTAGTCAGGATTGAACTCAGTCTCTGGCACTGTAAGGCACCAGCCCTATCGCTGCATCACTGTCCTGCCCGAATACAAATTCAGTTAGTTAAATAAACTGGATTTTAAGAAAATACAGGAGTATCAGTGATAGGGGCCAAACTGTTGGATTGTCATAAATAGCCAAACTACTGGATTGTCATAAAGAGCCCTCTGGAGAAAGAAATCTGTTACCCTATACATAACAGCCCTCGGCACAGTCTCATATACCAGTCAGTTGATGCCCTCTTCTCCAAGTGCCTTTTAAATCTTCCGTCGGATTGATGGACATGTTTGTTACATATTTCCCAAGGCCCACTCACTGGTCTCCATGTGCCAAGGACCATGGTCCACAATACCTTGCCAGAGAACAGAACAGAATCGGTTTCTCAAATTCACAAAAGCTACATCAAGTGTGTAAATAATAAATAATTCAAATTCTGATAAGACTTGAGAGAAATTCCAAATTAAATGCCATCAACTTAAATTCAAACAGTGAGTTTGCCTCAGAGCATTTTGCATTGTTTACTTTACTCTGAACTATATCATGAGCTTGAAAGCTCTGTAAGAGATTAATGGGGAGACATATTGACCAAAAAAAAATCTTGCTGATTCACTGCAGACAACTAAGGTTGCATTTCTTAAAGCCGCATCAATCAGGTATCAAAATCTATGTTTATTTATTCCTCTGAATTTATTTCATCCATTGCCATTTCACAACCCCAGTAAAAGTGTTAAGTGGGATATTGGATTTATTTGGTGGGTTTTTTCCCTCAACATAGTTTTAAGAATTTTGTTTTGGATGATTTTATATCAAAAGATATAATGTAAAACCAGTTTTTCCCATTCAATGATCAGAAATGGAAAATTTCATTTTGCACTCACTCAAAAGGAATAGGAAAAATTTCAGACTCAAAACTGCCTTTCATGGGAGTTGATCCCAGATGTTTACAACTCTTCTGTGGAAAATTTCTACAAACCTGTCTCATTAATTAAAGCTTATTAATTTTATGCTTCTGCCCTTCAGATCTCTCATCACCTTGAGCACACCATGACAACACATTATAGGGATAAGGAAGAGAAAATAAGCATCATCCACAATGATCATCATAGTCAGAAAAAACTTGACTAGACCGATGAAACAGCATAAATGATTTCTTGCCAGAACACAACCTGTACAATAATGAACACAATCAAAACTAATATCACACGTACAGCTCCATTTATAAGCCAAGAGAATGGAACTTTGCACTGCAGCTTAAAATGGACAAGAGAAATCTTAATTAAAAGTAATTTTTATCTAAAAGTCTTAACAAGAAGATCATACCTCAAGGCACGTTTAAACACATCATATGAACTCATCCAAAATGGGGGTTCTGCTTTGAGAGTTTGGTCTCTACATTATTTTACTGATGGTACAAATATCTATATACTTTACATACCTGAACTCAGTGAGAAACCCGCATTAATACAACATGTACAATTGGACAGATGAAAAGTTGAAATACATTATATTCTTGCAAACAACAGTGGTTTTCTTCAAAATGCATTTTTCTCTTGATAATTGAAAGTTTATTTACAGGCAAGAAACTATTATTAAATCTATCAAGTAACTTTCATAATAGCAAAGATATTGCACTAATAATGTGCCCATGTGGGGTCAGATCTCTCTTGGTCTGCAATCAGATACTACTGATCTATGTTTGGGTTATCAGCAAATACACCAGGCAAGATCATCTCCATAGGAGTCAACAACCAACTCAATCAGAGGCCACTTTACCTGATGAATCACTTTGGATAAACTGCAACTCAAGCAACTTCTTACTGAAACAATTGAAAACTATAATCGACGGAACACAAATTCCTTTTGTGCACCTTGTGAAGATCAATTCAAGTGAATAAGTAGTTTGGAAAAGGACAGGGCGAGCCCCACAGGTTCAAGTTCTGAATGGGGGAAAGAACAACTTTGATGGGACTTGATAAAGATGATTGGAGTAGGATATCTGCAGGCAATGAGACGTCTGGAAAGTGGGATTCTTTTAAAAGAGTGCTGGACAGATTTCAAGTAATGCATGCTTCCGTTCCCTGGAGGAGTTATGGGAACTGAAGGGCATGCTATTTAAGGAGGAAATTAGGGAAGCAAAAAAGGGCAGGCAATAGCATGGCAGATAAAATAAAGGAGAATACAGAGTTAATGACCCTAAATGTACATAAAGGGAAAGAGGATAACTGGAGAAATAATAGGACCCTTCAGAAACTGAAGCAGTCATCCCTGTGTGGGACTGCAGGAGATGGGCAAGCTCCTTGATAAATATTCCCCCTCACTGTGGAGAAAAACATGAAGGCTAGGGAGTTTGGGACAGTTAACGGAGATGTCTTGGAGACAGTCCAAATTGCGGATAAACGTACTCGGTGTCGTAGGGCAAACGAAGGTAAATAAATCTTCCAGGCCTGATCAGATATATCCAAGAACTCCATGGGAAGCTAGAGAAGAAATTGAGGAAGCCCCTGCTCCAATACAGGAATCATTATTAGACATGGGCGAGGTGACAGATGATTGAAGGGTGGCTAATGTTGTGTCCCTATTTAAAAAGGGCTGCAAGAAAAACCTGGCAACTACAGACCAGTGAGCCTAACATCTGTGGTAGATAAGTTACCAGAGAGAATTCTGAGGGATAAGATATATATGCATTTAGGTAGGCAGGGGCTCATTAGGGATAGTCAGCATGGTTTTGAACATGGGAGATTGTGTCTTACACATTTGATGGGTTGATTTTGAAGAGGTAACCAAAAAGCTTGATGAGGACAAGGCCAGAGATGTTGTCTATATCGACTTCAGAAAAGATTTTGATAAGGTTCCTTATGGGTGGCTGCTCTAGAGGGCTAGATTGCATGGGATCCAGGGAGAGTAAGCTAACCAAATACAAACTTGGCTTTATGGAAGGAAGCAGAGGGTGGGGGTGGAAGGACAAATTTCAGACTGGAGGCTTGTGACCAGTGGTGTGAATCAGGGATCAGTGCTGGACCCAACACTGTTTTGTGGTTTATATCAGTGATTAGGATGAGCATGTAGAAGGCATAATTGTTAACTTGCAGATGATAGTAAAGTGGATGGCATCATAGACAGAGAAGATGGGTATTAAAAATTATAGCAGAATCTGAACCAGATGGGCAAGTGGGCCGAGGAATAGCTAAACTAGTTCAGTGCAGATACTGTAAGTTTGAGGTGTTGCATTTTGGGAAGTCAAACCAGATTCAAGACCCTCACAGTGAATGATAAGGCCGCTGGGAGTGTTGTAGAGCAGAGGGATTTAGGTGTACAGGTACTGTGTTCCCTGAGAGTGACATCACAGATGGTCAATATTAGTCACCCTGCTATAGGAAGGATGACACTTAGCTGAAACAGTGCAGAGAAGACTTACGAGGATATTGCCAAGACTTGGGCTGAACTACAGAGAGAGGATGGGTAGGCTAGGAGCTTATTCCTTGGAGAGTAGGCGGCCGAGGGGTGATCTTACCGAGGTCTATAAAATCATGAGGGGAAATGATAGAGTGAATGTATAGTCTTTTACCGAGGGTTGGGGAATCAAAAATAAGAGGTCGTATGCTTAAGGTGAGAGGAGAAAAATTAAATACAAACCGAGGGCCAAGTTTTTGATGCAGAGGGTGGTGCATATATATGTATGTAATGAGCTGCCAGAGGATGTGCTTGAGGAAAGTGCTATTGCAGCATTTAAAAAACATTTGGAAAGGTACATGGATAGGAAAGGTTCAGAGGGATATTGGCCAAGTAAATGGGACAAGCTTGGGCCATCTTGATTAGCAAGGACGAATTGGGTCAAAATGCCTGTTTCCATACTGTATGTCTGACTAAGTGGTAAAACAATAGTACAATGATTCTGTCAATCAAAGCAATTTGAAGCTGTTGGAAATCTGAAATAAAAAAAGTTGCCGACACCCTCAGCTTGTCAGGCAGCATCTCTAATTTTTCTGCCTGACCTGCTAATTTTCAGCATTTTCTGTTTTTGTTCCATGACACTGTCTTGACATTGTCTTATAAAGTGAACGATTCCTTTATCATCTTTGCACAAGGAAACGTGTTGTATTTTATACAGTTTAAACACAGTTTACAGCAAGCAGTGAAGAAAGCGAATTACATGTTGGCCTTCATAACAAGAGGAGTTGAGTATAGGAGCAAAGAGGTCCTTCTGCAATTGTACAGGGCCCTAGTGAGACCACACCTGCAGTATTGTGTGCAGTTTTGATCTCCAAATTTGAGGAAGGACATTCTTGCTATTGAGGCAGTGTGGCGTAGGTTCACAAGGTTAATTCCTGGGATGGCGGGACAGTCATATGCTGAGAGAATGGAGCGGCTAGGCTTGTATACTGTATTAAAAGGATACATTGTATATTGTTTAAAAGGATGAGAGGATATCTTATTGAAACATATAAGAATATTAAGGGTTTGGACACACTAGAGGCAGGAAATATGTTCCCGATGTTGGGGGAGTCCAGAACCAGGGGTCACAGTTTAAGAATAAGGGGTAAGCCTTTTAGAAAGGAGATGATGAAACACTTTTTCCACACAGAGTGTTTTGAGTCTGTGGAATTCTCTGCCTCAGAGGGCGGTGGAGGCCTGTTCTCTGGATACTTTCAAGAGAGAGCTCTTAAAGATAGCAGAGTCAAGGGATATGGGGAGAAGGCAGGAACGGGGCACTGATTATGGATGAACAGCCACGATCACATTGAGTGGCGGTGCAGGTTTGAGGGGCCGAATGGCCTACTCCTGCACCTACTGTCTATTAATCTAAATAAATGTCCACATCCCCAATGTGCATAACTAGCATCAAAATTCCCCCTAGTTCTAATCAGGCATGTTATGAATTGCAAATAAATACCAGCTTCCTTGCTGATGCCCAAATCCTTTCAATGAACTAAAATAAATTAGAAAAGTGCTGTTCAACATTTTGGACTGTAATTATGCAAGAATTAAGTAAAACATTTTGAGTGGCAAATTTACTTTCAGGCAATATTAGCTTCTTGAAACAGGAAAGGCAGTTACTGTAATACTCCAATAAAATATTATCCATTTGTTTGAAAATCTCAATGGTTCTGCACCAAGCTCACTTGGTTCTGTTTCCTTTACTCCATTAGAAAACATAGACATAGAAAATAGGTGCAGGAGGAGGCCATTCGGCCGTTCGAGCCAGCACCGCCATTCATTGTGATCATGGCTGATCGACCGCTATCAATAACCCGTGCCTGCCTTCTCCCCATATCCGTTGATTCCACTAGCCCCTAGAGCTCTATCTAACTCTCTTCAATCCATCCAGTGATTTGGCCTCCACTGCCCTCTGTGGCAGGGAATTCCACATATTCACAACTCTCTGGTTAAAAAAGTTTTTTCTCACCTCAGTCTTAAATGACCTCCCCTTTGTTGTAAGAAAAAATAATTTATTCTAATTAAACTTGCATGTTATCACTTTCTGTAATTCTTTTAATTAAGTACATTTTGTTTCCCACACGCCATATAAACACACCAACCAGGTCAGTGAAAATAAAAATTGTGCAAACATGTAAAACACAATGTGGAATAAAATTTGGGATATTTCATAGGAGTAACATCCAATAATCTGGCATGTATGCTCACAGGACAATGTTCTGAGGGTACTGGATTACTGGTTTTACTGCCAGTATTACCAATTTGGCACAATCCTTTGCTGTGATGTAATTGAGCACTCATGACCCTCCTCTGGTTTGAAGCAGTGAGATCAACACTTAAGATTACTCCAGCACACAACAATGAAATGCTTTTATTAATTCTAGGCTGTGGTACAACCAAGATTTTTCATTAGGCAGAACCCCATCCATTCTGAATATAATAACATCAATTAGAAACATTATAATTGGTATGGTAGAATATCAGTATTATCAGGACCAACATGGTCTTGCACAGAGAACCCCGTCTCTTTGCATTGCAGGATTTAACCCTAATTCACCTGCAATGTAATAGGCCTCAAGGTCTTGCTCAGAGTACCCCATCTCTTAATTTCCCAATCCTGTGACAGAATGGGTCCCACAACAAAATGTCACTTGATAGCATGACTTTGATCAACCAACGGACCATTGGAAATGCTTGAATTTGTATTTGTTCCCCAATGTGTGGTTCAAACTACACAATTTCTGGGAGCAAATGTTTTTAAAATTGTATCAACAAAAAAAAAACATTTTCTCAAGTGACAGCTAGGTGACGTAATAGAGGTTACCTTGGGTACAGATTCTAGATTTTTTACCTAACAATTAATTGGAGTTACCTATGAAATAGATCTGGCCTCATTAACAATAAATTAATGCAAGTCTCTTTTGCAACTATACATTAAGTCACTTATTGGCTGCTGCAGCAGGAGAAAACACAAGTTAACCTTTGTTTTTCATTACTTGTTACCAAACGTTATTCACCAATCCACAGATCATAGAGCCGAGAAGGCGTTCAATTAGCCCATCACAGGCATGCCAACTCTTTGATAGAGCTATCTAGTTGAAGTCCACCATTCAGCATGCCACAAAACTAGAGTTTAAAAAAAATTGTAGTTTTAAAGAAAACCAGACTTTCTACAAAATACTTAGTCTATGCATAGGAAAGAACTGCAGATGTTGGTTTAAATCAAAGGTAGGCACAAAATGCTGGAGTAACTCAGCGGGACAGGCAGCATCTCTGGAGAGAAGGAATGGGTGACCTTTCGGGTCGAGCCCCTTCTTCAGACGGATGTCAGGGGAGTGGGCGAGCAGAGATAGAATGTAGTCGGAGACAGTAAGACTGGTGGGAGAACTGGGAAGGGATGGAGAGAGAGAGGGAAAGCAAGGGCTATTTGGAGTTAGAGAAGTCAATGTTCATACCGCTGGGGTGTAAGCTACCCAAGCGAAATACGAGGTACTGTTCCTCCAATTTGTGCTGGGCCTCACTCTGACAATGGAGGAGGCCCAGGACAGAGAGGTGAGATTGGGAATGGGAGAGGTAGGTTAAGGCGGACTGAGCGGAGGAGTTCAGCGAAACAATCGTCGAGCCTGCCCTTGGTCTGGCTGATGAACAGGAGTTGACTCCTGGAACAGCGGATACAGTAGAAGAGGTTGAAAGAGTTGCAAGTGAAACTCTACCTGAAAAGACTTACAGGTGTCAACTCCTGTACATCGGCGAGACCAGGCGCAGGCGCGGCAATTCTTTCGCTGAACACCTCCACTCAGTCCGCCTTAACCTACCTGATCTCCCGTTTGCTCAGCACATTAACTTCCCCTCCCATTCCCAATCTGACCTTTCTGTCCTGGGCCTCCTCCATTATCAGAGTGAGGTCAAGCGCAAATTGGAGGAACAGCACCTAATAATTTGCTTACACCCCAGCAGTATGAACATTTACTTCGCTAACTTTAAATAGCCCTTGCTTTCCCTCTCTCTCCATCCCCTCCCCCTGCCCAGTTCTCCCATCAGTCCTAAGGGCCTGTCCCACCAGCATGCGACTCCATGCGGCAAGCGCGACCTAACGTGGTCGCTTGAGCCGTCCGGCCTCGTGGGGCCAGTCCCACTTCGATCGCCGGAGTCGTATGCAGTTGTGCGGAGATGGTCCCAACATCGCGCGGGGGCTCCGAAAAACTGACTGTGTTCAAAATTCTGCGCGGCAACGGCCCGTTGGCCCGCAGCCGCCTCAACGTTGTGCCTCCGTGTCCCTCTCTGTGTGTGCCTCCGTGACCCTCTGTGTGTCCCTCTCTGTGTGTCCCTCTCTATGTGCCTCCGTGTCCCTCTCTGTCCTTGCGAACTTACCGCGGACTTTGCTCCAACTTCGCGTCACTCACCCGACCTCGCGCGGCCCCCCGCTTCCGGTTTGGTCGCATGCAGGCGCATGCTGGTGGGTCCGGCCCTGTACGGGGATCACTCGACCCCCGCTTCTGGTTTGGTCGCGCGTGCCGCATGCAGGTCGCATGCTTGTGGGACAGGCCCTTTACTGTCTCTGACTACATTCTATCTCTGTCCCGCCCACTCCCCTGAGATCAGTTTGAAGAAGGGTCTCGACCCGAAACGTCACCCATTCCTTTTCTCCAGAGATGCTGCCTGCCCTGCTGTTACTCCAGCATTTTGTGTCTACTTAGTCTATGTACTGCGAGAACGAGGCCAGAGTAAACTGGAAGAACAAAATCTCAGATTCCGCCTGGATAGCTTACATCCCAATGTTTTCATTTACTGATAAACTACACTTACAACACTCCTTTTTCTCATCTTTTACCGTCCAGTCCTGCAATCACCCTCTCTCTAGTCACTCAGTTTTCATTCCACTCCCCTTTCAGTCCTGTTGCAGAGTCTTAACCCCAAACATAGAGTCTGAAGAAGGGTCTCGGCCCGAAACGTCACCTATCTCCTTCGCTCCTTAGATGCTGCTGCACCCGCTGAGTTTCTCCAGCTTTTTGTGTACCCTCGATTCTCCAGCATCTGCAGTTCCTTCTTTAAACCCCAAACATAGACTGTTCCTTTGGCTCCACAAATGCTGCCTGACCCTCTGAGTTCCCCCAGCAGTTTGCTTAAAACAAAAACAATGAATGTGTGTGAACCAAAATAATTTCCTTTAACTCAAATTCACCTGCAATGCAATTAAACAGACTATCCATTACTTTAAATATAAACAGACTATTGAAGTACTCGGAGATTTCCTGTGGAACACTGTCTGAAAATACAATTTCCCTCTTATTTAGTGAATATATTGCTTTGCAGCTCACCATAACAGAGAAACATGGGAGTTCTTAAAAGGTACAAGGAAGATGCCAACCCTAAATTTAGTTCACAGTAACATTTAACCCATTTGTCCGTAACAAATGGGGTTAAATGCATTTCTCTCCGTAACATACTCACCTGGGGTTGTTGCCGGCGGCTATGCGCCTGCGCATGGTGCAGATCAGCGGGCTGCCGGCGGGGGCGGGTGCGGCAACATGCGCACTTGGCAAGGTTGCCGGCGGGTCTGCGCCTGCGTACTGGGTGGGGGTGGGGGTGGGGGGGGAGGGCCGGTGATGGGGCTGCCGCGAGCGGCCGGCTAGTGGCAAGAAAGTGCCGCTGATCGCGCGGGCGGCGCCGCCCGGGCTCTGGGCCGGGCGTGGCGTGGCTCGAAATGGCGCCAGGCCCGGGAACCCTCCCCCACTGCGCACGCGCGGCCACTGGGGCCCGGCAACCCTCCCCCACTGCGCACTGCGCGGCCACTGGGGCCCGGCAACCCTCCCCCACTGCGCACGTGCGGACACTAGGGCCCGGCAAAGTGCCGCTGATCGCGCGGGCCGGCAAACCGGGGACACATGGCGCCGGCGTTCACCACGGCATGTTTGGCTGCCGGAACACCGTAAAAAGTTTATTTCGCCGGGATAAAATACGACGAATCCGGGACACTTGGCATCTCTGTACAAGGTAGCTAAAAGCCCTGTCCCACGGTACGAGTTCATTCCAAGAATTCTCCCGAGTTTGCCCTGATTCGAACTTGGAGATTTACGATAATGGCCACTCGTCGGTACTCGGGGCTCTCGTGGACATTTTTCAACATGTTGAAAAATCTTCACGAGTCTTCCCATGCTTACCTGCCATTAGCGAGTCTTCCCGAGTACCTGCCATTAGCGCTACGAGCCGCTAATAGACGTCCCTGAGCTCCGACGTACCCGCTACTTGCATTCTCCGTGCTTACCACGAGTTTGATTTTTTTTTAAACTCGGGAGAGCTCTTGGAATGAACTCGTACTTCAAGGTGTATGCTTCCTTCCATAACAATCTCCATGTCCAATTCAAAGAACATCACATTCATTAGTCGGCGAAGTCAATAATATTTCTCTTCCTTACAAAGGGCAAGAAAAAGGTCAAGTGGTGTGAAGGCAAGCAGAGTCAATGCATGCATGCATGCTCGCAGATGCAAAGGTGATAGAGGGAGGACCATCTCTACAGTCTGCCATTCTGGTTGCCTCAATACAGGAAAGATGTGGAGGCTTGGGAGAGGGTGCAGAAAAGGTTTATTTTAACACATAGACACAAAATGCTGGAGTAACGCAGCGAGACAGGCAGCATCTCTGGAGAAAAGGAATGGGTGACGTTTCGGGTCGAGACTCATTTTCTATAATGGGGCAACCAGAATGACTATCTTCGGTTTAAACCAGCATCTGCAGTTCCTTCCTACACGGAGGTTTAGTTTAGGTTAGAGATACCCGCAGAAACAGTCCCGTCGGCCCACCTAGTGTGCGCCAACCAGCTAACACTGACACTATCCTACTCACAACAAGGACAATTTTCAATTACACCAATTTTAATTAACCTACAAACATGTACGTCTTTCGAGTGCGGGAGCAAAAGGGGAGGTCATGGAGAGACATAGAAACATAGAAAAATAGGTGCAGAAGTAGGCCATTCGACCCAACACCGCCATTCAATATGATCATGGCTGATCATCTAAAATCAGTACCCCATTCCTGCTTTTTCCCCTTATACCTTGATACCTTTAGTCCTAAGAACTAAATCTAACTCCCTATTGAAAGCATGTAGTGAATTGGCCTCCACTGCCTTCTGTGGCAGATAATTCAACAGATTCACAACTCTGAGTGAAAAAAAGTTTTTCCTGATCTCAGTCCAAAATGGCCTGCCCCTTATTCTTAAACTGTGACCCCTAGTTTTAGACTCTACCAACATCAGGAACATTTTTCCTGCATCTTGCCTGTCCAATCCTTTAGGAAGTTTATATGTTCTATAAGATCTGCTCTCCTTCTAAATTCTAGTGAATGCAAGCCCAGTCGAGCCATTCTTTCATCATAAGTCAGTCCCGCCATCCCCGGAATTAACCTGATGAATCTACATTGCACTCCCTCAATAGCAATAATGTCCTTCCTCAAATTCCTCAATACTCCAGGTGCGGTCTCACCAGGGTCCTGCACAACTGCAGTAGGAACTCCCTGCTCCTAAACTCAAATCCGCTCGCAATGATGGCCAACATGCCATCAGCATTCTTCACTGCCTGCTGTACCTGCATGCTTACTTTCAGTGACTGATGTACAAGCACACCCAGGTCTCGTTGCTCCTCCCCTTTTCGTAACCTGGCACACCATTCAAATAATAATCTGCCTGTTCTTGTCATCAATGTGGATAACCTCACATATATCCACATTATACTCACCCAACTTATCCACCCTGCAGCCTCATAGCATCCTCCTTGCAGCTCACACTGCCACCCAGCTTTGCGGTCATCCGCAAACTTGATGTCACATTTAATTCCCTTGGCTAAATCATTAATGTATATTCTAAATAACTGGGTTCCCAGCACCGAGCCTTGGAGCTCCCCACTAGTCACTGCCTGCCAATCTGAAAAGAATCAGTTAATTCCTACTCTTTGCTTCCTGTCTGCCAACCAGTTCTCTATCCATGTCAATACCCTACCCCCAATACCATGTGCTCTAATTTTGCACACTGATCTCGTGTGGGACCTTGTCAAAGGCTTTTTGAAAGTCCAGAAACACCACATCCACTGCCTCTCCCTTATATATTCTACTTGTTACATCCTAAAAAAATCCAGAAGATTAGTCAAGCATGATTTCCCCTTCATAAATCCATGCTGACTTTGACCGATCCCGTCACTTCTTTCCAAATGTGTGCTATAACATCTTTAATAATCGACTCAAGCATCTTCCCCACTACCGATGTTAGGCTAACTGGTCTATAATTCCCCGTTTTCTATCTCCCTCCCTTCTTAAAAAGTGGAGGTACATTTGCTACCCTCCAGTCCACAGGAACTAATCCAGAGCCGAGAGAACATTGGAAAATGACATCCACGATTTCTAGGGCCACATCCTTGAGTACTCTGGGATGCAGACCACCTGGCCCTGGGGATTTATCTGCCTTCAGCCCCAACAGTTTACGTAACACCATTTCCTGACTAATGTGGATTCCCTTCAGTTCCTCCCTCCCACTAAACCTACGCAGGTCACGGGGAGAACATACAAACCACGTTTCTGTACATTTTGTTAATTGGGAGTTGTGCTTCGGGATGGCAATACCTTACTGGACTGGATAAGAAAATAATTTCTCCTTGTGTTTGCTCATGTGACAATAAAAGCTAATTGAAAAGCACCATTTTAAGGTGAAACGACAAAGAGCTGGAGTAACTCAGGCTCTCAGTCTGAAGAAGGGTTCTGATCTTACCAAGCCATAACGGACAAATAAGCAATAACGTACACTATTCCTCCCTCTATGGTCTGTTATAATGAGGGTTCTGCACAGAGCATATATGAAAACAGTCCCGTCCCCCCCCCCCCCCCACCATCATCAGAAACAGTGGGAAGAATATGTCAAGGCCAGTTTGTTTGTAAATAAGAGGTAAAACTCTTTATCCATTTCAAACCATTGATTTTATTTTTCCTTCGGATTTGTCCCTTCTGCTCTCCTGGAGACACCTATTCTTTCTTACGTATAAAAACAAAAAATACTCAGGTCAGGCCATTTCAATTAACCTACTGGCATCATTCTGGAAAACCTCCTTTGCTCTCTCTCCAAAGCTTACACATCTTTCCTATAATGGGGTGACCAGAACTGCAGGCAATCTTTCAAATTTGGCTTAACCAAAGTCCTATACAGCTGCATCATGACGGACTCATATCAAATGCCCTGACTTATGAAAGGAAACATACCATATACCTTCTTTACCATTCAATTGACTTGTATTGCAACTGTCTGGGATTGATGGACTTGGACCACAAGATCCCTCTTTACATTAATGCTGTTTGGAGTCATGCCATTAATTGTGTATTTGCCGTTTACATTTGACCTCCCAAAGTGCAACACCTCGCACTTGCTCGGATTAAACTCCATCTGCCAACCCTTACTAAATTCCATATAGACACCATCCACCACCCACCCTCATCGATCATCATTACCCCCACAAAAAAGTATAATTATATCCTTGAACTTCATCTTAAACCTTGCATGCGCATCCTTTTTCTGTGTGACCAAATTTACAACCACTTTGATCATGCGTGTTTCTCGTACTTTGTCATTTTTATCCCCCCTCCTCACTGGAACATGCCGGAACTGAACTTCGAGCATCTGGTCTTCAAACAACTTCCACATGTTGGATGTAGACTTACCAATGAGAATTGATTTGCCTGGATTGCAAGCAGAACACATTTTTTCACTATATTCCAAGACACATAGAAACATAGAAAATAGGTGCAGGAGGAGGCCATTCGGCCCTTCGAGCCAGCACCGCCATTCATTGTGATCATGGCTGATCATCCCCAATCAATAACCCGTGCCTGCCTTCTCCCCATATCCCTTGACTCCACTAGCCCTGAGAGCTCTATCTAACTCTCTCTTAAATCCATCCAGTGATTTGACCTCCACTGCCCTCTGTGGCAGGGAATTCCATAAATTCACAACTCTCTGGGAGAATTTTTATTTTTCTCACTCAGTCTTAAATGACCTCCCCTTTATTCTAAGACTGTGGCCCCTGGTTCTGGACTCGCCCAATATTGGGAACATTCTTCCTGCATCTAGCTTGTCCAGTCCTGACAATAATAAACTAATAACGTTACGACAGCTATTATGCTTCAAATGACACTTTGTTGGCTGCAAAGCATTTGGTCCCAAACTTGTAAAATGCATCATATATTGCAACGGCCGAGAAATTCTTCCATGATCTACAACTTACATCATGAAATGAGTTAAAAGGAAGAGTTTAATTAAAAACCCAGTCACCGAGCCTTGTGTGTAACAGAATAGTGCAGGAAGAGGGCTGCACACACAAAATATGGATTAATTTCCCACTTATCAGCTTATTGCTTTTCCTGACAGAGCAAGTTTTTATCAACAGTGGTGTGAAATAGGTCATTAGTTCAGCCTTCTATAACATGTCACTTTTACAGCACATTATAAACACTGGTGCCCTGCAAGGATGCTTTCACAACTCCCTTCTTTACTTCTTATAAACCGTTGACCGAGCAGCCAAATACCAATTCAACGCAATTCACCGATTTGCAGGCGACACCACTGTAGTGGGCCGGATATCAAATAATGACGAGACAGAGTACAGGAAGGAGATGGAGAACCTCGTTACCTGGTGCCAAGACAAACCTGTTAAAGAAGGAACTGCAGAGGCTGGAGAATCGAGGGTACACAAAAGGCTGGAGAAACTCAGCGGGTGCAGCAGCATCTAAGGAGCGAAGGAGATAGGCGACGTTTCGGGTCGAGACCCGAAACGTCGCCTATCTCCTTCGCTCCTTAGATGCTGCTGCACCCGCTGGGTTTCCCCAGCCTTTTGTGTACCCAAGACAAACCTTCCTTCATGTCAGCAAGACAAAGGAGATTGTGATCAACTTCTGGAAGCAAAGCAGTACACATACCCCGATACCGCAGCATACTTGACTGCGCCAAAGTAGAGACGGTCGACAGCTTCAAGTTCTTATGAATAAATATCACAAGCAATGTGTTTTGGATCAGCCATATCGAAGTTATGGCCAAGAAAGTACGGCAACGCCTCTACTTCCTTAAAAGACAACCCAAAACCGCAAGACACTGCAGAGTTGTGGACGTAGCCCAGACCATCACGCAAACCAACGCCCCTTCCATTGACTCCATCTGCACTTCATGCTGCCTCGGAAAGACCACCAGCATAATCAAGGATCACTCCCTCTTCTCTCCTCTCCCATCAGGCAAGAGGTACAGAAGTGTGGAAACACTTACCTACAGTTTCATGGACAATTTCTTCCCAGCAGTTATCAGGCAACGGAACCATCCTATTGCCAACTAAAGAATGGCCCTGACCTACCGCCTATCTCATTGGAGACCTTCAAACTATCCTTAATTGGATTTTACCTTGCACTAAATTTTATTCAATTCATCCTGTTTCTATATACTGTGGATAGCTTGATTGGAATAATGTATAGTGATTTCACTGATTCGATAGCACACAACGGGGTGGAAGATTGCAACCCTTCACGTGGGCCGCCCTGTTTCGACTAATGCAATCAACTCGACGTGCACAAACAGAAAATCAATAGAACAAGTTGTCCAACAACTTTAGGCTGTGCACGCCACACAAAAGAAGAAGCACACACAACAAAACAGCTTTTCACTGTACCTCTGTACACATGACAATAATAAAACTATATTGATAGAAACATAGAAACATAAAAATTAGGTGCAGGAGCAGGCCATTCGGCCCTTCGAGCCTGCACCGCCATTCAATATGATCATGGCTGATCATCCAACTCAGTATCCTGTACCTGCCTTCTCTCCATACCCCCTGATCCCTTTAGCCACAAGGGCCACATCCAACTCCCTCTTAAATATAGCCAACGAACTGGCCTCAACTACCTTCTGTGGCGGAGAATTCCACAGATTCACCACTCTCTGTGTGAAAAAAGATTTTCTCATCTCGGTCCTAAAAGACTTCCCTCTTATCCTTAAACTGTGACCCCTTGTTCTGGACTTCCCCAACTCCGGGAACAATCTTCCTGCATCTAGCCTGTTCAACCCCTTAAGAAATGTGTAAGTCTCTATGAGATCCCCCCTCAATCTTCTAAATTCCAGCGAGTACAAGCCGAGTCTATCAAATGTTTTGATTCACATCGCAGTGCAAATTTTCTGAATATTAAATTTCAAAACCATAGAAATGAAACTCCAGAAAACTCAAACTGAGTAAGGTGTTTGGTGATAGAAATTAACATGAATATAATAATGCTGAAAATTGAACTTCCCCAAAGCTTTTTGATGAGAAAATGACTTTCCGGATTCTTTAGAAACTATTTCCGATGTATCTCACCAGTCAAACCAACAGGTGCCATCTCCGAGCTTTAATAGCTTAATTTCTAATCAATTTTTACGGCACCCAGTTCGAGATCTCCTTCTTTCCAGAGCTTGAATGAATTTTCCAATCCCTTCCTTTGCTTAAGCCATCTCCAAGAGGATTAATTTCCTATCAAATTTTCCTTAAAAACCTTGAATGCTGACACCACATATGTGAAGCATTTATTAAGCAACTCTGAGGAGAAGACAACATTCTAAACGTAGTGGTTTAAATTTTGCTCTGTTGGAATTTCAATTTTAAAATAAGTAACCAGTTATGGTCCAGAAAATGATTTCACAAGGCATAGAGGTGGTGTTCCAAATGGGAACTAAAACTTTTTTTGCGCAATGAATTATTCAGATCTAGAATATTATTAAAAAAGTGGTATTAGCCACCAAAATGGTCATTCAAAAGGGACCCGAATACTAGAAAAAAAAAGAGAGAAAGAGAAAGAGAAAGAGAAAGAGAGAGAAAGAGAAAGAAAGAGAAAGAGAAAGAAAGAGAAAGAAAGAGAAAGAAAGAGAAAGAAAGAGAAAGAAAGAGAAAGAAAGAGAAAGAAAGAGAAAGAAAGAGAAAGAGAGAGAGAGAGAGAGAGAGAGAGAGAGAGAGAGAGAGAGAGAGAGAGAGAGAGAGAGAGAGAGAGAGAGAGAGAGAGAGAGAGAGAGAGAGAGAGAGAGAGAGAGAGAGAGAGAGAGACAGAGGGAGAGAAAGAGAGAAAGAGAGAAAGAGAGAGGGAGCGCACAAAAGGCGAGCGAGCGCATGAAAAGAGATTGAATGGAAATGAAAAATGAAAAGGGAGAGAGCACAGGCAGTGGTAGACTTGCCTTACTGGTACTGAAAAGCTCACAAAGGCTTTATTCTGAAATTGATTGTTACTAGACAAGTTGATTTTATGCTTGTGTTCAAAAATATAATATTGAGTTAACAGTTCAGAATAAAAGAGCCATAATGATCAAGAATAAAGAAAATGCAGTTAGATTCTGCATCGTTCTGTAGTCTCGGACTCACCCAGGCTGGAGCAACCTTCCCCATCATTCTGTTCATTCATGTCGGGTGTCTATTGTTCCTCCTCAATGTGCCGTAGAAAAGCGGCGAGAGGTGACAAGTGCCTGCCTGTCTCCAGAGATTGGGGAGGGGGGGGGAGGGCGGAGGGAGCAAAACCTCGTGTCTAATCCAGTATCTCGGGGTGAGGAGCAGCGAGGCGAGTCATCCAGGGAGCACGCAGTTTAAACCGACAGCATGAGGCAGAGCTCCAGTGCAGCAACGGTTAAATTTTCTGATAGAAATAAGATTCAGGATATCAGCGTGTGAAAAGAAGTTAACCTACAAACCAAGGTAACTTGGACAGGGGGTGGAGAAAGAATAATTAAGGGATGAAATATTTTATAGCAAGAGTATAGATACAATTGTACCTTAACACACGTTTGTGTTAGTGCTCTATAATTACTTTCCATATCCCTTTGGCCTTAGACAACTGACGTATTATAGAACTGCAATATTAGGTTATAAGATTATACTGCATTTAAAGGCTATAAGAGGATGAAGTGATTTGATTCACTGGTTATGTTTTAAGGATAACCAATGACATTTTTCCATTTAAAAAAACATGTTCTTTTTAAGAAATTGGTACATAAAAGCCATGAGCATTCATAACAATTGTTACAAAATATTTTAAAATATACCAATGATTTTTGACTACCTTGCCAAAACAAATGAGCCAAATGAACCGATGCCGTCAAAAATGGACACCTGATAAAAAAGGATTGTCTTGATAAACAAGGATGACCTAGTCTTTCAGTTCTAGTCTCTGAAACTCTCCACTACATGTATCTAAAGTAAGGTTATGATCTCTCAGTAAGACTAATGCATGATTAAATGGTTTTAAAGAAAGAATGTATTCCAAAATTAATTTCAGGTTTAAGAATTTGCAGTGGTAACTTTCGACAAGTCCTCCTGAAGCATTTTGAAATGGATGTTTCCCCTGTTTAACAAAAAGGAATCACCACTAAATAAACAAATAAACTTGGATTTTCTGGGCTAAATTGTATCAGACAAAGTTAAAAATAAAGTACAACTGGAACCAAGGCACTTTTCAAGAGCAAAAGGTGGATTTGCTCTTTTCACTTGTGGCGAGAATTCTGTCTTCTGAACGATACATTTTCTTTGTTCCGTCAGATTGTTGAGGGTAGAAGTTGGAATGTTACGTTACAATTGTACAAGACATTGGTGAGGCCGCGTTTGGAATAGTCTGTCAGTTTTGGTCACTCTGCTATAGGCGGGATGTCGTTAAGATGAAAAGATTACAAAGAAGATTTACAAGGATGTGGCAGGGCTGGAGGCCCTGAGTTATATGGAGAGGTTGGGCAGCCTAGCAGCGCAGGAGGCAGAGGGCTGATCTTATTGCGGTGTATAAAATGTTGACGGGAATAGATAGGATGAATGCATAAAGTATTTTACCCAGAAACAAGAACCAAAGGACATAGGTTTAAGGTAAGACAGGCAAGTTTTATTAGGAACCTGAGTGGCAACCTTTTTCCACATAGAGGGAGGTGCGTATTTGGAATGAGCTGACAGAGGTGGTATTTGGAGCAGGTACTATAACAGCAGTTAAACGTCATTTGGATAGATACATGGACAAAAATGTTTTAGAGGGATATGGGCCAAACACAGTCATACTGGACTAGCTTAGATGTGGCATCTTAGCTGGCATGGGCGAGTTGAGCTAAGGGGCCTGTTTCTGGGCTGCATGGATATATGACTATGACTCTAAAATCACATGCAATTGGCTGTATACTTAAAAAATGTAAGCCGAAAATGAAATTACAAGAAGGTGAACTATGCCCTTGGAAAGACCTATTAATAGAATAAAGAAACCAAATTTGGCAGGTCAACTTCTGTCAGATCTATGGCACTAAGAGGTTCTACATTTTCAAAGCCACCAATCATTACAATGAAATATTAAGCCAAAGCTCTGTCTTGTGGATTTAAGTGTGCCTACGTTGCAATGTACGTCAGGATCATTTAGAGCCATGGGACTAGAGTAAGGAGTTCTAACGGCCTGGTCAAGGTTGAATCCATTACTTTACAGCACCAAAACCAAGTAGCCTGAGTAACCAGCCTGATTAACCAGTTCTTGGTGTTTGTGGAATCCAAATTCAATGCTGCATTTACCACATAACCAATGCAGCAAAACAGCAAGAATACTGCAATTTGCACCTTAAAGAATGTGAAAGGCATTGTATTAATGTCAAATCCTAAATGTACCTTGCTGAAACCAAAAAAGCTAAATGCTAATCAGCTGGTTCACAGAAGGTAAAATCTTGTTTAAAAACTCAACATTACAACTCAACAAACTCAATACAAGGTTACAGCACGTGCAGTTCCTTGCGCCTTTATCACTTCTGCAGTTCCACAGCAATTTGCAAGTTTCAATAATAATCCACATTGCAAAGATGGAAAGTTAATTACATTAGTCTTTTCAGCCAGTGAAATAAGAGAAAAATGTCCAGTGCATACCCTCCATTCTGTTGCGTCAGGTAAATATTGTGCCAACTGTCACAGGAGTTGTACCGAAGGTGCTGTGCCTCTGCTGGATTTGAAAGTAAGCAACCAACACCTTGTAAATAAAATATCAAGTACCAGAACTTAACTGCCAGATTAAGTGCTTGTACAGGAAAGGCATCTCATTTTTCGGAAGCAAATGAGGAAATACACTAGAGAAATTACCAAACACTCAGCACGATAATGACAACTGAATTGCATCATTTACATGCAATAAGTTTAACAAAAAGTAAATTTGCCATAGTAATCAAAGAGTTTGCTGAATACTTCTGCACAAAAGTTATTCCTTTGACTTCTTCCCTAACTGTACTATCATTAACTCTATCAAATTTTCTGTTTCCAGTGCATGGTTACCCAATGAGATTTTATCCATCCTTGATTTTTAACATGTTTCTTAATGCCGTGAAATATTTTAAGTATTCACACAGCTGTAATAGCTTCCCACTGTTCAACTCTTAGTAGTGGTCAGTTGGTTTCCTATGCTTCTAAATCACTGGAACAGCCCAGGTGTTAGCGTGCAGAAGCAGATGTATTTAAATCCCCCTTCTGTTTTGCATAACAAGAGAGTCAAGAGTGTTTGTTTGCGATAGGTGCCGATAATTGAAGTATGAAATACTTTCCTGCAGCAGGCCTGTAAACACAATACTTAGATAAAATATAATGAACAAAAAACAGAGAAAATAGGTGCAGGAGTAGGCCATTCGGCCCTTCGAGCCTGCACCGCCATTGAATATGATCATGGCTGATCATCCAACTCAGTATCCTGTACCTGCCTTCTCTTCATACCCCCTGGTGCCTTTAGCCACAAAGGCCACATCTAACTCCCTCTTAAATATAGCCAATGAACTGGCCTCAACTACCTTCTGTGGCAGAGAATTCCACAGATTCACCACTCTGTGTGCGAAAAATATTTTTCTCATCTCGGTCCTAAAGGAATTCCCCCTTATCCTTAGACTGTGACCCCTTGTTCTGGACCTCCCCAACATCGGGAACAATCTTCCTGCATCTAACCTATCCAAACCCTTAAGAATTTTGTAAGTTTCTATACGATCCCCCCTCAGTCTTCTAAATTCTAGCGAGTACAAGCCAAGTCTATCCAGTTTATCCTTATATGAAAGTCCTGACATCCCAGGAATCAGTCTGGTGAATCTTCTCTGTACCCCCTCTATGGCAAGAATGTCTTTCCTCAGAATTGGATACCAAAACTGTACGCAATACTCTAGGTGTGGTCTCACCAAAACCCTGTACAACTGCAGTAGAACCTCCCTGCTCCTATACTCAAATCCTTTCGCTATGAATGCTAACATACCATTTGCTTTCTTCACTGCCTGCTGCACCTGCATGCCTACTTTCAATGACTGGTGTACCATGACACTCAAGTCTCGTTGCATCTCCCCTTTGCCTAATTTGCCACCATTCAGATAATAGTCTACCCTCCTGTTTTTGCCACCAAAGTGGATAACCTCACATTTATCCACATTATACTGCATCTGCCATGCATTTACCCACTCACCCAGCCTATCCAAGTCACCTTGCAGCCTCCTAGCCTCCTCCTCACACCGAACACTACCCCCAGCTTAGTGTCAACCGCCATCCGCAAAAAATAATGAATAACCCCAATACTAGTGCAAAAAAGCCCCATCCATATGTAACCAGATACAGTCCACGGTTTAGTTAGTGTTTTAAAATGCTCAAAAGCCTGATGTTTTTTAGGATGCTATTCTGAAACCTAGTGATCATTGCTTTCAGACTATTTTAATTTACCTTCTTCCCAATGGTGCCTTTATTGTCAAGTGTGCCTAGTGCAAACACACAGTGAAATTATTTTCTTATAAACAGTCCAGTGGAGCATTGCCACACCTAAGCAAATCCCCGATTAGCAAATTGTACAGATATAGTCTACTGATCCAGCATGCATGAGGCACCATTTTCAAAGCCTAGTTCACAGTCTAAGTATTATGAGCGGCGCCCGCTCCAGCCGTCGCATTCTCTTGAACGTGCGGGTCGACTTGCAAACCGACGTCCCGCTCCTCGTCCATCCATCTTTGTACCCGGGAAAGCGTCCCACTTCTGACCCCGAGGGCACAGAAGGCCAGATGCCAGTACCTGCTCCTTTCCTACCGGCTTCGCTCGTTGCTGATCACCTGTTATTTTCGGCTTCACCCTCCCGGTCTCTGGTCTTTGGAGAACGAGCACTGGTCAGCTCAGAGGGCTTCCCCTTCTAGGCCAAAGTCTATCGGACTCGCTGAGCAAGGATTAGCTCGGCGGCTTCACCCAGTAGGCCGCGGTCTGCCAGGCCTTGAGTTGGGCAGCGGGGGACCATCTTGACAGCTAGCCCCTGTAGGTTGTGAAGCTATAGAGCTTCTGCCGCCGCAGGCAGAACTCTGGGAGCAGAAATGAGAGCATGGCCAGGGTAGTGTGGGTCTTTGGTAATGCTGGCTGCCTTTTTGAGATCCCTTTGATCGTGAGGAGGTCAGTGCCTCTGATAGACTTGGCAACGTACAAGTACAATTACGATTTCTTTCCGGCACTTTCCAAATTTAGGTTTGCAGATTTCAGGGCAGCACGGTGGCGCAACGGTAGAGTTGCTGCCTTAAGGTGCTGTAAACCCTGGTTCGATCCCGACTACGGGTGCTGCCTATACGGAGTCTGTACATTCCCCCCGTGACCTCGTGACCTTCTCCGAGATCTTCCGTTTTCTCCAACACTCCAAAGACGTAAAGGCTTGTAGGTTAATTGGCTTGGGTTTGTATACTTGGTTTATGTGTAAATTGTCCCTAGTGCGTGCATGCTTGTGCTCATGTGCGGGGAGCGCTGGTTGGTGCAGATTCGGTGGGCCTGAAGGACCTGTTTCTGTGCTGTATCTCTATACTAAATTAAAATAAGATAATGACCTACAGACAGACAGTGCACTGGAGTCAAATATTCTGCATGACTGGCTCACAAATATCAGCAACATGTCTGTGTTTGTTCTTTTGAGATATGATATCGCTGGTCAAGTCCTGGTTCTTGGTTTATTGGTCCTCCAAGATATTCCAAATGGAATTTAAACTGGAGATGGTGGAGGGAGGACTTAAGCCGGAAAGGGTTTTTGGGAAGAAAGAGCTACCTTAAATTAAGTTGCATCTGGTTGGGTAACTATGGTAGGGTGAAGACTATTCCATGCTTTAATTGTGCGGGGGAAGAATGAATTGCTGTACACATCTGTCTTGGTAGCTGGTATCTCAAATTGGATTGAATGCCCTCGTCTGCTCCTAATTGGTTTGGGTTTGGTGTAGGTTTTGTAATCTATGTAGGTCTCAGTAGGTCTCACTCTCTTTGGAAGCAGGTGAATACGATTTGAAGTGCTACTCCAGCATGCTTAGCACAAAACACTAACCAATCTCAGCGCAGGTTTTACAGAGTTCTTATAACAGAGGTGCTTTGATATAAATTCAACGCAGCACCATCTTCCCCTTGAGATCAACCGGATACAAAATATTGCAATGTATTATTCATAGAAAATGGAGTTGTCCTCAATGTCCACAACCCCTCAAACCACATCAATGAAACTGTTCAAACTTTTCTAGATTTCTGTTGTTAGCTGCATCTTTTACATTACAAACATATGCCGCTCACCATGAATCACTCCGATATATCGAGACGTTCTAAAGGAGACATATAAATCCAATTCATATCCTAAAACCTCAAGAACGGCAAAGGCCAGCTGGCAACGTAGAGCAAAGAATAAACTGCTGGAGAAACTAATCTCGATTATCCCTATGACTCTACAGATACTGCTACTCACCAGGTTCCTCCAACAGTTTTAAAGAAGGAACTGCAGATGCTGGAGAATCGAGGGTACACAAAAAGCTGGAGAAACTCAGCGGGTGCAGCAGCATCTAAGGAGCGAAGGAGATAGGCGACGTTTCGGGTCGAGACCCTTCTTCAGACAGTTTGCTCTTTGCGATCACAGATACAAACTTTAGATGCTCTAAAATGGACCAATTACCTAAAGATCCTTCATGTGTAGCATATTAGCAAAACTAATGGTAAAACCGTGGAGCCATGGATCTCTCGCCAAGGTCGCCAGTGTTGGCGCTCCGACCAGCGTGGCCTGTGGACTTCCGGCGCCACGGTCTCTTGCGGCAAGCGGCCGTTCGCGGCGACTGCAGAGGCCTTTAATAGGCCCCCACCAAGGCTGAACAAGAGGAAGAGGACTGGACTTTGCTGCCTTCGTCCTTTGTCCTTAATTAAATGGCAGAGCCCTGGAAACTTTAGAACAGAGAGATCTGGGAGTATAAGTGCATGGTTTACTGAAAGTGGCAAGCCAGATCGATGGTATGCTGAAGGCAGCATCGGGCACGTATGATGTCTTCAACAACAATGAGATGAATAATCAGCTCCACTATTTTCAGTAGCATTAATTGAGGAAGGAGAAATTAACATGTTTACATATCTGGAATGTTGTAGTTTTCAGCTAATTTTAAAGTTTAACTAAACAGATATAATATTTATTGCTTACTTTTTAAAATGACTCCGCTTGTAACATTTTGTTTGTGCTGTTCTGCAGATCCAAGACCTGCATCATGGCAACATAACGACAATACTTCAATACTAGCATCTATGGTTCAATGTGAAAGCCTCACCTTACACCTACTGCTAAACAATACTGTAGAAATGTCTGAAAAAAAAGTATTCCCGAGCATCATCAACAGCAGGAAAAGTGCTAAAGATGCTGAAGCAAATTTGGTGGCGCAGGGCAGCATGGTAGCACAGCAGCAGAGGTGATGCCATACAGGGCAAGACCCGGGTTCGATCCGTACTGTGGATGCTGTCTGTATGGAGTTTGAACGTTCTCCATGACCTGCGTGGGTTTGCTCCAGGATCTCTGGTCTCCTCTCACCCTCCAGACATGTACTGGTTTGTAGGTTAATTGGCTTGAAATATTTGTAAATTGTCCCTCCTGCGTGTAGGATAGTGCGAGTGTGCGGGGATGACAGGTCGGCGCAAACTCGGTGGGCCGAGTGCCTGTGTCCGCGCTGTATCTCTAAACTAACCGAAGTTTCACCAAACCCCAAAATGGCAAAAAAGACCATGGTGATCTTCGAGGGTGCACAAAAGGCTGGAGAAACTCAGCGGGTGCAGCAGCATTAGATGCTGCTGCTCCCGCTGAGTTTCTCCAGCCTTTTGTGTACCCTCGATTCTCCAGCATCTGCAGTTCCTTCTTTAACAACATGGTGATCTTCGAAATAGGTTTTGTATTTGTTGCAGCCAAATACTGTGGAAGGCAAATGTATTGTGGCGATTACAAGATTAGTAAAAAGGCTCTGTGCATGAAACATGTCTGCACTTGTCCACCTCAACTGGTGCATAATCAGAAAATTCCACAAAGCATCAGCGGCTACCCGGGAGGCAAACTGCAGGATACATCAACAACTCTTATCAAGGGACCTAATCAGCTGAAAGTTTATTACTGTTTCATTATTATAGTCAGACCTACATTGCCGTCATCCTCAGCTTTACTGGTATGCTTCTTTACTTCTTTCACCTTCACCTTCACCTAAAAACAAATATTGCTGAACTGTACTTTTCCAAAATCTTTCATTCCAAGAAATGATTTATTATAATTACATCTGTCCATTTGTTTATGGTTCTGATAGACTCCTTCATTTGGTTAAATAGCAATACAATGATATTGGTATTGATATTAGTTTATTATTGTTTATGTACCGAGATGGCTGTGGGAAGAAGCTTCTTTCCAATTCCCAAACAGCCAAAACAATGTCCAAGGTCACAAAAATAGCCACCGTCAAGTGTGTAATGCATTGCATCACTACTGAATGGCTATCATTGAATGCGTGAAAGCAAAAGCAATTACAAACTTAAACCTACAGCTTCTTCATATTCTGAAAATTATTTTTTCCTGATATGGATGTTGCTTAATGCTGAAGAGCAAAGACACTAAGTATAGGGCGTGTACCAACAGTGCACGCAAATGCCTACGGTGAGGCTGTAATTTAAGCCGCAGGGTCAGATTATTATTATGAGTGCCATTTTCGCCTAGAGTGTCATCAAAGGTAATAGGTCCATAATTACTCTCAGTTATCCATTATTATTCTCGAACCGAGAAAACAGCTTTAAAATAGTCACAAATTCCTACAAAATAGACTTGCAGCTTGATGAAATATACTTTCTTTAAAAGCTGTGCAAATTTCAGCATAAAATAATCTAAAGTATCAGTACAACATACTGTTTTGCTGCAACTGTTAAGTAAAAGCTTAAATCAAAGAACGACAAACTGCTGGAGTAACTCAGCGGGTCAGGCAGCAGTTCCGGAGAAAAAGGGTGGGTGGCGTTTTGGGTCGGGACTCTTTTTCAGGCTGAATGTAGGGAGTGGGGTGGATGAAGAGCTGGGGGCAAGAAAAGACGAGGACAATCAGGGCCGGCCACAAATTACCTGAGGCAGAACGGTGCCTGGTAAACCATTGTTGTCTAAAGAAGGTGTGATCTCGAGGAAAACAATATAGAGAACTGTGGAGCTGAAAAAGAGACTTGGGTGGAGGCAGGGGGGAGGGGAGGGCAGTAAGTAGAAGTTACTTAAAATTAGATTAATTCAATGTTCATACCGCAGTGTTGTAAGCTACATAAGCAATCCCGGCAAGGGCAAGTTCCATTAAGTGCAGGAAAGTGTAAGTCAAGATAAATTGGTTGGGTCTTTATTCAAAGAGGAAGCAAAGACCTTAAGGACCTCCGAGTGGGGGATGAAGGTGTAGAGGGACTGAACATTCATGCTAAAGATGAGTGAATGGGAGGCAGGAAACCAAAAGTCGTTAAAGAGTTGAAGAACAAGCAAGATGTCCAGGACATTCTCTAGGTGGGAAGGGATAGGGATAATGGGAAGGTTAGGTGGGAAGGTTTCTACATCTTGTACACCTTAAATATTGGATTACCAATGCAATGGGACCAAAGAGATTAAAAACAACAGAATGACTAGTGAGCCTAAATTCTCTGGTGGGTGAGTTACAGGAGAAGATTCTGAGGGATAAGATATATAAACATTTGGATAGAATGGGACTGATAGGGATAGTTAGCAAGATTTTGTACATGGGAGATCATGTCTTACAAATTGGATTGAGTTATGTGAAGTAACCAAAAAGGTTGATGAGGGCAAAGCTGTAGACGTATTCTTATGGACTTAAGTAAAGTGTTTGACAAGGTTCTGCAAGGTAGGCTGCTCTGGAAGGTTAGATCGTGTCGGATCTCAGGAAAGACAGCTGGCTGGATAGAGAATTGGCTTCATGGAAGCAAGTCAAGGGTGATGGTGGAACGTTGTTTTTCAGACTGGAGACCTATGACTCATGGTGTGCTGGGTTACTAAAATGAAAACCTAAAAAAAACTGACCTTTTCAATCAGCTCGTCCCCTGCTTTCAAACCATTCTCTGCATCTTAGAGCTTGTTTTATCTATAACCGATCTTATGGAGGTGTATAAAATCATGTGAGGACTAGATCAGATAGATTCACTGAGTCTTTTACCCTGAGTAGGTGAATCGAGGACCAGAGGACACAGGTTTAAGGTGAAAGGGAAATGATTTAATAGGAATCTGAGGAGTCCATTTTTCACACAAAGGGTGATCGGTGTATGGAACAAGCTGCCAGAGGCAGTTGTTGAGGCAGCGACGATACCAATGTTTAATAAACAATTAGACAGGTACATAGGTCAGGTTTGGAGGGATATGGGCCAAACGCAGGCAGGTGGGACGCCGGTAGTAGCTAGGACATGTTGGCCGATATGGACAAGTTGGGCCCAAGGGTCTGTTTCAATGCTGTATGAATGTATGACTAAGTTGCAATAAAAGCTCATTGGCCCAAATGTTAACTTTGTTTCCAGTATTTTTTATTTTATTTCTGATTACCAGCATCTGGAGTTCTTTTGTTTTGAGTAAATCAGAGGGAAATTACATTGAGAATTATCTTTTCCAACTCAATTCGCTATTGGCATGACAGTTCAGATTAGAACTGTACATGATTAACAATAGCAAGTTAAGCAGTTTCCCATCTTTTCTCACAAAAGTGAAAGAACAGACAAATGCACAAATGTTGCTCTATTCTGGGCGAAATTATGCATGGAATAGTCTCTAGTGAATGGCTCAGTAAACTACTCTCTGGAATAAGCAGGAGCAGGAATATTAGCAACAATTCTTTTGCCGATTTCCATTCACTGAGAAACATTTGACCTCTGCAAAACAACCCACTCACACAACCTAATGGGCAGCATTAATATACTATAATGGACTCTCCCAAAGGTAATAGGATTAGTCCTTGTCGGAAACGTTTCACAAAACGACATTGTTTTTTTTGCATATCTTTCATTCATTTGTTCTATATATCACCGTCTATATCTCTCATTTCCCTTTCCCTTAACTCTCAGTCTATAGAAGGGTCTTGACCCGAAACGTCACCTATTCCTTTTCTCCAGAGATGCTGTCTGACCTTCCCAGTTACACCAGCTTTTCGTATCCATCTCGTTTTAAACCAGCCTCAGCAATTCCTTCCTATACATTGCTTTGTTATTGTTTAAATAGTCATAAATGAAACAATTATGTTAATATCACCTACAACACTTGGCAGCTTTTGCTTTGTAAAAGAAAGGGAAATTTATTGTATTCAAAGTTCTAAATCTTGTTCCACGAGTGTTGCCTTTTAAGTTGGTGTCTTGTTATTTTAATACTTTCAAAAGTCCACAGACTGATATGGTTGACAGATTATTTATTTCACCTTGCCATGCAAAGCGATATCTTGGTTTATAGCCTGCTAACGTGTTGGATGAAATAGACCATGAGTAGGGCAAATGCCTCACATGAAGCAAGGTTACGTCACAAACAAGCAGCCAGCAGAGCCATAATTAATTGTAGCTGCGTACATAACTTTTGGGTTCAAAGTCTTCAGGAAATATGTTCCTGATTTCAAGTCCAAGTCTTTAAATACCACACAGAAATCCCTGCATCAGCAGTATTAATGACATTCAGTACAAACAAACATACTCTCTTATTCCGGTAGGAAATTTAGAGATTTAAGTTCTTTATAGAAGAATAAATACCCACCAAATTAATCCAGCAATTCCTTCCAGCTACTTGTCAGAGATCCAATGGGCAGAAAGTTTGGCCACCAGAATCAGTTACACATTATATATGTACACAGGTTAAGTAAACTTCTCTGAAATAACTCAGTAGGCAGAATAATTGTTTTTTTGTTGGACGCTAGTTCACAATGAGCAGAGGATTACCTTGTATAACCTTCAGTTCAGGTGGAAATGTCACTATAATCGAAGAGTTTAATTGCTGGAAAGGAAGGATTAGATGATTCAATGGTTTTGAACGAGGCAAGATTGCAAATTGGCACATGTATGCAGAATTGCCAGAGATTACAAATAGAAGGTTAAAATCATCTAGAACTGCAAAGATTATTACTTTGCCTCGACATGAACAGATGTAACTTTTCAAAGAACAGTATCCATAATTGGATGTGAATAAACTTGAAAAGAGTGAGGTATAGTGGTGATAGAAAGAACTAATGGATACATACATTTGGAAAAGTGAATGTAAAATTCAAGAATAAAAATAGAAAATGCTGAAAGTATTTTATAAGTCAGGCCACATCTGTTGAAACATGAACTAAATCAAATGTTTCAGGTCAAAGAACCTTCATAAGAACTGGAAAGGAGTGAACAGATACTTGTTACGCTACGGGCAGGGTGGGGATGTCTGTGATGGGGTAAAACAGGGGTGACAATGGGGATAAACTGTAAATAAGGTTATCTGGTCAATGAGCGAGTTATAGGAGGGAGAAGACAGACAAAACAAAACATAATCAACAGAATGGAGACACAAGGGACTGCAGACACTGGAATCTTGAGGAAAACAGCACAGAGTGAGGACATGCCCAGTTTTACCTTCTCAGAGACATTTATTTCCCTCCCTCTCTTCCCCCCCCCCCCCCCAACTCTCTCTTCAGTTTGTCACTTCCTAGTTCTACCTTACCCTGCTGTATATTTATGGTATTTCCACTTAGATTTCCAGCATTTGCAGATTTTTTTTTAAATTTTCACTAATTTAAACACAGTTAGGTAGAAAGAATCAAACACTAAAAAAGCTTCATGCTCTCCTACCTCCTCTCCGCACCACAAATTGTGGCCGATGGCTGAAGTTCTCATTGCAAAACTCCATTATGGGAGCAGGATCATGAAATATGCCGGTTCAAGGCAACTGAAGCACCACTTGCACACAGCAATTAAAGTTGGGCAATAAATCCTGACAATGCCAATAATGCCACAGCAAGGAAGTGATAAAAAAAAAAAACATGTATAAAATCATGGGTAGACAAAAATGCTGGAGGAACTCAGCGGGTGAGGCAGCATCTATGGAGCGAAAGAAATAGGCGACATTTCGGCTCGAGACCCTTCTTCAGACTGATGTGAGGGTGGGGGGGGGGGGAAGAAGAAAGGAAGAAGCGGAGACAGTGGGCTGTGGGAGAGCTGGGAAGGGGAGGGGAGAGAAAGAGAAAGCAGGGACTACCTGAATTTGGAGGTCAATGTTCATACCACTGGGGTGTAAACTACCCAGGCAAAATATGAGGTGCTGAGTTTCTCCAGCATTTTTGTCTACCTTTGATTTTCCAGCATTTGCAATTCCTTCTTAAACATATATAAAACCATTATCGCTGAATTGCAAATATTTAAAGCAGGATCATGGTGCAGGGTACGGAGGATCCCTTCGTCCCACAGCAGCAATCTCATCTTTTTCACGTTGACAAAATGTTCAATATATATTTCAGATTCTTTACAGCCATTTTTCATTAGGAATAGTGCCTCAATAAGAAAATAAAGCTAACTACTGTTGCGTCACAGGATCTTGTGATAGCTCACTTTCCTGAAACGGCCACTTCCTGGTCGGAGATGTGTATTTTCTCCGAGTTACATCTCCCCCCCCCCTCCTTGCGGCCTACCATCTGGATTGGTGCAACCTTTCCTGCCGGAGATTGGCCAGAGCTTCAGCAGCGGCGCAGCACTAAATTCCATCGCAGAGCAGGCGATGCCCAACCGGGGATCGCCATGTTGGAGCTCTGGAGTGTTGGGCCTGCTGATTAACACCGTGGAACTGTGGTTTACGGAGCTTCCAGCCGCGGGCGGCGCTGACTCTAACGTCGCGGAGTCCTGCGATCTTTTGCCGAGGGACGCCAGTATCGAATCTGGGGCCCAGCTCGGCCTGTGGACTTCGGAAAGAAGTGGCCGATTTGGAAACTCCAAGCCGCTGAGTGTGTTCTTCCGTTCCGACACCGGAGCCCAGATCATCCCGGCAAGAGGGCTTGAACATTGGGCCGCCGTAGCGGCGACTGCTGAGGGCTCAAAGGCCCTGACCACGGGTGAACAAAGAGGAAGATAACTGAACTTTATTGCCTTCCCTCACAGTGGGAAACCTTGATTCCGCTGTGTGGGGATGTTCACGTTTAATTCTATCGTGTATTGTGTTTTTTTTATTCGTATGGCTGTATGGTAACTCAAATCTCACTGTACCAATTGGTGCATGTGACAATAAAAGCAACTTGAACTTGAGTAATGTATTGGGCTACATTCACGATTTTCTGCAGTGCTGACAAACAGTGACAAACTGTTTACATGATAGACAGATCATACTGTATAGGTCATCAAGCCATATAATCAAGTACAACAAGTAGAGCAAAGAGAAAAGGAACAAAAGTGCAGAATATAATGTTATAGTGCTATAACCATATAACCATAAATTATAGCACGGAAACAGGCCCTCTCGGCCCTTCCAGTCCGTGCCGACCATTTGTTTTCCCCTAGTCCCATCTACCTGCACTCAGACCATACCCCTCCATTCCCTTCACGTCCATATACCTATCCACTTTACTCTTAAAGGTTAAAATCGATCCTGCCTCCACCACTTCTGCTGGAAGCTCATTCCACACAGCCACCACCCTCTGAGTAAAGAAGTTCCCCTTCACGTTACCCCGAAACCTCTGTCCCTTAATTTTCATGTCATGCCCTCTTGTTTGAATCTTCCCTACCCTCAATGGGAAAAACGTATCCACGTTAACTCTGTCTATCCCTTTCATCATTTTAAAGACCTCAATCAAGTCCCCCCTTAACCTTCTGCGCTCCAAAGAATAAAGACCTAACTTGTTCAACCTTTCTCTGTAACATAGTTGCTGGAACCCTGGCAACATTCTAGTAAATCTCCTCTGTACTCTCTCTATTTTGTTGACATCCTTCCTATAACCAGGCGACCAAAATTGTACACCATACTCCAGAATTGGTCTTACCAATGCCTTGTACAATTTTAACATTACTTCCCTACTCTTATATTCAATGCTCTGATTTATAAAGGCCAGCACACCAAAGGCTTTCTTTATCACCCTATCTACATGCGATTCCACCTTCAGGGAACTATGCACAGTTATTCCTAGATCCTTCTGTTCCACAGCATTCCTCAATTCCCTACCATTTACCATGTAGAGTGTTTCAAATACAAAGAGAGTGCTGATTAATAAAAAGTGCACGAGCCGTAATGAGGTAGGTTGGAAGACTTGGCGCCCTACCAACCATTTGTTTGTTTTTCGTCTTTTTCGTCATTTCTAGTGTGCTTTGAAAGTTTGTTTTAATGTTCTCTGGTTTGTTTTGTGTGGGGGAGGGGTTTGGGGGAACCTCTTGCTGCAGAGATGCGATTGTTTTCCGGGTCGCATCTTCTGTCGCTCTGCGACCTTACATCTTGGAGCTGGTCGCCTCCTCAGGACTGACTTTGAGCCCCACCGTGGGGCGTGGACTTCTCATCGCAGCTGATCCCTTGCCTGGGATCTCTCCAACTGCGGCCTGCGGACTTTACCATCGAGAGCTCGCAGTCTGTGATCCACAGCTCGAGACTGTGGATGTCGGAAAGCAACAAACGACACAGAAGGTTTGACCTGCCTCGACCCGGGGTCCGATCATTCGGTGTGGGGGAGCTGAGATTCCCCCCCCCCCCCCCCAAGGAATGATCGTCCTCAGCAGCCCTTCCAGGTGAGACAGTTTCCTATGCACTTCCTCTAACTTCACCTACTGCCTTCAGTGCTCACAATTTAGCTCCTTTACTTTGGCGAGACCAACCATAGACTGAGAGACCATTTTGCCGACTACTTGCACTCCCTTTCCAGCCCCCCCCCCCCCCCCCCCCCCCCCCCGGCTTTTCTGCCCTTGGCCTCCTCCATTGTCAGGCCACACACAAACTGGAGGAACGGCACCTCATATTCCGCTTGCGTCGCGAGCATCATAACGGTTTGAACATTAAATTCTCCAATTTTAAGTGGTAGCCCTCCTACCCCCCACTTTCCCATTCCCATTGCCCACCAGTGCATACCAATTTCTTCCACCGCTCAGTCAGTCATTCAGCTCCATTCCCCTTTGTACACCCATCTCCCAGACCCTCATTTTCCTTTCCTCCACCCCCCCTCCCCACCCCATTCCCTCTATATCCCTCCTTCTGGCTTAACTTTCCACTCTTCTTCTCTCCTATCCAACACCTTTTTGTCTCCTTGCCATCACCAGCTTTTGTTACTTCACCCATTTGCCAATTAAACCCCACTCACCCTTTATCTACCCATCACTTGCCAGTCTTTGTTCTGCCCCAACTGCTCTTTTCTACCTTTCTGCCCTTACTACAATCAATCTGAAGAAGGCTGCCCGCGCGAAGTTCATTCCCTCAAACAAAATGCTGCCTGACCAGCCAAGTTCCTCCAGCACTTTGTGTTTTGCTCAAGGCATCAAGGGCCTGTCCCACCAGCATGCGACTGCATGCGGCGAGCACGACCAAACGTGGTGGCTTGAGGCGTACGGCCTCGCGGGGCCGGTCCCACTTTGAACCGCGGAGCTTATGGAGCTGGTCCCGACATCATACTCACCAATCAGCTGGGCAGGAGACGGGCCAACTGAATTTGGACGTCGCATGGCGCCTGGCGGTGACGTCATCACGCAACGGCACGCCGGGCGGTGACATCATCACGCAACACCGCCCGCTAGGCGTACACCGTCAAGATGCTGCGTACAGTGTCCAGACATTGCGTACGACGTCAAGACGCTGCGTGCGATGTCGTGACGCTGCGTACGTCCTCAATGCGGCTGCGGGCTGACAGGCCGTTGCCGCGCGGGATTTTTGAACAGTGTCAGCTTTTCGGAGCCCCGCGCGTTGTCGAGACCAGCCCTGCACAACTCCATACGGCTCCGGCAATCGAAGTGGGACCGACCACGTTAGGTCGCGCTCGCCGCATGCAGTCGCATGCTGGTGGGACAGGCCCTTTAATCATTGACTTCAGAAACAGGAAGTTGTGAGCCCAAACAAAAATATTGCAGTGGTGAGTTGCTTGTGGAGTGTGACAGGGGCATTAGCAGCTTTAAATTTCTGGCAGTTAACATCTTGGATGATCTGACCAGGGTCCAATACATCAGTATAGTCATGAAGAAAGCACACCAACACCTCTACCTTCGTTAACATTTTAAAGAGATTCACCAGGTCACTGAATATTCTAACAAACTTCTACAGATGTATTGTTTTACAAAGTATCCTGACTGGTTGTATCATAGCCTAAAAGGAAATTCTATTGCATGAGGTGCAAAAAATTGCAGGGAGTGGTAGACTCGACCTGCTCCATAACGGGCACACCCTCCGAACCATATAACGTGTCTCCCAGGTGCTGCCTCAAGAAGTCTGCATCTATCATCATGGATCCTCACCAACGGAGACAGCTTCTACTGTCAGGCAGAAGGTTTAGAAGCCTGAAGTCACACACCGCCAGATTCAGGGACATCTATTTGTCCCCAATTAATAGATCTTAAACCAGCCCACAGAATCCTACCTCAACAACAGAACACTTTGGACCGCCGCTTGCTTTACCATAGATGCATTCTGTACTAATGCCTTAATTTTTCATACAGTCAGGAAGTCATTAAGCAGTTTCATAGGACTTTGGTTATATCGCATCTGGTGTGTTGATTGCACTTCCGGTCAGCCCATTACAGGAAGGATGTGAAGGCTTTGAAAAGGGTGCGTAGGTGGTTTACCAGGATAATGCCTGGATTAGTGGGTATGAGCTGCAGGGAGAGATTGGACAGACTTGGGTTGTTTTCTCTGGAATGTCAGAGGTTGTGAGGAGACCAAGAGAAGTATATAAAATTATGAGAGGCAGTCAGGACCATTTTCGCAAAGATGGAAAAATCAAATACACGAGGATGCCGTGTGCCTGAAACATGCAGACGGGGACAGTGTTTGCAGCAGATACAATTGTTTAACAGACTTTTGAATAGGCATATGGATATGGAGGGCATGGAGGAATATGGACTATGTACAGGCTGTTAACAGTTGGTCTTGGCATTATGCTGGGCACAGACATTGTGGGCCGAAGGCCTGGTCTTAATGCTGTAGTTTTACGTTAGATTTCTCTTTTTACTGTCCTGCAGAATTTGTGTGTGATTTATGTATAATTTATGTTTTTATGTGCTTCTCAGGTCAATGTGCATGGGATGCTGCTGCAAGCAAAACTTTCATTGAACCTGGAACCTCACCGTACTGATAAAAACCATGATTTGGCCTAACGATGTAGTATTTGCATTTGGGGCAAGGTTGAAAAGAAATCAAAAACCTATTTGACCAGGGATCAGCGTGCTGAACTTAAGACCTCCCAGGACGACAGTGGCATTTTAGAGTCATAGAGCTGTATTTTTAAAAACAACAGGTCCTTCTGCTTATCTTGTCCATACTGAACAAGTTGGCTTATTGGATTAGTCTGATTTGCCTGAATTTAATCCGTAACCCTTCCAATGCATCTCTCTGCCTTTTAAAAAGTTGTAATTGCAGCTCATCCATGCTAGATTTAAAATCAGAAACAAATAGTGAGAAATTATTTACATGCGTCTTTGTTTCAATACAACTAATCCACCTTATCTTTCGTCTTGGTTCAGTTGGACATTAAGCCATATTTTTTAGATCAAGGTCATTATGGATACATTTGTTTTTCTTTTAGATCTTGTGGCTGAAATTCCATCATTGGCATTTCTTTTCTGGAAAATTAATGTAGCATAGCAAAGTCTTTCCAAAATGTGTACATTTTTGCTCCTTTTTATCATTTCTAATACCACAATTAAATTGCATTTTTTGTACGTATAAAAGGTTGAAAATATGCAAGCATGATACATTGAATTGAATAAATTTTATTAGCCAAATATGCATACATACATATGCAAAGAATTTGCCTTGGTGCTTTGCTCACAAGTAACAACACGATATACAGTAGACAATTAAAAATAAAACATTATAATTTAAACATGTGAAGAATGAAATAAAATACCAGAGCACAAGGAGGCTTCAGACTTTTGGCTGTGGAGCAGAGCTACTGCTCGTGGAAAAGAGCTTTTTTTATATCTGGCTGTGGTGGCTTTGACAGTCCGGAGTCGCCTTCCAGAGGGAAGCGCTTCAAATAGTTTGTGGCCAGGGTGAGAGGGGTCAGATATGATCTTACCCACTCGCTTCCTGGCCCTTGCAGTGTACAGTTTGTCGGGGGGGGGGGGGGGAAGGTTGCAGCCAACAATCTTCTCTGTTGATCAAATTATGCGCTGGAGCCTCTAGATGTTATGCTTGGTGGCTGAGCCAAACCAGACCATGATGGAGAAGGTGAGGACAGACTCTATGATGAAAGTATAAAACTGGACCATCATTGCCTGTGGTAGGTTGTATTTTCTCAGCTGTCGCAGGAAGTACATCCTCTGTTGGGCCTTTTTGACTGTGGAGTCGATGGTGGCCTCCCATCTAAGGTCCCTGGAGATGATGGTTCCAAGGAACTTAAATGACTCCACAGATGTGACTGTGGTGTTGTTGATGGTGAGTGGGGGGAGGGGAGGGGGAACTCTCCTAAAGTCTACAATCAATTCCACTGTCTTAAGAGCATTGAGCTCCAGGTTGTTGCTACGGCACCAGGACGCCAGCTGTGTCATTTCCTGTCTGTAGGCAGACCACTCCCCATCCTGGATCAGTCCAATCAGGGTTGTGTCATCCGCAAACTTGAGAAACTTGACAGAGGAGTCTGTGGAGGTGCAGTCATTGGTGTAGAGAGAGTAAAGGAGAGGGGAGCAGTGCTCCTATGCGGAGGGTCTGCGGGTCCGATATGTGCTTTCCCAGCTTCACATGCTGCTTCCTGTCTGTCAGGAAGTTGATGATCCACTGACAAAGGTGTTTAGGCACAGTCAACTTGGAGAGTTTGGAGTGTAGTAGCTCTGGCACAATAGTGTTGAATGCAGAGCTAAAATCCACAAACAAAATCCTTGCATAGTGGTGGTCTAGGTGCTGGAGGATGAAGTGTAGGCCTAGGTTGCTTGCGTCATCCACTGATCTATTGGCCTGGTATGCAAACTGCAGGGAGTCCAGCAGGGGATTTGTGATATTTTTCAGGTGGGCCAGCACGTCTTTCAAGTGTCTTCTTCATGATTACAGAGGTCAGTGCGACAGGCCTGTAGTCATTAAGACCAGTAATCCGTGTCTTTTTGGGTGCGTGAACAATAGTGGGGACTTTACAGCAGGCAGGGACAGTGCAGGTTTGCAGGGACTGATTGAAAATGGCTGTGTAGACTGGTGCCTTCTTCTTCTTGCGTATGGCGTGGGCAGCCTAAAGTTGTAGGACAACTTGTTCTATTTGATCTTATTTTATTGTGCACGCCAGGTTGATTGCAACCTTCATGTGGTCCGCCCCGTTTCATCCAATGTAATCTCCCACCCCAGACTGGTGCCAGTTGTTCGGCGCAGAGCTTGTGGGTAGAGGAAGAAACATTATCCGGTCCTGGAGATTTCTGGCATTTCTGTCTCCTGAATAGCTTTTCCACCTCCTTAATTGCTATTGTTAGTGGTGGAGAAGTGGCCAGACTAATGTTGGGCAGCAAGGGGGTGGTGGGTAGTGGACGAGGGCCCAGTCTTTACAGACTGGAGTCAGGGGGAGGGGGGGGGGGGGGGGGGAGGGTTTCTGTCTATGGAACCTGCAGTAGAACTCGTTCAGGTCATTGCAGCTGACGATTGTCCAAGGGGTAGCTGGTGATATCTCGCAAGCAAAACGTCGCCTATTCCTTGTCTCCAGAGATGTTGCCTCACCCGCTGAGTTACTCCAACATTTTGTGTCTACAGGGCCTGTCCCACTTGGCCGTCATTTGCGTGCCATTTACGCGACCTGGTAGCGTGTGGGTAGCGCAGGACGGGCGCATGGAGTGGCGTGGAGGAGTGTGGAGTTGCGTGCAGTATCGCGCAGCGTTCCAGGATTTTTTCTTTCTGCACGAAATCTTGGCGCGCCACCGGCCTGTCGCGCAAATGACGGCCAAGTTGGACACCCTGGCGCAGCGCAACGTCTCACCTCCAACAGCAGCAGAAGCAGGCAAGCGATCGCCGAGCTCAGCCTGGGGCCCGCGGCTGTTGCGGATCCGGATCCGCCCCCACTCCTACTCCCAGAGCGGGGCCAAGACAATTGGAGATAGATACAAAATGCGGGAGTAACTCAGCGGGACCGGCAGCATCTCTGGACAGAAGCGATGGGTGTCGTTTAGGGTCGAGACCCTTCTTCAGACTGAAGAAGAGTCTCAACCCGAAACATCATCCATTCCTTCTCTCCAGAGATGCTGCCGGTCCCGCTGAGTTACTCCTGCACTTTGTGTCTATCTTCAAATGACATCACACGCTCCAGATGGCTGTCAAATCAAATCTAATCTAATACGTGTATTTGTCATTGCACAGCAACTGTACAAGGAAATGTCATGTGCATCTCCTTCAGTGGTAAACAATAAAAGACACAGGATAAAAAGATTAAAAAGAACAAAACACAATAAAACAAACAACCATTTACTCTCACATTTACCGCAAGATCAATGCATAAAATAAGTAATAGATAATAAAAATGATGTACATTATATTGCACATTCCAGCAGACAAATTTTAATAATGCACCCCGAATTGTGTAGTGTTGCTCGTAGTATTATCTGTTTGAGTTAAGTTCTCTAATGGCACGTGGGTAGAAACTGTTAGTTAGTCTGCAAGTGCGGGCCTTCAAAGACCAGCATCGCCTCCCAGAGGGCAACAGAGTGAAAAGGTGTTATTTTATTTTTTTTTTTTTGAGTGAAAAGGTGGCTGGCAGGGCGGGATGAGTCCTGTGTGATGTTTGTCGCCCGGCGTAAACATCGGGCCCTGTAAATGTCTTCCAGGGAGGGTAGTTGAGCGTTTGTGATGCTCTGTGCTGTTTTAATAACCCTCTGTAGTGCCTTCCTTCCAGCCACAGTGCAGCTAGCAAACCACACCAGGATGCCATAGGAGAGGATGCTTTCCACGGCGCGCCGGTAGAAGGACAGCAGCAGCTGCTGTGAGACGTTTGCTCTCCGCAGAGTCTTCAGGAAATATAGCCGCTGCTGTGACTTCTTTACGAGAGTGATGGTGTTCACTGTCCATGTAAGGTCCTGGGAGATGTATGTGCCCAGGAACTTAAAGTCATTGACTCTCTCCACCATGTCTCCTTTGATGTAAAGAGGAGCAGGTTCCTCTCTCCTCCTCCTGGTCAATAACCAGTTCTTTTGTTTAGGTTGGGTTGAGTACCAGGTTATTGTTAGTGCACCAGACAGTCAGTTTTTGGACTTCATCTCTGTAGGCAGACTCGTCGTTGTTACTTATCAGCCCCACCACAGTTGTGTCATCTGCAAACTTAATGATCCGGTTTGTGCTGTGTGTTGGTGTGCAGTCATGGGTGTATATTGTGTAGAGAATAGGACTCAGCACACAGCCTTGCGGCGCTCCTGTGCTGAACGTCAGGACTGGGGAGTGATTGGACCCTATCCTGACAGTCTGTGGGCGTTCTGTTAAGAAGTCCTTGATCCATCTGCATGTGTTGGCATTTACACCCAGGTCAAACAGTTTGTCCACCATTCTGCTGGGGATGATGGTGTTGAATGCAGAACTAAAATCTACAAACAACATCCTCACATATGAGCCGGGGCGCTCCAGGTGAGTCAGCGCAGAATGTAGAGCCATGTTGATGGCGTCTTCTGTTGACCTGTTGGCTCTGTATGCAAACTGATGTTGATCCAGGGTGGGTGGGAGTGAGGATTTAATGTGGGCCAGGACCAGTCTCTCAAAGCACTACATCACAGTTGAAGTGAGAGCAACAGGTCTGTAGCCGTTCAAGCTGGTCATAGATGGTTTTTGGCATCTGTGCGGATGCATGATGAAGCTCGCGACCGTCGCGCGTCAGTCACTACTGGCCTGTAGCGTAAATGACAGCCAAGTGGGACAGGCCCTTACCTTGCTCCTCAAACCATCTCTTCAAACCATCCTACTGCAAAAACTCAATCAAGTTAGTAAAATACATTACAAAGCCCTGCTAATTGTTCTTAATTAACCCATTCTCTTCCTAATGGGAGAAAATTCAAACTCAAAGAATCCTCTCCAATATCTTTCCTACTACTGACGTGAGGCGCAATGGTGTACAATTTCCTGAATTATCTCAATTTCCCTTCTTGAATAAAGGAACAACATCAGCTACTGTCCTCGAGGACCTCTCCTGTGGCTAGATACGTCACGAAGATCTTCTCACAATCTTCTTTCTTGCTTTTCTCAATAACCTTGGTTTAGTTTGGTTTATTATTGTCATGTGTACAGAGCTACACTAAAAAGTTTAGTTTTGCATGATATCCAATTAGATCAGATAATACTACACACAAATACGATCAAGTCAAACGACTGTAATTGACAGAGCAAAGTGCAAGATGCAGAGTGAAGAATATATGTAGGAAGGAACTGCAGATGCTGGTTTAAACCAAAGATAGTCACAAAATCTCTGATCAAGTTGACGACATGCGGAGTACTGCCCTGCCGACTGCAAATTCAGAAGGTTCAGAAGGTTGTCTGACCCGCTGAGTTACTCCAGCTTTGTGTATCTAATAGTTCTCTGCATTGTAGCGCATTAGTTCCACGAGTTCACCTGTGTGGCGGCGCCTTGTGGCAGCGGCTCGACTCGAGTCAGTCCATCTTTTCTTTATTTTTGTCCCTTGATCCATCTGCAGGGCTGCCAACCCTCACGCATTGAGCGTGAGACTAACGCATTTGAGGAAATTCTCACGCTGATGACAGAAGTTCTCATGCTCAAAGAAAATTTAAAAAAATATCAATAAATACACCTCCACACTCACCAAGGAGAAGTTTTCTGTCGGTGGGTTCCCCGTAACGAACGAGCAATTTAATTGGCTTAAGCCCATCGCACACTAATTAAAATGGCAATGTAGACAAAAATGCTGGAGAAACTCAGCGGGTGAGGCAGCATCTATGTCCGAGTTTGACCCTTCTTCAGACTCAAGCATTTCTCCAGCATTTTTGTCTACTGTTCTATAGATGCTGTCTCACCCGCATTCACATTCCCGTGCAATGGTGTGATAGGTGAGACACGGCGGTGGTCCCAGCACCGACCCCCCCCCCCCCCCGAGGCACTGCTCACACCTCCCATCCTCAACTCCAGCGGCTCTCTCTGTGTCCGGTGGCCGCTCTGTCCACACCGCATGGAGTTTTAACCCCGGCCCAGAGCGAACCGGGTGAGTGGGGGCGTCAGTGCCACCTCCGGAGCAGCGGGGATGAATCTCGGGCTAAGGTGCTGCTCCGATGCCTGACCCACGGGTCACTGTCGCTCACCTCCCCCGGACCCCCAGGTGACTGACCCTCACCTCCTCTGGACCCCAGCTGGACACAGAGCACCTGGGCCGGCCCGCATTCCTGGGGAGGGTGAGAGAGAGGGAAATGCTCCCCGGACATCGCCAAGTCTCCGCTCATGCCGGCTGTTGTCGCCGCTTCACTGACCCACAGTCTCACACTCACTGGCACACACAAGGTTTAAAGGGATTTGGGCCAAATGCGGATAAATGGGACTAGTTTAGATGGGGCATCTTGATCTGCATGAACAAGTTGGGATGAAGGGCCTGTTTCCATGCTGTAAGACTGTAGACACACTGTAGAATGGGTGCAATTGCTCTGGAGATGATCCAGGGGAGATTTATGAATTTCGGTGAGACCAAGCGGAGGCTTGGCGATCGCTTCGCCGAACACCTCCGCTCGGTCCGCAATAACCAACCCGACCTCCCGGTGGCTCAGCACTTCAACTCCCCCTCCCATTCCACATCCGACCTCTCGGTCCTGGGCCTCCTCCACGGCCAGAGTGAGCAACACCGCAAGCTGGAGGAACAGCACCTCATATTCCGCTTGGGGAGTCTGCATCCTTTGGGCTTGAATATTGAATTTTCTCAATTCTGTTAACCCTTGCTGTCTCCTCCCCTTCCCACCTCTCCCTCAGCCCTCGGGCCCTGGCATTCCCTCTATCTCTATCTCCCTCCCCCACCCAAGTCGCACCAGCTTCTCATTTTCACACCACAAACGGCTTACAATGGCTTGTTCCCTTTATCACCGATACTTTTTTGCATATCTTTCACTCATTGTTCCTTATCTCTCCACATCACCATCTATGTCTCTCGTTTCCCTGATCCCTGACCAGTCTGAAGAAGGGTCTCGACCCGAAACGTCGCCTATCTCCTTCGCTCCTTAGATGCTGCTGCACCCGCTGAGTTTCTCCAGCTTTTTGTGTACCCACGATTTATGAACATATTGGCAGGGCTGGAATTTTTGTTTCACTTTGAAGAAAGATTTGATAACTGGGATTGTATTCTCTGCAGCAACGGAGGTGAAGAAAATACTTAGTTGAAGTAAATAATATTACGAGAATAGGACCTGTTTTGCTTAATAAAGAGTGTAAGAAGGAACTGCAGATGGTGGTTTAAACTGAAAATAGACACTAAAAGCTGGAATCACTCAGCAGGACAGGCAGCATTTTTGGAGAGAAAGAATAGGTGATGTTTCAGGTCGAGACCTTCAGACTGAAGAGGTTGAAGACCAGCAATTAAACAACAATGACTGGAGAGGTGTGTTATCCAACTAAAGGCAGTAATCAGAATCATGTGTTCATCTTTATTAACGTGTCACCATAATAAATATTACAGAAAAAAAATTAATGGGGTGGCACGGTGGCGCCACAGACCCAGATTGGATCCCGACTACAGGTGCTGTCTGTACAGTATTTTTACATTCTCCTTATGACCACATGGTTGTCTGTGGAAATTCCGGTTTCTCCCACATCTGAAAGAAGTGCAGGTTTGCATGTTAATTGGCTTCTGTAAATTGTCCCTGGCGTGTAGGATACAACTGGTGTATGATATATTGTGGTCGGTGTCGACTTGGTGGGCCAAAGAGCCTGTTTCCATATATATGTTTTACATATATATCTTAATTTCATTGAACCATATATGGTTGAATATGTGCCATTTTTTTCATCTTGTTTCTATAGTCAAAGGGTAAGGTTAATTGATTTATTTGTGCAGAACAGTGATGGAAGTCCAATTCCACTTGCCTTATTTCTATGTTTTTATTTCACTTGCCTTATTTCTATGTTTTTGTTTCTCTATATATGCATAACAGCATGAATTATAATCTGATTTCCATACATGAATACACTAAGGTCATTCATGTGCTGCACCTGTTGATCAGAGCCGGGCTCTACTGTGGAATGTAGTTAGGAATGTAATTTAGCCTAACCTTATTCACACCTAATCCAATTTGAAGCATAAATGTTGCATCAAGTGTAAGTTAAAAGAATGCACCAGATTCCACAATTTCAAACTGAAAAATCCAAAAGCTTCCTACCCCTCCCACACCCTCCCCCATCCAGTCGCTGCAATCCCTTGCAATTTTTCACTCTCACCTCTCACCCAATGTTGGCAGCCCTGCATTAGGTGTATGTTTTTGGTTTTAGTTTTTAGCTGTAGGGCGACGGGGGACGGGGATGGGGGGGGGGGGGGGAGAAACTTTTTAAACCTCTTCCCTGTACAGGGTCCCGACCTTTTTCCTGTACAGGGTCCCGACCTTTTCCCTGTCGGGTCTCCGTTGTCGTTGGGGCCTAGCACCGTGGAGAGGCCTCCAACAGGAATCGACCTGGGGCTCCAGTCGCAGAGCCTATCGACTCACCATCGCGGAACGTGGAGAGCTGTGGTGGCGTGCGGCCGTGACCCAACTTTGGAGCTTCAGTGGCTCCAACTTCGGGAGCTCGCGGGTCCCTGGTGGGAGACTGCTTTTCGGAGCACCCGCAACGGCAACTTCTCCAGCCCAAAACGACCCGGAGCGGGGACTTACATCACCCCGCTTTAACGACCGCGGGACTTACCATACCCCTGCCGGGGGCTTTGACATCGGGAGAAGAATACAGTATAGGGGAGAGACAAGACTTTGCCTCTCCCCTATACAGCTATAGAATTTACACAGACATCCATCAAAGTGAATCTCCAAACACCTCCTCCCTGTGACGGATGTCCGTGTAAATTGTGTTAATTGTGTGTCTTGGTTTTGTCTTGTCGTATGACCGCAGAAACGTAATTTTGTTTGAACTTGGGTTCAAATGACAATAAATGGTATTGTATTGTATATTTGTAGTGGGGTTGAGGTGAATCGGACAGTTCCTTTGCTTAATAAAGGACCATTCAGAAACCTGATAATGGAGGGGAAGAAGCTGCACATTGTATGCACATTCAAGCTTCTGTACCTTTTGCACTGAGTCAATGGGGGGAGTCTGATCCAAGTGATGAACAGGCCTACATCTCCAACTTAAATTTCTTGCAGTCTTGGGCAAAGCTGTTCCCAACAAAGCTGTGATGCAACCCGACAGTATGCTTTTTATGGTGCATCTATAAGAATTCCTCCTCGTTTTCAGTGTAGTTATAAAAACCTTTGGGATTTTCTTTAATCTGATCCACCTAAGCCATATTGTAGCACTTTTTGGCCCTGCTATTCGTCCACTTGAGTTATTTCCTACTTTATATTCCTCAAAGACACTGTCTGATTTATAATCTTCTTAAATGTTACATATGCTTCCTTTTTTCATTTTGACCAATTTACAACCTCGTAGAACATGCAGATCCTGAACCTTGATCAACTGGCCATTAAACGGCTTCCACATCTGATGTGGAATAACCAATGAAAGAACTGCTCCCAACGTATCCTCCCGAACATCTGCCTAACAATGTTGGATTTGTCAAATTTAGTACCTTCCCGCAAGGTCTGGACTTATTCCTATTCAAAACTATCTTAAAATCTAAAAACTAAACTAATTCCACTATCTTAAAAAAACTAAACTAATTCCATATACATATAATTCTAAATATCATAATAGTATCATTTCTGATCATTCACCGTTAACTTTTTCTTTAAAATTAGAAGGAATGCCCGATAAAAATTCGTTTTGGAGGTTTAACCCCCAAATTTTAAATAACTCACAAGGTTGCACATATTTAAAAGAGCAGATGAGATTCTTCTTTGAGACAAATGATACACCAGATATTTCACCCTCCTTATTATGGGAAACTTTTAAGGCATTTATTAGAGGAATTATAATCTCATACCAAGCTTTCCAAAATAAAAAGAATAATACTGAACAATTGCAGTTAGAACAAGAAATTAGACAATTAGATTTAGAAAATGCCAAAGAACCAACTATAGATAAACATAATAAGATAATAATACTAAAATATAAATTAAATAAAATTTTATCAGCCAGAATAATGAGATTATTTCAAATTACAAAACAAGAAACTTTTGAATTTGGTGATAAACCTCATAAACTCCTAGCACGCCAACTGAAAAAAAGGGACACAGAAAATACAATTACTAAAATTAAATCAGACAAAGGGGAATTATTAACACTACCTAAAGATATTAATAAAAGATTTGCTCAATTTTATTAAAATTTATATACATCAAAAGCTTCTGCAAATAATACTCAAATTGCAAATTTCTTAGATAACTGTAATCTTCCAAAATTAAATATGGTGGAACAAGAGGCATTAGGAGCTCAGATTACACTACAGGAAATAGAAGAAACAATTAGTTCGTTGAAGAACGGCAAAACGCCAGGACCAGATGGCTTTAGTAATGAATTCTATAAAAGATTCTACGAAATAATTTCTCCACGGTTGCAAGATTTATATATATACATTTTTAAAGAAAATAAACTACCAGAAACACTAACTGAATCAACTATTACACTTATACCAAAAAAGGATAAAGATCTAGAAGACCCAGGCTCATATAGAGCTATTGCACTCCTAAATACAGACCAAAAAATATTAACAAAGACCCTAGCGAGAAGATTGAGTAATTATATTAGTAAACTAATAAATCCGGACCAAACAGGGTTTATACCAAAGAGATACTCATTTAACAATTTGAGACGGTTGTCTAATATAATGTACTCACATAATACTGAAGAAGAACTAGCAATTATTTCATTGGATGCAGAAAAAGCTTTTGATCAAGTCGAATGGCAATATTTATTCAAAGTATTGGAAAAATTTAATATGGGAGATAATTTTATTTCATGGGTAAAACTACTATATGATAAGCCGACGGCTAGAATACTGACTAATAATATATTATCCCCGAAATTCTATTTAGCAAGGGGCAATAGGCAGGGATGCGCGTTATCGCCCCTGCTTTTTGCACTAGTGATAGAGCCTTTAGCTGAAAGTATAAGAAGCCATCCGAACATTCATGGGTATATTACCAAACACTCAAATAATAAAATTTCATTATATGCAGACGACATATTATTATATATTACAAATTCGCAAACTAGCATACCAAATATACTAAATTTAATAGAAGAATTTGGTTCTTTTTCAGGATATAGAATAAATTGGAACAAAAGCGAAATTATGACGATAAAACCTCAAGAGTCGACACATCTGTTGAAATTCCCTTTTAGAATTACAACAGAAAAATTTAAATATTTGGGCATCCAAATTGCTAGGAACTATAAATCATTACTCAACGCAAACTATATGCCTTTATTAACTAAATTAAATGGGCTGATTAAATTTTGGAAGACACTGCCGATGTCATTAATAGGCAGAATAAACGCGATAAAAATGATCTTCTTACCACAAATATTGTACCTATTTCAATCAATACCAATATACATACCTAAAAAATTCTTCAAAAAATTAGATTCTGATATTATTAACTTCATATGGGATTATAAATCACACAGAATTTAAAAAACACTTGTGTAAATCTAAAGAATCAGGGGGACTGACACTCCCCAACTTATTGTATTATTATTGGGCAGTGAATATTAAAAATATAATCTACTGGTTGAACAGTTCTGCCCAACAGGTAGATTGGATAAGAATGGAGAAAGAGGATTGTTCCCCTTATAATATAGGAGCGATCCTTCTTTCTCCGATAAAACTGAACAATGTAATATACAAGAAGAATCCAATTATTCATAGTATAATACGAATTTGGAAACAAATAAAATTAACTTTAAAATTAAGAAAATTATTGCTTCTTTCTCCAATAGCTAATAACCCCTCATTCAAACCATCCATTATTGATAAAACGTTTACCCATTGGGAAAGAATAGGAATTAAAATGATGGGAGATATGTATGAAATGGGAAAACTTTTATCATTCCAACAATTACAACTAAAATATAATTTGCAAAGTAATCAATATTTCAAATACCTTCAAATTCAAGATTATTTGAAAAAGTATATACAAGGATATCAAACTTTAACCCCAGATCTACTGGAGGAAGGAATGAATAGAAAGGCAGAATAAAGCAATTTAATATCTTACTTATATAATATAATTCTAAATATAGAAACACCAACGACAGAAGCAATTAGAAGAGACTGGGAACAAGAGTTATTGATAAAAATTCCGAACGATAGATGGGATAAAAATTTATTATATGTAAACAAATGTTCAATGAATGTAAGACATAACCTAATTCAATTTAAAAATTTTACATAGATTATATTATTCGAAAACAAAACTGAATAAAATATTTTCAAATGTTTCCCCCATCTGCGACAAATGTCTAACTCAAAATGCCACTATAGCACATTCCTTTGTCTCTTGTACAAAACTGTATACATTTTGGAATGAAATTTTTGGAATTTTTACAAAACTATTTAACACAAAATTGAACCCCAATACTGAATTGATTATCTTTGGATCAATGGAAGAGGGAAGTAAACTAACTATATTCCAAGAAGCTTTTCCTAATTATGGTCTAATAACAGCGAAAAAACTTATACTTAAATTTTGGAAAAACGCACCTACGCCAACATTCAAAATGTGGATCTCAAACATGTCTGAAACGCTACATCTTGAAGAAATGAGATTCCTCTTACTAGGCAAAGTAGACCAATTCTTAAAGATTTGGTCTCCGTTTATCAACTTTACACAAGCATATGGTGCAACATAACATAACCTTAGAAATTAAATGTTTAGAACTGGGTGACGGATGGGCAAAAATATGAGATAGGTAGATCTCTCCTAATCTCTCTTTTCTTTTTACTTTTTCCTTCTCTTTCAATCTTTTAACTTCTCACCTCTGTCCTTTATTTTTTTTTTTTTGTTTTCTGTTTCTACTCGCTTGTCTATCTATTCCGACACTCTTTATTTCTTTTTTCTCTCACTGTTCTTTTATTATTGAACTAAAAGTATGAAGTTGTACAAGAATGAGAATATGTATTTATGTATTAGGTACTTAAGTACCAGACTACTGTACTTACTTCTAACGAAAATTTAAAAAAAAAAAAATAAAAAATCTTTGGAGTTGTGAATACTATCCTCAAAATGATCTTCCACTTAACACCAGTCACCTGGCCAGGCTCATCGTCCGACACAAGGTCTGGTAAGTTTCCTTCGCGGGTTGGACTACTCATTCACATGCTGTTTCAAGAAGCCCTCTTAGATACACCTAACAAATTTTGCTCCATTTCCTCTGCAACTGCAGGAGATGCAACACCTGTTCCTTAATCTCCCCCTCGACTCCATCCATGAGCCAAACAGTCTTTCCAGGTGAGGCAGAGGTTCACTTGCACCTTCTTCAACCTCATCTACTATATTCTCTGTTCCAGGTGTCAACTTCTTTATATCGGTGAGATATAAAGAGCAGGCACGGCGATCTTTTCGCTGAACACCTCTGCTCAGTCTGTCTTGACCGACCTGATCTCCTGGTTGCTCAGCACTTCAACTCCCCCTCCCATTTCAAATCTGACATTTCTGTCCTGAGCCTCCTCCATTGTCAGAGTGAGTCCCAGTGCAAATTGGAGGAACAGCACCTCATATTTTGTTTGGGTAGCTTCCACCCCAGCAGTATGAACATTGACTTCTCCAACTTCAAATAGCCCTTGCTTTCCCTCTCTATCCCCTCCCCCTTCCCAGTTCTCCCACCAGTCTTACTGTCTCCGACTACATTCTATCTCTGTCCCACCCACTCCCCTGACATCAGTCTGAAGAAGGGTTTCGACTGAAACGTCACCCATTCCTTCTCTCCAGAGATGCTGCCTGCCCCGCTGAGTTACTCCAGCATTTTGTGTCTACCTTCGATTCAAACCAGCATCTGCAGTTCTTTCCTACACCAAAGTTCTATACAGAAGTAGATGTCCAAAGTGTAGGTATTTACACACTACACTCACAGCTTACAGAGATCTTCTTGGGCAGTTGTGAAAAACACCTTGAACTGGAAGACCAGTAGGTCTAGACAGACCAAAGGGTGTGAGCTAATCAATGTTCGACAAGCTTAAGTGTAACTTCTTCCTTTTTCAATTCTATTTCTCCAGGAATGACATCCAATGTTTTTTTTTTCTTTTTTTTTTAAAGAAGGAACTGCAGATGCTGGAGAATCGAGGGTACACAAAAAGCTGGAGAAACTCAGCGGGTGCAGCAGCATCTAAGGAGCGAAGGAGATAGGCGACGTTTCGGGTCGAGACCCTTCTTCAGACTGGTCAGGGATCAGGGAAACGAGAGATATAGACGGTGATGTGGAGAGATAAGGAACAATGAATGAAAGATATGCAAAAAACTATCGATGATAAAGGGAACAAGCCATTGTAAGCTGTTTGTGGTGTGAAAATGAGAAGCTGGTGCGACTGGGGTGGGGGAGGGAGATAGAGATAGAGGGAATGCCAGGGCCCGAGGGCTGAGGGAGAGGTGGGAAGGGGAGGAGACAGCAAGGGTTCATCACAAATCATCACAAATGATCACACATCATCACAAATGGCCTCATTCTTCAGAGAACGGGGATTCCCCTCCCCCACTATTGATGAGGCTCGCACCAGGGTCTCCTCCATACCCCGCAACACTGCCCTCGCTCCCCATTCCCCCACTCGCAAACAGGGCAGAGTCCCCCTGGTCCTCACCTTTCACCCCACCAGCCGGCAAATACAACATATAGTCCTCCGCCAGTTTCGCCACCTCCAACGTGACCCCTCCACCCGCCACATCTTCCCATCTCCCCCCCTGTCTGCCTTCCGCAAAGACCGCTCCCTCCGCAACTCCCTTGTCAATTCTTCCCTCCCCTCCCACTCTACCCCTTCCCCGGGCACTTTCCCTTGCAACCGCAAGAAATGCAACACTTGTCCCTTCACCTCCCCCCTCCACTCCTTTCAGGGACCCAAGCAGTCCTTCCAGGTCCGACAGAGGTTCACCTGCACCTCCTCCAACCTCATCTACTGCATCCGCTGCTCCAGATGCCAGATGATCTATATCGGTGAGACCAAGCGGAGGCTTGGCGATCGCTTCGCCGAACACCTCCGCTCGGTCCGCAATAACCAACCCGACCTCCCGGTGGCTCAGCACTTCAACTCCCCCTCCCATTCCACATCCGACCTCTCGGTCCTGGGCCTCCTCCACGGCCAGAGTGAGCAACACCGCAAGCTGGAGGAACAGCACCTCATAATCCGCTTGGGGAGTCTGCATCCTTTGGGCTTGAATATTGAATTTTTCTCAATTCTGTTAACCCTTGCTGTCCCCTCCCCTTCCCACCTCTCCCCCAGCCCTCGGGCCATGGCATTCCCTCTATCTCTATCTCCCTCCTCCACCCCAGTCGCACCAGCTTCTCATTTTCACACCACAAACAGCTTACAATGGCTTGTTCCCTTTATCATCGATACTTTTTTGCATATCTTTCATTCATTGTTCCTTATCTCTCCACATCACCGTCTATATCTCTCGTTTCCCTGATCCCTGACCAGTCTGAAGAAGGGTCTCGACCCGAAACGTCGCCTATCTCCTTCGCTCCTTAGATGCTGCTGCACCCGCTGAGTTTCTCCAGCTTTTTGTGTACCCTTTTTTTTTTTCTTTGTGCTTGTTAGCTAATGGGATGTTGTAGAACATTGGCAACCATACCAAGATTGCTGTAGCATTCCGAAGCCTATGCATCAGCTATTTTTTTTCAAAAAAAACACATAGTAAAACAAATTAATAGCACAATCTGAGAAATAATTGCAGGCCAGGAAATTCTCCTTCTCCTCAAAATCACATCATGAGGTATTACACATCCACTGAACAGAACAGATAGGTCATGATCTAATGTATCGGTCCAAAACTGTACAGCATGTGAATCAGTAGATTAAAAGCTTCCATTCTTGGAAGAAAGCTTGTTATCACAACTTGTGTCAGGCACTTAAAAGTTTAAATATTTAAATGTGTAAATGTTCTGACATTGCTCAATAGACAATAGACAATAGGTGCAGGAATAGGCCCTTCGAGCCAGCACCACCATTCAATGTGATCATGGCTGATCACCCACAATCAGTATCCCGTTCCTGCCTTCTCCCCGTATCCCCTGACTCCGCTATTTTTAAGAGCCCTATCTAGCTCTCTCTTGAAAGCATCGAGCTCTCTCTTGAAAGCCTCGTCACACCTTAAGCAAACTCGGATTTTATTGTCACCCACCCAATCTGTTTGTCATTTGTTCCTTAATTACTCAAACTGAAGATCAAAATCAGTTAAGTTTCATCAGGTAATGAGTCTCTTTAAATCTAAACATGAGGACCTTAGTTTTGAACTGTTAGCAAAATGGCCATGAAGGGTCTTCAGGAACGCAATAAAAATGAATTTACTGCAGCTTCAATTGGAAGAGGAATGCTCTAACATATTGCAATGACATCACTATATGTTGTGAAACTAGAATTAATTTTCTTCAATTTCTCCAACAATACCACTTCCGTTCTATCGTACATTCCTCTGCTGGTATCACCCAATGCTGAACCCAAGTACTTACAATCTTGGTGTATATGGGTTATTTTTTGTTTGATAAAGCTATGGAAAAGGCTTAGGGGGCTTCGCACTTTTATGTTGGTCTATATACATGTATACAATTACAGTACTGATGGTTATTAATTATGGCACATTGGCTGGAAACAAAGGTAGACAGTCAAAAAGATTCAATGGAAGGCAAAAAAAAATTTGCACATAATTACAAAATGCCACATGTCACTGGCAAGGTTATAGTAGCACAAGTTCTGGCAAGCTTATGTCCTGCTGCACTCAGTCTAATTCTCATTGCATGTCCTGGGTATTTTTGAGCAACGTCTTTAATTTTAAAATAAATTTGGTTAATTTCCATTATAATAATATATTAAATAGTGAAGAACCATTATCCCATTCCCCGAGAATGTTAACCCAATAACCACCAACTGTTACTTAAGGTCTTGAAGCAACCTTGTTTGATCTACTATGTAACATGTCCCTATGCCATCAAAAAATATTAACCTATTCATTACAAAAACAAAATTCCACATCTCCCTGTTGTGTACTGGCAATTCTTGTAGCAAATTTGTAATATCTCAATGTGTCAATACTTCAGATACATTTCTGCATTGAATTTCCATTAATTTTAAGTTGCAGCCAAAATTTTGGTGCAATTCAGATGAATGGATGGATATCAACTCACGTTTATTACTAAATGCTACTTATTATACACAGATCACACCATTATTTTTTTTTAGGGAAGTAAGTCATTCAGTTACTTGAGTCTGTTCCTTCATTTAATCCAATTGTGGCTCAATTTTCATCTGTGGATTTCTTTTGAAACATTTTCCCAAAAATATCTCAGTCTTAAAAAAATAATTTTTGTAATCTTGTGCACTGAGCATTTTCAGATCTCTAACAGTCCCTGTGAAAATTGGTTATTAATTAACTCCATGGACAGTGGGTTTTAAGTTTAAAATCAAGTTGTATTCTAGACTACCCACTACAGGAAACAGTTTGTGTAAATTTAAATTTCCATCAAAATTTTCGTAATATGCATTTAAATTACCAAGTTTAAGTTATTGTAAAAAAAATTCACTATTTATTTTCCATATAATGGCACGACACACAGGAGCCATGCTACAGCATGCATACAATTTCTTCCTTTCATAGATACCAATTCTTTAAATCCCATTTCATCCTTTGCTCCATCTGGCAATCTGAAACATTTTTATTTATTTTATTGTGAAGACTACAGGCTTCAACCAATCTACAGATGCTATAATTTCTCCGAATCCTCCTTCTCCACATTCCACTCACCCCCATCCCTTATTCTACTTGAAGTGTTTTAACTTATCTATCCGACCTTCTCAGGAATCCGTAGGAAAAACATGCACCGATTAAGACTCAGTTCAATGCTCTGAAGCTAGGCCCTCTGTCCATTCATTTGAATTAAGGTTGTAACCTTATACACTCTCAACTAACAAAAGACACAAGAGTGGTGTCTGTTTTTGGAAAATAGAACAGGAATCAAGAAACAATTCTGCAGATAAACATTCAATTGTTATAATGTACATCTATGTGGTTTCAAACATTAACTGGCAGCTCCATTTTATGACATTGTTTCTCTCAATCAAACACTATCGTCGAACTACAGAATGTAGCTCTGCCACTTTCTAGGTATTAGGATGAGATTAAATGGACCTCATTTTAAGGGAACAAACCACAGAATAAAGAAGATTACTTAACAAGCACAGCATCAATGTATATTAATTACTGAAGTTATTACTTTACCAACTCACAGCTTGCCCAATACAATGAACAGTAAAGCTAAAGCAGATAGCGTAGAAATTTAAGTTATTGTAGATTTAGTTCCAGTAAAACTCACTTCAAAAGGGTAATAAGATTGTAGTTTTTAATGCTCAAAGACTTTTGAAGAATCAGCATTACTAGTGTTAAAAACTTTTGCAAAATTAACTATTCTTGCCTATTCTCTGGGAAGAGATAAAATACCTACTGTTCAAGTTAGCTGAGTGGGAGGATCTCTCCACCTGCCTGTTGCAACCTGCTTCTCCATTGTTTAGTGAGCATTTAGCCACATACTTTTCTCTACAACTTGTTCACACTCACCAGTAGGCAATTCTCCTGGATCGTTCTCCACAATAACACTCGTTCCCTGTTCTGGGGCTCCTTCATCATCCACTGGTAAAACAGTGAAGTTGGTCGGCATTTTAGACCATGTGTGTACTGCTGTGACTCAGCTCAACTAACCTGTAGTTTTAGTTTTAGTTTTAGTGCTTAGGTCTCTGACCATGTGACCAGCTTCCTTATATGGCAATGCTACACTCCACCCATCCTTGGCTCAACACCATTTTAATTCATGTCTGCAGTTCAAGTGCGTGGTCTATATGTCTAAACTGCAGCTAGAGAAAATAGTTTCTACAAACAGCCCAGCCCTAGAGCAGCTGTTGAAACAGAGTGCCCTGACCCACCAAGCAGATAACACAGGAACTTTTGTTATCATGAATAGCATTGCTACAAAACAGACACACACCAAGGCTGTCTCATGAAACAGAATCGTACAATGTCCTCACATACATTGTGCATATTTTAATCAAGCAGTTGATAAGGAGTGTAAACTCAATCAAAGAGTGCAAACAGAAGAATCAAAATGGCCCATAGGTCTCTACAGAGAAGAGTGAAATATGAGGAGAAAAGTAAAACTCTATAGATCCTTAAAGGCAGATTTGATAAATTAGATGAAATACTCAGCAGACCAGCTGAATATGAATCACTGACAGGAAACTGCAATCCGAACCTCGTATGATTTTGGGCACTAAGCACTATTTGGGACTGCAAACGCACTCAAGTATGAAAAAGATTATTGTGCTAATAAGCACTCAAGTGTGGTCTTTTTAAAAAAAATTACTGGACACTTCCTTGGATTAAATTGTTTTTTGTTTTACATGTCGTAATCTGGACTAAGGCAAGAAAAGATGAACAAAAATAAAGCAGAAATCAAATGGTGAGATCATAATGAAATACTAAGAAGGAACAAAGGAAAATTGCAACATTTACAAATATTTTTGGATTCGCCCAAAATGAAAAAAATGAAATAGCCTAGATTATTGCTGCAAGAAAACAAGGACAAATTTCATAGCGGCACGGGAAAGTCAAGGACAAATTAATCGGGGAGAGAGATTGTTTACTGGCCAGCTAACACTAGAAGTAGGTGTAGCAACAGATCAGAGATCAAGGGACCAATAACCAGTGGCAGATCAGGCATTTAAAATATTGGTCAATTTTCGTCCATCACCCAGGAACAATGAAGCCAAACTCCTCTCTCTGCCTCAAAAATGTTTAAAAACAAAACAATCCTGATGAGAAAGCCAATCCAGACTATCCAAGTCCATTCATCCTTCTGAATCTACTGGATTTCTAAGCTGGATTTCAAGGTGGAATATGACAAAGATATGACAATCTGATCCTGAATGTTGACAAAACAAAGGAGGTCATCGTTGACTTCAGGAGAAACCGGCACAGTCACACACCACTACACATTAATGACATCGATGTGGAGTTGGTCAGTAGCACTAAGTTCCTGGGGGTGCAGATCACGAACAGTCTGACCTGGTCACAAAACATCGCATCACTAGTTAAGAGAGCGCAGCAGTGGTTGCACTTTCTGCGCCGGATGAGAATAGCTCACCTCCCCCATCCCGTCCTCACCACTTTCTACAGGGGCACCATAGAGAGCATTTTGACCAGCTGCATCTCTGTCTGGTTTGGGGACTGCAAAGCCTCCGACTGGAAATCCTTGCAGAGAGTGGCGAGGACGGCTGAAAAAATCATCGGGACTTCTCTTCCTTCAATCCAGGACATTGCGTGCAAACGTTGCTTGTCCAAGGCCAACAGCATTATAAAAGACCCCACACATCTCCATCATGGACTGTTCACTCTGCTGCCCTCGGGCAAAAGGTATTACAGTATAAGGAGCAGAACGGCCAGGTTCTGCAACAGCTTCTTCCCCCGAGCCATCAGACTCTTGAATTCCATATAAAATGTGCTGCCACTATTATCTATTTTATCTTTTTATCTATTTTATCCTTTTGTTATTTTATGTTGCACGGTGAGCCAGATGCAACAAATTTTTGTTCAGACTTGCATTTATTGGTGTATTTTTGAATGACAGTAAAGTCTTTGGTTGATTGATTGATTTATGACAATTTTAAACATAACTTCCTAATATATTCGACTGTTGTGACTCTAAATCAATATTTATTTTGGCTCAGTATCCTCCCTCCAAGAGAAACACTTACATGCGGATCAAACAAAATATATAGTTGAAGCACTTCTCAAATGTATTAGGAAGTTGTGAATAATGTAGAGTTTTAGTAGCAGACTGGTCAATACCTGTTAGAGGGGGAAGAGCGTTACATTTTGTGTAGGATCCTCCAAGACATACCAAAGCACTTTAACAGAGTATGCCGTTTCAAATTCTTTTGAAAGGTCATAGATATTATCTTTTTCCTGTCCTCAGATGCTGCCTGACCAAAATCATATAGCATTTGTCATGTTTTGATTTTACATTATTATTTGAGGGCCAATCAATATATTATTAGTGTGTTATTAGTGCAATTATGCCCCTAGTTCCAAAAACATAGCAGCTGATTACCAAAGATTACACTAATGTGGCAAAGAACCATTGAGTTAAAATTAGCAATAGTAGTCGAGGCAAATACATTGGTCATAACACAGGAAAGAAACCTCAAAAGATGTATCTTTCATGTTTCCTCTGAAAGACACTCGACTTAACTTCATTGCCCTGTCAGAATACAATCCGGAGAATCACTTTTAACTTTCTGATCATGTGCCATAAATCTCAGCCTTTACAAATGAGTCTTTTTCAAATTTTACTGAACTTTTCTGAAAGAAATGAAGTTTAGTTTTGCTTAGTTTAGAGATACAGCGTGGAGATACAGCGTCTCTTGGCTGTCCATCTGTATGTGTGGACTTTCCCTTAAAAGTCATCCATGATCATTATCTCACAATCCTTCAGGTGTTTTTGCCACTCATTTCTCATCGAGTCATGGTTCATACAACACAGAGACAGGCTCCTCCGCCCACCATGTCCATTCCAACCATAGCCTTCCTGACTGTTATTCGAGTTCTGGCCCATAAACGTCTGTACAGACAGCACCCACAATCAGGATCGAACTCGGCTCTCTGGTGCTGTAAGGCAGCAGCTCTACTCCTGCACCACCGTGCCACCCAAGTGAGGTGGAATTTTTCTAAAGACTTTCATAATGATTCTCTTTTCCTTACTTGTATGCTCAGGGAACCCAATTGTGTTATGACAGAAATAGCTATGACAGAAATATTTCAAATGTCATTAGAAACGGGAATAGTGCCGGAAGATTGGACGTACTGCGCATGTTGTTCCATTGTTTAAAAAGGGTTCAAAGAATAAACCTAGCAATTATAGACCTATTAGTTTGACGTCAGTGGTGGGCAAATTAATGGAAAGGATACTTAGAGATAATATATATAAGCATCTGGATAAACAGGGTCTGATCAGGAACAGTCAACATGGATTTGTGCCTGGAAGGTCATGTTTGACAAACCTTCTTGAATTTTTTGAAGCGGTAACTAGGGAAATTGATGAGGGTAAAGCAGTGGATATTGTCTATATGGATTTCACTAAGGCCTTTGATAAGGTTCCCCATGGAAGGTTGGTTAAGAAGTTTCAATCTTTGGGTGTTAATGGCGGAGTAGCAAGATGGATTCAACAGTGGCTGAATGGGAGATGTCAGAGAGTAATGGTGGATGGCTGTTTGTCAGGTTGGAAGCCGGTGACCAGTGGGGTGCCTCAGGGATCTGTGTTGGGTCCACTGTTCTTTGTCATGTACATCAATGATCTGGATGATGGGGTAGAAAATTGGATAAGTAAGTATGCAGATGATACTAAGATAGGTGGTGTTGTGGATAATGAAGTAGATTTTCAAAGTCTACAGAGAGATTTGGGCCATTTGGAAAAGTGGGCTAAAGATGGCAGATGGAGTTTAATGCTGATAAGTGTGAAGTGCTACATCTTGGCAGGACAAATCAAAATAGGACGTACATGGTAAATGGTAGGGAATTTAGGAATGCTGTGGAACAGAGGGATCTAGGAATAACTGTGCATAGTTCCCTGAAAGTGGAATCGCATGTAGATAGGGTGGTAAAGAAAGCCTTTGGTGTGCTGGCCTTTATAAATCAGAGCATTGAATATAGGAGTAGGGAAGTAATGTTAAAATTGTACAAGGCATTGGTAAGACCAATTCTGGAGTATGGTGTACAATTTTGGTCGCCTAGTTATAGGAAGGATGTCAACAAAATAGAGAGAGTACAGAGGAGATTTACTAGAATGTTGCCAGGGTACCAGCAACTATGTTACAGAGAAAGGTTGAACAAGTTAGGTCTTTATTCTTTGGAGCGCAGAAGGTTAAGGGGGGACTTGATTGAGGTCTTTAAAATGATGAAAGGGATAGACAGAGTTGACGTGGATACATTTTTCCCATTGAGGGTAGGGAAGATTCAAACAAGAGGGCATGACATGAGAATTAAGGGACAGAAGTTTCGGGGTAACGTGAGGGGGAACTTCTTTACTCAGAGGGTGGTGGCTGTGTGGAATGAGCTTCCAGCAGAAAGTGGTGGAGGCAGGATCGATTTTAACATTTAAGAGTAAAGTGGATAGGTATATGGACGTGAAGGGAATGGAGGGGTATGGTCTGAGTGCAGGTAGATGGGACTAGGGGAAAACAAATGGTCGGCACGGACTGGAAGGGCCGAGAGGGCCTGTTTTCCGTGCTGAAATTGTTATATGGTTATATGGTTTGTTATATGGTTGACGGAGTACACTTTTCCTTTAAAAACTCAAACCAGTTTTCTTCACAGCTGCTTGCAAGCCTGCTGTGCTTTCTCGATTTTACTTCATTTTATTTCAAGTTTTTATTCCTAGAAAGATGTAATTAGAAGGAAAAAGTATCCTTACATACTTTGTGTAAACCATTATACTTTACACAGATTCCTTTGTGGATGCCATAATTTAAATGAAAAGCAATAGTGTCATACAAAGACACAGTATTGTACTATTCACTTCTTGCTGAGCAATTCAGAGAACTGGATTGCATCATTCCTTGAGGAAATGCACATAGGCATCAGGCGAGTTCCATTCCATTAATAGTTGCCAAGCAGTATCAAGATAGCCAAAAATGGACATAAAGTGCTGGCGTAACTCAGTGGTCAGGCAGCATGTTGAAGAAGGTGACATTTTGGGTTGGGACCCACCTTCACACTGCCATTACTGTTGAAAGTTAAATTATTAAATCAAAAGAGGTATAACAAATCCATTGGTTCATGTTAAGATCTTTGCTCTCCACCATTATTTCTAAACCTTTGTGTAAAGGCTCAATGAAACTCCAAGTGTGCGTCATTGCGCAACACCAATTAAAGAGCAGCACTTTAAAGAAATCGAACAATAGAGAGGATAAACTTGGAGCAATTATTGCGCAAACCCCAGCTAAATCTTCAAAAGGTAATCTATACTTTTTCAGCTGTATAAGGGGTGAGGTGAGAGAGATGGGCAGAGAGGCACAATTGAGCCAAGAGTGTACAAGTGTAATAGCCCTGTCTCATGGTGTGAGTCCACCCACGAGTGATCCCAAGTGAAAGATAAAAAACAAACTCGTGGTTTTCTACAAGATTCCAAGTTTATGTTCACGAGTTTAAACGAGTTCCTACGTGTATGTCTAAGTTTGACATTTGCTTCTCATTTCTGTGATGTACCAAGTTCCTCTCCCGAGTTACTCTTGAGCCCGAGTTACTCTTGAGCCAACAACGACTACTGGCATGTGGAAAAATCATCACATGGTAAACATAATGTAATGCAGTTTTTTTTACACTATAAAAAGCCTCCCATGTTTAAATTTCTTAGGGTAACGGAATCAAGGGATATGGGGAGAAAGCAGAAACGGGGTACTGGTTTTGGATGATCAGCCATGATTATATTGAATGGCAATGCTGGCTCGAAGGGCCGAATGGCCTACTCCTGCACCTTTTTGTTATGTGTTTATACCTTTTAAATGTTTTGACATGAGTTTCAGGATTCCAGCATCTGTCTTTTCCAATATCCCTTTCCCTGTATTTCTCTTGGGCTTTTTCTCTCTTTCCCCAACTCCTATCTCCTCCATCTGCCAGTCCATCTGAGTGTAGATATGAAGTTCTTCTTGGCTGTCTATCTGTATGTGTGGCCTTTCCATTAAAAGTCATCCATGATCATTATCTCACAATCCTTCAGGTGTTTTTGCCACTCATTTCTCATCGAGTCATGGGTTCATACAACACAGAAACAGGCTCCTTCTCCAACCATGTCCATTCCAACCATAGCCTTCCTGACTGTTATTCGAGTTCTGGCCCATATACTTTGCAAACCTGCCTCCGCCGCGTTCTCAGATTATGACTACAGTACTTACTGGGTTGAGAAAAAAAAAAAATCAGAAGCCCTCTATTCCGCCTGCTGCTCACGTTAAATCTGCGCCCTTTGATGAGTTAAATTAATCTGACTATTGTCTGTCCTCATTCATTTCATTATACGAAGACTTGAGCAGAGTGTGTCACTGCTCCAGGGACCCGGGTTCGATTTTAAACTCCAGGACTATGTTATGGAGTTTCCCCCAAGTGCTCCCTTTCGCTCCCCGCACACTGCTTTGTTGTATGAATGCTCCCCGTAACACCTGCTGTGTTGTATGAACCCATGACTCGATGAGAAATGAATGGCAAAAACACCTGAAGGACTGTCACCTTCCCCCGATGTGTCGGGGAGTGGTTGAATGGGGCTCAGGTGGGAAATTGATGTGAATGCGGGCTCAGTGGGCCGAAGGGCCTGTTTCCGCCCTTTGGGACATTTTCACCAGATGTGTCCGCTGCCATACTGAAGCTTCGCTATTTGTAAAGGTTTCTTGTCTAATGTACTTTTTTAAACTCACTGAACCCGAGTTTTGGGATTTTTCAATATATAGGTTTATTCATTGCTCTGCAGACTGTATTTCGAGGATCTCGCCTCACACCTGTATCATTGGCCACGTTATCCTATCCTGCACTGTTTTATCCGTGACTGCGGATGGTAGCGAACGACCACAAATGATATTCCCCTTCGTGTGGCAAAGTTTTGCAATTGGTTTATTTTTCACACAAAGGCGATTTATTTTTAAGAGTTGGTGTGGATCATTTCATTTTCAAATAATCTTATTCAAACAAGAGATGGACACAAAAAGCTGGAGGAACTCAGCGGGTCAGACGGCATCTCCGGAGAAAAGGGATAGGCGACGCTTCGGGTCGAGACTCTTTTTTTCAGCGATGCTGCATGACCCGCTGAGCTACTCCAGCTTTTTGTGCCTGTCTTTGGTGTAAACCACCATCTGTAGTTCCTTCCTACACTTATTCAAACAGAAATGCATTCACTCCCCACACCCCCCCCCCCCCTCCCCTCCCCACATAACGCATCAAACCTCTGAAGCAGTAATGTGAAAGGCACATAAACAAGGAAAGTGACCTGCCCTTAGAAATCTGGAAATATTGGTTGTTGGTCGCTCTATTCCAAAGGCCAAGGTGAGATTCCCACAGGTGTCTCCAGCATCAGGGGATCATTGCTGACAGGCAGACTTGGCGAACCTTTTTTTACTCACCTTTTTTGTCTGTCCAGCTGCTGAGTTAACTCAATGGGTCACGTAACATTTCTGGAGAAAAGGAATCGGTGACGTTTGAAGGAAGTTTCGGTAGGAAGGAAGTTTGAAGGAAGGAATTGCAGATGCTAGTTTAAACCAAAGATAAGACACAAAATGCTCGAGTAACTCCATGGGCCAGGCAACATCTCTTGAGAAAAGGAGTAGGCGACGTTTCGGGACGAGACCCTTCTTCAGGCTAAGACCCAACCTGAAGAACGATCTCGACCCGAAACATCACCTATTTCTTTTCTCCAGAGCTGCTGCCTGACCAGCTGAGTTAGTCCATCATTTTGTGTCTATCTTTGGTTTAAACTAGTATCTGCAATTCCTTCCTTCAAACTTTTAGAGCAGCTTGTTTCAAGAAACAATCCTTCCAAAATTGCTCAAACTTGTTGCATTTGCCTCTTTAACTTGAGATGAACCACATTAAGATTGCATCTGAGAAAGGCTCAACTCACTTTCCAAAGAAAACCAGGAGAACTCAATGAAGCTGCATCAACTCAACATTGCCCTGCATTGAATGTTTGGTTTGGTTGAGCTGCATCACTAACTGATCTGTGCCCTTCCCTTGGAGTTAGTAATACTAAAAGCCATGCGGTGCTAAGGCAATGGGTGACCATTTGAACTGCATTTTTTCAAGGTCTGGCATCAATCATTGAAAGGCATTACTCACTGAAAATGAATTGTTAGATCCCTGTAAAATTTTCCATTAAGATCTGACTAATCTTCAACATGTCACTTCTGGCACTCAGGCCAAACCTACGGTAAACTCATGAGTCACTACGGCAAACACACAGGCTACCACGGTATTACAAATTAGTTTAAAAGTATCAAAATCTTCCTTCAAGAGTATATTTGACATGTAAATCTTTCAACATGTTGAACAATTTTCATGAGTTAACACGTTTCCCGAGTACCTGCCATTAGCGTTACGAGACGCTAAGTTATGTCCACGAGTTCCGGCGTTCCCGCTACGTTAATTCTACGTGATCACCACGAGTTTGATTTGTTTTTAACTCGGGATCACTCATGGGTGGACTCGCACCATGAGACAGGGGTTCAACAGGCCAATCAACTAACTTTGTTGCAGTGAGCCATAGAACAGAATACATCTGAAGTCCAATTTTACCAACTGAAGACCAATTGCTGAACAAAACTTCGTTTGAACTGTTTCAGTTCATCGTTTTCTGCATCCTGCTCTTCGAAAAAAACAAAACAATTCCGGAGCTTACTTAAATAATGTAATTCCATGACGTGCTAATTTAATGTTACAGGCCATTTTTAAAGAACTAGACAAAACATGTTAAGGTTTCCATGTGTGGAAATCCTAGGGGGGGGGGGGGGGGGGGGGGGGAGGTGCAGAAGTAGGCCATTTGCCCCTTCTAGCCAGCACCGCCATTCAATGTGATCATGGCTGATCATCCCCAATCAGTACCCCATTCCTGCCTTCTCACCATATCCCCTGACTCCGCTATTTTTAAGAGCCCTATTCAGCTCTCTCTTGAAAGCATCCAGAGAACATTCCTCCACTGTCCTCTGAGGCAGAGAATTCTACAGACTCACCATACTCCATGAGAAAAAATGTTTCCTCGTCTCCGTTCTAAATGGCTTACTCCGTATTCTTAAACTGTGGCCTCTGGTTCTGGACTCCCCCAACATCGGGAACATATTTCCTGCCTCTAGTGTGTCCAAGCCCTTAACAATCTTATATGTTTCAATGAGATATCCTCTCATCCTTCAAAGCTCCAGAGTGCATAAGCCCAGCTGCTCCATTCTCTCAGCATACGATAGTCCCGCCATCCTGGAAATTAACATTGTGAACCTACGCTGCACTCCCTCAATAGCAAGAATGCCTTTCCTCAAATTAGGGAACCAAAACTGCACACAATACTCCAGGTGTGGTCTCACTAGGGCTCTGTACGACTGCAGAAGGACCTCTTTGCTCCTATATTCGATTCCTCTTGTCATAAGTACATTGGTGTAGCACCTTGTCTGAAATTTAATAGCTAAATGGCGCAGAACTCCCTTAGTGCATATCTATCTAACATATGGTCTAAAAAAGATTCAGCACGATGATTGGAGGACGGAGGTGTCGGTCACAGATGGAAGTAGGGGGGTGGGACTGAGGATAAAGCGCGGTGATTGGAGGAGGGATACATCCGTGGAGCAACGATCATAGAGCGGAGCTTGAATTGCATGCCCAAGTATAGGTCACAAGCGAAAAACACTATCGGCAGCCCTGGACACAGACCTGAGCCTCATCTGCAGCCAGGAGCGATCCCGGGTCTCCGATGCCGCAATCGCTGCCAAACTGCCACTGGACCATCCCCGACCCCACCCGAGTGCCCTCCCCCCCCCCCCCCACGCCCGGGGGTGGCCAGAATCGTTTGGGAGACAGACGGGAGCAGTGTCCCCAGGTCCACATCCAGCGCAGAGAAACAGCGCTAAATCTAGCTCAACTCTGCCTGTCCCACCAGGTTAACCTACAGCCCTGCCTGGACCTACAGGAATGAAAGCCCAGGTTTACAGCCAGCACAGAGAAGCAGCGTCTGGAACCACCACGGCTCGGGACTGGTGTCCCGTCAATCCAGGCAGGGCTGTAGGTTAACCCGGAGAGGCAGGCAGTCGAGCTTGATTTAGCGCTGGATTGAGCTGAAATTACCGTCCACAGGGCCCACGGCTGAAGCCTCCGAAGCCTCGCGTATATTTGTGAGTGTGCGCATGCGCACGCGGCAACCAGGAAATTGTGTCCACCCCCATTGTTTTGATAGCAATTTCCGTGCCTGAAGATTTCCACAAGAATTGTATGGATTTGAAACAGTAGGAAAATTATCAACATGCTCAAAGAGGTTGACAAGCTTATGTTACTGCATGTCATCATGTAAAACTTACAAGGTTAATTCATTGTTTAGAACTAATAAATGGAGATTAAAATTGTTCTTTTTATAATTAGCTAGATAATTATAAATTAGCTAGATATCTTAAAGATAGCCGAGTCAGGGGATATGGGGAGAAGGCAGGAACGGGGTACTGATTGTGGGATGATCAGCCGTGATCACATTGAACGGCGGTGCTGGCTCAAAGGGCCGAATGGCCTACTCCTAAACCTATTATGTATTGTCCCCTCCTTCACCCAACGCTTTGCACCACTGCACTAGCCCCTTACCAACCCCAAATATTACACACTCCTGGCAAAATCAATTGGATGCTGGCCAGTTGCTATTTGAAACCAAAGCAATATTTGTCAAGAAACAGGATATGTTAGATAGATATGCACTAAGGGAGTGCTGCGCCATTTAGCTATTAAATTTCAGACAAGGTGTTGCAGGACCAGATGGTACATTGGTGTAAGTGAGCTCAAACAAAAAGATGCTATGGCACCATTTCAAACAAGAGCAGGGAAAACATTCCTGGAGAAACAAGGAAGTGCAGATGCTGCTTTACATAAAAAAGTGCTGGAGTAACTCAACAGGTCAGGCAGCATCTCTGGAGAACATGATTAAGTGATGTTTCGGGTCAGGACCCTTCTTCAGATTCAGAAACATTCCTGATGTGCACTGCCAATAAGTTATTTTACTCAAACAACATTATTTGAACTGTTTAAGAAAAAATGCCCCTCAGTCTGAAGAAGGGTCTCGATGCAAAACATCGCCAATTCCTTCTCTCCATAGACGCTGCCATCACCCGCTGAGTTTCTCCAGCATTTTTTGTCAGCCTTCATTATTTGAACTGTAGTCACTGCTGTAAAGCAGAAAATGCAGTGGTCAATTTGCTAACTGAAAAGCTTCCACAATAAGGTAAATCTATTTTCTAAGTAAGGCATGTTAAACTGAGTTATTTTGTCAATCTAAAGTCAACTTGACTCAAACACTTGTAGCTGTTGAAATCTATTCTTTATTCAGCTGAGACAAGTCTCTGAACCTTCCAACACAGAGCTGATGCTCTGGGGCGGGTCCAGAGAGGAGTAACTTTGATGGAACTCATGTCATTTATATAGGTATTAGACATTTCAGATACAGAGGGTATGACAAGCTAGTAACCAATCATCCTGAGTCCTTCAGGTGATTTACAACATCAGTCACATGTTCCCCCTTCCCTGGCCTCACAACCTTCATTTGCCTGTGGTATAACTTTGCTTATTTTATTTCAACACAGCAAAACCCCAGTAGGCTCAATTATCAAAGACCACTCCTGAAAATATAAGATACATATGTAATACAATGATCACACAAGTCAGACACACTTTCCATACCCAAGACGAAAGATATTTCTATAAATCTAAACAAAGTCTAATGTTTACATTCCTACTAAGACAATACATTTCATAAATTGCTTCACTACAATTTTACAGTTTACAATACTATTAATTATGTATTTAAAATATTAATTATATGAGTTTTGCCGAATTACAGTTTCCAAGTTCAAAACGCACACACACCTCCCAACCCAAACATACATGGGTCGTAAATCTGTCAACTTAATTAATAAGTGTTTGGTGCAAGGATACAACTTCAGACCATTACATCAGAATTACATCTGTTTCTTCGACTTTCTATAAACATATCCATCAATCTAATTATCTGCCACTCCAAGCAACTACTCCCCTTCACATACATCCTACCTCTTATCCCAATCTCATTATAATTTAACTTAGCCAAAGCTAAATTAGAGAGCATTATCTCTCAGCCTTGAATTGTATCTCAAACTCAACATAAACCTTACAGCTCAAGAATGTGCCATAGAGAAAGAGTAATTGACCTCTGGCCTAAGAAGAGGCCCCTATTCAGCTATCCATTCTTCAACACAAAGTAATATCAAATACAATTTCCTCCAGCGTTATAATTGGCCCAAAGCAATAAACTAAGCTATGCAGGTTCAGGTTTCTATGTTTTGATTCATCTTTCCCTGTGTGTATGTTTCATTGTACTTTATTTCGCTAGGAGACATATTTCTGAAAATCTTAAGCTTTTCTCTTGCAAATTACCTAACTTAAATAAAAGTCATTATCCGAGCGGTTCTATTATATAATATTTCCTCAGGCAGACCCTCTTGCTTACAATACCATTATCCCATCCAAGCTCATCTCCAAACTCGACCCGAAAGAGAAGATTCCTTCTCTCCAGAGATGCTGCCTCACTCGCTGAGTTACTCCAGCATTTTGTATATACCTTCATCTCCAAAGTCATGGAACTTAGAGTCAGCACTCACCTGTGCAACTGAATCCTCTTCTTCCTGACCAACAGTGAGGATAGGCGAAAAATGATCCTCTATTTATAATCCTGAAAACTGGTGATCGACAAAAGTGCATTCTGAACATCCTTCATTATAGCAAAATAACTTAAAGCATCACTCAAATTATATACACCTCGCAGGGACGTCAGCATAGAAGAAATAATCTGGAGTGGATGGTTGGGGAAGGGGGAGAAAGCTGCGCATGAGGTACAGTGAGAAAGGGAAAGAAAGGGAAGTAAGGAAAGGTCTTGCAGCTAAGTGGTACAATTACTTAAAAGCGATTGTTTTTTCACTCAATATTCACCTAATTAAAACTCATGTACTGATTTTGAGGAAATATATAATAGAACCGCTCAGATAATGACTTTTATATAAGCTAGGTAATTTGCAAGAGAAAAGCTTAAGGTTTTCAGAAACACATGTCTCTGCAAGAAATAAAGTACAAAGAAACACATACAAGGAACAGATGAATCAAAACATAGAAACGCTAATCTGAACCTGCATAGCTTTGTTTATTGCTTTGAGGCAACTATAACGCTGTAGGAAATTGTATTTGGTATAATTTTGTGTTCGGAGAAATGGCTTGTTGAATGAGGCCTCTTCTCAGGTCAGAGGTCATTTGCTCTTTCTCTATGGCACATTCCTGAGCTCCGGGTGTGACATATACACGGATCTATCTGTTACGAAAGGGTTGATATTGGGACCAGATCATAGTAACTATAAAACAAAGTCACTAATAAATCCAAATGGGAACTTGGGAGAAATGTATTTACCTAGAATATAATTAGAATGTAGAACTCATCACCACAGTGAAAAACAGGGATATATTTAAGGAGAAGCCCTAATAATTAAAAAAAAGGTTACATTGGAAGGGCAAGGTAAAGGACAACATGATCATTTGAATGGAGAACGAACACCAGCATGCATTAGTTAGGCCACGTGGTCCTTTGCCTTGTTATACATTCTTGGTAATTAAACTGGAAGGAAAGGAATAAGGAGAACAATATGCCTGCTGACAATAAGGATAGTTTTTAATACATTTCCAAAATCTGGGATTGGAGCACATTTCAAAGCCATTATGCAAGCAAGTTATAAAAGATAACCATTTGGTAGTTAGAGAGGCTTCTATTAGGAGAATAGGAGTGTAATATACAGAAACAGTCAGCAAAGATGGAAGAACAACTGAAAGATATTTAACAAAAGGGTGCAGCACAATGATGAAGCAATGGGGCTGGACATTTCTAGTTGCATCATGCAGTGTATTCAATGTTAGTCTACCGCATAAAGCCACAAGCTGTAGAAATCTACCAGTAGCAGCTGAATGACTTGCTTCCAAAATCAATGTTGTCTTTTCTTATTAGATTTGGTACTCCAACTACACACCGTGTGAAACCTTAAAAGGAAATCAAATCTATTTTCCATTTGGCTCCAAAAAGGAAATAGATTTGATATCTATTTAAAGTTCCATATGGTACAGTTCCGTGCCATAGATACAAGTCAATTTTGTCTTGTGCAAACACTGCATGTAGCAATTTAAAGTTAAACAGATTATGTTGTGGAGTCCAATTCTTAAATGCCACTATCATGCCACCACCACCTGCCTTGACATCGCATTCGAGGCACCCACCACACTCAGTATAAAAGAATTGTCCCACACTCTCCTTTAAAATTTCCCCTTTTCACCTTAAACCTATTCCTTCCAGTCACTATCATTTCCACCCTGGATAAAGGTTCTGACTATTTACCCTATCGATGAGTCTCATCATTTTATTTACTTCTGTTAGGCCTTCCATCTTCCTCTGGCATTCCATAGAAAACAATTAAAATCTCAACAACCTCTCCTTATAGCCAATATCTTCAAATCCAAGCAGCATTCTGGTAAACTTGTACCATCACCAAAGCCTCTACATCCTTCATGCAATGGGATGTCCAGAACGCCACAATATTCCAAATGTAATTCAAATCATGACTTCTTAAATCTTGTACTCAATGCCCTGGCGAAGGCAGGCAAGCATACTTACATGCCTTCTTAACCCTTCCATCTACTTTCAGGGTGCAATGGACTTGGGCCGGGCTTGGCGCCGGGCCACAAGGTCTTTCTATGCATTAATGGTGTTAATTGTCCTGCTATTAACTGTATGCCTTTCCCTTACATTCAACCTCCCAAAGGAGTTAAATTCGACCATCCATACTCCCAGGCAGCTATTTACATTGATTCATTTTTATCAAGATCAGATATTGGAATGAAAAGCATGATGCAACTGGATTGTCATATGGTCATATGTGATAGGAGTAGAATTAGGCCATTCGGCCCATCAAGTCTACTCCGACATTCAATCATTGCTGATCCATCTCACTCTCCTAATCCCATTCTCCTACCTCATCCCCATAAACCTCTGGGATCCATACTAATCACCAATCTATCTATCTCTGCCTTAAAAATATCCACTGACTTGGCATTCACTGCCTTCTGTGACAAAGAATTCCACAGATTCACCACCCTCTGACTAAAGATATTTCTCCTCATCTCCTTCCTAAAAGAACAACCTTTAATTGAGGCTATGATCTCCAGTCATAGATTGTTGTTAAAAAATCTGTACCTCGATACACATGGCAATAATAAACTAAACTAGAAATTTGGGAGGCAAGCTGCTGCTTTTTCAAGCACAGAGAAGGTGGGAGATGCCTGTCAGGGAAGGTGGCAGAAGCAGATCCAACAGCAATGTTTGAAAAGCATTCAGACAGACAGCAGGCATTGGAAGAATACTGAACATGCGCAGGCAAGTGGGATTAGTTAGATGGGTGTCAGGATAGGTGCAAACTACAATGGGCTGTGAGGCATGTTCCTGTGCTGTATTCTAGGTTTTAATGTATATGCAACTCCAGATCCAATGTAATTAGGATGTGGACATTGTGGACCACCAATGTCCACAATCTAGGAAAGAATGAGAGAGAAAATTGTCCCCATTTACTATTTTCTTAATGAACCATTCAATATTAGCTCATCATCTATTTTCAGTTGGAAATCAATCATTCCCACTTGCACCGTTTAATCAATATATCTCCCCACTTCTCAATAGGTTACGAGAAACAAATATATTCCGACAGTAGGTACTTTGGCTGCTAAATATGCATAGGCTTGATCTGGAATACAGTTGGTTCCTAAATCAAGTTTTTGAGCAGTGAAGCATAAAGGAAAAAGCATGGTCACTCAAGGAGTTGAGTGACAGCCCTGGTGACCACTGGTGTCATTATCAGCTGATAAATATCAGCTGGCAATGAGAGAAGGCTGTTCTGCTGGTATTTCACCTGCAGTAGACCTCAGAATTAGATGAAGAAGCAGATATCAAATGAATGTCTATCACAATGAACTTGTTAAAAAATGGTTAACTTGCAAAACAAAGATTACAGCGAAGAACACATTTGGATATGGAATTAGTGTCAGTGGAAGATAACTTTTAGGGAAGACGAGACCAAGTGGAACCCATTGGGTTCCTGTTACATGGGAGGCCTGGTCTCCCAACGTAACCCATTCCCCCAACGCAATATTCGACACTCACTCATAGCCCTCACAGGAGGCCTGGTCCCCCAACGCAACCTGTTCCTCAATGCCATATTCCACCACTCGCCCGTTCCCCCAATGCAAGCCGTTCCCCCAGTGCAATATTCCAGCACTCACCTATAGCCAACTGCACGGGGGCAGCTCATTTCTCCTTTATCACCCTCCCTCATTAAGCTTAAAAAAAAATTCAAATTGCACTTGCTTGCTGTGAGGACTCAGTGATTTGCAACATTGTAGCCAGTGAGAGGTTAATTGCCAAGACTCAGTGGCCTGAGGTTAGCAACATTGTCGCCAGCAGGGCCTGCAATTAGATTTGGAATTTTTTAGTGATGTTTAAATATTTTTAAATATTTTAAACTATTTTTAAATAGTTTTAAATATGAATAACTTGTAAAATGTAACATCAATGTGAATGAAATTTGATATACTACACCACAGGACAATTGTGAGTAAGGCGGTGCAAAGTTTTAGCGCTATCGTTTACTGTTTTGGCGTAGTTCAGATAACGAAAAGCTGACAAACAAACAAATACGCTCACAGATAAAATGAGAGTTTTAGTAATATATATCGTCCCGCAACGTGGAGGGGGCGCAGCGTCACAAGGGAGGGCTGGTCCCCGAATGCAGCGTCGGCACTCACCCCGGAGCCAATCACCCCCATCACCCGTTTCCCCCAACGTAACACGTTCGCCAATGCAATATTCCACCACTCACCCATAGCCCCCAACTGCGCAGGCATGGGTCATTTACCCTCATCCCCCAAAACTCGCTCCCCCTTCTCTTCACCCTCCCTCTTCTCTCCCCTCCTCCTCTCTCTCCTTCACCTCTCCCTCTCCTTTCCCCTATCCCCAGTCACTCCCTACCCTTAGTCACTACCTCCCACCCTCCATAACCCTTCTGGCCTCCCTACCTCCCAACCCATTTGGCCCAGTTTTCCCAACGCAATATTCCACCACTTACGCTTCTCCCCCAACGCAATCAGTTTCCACCACTCGCCCGCTCCCCCAGCCCAATCAATTCATCCCACGTGGTGAGAGTGGGGGGCAAAAATCTCACTGTCCTTACCCCCATTGAAACTGTTGATCCCATGGTCTCTCCGTCAGCTCTCCCTCCTTTTCCCTCCCCTCAGTCACTCCCTCCCTTACCTCTCCCTTTTCACACGCCACCACTAAAGACTAGGTTTAAAGATTGTTTCTTCCCTTTCCCATCCGCCACTCCATCAACTCTCGTATCTTGTGCATTAGCAGCAGAGATCACATTGTGATATCATTTTCCTTTGTCGGAATGTTCAAGGCAGCGTGTGTAAATGAGATCCCATTGTGATTGGAGGAGTGTGAGATGCCATTGTGACAACTTGTGAAATATAAAATCAAATGTGAAGAAACTTGAAACAAACAACCACAGGAAAGAGTCGAGTACGATTCTGCAAAGATTTTTTGCGCTATTGTGTACCGTTTGATGTAGCTCCTGAGATCTCAGACAAACAAAGTCGAGGCTTTTCACAGTATACATACCTGCCAACCATTCCGATTTGGGCGGAATTCTTCCGATTTTTCCATCCCAATTCCGAATTCCGATTTTTTGTCTCAATATTCCCAGAAAAAAAATCGGAAAAAAAAACACACAGAAACTTTCTATGTGTTTTTTTTTCCGATTTTTTTTCTCGGATATTGAGACAAAAAAATCGCAATTGGGATGGAACGGCTGGAGAGAGGGAAGCGGAGGGGGAGAGTAGGTGGAGTCAGGGGGTGGGGGAGGAGGGAGGGGGGGAAATCAACGATCATCCCGTGGGGTAGTAAGCCAAATACGTTCATTATCACTTCAGGGGCAGGGAAGAGGCGATGAGGGGGCAGGGAGAGATGGTCCGGTCCGGCCCAGACGGGCAACACTCACCGGTCACCTCACCTCAGCGCCGCTGCCGCCGCCGCCGCCGGGACTGTCAGCCCGGTGAGTGACCGCGAGCGCGTCAGGTCGGGTCGGGGCCAGCTCGTTCCCGCCTCACCAACACTCACAAACTGAGAGTTGACGAAGAAACTGCAGATGCTGGAGAATCGAGGGTTACACAAAATGCTGGAGAAACTCAGCGGGTGCAGCAGCATCTAAGGAGCGAAGGAGATAGGCGACGTTTTGGGTCGAGACCCTTCTTCAGACTGAGAAGGGTCTCAGATAAGGCGAATTTGGACTACATGGAAAATATCTCTACCGGAATATGTAAAGATTTTACCGTTAGCGCATAATTGTTTTGAGGAGTTAATATACACAAACAAATAAACACACATACACACACATCAAAGATCAGACTTTTAATAGGTACTAGACTAAGTGGGATCCGTTGGGGCCCACCTTCACACAGGAGTGCTAGTCCCCCAATGCAATATTTCACCTCTCCACCAACTCCAATATTGCTGGCCAGTGTGTGGGGGGGGGGGGGGGGGGCTTTCTAGAGCGCTAGTATGTGTGTTGTGGGTCAAGGGGACTGGTTTCTAGAGGGTTAGTATGGACATTGTGGGCCGAATGGATTTTGGGCTGGCAGCTCAGTCATTCTGGCCAGGCAGCTCAGTCACTCTGGCCAGGCAGCTCAGTCACTCTGGCCAGGCAGCTCAGTCACTCTGGCCAGGCAGCTCAGTCACTCTGGCCAGGCAGCTCAGTCACTCTGGCCAGGCAGCTCAGTCACTCTGGCCAGGCAGCATTTTAGAACCAATAGAGACACTTTTTGCAAGTATTTTCGAACCAATAGACACTTTTTCCAAGCATTTTAGAAGCAATAGAGACACTTTTTGCAAGCATTTTAGAACCAATAGTGATCCATTTTGCAAGCATTTTAGAACCAATAGACACTTTTTGCAAGCATTTTAGAACCAATAGAGACACTTTCTGCAAGCATTTATAGAACCACATTAAGGGCACTCACAGTTGAGTAGACATGTGTTAGAATGCATTTCTCTCCGGCAGGCACATGCGCACTTGGCAATGACTGAAGGCCCGGCACACTCACTGGGGCCCGGCAACCCTCCCACTGCACACGCGCGGCCACTGGGGCCCGGCACTCCCCCACTGCGGGCCCGGCAACCCTCCCCCACTTGGGACACTAGGGCCCAGTGCCGCTGATCGCGCGGCCGAAGCTGCCGGGCTGGCAAACCGGGGACACATGGCGCCGGCGTTCACCACGGGAGGAACACCGGCGCAGCGGTGTTCCGTAACAGCATGTTTGGCTGCCGGAACACCGTAACAAATTTCGCCGGGACAAAATACGGCGAATCCGGGACACTTGGCATCTCTGGTTCAGTGCTATTCAGAGCTCAGAGAGACGTGACCCTCTGGCTTCCTCCATCTTGCAGAGACTGAGTGAGGCTTCCTCTCAGTCTCCTGGTTTTATAGTCTCTCCCCCTCCCTCCAGCAGGGGCAGCAGAGAGAATGATGATTGTTTAAAAAACATTAATATCTCTCTGATTTTTCATCAATGGGAAAGGTCCTCTGGTGCAGGAAGGCGGAGGGGGGCTATGAGCGAGCTGGCCAAAAATGACGGCCATAGGTGGCGGCGTTCTCTCAGAAATCACACCACAGTGAGCCAAAAGCGGTCAAGATCAGACTTTTAGTAATATAGATATGATGATACTAGACCAAGTGGGACTCGTTGAGCCCCGTCCCCCAACGCAATAATCCACCACTCACCCATTCCCCCAACGCAACCCGTTTCCACCACTCACCCATTCCCCCAACCCAAAAAACCACACTCACCCATAGCCCCCACGGGAGACCTGGTCCATCAACTGTAGATGATGTGTATGCACCTTTAATTGATATTGACGATGTCCATGCTAACCACCCCCCCACCAGTTAGTATAATTGTAACCCACACGCCCCTAGCTCTCTCTCTGGTGATCGTGACAGACCACGTACAGCTAGGGCTATATGATGTATGATTAATAAAGTAGTGAAGACCTTAAGGTGTCTGTGTACCTTCTCTACATGGTGTCAGAAGTGGGATAGTGCGGGCGCGTGATGGCCAAGTTCAGGTCCTTGGGGTTAATGCAGATCCGTAGTTCGCTCGTCTTTCTTCGCAGCGGCAACCATAGTGGAGACCCACCGTTACTGGCTTCAGGATGCCCGTGGCCACCATCTCGCGAAGAGCAGACTCGACCTTGCCCCTCATGGCGAAGGACACGCGGTGCGGGGGACGGATGACCGGCGTGATGTTGGGATTGAGGGCAATCTTGTAGCTGCAGGGCAACTTCCCCAGCTTCGAGTCAAACCAGTTAGGGAATTTGGCCAGCGGATTCAGGGGTGCCTCTACCAGGTGGACATCGCTGTGGAAGCTCACCAATCCGAGGTCCTGGCAGGCCTCCACGCTGAGCAGGGGGTCACATTTACCGTCTAGCAGGAAGAAAGAGAGGGAGTGGAGCTGGTCAACTTCAAACCAGCTGGAGTAAGAGTCGACAAGCACTAGGAAGTGCTTTCCGTGCCACTCAAAGATGTCGGTTGCTAGCGCAGACCAGGGCAGGTTAGCAGCTGGCTGCTGCAGGAGCGGCTGCCGCTGTTGCTGTGGAGCGAGGCTGTTGCAGGTAGGGCACGCGGAGACCCTATCCCGGAATTAGCGAGGCTTGTCAGGCCAGAAAAACTGGCTCTGAGCGATAGAAAGGGTCGCTTCGGCCCTGGGATGGCCACGATGAGCGGTTTCGAAATATTGTTCTTGGAGTGCTGCGGGCACCACCACCTTGTGCCCCTTCACAATCACACCATCACGCAGCACCAACTCGTCACGAACCAAGAAGGCACTGCTGCGGCCGGCAGGGAAGAACGGCGGTCTGGCCAGCCCTGCTTGATGATCGCGGCCAGCTGCTGTAGCGAAGCGTCAGCCGCTGTGTGCTTGGCCAGGGACTTCAACTGACTAAAGGGCACGAAATTAACGTTTAGGACTATCAGATCGGGCGTCTCGTACGGATGTTGGGTTGTGGATGAGAGAGGCGCCTGAGACAGGGTGTCAGCAACAAACATGTCCTTGCCCTTGCGATAAACCACTGTGAAAGTGAAGCGTTGTAGCTGGAGCATCATGCGCTGGAGCCGGGAGGAGGCCATGTGTATCGGCTTGTTGAGGATGGTGACCAGAGGCTGGTGGTCCGTCTCGACAGTGAAGCAGTTGCCCAGGATATAGTCCTTGAATTTGGAACAGGCAAATGGGGGAACTTCTTTACTCAGAAGGTGGTGGCTGTGTGGAATGAGCTTTCAGCAGAAGTGGTGGAGGCAGGATCGATTTTAACATTTAAAAGTAAAGTGGATAGGTATATGGACGTGAAGGGAATGGAGGGGTATGGAGGGAATGGAGCAGGTAGATGGGACTAGGGGAAAACAAATGGTCGGCACGGACTGGAAGGGCCGAGAGGGCCTGTTTCCGTGCTGTAATTGTTATATGGTTATATGGTTATATGTTATAAAGACAACAGCCAGCAGCTCCTTTTCAATCTGGGCATAGCGTTGTTCAGCGGACGTCATTGTGCGGGATGCGTAGGATACAGGCAGTTGCACCCTGTCATGGATCTGCAGGCAGGCGGCCCCGAGGCCAAACCTAGATGCATCACATGTGAGAACGATGGGGTGCTGGAGGTCGAAGTACTTCAGCGCTGGCATGCTGATCAGCTTAGATTTGAGGGTCAAATGCTTTCTGGTGTTGCGGGAACCAGGCCCAGGCAGTGTCCTTTTTCACCAGATCCCGCAGAGGGGCACTCAGTTCACTCAGGTCGGGGATGAACTTTCCCAGGTAGTTGACCATGCCCAAGAAGCGCTGCAGGCCAGGCACGTCAGCAGGTGCAGGCATCTCGGATATTGCGGCCGTCTTCTGCGGGTCAGGCTTCAGCCCCGATGCCGTGAAGACATGCCCCACGTAGGTGACCTCAGGAACCCGGAATCGGCACTTCTGTGGGTTGAGCTTCAGGTTGACCGCCCGGGCCCGCTGCAGCACCTGGCGAAGGTGGTGGTCGTGCTCCGCGACATTCTTCCCATAAACCAGGATGTCGTCGACAATGATGGCACACGGAAGTCCAACAAACAGTTGTTTCATGGTCCTTTGGAACACCTCGTCAGGTGCGAGGATCGCTCGTCTAGGGGCATCTGCCAGAACGAACTCTTGGCATCAAGAACCGAGAACACGGTGGCAGGGCCAACCTGCGCAGCAACATCCTCCACATGGGCGGACGATGGAACTTTCGTCATTACACCAGCAGCCCGAAATACCCACAGAGCAACGGACTGGCCGAGCGCGTGGTCTGCAGTGCTAAAGGATTGTTGGAACGTTGCCGCCTATCCCGCTCCGACATCTACCTGGCCCTGCTGAACCTCCGCAATATCTCCCGCGACCATGCCTTGGGCTCCCCGGCTCAGTGACTCATGTCCCGAGTCACAAGGCCCATGGTCCCGGTGTCTCAGCAGTCCCTGTCCCCCTCCGTCTTTAAACCTGCCTTGGTCCGGAAACGCATTGCCCAAAAACACGGTATACAGAAGCGTTCCCATGACAGATCCTGCAGTGTCCTCCGCCCTCTTCTCCCCGGCCAGGTCGTCCGTATGAGGTCCACTTCTGGCCGTTCCAAGCTGGCCGTGGTCGTCGGTTCTGCCAGTTCCCCTTGTTCGTACCTTGTCAACCACGATGGAAGGGTGAACCACCGGTCCCGCCAGCATCTCCGGCTCGTGAACAAGCCTCTCCCTCCCCAGGCGGCTCCGTATGCCCCCCCGCTGCCACTGTCGCGGCCCAGTGCTTTGCCCGTTCATCTGGGGTCACCCCCCCTCGTCCTCCTCCTGTCCACCTCCCAGCTGCGGTCCCGCTTTCTCGCCCTTCTCTTCGCCGTCCCCCCCACCCCCCCGATGCCTTCGTCGCCCAGGGGTTCTCCTGTCCGGAGCCCCCACCATGCCCCGGCGTCGTCCCCGCTTGTTCCCGTCGGTGAAGGAAGTGATGGCGAGGTGCGGACCCGGTCTGGTCGCCTGGTCAGGCCGCCGGTCCATTACGGCGATTACGTGTGATTCTGTATTCCCGTGCTTTACTGTTTGCATTTACCCTAGCACTTGAGACATGGGCGCCCTGTCACTCACTGTTTGTTTTGGTAGAGGAAGGATGTAGATGATATGTGTATACACCTTTAATTGATAGTGACGATGTCCATGCTAACCACCCCCCCCCCACACCAGTTAGTATAATTGTAACCCACACACCCCTAGCTCTCTCTCTGGTGATCGTGACAGACCACGTACAGCTAGCACTATATGATGTATGATTAATGAAGCAGTGAAGACCTTAAGGTGTCTGTGTACCTTCTCTACATCAATGCAGCCCATTCCCCGACGTAAGATTCCACCACTCACTCGTTGGGTCCCTGTAACACGGGAGGCATGGTCCCCAACTTAAGATTCCACCACTCACCCGTTCCCCCAAGGCAACCCATTCCCCCAATGCAATGTTCCATCACTCACCCATGGCCCCCAACTGTGCATGTAATTTTAAAGTTTAGGAAAAAATGCAATTGCACTAAGATTTAATGTGATGTAGATGCCACCGACAAGGCCATCTTTTGTTATCCATTTTGTTATCATTAAACTTTGCTATGCTGGGTTTGGCTGGCAGATTCTTTCCCTGAAGGACTCGGTGTTCTGGGATAGAAACATTGTAGCCGGTAAGACATTGTGACATCATAATTGCCTAACTGCCAGTGGAGATTTGAAGAAATCCACCTTTTAAATGTCACTTTAAAACTTTTAAATCTCCCCCACTATGTCCCGCTCCTTACAGCAATGTAAAACACTCTCATCTCTTGTGTATTGGCAGCATTGTGACGTCATCTTCGGTTTATGGAATCTTCACGGCAGCTTGTGTAAATGAGATCCCATTGTGATTGGACGACTGAGATGTCATTGTCACATCATCACTGGAAGCTGCTGGAAAAGTCTCTCTCTCAAAGGCAGTTATTATTTTCAGTTGGCTTTTTAAAAAATGTAAATATCAATAACGTGAAATATAACATCAATAACGTGAAATATAACATCAAATCTGAAGGAAACTTGTAAGAACGATGACGGGAAAAAGGCGAGTATGGTTCTGCAAATGATTTCACACTATTGTGTATCGTTTTGGCGTAGTTCTTCGAGATCGCTCGCACGCACTTTTGCAGACAGACAAGAGGAGATTTTTAGTATAATATAGATAGACGAGGCCAAGTGGGACCCATTGGGTCCTTGTCACACGGGAGTCAGTGTCAGTGGAAGATAACTTCTAGGGAAGATAAAAGTTGGAGTAACTCAGTGGGACAGGCAGCTTCTCTGGAGAGAAGGAAAGGGTGACATTTCGTTTCAAAACCCTTCTTCAGAGCTGTAGATTACAGCACTCAGGTTTCTGCTTCCATTACCCTTCCATGAAATGGATTCCAAACATTCACCACAACACAATTTTCATAATTTCCCTCTAACCCCTCAAACAATTAACTCAAGATCTAATTTCTTAATTTTTGATTTGTCTGCTTAGAAAAAGTAAACATTAGGAATCCATCTTGTGTGCCTCAATTATATTGTCCTTTCCAGGTCGATGTTGCCAAGATCTTCCTGCAGTTTGCTTCAGATTCCAGCACCTGGTCTCATGTCTCCAATAATCAGTTCCTCTGACACGTGCACCATGGTTTGCATGTGCTGTCGACAGAATGACATGGTATTTGACAGTCCCTGCCAAATGCACAATCTTCACCACCAAGGATGTCAAAATTAGCAGTCACATTTTCATTACATGAAGCCCTTCAAGGAAACCTAATATACAATCTCAAATTTGGTCTTTAACTGATAGCTATTCAAAAATCAAGTGAAGCCATAACAATGTCAGCCAGCATCTGTGGAGGGAATGAACAGAGAAGGTTTCGGGTTGGGACCCTTCTTCAGACAGATTTGGGGGGGGGGGGGGGAGAATGTTGGGTAAAGAGGTGGGGTGGAGTGAAGTCTGGCAGGTAATTGGTCAACATAGTTGGGGGGAGGGGGGGGATGATTGGTAAAGAGTGTCAAAGACTAGAGGTGTGGAACAGACAGATGGGTGTTAGATAACGATAGAAGAGTGAAATAAAGATGGAGGGATAGATACGAGTGGAAGGGGACAGGGAGAGGTGAAAGGACCAGGGTGGTGGGAGAATTAGGTGCATGCCGAGGTGGGAGAACACAAGGAGAGTGCGGGTATTATTTAAAATTAGAGAATTCAATGTGCATACCATTGAGCTGCAAGTTACCCAGGTGGCAGACGAGTTGCTGTTTCTCAGGTTTGTGTGTGGCCTCACTCTGGCAGTGGAGGAGGCCCATCACGGAAAGGCTGGTATGGGAATGGGAGGGGAGTTAAAAAATGTAGCCATCAGAAGCTGTATCAGATCTCAGCAGTCAGAGCGCAATGCGAAATGGTCGCCTAGTCTATGCTTGACTCATTGATGTGGAATTATTAAGAAGGGCTTGACCCAAAACATCACCCATTCCTCTCTCCAGAGATGCTGCCTGGCCCGCTGAGCTACTCCAGTATCTTGTGCCTACCTTTGGAATTATTTACATTGGGAGCACAGAATGGGAGTACTGAGGGAATGCAGTGTAGGTTCACCAGGTTAATTCCCAGGATGGCGGGAGTGGCACATGATGAAATAATGGGTCAACTGCGCTTATATTCACTGGAATTTAGAAGGATGAGGGGGATTCTTATAGAAACATATACAATTCTTAAGGGATTGGACAGGCTAGATGCAGGAAAAATGTTCCCGATGTTGGGGGAGTCCAGAACCAGGGGTCACAGTTGAAAAATAAGGGGTAGACCATTAAGTCAAGTCAAGTCACATTTATTTATATAGCACATTTGAAAAACAACTCTCGTTGACCAAAGTGCTTTACATTTGTTATAAGAGTAGTATACACAAGCAGGCTACATACATATATACAAATAGCCCTCGCTCAGAGGACGTCAGGAAAGGCTTGGGAGAGCAGATACATTTTTAGACTAGACTTAAAGGAGTCGATGGAGGGGGCAGTTCTAATGGGGAGGGGGATGCTGTTCCACAGTCTAGGAGCTGCGACCGCAAAGGCGCGGTCGCCCCTGAGCTTATGCCTAGACTGCGGGACATTCAGCAACCCCAAGTCGGCCGATCTGAGGGACCTGGAGGTGGTGCAGTGGGTGAGAAGACTTTTAATGTAGGTGGGTGCAAGCCCATTGAGGGCTTTGTAGACAAAGAGGAAAGTCTTGAAATTAATTCAGAACCACACAGGGAGCCAGTGGAGAGAGGCCAGGATTGGGGTGATGTGGTCCCTTTTTGGAGTGCCCGTCAGGAGTCTCGCTGTGGCGTTGCTGGATGGAAGTGAAAGAGGAGTTACAGTGACAGATGTTACATCTCCTGCGATTGCAGGAGTAAATGTTTAGGGAGGGGGCTGGTTGCATGGGAACGGATGAACAAACCAAGGGGTTGTTGACAGAATGGTCTCCGCAGGAAGGGAAAAGGGGTGGGGATGGCAAGATATGTCTGCTCGTGAAATCACATTGAAGGCGGCTGAAATGTTGGCGAATGATGCGTTGGAAACGGAGGCTGGTGCCATTAAAGGTGAGGAACCAGGGGAACTCTGTCCTTCTTCCCGCCTGGGGGAGGGAAATAGAAGCGAGAGCAGAACTGCAGGATACAAATGGTAGGGGTTCCAACCACAATAGCAAGGAGGAAACCACATTTACTGGAAAAAGAGGATATCTTGGATGTCCTAGAGTGGAATGCCTCATCTTGGGAACATATGTGAGGAAAGGATGATGTCCTTGCAAGTGGCAGGGTGGGATGAGGCGCAGATAAAGTAGCCATGGCACTCAGTGGGTTTGCTGTAGGTGTCAATTGATAGGCTGTCACATGATGGATACAGAGAGAAAGTGTTATCAGAGATAGTCCAAGTGGATGTGAGCTGGGTGGAAGTTGACAATAACATTGATGAAATCATCTGTGAAAGGAATGGACAGACATTTTGGTTAATCTGAAGAAAAATCCTGACCCAAAACATCATCTGTACATTCCCTCTGCAGTTGCTGCCTGGCCATTGCATGCCTTTAGCACTTTGTTTTTGCTCAAATCCAGCATTTACAGTTTCCTGCGCCTCCATCACCAAACTGTGGGAGCGTTATCGCAACAGTTGGGACATTTATTTATGAAGACCCACCAAACACAGCAAGGTATAAGTGGCAATTAATAGGCATGCTGGTGCTAATCAATGACGATGAAGAAATAATCCATACCAATTGCTATCGGGCTCATGTCACCAGAGAGTACAGTATTTCAAGGAGAAAATCCACTCCTCCTCTGTAAGGGAAACAAGTTTTGCCAGCATGACCCATACGCTGAGAGCAAATCGAGAACCTTCATTTATGTGAAATGGTGAGCATAGCAAGATAACATCTATTGCTGAATATGTTAGTGTTCAATGTAAACCACCCACAGAGAAGGAAAAGCATGTCAATTTGTATTTGTCCAGAATAGGTCAATAAGTTCAAAGAATAACTAAAAGGTTTTCTATTGCCTACCATTTATTACTTCCTAAAATAGCAGTTACGTTTTGACAAAGATACCAATTCACTGCATTGTAAAATAAAAGTTTTTCTTTGGATGTTTAAGCATGCCATAAACATCAACAACTACAACTTAGCTTCCCCTTGAATCAACATGCGCATTTATCAGCCCTCCCTCTTGATAAATGTAGTCACATTTAGGATTTTTGACATAGCGTCTGGAATATAGCACATATCACCATATGATCACTGTCACTTAGTAGGTAACTATCGCCTAGGTTAAACCATCAGATGCAAAAGGCAAAGGAACTGTATTCAGGAAACATAATTTTGACAACTAATTAAAACATTTATCATTGACTTCCGAAAGGTCTAATTCTTGTGGATGTCACGTTCTTCAACTTTCAAAATAAACCATCAGAAGCAAAGTGCAAAAAAAGTTAATTATCATATCTAACCCAACCATAGTAGCATTCCCTGAAATCCAGCTCGAGGTTTTCCAGGCGAGTGCCCTCGAGCTTGAAGGTCGTGGACACTCTTCTTAACTCGCAGATTAGGTCGCCGTAGCTGAAAGTGATTAGAAAATTACAAAAGTAGATAGAGTGCTTAAGAAGACAAATGGTATATTTGCATAGTTGCCCTCATTGTTGGGGGCATTGAGTACAAGAGTCAGGAAATCATGTTACACAGCTTTATAGGATTTTGGTTAGGAGTACTTACTGCAGTTTAGGTCGCCCCATTACAAGAAGGATGTGGAGGCTTTGGTGAGGGTGCAGAAGAAGTTTGTCAGAATGCTATCTGGAGTAGGAGGTATCAGCTATAAGGGCAGGTCAGACAAACTTGGATTGTTTTCACTAGAATCTCAGAGGCTGAAAGGGAGAGATTAGTTTCACCTGGCATCATGTTCAGTATTTCCATGGTAGGCCGAAGGGCCTGTTCCTGTGCAAATCTGTAGTTAAGAGAGTGTCTCATTCAATCGACTTCCTGTGAACCAGTATGGTTCTGAGGTCCGAAGGGATTTATTGGTTAAAAATCAGTTGAAGGGAGCGCACGGGAGGCATTGCGCAGCAGTGCAGGACCAGGCTAGCTGCCAGCACGGAGCTGACTAGGACCGGGCCCCGCTGCCGGCAGAGCAAGGAGAGACACTGCGAGTATCCCTGGGAGAGACACTGCGGGTATCCCTGGGAGAGACACTGCGGGTATCCCTGGGAGAGCCACGGTCGTAGACAGAGGCCCCCCCCCCCGAAGGTCTGGCTCGCCCACCAGAGACCGAGGACTCGCCCAGTCGGCATGACTTGCCTGTCGCTGTGGGGGACTCGCATCGCAGACCGGAACCCGCTGGCAGGTCCAATTCCTCGACAGGGGAGTGGGCCGCTGGAGGCCCTGAAACATCCTGGGGCTTGGCTGGACCAGGAGCCGCTTCAAGAGGCTGAGCACGTGGACCAGACGCGGCCTGCAGTGGTGGAGGTCACCAACGGCTACGCTTGGCCAGGCCAACTCTGCAACGCCACCAGGTCAACAGACCTTCACGGTCAGATCAAAATCCCTGCACTTGCAATAACTTGGACTTGAAAATGGCGACTCTGTATATTGTCTCAGTGTACTACTGGCATACACTTGTACTGTATCCGAGATGCTTATCTAATATGTATCTAAGTGTTTATGTATAGTGATGCTTGTACTGAATATACAAAAAATAATTTTCCTGGCCTCGGTGACAAAGTAGCATACCATAAACTTTAATACCAAACCATAAACTGCCTTTCTCAATGGGGGCCATAAGGTCCCCAAGGGGTCCTGGCACATTTGAAGGGGGCCACAGACTGAAAACTGAGAGAAGGGGAGCCCCAAGGGTTTATGGGGGGCCCTGGTAACTGAAACAAATAAATACCAGGCACAACGTTAATTGGAGTCAATAGTTTCCCTTCTATTTATAATAACTTTCTAACACACCCGTTGAATTCATTGCTTAAGCTCCTCCCACTGCCTCACTTCAGGAGTCAGTCGTGAATCAGACTGCACCGGTTCAAGCTCCGGAGTGCTGTGACCGCTGACTCCAACATCCGAGGAGCTGTGGCTGCGGGCGCCCAGCTGGAGCCTGGGATCCAAGATCGCCAGAGTCAAAGCTCCAACCAGCTGAGGACTTCGGGTACCGCGATCTCCGGGGAGGGAGCGGCCGCTCCAGACATTCCAAGCCGCTGAGGAGTGTTCACCCGGCGCCGGAGTTCCAGCTTCCCGGCAAGATGGCCTGAAAACATCGGACTGGCTGCGGAGGCCACAAATAGACCCCGACCTCGGGTGATCACAGAGGAAGAGGACTGAACTTTCTGGTGCCTTTCGCCACAGTGGAAATTTTTGATTCTGCTGTGGGGGGACGTTCATGTTGAATTCTCTAATGCGTTGTGTCATTTTTCTTTTTCTATCGATGTACGGAAACTTAACTATTTATTCTATGTGAAGCACTTCGGTTTCAACGTGCTATATAAATAAAATTTACTTACTTACTAAGCGTCCTCGTATCCTTTATCGCCATGCTTCATTCTCCAAAGATCAGCCTGTCTTGCTAGGACTATTTTTAGCCTAGTAACTTTAAAGTGTATGTGTTTGGATATATCATACGTTAAGGTAGGTTATGAAAAGTATTTATTACTGCATATGAAGTCACCGAAAAAAAAAAAAACCCTGAGCATTTTTTTCAGTAACGTATCTGTATTTCGTGTGCTTATTCCCAAGTCAAAAACGTTTAGGCAGCCTTCCTAAAACATTTCCCAGTCAATATAGTCAATTTAGCTAGGAACAAAATAGCAAATTTATTTATTTATTTATCATTTTTGGCAGTTTTTAGCAAATGCATATGACAAGGAAAATTGAAATATTAAATTCTTACACACTTATGCCATGTAATTTGTTAAATCTCAGTTGAAATTGTAATTTGGATAATTTCACAACCAAACATACGTAGCGAGTTTCCCCACGTCAGTAAAACGGCTATCGCAGCTTCATTGAGAGAAGGACAAACCCTTAAATTTCTTCAAAAACCTTCGAGATTATTTTGAGAGAGGCCAACGCTGAAACAAATGCTTACTCAAACGTCACAGAAATTAGAAAAGGGTCTTGTTGCATCATACAACATTAGTAAACTGACTGCCAAATCTGGCAATGCTCACAACATTGGTCAGTCGCTTATCCCGCCTTCAGTGTCTATAATGATATCTGATGTCAATAATTTGAGTGCCAAAGAAACAATTCAGGCAATTTCTTTGAGTAATTCCACTGTTGCTAGAAGAATCGATGATATGTTTGACAGGGGCCCAGGAAACTTAGAAGAGCTCCTAAGGGGGCTGTGGCCAAAAACAGTTGAGAATGGCTGCCATAAAGTACGTGGGGATAGAAGTTTGTTCACACAATTAAAAAGGGTCATACTGCCTGCACTTCAATTGACTCAGAGTCAAGACATTTTATGCATATTTCTATGCGCTTTTACACCCATCAGCAGTTCTCTCATTTTGGCAGGATTTTTGTTTCACAACATTCTTTCTGACATTACTAATTGGAAATGCAACAAAAAACATTCTGTAATTCTAGTCTCCAACACTGGTGGCACTACAGTAGGCACCTATTACGTAACTTTCATTTTCTCGGTGAAAGGATGAACTCAAGGTTTTAACATACAGTATTTTGTTTAGCTGAGCATCACCTGGAGCGGCTGGCCTAACTGCACGCCTTTTTCTGGAAGGCATCTTTTGAATTGTTGTAGCTACTACATGGAGTCCATCGAATGGAAATAATTAACTGCAGGATAGACAATAGATAATAGGTGCAGGAGTAGGCCATTCGGCCCTTCAAGCCTGCGTCTATCGTCTATTGTCTATCCCTCCTAAGTGAAATTACAACAGAAAATGTTTCAAGGGTTTCACCTTGACTAATAAACAAGCATCATAACAGTACTGCAAAGTCTGCTTGTGTCTGACTGTAAAGTCTGCGTGGGTCCGACAATTGCAATGAAGCCAGAATTCTAAAATTCACAGTCGTTAATGAAATTCTGCCATGATTCTGGAAATCTAATCTAGGGAGTTGGCTTATAAAATCCAGAAGCCTTGCTCACCCTTCCTATATAATCTTCATATTCCTTTGTTCTCTAATATCCAGAAATCTTTGATATGTGAAATGAACCTTAATCATGACTTAATGCTCTTTAGCGTTTGTTTATTTTTTAGCCGAGATTATGCATTCAAATCTCAAGGACCTGCCCTGCACCCTTTCCTGTTCCCAAGGAAATAGCGCTACCAGAAAAAGTGCTCATCCATGTAAATTAGATTGAGGGGGGAACCTCAATAGTGCCCTTGTGAATGTTATTTAGACTAAAGTTCTTCAAAAAAAAAGAATGCTTCTGAGCCAGTTGAAATAGGACGATGGAATAAATAATCTCATGGAAGGTTTCTCATCAGACCTTTATTAGACCTAAAGAATATAGAAAAATACAGCCTTCGGCCCACAATGTCTATGCCAACATGATACCAAGACCAACTCATCTGCTATCACATAACCCATAATCCTCCATTCCCTCAATATCTATTTACTTATCCCTTACATGCCACTGTTGTATCTTCCTCCACCACTACCCCCTGCAGCACGTTCCAGGTACCAAACACCCTCCTTGTAAAATGCTTACCCCACACTTCTCCTTATACATTGCCCCTTTCACCTTGCTATGCCCTCAAGTATTTGATATTTCCATCCTGAGAAACAGGTTCCGAATTTCTACTCGATCTATGCATTCCAGAGAAACCAATCAAGTCTATCCGACCTCTCGCTGTAGTTAATGCCTAATCCAGGCATCATCTGGTAAACCTTCTCAGCACCCTTTCTCAAGCCTCCACATCCTTCTTGTAATGGGGTGACCACAACCGCACGCAATACTCCAAATGCAGCACAACTAAAGTCCTATAAAGCTAAATCATGACTTTGACTCTTATACTCAATTCCCCGACCAATGAAGGCAAGCGTACCACATGCCTTCTTTACCGCTCTATTTACTTGTATTGCCATTTACAGGGAGTTATGGACTTGGACCCCAGGACCCCCTTCGTACATCAGTGGGTTGAGGCTCATGCCATCAATTGTATATTTTCCCCATGCATTCGACTTTGTAAAGTGAAATACCTCACAGTTGCTCAGATTAAACTCCATCTTCCATTTCTCTGCCAATTTCTGTACACGATCTGTATCCTGCTACATATGACACCCTTCCCCACACTGTGACCCTGCCAACCTCAGTGGCATCTTACTAACCATCTTGCAAACTTACCAACCAACCAGTCGACATTTATGACCAAATCATTTATATGTATCACAAACCACAGATCCCTCACAAACTCCGACTTGAATAATGTGCTTCCACCACACTATGCCACTTAATATTTGTAAGTGGAAGACCATATCAAAGAGGCTGGTTTCAAGAACTGTTTTATAAAAGGGAAGAAAAGTAAATTGGTTGAGAAGTAGATATTTATGCAGGGAGTTTCAAAACTTAAGTTGTAATCAGATTAAAGCATGGCCACCAGTGGCGAAGTTAAAATTGGAGAGAGCCAAGAGGTAGATTTGGAAACATGGAGTCACTTTATTGAGCTGAAAGTGGTTACAGAGAATGGGTAACTGAGGCAGGGAATGAATGATTGGAATAACGTCAATTGAAAGTAGAGTCAAAGGTTTAATTTATATGTCTATATGAATAATAGCAGCGGTGACTATCGCACAAAGCTTTTAAAGAGATGAAGCAAAACCTTCAAAGTAAGGGTGCTCGCCACTTTGTTGTGTGACATTACAACAGAAGCAAATTAAAATAATTTTTAAACTAATCTAGCAGATCAATCCAAGTATGAATATAATTATTTTTCTAGCAATCTATTATATTTTACCAGGGACCATAACCCTTTATTCTCCCACACCATCAAGCTAGGCAACCAAGAGTTTGGTTTGGCAGAATATCATGCCAAGAAAGATACCAGATGAACTACAGCCTTGGGTCAACAACATGATCTAAACCTGCTCAGCATTGATGTAGGATGTCACAGGCAGAGCCAAGTGATTTCACAACCAACGGGTCCTTCAAATCCAATCATAAATAGCATTGGAAAATTTAGAGAAAGAGTGTGGAAAAAGGCCCCTCAGTCCACACTGACTATTGATCGCCCAAACACCAGTTCGCTATGTTATCTCACTTTTGCATCCTACACACTAGGGGTAATTTACAGATGCCAATTAACCTACAAACCTGCACATCTTTGAAAAGTAAATATCACCAGCAACTTGTCCTGCACTAGCCGTATCGAAGCAATGGCTACAAAAGCACATCAACACCTCTACATCCTGAGAAGGCTTAGGAAATTTGGCATGTCCCCAACAACTCGTACTAACTCTGCAGCAGAAACTTGATTGGTTGGGCAGGCGGGCTGTGGAATGGTTGATGGTATTTAATATTGAAAAAATTTGAAATTTTGACACATTTTGGGAAGTCTAACATGGGCAGGACCTACGCAGCAAATGGTAGGGCTCTGGGGAGTGTTGTAGAGCAGAGAGATCTAGGTCCTTGAAAGCATCAAAGGTGGATAGGGTGGTCAAGAAGGCGTTTGGTACATTGTCCTTCATCAGAGTATGGAATATAGAAGTTGGGAGGTCACCTTGCAGTTATACATCAGTTATACACACAGTTGGTGAGGCCGCATTTAGAGTATAGAGTTTTGGTCACCATGGTGTAGGAAACATGATATCAAGCTGGAAAGGGTGCAGAGTATTTCTGACACTCACTGTTTTTGTTATTACACTATTTAAACAAGATAATGTATTGGAAATAAACATTTGCTGCAATTGAGGGAAGTTATGCAAAAAATGATCATTTGCCTCATTTCATTACAAAACTGTATATATATATACACACACACACATATACACACACACACACACAGGTGTATGCACAACACCTGAATAAGAAGTGAGGCCACAGAACTAATGATGAGTGAGGCCATGAAAAGTAAACATGGAAACTAAAAACTCACCAAAGCTGTAATGATTGAAACAGCAGAATATGATAAAACTTTTATGTTTATAAAGATATCAACGGTGAATCCGTTTATGATATCCATGTCTCAAATTATATGAGATATAAAGAAATACAATTTCAAAAGTATTTCAAACTGGTGCATGGCATTACTATTCAAAAAGAAGAAGAAAATAAAATAAAACGTTGTGCAAATAACTAATACGTTTAAAATAAAATAAATTGCCATCAGTTTGTGGAGCTCAATGGGAAGAAATATATATAATTTTCCAAATCTGCACTATAGATTCGCAGATCAATACAAATCAGGTTATGTTAAACTCCTGATTATTATGGAATAAACCTGCCTTATGATAAATCAAAGATATTGATTACAAAAGAACAGACTACTGATCTTTAAACTTTGGGGGGAAAAACTATGATCCAATGAAAGATTTGATAATGGATCAAAACAAAGGCAGAAGTGGTATAATCCAACATAGCCTTATCCAAACCCATATAATTGGGAAAAGAAGGCTTGAAGTACGTTGAAGAGGTGCAAACATCTTGTTACAAAATAAGTTCATGAAATCTCCAATTGTGGGGGATTACAGGTGTATTATGATCGTTAATTTAATATAACTAAGGAAGGATTGGTTCACCTGTATAAGAAAACCTTAAAAATTGATTTTAGGTTTGCACTCAAAAGTAACTCCAATAAAGAAGGAGTACGTACATATATATTACAAAATTACCTCAGTGTAAAGATTTGATGGTATAAACCATACAAAACATCATTTTATATACACCTTCACAGTGTAAGAACATTTATTAAAATGGAAACATCTAGAACATGGAAATACAGTTGCTATTAACAAATTGTTAATCAATATTACAGGTGCTTGAAATTAATTAAAATGGGTCAAGCTGTGCAAGTTAAAACATTGTCCAAAGGATTAAACCAGTTCAAGGCTGTTAAACAGAATACTGGAGGAACAATTATGCTGATAAAAGATCAGCACTTGCACTAATGAGGTCATGGTCATGGGTTATCTTGATTACATTTAAATTGGAAGGTTATAAGAGTCGGCTGCAAATTAGTGCTGCAATTACAAACCTGGTGGTAGGTAAGGACCTGACCCGTTATATAAAGCGTATGCTTAGGCATTAATAAAATATTCATAAATTACTATTCTGAATTTAGAAGTAATTCAGCACCATAAGAGGGGGAAAATTGTTCCATGATACAAATATGTCTCATTTTTGTTGACATACTTTGTCCCTCCATTAGGTTAGGTAAAGGGTAAATAAAGCTCCAAAAGAAGGAATACAGAAGCTTATAAGAAAATGTATGCCTTTGTGAGAGGCTTATGCAAATATCAAATGATACATTATCATTATTAAAGTAATGTAAAAAAGGTTCACAAGCTGCTTCAACTATAAGCTTAACAGCTGTTGCAAACTGAAGCAAGTGTTACAGATGATGTACAGCTTCTGTGAATGTTTGGGTAAAGATAAGAATATTATCTATTCTTATAAGAATAATTGATACGTCTCTTGTTGGGACTGCGGACAATAATACCAGGTGAGCATAAATGGATTGTCCTAAGAAATTTTCCAAACATTTGTATTAATTATTGAAGTATAAGGAGTTATGAATTAAAATATTGATTGTTTTATTATGGAAGTGTCCATGTCGTATCAAGGTGAACAATACCACGGCTGTGGCATATGTTAAAACACACAAGATAAGTCAAATAACAATCATGGGATTATCTGAGTAAACAGATGTGGCATATTCTAAAAAATTTAGTCCCGCTGTTTATCTCTAAGGAAGAGACAATGGTATCGGAGACAACAAATTTGGGAGGAAAAACACATTGTCATTAATATGGATTACTTACGATTAATCTGGTTGCATACAGATTAAATCACCGATCTTTCAAATGTTTCTTGTGCGTAAACCAAGAACAGGAAAGGTGGATGCTTTTCTCTCAATTACATGAGGAAACGATGTTCTTTTGTGTTCCTCATTTTGTTTGATAGGGCAGTGTCTGATGAAAATGTAGCAGGACACTGCCAGAGGCATTTTGGTGGCCCAATACGGATCCTTCATGGTTTCATAAATATTGAGTGATGTTGAACCACTTGTGATGATTCATAGTTGCAGTAATTTATTGAAGTCTGAGGAAGGGTCTCGACCCGAGACGTTGCCTATCTCCTTTCGCTCTTTGGATGCTGCTGCACCCGCTGGGTTCTCCAGTTTGTGTAACCCTGCAGTAATTTATTGTTGTACAAAGGCATCCATGACATGAAAATATGAATTTGACTATCTGCAGGTTGACCAGACCATTACAACAGCTGATGGTCAAAGAAGTCTATGAATGTTTAACTAATATAACAACATAACAATAAAATAATTATGTATAAAAGAAGTGTTATACCTGCAATTTGCAGAAATAAGTTTAAAAAACAATATTTTGTTATAAGAAATTGGAAGTCTGTGTATACAGTAAAGTTATTTTATCATATTAGATATATGGAGTTCCTTGTGGATTGCATTTTTCTGAGCATCTAATTGATAGAGCCAATAATAGGGCTCAGAGTGTTACCGTCCTATTAACGGACAATATACTAACCAAGAAGTTATCAGGTGCATTCATAATATCCCGATATGGAAAGGGATATATGTATGTGTGTGTGTGTGTGTGTGTGTGTGTGTGTGTGTGTGTGTGTGTGTGTGTGTGTGTGTGTGTGTGTGTGTGTGTGTGTGTGTGTGTGTGTGTGTGTGTGTGTGTGTGTGTGTGTGAACATTGATGAAATATGTTGAAGTAGGTAAGAGTCTCTGTGGTAATGAGACAGCACTACTTATTACACACAAAAACCACATTAGGTTCAGTAAAAACTGATGGTTCTAGAGGAATGTATTCTAGATGGTTAGAAATTGGATACACTCAGTGGAACTAGACACTGAAAGGTGGAAAATCACTCTGTTAATGAGGTAGATACATTCACAGGAATGGCACGGGATGAGCCGCTCGAGCAAAGATGCAAGGCCGCAGGAGGGTGTAAATTAATGTTAAAGTAAAAGGAACCAGTCATGGTGTCAGGTTTGGACACGCAGTGTTGGGTTCTCTATAATTGTTGCTTTGTCATACCATCAAAATATATATATCAATTGATATTTTGTGATAAACTTGCCTTTCAATGGAAAGGGCATTACTTTAATTCTTTATAATGTGAAATAATTTATCACATAACTTGAGGCAATGTTTGGGGAAAATGTGTTATTCGCTCGTCACTGTGTTGAATGAGCAGGACTGTCGTATGGAATAAATTCTACGACATGAAAAACACAGAAAGCTTCAAAATCTTCACGTAGTCACTCACGTGACTCCGAAGTAAAATTGTAAGATTAAACGAGAACTTACCAGTTTGAAGTTTGATCTTTATTTTATGAGGAGTAACGATGAGGGATTACGTGCCCTCCACTCCCCACCCTCATAAAATAAATGATCATCTGGTAGTTCTAAATCTATGAGAAGCCTTACTATCTTACTCCGGCTATTATGTTCTGTGTTTTTCATGCCGCTGCTTTGAAGTATGCCGTTCCAGCGCCAGGCGGGGTTCTTCACGTAATCCCTCATCGTTACTCCTCATAAAATAAAGATCAAACTTCAAACTGGTAAGTTCTCATTTAATCTTACTATTTTCAAGCACAAGCTGGTATGCAACCAGTTCAAAGTGCACAGCAATGAACAACTATTAGCTTGCTGGTGTAGTGTAGTTGGAGTACCCTATTCACTGTGGAGGATTCTCCAAAGACAAATGCAATACATCCCTGCACACAAACGCATTGACAGTTCAATTAACAGTAGATCGAAGAACTACTGAAGCATCTGATTCAGGTGGCAGAATGTCAGTCCCACAAAAATTGTACTTGGCGCTAACTGAAATGAGAGAGCCTTCATTAATTCTCTTTTAAAGACATGCACGAGATGTCATGACATTTCACCTTTGTTTTCAAGTCAATGTTTAAACCAATGTTTCATTCTTTAACAGCGAGTACAGTAAAGTAGTTTATTTTGTCTCCTGCCTCTGTCGGTTTTAGGTAAATGACAGTGTATGACCAGTCATTTCAGTGACAGCAGGTCTCAACAAGTGAACACTCATGTATTCAGGTGCAGCCTTGGAATTAATTTCTGTATGATTGCAGTAGGTATGAATTTCCCTTCTTTCTCGCACTAGTGGACCCCAAAATTGAGATTTCACCACAGCCAACTACCCATTTCACAACAATATTTAAATTTTGTATGGATTTATCAATGTTAATTGTTATGATGAAAATAAACGATATTTTTATTCAACATCTATTTGAGTGGAGGTGAGGAGTCTTTTGCCCACAGATCCCCGTGATTAGCAAGAAAAAGGTTATGTTTAAAAAGGGTCCTTTATAGACAGTACTGATTATACTCATCAGAAAATATATGTTAGGATAATTTTAATTTGTATTGTTTGAATGCTTATGCAGTTCTCATAATCAGTTTGTTTTACCCCTATTTAGTTATCTTTTGTGAATTATTATTCTGTGGGTACTGCCCACTTGTTTTCCTCATATCCTGAGATGTTGATATTGGCAAGATTAAATGTTTTGCAAATGGAGTCTTGGAAACTAATTTAGAATTACAGGCTGTGCTGATTCCCTTCTTACTATAATCCCTTGCATTGCAAAGTTTTTAATTATGAACCTCATGGTGAGCTTTGTATACAAATATAGATCGGGTTATAACTTTGAGACAGCATTTTGGTTAAATGTGATCTTTCTCCATGTCAGTATTACTTTTATTTTTTCCAAAACATTTAACAATATGCGTGAACACTTCCCAATGTTAGCCTTTTGCCCATTTAGAGTAAAAGGAGCAAAAATATGCACCAACACCACCTAGTGGCAAGTATTAACTCTGCTATAGAAATGGTTTATAAATACATCTTTGAGCAGATTCATTGAATCACAGGGTGATTATGCTTTTTTTCCCCCATATGAAGTTTCTATGGCTACCATTTGTTCTTGTAGTTAAAACCGATAACATTCAAAATAAATTAAATACAAAATAACAAACTTACATCAGCATTGCGTCAGTACAGCAAGTCCTCATTTTAACGGACCCCTTTATAACGGATTTCAGTTCAGACAGACCTGGTGAGACCACCCAAGCACTCAGGGTACACCAGTGAGTCCCTCTTCACTGACCGCATGGTCCTACTGACGCAGCTCACGTGGCCCCTGGAGACAATGCTCTCTTTTTCACAGAAAGTTGTGTGTCTGTGGAATTCTCTGCCTCAGAGGGCAATGGAGGTCAGTTCTCTGGATGCTTTCAAGAGAGAGCTAGATAGGGCACTTAAAAATAGCGGAGTCAGGTGATATGGGGAGAAGGCAGGAACGGGGCACTGATTGGGGACTATCAGCCATGATCACATTGAATGGCGGTGCTGGTTCGAAGGGCCAAATGGCCTACTCCTGCACCTAATGTCTATTGAATTTATTTTGTCAGAGGGTGGTGAATCTTTGGAATTCTTTGCCACAGAAGGCTGTGGAGGCAAAGTCGGTGGATGTATTCAAGGCAGTGAGATAGATTCTCGATTAGTACTGGTGTCAGAGGTTATGGGAGAAGGCAGGAGAATAGGGTTAAGAGGGAGAGATAGATCAGCCATGGGGACTGATGGGCCGAATGGCCTAATTCTGCTTCTCTCACATGATATTGTCAATACGAAAGGGGCGAACAAAGATCATAACCTTGCATCAACATTGCTCGAAGTCACGTAAAAGGAAGATGACTCCAAGAAGATGTGCGTTGCTGAGAGCCAGAAGACCGTAGAGAAAATAACTAATAACTGCTCCAATGATGAAAGCCGTGCCAGTAGGCCCTAAAATATATAGCTTGGGCGTGTCGCGAATGGAGAAGGGTGTTATTCAGTGATGAAAGTAGTTTCCTGGTTCAGGGTCAAGTAGCCAACATGTTTGGAGATCAGTCAGAGAGCCAGTTAGAAAATGCCACGTCGACAACTTCATTCAATATTCTGAAAAAAATAATGTTCAGGGGTGGTTTCCGCTACTATCGTTTTGGCCCACTGCACACAGTTGATGGAATTATGAAGTTGCCGGTATATATTGATGTATTGCAGAGAAGAACAGAGCCAGAGAAGGCAAAGACATTTCCAGATGGATCTGGGATGTTTCATCGAGACTTTGCACCATACAACACAAAGATGGCAAGTTAGTTTTTCCAGCAGATGCGATGTGTGTCTTGGCCCGACCTGAATCCTATTGAGAATTTGTGGTCAATTATCAAGAAGAAACTGAAAGAAAAGGATCAAACCACGAGACAAAAGCTCATTGAGGTCATAATTCAGCTGCGGCATCAAGATGAAAAAAAATCCTTGAAAACTCTCATAATCTCGTCGATTCCATGCTAAATTTCGTCAATGACTTGATAAAGAACAACATTGCTTGACATATAATGCACTAAAGACATAATGGTGCAATGACAATGAATAAAAGGTAGCCCTGTGACATGTATATTGACTTACTGTGGCGGCACCTGGTGGCTAGCCACGGGCATAGCGAACCCTCGGCTCAGGCGGGAGGGGCTGAGCGTCTCGGAATGGGAGGCGTAGGGTCACGGGGTCTGGCCCTGGGTATTTAAGGTCGGGTAACGCCCGTGCACGTTGTTGGAGTAGGGAGCAGCACTGAAATAGTAATAAATAAGTTCGATCACACAACTTTGTGTTTCCAACTAATTCTTAGCTGGACTCCTGTGAGTCCCCGCTACATGACTATATCCAAGTGTACACTTGATACAATTAACACAAGGATGTACACATATATATTCCATATATACAGAATGAAATAAGAGCTGCTATACATCCCCATACGTTAGAGTCAGTGAGGGAAACAAATCACATGCCTACAGAGTCCACACCAACCACCCATTTATACACAAATCCTACCATAACCCATTTCATTTGACTGACATTTCAGTCAATTCGCCCCCGCCGGAGATTCTTCTACCAATCTACTCAATACACGTCATTTACAATAACCAATTGACTTACAAGTTCGGGACATGGGTAGAAAACTGGAGCACAAAGAGGGTTCAGGATTGAACCCAAAATGCGAGATCCGGGAGGCAGCACATTTACTAGTGCACCACTGCGCTATCCCCAAACTTGTAATAACAGAATAACAAAGCAAACTGCAACATTTCTGAACCAAAATATTAAGGATTTAGTTCAGTCTAGAGGTACAGCTTTGAAACAGGCCCTTTGGCCCATCAAGTTCACGTCGACTAATGCCCACTCATACACTAGTTCTAGCCTACACACTAGGGACAATTTACGGAAGCCAATTAACCTATAAACCTGCACATCTTTGGAACGTCGGAGGAAACCAAAGCACTGAGAACACACAGGCGAAAACCCACTGTGCAGCCCTATTTCTATTGGCAAAATTTAAAAAAGTTGAATCTGCAATACCATATGTCCTACGTCATTGTGATCAACTAGCATGTCACATAGTTTTATCATGCATACATGTTAGTTACATCCCTCACTTCAACAAATGGAAGTGGCAATTTAGAAATTAACACTATCTGCATATTCTTTACTCGTGGTAAAACATGAAGGCAGTCCCCAAGTCATCAGCATGTCCTATAGATAAAGCAAAATCTTTTTTAGATCATATGTGCATCAGGGTCGCAGGCAATCAGTTATCTTTTGGAACTGTGGATTGACACATAAAACAAGTCTGATCCCTCTTTCGTATTTGTTCATCCTTGCAAAATCACAGAAAATGACAACAATTTTGTCTACCAACAATTTTTAATATAGTATCTAATGGAAAGAAAAAGTCATATCATCGATGAAGTTTGGAAGAGTAATTTCAAGTACTTCTTCCAAAAAAGCTCAACTTGATATTTAACAATTGAGCTGGCCACAGAACATCTATTATGTTTTAACACACAAAATGTGCTCCTTTTATTGACAGGGAACTAAGTTACTTATAGTTATAATAATGCAAGATTTCACAACATTGAGAGCCAGATCAATTATTAAAACACAATAGTCATTAGTTCAAGAAACACGATCAGGAAAAACGCAAATTACTAAGGTCTTTTTTTTTCACACTTATCATTTACCAAAATAATAGGAAAAGATTAAAAGGAGGCACAACGAGACCTGGATGTCATTGTACATGTATAGGAAGGAACAGCAGATGCCGGTTTAAACCGAAGATAGACACAAAAAGCTGGAGTAACTCAACGGGACAGGCAGCATCTATGGAACAAAGGAATGGGTGACTTTTCGGGTCTCGTGTCATTGTAAGTAAGCATGCAGGTAGAGTAGGCAGTGAAGAAAGCAAATGGCATGCTGGCTTTCAGAGCGAGAAGATTCGAGTATAGGAGCAAGGAGATCCTGCTGCAGTTGTAGAGGGCCCTGCTGAAACCACAGCTGGAGTACTGTGCAGTTGTGGTCTCCTAATTTGAGGAAGGACATTCTTGCTATTGAGGGAGTGCAGCGTAGGTTCATCAGGTTAATCCCCGGGATAGCAGGACTGACACATGATGAAAGAATGGGCTAGTAGTCACTGGAATTTAGAAGGATGAGAGAGAAACATAAAATTCTTAAGGGATTGGACATGCAAAAAGCAGATTGTTTTCCCCCCGATATTGGGAGAGTCCAGAACCAGGGGTCGCAGTTTGGCCATTTAGGACTGAGATCAGGAAACACATTTTCATCCAGAGAGTTGTGAATCATTGGAAAAGACGGTGGATGCCAATTCATTGGGTGTTTTGAGACAGTTAAGGGCCTGTCCCACTTGGGCGACCTAATCCGCGAGTTCTGGCAAGTTTGCCCTCGACATACTCGCAGCGTGTTCGACACGAGGTCTTTGTAACTCTCCTTCATGCTCGAGAGTGGTCTCCACGTACTCGAGGCTTCAGCTAGGTCGCGGCATTTTTTTCGATGTTAAAAAATGCCCGAGAGTATAAGAATGTCGCCATGGAAAAAAAAATCTATACTTTTTTTACTCATAGGTTTAGTTGTAGGTCATAGTAGGTTGCCATGTTAGTCGTAGTAAATCGAGGGTAGTCGTAGATAGTCTTCATCATAGTCGAAGGTAGGTCGAAGGTGATCGTCTTCACTCTCCACTATTTGGTGTCCAATTTTCCTGAAGTTAGTCATAGCTAGTCGAAGCTAGTCTTCAACATGGTCGAGGGAGGTCTTCTACATGTCATTTAATCAAACTCTTCTAAACTCGCCAATTAGTCGCTCACGTGGTGCAGATTTAGATTTAGATTTAGCTCCTAGGGCTAAAGGAATCGAGGGATATGGGGGAAAAAGCAGGAACGGGTACTGATTTTAGACGATCAGCCATGATCATATTAAATAGCAGTGCATGCTTAAAGGGCCAAATTGCCTTCTCCTGCACGTATTTACCTATGTTTCTAAGTTGCTAAATACAGCAGCTGATTTGCAGTCAGCAAAGTTACACAATGGCAATCCATCATGTATCTAAATAAAATTTATGAATGTTGATTGGGGTTAGTGGCCAGGTCAACAAGGAGAAATCCCATGTTCTATTTTTACATCATTTTTAGAAGACTAGAAGCTATATTTAAGAGGGAGTTAGATGTGGCCCTTGTGGCTAAGGGGATCAGAGGGTATGGAGAGAAGGCAGGTACGGGATACTGAGTTGGATGATCAGCCATGATCATATTGAATGGCGGTGCAGGCTCGAAGGGCCGAATGGCCTACTCCTGCACTTAATTTCTATGTTTCTATGTTTCTAAGACACATAATGCTGGAGCAGCTCAACGGGTTAGGCAGCATCTCAGGAGACCATGAATAGGTGATATGTCATGCTGCCTGACCTGCTGAGCTACTCCAGCACTCAGTGTCTTGTTTTGTAAAGCAGCACCTACAGTTTCTTGTTTCTACATCTTAGGGTTGACTGTAAAATATTTTAGAATAGCAAGGCCATGGAAGTCGCTTATAAATTCAAAGTTAAATCTTTCTCTTGTTAATTATTTTTCTTTCAGTGAAGTAATGTGATCAAGAGACAAGAGCGTGACTTGTTTTAATCACGCTCTTGCCTGTTGCCCTGCTGGAATAATGACTCCTGTGGCAAAATGTAAATAAATAAATCACCATCATGGAACTGTACATCAGTCAGGAATCAAAGCTTACACAATATGTAATCTGTACAGAATTCTTTTTTAAATACATTACAAAAAATTATTTTTTAAATACATTACACAGAAACATAGAAAATAGGTGCAGGAGTAGGCCATTCGGCCCTTCGAGCCTGCACCGCCATTCAATATGATCATGGCTGATCATCCAACTTAGTATCCTGTACCTGCCTTCTCTCCATATCCCCTGATCCCTTTAGCCACAAAGGCTACATCTGACTCCCTCTTAAATATAGCCAATGAACTGGCCTCAACTACTTTCTGTGGCAGAGAATTCCACAGATTCACCACTCTCTGCGTGAATTTTTTTTTCTCATCTCGGTCCTAAAAGACTTTCCCCTTATCCTTAAACTGTGACCCCTTGTTCTGGACTTCCCCAACATCGGGAACAATCTTCCTGCATCTAGCCTGTCCAACCCTTTAAGAATTTTGTAAGTTTCTATAAGATCCCCCCTCAATCTTCTTAATTCTAGCGTGTACAAGCCAAGTCTATCCAGTCTTTCTTCATATGAAAGTTCTGCCATCCCAGGAATCAGTCTGGTGAACCTTCTCTGTACTCCCTCTATGGCAAGGAAGTCTTTCCTCAGATTAGGAGACCAAAACTGTACACAATACTCCAGGTGTGGTCTCACCTGTACAACTGCAGTAGAACCTCCCTGCTCCTATACTCAAATCCTTTTGCTATGAATGCTAACATACCATTCGCTTTCTTCACTGCCTGCTGCACCTGCATGCCAACTTTCAATGACTGGTGTACCATGGCACCCAGGTCTCGTTGCATCTCCGCTTTTCCTAATCAGCCACCATTCAGATAATAGTCTACTTTCCTGCTATTGCCAACAAAATGTATCCACATTTTACTTCGGAGTCACGTGAGTGACTACGTGAAGAGCCCACCTGGCGCTGGCAAACGGCATTACGTCGACGCTGACGGCGGAAGGAGGAGCTGCAGTAAGGAGCAGCTCCTCGCAGCGGTCGGAACGGACCCGCAGGTAAGTGGGGCAAAGTCGGGACGTTCGTTACAGTACGCTGGGTGGGTCCAGCAGTAAAGTAAAGTAAAATAAAAGTCAGAGTCACGTTAAAGTGCTGTTTAGCACAGATTAATGAAAGAAATGGAGAAATCGGCAAAGAAAATTCGCGGGTAAAAAGAGCTTCCCGGGGTGAAAATAAAAATACGGGAAAAAAGCTAGTGCGGATCCGGTTCCGATACCGGTGGCCGCTGATATACCCGTTAGCGAGTTCTAGATTCTCCAGAAGTTATAACCACGGAGAGAAATGCTCCTAAAAATGTAAAAGAAATCTGAGAGGCCCGTGGTTCTGATGACTCTGATACTGAAAGTCCTCCAGATAATTAAACTATGTGGAACTAATAATAGAGCATATGGAGAAAGTTCTCCAAAAAATTACGAGACTAGGGTCACAGTACCCAGAAGGTTCCCAAAAAAAGCCCTGAGGGGTTTAATTATTCTGAATATGGCTGTGGGCCTAATTGGGAGTTGGAACTCCGGACCCAGGATTTGGGCCGAAGGAAGTCTCATGGGATAAAATCCCAATTGATTTAGGGCTGCAGAAGGCAGACCCTGCTGATGGTGATTTGCATTTGAAAACACACCACAAAATAAAAGAAAGGCCAAATGTGCCTGGGATAGCAAAAGAATTTGCTATATATGAAGGAAGTGGTGAGGCTATGGAAGAAAACCTAGCTGCCAACATTAATATATGGTATCTCACCAACTTCATGATTCTGTGATGATTGAAACATCAGAATTATAAACGCACAGGAAATTGTGCCTCATTGGAAGTGCCTACGGTTTATCCGTTGATATGGGCATCCATGACCCCAAATATGAGAGCTCAAGAAGTGAGGTTCAAAAATCCTCACAAATTATTCTGCTGCCATTATGGCTTTTGGGGAGATGGATAAGTTTAAATAAGAGGGCCTATTGTGCAATTCTTTCTATGAAATTATTGTATGACGAAAATGGCTATTCGGCCCATATTTCACCCAAGGTTTGCAAGACTGTGTCGAGCAAGTGGTGTTCAAGCTCCTGGTTATCTGTTTGGAGTAAATCTGCCTAAATTATTAAAAATTGGATGAAGAAGCTAAAAATTTTAGCTGCGTGAAACCTTCGTCTTAGGACAAAAAAGGTATTTTTTCGCCCAGAAGGGGATTTGATTTTGGAAATAGAGGCAGAAATATGTCAAGGAAATATTATCGTACTGCACAGCCCAATACTTACCCGTATTCGGGGAAAAGGAGACCACCACACTCATATGGAAAGGTATTAAAGACTTGTTCTATCCTTAAAGAAACTGCGGATTAATCTCCAGTTGGAGGGAGATTACAAAAGTTTTTATAAAGACTGGCTTACTATTACTTCTGATCGGTTTATTTTTACAAGCAGTTTCAGGAAATGTGCCTGGGATAGCAAAAGCATTTCTTACATTTAAAGAAGGGGTTAATCCTCCAGTACAGATAAACCTGCCTATGCTTTCGTGTTTTACTGCAATTGGAAAAGCAGAGATTAATTGACAAATTATCTGAAAAGGGGTTATTGAAAAAACTTATGAACACGAGCATCAATTGTGTCTAAGATATTTCAAAAGACATAAAAAGATGGTGATTGCAGAATTATTCTGGACCTTACAGATCTAAATAAGTGGTAGAATACAAACTTTTTAAATGGAAACATTTAATACTGCAAGATATTTAATATCAGCAGGTTGTTATATGGCTACGATTGATTTGAAAAACGCCTATTATTCTGTACCAAATACATCAGTTTCTGGAGGTACTTAAAATTTAATTGGCTGGGAGAATTATGGCAGTTTAAAGCTTTGCCAAATGGATTGAGTTCAGCTCCCAGGCTCTTTACTAAACTGTTGAAACCAGTTTTAGCCCAATTAAGAGTACAAAAACACATCGTTATGGCTTATCTCGATGACATTCTAATCATTTATGGCAATCAAGAGTCAGCTGAGAATTAGTTTCAGTACAAAGCTTCGTTAAAGCTAGGGTTCTTGATTCATCCAATTAAATCCCAGCTGCAGCCAGCACAATCAATTAACTATTTGGGGTTTGTAATTAACTCAGAGACTATGTTAATACTTTACCAACAAAGATAAAGTTGATGATTTTTTGGTGAATTGTAATAATCTCATTCACAAACTTATCCTTCCATCCGAGGTAGCGAAAGCTATTGGTAGACTAGTAGCAGCATTTCCTGCAGTAGAATTTGGTCCATTACATTATCAAAATCTTCAAAGGGACAAAATAAGAGCTCTCAAAGAGAGGGCAGGCCACCTTGATAGGCCTATGCAATTAACAAAATAAGCTTTGTTGGAATTACCATGGTGGGTTAAAAATGTCCCACAAGCTGCTAAAAACATTCTGATTAAACAGCCTGAAATTGTTTATAAATAGATGCTAATGCTCTCGGATGGGGGGGGGGTAACAGATTCATCCTCCAGTTGTGGAGGTAGATGGAAAGTCCAAGAAGAAACGTTTCTTCAAACTTATGGTATTAACTATTTAGAGTTATTGGGTGCTTTCTATGGTCTAAAAGCATATTGCTGTTCAAAAAAGGGTCTACATGTATTAATACAGTTAGACAATAAAACGGCTGTTGCATATATTAATCACATGGGGGGAGTCAGATCAGTATCATGTGATTGTCTGGTCAATGAAATATGGCAATGGTGTATTGATCGCCAAATTTGGATTTCAGCAAACTACATTCCAGGTAAAGACAATGTGGAGGCAGATAAAAGATCAAGGATATTTAAAGATAACACAGAATGGATGCTTAATCCAGCAATATTTAAGAATATTGTAGCTCAATTTGGTTTACCAGAAATTGATTTGTTTGCATCAAGGCTTAATCATCAATTGCCTAAATATGTGTCTTGGGAACACGATCCAGATGCAGTAGCAGTAGATGCTTTTTCATTGAACTGGGGGGAATATGTTCTTTTATGCTTTTCCACCTTTTGCTTTGGTTCAGCAATGTCTGAAGGAAATAGAACAAGATTCTGCCACAGGATTGTTGGTAGTTCAAAATTGGCCAACACAACCTTGGTTCCCATTAATGCTGAATATGATTAAAGAACCATATATGTCAATTCCTAACTGTAGTGATATTTTGATTAATCCAGTAACCAAAGAAATTTATCCATTATATGCATATATGAATTTATTAATCTGCAGGTTTTGACCAGACCACTACAGGAGCTGGGATTGTCGGACAAAACTATGGAAGTTATAGTTGCATCATGGCGAGATAACACACAAAAACAATATATGACACATATTAAGAAATGGGAAGAATTTTGCACACAGTCAAATATTTCTTATGATACTGTGAATATTGCAAATGTATTGGAGTTCCTTGCTAAATTGCATTTTGAGCAACATTTAAGTTAGTGCCATTAACACTGCACGCAGTGCCTTATCATCTTATTTAGGACTTATGTCTGACCAGAAATCAATTGGATCACATCCACTAATATCTAGATTCATGAAAGGAATCTTTAACATTAATCCACCCAAATCTAGATACACAGAGATTTGGGATGTGAGCATTGTACTTACCTTACTTAGACAGTGGACTCCAATTGAAGGATTGTCATTGGAAAGATTAACATTCAAATTAATAATGTTAATATCATTGGTTTCAGCTCAAAGAGTGCAAACTTTACAAATGTTGCATTTAGACTGTATGCATGTGACTACAGATAACATTGTGTTCTATGTTTACGATCTGATCAAACAAAGCAGACCAGGAAGAACTAGAGCAAAGGTAATATTTCAAGCTTATCCTATTGATCCTACTTTATGTGTGGTTAGACATTTGAACCAATATATAAAAATTACCAAAACTCTTCGAGGAAATGAAATAACGTTAATGATTACGCATAAAAAAACCACACACTAAAGCTTCAGTTCAAACTATCTCAAAGTGGTTGAAATGGGTGTTACTGTTAGCAGGAGTAGACACTGATGTGTTCAAATCTCACTCCACCAGGGCTGCAGCTACGTCCGCGGCGAAGGTGCGGGACGTACCGCTCGAGCATATTCTTTTTTAAAAAAAAATAAATTTAAAAAAAATTGCATGGTGGAGTAAAGAAGAAACTTTTTCAAAGTTCTACAATAAACCTGTTCACACTATGACAAGTTTTGGCCACGCGGTGTTGGGATCACTATAGTCACCTGCTTTGTTTACCATTGATTGCTATAATCAGTTATGTAGTCACTTATATCTTTTATCACTTGTAATGATCCCTCGGATATAAGGAGGGTTATTGTGATGTTCTTTAAACCATTAAAAATTAATTATGGAAAGAACTAAAATTAGTCTGGTTTCTCATGTATGTATTTACTTAGCCGGACTGTCGTACTGATTAATTCTACGACATAAAAAACACAGAAAGCTTTAAAATCTTCACGTAGTCACTCACGTGACTCCGAAGTAAAATTGTAAGATTAAACGAGAACTTACCAGTTCGAAGTTTGATCGTTATTTTATGAGGAGTTACGATGAGGGATTACGTGCCCTCCACTCCCACCCTCATAAAATAAATGATCATCTGGTAGTTCTAAGTCTATTATGAGCCTTACTATGTTACTTCGGCTATTTGGTGTTCTGTGTTTTTCATGCCGCTGCTTTGAAGTATGCCGTTTGCCAGCGCCAGGCGGGCTCTTCACGTAATCCCTCATCGTAACTCCTCATAAAATAACGATCAAACTTCGAACTGGTAAGTTCTCGTTTAATCTTACTATTATACTGCATCTGCCATGCATTTGCCCACTCACCCAACCTATCCAAGTCACCTTGCACCCTCCTAGCATCCTCCTCACAGCTAGCACTGCCCCCCAGCTTCGTGTCATCCGCAAATTTGGAGATGTTGCATTCAATTCCCTCATCCAAATCATTAATATATATTGTAAATAGCTGGGGTTCCAGCCCTGTGCCTTGCGGTACCCCATTAGTCACTGCCTGCCATTCTGGAATGGCAGGCAATTTTACAAAAAATAACACACACACCCCACAAATTCAAAACAAACACACATAGAATTACTGAAAAGCAAAATATTGCAAATGTTGGAAATCTGAAATGAAAGCAGAAAATGCTAGAAATACTCAGTCTGTATGATCCCATTTGATACCTACCCAGCACTCCCCAATAAGGATACTTCCTTCTCCCAACAAGGATACCAAACTCCCCAATGGGCTTGGCAGGTTATTACTCAGTGGACTCTGCACCAGTCATTGATCATTAACACCTGAGGAAGGAAGTCAAATGATCCTTGCATGTACTTCAATTGTTTCACTGTTCATTGATGTAGAACCTAGGTTATATTCTCAGCATTGCTCTTTTTCTGGGCCAGGGTGCGGCTACATATCCATTCACCTCTCCCACTTTAAACAAAGACACACTTGTGAAATGACACCAAAAGGTTTCAATGTCAATCATTGGGAATCAAGCAGGAAGTAGAAAAATATACTAACAATATATAGGGCAGGCTTCGAGTTTTACTTAACTACTTGCCCAAAATACTTTTAGCTTTTTTTTAGTAGATATTTTGGAAAAGCAATCTCAAGTCACGAGGTTAATGGAATATTTTCTGCTCGCCTCGATGAGTACAGCACCAGGAACACATGCAAGAAGCTCAAATATAATCCAGATTAACAATTCAAGAAAGGAGAATAGCAGTAAGCAAGAAATCACAGGCCCCTTAGCCTACATGTGTCATTGAGAAATTATTGAAATCCATTACTGTGGGGTAGTAAAAGGGCATTTGGCAATCATCAGGCCATCTTAAGGCAATCTTCAGAAATCATCATGATTTTTATGAATGGAAAAATCATGTTTGAGAAATTTGCTAGAGTTTATTTTGTGGATGCATCTACAAAAACCAAATAGATGCAGTGCATTTAAATGTCCAGCAGGCATTGAATACCGTGCACGTAAAATGTTATGCGCTCAAGCAGAGATTGGCAGCCAACTATCATAAATCAGAGCATTGCGATAAATAGATCATTTTTAGATTAGGAATTAATAACCACTGGGTGTCATAGGGATCAGTGCCAGATCTTCACCTGAAGTCTTCACTAATACAGATTGTACTAGTTGAAGGGTGTCAGGAGTTAGCAGGGGTTATCAGTGGCAGGGGTCAGGATCTATGGGGAGAAGGCAGGAGAATATGGTTGAGAAGGAATGATTGATCAGCTATGATTGAATGGCAGAGTAGACTTGATGGGCCGGATGGCCTAATTCTGCTGCAAACACTTATGAACAGCTCTAAGATACTATAGACAAATTTGCTTATACAAAGACAGGCGGTTTAGCTTGGCGATGTTAAGTCAATGAGCACAAAGTTAACCATTTGAACAATAGAGAAAAATGTTATCATTTTGGAAGAACAAACGAACAAACAACCAACATTATATTTGAATGCAAGACCACAAAATGTTGTGTTTGGAAGGGATCTATGGCTCCAATGCATGAAACACAATAAAGGGTTAGCTTGCAGATACATTACATTATTAGGAAGGCAAATGAAATGTTGGCTTCTACTGCAAACGATTTAGAGTATTTAGAGTATACCTACATTTGGGTGCAACTTTACAAAACATTGATACGAGTGCAATTGGAGTATTGCATGCACATTTAGTCATACTGGAAGACGAATATACTTGCATTACTTACAATGCAGAAAGATTTGCTGGAATAAAGGGTTTACTGCTTAAAGAAAGGTTCCAGCTTTCTTCATGCAATGCATCATGAAAGTGGGTTGAATAGAGGGAAGTGGTGACTGTTCGACAGGGCTTTGCCTAGTTTGAGAAAATCCTCATGTAAATGCAGAATCTTCTCCGATGCAGTGCGTCGATCGATGCTCTCTTGAACTTCTGCAGGTATATGGTAGAGAGCATGTTGACGGATTGAATCATGGCCTGGTTTGGCAACTCAAATGCCCAGGAATGAAAGAGATTGCAAAACATGAATACTGCCCAGTCTATCATGGGTGCTGACTGCCCCACCATTGAGGCAGTCTCTCAAAAAGGCAGCCAATATAAACCAAGGACCCACACCATTCCTGCCACTCTCAATTCACTCCTACCATTGGGATGAAGGGAAGTTAAAACTTTTTTACCCAGAGAGTTGTGAATCTGTGGAATTTCCTGCCTCAGAAAGCAGTGGAGGCCAATTCTCTGGACGCTTTCAAGAGAGAGTTTGATAGAGCTCTTAAAGGTCGCGGAGTCAGGGGATATGGTGAGAAGGCAGGAACAGGGTACTGAATGTGGATGATCAGCCATGATCACAGTGAATGGCGGTGCTGACTCGAAGGGCTGAATGCCTACTCCTGCACCTATTGTCTATTGATGAGTGCATGATGGTCTGGGTTATGTTCACCACTCTGCAGGTTAAAACGGTCAAGAGCGGAACAGTACCCATACTAGGCTGAGATGCATCCGCTCAAAATACTTTCTATAGCACATCTGTAAAATCCTCATGGAAATGCCAAATCTTCTCATACATGGAATGTCGATGAATACTCTCTTGAACCTCTACAGGTGTACGGTAGAGAGTAGTTTTAAAGAAGGAACTGCAGATGCTGGAGAATCGAGGGTACACAAAAAGCTGGAGAAACTCAGCGGGTGCAGCAGCATCTAAGGAGCGAAGGAGATAGGCGACGTTTCGGGTCGAGACCCTTCTTCTGAAGAAGGGTCTCGACCCGAAACGTCGCCTATCTCCTTCGCTCATTAGATGCTGCTGCACCCGCTGAGTTTCTCCAGCTTTTTGTGTACCTACGGTAGAGAGTATATTGACTGATTGCATCACAGCCTGGTTCAGAAGTCAAACGCCCAGGAATGAAGGAGATTCAAAAAGTGGCAGACATTGCCCCATCCATCTCGGGCAGTGATCTCCCCTCCATCGAAGGGATCTATAAGTGGTGCTATCTCAAAATGACAACCAATATCATCAAGGACACACACCACCCTGGCCACAGCCTCACTTCACTCCTGCCATCAGGAAGAAAGTATAAGAGTCTGAAAACAGTAACATCGAGGTTCAGGAACAGCTTATTTTCAATAACCATCAGGCAATTGAACACTATAAACTCCAACTAAATTTGAATTATGAAATGCCTGGGTTGCACTAGAGACTGAGCTTTGTTTTGTTTTAGCATTGTTGAGTTTTTTTTATTTATTGAATTTTTTTATTGTTTAGTATATTAGCTATTGAGCATTGCATTTACAAACCTGTTGCACTGCAGCTGCAAAGAAGAATTTGTTCCATTTAGGGAAATATGATGATAAAACACTCTTGACACCCACAAAAGTAAATACGCTGCGCTTTCTTAATCACGATCTTACATAGAGACCAGTAAGGTTTTTGGTGATATGAATTCCTAGAAACTTGAAGCTGTCAACCATCTCGACAACAGCACTGTTGAAGAAGGGTTGTGTTCACCCCCCCTCACTTCATTAGGTCCACAAACAAATTTACTGTCTTGTTGACAGTGAGGGTTATGTTGTTGGCCTGACACCATGACAAGCGGTACCCTCTGTTGACCTATTTTGCCTGTACACAAATTGCAAGGACTCTTTATTGTCCGAAAGACTGGCACAGATGTTGGCCTTTACCAGTCTTTCAAATCACTTTATTCTGGTTGCTGCTGGAGCTATTGGATGCAAGTCAATGATAGTTCAGGTCACTTTACTTTCTTGGTGCCTGGAATGGTGTAGGGTTCCTTGAAGCAGATGGTAAAAAAAATAAACTAATAAAGTGAGAGGTTGACGAGGTCAGCGAAGACTGTATCCTGTTGCTTGGCACACAATTTCAGAACCTATACAGGAACCCCATCCAGGTCGGCCACTCTCCAAGAGTTTTCTCTTGTAAAAGCATACCAAATATCTGCCACCAAGGAGTATGGAGAAACTCTTTGAGGGATGGAGGGACACACCTGGGTGAATATTGTTTGCCTGTTCAAATCAGGCATATAAAGGCATTGACCTCATCTAGTAGGGATCAGTTGTTGCCAGAAATCACCCCCGATTTCAGCTTGTAGCTCGTGATGGTATTCAGGCTCAGCCACAGTCGCCTGGCATTCATTGGATTGAACTGAGCCCGTAGCTCGTTGGAGCATCTGGAACGCAAAAATGTAGTTGACAGTATGTTAAATTAGATATTTATTCTGCAGGTACATAAAGGAAGCAGATGGGTGACCACCAAGGAATTCCCTATGATTATAACCTTTTTTAATAAGTATATCGAGCAGTATAGTGTTGGTGGATGGTGGCATGGCCTCCCACGGGAGAGCAACAATAGCCAAGTTTATAGCAGCATGTTGGGCATTTCCGTACAGAAGGGGGAAAGAAAGTGTTTCTGTGGCCACCAAAGAGACTCCAGGTTAGGCCTAGCCAAGCTGGCCACCTGCGAGTCACGCCACCAGGCGGGAGGGGGCTCGGCCCGAGCCAGCTACCTACCGCTTTTCTGGGATTACATCAAGTCAAGTCAAGTTTATTCGTCACATACACATACAAGATGTACAGTGAAATGAAAGTATCAATGCTTGCGGGATTGTGCAAAACAACGGAACAGAACCAGTATTTACATTAAAAAAAGAAGCCGTAACAATATTAACGCCCTGGTGAGATCAGAGTTTACAGTCCCGTTGGCCTGTGGGAAGAAACTGCGTCTCAGCCTCTGTTTTTGCTGCGTGACCACAGCAGCTGGAACAGTCCGTTGCTGGGGTGGTGGGGGTCCTTCATGATCCTGCAGGCTCTGGATCTGCACCGCCTGGTGTATAGGTCCTGCAAGGGGTGGGGGGGGGGGGGGGGGGAAATGTAGTTCCCGTGGTGTGTTCGGCCAAACGCACTACTCTCTGCAGAGCCTTCCTGTCCTGGGCAGAGCTGTTGCCAAATCAGATAGGGATGTTTCCAGACAGGATACTTTCTACAGCACCAGAGTTGAAGGATTGTAAGACTGAATTTCCTCAGCTGCCTGAATTTTCTCACCAGTGTGGCAGTGTGTGTTGTCCATGTCAGAATCTCTGTGATGTGGACTCCCAGGTATTTAAAGCTGCTCACCCTCTCCACAGCAGTCCCGTTAATCCCCGGTGCCGTGTACGTCCTCGGTTGTTGTGCCCTTCTAAAGTCCACAATCAGCTCCTTAGTTTTTGTGACATTCAAGAGGAGGCTGCTATCCTGACACCAGAATGCCAGGTCAGCCACCTCCTCCAGGTAGGCCATCTCATCGTTATCGGAGATCAGGCCCACCACCACTGTGTCATCAGCCAACTTAGTGATGGAGTTGGAGCTGAACCTTGCCACACAGTCATACTTGTACAGGGGGTACAGAAGGGGGCCGAGGACACAACCCTGGGGGGATCCTGTGTTCAGGGTGAGGGGGTTGGAGGTATGTCTACCCATCTTGGCCACCTGGGACCTGGCGGTCAGAAAGCCAGGACCCAGACACACAGGGGAGTGTTCAGTCCCAGTTCCAGCAGCTTATCAGCAAGTCCGGTGGGAACTATGGTGTTGAAAGCTGAACTGAAATCAATGAACATCAGCCTCACATAGCCCTCCTTCTGCCTGACAAGGCGAGAGAGAGTGCAAAACCTGGGAGACTGCATCATCCGTGGATCAGTTTGGACGGTATGCGAACTGCAGCAGATCCATGGTACAAGGGAGGAAGGTGCAGATGTTGTCCTTGATCAGCCTCTCGAAGCATTTCATGACCACTGAGGTGAGGGCCACTGGTCAGTAGTCATTCAAGCAGGCTGGAGAGGTATTCTTAGGGACTGGGACAATAGTGGATCTCTTGAAGCAGGTAGGGACCACAGACTTGGCCAGGGAGAGGTTGAATATTGTGGTGAACACTGGAGCCAGCTGCCGCGCCCGGGTGGTTTTAGAGAGGGACTATGCGCTGTCCATGGGCACGTTGGGGGATGTCCGGGACCACTGGGCACAGCAGGGGGTATCCTCAATAAGGATGGGGAAATAGTCATTTAATATTCAAGAACATTTGTTTATTTTGTATTATGGTGGTGGGATTGTTTGTATTTTTGTGTGTATTTTTGTAAATAGTTGATTAAAATTTAATTTTGGTTACAAAAAAGACTGTTTGGTATGTTACCTCGTGGTACTAGGGTCAAGGATGTTTTGGAGCAGCTGTTGGACATTTTGAAAAGGAAGGGCGACCAGCCAGAGGTCATGATACATGTATGCAGCAAGAAGGGCTGCAGGGAAAATGCTCGGAACTATAGGCCAGTGAGCTTAACATCTGTAGTTAGCAAGTTACTGGAGAGAATTCTGACGGATAGGATATACAGGCATTTGGATGGGCAAGGGCTGATTAGGGATAGTCAGCATGGTTTTGCACGTGGGAGGTCGTGTCTCACAAATCGGACTGATTTTTTTTAAAGACATGACCAAAACGTTGAGGGCAGAGCTGTAGATGTTGTGTACATGGACTTCAGTAAGGCGTTCGACAAGGTTCTGCATGGTAAGCTGCTCTGGAAGGTTAGATCGCATGGGATCCAAGGAGAGATAGCTGAATGGATAGCAAATTGGCTCCATGGAAGGTAAGAGTGGAAGGTTGCTTCTCAGACTGGATGCCTGTGACTAGTGGTGTGCTGGGCCCATTACTGTTTGTCATCTACATCAATGATTTGGATGAGAACGTACAGGGTAAGATTAGCAAGTTTGCTAATGATACAAAAGTTAGTGGTTTTGCAGATAGCAAAGATGGTTGTGAACGATTGCAGCAGGATCTGAATCGATTGGCCAGGTGGGCTGAGGAATGGTTGATGGAATTTAATACAGAGAAGTGTGAGGTGTTGCATTTTGGGACATCAAACAAGGGTAGGACCTACATAATAAATGGTAGGCCTCTGGGTAGTGTTGTAGAGCAGAGGTGTCTAGGAGTACAGATGCATGGTTCCTTGAAGGTTGAGTCGTAGGTAAATGTGGTCAAAAAAGCTTTTGGCACTTTGGCCTTCATCAGTCAAGAGTATTGAGTATAGAAGTTGGTCATGTTGCAGCTGTATAAGAGGTTGGAGAGACTGCATTTAGAATATTTTGTTCAGTTCTGGGCACCATGTTTTTGGAAAGATAATGAAAGGGTTCAGAAAAGGTTTACAAGGATGTTGCTAGGACTAGACAGTGCGAGCTATAGGGAGAGGTCAAGTAGGCTGGGTCTCCATTCCATGGAGGATGAGGGGAGATCTTAGAGATATGCAAAATCACGAGAGAAATAGATCAGGTAGATGCACAAGGTCTTTTGCCCAGAGTAGGGGAATCGAGGACCAGAGGACATAGGTTCAAGGTGAAGGGGAAAAGATTTAATAGGAATCAGAGGGTTAATTTTTTCACGCAAAGGGCGGCGAGTGTATGGAACAAACTGCCAGAGGTGGCAGTTGAGGCTGGGACTATCCCATCTTTTAAGAAACAGTGAGACAGGTACATGGATAGGACAGGTTTGGAAGGATATGGACCAAGCGCATGCAAGTGGGACTAGTGTAGCTGGGACATTGTTGGCCGGTGTGGGCGAGTTGGGCCGAAGGGCCTGTTTCCACACTGTATGACTATAGGTAGTAGAAGGGATGAGGTTAGGAAGCTATGTAGCTATTTAAAGAACAGGACATCATAAGGTTGTAATCACTGAGTGTTTGCAATTTCACAAGCTAGTCAGTATAAGAATAGAAGAATAGGTCAGATGAACGAATGCCTGAAGGGATGGTACACGAGGATGCGTTTTAGAATCCTGGGTCACTCAAGCCATTTCTGAGTGAGATGGGATCTATATAAACTAGACAGTTTACTCCTGAACCAGAGCTGGACCAATATCCCCCAATCCCTTTAGCCACAAGGGCCACATCTAACTCCCTCTTAAATATAGCCAATGAACTGGCCTCGACTACCTTCTGTGGCAGAGAATTCCACAGATTCACCACTCTCTGTGCGAAAAATGTTTTTCTCATCTCGGTCCTAAAAGATTTCCCCCTTATCCTCAAACTGTGACCGCTTGTCCTGGAATTCCCCAACTTCGGGAACAATCTTCCTGCATCTAGCCTTTCCAACCCCTCAAGAATTTTGTACGTTTCTATAAGATCCCCTCTCAATCTTCTAAATTCCAGCAAGTACAAGCCGAGTCTATCCAGTCTTTCTTCATATGAAAGTTCTGATATCCCAGGAATCAGTCTGGTGAACCTTCTCTATACTCCCTCTATGGCAAGAATGTCTTTCCTCAGATTTGGAGACCAAAACTGTATGCAATACTCCAGGTGTGGTCTCACCAAGACCCTGTACAACTGCAGTGGAACCTCCCTGCTTTTATACTCAAATCCTTTTGCTATGAATGCTAACATACCATTCACTTTCATCACTGCCTATCACAGAATGGCAGAGATAGCTAAAAGCCCCTCTTCCCTATGTTCTTATGTGGGACCAATTAGCTTACTCAATGGCATTGCATTATCTATCCTGAACATTCGCCTCTGGTGTAACTTGTCTGCAATGTGCCTCCAGCATTATACGCTTTAAGTCGCACACCATTCTGACTTGAAAGGTTCACCATTTTTTCATTATCACCAAGTCTAAATCGTGGAACTCCCATGCATTGTGAAGAATCTCCAAATTAGTTTGAGACGATCGCTCATCACCACCTTCTCAGGGCAATTAAAGATGAGCAATAAAATGTTGGCTTTGCCTTCAACACTCAGATCATGAAAATAAACTTTAAAAGCCGTTTTAAATATGGATACCAACAGGGAATAAATTGAGCCAAGCGCCATCTTGGCACATGTCCTGTCACACAACACTGGAGGTTTGGTTGGTGCAGTTGTTCAGACAGAAAGTTTTCACCAAAGTACTTGACGAAGTGCATAGTAGGATTCCTATCTTGCAGCATATAGCTTTCCCAATTTATTAAACTTGCCAGTTAATCTGCTCAATGGTCAGAAGTTTTATAAATTGAAGATTTCTAGTGACCCTGTTTATCCCAAAGACAATGCAAAACACACCTGTGGAAATGGAGTGTATTTCCACTCCATAATGAAAGCCGAGAAAATGCAGGCATTTAGAAATTTTGGCCAAAATACGCAAACTAAAGGATCTATAACGTTTATATATCTTACGATATTTATAAAGTGATTGTATAATTTACAATTCAAGGCACAATCTTATAGTTTACAATATTACTGCTTGTAAAAAAATCTGAGCATTCTAAATGACATGTACAATATACCACCTATAGTAATAGTAAGAGGGGCTTGTTCATTAGACGTGTTTCTTTATAACTGGGTTTGTGTATACTTTCAACATAATTCTGAAGAAAAATCACATATGTAACCACCGAGAAGTTTTTACCTTACGCACACTTATACTTTCTCAAGCACCCAAAAATCTAACCAAGGAGCAGATGTCAAACCTTCCATGCGTGGACCACTTACACAATTAATAAATGTGACAACCAAATTAAAAATCTTTCGCACCACTTAGTTATATTAATGGAAGTCACCATAAACTAGTATTCCAAACAAGAAAACATGATTTTTTTCTTTCACAAGGACTTGTCCATCACAAAGGACTTTATCACCAAGACCTTTCTTCCTGGAACAAAGAAGAAACCACAACAACTGTTTTCTACACTCCAAGATCCCACCGTGAGCAATTTGACACTTCCCAAATAAATTGAATTTGTTGATGTCACGAGATAAATATTAGCTGTGACGGATAACCATCCTACAATTCTTTGAAATAATATCATGCGGCTTTTCTTTATGTAGATGGAGCCTCGATTTAATAACTTATCTGAAAGATAATCCTTGTGAACATGAACAAAGAAAATATTTGCCTTTACGTCGCCAGCTTTGATACTGGTGATTTTAGAAACTGATGCATAAACAAACAGCAGTGCACCTTGGCACTAAAAATCTGAAATGTCCCATGGTTATTTACTGTATTGATTGGGAATGCAACCAGAGGTCCTTTTCCCTTGTCATACTGCACAATTCTCGCTGTATTTCTATTTTTGCTGCATGCATTTAAATAACTAATATTATGAAGCAAATGAAGCAATGTTAGCAGCCGGTCAGGTATAATTAAAATTAGAAATATAATGTGGGGGTTGAAGGGGATGTGGGCTGCTTAACCTATGATAAGAGACTAAAAGAACCAAGGCCAGACTGGAATTTATCCATGATTATAGGTTTGTGTTGTGAACCACTGACAACACATAACCAGGCAATTGTCCGGTGCATCCGGTACATTTACAGACTGCTCTTACATCAGGAAGTGGGGAGGGATTACAACTTTGAAAACTATCTTAACTTCTCTTAGTCACAAATTAAAATTAATTTTACCCTATGAATTATATTTAACAAATATAGTAAAACACTCAATTTTAGAATATACAACAGATGTTGAGTTTAATTGGCATGATAGGACAACGTGGGTATTGCACTGATTGAAACAGCCACACTTACTAATTACAAAAATAGTTTCACAATAAAGGCAGATCATTAAAATATATGGTCTGAAATTTAAACCTCAGTGAATCACTGATATAAATGTTTAACAAATGATAATAAATGTTTACAATTGGTTAAAAATTGAAGTTACTATTTGCTAGCTGAATGTTTTCTTTTCCTTGTTACTTTCATCCTATTATACAATTACACATTTTGGGATTTAGACAGTAACTACATTATTTAGCACATTACCATACTGAAACTCCCCACAGAATAGCAAATGCACCATGTTTCAACCAAACAAAAATACTTGGTACATTTCTCAAAACAATGCAATGAGCACACTTCAGTAATATACCACACACTCAACACTGCGACACAAGAAAATGCAGATGCTGGAATAGAAACATAGAACATAGAAACATAAAAAATAGGTGCAGGAGTAGGCCATTCAGCCCTTCGAGCCTGCACCGCCATTCAATATGATCATGGCTGCTCTGCTCATCGAACTCAGTATCCTGTACCTGCCTTCCCTCCATACCCCCTGATCCCTTTAGCCACAAGGGCCACATCTAACTCCCTCTTAAATATAGCCAATGAACTGGCCTCAACTACCTTCTGTGGCAGAGAATTCCACAGATTCACCACTCTCTGTATGAAGAATGATTTTCTCATCTCGGTCCTATAAGACGTCCCCCTTATCCTTAAACTGTGATCCTTGTCCTGGACTTCCCCAACATCGGGAACAATCTTCCTGCATCTAGCCTGTCCAACCCCTTAAGAATTTTGTAAGTCTCTATGAGATCCCCCCTCAATCTTCTAAATTCCAGCGAGTACAAGCCGAGTCTACCCAGTCTTTCTTCATATGGAAGTCCTGTCATCCCAGGAATCAGTCTGGTGAACCTTCTCTGTACTCCCTCTATGGCAAGAATGGCTTTCCTCAGATTAGGAGAGCAATCTAGACCCCCCCCCCCCCCCACCCAATCTCTCTTTCCTCTATCCCCCACCCCGGCAGGCACATATTTCTCTCATCACCTCACACCACCCTGGTTCCCCTGCACCTTTCCCCTCATCCGTATGCTCATCTCCCATCCCCAAGTCCCACATTTCCTTTTACAAACCACTGCCCCTTCTTTCCTCACCTGTTCCATTCCACCCATATTCCTCCCCCGACTAAAGGGAAAAGATTAAGTCATGGAGCCATATAGCACAGATACAAGCGCACCTTTGCCCAAATTGCCCATGTCAAGCAAGATGCCCCATCTACAGCTGTCCCACCTGCCAGTGTTTGGCCCATTTCCCCTCAAAACATTTCCTATGCATGTACCTGTCTAAATGCCTTTTAAATGTTGTTGTGGTACCTAACTGAACTACCTCAGTCATACATCGTTGAAACAGGCCCTTTGGCCCAACGTCCATGCCTACCGACATGCCCCATCAACACTAGTCCCACCTTTTGTACCATATCCCGCCAAACCTATCCTATCCATGTACCTGTTCAAATGTTTTTTAAACATCGTGAGCTCATAAGTGATAGGACTAGAATTAGGCCATTCGGCCCATTAGGTCTACTCCACCATTCAATCATGGCTGACCTATCTCACTCATTTTACATGAACACACTTCAATAATGCCTACTCCCCTTAATCTCTGACATCTGTACTAATCAATAATCTATCTATCTCTGCCTCCCCCCCCCCCCCCCCATCTCCTTCCTGAAAGACCATCCTTTAATTCTAAGACTATGACCTAGAGTCCTAGACTCTCCCACTAGAGAAAACATCCTTTGCACATCCACTCTATACAAGCATTTCACTATGTTGTATGTTTCAATGAGGTCCCTCTTCTAAATGGGTCTTCTGAGGTCATTCTTCTAAACTCCAGCGAGTACAGGCCCAGTGCTGACAAACATTCATCATACGTTAGCCTACTCATTCCTGGGATCATTCTTCTAAACCTCCTCTGGACACGCTCCAGAGCCAGCACATCCTTCCTGAGATATGGTGCCCAAAATAGCTCACAATATTCCAAATGTGGCCGTACCCACGCCTTATAGAGCCTCAGCATTACATCCCTGCTTTTAAAAAACAAGCCCTCTTGAAATAAATGCAAGCATTAAGTTTGCTTTCTTTACTGCCGATTCGACTTGCAGATTAACTTTTTGGGAATTCTGCACTAGCACTCCCGAGCCCCCTTGTTCCTCTGGATACTCTCCCCATTTCGAAAGTAGTCTACACCTTTATTCCTACTACCAAAATGCATGACCACACTTTGCTACACGATATTCCATCTGCACTTCCCTGCCCACTCTCCCAACATGTCCAAGTCCTTCTGCAGAGTCCCTGCTTTCTCTACACTACCTGCCCTTCCACCTATGTTCGTATCATTCGCAGCAGGGTAATATTGGCAATTTTCCATTCATCTGGGACTTCTCAAAGGAATAAAGCCCTAGCCTGCCCAATCTTTCTCTATATCTCAGGCCCTCATGTGCTGGCAACATCCTCAAATCTTCTCTGCACCCAGTCCAGAACAACATCTATCCTATAACGGGATGACCAAAATTGAACACAACACTCTAAATGTGGCATAAATGTCCTGTACAACTGTAAAACATTACCTCCCCATTCCAATACTCTGACTGATGAAGGCCAATGTGCCGAAAGCCTTTTAGGCCACCCTATCCCTGTGATACCACTTTCAATGAACCATTTACCTGCACTCCTAGATCCCTCTACTCTACAATAATCTCCAGAGCCCTGCTATTTATTTTGAAATGCGTCCCCTGGTTAGACTTCACAAAATGCAACACCTTGTCCTTCACAGTATTAAATCTCAACAACCATTCCTCATCCCACCTGCCCAACTGATCATGATCCTGCTACAATTATTGACAACCATCTTTACTGTCTATAACATTAACTCACTTTAGTGCAGTTTAGTGTCATCAGCAAACTTATTAACCATGCCTTGTAGGTAGACAAAAATGCTGGAGGAACTCAGCGGGTGAGGCAGCATCTATAGAGCAAAGGAATCATGCCCAGCACTGATCCCTGAAGCACACCATTAATTACAGACCTCCAATTCAAAAAAACAACCTACCAGCATCACCCTCTGCTTCCTTCCACAAGGTTAATTTTCTATCCAGTCAGCTAGCTCTCCTTGGATCCCATGAGATCTAACCTCCCAGAGCAGCCTACCATTCAGAACCTTGTCAAATGCCTTGAAATCCATATATGTCCACACCTTGTCTCCTTTTCACCTCCAGCCTTTGTCACTTCACCCATCTGCTAATCACTCTCCTCCCACCTGTATCCAACAATCGCGCAGCTCACTTTGTTCCACCCCCGCCAATCTTTTCCATCTCTCTCCCTACAACAATCTGTAGAAACATTCCGACCTGAAACGTCGCGTTTTCATGTTCTCTATAGATGCTGCATGACCCGCTGAGTTGCTCCAGCACTTTGGGGTTTTTTTTAACTCCAGAAAACATTGCCACATTTGGTGCGAGTTTTAAAAGAACGTACACAATTACTGTAATAACATATCAACTCGTATACAAAAAAAAGTTTACAAACGAATTAGAAAACCCTTAAAGGACAATCCTGATAATTCAAAATGGTGCACTTTCCTTTCTCACTTTTAGCCCAAATTCACAACAAACTCTTGCTACTGCTCGAACATTAATGAAATCACCAGGAATATAAAATTAGGACCAATGCCGTCAGCCGAGGAAGTGGGGAAGGGTTTGGAACAGAGTGGCAGGGAGACAAAAGAGCTCTTTTAACCCATTGGAAAATATCCTCCGGCGAACTAGTGCCGATGTCAATGCACAGCCAAACAGAAAATGAAGCGAATTCACAGGGGCGGCGGATAAACGGAATTGCCAATGAATCACAGTAAAAACACACGAAAAACTAAATATTCTAAATATCGCAACGTTAACCAACGTTAACTGGCGGATTGATCTCCACGGCTGCCAGTATTTGTTTGCGAGCGGGATGTGTTCAAACAGACTTTCGCAAGCCCAACGCTATCGCACAAACCTGACTTTAAGCTGCTTTACAAAAAAAAAACAAAAAAAAAATAGCACCCCAAACTTCCCGGTTTCACATTCGCTTTCAGAAGAAAGCACTTCAGTCTAGAACCGGAATCAGCCTCGCTGCTTGCACAATGGAAAAGTGCAGCAGGTTTTTCTTTCAGTTCAGCGGTTCACGTGTTGCCTCCTTACCGTATCTATTTGGCTCCCGGAGGTACTCCAGTATGGGCACTGAGCTCTCCTCCGGTGCAGCGCTGGTGCAGTTACTGTCCTTGTTCTGCATCTCATCAATTGCATGCCCGTCTATCTGGCTGCGAACAGTGGTGACCAAAAACCTCTGGGACTGAGACATGACGGGCCCTTGTTCCTCCTTGTCCGTAGCCCGTCTGCGCGAGTGTTCGGCAGCGGATTCTCAGCCCCTGAAGGAGAGCAAAACCAACCCAACAAAATCGACTGCCCGCTGACCTCCTCTCGGTACAGTCTCCAACTTCAAACCCGGGTTCGCCAATAAATACACGTGCAGCACCTCTCACTCTGGAGCACATGCACTCACTCGCTGCATCTGTGTCAGCTCATGAGGCTCCTTTTGTTATTTGTGGCACGCATCGAGCGGTCCCAAGTCGCGAGTGAGTGTCACTCACAGCGTCTGACACTCGGCGAATCTGTTGGCCTCAGATAAAATGTGACCTTTAGGCAGCAGTTCACGCTGCTGACTCTGAAACCGGCACACAGCCAGCGCAGCCGAGTGCTGCAACCAGATGGCCAGCCTTCTATTCGGCTTGGAGTCCGCCGTGGTTGAGAATAACTGTTTGTAGAAAAAAAAAAGAACAATGATACGATTTTTTTAATGTTATTGTTTTCATTTTCTCTTCATTGATTGCACAAATACTGGAGGCATGGAAAACGGCATTTAGCTGGCAGTGAAACACATTCAAAGATTGTTAGGTTATTGTAAATACACATTAAATGCTTGAGTAACTTAGCGAGACAGGACAGTCTGAAGAAGGGTCTCGACCTCTCGACCCGAAACGTCACCCATTTAATAGACAATAGGTGCAGGAGTAGGCCATTCGGCCCTTCGAGCCAGCACCACCATTCAATGTGATCATGGCTGATCATCCACAATCAGTACCCCATTCCTGTCTTCTCCCCATATCCCCTGACTCTGCTATCTTTAAGAGCCTTATAGACAATAGGTGCAGGAGTAGGCCATTTGGCCCTTTGAGCCAGCACCACCATTCAATGTGATCATGGCTGATCATCCCCAATCAGTATCCCGTTCCTGTCTTCTCCCCATATACCGACTCTGCTATTTTTAATAGGCCTATCTAGCTCTCTCTTGAAAGCATCCAGAGAACGTGGCCTGGTGAACCTATGCTGCACTCCCTTAATAACAGTAATGTCCTTCCTCAAATTAGGAGACCAAAATTGCAACAATACTCCAGGTGTGGTCTCACCAGGGCCCTGTCATCCGCAAACTTGGAGATGTCACATTTAATTCCCTCGTCTAAATCGTTAATATATATTGTAAATAACTGGGATCCCAGCACCGAGCATTGGAGCACCCCACTAGTCACTGCCTGCCATTCTGAAAAGGATCCATTAATTCCTACTTTTTGCTCCCTGTCTGTCAACCAGTTCTCTATCCATGTCAATACCCTACCCTCAATATCATGTGCTCTAATTTTGCACACCAATCTCTTGTGTGGGACCTTGTCCAGATACACCACATGCACTGGCTCGCCCTTATCCATTCTACTTGTTACATCCTCAAAAAATTCCAAAAGATTAGTCAAGCACGATTTCCCCTTCATAAATCCATGCTGACTTTGATTAACTTGACTTGATTAACATTGATTTCAGCTGCATTATAAAAATGTTGGGAGTATAGGATATATATAAAACTTTTGTTTAGAAGCTGTGCACATTACAATACACAGAATTTGCACACGTGTATTTTATGAACATTTTTTTCTATCATCAATTATTTTACCCACCACCAAGATGGGAGTTTAACACAAAAATCCATTGAGATTTGTTGGAATGTCACTATTAGCAGAAAGATTTATTGTGAAATATTGTGAAATAAGGATAATTCCTATTGTCAATGTGGACATAAGAATTTCTAAATATGCAAAATAAGGAACAATAGACAATGGACAATAGGTGCAAGTCATTTGGCCCTTCGAGCCAGCACTGCCATTTAATGTGATCATGGCTGATCATCCCCAATCAGTACCCCGTTCCAGCCTTCTCTCCATATCTCCTGACTCCGCTATCTTTAAGAGCTCTATCGAGCTCTCTCTTGAAAGTATCCAGAAAAATGGCCTCCACCTCCCTCTGAGGCAGAGAATTCCACAGACTCGCCACTCTCTGTGAGAAAAAATGTTTCCTCGTCTCCATTCTAAATGGCTTAACTCTTATTCTTAAACTGTGGCCCCTGGTTCTGGACTCCCCCGACATCGGGAACATGTTTCCTGCCGCTAGCGTGTCCAAACCCTTAATAATCTTATATGTTTCAATAAGATCCCCTCTCATCATTCTAAACTCCAGAGTATACAAGCCCAGCCGTTCCATTCTCTCAGCATAGGACAGACCTGCCATCCCGGGAATTAACCTTGTAAACCTACGCTGCACTCCCTCAATAGCAAGAATGTCCTTCCTCAAATTAGGGGACCAAAACTGCACACAATACTCCAGGTGTGGTCTCACTAGGGCTCTGCAGAAGGACCTCTTTGCTCCTATACTCAACTCCTCTTGTTACAAAGGTCAACATGCCATTCGCTTTCTTCACTGCCTGCTGTACCTGCATGCTTACTTTCATTGACTGATGAACAAGGACCCCCAGATCCCGTTGTACTTCCCCTTTTCCCAACTTGACACCATTTAAATAGTAATCTGCCTTCCTGTTTTTGCTACCAAAGTGGATAGCCTCACATTTATCCACATTAAACTGCATCTGCCATGCATCTGCCCACTCCCCCAACCTGTCCAAGTCACCCTGCATTCTCATAGCATCCTCCTCACAGTTCACACTGCCACCCAGCTTTGTATCATCTGCAAATTTGCATTTGAACTTTATATTTATTTAGTTGTGCAAACTATTGCAATTACCTCCTACTTTCCCACCCTGCTTTGAATGAAGACTGCAATCATAGAAACAATGGTACATGGGAGAAATAATATTGAACCATTGAGTTCTGAGTGTCCGAGCTGTTTGAGTTATTGGGCACATGAAAGTAATGGACAGTTAAGGACACAAATTGTTGGAGTCACTCAGAATAAAAGGGCGTTCTTTTTTAGGAAAGAGGTGAGGTGGAACCTCTTTAGTCCGAGGGTAGTTAATCGATGGAACTCATTGCCATAGAGGGCTATGGAAGACCTCAGTGGATATTTTTAAGGCACAGATAAACAAATTCTTGATTAGAACGGGTGTCAAGGAGTATGAGGAGAAGGCAGGAAAATGGGATTAGGAGGCAGAGATCAGCCATGGTTGACTGGTGGAGTAGACTCGATGGGTCGAATGCCTAATTCTACCCCTATAACTTGTGAACTCAGCGGGTCAGGCAGCATCTCTGCAGAGCATGGATAGGTGATGTTTTGATTCAAGAGCCTTCTTCAGACTTATCGTAGGTTTGGGGAGAAGAAAGCTGAAAAAGGGGAGAGGCAGGACAAAACATAGCAGGTGATGGGTCATCGCAGACAAGGGCGGGGGGGGGGGGGGGGGTTGATAGGCAGATAATTGGAACAAAGGTTCTTTCTCACCCCCACCCCTTCCCTCCGCTGTGCCCCACTTAGACTCCCACCTATTTTTGTTCTACCCCCCCCCCCCGACCCGACCTGTTACTTTCATACCTCCGAATTTACATACTGCAATTCTTCAAAGCAGTCTCAAACCTTCCTGTCTCATCTCTGGCCTTTGTTCCAGCCATCTGCCAATCAAAAACCCCTCCCAGCAAGTGTCGAACTTAATACCTGTCAAATGTTGTCCTGCCTTTCCCTTTTTCCAGCTTTCTTCTCCCCCCTACAATCAATCAGTCTGAAGATGGGTGGCAACCCCAAACATCACCGATCCATGTTCTCCAGAGATGCTGCCTGACCTGCTGAGCTACTCCAGCAATTTGGGCCCTATTGTGTAATAACTAGCATCTGCAGTTCCTTATTTCTACACCATTGACATTAAATCTGTTTAAAAAGACCGCAGATGCCAATTATTAACAATACAAAGAAAATTAGCAATGCACCTGGAGTTTGAATGACTTCAGCCAGAATAATGTATGATTTTGTGCTTCTGTACAAAAGCCAAAGCTTTGGCGGAACTGACATATGATGAAAGAATGGGTCGACTGGGCTTGTATTCACAGGAATCCGACATAACTTTTAACATTAATAGCCCATTATCTGTTATTTGCACTTTATCAGCTTATTTATTCATGTGTGTATATATTTATATAATGGTATATGGACACACTGATCTGTTCTGTAATCATGCCTACTATGTTCTGTTGTGCTGAAGCAAAGCAAGACTTTCATTGTCCTGACAGGGACACATGACAATAAACTCTCTTGAATCTTGAATCTTGAATTTAGAAGGATGAGAGGCGATCTTATTGAAACACATAGCATTCTTAAAGGATTGGACAGGCTCGATGCAGGAAAGGTGTTCCTGATGTTGGGGGAGTCCAGAACCAGGGTTCACAGTTTAAGAATAAGGGGTAGGCCATTTAGGACTAAGATGAGGAAAAACCTTTTCACACAGTTGTAAATCTGTGGACTTCTCTGCCACAGAAGGCAGTGGAGGCCAATTCACTGGATGTTTTCAAGAGGGAGTTATATTTAGCTCTGAGGGCTAAAGGAATCAAAGAATATGAGGAGAAAGCAGGAACGGGGTACTGATTTTTGATGAACAGCCATGATCGTATTGAATGGCGATGCTGGCTCGAAGGGCTGAATGGCCTACTCCTGCATCAATTCTTCTATGTTTTCTATGTTTCTCTGTTTCTACATTTAAGCAATAATATTACTGCTACAGCTGACAGAATATCAAATTCTATGCAGCTTGTTGGTTTTCTTGTGTATGTAATTACAATTATATCAAAATAACTTTTATAGTTCTATTTTTCAGAAGCTGTTGACTATCTTGAGATTGGAATGTCAAAATTATTAAATTGAAAATAGACACAAAAAGCTGGAGTAACTCAGCTTGTCAGACAGCATCTCTGGAGAAAAGGAATAGATGATGTTTTGGGTTGAGACCCTTCTTCAGACTCGAAACATCACCTATTACTTTTCTCTTGAGATGCTGACTGACCTTCTGAATTACTCCAGCTTTCTGTGACTATCTTTGGTTCACAAAATTATTTAATTTATGGAAACATGCCCTTTGGCCTATTTCATTAATACCGACCAAGATGCCCCATCTAGGTTATTCCCATTTGCCTGTGTTTGAGCCATATCCCTCTAAAGGGCCTGTACAACTTGGTGATTTTTTTTGGCGAATGCCGGCATCATTGACTGACATATCAGGTCACTGAAAAATTTGCGGCGTAATGACGTATGATGTTTTTTCAAGTGTCGCACCATTTTCTTTGTCGCCGCTGGATAGGAAAAGCTATTCCTATGCACCTGGATTTTGAAATGTTCAAAATCTTTTGCCGACACTGATAAGACGCCAGCAGTCGCCGAAAAAAAAATCGGCAAGTGGGACAGACCCTTAAGCTTTTCCTATCTATATGCCTGCCCAAATGTCTTTTAAATGTTGTTATTATAGCTGCTTCAACTGCTTCCTCTGGCAACTCATTCTGTGCACCCACCACACTGTATGAAAAAGTTGTCCCTCAGGTCCTATTACATTTTCCCCCTCTCACCTTAAACCTATGCCGTATAGTTCTTGATTTTCCTATGCTGGAAAAAAACTCTGTGCATTCACCCAATTTACCCCCTCATGATTTTATACACAATAGACAATAGGTGCAGGAGTAGGCCATTCGGCCCTTCAAGCCAGCACCGCCATTCAATGTGATCATGGCAGATCATCCACAATCAGTACCCCGTTACTGCCTTCTCCCCATATCCCCTCACTCCGCTATCTTCAAGAGCTCTATCTAGCTCGCCCTTGAAAGTATCCAGAAAACCGGCCTTCACCGCCTTTTGAGGCAGAGAATTCCACAGACTCACTACTCTCTGTGTGAAAAAGTGTTTCCTCATCTCCGTTCTAAATGGCTTACCCCTTATTCTTAAACTGTGGCCCTTGTTTCGGGAATCCCCAACATCGTTCCTGCCTCTAGCGTTCCATTCTCTCAGCATATGACAGTCCCGCCATCCCGGGAATTAACCTTGTGAACCTACGCTGCACTCCCTCAATAGCAAGAATGTCCTTCCTCAAATTTGGAGAACAAAACTGCACACAATACTCCAGGTGTGGTCTCACTAGGGCCCTGTACAACTGCAGAAGTTCCTCTTTGCTCCTATACTCAACTTCTCTTGTTATGAAGGCCAACATGCCATTTGCTTTCTTCACTGCCTGCTGTACCTGAATGCTTACTTTCATTGACTGATGAACAAGGACCCCAGATCCCATTGTACTTCCCCTTTTCCCAACAACACCATTTAGATAATAATCTTCTTTCCTGTTTTTGCTACCAAAGTGGATAACCTCACATTTATCCACATTAAACTGCATCTGCCATGCATCTGCCCACTCACCCAACTTGTCCAAGTCACCTTGCATTCTCATAGCATCCTCCTCACAGTTCACACTGCCACCCAGCTTTGTGTCATCTGCAAATTTGCTAATGTTACTTGTAATCCCTTCATCTAAATCATTCATATAAATTGTAAATAGCTGCGGTCCCAGCACCAAGCCTTGTGGTACCCCACTAGTCACTGCCTGCCATTCTGAAAGGCAGGGCCGGATTTACGTATAAGCTAGACAAGCTTAAGATTAGGGCCTCGAGATCTAGGGGGGCCTACTCACCTCGCTGCCCCACCGACCATCCGCCCACCGGGACCTCCTACTATTTGCCCGCTGACCCGGACTCTACACCCCCGCCCTCCAGCAGTCTACAGCCATCGCCTTACCTGCAGCCTGGACTCAGCACAGGGCCTGAAGTTTCCACGCTGCAGATTCCCACTCCCATGGGTTTGACTGCGCTGGGTCCTAGTGCTAGTCCCCCAACCCTCTGTGGCTGTTCCACTGGGTCTTCCCCATTCCCCTCAAACCATATGATCCCAGCTCTTCCCCACCCACACTACAGTCTTCATACCCCCCTACCAAACCATCATCCCTCCACCAGACATCGCCTCAGTCAGCTCACCTGCCTTCCTCCGGCCCCAACCCCCATCCCTGCCATGTGTTCACCATCCCCCCTGACCTTCCCCTCTCAGATACTGAACGGTCGGTCCTCAGCAGAGGCCTCACCTTTGTGCCCCTCCTCAATGAGTTCCGCGCCCGCCGCAATTTGGAGCTCTTCTTCAGTCAACTCCGCCTCACGCCGTTCTTCCATGGGAAGGAGTCCTCGCCCGCATTGATGATCCTTTTCCCCATCTCCAACGGACCCCGTCCCCTTGGACCCCCCCCCCATGGCCATTGGTACAATGAAATTTGGGGGTCACCATCCAACGTCGGAATGGGAGAACATTCTCAGCGGCTTGGACTTCCGAATCGGCCACTTCCTACTGGAGACCGCGGTTCCCGAAGTACGCAGGCGGAGCTGGGTGGAGATTCACTCTAGCGGCCCTCGGCAGAGGTTTCCCAGGGCTCCGCGATATTAAAATCAACGCGGCCCGAGGCTGGGAGCTCCGCAAACCACAGCTCCATGATGTTGAAGCAGCAGGCCCAACACTCCAGAGCTTCAAACGGTGGTCCAGGTAATGCCCCTATCTCACTTAGGAAACCTGAACGGAAACCTCTGGAGACCTTGCGCCCCACCCAAGGTTTCCGTGAGGTTCCCGGAGGTTCCGGTCACTCTCCCTAATGGTGGAAAGTGGTTTCCGCGTAGTCGAGGCTTCTTCTATGTTCCTGCGATTTAAAAAAACAAAAACAAAACCGGCCTCGACTAAAAATAGGTTGCCATTTGGTCGAAGCCAGTGGAGTGGGGTTGCTATTTACTTACAGGCAGTCAAAGGCCATCTCCTTCGCTAACCGGCCATTTTGATTGGCTCATTGGAGTTTTCAGCAAAGATCCTGTCAGATCTTTGGTTTTCAGGACCTAGAAGATCCGCGGGAAGGTAAAATGCCCGCTAACTTTATTAAACTTCTTAAAACTGTCCCACTCCTTCTCCCCCCTTCTCTCTCCCCTTTTTCCCCCTTCTCTCTCCTTTTCTCTCCCCTTCTCTCCCTCCCTCCCGTGCTCTCTTACCGTGCTCTGTGGCAGCCGTTTACCTTCCTCTTCAGCGTGCAGATAGCACTCCTGCGCTGTCCCTGGCCCCCACCTTCGCGATGTGTTTGTGTGTGTGCGCGGTCGGTAGCAAAGATCCTATAGGATCTTTGATCAGTAGATGCAGCTCACGCTTCGGTCGAGGCTTTCCAGGCAAGTGACCAAAACCTCTGGTGACTCATGGAGAGTGACCGGAACCTCCGGGAACCTCACGGAAACCTTGGGTGGGGTGCAAGGTCTTCAGAGGTTTCCGTTCAGGTTTCCTAAGTGGGACAGGGGCATAAGGCATCGTCTGCTCCTCAGTGAATCCAATATGTATGTTAAAACCAACTGTTTAATGACAACATACAATAGGATCTAAAAGTGTCACACTGTCACTGTCGGGTAGTCATGGTCCTCTAATCGTGGGGGTGGGGGATGGGGGGGGGGGGGGGGGGCTCACAAGTGAAATAGCTTAGGGCCTCTCTTCATCTAAATCCAGCCATGCTGAAAGGGATCCATTAATCTCCCCTCTTTGTTTCCTGTCTGCCAACCAATTTTCTATCCATGTCAGCACTCTACCCCCAATACCATGTGCCCTAATTTTGCCCACCAATCTCCTATATGGGACCTTATCAAATGCTTTCTGAAAATCCAGGTACACTACATCCACTGGCTCTCCTTTGTCCATTTTCCTAGTTACATCCTCAAAAAATTCCAGAAGATTAGTCAAGCATGATTTCCCCTTCGTAAATCCATGCTGACTTGGACCGATCCTGTTACTGCTATCCAAATGTGCTGCTATTTCATCTTTTATGATTGACTCCAGCGTCTTCCTCTATAAAATCATCCCTCAGCCTCCTGTGCACCCAGGAGCAATGTCCTTGTGTGCCCAACCACTTCTTGGAATTCAGGCCCTCGAATCATGGTAGACTTTGAATCACCATGTTATAAGAAAGATGTTGTCAAGCTGAAAAGAGAGCAGAGAAGATTTACGAGGATGTTGCCAGGACTCAAGGGCCTGAGCTATAGGGAGACATTGAGCAGCTAGGACTTTATTTCTTGGAGTGCAGGAGGAAGAGGGGAAATCTTACAGCGAAGTATAATGATCTCCCATGCACAAAACCAATGCGGCTAATATAAGCCAATAGAACTGTGGTTGCTGGGTCAAACAATGAGGTTCTATCAAAATAAAAAAATCACAGTTTACAACTATTACAAGATTATGCTTAGAAATACAGAATAAAAATCAAATTCATGTATAACAAAATATCTTATTCACAAATTCAGTTTTGTTATATAGTTTTCTATTTTTAATGTTATGGCACAGAAACAGCCATTCAGATCAACCAATCCATGCCACTGTTTATGCTCCACCTGCACCTCCTCCTGCCTATCCACTTTCTATCAGCATAACTCTTTATCCTTGTCTCCCTCATAAGCTTGCTTGTCCAGCCTCCCTTTAAATTAATCTATACTAGTCCCAATTCGTTTTCTTTGTGATTATCTTACAATTTTACTTCGGAGTCACGTGAGTGACTACGTGAAGAACCCCGCCTCACGCTGGCAAACGGCATTACGTCGACGCTGACGGCGGAAGGAGGAGCTGCAGTAAGGAGCAGCTCCTCGCAGCGGTCGGAACGGCCCCGCAGGTAAGTGCAGCAAAGTCGGGATGTTTTTTAGCTTACGCTGGGTGGGTCCAGCAGTAAAAATAAAGTAAAATAAAAAGTCAGAGTCACGTTAAAGTGCTGTTTAGCACAGATTAAATGAAAGAAATGGAGAAATCGGCAAAGAAAATTCGCGGGTAAAAAGAGCTTCCCGGGGGTGAAAATAAAAATACGGGAAAAAAGCTAGTGCGGATCCGGTTCCGATACCGGTGGCCGCTGATATACCCGTTAGTGAGTTCTAGATTCTCCAGAAGTTATAACCACGGAGAGAAATGCTCCTAAAAATGTAAAAGAAATCTGAGAGGCCCGTGGTTCTGATGACTTTGATACTGAAAGTCCTCCAGATAATTAAACTATATGGAACTAATAATGGAGCATATGAGAAAGTTCTCCAAAAAATTATGAGACTAGGGTCACAGTACCCAGAAGGTTTCCAAAAAAGCCCTGAGGGGTTTAATTATTCTGATATGGCTGTGGGCCTAATTGGGAGTTGGAACTCCGGGCCCAGGATTTGGGCCGAAGGAAGTCTCATGGGATGAAATCCCAATTGATTTAGGGCTGCAGAAGGCAGACACCTGCTGATGGTGATTTGCATTTGAAAACACACCACAAAATAAAAGAAAGGCCAAATGTGCCTGAGATAGCAAAATAATTTGCTATATATAAAGGAAGTGGTGAGGCTATGGAAGAAAACCTAGCTGCCAATATTAATATATGATATCTCACCAACTTCATGATTCTGTGGATGATTGAAACATCAGAATTATAAATGCACAGGAAATTGTGCCTCATTGAAAGTGCCTACGGTTTTTATCCGTTGATATGGGCATCCATGACCCCAAATATGACAGCTCAAGAAGTGAGGTTCAAAAATCCTCACAAATTATTCTGCTACCATTATGGTTTTTGGGGAGATGGATAAGTTTAAAAAAAAGAGGGCCTATTGTGCAAATTCTTTCTATGAAATTATTGTATGAGGAAAATGGCTATTCGGCCCATATTTCACCCAAGGTTTGCAAGCTTGTGTGGTTCAAGCAAGTGGTGTTCAAGCTCCTGGTTATCTGTTTGGAGTAAATCTGCCTAAATTATTAAAAATTGGATGAAGAAGCTAAAAATTTTAACTGCATGAAACCTTCATCTTAGGACAAAAAAGGTATTTTTTCGCCCAGAAGGGAATTTGATCTTGGAAATAAAGGCAGAAATATGTCAAGGAAATATTATTGTACTGCACAGGCCAATACTTACCCGTATTCGGGGAAAAGGAGACCACCACGCTCATATGGAGAGGTATTAAAAGACTTGTTCTATCTTTAAAGAAACTGCGGATTAATCTCCAGTTGGAGGGAGATTACAAAAGTTTTATAAAGACTGGCTTACTATTATTTCTGATCGGTTTATTTTTTACAAGCAGTTTCAGGAGCCACTATTACATTTAAAAGAAGGGGTTAATCCTCCAGTACAGATAAACCTGCCTATGCTTTCGTGTTTACTGCAATTGGAAAAGCAGAGATTAATGTGGAAATTGACAAATTATCTGAAAAGATGTTATTGGGAAAAAAACTTATGAACACGAGCATCAATTGTGTCTAAGATATTTCAAAAGACATAAAAGATGGTGTTTGCAGAATTATTCTGGACCTTACAGATCTAAATAAGTGGTAGAATACAATTTTTTAAATGGAAAACATTTAAATACTGCAAGATATTTAATATCAGCAGGTTGTTATAATGGCTACGATTGATTTGAGAAATGCCTATTATTCTGTACCAATACATCAGTTTCTGGATGTACTTAAAATTTAATTGGCTGGGACAATTATGGCAGTTTAAAGCTTTGCCAAATGGATTGAGTTTAGCTTCCAGGCTCTTTACTAAACTGTTTGAAACCAGTTTTAGCCCAATTAAGAGTACAAAAACACATCGTTATGGCTTATCTCGATGACATTCTAATCATTATGGCAATCAAGAGTCAGCTGAGAATTAGTTTCAGTACAAAAGCTTTGTTAAAGCTAGGGTTCTTGATTCATCCAATTAAATTCCAGCTGCAGCAGCCAGCACAATCAATTAACTATTTGGAGTTTGTAATTAACTTAGAAACTATGTTAATACTTTTACCAACAAAGATAAAGTTGATGATTTTTGGTGACTTGTAATAATCTCATTCACAAACTTATCCTTCCATCCGAAAAGTAGTGAAAACTATTGGTAAACTAGTAGCAGCATTTCCTGCAGTAGAATTTGGTCCATTACATTAATCAAAATCTTCAAAGGGACAAAATAAGAGCTCTCAAAGAGAGAGGGCAGGCCACTTTGATAGGCCTATGCAATTAACAAAATAAGTTTTGTTGGAATTACCATGGTGGTTAAAAATATCCCACAAGCTGCTAAAAACATTCTGATTAAACAGCCTGAAATTGTTTATAAATAGATGCTAATGCTCTCGGATGGGGGGGGGTAACAGATTCATCCTCCAGTTGTGGAGGTAGATGGAAAGTCCAAGAAGAAACGTTTCTTCAAACTTATGGTATTAACTATTTAGAGTTATTGGGTGCTTTCTATGGTCTAAAAGCATATTGCTGTTCAAAAAAGGGTCTACATGTATTAATACAGTTAGACAATAAAACGGCTGTTGCATATATTAATCACATGGGGGAGTCAGATCAGTATCATGTGATTGTCTGGTCAAATGAAATATGGCAATGGTGTATTGATCGCCAAATTTGGATTTCAGCAAACTACATTCCAGGTAAAGACAATGTAGTGGCAGATAAAAGATCAAGGGATATTTAAAGATAACACAGAATGGATGCTTAATCCAGCAATATTTAAGAATATTGTAACTCAATTTGGTTTACCAGAAATTGATTTGTTTGCATCAAGGCTTAATCATCAATTGCCTAAATATTGTGTCTTGGAACACGATCCAGATGCAGTAGCAGTAGATGCTTTTTTCATTGAACTGGGGGAATATGTTCTTTTATGCTTTTCCACCTTTTGCTTTGGTTCAGCAATGTCTGAAGGAAATAGAACAAGATTCTGCCACAGGATTGTTGGTAGTTCCAAATTGGCCAACACAACCTTGGTTCCCATTAATGCTGAATATGATTAAAGAACCATATATGTCAATTCCCTAACTGTAGTGATATTTTGATTAATCCAGTAAACCAAAGAAATTTATGCATTATATGCATATATGAATTTATTAATCTGCAGGTTTGACCAGACCACTACAGGAGCTGGGATTGTCCGACAAAACTATGGAGGTTATAGTCGCATCATGGCGAGATAACACACAAAAACAATATATGACACGTGTTAAGAAATGGGAAGAATTTTGCACACAGTCAAATATTTCTTATGATGCGGTGAATATTGCATGTTTGATATTGTGATACTGTGATATTGCATGGAAAATTGTTATTGGAGCTCCTTGCTAAAATTGCATTTTGAGCAACATTTAAGTTACAGTGCACTAACACTGCACGCAGTGCCTTATCTTATTAGGACTTATGTCTGACCAGAAATCAATTGGATCGCATCCACTTATATCTAGATTCATGAAAGGAATCTTTAATATTAATCCACCCAAACCTAGATACACAGAGATTTGGGATGTGAGCATTGTACTTACCTTACTTAGACAGTGGACTCCAATTTGAAGGATTGTCATTGGAAAGATTAACATTCAAAATTAATAATGTTAATATCATTGGTTTCAGCTCAAAGAGTGCAAACTTTACAAATGTTGCGTTTAGACTGTATGCATGTGACTACAGATAACATTGTGTTCTATGTTTACGATCTGATCAAACAAAGCAGACCAGGGAGATCTGGAGCTAAGGTAACCTTTCAAGCTTATCCTATTTGATCCTACTTTGTGTGTGGTTAAACATTTGAATCAATATGTTAAAGTTACTGAAACTCTTCGAGGAAATGAAAAAAACGTTGATGATTACGCATAAAAAGCCACACATAAAAGCTTCAGTTCAAACTATCTCAAAATGGTTGAAACAGGTGTTGCTTTTAGCAGGAGTAGACACTGATGTGTTCAAATCTCACTCCACCAGAGCTGCAGCTACGTCCGCGGCGAAGGTGCGGGACGTACCACTCGAGTATATTTTAAAAATCGCAGGGTGGAGTAAAGAAGAAACTTTTTCAAAGTTCTACAATAAACCTGTTCACACTATGACAAGTTTTGCCACGCGGTGTTGGGATCAATATAATTACCTGCTTTGCATACTATTGATTACTATAACCAAGTTATGTAGTCACTTAAATCTTTTATCACTTGTAATCATTCCCTCGGATATAAGGAGGGTTATTATATGTTCTTTTAAACCATTAAAAAGTTAATTATGGAAAGAACTAATATTAGTCTGGTTTCTCATGTATGTATTTACTTAGCCGGACTGTCGTACTAATTAAAAATACTAACGACATAAAAAACACAGAAAGCTTTAAAATCTTCACGTAGCACTCACGTGACTCCGAAGTAAAATAGTAAGATTAAACGAGAACTTACCAGTTCGAAGTTTGATCGTTATTTTATGAGGAGTTACGATGAGGGATTACGTGCCCTCCACTCCCACCCTCATAAAATAAATGATCAATCTGGTAGTTCTAAGTCTTTTATGAGCCTTACTATGTTACTTCGGCTATTTGGTGTTCTGTGTTTTTCATGCCGCTGCTTTGAAGTATGCCGTTTGCCAGCGTGAGGCGGGGTTCTTCACGTAATCCCTCATCGTAACTCCTCATAAAATAACGATCAAACTTCGAACTGGTAAGTTCTCATTTAATCTTACTATTTTACTACATGTTCTTCTGACTGTCTCAAATTGTGCTCTTCTCCACATATTCCCACTGGAATATTCCCTCTCCATCCTCCATATCAAAGTAAGTTTGCATTGTTCAAAGCCTCATAAAAATGGGATCTGTTAAGTTACCAGGATTGATTCTTAAAGTTCAAAGTCATTCCCCAAGATGGTCAATATAGCAGGTTTTATCCAAATCAATTTCTCTGAATGTTACTTAAATGGCAGTTAAATGTTACCAGAGAATGAAATCAAGACCAGACATACCTAGATAATAGCCTAAAGCACATCAATAATGATGACACATGGCAGCTTTAGTCTATGAATGAGGTATTGTTACTCCGATTTTGACAGTTATGGCCACAGACTGTTTCATCAAAAGGTAGTTACCCCTTCACAAGATACAGCAGTTCTATTGGCCACAAATGTATGGAATTAGAAGTGAAAAAATGTAATTATACCAAACTACAATAAACAGTATTTGCAGTGTAGGAATTATAGAAAAATAGAAATATAGAAAAATAGGCGCAGGAGTAGCTCATTCGGCCCTTCGAGCAGCAGTAGGCCATTCGGCCCTTTGAGCCAGCACCGCCATTCAATATGATCCTGGCTGATCTAAAATCCATACCCCGTTCCTGCTTTTTCCCCATATCCCTTAATTCCTTTAGCCCTAAGAGCTAAGTCTAACTATTTCTTGAAAAGTAGATGTTTTACAAAGCTTATGACAGATGCAAAGAAATAAAATAGGGAAATAAAGAGTCCCTTTCAGGATATCAGATTGTACCATCAAGGGTCAAGAGTGTTTTATTGTCATATGTCCCGGACGGAACAATGACATTCTTACTTGCTGCAGCACAACAGAATATGTGAATATGTAAACATTGTACGTAATGGGGAAAAAAAAGAAAAAGTTCAATAAATGACAAATATAGTGCAAATAACAAATAATAACATAGTCTTTTGCAGTTCAGAGCTCATAACTTATTCGTTGTGTTTAATAGCCTGATGGCTGTGGGAAGGAACTGTTCCTGATACTGGACGTTACAATTTTCAGGCTCCTGTACCTTCTTCCTGATGGCAAGTGGTGAAATGAACATGTGGCCAGGATGGTGTGGGTCCTTGATAATTTTGGCTGTTTTTTTGAGGCAGCGACTATGATAGATCCCTCTGATGGGGGGGAGGTCAAAGCCGGTGATGGACTGGGCAGTGGTCACAACTTTTTATAGTCAATGATGTACATTTAAACTGTATTTTTTATTGCAATGCAGGAAATGCAGCTACCACAGAGCAATGTCACACACGCAGCACAAGATCGGGCCCATTGGCCCACAATTTTTGTGCCGATCATAGTCATAGCAGTCAACACAGTCTATTGAACAGTTTATTTTGCCTCTTATTCTTATGTTGGTGTTGACTGGAACAAGCTAGATTAGGCGAATGCCTTTTCCGCAGAGTCCCACACATATTTCATCCAAGAATGTATCTAATTTCTTTTTTAAATTAATTGAATGTTCTTCCTTTAGTTTCTCATGTAGGCCATTCCAGTTAATAGCATTTAACTATTTACCTTTTCTCCTTCTTTTAACCTTAACTTCTTTCTCCTAAAACACCCGGTCTCTGTTAATCAGAAGAATGCTCCATGCTTTTTAAACATAAAAATGAATACATTCAAAGCATTTCACATATTCTGAATTACTTTATTAAGTGCAGTCTTGTTTAAAAGTAGGAGCATTAGCACCAAAAATCCATCAGTGAATGAACAGCCTTTGGAATTTGCTTTGTCACTTTTTTGTACTTGTAATCACTTGTTCCTGTTCCTGCCCTGCCTTCAATGTTAAAAGGAAATGGAAATTATACAATATTAATCAATTTGCTTCAAAAATTTCTGCTGTAAATTTTATTTGCTATGTGACTATCCATTTCAATGATCGCATTCTGCTCCTTAACTTTCTTTTGATAAGGTTGCTTAAAATAGATGGGAGGAGATTTATGTGGAACATAATCATTGGCATGACTGGGTTGGGCTGCATGCACAGCCTGATTCAATGTTGTGAATCCTACCTAAGGTCAGAAATCCTCTCAAAACAGCTGAACTAAAATTTATATATTTGTTGTCATGACGACAGGGAGCATTTTAATCTGTTTGTCAGGCCTCCAGTTCATTTACGGTGGCAGTTTAGTTGCTAGGTGATGTGTCATTTTCTCCAGGATCTGCTTTTAGAAAAAAAACAGCTGTTATAAACTGTGTTATAAATGTGTGCAATCTCCCTCATTGCATTGTTCATCAAATTAAATACATTATTTTGTGAAAACTGTCATTATTAGGTGTTAAGTATGTTGAAACTGTTCGAACTGATTAATATCAAAAATGAATTAAACAAAATATTACCACTAATACTTAAAATATTGTCATTAGGATGTTACTTGCAACTTTAAGGAGCTATTGGTTATGACGGAGATACTAGGAACTGTTAGAGTCATAGTGTCATACAGCGTGGAAACAGGCCTTTGGCCCAACTTGCCCACACCAGACAACCTTGCATGGTTACATTGTTACACGAGTCCTACCTGCCTATGTTTGGCACATATCCCTCCAAACCTGTCCTATCCTTGTACTTTTCTAACTGTTTCTTAAAAGTTGGGATAGTCCCTGCCTCAACTACCTCCTTTGGCAACTCGTTCCATACGCTCTACACCCTTTGGGTGAAAAAAAACACCCCACAGATTCCTATTACATTTTTTCCCCTTAACCTTAAACCTATATCCTCTGGTCGGCGGGATTCCCCTACTTTGGGCAAGAGACTCTGTGCATCTACCCGATCTATTCCCCTCATAATTTTGTATACCTCTATAAAATCACCCCTCATCCTCTTGCGCTCCAAGGAATAGAGTCCCAGCCTACTCAACCTCTCCCTATTGCTCAGACCCTCGAGTCCTGGCAACATCCTCGTAAATCTTTCTTTACCCGTTCCAGCTTGGCTACATCTTTCCTATAACATGGTGCCCGAGAACTGAACACAATACACTAAATGCGGCCTCACAAACATCTTATATAACTGCAACATGAGCTCCCAACTTCTATATTCAAAACTCTGACTGATGAAGAACAATGTGCCAAAAGTCTTTTTGACTACCCTATCTACCTGCAGCTCCACCATCAAAGAACCATCCCAGAATGCAAGAGTAGTGGGGGCAGGACAAAATCTGGTAAGTTGCAGGTGGATTCTGGGGAGGGGGACTTTTGATTGCCAGATGGTTGGACAAAGGCCAGAGTTGAAAAGACGAGTGGCGAGATAAAGAGATAAGCATAGAAGTGCACATTGTGAACCAAGAGGATGGAATATAGGTGGAAGGAAACAGGGAGAGGGGGAAGGGAAAAAGTGGGTGTAAATCCATGTGGGGCACAGGGTTAGAGGTTAGAACCTGTAGAGGATGGTGAGAGTTGTTGAGGACATACTGAACTTACTAAGCCTTCTAAGAAAGTAGAGGCGTTTTTTGGCTATCTTGGCCATTGCTTCGATATGGCTGGCCATGGGCAAGTTGCTGATGATATTAATTCTCCTTCCCATTTCCACACTGACCTTTCTTTCCTAGGCTTCTCTATTGTCAGAGTGAGGCTAAACGCAAATTGGAGGAACAGCATTTACATATTTAACTTGGGCAGCTTACAGCCCAGTAGCATGAATATTGAGTAGGAAAGAACTGCAGATGTTTGTTTAAATCGAAGGCAGACACAAAATGCTGGAGTAACTCAACGGGACAGGCAGCGTTTCTTCAGTCTGAAGAAGGGTCTCGACCCGAAACGTCACCCATTCCTTTTCTTCAGAGATGTTGCCAGTCCCGCTGAGTTACTCCAGCTTTTTGTGTAAACATAGAAACATAGAAATTAGGTGCAGGAGCAGGCCATTCGGCCCTTCGAGCCTGCGCCGCCATTCAATATGATCATGGCTGATCATCCAACTCAGTATCCTGTACCTGCCCTCTCTCCATACTCCCTGATCCCTTCAGCCTCAATTACCTTCTGTGGCAGAGAATTCCACAGATTCACCACTCTCTGTGTGAAAAACGATTTTCTCATCTCGGTCCTAAAAGACTTCCCCCTTATCCTTAAACTGTGACCCCTTGTCCTGGACTTCCCCAACATCGGGAACAATCTTCCTGCATCTAGCCTGTCCATCTTCAATTTGTACATCTTCAATTTGTAAATTGAGTTGGATTTGTATTTTCTGCAGTCGTACGTGTTTTAAGAGAAAAGAAGGGGGCTGAGAACGCATCCTTGTGGAGCATCAGTGTTGAGTATTATCGTGGAGGATGTTTTGTCAACTATCCTCACTTTGTGGCCTATTGGTCAGGAAGTCAAATTGCACTATAATCTTGCACAATTCTGTTATTTTGCACTCATCATGGTATTTATTGATGTATCTGTCTTTATTGTATGTATACTATTTACTTTTTGAGCACCATGTGAACAAGAAATTGCACCCTGGTGTATGGGACAAAATACCATCTGTATACCAGCTTTTGCTTGCTCATCTGTTTTTATTTTAGATATCAAGCCTGGTTGTTAAGATATGAAGAGCTATAATAGTTTACTTATCAACTCTTAATCAAGTAGCTGTTCAATTCCATGTTATTGTAGAATAGATAACTCATGTTAAACTCTTCATGGTGCTCAGATGTAGCAGTCCTGTCCAACTACTCTCCATACACGGAACATCTGGTGATTAAGTGCCCCCCTCCTAAGTTCCAGAGGGAATTCACCTCTAGCATCGTGACCATGGTCTACATCCCACCTCAGGCAGACGTTCACCTAGCACTAGAGGAGCTGCATGCTGTGGTCAACAAACACAAGACGGTGTACACTGATGTCTTTCCCATCATAACCAGGGACTTCAACAAAGCCAGCCTGAAGATATCACTCCAAACTACCACAGCACGTCCTGCAGCACCAGAGGATCAAACACTCTTAATGACTGCTATACCACCATCGGAGATGCCTATTGCTCCATCACTTGCTCTCACTTCTTGTAGTGACTGTAAGTGTGCACCTCCCAGTCCAGTCCAGATACAATCTTGATATGAACTTCAAAAAGGCTAAAAGGTACTTTAAACTAGAGGATGAGATGGATTTTCGGCAGCAATAGCAGGGTTTGCATGCCATCACTTCCTACAAGGCAGAACCAGGGGGCAGCTCAAGTGACAGTGAAGCATCACTCCCAGACGAGCTCAATGCATTCTACACACACTTTGATAGGGAGAATGCTGTTGTGCCTTCACGGGCCCCCGTAGCCCCTGATGGTATTACATTTTCAGTCACAGAGGCTGACATCAGAAGATCCTTCAGGAGGTTGAACCCTCCGAAAGCATCTGGACCAGATGGTACACCTGGCTGTGTTCTTAAAAACTCTGCAGACCAACTGGCTGTAGTTTTTACGGACATTTTCAGCCTCTCATTACCGACGTCTGAGGTTTCCATCTGGATAAACAGGTCATCAATAATACAGGTAAGAAACGTAAAGTGACATGCTTCAATGACTATTGAAAATGGCACCAACGTCCATGGTGATGAAGTGCTTCGAGAGGTTGGTTTTGGCGCATATCTACACCTACCTCAACAAGAATCTGGACCCACAACTTGCTTACTCCCACAACAGGTCGACGGAGGATATGATCTCACGGGCTCTCCATTCTGCACTGGAACAGTTCGACAATAAAAACACATACGTCAGGCTGTTGTTCACAGACTGCAGCTTGGTGTTCAACGCAATCATCCCCTACAAACTGGATACCCAGTTCACGGAACTGCATCACTGCGCATTCCTCTGCGCTGGATCCTCGACTTACTCATTTATAGAAAACAATCTGTATGAATTGGCAGCAACAGTTATTCCTGAAGTGATGAAAGGAGCAAAGGAGCACCTCAAGGCCGTGTGCTCAGATCCCTGCTCTATATTCATGACTGTGTAGCTGGACACAATTCCAACTCCATCTTCAAATTCACCGATGACACCACCATTGATGAATTACATATGATAATGAATCAAAGTATAGGAGGAAGATCGATTAACTGACCAAATGGTGCCAGAACAATGACATTGCTCTTAACGACTGTAAAACCAAGGAACTGATTGTTGGCTTTGGAAGGAGAACCCATGCAGAATTTGTCGATTTTATCAACTTTACAATTAACTTCCACCCTGCCCTCCCATTCACTTGGACTGTCTCGAACACGTTTGTGGGTTTGTAGTAGACATCCATGTAGTATTTTGACTACATCTCCTCCAACCCTGCCTCTTAGAAACATAGAAACATAGAAATTAGGTGCAGGAGTAGGCCATTCGGCCCTTCGAGCCTGCACCGCCATTCAATATGATCATGGCTGATCATCCAACTCAGTATCCTGTACCTGCCTTCTCTCCATACCCCCTGATCCCTTCAGCCACAAGGGCCACATCCAACTCCCTCTTAAATATGGCCAACGAACTGGCCTCAACTACCTTCTGTGGCAGAGAATTCCACAGATTCACCACTCTCCGTGTGAAAAACGATTTTCTCATCTCGGTCCTAAAAGACTTCCCCCTTATCCTTAAACTGTGACCCTTGTCCTGGACTTCCCCAACATCGGGAACAATCTTCCTGCATCTAGCCTGTCCAACCCTTAAGAATTTTGTAAGTCTCTATGAGATCACCCCTCAATCTTCTAAATTCCAGCGAGTACAATCCAGTCTTTCTTCATATGGAAGTCGTGCCATCCCAGGAATCAGTCTGGTGAACCTTCTCTGTACTCCCTCTATGGCAAGAATGTCTTTCCTCAGATTAGGAGACCAAAACTGTACGCAATACACCAGGTGTGGCCTCACCAAGACCCTGTACAACTGCAGTAGAACCTCCCTGCTCTTGTACTCAAATCCTTTTGCTATGAATGCCAACATACCATTCGCTTTCTTCACAGCCTGCTACACCTGCATGCCTACTTTCAATGACTGGTGTACCATGACACCCAGGTCTCGCTGCATCTCCCCTTTTCCTAATCGGTCACCATTCAAATAATAGTCTACCTTCCTGTTTTTGCCACCAAAGTGGATAACCTCACATTTAATGAGGTTAAGAAGGTCAAGAATCCACAACCCTGTCTTCATCAACAGGATGGTGGTGGAGAGAGTCACAAACTCCAAATTCCTAGGTGTGCATATCTCTGAAGATCTCTCCTAGACCCAGCACATTGTTGCAATCAAAAAGAAAACTCATTATGCCTCTACATCTTTAGAAGATTGTGGTGATGTGGCATGTCAATGAATACTCTCTTGAACTTCGACAGGTGTACATTGGAAAACATATTGACTGGTTGCATCACGGCATGGTTTGGCAACTCGAACGTCAAGGAACGAAGAAGACTGCAAAAAGTTGTGGACATTTCATCATGGGTACTGACTTCATCACCATCGAAGGGATCTACAGCAGCCACCTTCATCAGAGACACGCACCACCTTGGTCACACTCTCATTTCACTCTTGCCATCGGGAAGAAGGTCTAGGAGCCAGAAAACTGTAACATACAGGTTCAGGAGCAGCTTGTTCCCTACAACCATCAGGCTATTTAACACCTTTCTTCCCACCTTGCTTCCTATAAATACTCCACCCCCTACTCCCAATTCCTCCGTCTACGCTGCGTCTGCGCCGAGGATGAGGTTTTCCATACCAGGTCATCGGAGATGTCCTCATTCTTTAGGGAATGGGGGTTCACCTCTTCCATTATAGATGAGGCTCGTCTCAATATTTCGCAGCTCCGCTCTTGCTCCCCCTCCCCCCATTCGCAACAAGTCCCCCTTGTCCTCACCTTCCACCCCATCAGCCGTCGCATACAGCATATAATCCTCTGACATTTTTGCCACCTTCAATGGGATCCCACTGCTGGCCACATCTTCCCATCTCCATCCCATTCTGCTTTCCGAAGAGACTGTTCCCTCTACAACTCCCTGGTCAACTTGTCCCTTCCCATCCAAACCACCCGCTCCCCAGGTACTTTCCCCTGCAACCATAGGAGATGCAACACCTGTCCCGTTACCTCCCCCCTCGACTCCATCCAAGGACCACGATGGCCTTTTCAGGTGAGGCACAGGTTCACTTGCGCCTCCTCCAACCTCACCTACAGTATCCGCTGTTCCAGGTGTCAACTCTTGTATATCGGCAAGATCAATCACAGGCTCAGCAATCATTTCGCTGAACACCTCTGCTCAGTACGCCTAAACCTAGCTGATCTCCCGTTTGCGCAGCATTTTAACTCCCCCTCCCATTCCCAATCTGACCTTTCTTTCAAGGAAGAGATTAACTCCCCCTCCCATTCCCAATCTGACCTTTCTTTCAAGGAAGAAGATTGAAAACATACTCTAACAAGACGGAAAAAAAGAAAAAAAAGACAGACGGACTGCAGGTGAGCCGCAGCCACAAGGGGCAGCCACACGCATTAATAAATAACCAAATTATGTTTCAGATGTAGCAAGGATATAAAGAACCTTTACGGAAAAAATAATAATTTTAGCCTGAAATTTCCAATCTGCCTAGTTTTCCGTTTTTTAAAGATAGTATGCATCTAATTTCCAGTTCAAATTATTAGCGTAAATGAGAAATCACTAATTTTCTTGTAATTTCCATTCAGGACATAAACAGAAAGGCGGAATCATCAGTGAAGAAGGAATACCGTTAGAACTACATCTTGTTGTGAACATGTACAATGGAGATCAGGTTGAGGTCAAAATTGCAATAGTTCTTAATTTAGAAAGTGACCTACAGTTTGTTTCCCATGATCCTGAACTGGCACTGAAAGGATCCAAGTGAACTGGTATGATTGGAGCATTAGCCATGGCATTTTCCATATCAAAATTAAAATAACTAACATACTGTTCTTAATGCCTCCTCGAACTGAGGTCATGTAGGGCACAACAGAGTTATTTATCCAAGGTGAGTGAACACAGCTAGTGAACATACCATGAATCCTGAGAAATCATCTGCATCACTGCCGCATGAAAATGTAAACATTTAGGATTATGGAAAGTCAATTTAAAATTAGTCATAGTGTCATGGAGTCATGCGGCGTGCAAACATGCCCCTCGGTCCAACTTGCCCACACCGACCAACATGTCCCATCTACACCCATCCCAACTGCCTGCATATCCTTCTAAACCTGTCCTATCCATGTACCTGCAGAAACCTGAATGAAAATTCTTGAAGAATTTCTGAGCTGACTAACTCCATCCTGTATACCAGTTCTTAGAAATGTGGTACAGTGTTGTGAAACAAAGTGATCTTTATCGTGTTATATAGAGAATAGCTCAGACGTGACTGGGGAAGGTTCTCCCTGAGCTCTATATATATACATCAGGGCACACCCTAAACCACGTGACGACTTCTTCCCGCCAAACATAGTCACGTGACTCTGCCAGTCCTAGTGCCGAGGGTTCGCCAGTAAGTGGCCTAACCACCAGGTGGCGCCACAGGACCCCCCAGAACCAGAGGCACAAAAGTGAAATGGCAGACGAACGCGACACTTACATCCACCAACAGGGATTGAGCCCGGAGGAAATCGGCGCCCAGCAACGGCTGGGAGACGTCAGCAACCGTAAAAGGCCTAGTAAAATGATGGGCCCCAAAGATGAGCGGGACTGTATGGAGCTGCCATTTGCTACGGTTTCGAGAGGGCCCCTGCTTTCCTGAACGAGTGTCGAACCCAATGGGGGCAAAATGCGAACCTCCGCCCCCATGTCAACGATGAACCGTCGTCCCGAATGTCGGTCCCAAGAGTAGAGGCGGTGTAGCTGGCCGACCGCTGCAGCGATTACTGGCGGCCGGCCCCGGCGTTTCCCGGATTCGAGCAGGTGGGCAGCACTGACGGGCCGCAGAACCCCAGCGTTGATGATAGTAACACCACTTCCCTGAGGGGGGGAGAGAGAGGGAGGGGGAGGAAGAGGTGGGGGAGAAAGAGGGGGGGGAGGAAGAAGGAAGTAGAGGAAGGGGGGAGGAAAAGGGGGGAAGAATGGGGGGAAGAGGAGGGGGGAAAGGAGGAGGGGGAGCGGGGTGGTCGATGAGCAGGGCAGTCGGTTGGCCGGCAGGCGGGATGGTCGTTCGGTGGGCGGCCGGCAGGCAGGCAGGGCGGTCGGGCCGGCCAGTGGCGAGCGTCAACCAATGAACTGGGAGATCAGCGGCTTCAATCCAGGGCCCGACTTGCTCGTTCTTTTTGCGTCTTTTGAATAACGGGGGGACGAGGGAGGGGTGGGGGAGCCGTCACTCGCCGCGAGAGAAAGACTGCATGCAGATCCATTGTGATGTCATCAGTGAAAGACAGTCATTTTATTTCAGTTTTGTCAAATTTTTGAACATTTTCAGATTTCCAGATAAGGTGATTTCGGACTCCACGGGAGATATCTCTACCAGAATATGTAAAAGATTTATCTTTAGCACATTATTTCTTTGCGAAGATGTGGCCAGAGGGCTAGTATGGACATTGTGGGCCGAATGGATTCTTGGGCAGGCAGCTCACACTCAAGCCTGGTGTGCTGGCAGCTAACTCACTCAAGGCTGGTGATCTGGCAGTTGACTCATGGCTATGCCTTGAAATTCCAATTCAAGCAGAGTGCAGGCCACCAAATTCAAATGCAGTTTCCTACCATTTCAAGCAGGGTGCAAGGCCACCAAATTCAAAAGCAGTTTCATACCATTTCAAGCAGGGTGCAAGGACACCAAATTCAAAAGCAGTGTCCTACCATTTCAAGCAGAGTGCAAGGCCACCAAGGTGACCTCTCCCTCCCCCATCTTGCAGAGACTGAGCCACACCCACACTTCCAGGTTTTATAGTCCCTCCCCCAGAACCAGTGGTTTTATTATGTGTTTGCTGACAGTGGAAAATTATTCCTGGATGACCAACACTCAAATGATAAAAACAGATACTTATGGCCCTGTTGCACGGTGCGAGTTGACCCACGAGTGACCTCGAGTGACAGACTCGTGGTTGTGCACGAGATCCTAAGTTGATGTTCAAGTGTTTGAACCGAGTTCCCACGAGTATGGTATTTTGCCGTTCACTGCGATGTTCCAAGTTCGTCTCCTGAGTTAACCAAGTTTGTCTCCCGTTTACTCTTGAGCTGACAACGTCTCCTGAAAAGTGACACAGTGTTTCTATTTGGACATGTTCTATTTGGACATTAAACTGACCTGAATATAGATGAAAGCTGAGAAAAGTGTTTGGGAAAAGCCTCAGGCGTAACCTGACGAGGCATTGCACCTGTTGCACCTGTTGGGCAGTGGAACCCACCGATCACAGCCCGGGATCAGGACGGAGACCTCCCTCCAGCCTTATTTTAATCCACAACAGTCTGCACCTGTCTCTCATGCAGCAGTCTTGTTTATTATTTAAAGGATATTATATGACTCTTTAATATTTATTTCAGTATGCAAAGGTTCACTTAGATTAGTTAGATTGGCGCGAAAACAGGCCCTTCAGGGCCACCGAGTCCGCACCGACCAGCGACCAATATACAATAGGGACAATTTTACACAAACACCTGTAATGCGCTCGATTGTAATAATGTATTGTCTTTCAGCTGACCGAATTTCACTATTCCTCGATACACGTGACAATAAGCTAAATTGAAAAGCCTTATTCCCTTTCCATAGGCACAAAATGCTGGAGTAACTCAGCGGGACAGGCTGCATCAGGAGGAATGGGTGACAGTTCGGGTCGAGACCCTACTTCAGACATTCCTTCTCTCCAGAGATGCTGCCTGTCCCGCAGAGTTACTCCAGCTTTTTGTGACTATGTCCGGATGTTGTACACTGGACCTTCATTGACGAGGTTCTGGATTCCCGTTGCCATTACTGGCTGCACTTCAATGTGATTTACGCAGGTAAAGAACTGTGGTCTCCGAAAAGAGATGCGAGGATATTGTATAAATGTTAGCGTGTTGTGACTATGCAATGCTGAGAACTATATGCTGCACATTATATCTGCTCCTTTTCAGCTTGATTGTAGTTATCTTTGATATTATTTACTTTGACTGGACAGAATGCAAAACAAAACCTTTATATATGTGAAAATAATAAACCTAGAACTAAACCGTTTGGGACTGGAGGCACTTCTGCAGGTGGGGGTGGGTGATGAGGGTGAGTGCCGGGGGTGGGAGGGGGGCGTATTGGGGGGGCGGGGGTTTCTCATCCTCCGTTGTTTGTGTTCGTACCCCGTGTTGTCCGTGATCCGAAGGGCCGCCTAGTACTGATGGTGGCCTCAGCGCAGAGACCTTTGGAAATTCTGTGAAGAAAGTAACATATCTGGAATATAAATCGATGACAATTTATCTGGGTGGCGTGCATCTTATTTTGTTGATAAATTCACTGCACTGTCCCATCACAAACGCTGCTGTGGCTGGCGGAGTGTTCCAGTGTTTACAGCAGCCGCCAGCGAGAACCAACGACGTGGGTTCTGCCTGTGTGGACTTTGTTCATTCAACCCGTCCCCACGTGCATTACCTGCCTGTGCTCCGGTTTCCTGCCACTTCCCGGAGGTGCGAGGGGCTCTTGTTGTATTGGCTGCTTGATGTGACCCCAGTGTCGGTTAGTGGGAGTGGAGGGAAGGGGGAATAGGGTAGGGTGAAGGGAGGTGATGGTACGAGCGTGATAAATGAGTGCAGGCAGTGGGGCAGATGGGAATACAGTGTGTGAGTGGCGGTACAGGGTTGAGACACAAGAACCAGGAAATACTGGAATCTTGAACAAAAAACTAATTGCCGGATGATTCAATGGGTCAGGCAGCATCTGTGGCGGGACATGGATATTTCACGCTTGGAATCGTGATCCTCAGACTTGATGGACGATTGGCCTCTTGTATTTTGAATCATGCGTAAAAAAGAACAAGCCTTCCCCTTGAAAAGAACTTGAATTTCCCCTTGAATCGTGCGGCCGTTGGTATGACTTAATACAACTTGATTGTACTCGCATACGGTATGATTTGAATGGATAGCACGCAGGCAAAGTTTTTCATTGTACATCGTTGCACGTGAAACAATAAACCGAATGATATCAATACCACCATGTTGTTGTCAGTTAGTGAATAACTCCAGTCCCGTCCCGACCCCCTGGGAAACTGAAGGGAGCGACAATCAACTGCCACGGACAGTTACTTACACAAGAAAGGGAAGATGCTGGTTGACAAAAAGTGAACACATGGGGCTGGAGAAATTTGGAAATGTCATCCTGTCACCCATTCCTTCTCTCCAGAGATGCTGCCTGCCCGCTGAGTTAAAGAGTTCCCACGGTAGACTCACGAGTCATTAAGGTAAACGCACGGGCCGCTACGTTATTACGACGAGTTAAAATGTTTCAATTTTTAACTTGAACAGTGAATTTGACTCGTGGAAAAAATCAAACATGTTTGATTTTTTTCACGAGTTAACAAGTTTCCCGAGTACCTGCCGTTAGCGCCACGAGTCGCTAAGTTGCTCGCAAGAGTTCCGACGTTCCCGCTACGTTGATTGTATGTGATTACTGCGAGTGTAAACTCGTGGTCACTCGTGGGTCAACTCCCACCGTGAGACAGGGGTTTTAGAAGTGCAATTTGAGCAGCAAAAGCCTACAATCTTAAAATATATATATATATTTAAAGATAATGGCCTGAATGGTAACAGGATCTTTCATATCAAAAAGCCATCATAGATGAAAAAGACATTCACAGTCAGCTAAGCCACATCACCTGATTAGCCAGCTCTCTACACATTATGAATAATTTCAAAAGTTATTTATATTATTCAAAACAAATATTACAAATATTTATATATATTGAAGCATTTAAATTTGAACTTTTTTTAAAAGCCAACTAACAAAGACATTAAAATATATTTATTGTTCAAGATCTAGGTACATTGGCAAGGCCCACATTTATTGCCCATATCCAATTACACTTGAACAAATTAGCCTGCAAAACAATTTCAGAAACCACTTAAGAATCAATCACATTGGTGTATCAAGAAGTCACATTTCCCCCAAATGATGGAAGTATGCTAGATTTCTTCTCATTTGTGGGCTGTTCTAACAACTACCACTAATGTTTAAAAAAAATCCAGATTATTTATTGAATTTAAATTCCACAGCTGCTGGGTGAGATTTTTAGTGGGATCTTTGGACTATTAGTCTAGGGCGGCAGACACTAATCTGGTAAATTAATGACGGTTCCTTTGCACCTTATCCCTTGTACTGAAATCAATGAAGACTTTGTCCCTGTTCTAAGTATTCAGATTGAGAGCTCAGCACAATTTACGAGGAACTGCTGTGACTTTGTGGTCCATTGCTTGGTTTCACCTCTTAAGTCATGGAAAAGTACCGAGAACAGTAAGTGTTCTGCATTCATCACAGTTACTCCAAGTTATAATCTGTTATCCAGGATAAATGTGAGCAGATGTCACATTCTGGGGCCATTAGAATTTCATCCTGCTATTGTAGTTGTTGTCTGTTTAGAAGGTTCAATGTGAAAATGATTCAAGACTCCTTATACTGACAAGGATTATTTTGTTTTATTTTACCAGCAGGTAATGTATGTTCTTGTAACGTAATCACCAATAATGTTCTACAAATCCTAAGACATGTAATCAGTGACAATAAATAGCGATTCATAAAAGTAGACAGAAGAATCAATGATCAAAAGCTCGGTCAAAGAGGAAAGTTTAGAGCAGCATCTCAAAGAAGCAAGAATAAACAATATAGGGAATATACATCTCACATCACTTCAATAACTTTCAATTCCGAGGACCCCATCACCTCATTATTGACATCCAGTCCCGTTACACCTCCATTCGCCACAAGGAAGGTTTTAGGGCTATCTGGTTCTTCTTAAACAAAATTACAATCATTCCCCTTAAATAGGATTTTCCTCTGCCTGGCAGAACTTGTTCTCACCCTTAACAACTTTTCCTTTGACTCCTCTCACTTTCTTCAAGGAGTAGTCATGAGCACTTGCATGGACTCCAGCTATGCCTGTCTTTTTGTTGCTTACGTTGAATACGCCATCTCCCAACTCTTTCTCCATTACATTGACAACTGCATCGGAGATGCCTCCTGTACCCATGCAGAATTTGTCGATTTTATCAACTTTACAATTAACTTCCACCCTGCCCTCCCATTCACTTGGACTGTCTCGAGCACGTTTGTGGGTTTGTAGTAGACATCCATGTAGTATTTTGACTACATCTCCTCCAACCCTGCCTCTTAGAAACATAGAAATTAGGTGCAGGAGCAGGCCATTCGGCCCTTCGAGCCTGCACCGCCATTCAATATGATCATGGCTGATCATCCAACTCAGTATCCTGTACCTGCCTTCTCTCCATACCCCCTGATCCCTTCAGCCACAAGGGCCACATCCAACTCCATCTTAAATATGGTCAACAAACTGGCCTCAACTACCTTCTGTGGCAGAGAATTCCACAGATTCACCACTCTCTGTGTGAAAAATGATTTTCTCATCTCGGTCCTAAAAGACTTCCCCCTTATCCTTAAACTGTGACCCCTTGTCCTGGACTTCCCCAACATCGGGAACAATCTTCCTGCAACTAGCCTGTCCAACCCCTTAAGAATTTTGTAAGTTCTCTTGTAAGGGTACCATTCCTTACTCTCAATCTCTCTGCTGTATCTGCTCCCAAAATGGGGCTTTTCACTCCAAGATCATAATATCATGTGATAGGAGCAGAATTAGGCCAATTGGCCCATCAGGTCTACTTCACCATTCAATCATAGCTGATCTATCTCTCCCTCTTAACCCCATTCTCCTGCCTTCTCTCCATAATCCCTGACACCTGTACTAATCAAGAATCTATATATCTGCCTTAATAATATTCATTGACTTGTCCTCCAGTCAGATTCAACATCATCTGACAAAATACATTTCTCCTTATCTCCTTCTTAGAGGAACATCCTTTAATTCTGAGGCTATGACCTCTAGTCCTAGACTCTCCCACGAGTGGAGACATACTCTCCACATCCACTCTATCCAAGCCTTTCACTATTCGATAAGTTTCAAGGTCACCACTCATCCTTCTAAACTCCAGCAAGTAGAGGCCCAATGCCGTCAAACGCTCATCATATGTTAATTGCGCTCATTCCTGCGATCATTCTTGTAAACCTCCTCTGGACATCTTTCATCAGATTTGGTGCACAAAATTGCTCACAATAATCCAAATGCGGCCTGACCAGCGCCTTATACAGCATTACATTACATCCCTGTTTTGTATTACAGTATAACCTTCTTGAAATAAATGCTAGCATTGTGCTTTGCCTTCCTTACTAACTATTCGACTTGCAAATTAACTTTTTGAGAATCCTGCACCAGCATTCCCAAGTCCCTTTGCACCTTCAATTTCTGGATTCTCTCCCCATTTAGAAAATAGTCTAGTTTGATCAGCAGATATATGCATCGCTGTGCTTCAGCCTGCCAGAGCTCAGTCCATGTGACCTTTTGGTCCATGGCCTGCTTCCACCTTGTTCAGGCCCCCTGCTGCCTCAAGCCAACCGCTCTGATAGACCTCTCCTCCTCCACCGCTGCCCTCACTTCCTCCTGGACCAGCCTGCACCTCTCCTTCCCCTTGGCCTTGTCAAACTGGGGAGTTGGGAAGATTCCCAGACCAGCTCGTCGCCGAGTCACTGCTCCCACCAGGACTGTGGCGTATCTGAGACTCCGTTTGCAGAACGGCTTCGCCGGTTCTCCACTTCCTCCCAGTTTTCACCTCCACCCCTGCCTGAGCCATCTTGGGATTGCTGGAGTCCCTGTACAGCATCACCTCTCTCACCTAAGTCACCTTAAACTCTTCCTCCAGGGACTTCAGGGGCAGCTGGAGCATGGTGTTATTTCCGTAAAGGGCGATGCTGCTAAGGCTCCTGGTCAGTCCCAGGCACTCCTGAGAAAGCTGCTGACTTTCCTCTCCAATCTCTCTACGATGGAGATTGGGACTTCATTGACAAGCAGTGGCCAGAGCATCCTTGGCAGATACCATGCTGGTAAATCCATGCCTTGAACTTGCGGGAAGCCCCGACCTGTCCACCGCTCTCAACCAGCTCTCTAGCTCCCGACAGGTTGACTGGACTGATGCTGTATCCTTCAGGCTGCTGTTATATTATTCTGTTTGATCAGCAGATATATACATCAAAAACTATGAACAAGGTTTACATCACTTTATCATGAGGACTAGCACTGACTCCTTCCTATAATGTTGCTATAAAAATCAATTGAAACACAATCCACAAAATATTAATATTTTTAGGTGAAAATGGTTGTCTATATATCTTTTGTGTGCTGAACCTGAATGTAAACCTGGTCTCAAATGTATTTCATTGGCATTATTGAATCTGGAGTTGTTTTATTTGGATCAAAGTTCCTTTCAGAGATTCAAGTCTACAATGTGTAAGAAGGAACGGCAGATGCTGGTTTAAACCGAAGATACACACAAAAAGCTGGAGTAACTCAGCGGGACAGGCAGCATCTCTGGAGAAAAGGAATTCGGTGACGTTTCGGGTCGAGACGTCGACAATGACATCCTAATTTAAGTCTAATTTAAGTCTACAATGACATTCTAATGTAGTACCGATGGTATACTATACTCTTAGCGGTTCTATTATTAAATGAAATTTTAAACATTCCAATTGGATGCAAAATGTCTTAAGGAAAAAGGACAAACTTCGATAGTATGCGATTAAATGTTTCTCCTTCAAACAACATCCTTTGTTGGATCCATAGTAACCAAAATCACCTTCTTATTTATAAGGGGTTGCTATTGGGAAAGTGGTGCTTCATTTACAAAATATAACTAGAAACTAGGTTTGAATGAATGAATGAATGAATGAACGAATGAATAGTTTATTTTGGTCATACATTAAAAAGAACAAAACTTTACAATCTGTGTGAATATGAACCAACACTGTATCCATTTCACACAACATTCACATAATCAATGACCGAAAAAGGAATAGGCTGAAGCCACAAAGCTTATTTTTGCCTATCCTGTACAATCCATAAGATAACCCAAAATATCAGCATTACAAAGGAAAGAAAAAAATATATACTCTGAATTGTAATCCTTACTTATTTTACATTTTAATCATTTTACATTATAATCCTTAATTATTTTACATTTTAAAGCTTTTTTGAAACTCGACAGAGAGATACACAATTTCAACTCATCACTAAGCCCATTTCATAATTTGACTCCCAAAACTGAGAAACATCTATATTTTACATTGGTTCTCACTTTACATGTTTCAAAAATATGCAACCCTCTTAAATTATAATGTCCTTCTCTTAATTAAAACATTTTTTGAATACTAACAGGAAGGCTTTTATTCCTAACTCGGAAAAGTATTTCTAATGTCTTTACATGCACAATATCCAAAAATGTTAAGGTACTGGACTTAATGAATAATGGATTTGTAGTTTCAAGGTAAGAAGCTTTATGTATTATTCTAATAGCTCTTTTCTGGAGTTTAATTATAGGGTCTATATTTGTTTTATATACATTTCCCCAAACTTCAACACAATATGACATATATGGCATTATAAGCGAGCAATACAATATATACAAACATTTCTTATTCAACAGATCCTTTGTTTTGTAAAGAATAGCAATGTATTTAGATAATTTCCATTTGAAGTATTTCATATGTGTCTTCCAACAAAGATTATGATCTATAATCACTCCCAGGAATTTTGTTTGATATACACCCAATTTCAACTCCATTTAAATTCAATTTTATTTCATAATTAACCCTGTCACCACCAAACACCATAAATTTTGTTTTATTTTCATTTAGGGATAATTTATTAATATCAAACCATTTTTTTAGCACTATTAATTCTCTTTTTGCTGTTTTCAATAGTTATTTTATATAATTCCTGAACAAAATACATTTGTATCATCCGCAAAAGTAACAAACTTTAATGTATTGGATACTTTACAAATATCATTTAAATAAAGTATAAATAACTTAAGTCCCATATAATAAATAACTAAATATTATATAATATATTATAAATAACTAAATAACTTAAGATTTAAAGATTAAATCAACGGTTGTAAATTTCTTTGAAATGACCTGTGGTCATAAAGATTGCCAAATAAATATAGGTTATATTGGAGCATAATAAATAGGAGAAGGCCATTTGGTCCCTTGAGCTTGCTCCGCCATTTAGGAACCCATGGCGGATCATGTAACTCAACAGCATTTTCCGTCATTTGCACATATCCCTTGATTATTTTAATATTTAAAAATCTATCATTATCAGTTTTGTAGATTATATGTGTATACACCTTTAATTGATAGTAACGTTGTCCATGCTAACCACTCCCTCACCAGTTAGTATAATTGTAACCTACACGCCCCTAGCTCTCTCTCTGGTGATCGTGACAGACCACGTACAGCTAGGGCAATAATGTTGATTAATAAAGTAGTGAATATCTAACAGTATCCGTGAATCTACTTTACATGGCATCAAAAGTTCTCCTTCCTGCGTCTCCAGTTTATCGAGTTTTATTTTCTTAGTCCCAGTACCCCCTCCCTGTGCCGTGATGGCTTCTACCTGTCGTAAACCTGACATCCTAGTCTTTGATGCAGACATCACTCATCGCTGGAGTGTGTTCCGACGTGACTTTGAGCATTATGTTACAATCGCTCACCCTGCTGTGGCCCCCGCGGTCAAAGCCTCCCTTCTGCTGAACCTGGCTGGTCCCGAGGCGCTTGAGCGATCGGAGTCGTTCATCTACGGACCAGGCGAGAGTATTCAGGACCCGGTATGTCTGATTGCTAAATTTACAGCAATGTTTGACCTTCCCACTAACCACATCTTAGAGCGTTTCAAACTGTTCTCCCGACGCCAAAACCCTGGGGAATCTATTGACAATTTCGTGGCCGCGCTGCGCTAACTGGCTCGCCGATGTGACCTGCATGTTCTGACCCCTGATACTTTGACCCGTGACATCTTGGTCTTTGGTCTACGGGATGATAAGCTGCGCTCTGAGCTGCTACGTAAGCCTGATCTGACATTCAATGAGGTGTTGCATGCCTCTCGTTTAGCTGAGGCTGTCTCCTCCGCTGTACCTGACCCTGTGGTCCACGCAGCCAGTTTCGCTAGTCGCCAGTACAATGCTCCTCGGCGACAGAGGGCAAGCCCTCCGCCGGGCTCCAGACCGCGCCAACGCAGTCCGAATTGTAACTTTGTTTCGCACCGTGCTAATGTCTGCCCGGCGTTGGGGAAAACCTGTAATTTCTGCAACAAGCCCAACCATTTCTCGGCGGCATGCCGTTCCCGACGTTCCCGTGGGAACCCTGCACAGCCACAGCAGAAACCATCTCGCTACTTGACACGTGATGATACCGCGTTTGGTTCCCATCTCCAGCATGATGAACTCCCCCTGCCTGACTCTGGCTCTTCTCAGAGCGAACTGAGTGTGTTTTCCTTGCGAGGTGCACCTGCTCTGATAACAGACCCGACCGTCGGAGTCACGGTGAATGGCATGGCCTTCTCTGCTAAGGTGGATACGGGGGCTGCTGCTAATGTTATGTCAACAAGCCTGTTCAGGAAGATAAGAAATAATGAGCTCGTTTCCACAGACAGTGCTGTTTTGCGTGCCTATGGGGGTGGCGTACTTGTTCCTGTGAGGAAGGCCACTCTCCACTGCAAGGTGCTGAAGACCTCTCGGCCCCTCTCTTTCTTCCTGCTAGACGGTAAATGTGACCCCCTGCACGGCGTGGAGGCCTGCCAGGACCTCGGATTGGTGAGTTTCCACAGCGATGTACGCCTGGTAGAGGCACCCCTGAACCCGCTGGCCGAATACCCTGACCGTTTTGACTCGAAGCTGGGGAAGTTGCCCTGCAGCTACAAGATTGCCCTCAATCCCGACATCACGCCGGTTATCCGTCCTCCGCACCGTGTGTCCTTCGCCATGAGGGGCAAGGTCGAGTCTGCTCTTCGCGAGATGGTGGCCACGGGCATCCTGAAGCCAGTAACGGACTCCACCCGGTGGGTTTCTACTATGGTTGTCGCTGCGAAGAAAGACAAGAGCGAAATACGGATCTGCATCAACCCTAAGGACTTGAACTTGGCCATCAGGCGCCTGCATTATCCCATGCGGACGGTGGAGGATGTTGCTGCACAGGTCGGCCCTGCCACCGTGTTCTCGGTTCTTGATGCCAAGAGTTTGTTCTGGCAGATACCTCTAGACGAGCGATCCTCGCACCTGACGACCTTCAGCACGCCTTTCGGCAGGTATCGCTTCCTCCGCATGCCGTTTGGGATCAACTCTGCCAGCGAGGTGTTCCAAAGGACTATGGAACAACTGTTTGCTGGGCTTCCGTGTGCCATCATTGTCGACGACATCCTACGGGAAGAACGTCGCTGAGCACGACTACCACCTTCGCCAGGTGCTGCAGCGGGCCCGAGAGGTCAACCTGAAGCTCAACCCGAAGAAGTGCCGATTCCGGGTCCCTGAGGTCACCTACGTGGGGCATGTTTTCACGGCATCGGGGCTGAAGCCCGACCCGCAGAAGACGACCACAATATCCGAGATGCCTGCACCTGCTGACGTGCCTGGCCTACAGCACTTCCTGGGCATGGTCAACTACCTGGGGAAGTTCATCCCCGACCTGAGTGAAATGAGCGCCCCTCTGAGGGATCTGGTGAAAAAGGACACTGCCCGGGCCTGGTTCCCGCAACACCAGAAAGCATTTGACACCCTCAAATCTAAGCTGATCAGCATGCCAACGCTGAAGTACTTCGACCTCCAGCGCCCCATCGTTCTCACATGTGATGCATCTAAGTTTGGCCTCGGGGCCGCCTGCCTGCAGATCCATGACGGGGTGCAACTGCCTGTGTCCTACGCATCCCGCACAATGACGACCGCTGAACAACGCTATGCCCAGATTGAAAAGAAGCTGCTGGCTGTTGTCTTTGCCTGCTCTAAATTCAAGGACTATATCCTGGGCACCTGCTTCACAGTCGAAATGGACCACCAGCCTTTGGTCACCATCCTCAACAGGCCGATACACGTGGCCTCCTACCGGCTCCAGCGCGTGATGCACGTGGCCTCCTACCAGCTACAACGCTTCACTTTCACAGTGGTTTATAGGAAGGGCAAGGACATGTTTGTTGCTGACACGCTGTCTCGGGCGCCTCTCTCATCCACAACCCGACATCCGTACGAAGCATCCGATCTGATAGTCCTGAACGTCAATTTCGTGCCCTCCAGTCAGTTGAAGTCCCTGGCTTCGCTACAGCAGCTGGCCGCGATCATCAAGCAGGGTTGGCCAGATCATCAAGCAGGGTTGGCCGTTCTTCCCTGCCGGCCGCAGCGGTGCCTTACTTCTTGGTTGGTGACGAGTTGGTGCTGTGTGATGGTGTGATTGTGAAGGGGCACAAGGTGGTGGTGCCCGCAGCACTCCGAGAACAATACTTCGAAACTGCTCATCGTGGCCATCCCGGGACCGAAGCGACCCTTTCCATCGCTCAGAGCCAGTTCTTCTGGCCTGACATGCCTTGGTACTTCCTGGATAGAGTCCCCGCGTGCCCTACCTGCAACAGCCTCGCTCCGCAGCAACAGCGGCAGCCGCTCCTGCAGCAGCCAGCTGCTAATCTGCCCTGGTCTGCGCTGGCAACCGACATCTTCGAGTGGCACAGAAAGGACTTCCTGGTGCTTGTCGACGCTTACTCCAGCTGGTTTGAAGTTGACCAGCTACACTCCCTCTCTTCCTCCGCGGTCATCGAGAAGTTGCGCCGCCACTTTGCCACCTTCGGGACCCCGGTCAGCCTGCAGTCGGACAACGGCAGCCAGTTCACAGTGCCGAGTTCCGCGCTTTTGCCGAACGATGGAACTTTCGTCATTACACCAGCAGCCCGGAATACCCGCAGAGCAACGGACTGGCCGAGCGCGCGGTCTGCAGTGCCAAAGGATTGTTGGAACGTTGCCGCCTATCCCGCTCCGACATCTACCTGGCCCTACTGAATCTCCGCAACATCTCCCGCGACCATGCCCTGGGCTCCCCGGCTCAGCGCCTCATGTCCCGAGTCACGCGGCCCACCGTCCCTGTGTCTCAAAAGTCCCTGTCTCCCTCTGTCCTTAAACCTGCCTTGGTCCGGAAACGCATTGCCCAGAAACACGGTATACAGAACCGTTCCCATGACAGGTCCTGCCATGTTCCTTCGCCCTCTTCTTCCCGTCCAGGAAAGAAGAGGGCGAAGCTGGGCCGTGGTCGTCGGTTCTGCCGGCTCCCCTCGCTCTTACCTTGTCAACCACGACGGCAAGGTGTACCCCGGTCCCGCCAGCATCTCCGGCTCGTGAACGAGCCTCTCCCTCCCCCGGCAGCTCCGTATGCCCCCCCCTGCTGCCACTTTCGTGGCCTAGTGCCTTGACCGATCCTCTGGGGTCCCCCCCTCGTCCTTCTCCTGTCCGTCTCCTGGCTGCGGTCCCGCTTTCTCCGGCTTCCTCGCCCTTCTCTTCGCCGTCCCCCCCGATGCCCTCATCGCCCAGGGGTTCTCCTGTCCGTAGCCCCTACCATGCCCCAGCCTTGTCCCACTTGTTCCCGTCGGGGAAGGAGGTGATGGCGAGGTTCGGACCCGGTCTGGGCGCCTGGTCAGGCTGCCGGTCCGTTACGGCGATTACGTGTGATTCTGTATTCCCGTGCCTTACTGTTTGCATTTACCCTAGCGCATGTCACTCACTGTTTGTTTTTGTAGAGGAAGGATGTAGATGATATGTGTATACACCTTTAATTGATAGTAACGTTGTCCATGCTAACCACTCCCTCACCATTTAGTATAATTGTAACCTACACGCCCCTAGCTCTCTCTCTGGTGATCGTGACAGACCACGTACTGCTAGGGCAATAATGTGTGATTAATAAAGTAGTGAAGATCTAATGGTATCCTTGAATCTACTTTACAAGTTTTATATGAAATTATTAACTGTTAACCTACAGCCCTCGGGTCCAGATCATTCCAAAGATTCAGCACCGTAAGTGACTAATCCCTCACCGTGAGATTGTCTCTCCTAGTTCTAGACTCCCTGTATCTCCTCTGTTGACTGCTCTAAGGATTTTATGCATTTTAATGATGTCAGTATATGTTCTTCCAAGCGCTGAAGAATGGCGGCCTAACCTACTAATTCATTTCTCGATGATGGATGTGCCGACTCACTAAGGTTGATGACTATTTACTGCACTACCCCGAGAGCAAATATATCCTTTTATAAGTAAGGAGATTAAATTTGTACATATTACTAATAGGTGTGATCATATTAAGGCCCACATAAATTATTTATTTCCCTTTGACAGAAAAATGTATAATTTGATGAATGTCAGAAATTAATATTCACTTACAAATCCTATAAAATGTTGTATTTCTCCAGAACAATAAAATAGTTGTATTGCACACACTGGAAAGGTTGTTTGTGGTTCGGTTCCACTGTTTCAAAGTAACTTTCTAAAGATCTGAAATGCTTGTAGATGTGTGACACCACCTGGAGGACATAGCCTGATGGAACAACTGCTTCGTGCTATTTATACAGTATCTAATGCAAAGGCCAATTTTAGTTTGTTTAAACACCCTAAAAAAAACAACCACATTAAGGTTTAAAGTGTTAAAATTAGACAAAAATATTAAACCTCTTTCATTTGAATAGTAGCAGACCTAAATATTTGCCCGTATCATTTCCTTGTTTATCGGTTTTGTCACAATGGTGTAAGAGTGTGAGGGTGGAACCTAATATGGCCATGGAGGAGAATGGAGTGCACCTTCCCGTGGAGCATAATCTCACTTAAATTCACACATTTTGAATTTTTAGACCTGGCTTGGCTGGCGGTGAGGGGAGCCCTCCCAGTCAGATCCTTCCTGCACCGTCGGAACCTCACTGCCAGCGCATGCTTTCCTCGGGACGGCTGCTATGGAGAGGAGACGGTTGCCCACCTCTTTACAGAGTGTGGGTTTGCTAAAAGAGTCTGGAGAAAAATGCAAGGGTCCCTGGTACGCTTTATCCCGAACAGCTCCGTCACAGAGGACTCGGTGATTTACGGACTGTTCCCAGGGACACATTCAGAGGCTGACATCGAGTGCTGCTGGAGGGTCATCAACTCGGTAAAAGACGCCCTTTGGTCTGCCCGAGCATTGTTCACCACCCAGCAGAGCGAGATGTCCGTCAGGGAATGTTGCCGACTGGCCCGCTGCAGACTGCAGGAGTACGTGCTGAGGGACGCACTGAAGCTCGGTGCAGCCAACGCCAAGGCTCGGTGGGGGAGGGCCACAGTCTAAGGTCCTTCCGCTGCTGGACATGGGGGGTACGGTATGGTGGAGACGCCCCTCAATATAAGGGAAGGTATCCCACGCCATTGTGGCACGAGTGGGGGACTGATTTGTGGAAATTTGGGGAAAAGAAATGTCTAAACTGTATTGATCTATTGTACAGCCTCCGAAAATGTCGGATGGATTTTCCGCAAGGTTAATGTATTGTATATATTTATCATTTGAATCTTAAGAAAGAAATTAGGAAGGCTAAAAGAAGATATGAGGTTGCTTTGGCAAGAAAGGTGAAAGTAAACCCAAAGGGTTTCTACAGCTATATTAATAGCAAAAGGATAACGAGGGATAAAATTGGACCATTACAGAACCAGAATGGACAGCTATCTGCAGAGCCAAAAGAGATGGGGGAGATATTGAACAATTTCTTTTCTTCGGTATTCACCAAGGAGAAGGATATTGAACTCTGTGAGTTAAGGGGAAAAAGTAGAGTAGCTATGGAAACTATGAGATTCAAAGAGGAGGAAGTACTGACACTTTTGAAAAATATAAAAGTGGATAAGTCTCCAGGTCCTGACAGGATATTCCCTAGGACATTGAGGGAAGTTAGTGTAGAAATAGCAGGAGCTATGACAGAAATATTTCAAATGTCATTAGAAACGGGAATAGTGCCGGAGGATTGGCGTACTGCGCATGTTGTTCCATTGTTTAAAAAGGGTTCAAAGAATAAACCTAGCAATTATAGACCTATTAGTTTGACGTCAGTGGTGGGCAAATTAATAGAATAAGGGGTAAACTATTTAGAACGGAGATAAGGAAACACTTTTTCACACGGAGAGTTGTGAAACTGTGGAATTCTTTGCCTCAGAGGGCGGTGGAGGCCAGTTCTCCGGATACTTTCAAGAGAGAACTAGATAGGGCTCTTGAAGATAGTGGAGTCAGGGGATAGTGGAGTCAGGGGAGAGGCCCACAGGAGCCGTTGGAAGAAGAGGAGGAGGGGGAGGAGCGACACCCGACCGGTAAGGTTAAAAATCAAGCGCGGGGCTTGTTTTTGCCTAAATCCATAACATTCAATTTGGAGAAGTGGGTTTTTTTGAGGAAGCCGCTGATTGGTGGGAAGTGGACTAGGGAAAGCAGCTGATTGGCAGTCAGATTCCAGCAGGTTGTTGTGTACTTTGTATTGTGTTGATAATGTATCCTGTGTAAGGGGGCAGTATGAAGGCAAGGGCAGTGTACTGTTCTGGATGTCAGATGTGGGAGGTCAGGGAATCTGATAGCCCTCCAGACATCCACATCTGCGCCAGGTGTGTTGTGATGTGTGCAGCTCGATGACCTCCGTCTGGTCAGGGAGAGTGAGGAGGTCATAGAGAGGAGCTACAGGGAGGTAGTCACTCCCAGACCACAGGAGGCAGACAAGTGGGTCACAGTTAGGAAGGGCAAGGGGCAGAGGCAGGGGCTAGAGAGTACCCCTGCGACCGTACACCTGGAAAATAGGTACTCGGGTTTGAGTACGATTGGAGGGGACAGCCTAGCTGGGGCAGCAAACAGCGGCCGGGCCTCCGGCACAGAGACCGGCCCTGATGCTCAGAAGGGTAGCAAAAAGAGGAGGGCAATTGTTATAGGGGACTCTATAGTTAGGGGGGTCGGATAGGCAATTCTGTGGACGCAGTCGGGAGACCCGGATGGTAGTTTGCCTCCCTGGTGCCAGGGTCTCGCATGTGTCAGAATGTGTCCAAAAGATTCTGATAAGGGGGGGGAGAGGAGCCTGATGTTGTGGTACACATAGGTACCAATAACATAGGCAGAAAAAATGACGAGGTCCTGAAGGGAGAATTTAGGGAGTTGGGGGGAAGTTAAGGAGAAGGACCAAAAGGGTAACGATTTCAGGATTACTGCCTGTGCCGCGTGACAGTGATAGTAGGAATGAAATGAGGTGGAGGATAAATGCGTGGCTGAGGGACTGGTGCAGTGGGCAGGGATTCAAGTTTCTTGATCACTGGGACCTCTTTTGGGGAAGGCATGATCTGTACACAAAGGACGGGTTGCACTTGAACCCGAGGGGGACCAATATCCTGGCAGGGAGATTTGCAAAGGCTACTGGGGAGACTTTAAACTAGAAAGGCTGGGGGGAGGGACTCGGGTAGAGGGGGCTAGGGGTCAGGGTGTGGGGCAAGAGGCAGAGAAGGGAAGCACTCGGACCCAAAATGGAGGTGAGAAAGATGAAAAAATAATAGACAGAGAATAAGGGATGGTGGATTTCTAAAATGTGTATATTTTAATGCTAGGAGCATTGTAAGTAAGGTGGATGAACTTAGAGCCTGGATTGACACCTGGAAATATGATGTTGTGGCAATCAGTGAAACATGGTTGCAGGAGGGCTGTGATTGGAAACTAAATATTCCAGGATTTCGTTGCTTCAGGTGTGATAGAATTGGAGGGATAGAGGGGGGGGGGGGGTGTTGCATTGCTTGTCAGAGAAGATATTACAGCAGTGCTTTGGCAGGATAGATTAGAGGGCTCGTCTAGGGAGCCCTCTAATTGATTGAGGTCTTTAAAATGATGAAAGGAATAGACAGAGTTGACGTGGATACGTTTTTCCCATTGAGGGTAGGGAAGATTCAAACAAGAGGGCATGACATGAGAATTAAGGGACAGAAGTTTAGGGGTAACGTGAGGGGGAACCTCTTTACTCAGAGGGTGGTGGCTGTGTGGAATGAGCTTCCAGCAGAAGTGGTGGAGGCAGGATCGATTTTAACATTTAGAAGTAAAGTGGATAGGTATATGGACGTGAAGGGAATGGAGGGGTATGGAGGGAATGGAGCAGGTAGACGGGACTAGGGGAAAACAAATGGTCGGCACGGACTGGAAGGGCCGAGAGGGCCTGTTTCCGTGCTGTAATTGTTATATGGTTATATGGTTATATGGAAAGGATACTTAGAGATAATATATATAAGCATCTGGATAAACATGGTCTGATCAGGAACAGTCAACATGGATTTGTGCCTGGAAGGTCATGTTTGACAAACCTTCTTGAATTTTTTGAAGCGGTAACTAGGGAAATTGATGAGGGTAAAGCAGTGGATGTTGTCTATATGGATTTCAGTAAGGCCTTTGACAAGGTTCCCCATGGAAGGTTGGTTAAGAAGGTTCAATATTTGGGTGTTAATGGCGGAGTAGCAAGATGGATTCAACAGTGGCTGAATGGGAGATGTCAGAGAGTAATGGTGGATGGCTGTTTGTCAGGTTGGAAGCCGGTGACCAGTGGGGTGCCTCAGGGATCTGTGTTGGGTCCACTGTTGTTTGTCATGTACATCAATGATCTGGATGATGGGGTGGAAAATTGGATAAGTAAGTATGCAGATGATACTAAGATAGGTGGTGTTGTGGATAATGAAGTAGATTTTCAAAGTCTACAGAGAGATTTGGGCCATTTGGAAAAGTGGGCTGAAAGATGGCAGATGGAGTTTAATGCTGATAAGTGTGAAGTGCTACATCTTGGCAGGACAAATCAAAATAGGACGTACATGGTAAATGGTAGGGAATTGAGGAATGCTGTGGAACAGAGGGATCTAGGAATAACTGTGCATAGTTCCCTGAAGGTGGAATCGCATGTAGATAGGGTGGTAAAGAAAGCCTTTGGTGTGCTGGCCTTTATAAATCAGAGCATTGAATATAGGGGTAGGGAAGTAATGTTTAAAATTGTACAAGGCATTGGTAAGACCAATTCTGGAGTATGGTGTACAATTTTTGGTCGCCTAGTTATAGGAAGGATGTCAACAAAATAGAGAGAGTACAGAGGAGATTTACTAGAATGTTGCCAGGGTTCCAGCAACTATGTTACAGAGAAAGGTTGAACAAGTTAGGTCTTTATTCTTTGGAGCGCAGAAGGTTAAGGGGGGACTTGATTGAGGTCTTTAAAATGATGAAAGGGATAGACAGAGTTGACGTGGATATGTTTTTTCCCATTGAGGGTAGGGAAGATTCAAACAAGAGGGCATGACATGAGAATTAAGGGACAGAAGTTTCGGGGTAAAGTGAGGGGGAACTTCTTTACTCAGAGGGTGGTGGCTGTGTGGAATGAGCTTCCAGCAGAAGTGGTGGAGGCAGGATCGATTTTAAACATTTAAGAGTAAAGTGGATAGGTATATGGACGTGAAGGGAATGGAGGGGTATGGTCTGAGTGCAGGTAGATGGGACTAGGGGAAAACAAATGGTCGGCACGGACTGGAAGGGCCGAGAGGGCCTGTTTCCTTGCTGTAATTGTTATATGGTTATATGGTTATATGAATAAAGTATATTTTGAAATATAAAAAAATTTTGAATTTTTATCTTGGTAGGTACATTTACCAAACTTGTGAATCCACAATAATTCAGTATTAAATTAATAAGTCAGTGAGATTAGTTCATGTTCATAAACTCTTAAATTATAGCAGCAGACCTAGGCCGTTCAGCCGATCAAGTCTACTCCACCGTTCAATCCTGGCTGATCTATATTTCCCTCTCAATCCCGTTCTCCTGCCTTCCCCTCATAAATCCTGAAACCTGTATTAATGAGATTATTAGTTATCAACCTCCTGTAAAGTTCTGATTACCAATTATTTTACATGTAATATGCAGCTCCGGCAGTGTGATGAAAGATATCTAAATTATTCACATTTACAGTTGAAAAAACGAGGGTATATTTTGTGAAACCAAATGCTATCTATTTAGTACATTGCAAATGTTGTGTGGTTTGCATACTTCAAAACTACACTCATTTTATTCAAGTCTAAGACACTTACACAGAGGAAAACAGTTAATTTATTATTATTATTATTATTATTATTGCTGTGTGGGGGTTGCTTATTTTTCCTCCAGTAGATAAAAATATCAATTCACTTTCATTCTCTGCCTCCTATCATCAGTCAATTTTGTACCCAAGTTGCAAATATCACTCCAGTAATGTTTTGCTACCCGAAGAATAAGTTAGTTATGACATATTTTGTTAAATGCTATTATAATATAAAGATTTCCCACAGCACCTTTTCTAATTGTCTCTTGATAATAATGTCTCTTGGGTTAGTCAAAAACAATAATTTCTACTAGCAACCTACTAATTCATAGTTCCCATAGTGACAATTAACTGTTTCTTGGACTATCTTTGCTGATAGTAAGGCCACCATTGATATTACTTACTGTTTTATGTGATTTGTCTTTTCCCCTTTTGTCTCCTAAGACCAGTCAACACCTTCAGTTCGGTAGCCCAAGTTCAATATTTAAGGATTAAAAGATTATGATCAAAACTTCTGCTATATCCATCTCTTCTAATGCTGATACCAAAGAAAGCATTTCATCTGGACTAAGTGAATCAAGTTCCTTACCCATGACTGTGTAGCCAGACACAATTCCAGCACCATCTTTAAACTCGCCGACATCACAACTATTGGATGAATAATGGTTAATGATGAATCAGAGTATAGATGGGAGTTTGAAAATCTGATTGAATGGTGCCAGAACAAAACCTTGCTCTCAATGTCACCAAGACCAAGGAGGTGATTGTTGACTTTAAAGGGGGAAAGCCAAGGATCCACAAACCTGTCTTTATTGATGCATTGGCAGTGGATAGAGTTGACTACTTTATGTCCTGGGCATACATATCTCTAAAGATCTGTCTTGTGCCCAGCACATTAATGCAATCATAAAGAAAGCTCATTAATGTCTCTACCTCCTTAGAAGATTGAGGAGATTCAGTATGTTGATGAATACTCTCTTGAACTTCTATAGAGAGCATATAGACTGGTTGCATTTTTACTCTGTTTAGAAACCTGTTGTGCTGCTGCAAGTAAGAATTTCTTTGTTCTGGTTTGGTACATATGACAATAAAAAAACTCATGGCTGTCCCATCATGGCCCGATTTAGCAACTTGAAAACTCCTGAACGAAGGACATTACAAAACGTATGGACACCATCCAGTCTATCACAGAAGGGATCTGTAAGAGGTGCTGCCTTTTAAAAGCAGCCAACATCTTCAAAGACATATCCTGGCCATGCTCTGACTTCACTCCCACCATTCGGAAGAACGTCTGACAACCATGATCACCAGGTTCAAGAATAGCTTCTTCCCAACAGCCATCAGACTCTTGAACACAACACAAACCAATGAACTATGGACTATCTTTGGTTACACTAAAGACATGGGCTTTTTTTTTGCACTAGTATTGAGGTTATTAATGTATTGTTTATTATGTATTATCTATGTGTATTGAGACCTGTTATGCTGCTGCAAATAAGAATTTCACTGTTCCATTGTCAGTACATATAACTCTTGAGTGATGACAGCCCAATTGTGGTGACACAGTTAGTAGACTTGTTGCCTCCATTGACTTGGCTTCAATCCAGAACTCGAGTACTGTCTGTGTGGAGTTTGCATGTTCTCCCTTCGACTGCCTGTGTTTCTTCGGCTGTACATTCTATTTTCCTTGCAATCTCATTGATATGCAAGCTTGTAATTTAATAGGTCACTATACATTTCCCTTAGCATGGAAGCGAGTGGTGGAATCTGGGAGGAATTGCTGATAGGGTGGAGTGAAAAAAATTGTAGTAATGTAGAATTAATGTAAAGGGGTGGATGATAGTCAGGATGAATTCAGTCGACCGAAGTGCCTGTTTCCCTGCTTCTGACGCTGATTATAATTAGTATAACTATTTGACCTAATATTCCCCTGTTCAATCCTCAATCTATATCTCACCTAAATTAATGTCATATATTGTAAAAAAAGATTCAAACTCCTCTTCTTGCTTAACTTTTTCTGGTTAACCAGGTTGGTTTAGGACCTATTTATAGGTATGTTACAAAACTTACCTTTAGCGGTGCTGCAGTTCTGTCACTCGCCGTGTGCGCGACTTTGGCGCCTTTGAGGGGGGGCCGGGGTTAAAGTGCGGTTTTCCCTTGTCATCCGGAGCTTTATTTTCTCGGAGTGCGAGATTTTTCTAAAGTTTCGTTCCGAATACCGGTAAGTAAATTTTTTTTTTAAAATCGCCCGACTATTTCATCGCTGCAGTAAACTAAAAATTAGCTCCTAATGCCGTGAACGCCGACAACGGGGACGGATTTTACGTAGGGGACAGGTAAGTGAAAGCTGTTTATTTTTTCATATAAACCTGTTTTTTTAGATGACCTTAATCAAACTTTAACGTTGCGAAACAGTGATTTATTCCCCATACGAACTGGCAGAATTTTTCCTGCCGATATGGGGTTTAAATTCACCGCAACCGCAACGTTCCAATCCATCGCGTTCCAGAAAATCCCACTCGCAAGCTGATTAAAATGCCCATTAATTTACAGGCATTAAACACAAAATCCCTTCAATTTGGCCTATAAATTAATGACAATCAGATTTACAAATCATGTTATATTGTGAATTCTTGTGTGAATGTTATTTGGACACTTAGGCTTTAAAAAAAGTTAATTTTTTCTTAAGAAATGGAGCGATGTTTAGATGTAGTAATTGAATTTTGTAATTAGCTACAATTGGGTAACTAACTAATTATATGCTTTAATTTCAGGTCATTCAAGTAAGATTGTTTCATATTTGTTTCAGAATGCTTCAATCTATAATAACTGAAAATTTCTTTCAGTTCTCTTAATTTTTAAGAAAGTTATGGGCTTTTGACTGTCCTTGATCACAGCTTTTGTGTTAAGTGAATAGAAAAGCAATAGGAAACAAGTTGCTAATTTCCGAGTATGAAAATGGCCATAACATTTTTAATACTGAAGATATGAAAGTAAATTAGGTGTCAAATTAAACTTCTTTTTATGCTTTATCTGATGGGATAAATTGCAGACTTGATTTTTTAAATCTCAAAATGTTGTAACATTGCTACTATTTAGTTTCATCTTTCCTTTTGCAAGATTCTTGTTAATTTAAAAGAAAGTATTTTAACATTCATTTCCTTTTGCATTTAATCTTTTTCTTTTTATCAAACAATTCCTTGTGGGTAATATGATTGGGTTGAGTCTGAACTATAACCGTACACTGTGGACGGTTCGATTTTAATCATATAGTCTTTCCGCAGACTAGTTAGCAAAAAGTATTTCACGGTACCTCGTGACAATAAACTAAACAAAATCCAGATTTTAAGTTTCCACTGCACATAACTTTAGGTTCCATGTAAATACAAATAAATCCAGTATGCATGGTAATTATCTTCATGAACATTTAATTTATGTTGTTTTGAACGAGTAACAATGACAAACTTTTATTTCAAAAATGAACACTGCCATTCATTTGAAACATTAACTCATATTTTTCTCTCTCCACAAATACTGTCTGACCTGTAAAGTCTTTTATCTCTATTATTTTGAACAATTGTGCCGAGCTTGTAACTATTCTGAACCATTGTGCAGTTGAATCTTTGGATGGCCAAGTCTGCTTTGGACTGACATCTGTGGAAAAGACCCGCTGAGGTTGAGAATTTGGTCAATTTGGTCGGAGGCCGAGATTCTACATTTCCTTGATAATCATCTGCTTTGATATGTCGTTTTCACACCTCACCCTTCCACATATCTCTAGTCTCCTTCTCCCGGCTCTCAGTCTGAAGAACTGTCTCAACCCGAAACGTTATCCAGTCTTTCTCTCCAGAATTACTGCCTGCCCCACTGAGTTATCCCAGCATTTTGTGTCCATCTTCTGTTGCAAACAGTTGCCGGGCAGCAAAAAGTCCGCCTCCATTGCGTTGCAGTCAATGACGGGATGATCGGGCTGAAGGAGACTGACCGACGAGTTCTCCAACCAAAGATCTTTATCTCCAATATCCTCTCTCGGTGCACCCCTTCTGTACATTCATTTGTTCTATATCTCTCGTTTCCTTCTCCACAGACTCTGTCTGAAGAAGGGTCTCGACCCGAAACATCACCTATTCCTTTGCTGTTAATCCAGCTTTTTGTGTCTATCCTCGGTTTAAACCAGCATTTGCAGTTCCTTCCTACACAAACTGAGGGAGGCGGTGACTTTGGGTACAGATTGATCGCGTTGCTCTACCAATCATCCACAGTTTCGTACAGTTTGCCCGGCCCTCCATCATTGTTGGTGACGAGTTACGGTCTGGCCTGGGACCCAACAAAAAACTTCATTAAGTCATACGATCGGTGTGGCAGCCGAAGGCAAAGTTTTGACTGTGGGACAAGTTCCCTGCAGACGGCGCAAACACACAGAGAGAGGGGGGAAAAAAAGGCCTCTCCCACCAACCAAGCGATGTCAGTGCCCCCCGGCTCGGCAGTGACGGGCGACCGGTGTGCGGTTGCGGGGAGGAGATCACTCCTGCCGCCGCCTCGCCGTTAGGAATGGAGAGCGGCATCGCGCCGACCTCCCAGCTGCTGTTCCGCGCCTGCGAGGAAGGAAACTTCGAGAACGCCAGGCGGCTGCTGGAGCCCCCGGAGGAGGAGAAGAGAGCGGAGGCGGGCGAGGAGCCGGGTGTCGGGGCGCCGCAGGTGCCGGTCGACTGCACGGACGACGACGGCAACTCGGCCCTGCAGTTCGCGGCCGGCAACGGCCACGAGCAGCTGGTGCGGTTCCTGCTGATGAAGGGGGCCTCGGTGGACAGCCGCAACCACTACGGCTGGACGCCGCTCATGCAGGCGGGCCGCTTCGGCCACCTGAACGTGGCTCAGGTGCTGCTGGAGAACGGCGCGGACGCCAACGCGGCCAACAAGTTGGGCGCCGGGGCGCTAACGGCCGCGGCGCGAGGCGGCCACGCCGGGCTGGTGCGCGCCCTGCTCGAGAGCGGCGCCCGCACGGACCTCGGCGGCGACACGGGCGCCGGCCCGCCGGGGTGCGGCGAGGAGGAGGACGACGAGGGGGACGGCGATCGCTCGGGCGCCGGCCGGGCGACGGGTGACCTGACCCCCCTGATGGTGGCGGCGCAGCACGGGCGCGAAGCCGCGGTCAGGGTGCTCTTGGAATGGGGCTCGGTGGCCGGCCAGGCGGGCCACACCAGCGGCTGGAGCGCCCTCATGCTGGCCGCCCTGAGCGGGGAGCTGGGCGTGGCGCAGCAGCTGATCGAGAGCGGGGCGGACCCCAATCTGCCCAACGCGGCGGGCATGACTGCCTTTGAAATTGCCTGCACCGCCAAACAGAGGGAGATGCGGCATTACCTGGACTCCAAGACCAGCAACAGGCCCAAGTCGGGTAGGGCTTCAGGCGGTGCTCGGAATCGGTGTTTAGAAGGAACTCGACCCGAAGCGTCACCTATTCCTTTTCTCCAGAGATGCTGCCTGACCCGCTGAGTTACTCCAGCTTTTCTTTCCGTCTATCTTCGGTGTTACAATGCTGTGAACTATATTTCACACTTTGTATCTTACCCAATTTGCAGTACCTATTGCACTCGAGTTTGCCTTGATTGTATTTATGCACAATCTGATTTGATTGGATAGCACGCAAAACAACGTTTTTTTTAACTGTACCCTCAGTACGTGAAAATAATAAACCTAAAAAGCATGGAAACAGACCCTTCTGCCCACTGAAGGCAGCATCCACCTGACCCGCTGAGCTACTCCAGCTTTTTGTGTCTTGTCTTCGGTTTAAACCAGCATCTGCAGTCCCTCCATCGACACCTGTCCGCTGAATCCACGCCAACCACAGATCATCCTTTCACAGTGGGGTACACTGAAACCCTTCTTCAGACTGAAGATGGGGTCTGAAGAAGGGTTTCGGTCCGAAACTTTGCCTATCTCCTTCGCTCCATAGATGCTGCTGCACCCGCTGAGTTTCTCCAGCATTTTGTGTCCCCTCGATTTTCCAGCATCTGCAGTTCCTTCTTTAATCCTTTCACACTAGCTCTTTATTGTTCCACTTTCTCATCCTCACCCTACACACTAAGGGCAAATTTACAGCAGTCAGTTAACCTAAGATCCTGCATCTCTTTAGAACGTGGGAGGAAATCTGAGCATCCAAGGGAAACCCACACTGTAACACAGAGAACATTGCAAGGGAGCAGTTGTGCCGCCCCGGCAGTTGGAGTGCATGAACCGCAAAATAGGGGCTGCACCTGTCCGTGTCAGCTAACCGAGTACTGAGGGTTCCATCCCATGAGATATCATGTAGTCGCAATGGGTCCTCCTGTACCAATTTAAAGATAAAGGCAATGCTTCTGAGACTTAAGCATTGTTTATCCCAGATTCGCTTGAAATATACAGCTGGTGTTTAATGGATTTATTTATAGTGAAATTTATGTGAGAGACTTGCATTTAAAATAACAATTAGGAGCAGGTGTGGGGAAATTGGTTGTTCAAATCTGTTCTGCAGTTTAATAGTGATCATGGCTTGTTTCCCAGCTTACCTACAATGTCCTCACATTGCATGATTTTATTTAATATCCAGAAATATATCAATGTCGATCTGGAATGAACCCTAACAAATATCTGGGGTAGCAAATAAGTATATAATCTGCCAAGTGAAGAAATTTCGTAGCTGCAAAAGACAACGAGATTAGTCGATTCTCAGCAGGTCAGGTAGCATTTCTGGTAGATGTGGATAGGTGACATTTCAGGTCTGAGCCCTTCTTATGATTCAAGTCGCATGCTGTCCTGACTTAGAAATGTATCATGCAATAGAACTAAATCTTCAAATTTCTCCCTCTGAAGCATTGAGAGTATCCTTATGATGAGGATTGTGGGAAAGCAAGATGGTGACATGTACCTACCTTCTTGAGAGCAATGAGGCATAGTCAATGAGTGCTGTGAAATAATAAATAACTAAAAATATATATTTGTTTATTAAACTAGCAATAAGAGTTTTGAAGAGGAGAGGGTGTCAGGTCTCCTAATTAAGTTGCAAGCTACTGCAGATGCTAGAACTCAGCGGATAGAGGGAAATCAAAAGACCATGCTTCACGATGGGACGTTTCTTCAGGAAGGGAGTGGAGGAGAGATGACTAGAGATGGTAATCAAGGCTGGTATGGAAAAGATGAAAGGATACAGATGTGATAAGAAAGGGAAGCGGAGGTAAAGGAGGGAGAAAGCAAGGACTACCTGAAATTGGAGGTCAATGTTCATACCGCTGGGGTGTAAACTGCCCAAGCAAAATATGAGATGCTGCTCCCTCAATTTGCGGTGAGACTCACTCACTCATGGAGGAGGCCCATGGCCGGAATGGGAGAGGGAGTTGAAGTACTGAGCCACCGGGAGATCAGGTTGGCTAATGCGAACTGAGTGGAAGTGTTGGGCGAAGCGATCGTCAAGCCTGCGCTTGGTCCCACCGATGTAGAGCAGTTGACACCTAAAGCAGTGGATGCAATAGATGAGGTTGGAGGAGGCACAGGTGAACCTCTTCTTCACCTGGAAAGACTGCTTGGATGAGTCCTTGGATGGAGTCAAAGGGGGAGGTAAAGCGACAAGTGTAGCATTTCCTGCAGTTGGAAGGGAAAGTACCAGGGGAGGGGGTGGTTTGGGTGGGAAGGGACGAATTGACCAGGGAGTTACGGAGGGAGCGGTCCCTGCGGAAAGCTGAAAGGGGAGGAGATGGGTAGATGTGGCCAGTGGTGGCATCCCGTTGGAGGTGGTGAAAATGCCGGAGGATTATCTGTTGTATGTGATGGCTGGTGGGGTGGAAGGTGAGGACAAGTGGGACTCTGTCTTGTTACGAGTGGGGGGATTGGGGAGTGAGAGCGGAGCTACGGGATATAGATAGTCGAAGAGGGGAACCCCCGTTCCCTAAAGAATGAGGACATCTCTGATGCCCTGGTTTGGAACCTCATCTACGGTCATCCTGCGTGCAGATGCGGTGTTGACTGAGGAATTGGGAGTAGGGGATAGAGTCCTTACAGGGTGGGAAGAAGTGTAGTCCAGATAGCCATGGGAGTCATTGGGTTTGTAGTAGATGTCGGTCAGTAGTCTTTTCCCTGTGATGGAGATAGTGAGGTCTAGAAACGATAGGGAGATGTTGGAAATGGTCCAGGTGAATTTGAGTGCCGGATGTCGAATATAGGAGCAAAGAGGTCCTTCGGCAGTTGTACAGAGCCCTAGTGAGACCACACCTGGAGTATTGTGTGCGGTTTTGGTCCCATAATTTGAGGAAGGACATTCTTGCTATTGGGGAACTGCAGCTTAGGTTTACAAAGTTAATTTCCGGGATGGCGGGACTGTCATGTTGAGAGAATCGAGCGGCTGGGCTTTTACACTCTGGAGTTTAGAAGGATGAGAGGGAATCTTATTGAAACATGTAAGATTTTTAAGGGTTTGGACACACTATAGGCAGGAAACATGTTCCTGATGTTGGGGGAGTCCAGAACCAGGGGCCACAGTTTAAGAATAAGGGGCAAGCCATTTAGAACGGAGACGAGGAAACACTTTTTCTCACAGAGAGTTGTGAGTCTGTGGAATTCTCTGCCTCAGAGGGTGGTGAAGGCCGGTTCTCTGGCTACTTTCAAGAGAGAGTTTGATAGGGCTCTTAATGATAGTGGAGTCAGGGGATTATGGGGAGAAGGCAGGAACGGGATACTGATTGGGGATGATCACATTGAATGGCGGTGCGGGCATGAATGACCGAATGGCCTACTCCTGAACCTATTGTCTATTGGATGGAAGTTAGTGGTGAAATAGATGAAGTCAGTGAGTACTGCATGGGTGCAGGAGGTAGCACCAATGCAGTCATCAATGTAGCAGAGGTAGAGTTCGGGGATAGGGCCACGGTACGCCTCGAACAAGGATTGTTCGACGTACCCTACATAAAGGCTGGCATAGCTGGGCCCCATGCGCGTGCCCATGGCTACGCCTTGGATTTGGAGGAAATGGGAGGAGTCAAAGGAAAAGTTGTTGAGGGTAAGGACCAGCTCTTCTATGCGGAGGGGAGTATTAGTAGATGGGGATTGGTTGGTTCTGCGGTCGAGGAAGAAATGGAGGGCTTTAAGACCCTCCTGGTTGGGAATGGAGGTGTAGAGTGACTGGACATCCGTGGTGAAGATGAGGGAGTGGGGGCCTGGAAAACGGAAGTCACGGAGGAGACGATGAGCCTGTGAAATGTCTTGGACATAGGTAGGGGGGGATTTGACCGGGGGGATAGGATGGAGTCGAGGTATGTGGAAATAAGTTTGGTGGGATCTAATCATTGATCTATAATTCCCTGTTTTCATTGGTCTATAATTCCCTGTTTTCTCTCTCCTGCCTTTCTTAAAAAGCGGGATAACATTAGCTACCTTCCAATCCACAGGAACTGATCCTGAATCTATAGAACATGGGAAAATGGTCACCAATGCATCCACAATTTCTAGAGCCACTTCCTTAAGTACCCTGGGATGCAGACCACCAGGCCCTGGGGATTTATCAGCCTTCAGTCCCATCAGTCTACCGAACATCATTTCCTGCCTAATGTGGATTTCCTTAAGTTCTTCCGTCACCATAGATTCTCTGGCCACTAGTACATCAGGAAGATTGTTTGTGTCCTGAGTGAAGACAGATCCAATGTAGCTGTTCAACTCATCTGCCATTTCCGTGTTCCCCATAATAAATTCACCTTTTTCAATCTTCAAGGATCCAACTTTGGTCTTAACTAATTTTTTCCTCTTCACATCCCTAAATAAGCTTTTACTATCCACCTTTATATTCTTGGCTAGCTTACCTTCGTACCTCATTTTTTCTCCCTGTATTGCCTTCTGAGTTATCTTCTGTTGCTCCTTAAACATTACCAATCCTCTGGCTTCCCGCTCATCTTTGCTATGTTGTACTTTTCTTTTATTTTATCACGTCATGAGTGTTTTATTATTTTTTTATACCTCCAAAAACAGACCAATGAAATTATTTTTTGCAGCAGCACAACAGATATATAAACATAGTACTATGTAAACATAATAGTACATCATGGCCTGATGCGGCAACTAGAATGCCCAATGTCTTTAGTACTCTGACTATATCCAATAGTCCATACAAGTGTGTTGTATTACTATGACTACATCCAGTAGTTCAGTAAACCTACTGGTCCAGCACTGCCATGATTCTGAGGGTGCTAATTCATCTGGAATTTGCTATACTGTTGTGTACATAAAGGAATAATAATTGATATCTGATGATGGGAAACTATGCATTTTTTAACAATAAATTTGTAAAATATTTAAATAATGTTTCTGCTTTGCTTTCAGACGAAGAAAAAAGGAGACCAGACATATTCTGTGCCTTAAAACTCGGTAAACATCACACTACAATTTATTATATATTGGTTGGAAGGAAACAATGAATTCCACAAGAGAGCATCTATTGATTAGAAAACTATTACCATTAACTGCCATAAACTGAAGCATATTCAAAATGTTGTCCATTATTCAATCTACACGATTTCATTCTCCCATTAGTCCTATGCTTATGAAAATGTACTGGCTCCTTTGGCACTTATAATTTATTTTTAAAGTTTTTTTATGTCAGATCTCTCCACAACCTGACATCCCCCCCTTTAATGTTTTTTGCATTCCTCAGCACTAGATTCTTGAGAAACCCCCTCCTCTACTTTATTCTAATTCCTAACATTGATGTCCTTTTAGTATCTGATTGATAAAATGCATAAAAATGTGAAAGGAAGAGTAGAGGTGCGGTGAATAATGATTTTGACTGTATCTTGTAAAGTTTGTGAAGTGGAATTAACAGTAATTCCTTAATAGAATTGCATGTGTACTTGGGTTGGGAAACTTTGCTTGGTAATGTGGAAGTATATAGCTCTTGGTTAACTCTTTCAAATATAAGGCAAATGGGATAAATGCTGCTTATTCTTTCTTATTCTTTCTAACTTAAATCTTTATACTTGTTTGCTTTTTGAGCTTAATATTATTACCACTCCAGCATTATTTCTTTATCAGATTATAAAACTCAAGCTTTTAGTATTTTTGTGAAGTATCTAGGGATGCTTTGTGGTCTACATACAATTTATGGAGTTCCGCAGGGGACAATGCTGGAGATACTACTCTTCACATTGTATATCAATGATTTAAATGAGGGGATTGAAAACTTTGTGGCTAAGTTTGCACATTATACGAAAATAGGCAGAAGGTTGGGAGAGTGGGCAGAGAAGTGGCAGATGGAATAAAGTGCAGCGAAGTGTGGAGTCATGCATTTTGGTAGTAGGAATAAAGGCATAGACTTTATGGGGAGAGAATCCAGAAATCGGATGTGCAAAGGGACTTGGAAGTGCTGGTTCAGGATTCCCAAAAAGTTAATCTGCAAGTCGAATCGGTAGTAAGGAAGGCAAATTCAATGCTAGCATTTATTTCAAGAGAGCTTGTATACAAAAACAGGGATGTAATGCTGAGGCTCTATAAGATGCGAGTAAGGTCCCATTTGGAATATTGTGACCAATTTTGAGCACCATATCTGAGGAAGGATCTGCTGGTTCTGGAGAGGGCCCAGAGGAGGTTTAAAAGAATGATCCCAGGAAAGAATAGGTTATCCTAAGATGGCCGTTTGTCGGCACTGGGCCTGTTTAGAAGAATGAGGGAGGACCTCATTGAAACATACAGAATAGTGAAAGGCTTGGGTGAAGAGGATGTTTCCACTAGTGGGAGAGCCTAATGGGCCTGTCCCTTAGATTACTTTTTAGGCGACTGCAGGAGACTATGCGGTCGCCACATGTTTGCGGGTAGTTGCCAGGGAGTCACCTTCATGGTCGTGAGGAGTTCCCACGTTCTGGGAACTAGTTGTGGCTTCATTATGGTCATCGCGAATTATTCAACACGTTGAAAAATTATCGTCGACCAGAATGAAGCTGCCATGGAGAGTACCGAGAATTCCCGTACCGTAGGTGGGTCGCCAGGAGGTCCTAGTGGGTTGCTAGGAGGTCGAAGGTTCTCATAGGTTGTAACCGGTGCTGACCGGTGAATTTCATTAGCTCATTGGTGAAAAAAACGTAAGCAGTAGTTTTCAGAACCAAGGATAACTGACCGGTAATGTTAAATGTCTGTTGAGTTTCACAGCCGTGTATCTCTGGATTCTTAAAAGTTGCCTCCACTCCTTCTCCCCCCTTTTAAAGGACTAACGTGACCCTTCCCGTACACTGTGCTTTCACCATCTTAATTACAGCGCCAACCTTCCTGCTCATTGCGGTGTGTGTCTGTATCACATTGGCTTTGCACCGTGTGAATTTCACTCAGACAGCGCTCCCTCCCACTTGTCCTGTCCCCCGCTTGCATAAGGGGCTGGTGAAGGAAAGGCAAAGATAGATAGATTCTTGATTAGTACAGGTTTCAGAGGTTATGGGGAGAAGGCTGGAGAATGGGATTAGGAGGGAGAGATAGATCAGCCATGATTTGAACGGCGGAGTGGACTAATTCTACTCCTATCACATATGATCTTATTCTAAATTCTTCATCTGGCTTCCCTTATATTCACAACATTTATTTAATTATAACTAATTACATCCAGAGTTGCGTACGACAACCCACGACTTTGTTCTACACTTTTGCTTTCAATACCCCTATCGCTCACTGACCACTCATTGAAATCCTCACACAAGCTTTTGTTACCATTTTGGTGTTTTTAACGTGTCTCATTCCCTCTTTGATGAAGGGCATAGAACGGGTAACAAATGTTTTCTACATCTAAAACTTGCCCATTTTCAATCTGTCTTAGAATCATACAGCACAGAAAAACAGGCCCTTTGGCCCAACTCTGCCTGTACCGACCAAGATTCCACATGTAAATCTGCCTCATTTGCTGGCATTTGAATGACGAGACGGAATGATCGAGTGTCAAGAGTGTTCAATTGTAAAAATATACCAAAACGGAACAATGAAATTATCTATGAAATTATCAAAGGCTTAAGTAATAATATTACTGATTCTGTTGAAGAAGTATCAACATCTCTATCGTTTGTTGGTTTACTTGTGTACATAATTACAATAACAAAATTATTTTGCAGTCCTATTTTTCAGAACAAATTATGCTACTTTGAGACTGAAATGTCAAAGCATTTTCATTCAGAGAGTTATGCAGCATGGAAATGGGCCCATTTGCCCAACTCATTCGTGGTAATCAGATGTAATATCTTGTCCCATTTGCCTGTATCTTCCCGAGTCACTCAGAAACCTTTATTATTCATGTGCCTGTGCAAATATCTTAAATGTTATTGTACCTGTTTCAACTACTTCCATGGGCAACTTGTTCCATATACCTGCCACACTCTGTATATAAAAAAAGATGTTGCCCCTTAGAATCTTATCTTTTCCATCTCACCTATGTCTACCAGTTATGGATTTGCCTATCCTGGGAAAAAGCTGTGAATTTATCTTTATTGCATTTCCCTCATAATTTTATACATTGCTATAAGGTCACCCCTCAGCTTCCTGCACTCCAAAGAATAGAGTCCGAGTGCCCAACTTCTTCCAATAGTTCAGTCCATGCTGCATCCTCGTAAATCTTCTCTGCACCGTTCCGGCTAAAAGCCATCTTTCCTGGAGCAGGTGATCAAAACTGAACACAACGCTCCAAGTACAGCCTTGCCAGTGTCTCCGATAATTGTAACATAATGTCCCAACTTCTATTCTCAATTCCCTGACTGATGAAGCCCAATGTGCTGAAATCCTCCTTCAACACCCTATTTACTTGCAACACTACTTTTGGGGAACTGTGTATTTGTACTGCTAGATCCCTCTGCTCTACCACATTTACCAGGGCACTACTGTTAACTGTAAAGTCCTGTCCTGGTTCGACTTCCCAAAATGCAACGCCTCACACTTATCTGAGTTAAACTCCATTAGCTATTCCTCGGCCCATTTGCCCATCTGATCAAGATCCCACTGTAATTGCTGATATTCATCTTCACTGCTCCGATATCACCTTGGCATCGCGTTTGACATGATGCAAACTTTCTACTTATGCTTTATACGCTCTGAGCCAAATCATTAATATAGATGACAAATGATTATAATGCCAGCAACGATCCCCGTGGCCCACCGATCCCCGAGGCTACTCCACTAGTCACAGGTCTCCAGTACGAAAAAACAACCTGCCAGCACCACCCTCTGCTTCCTACCATGAAGCAAATTCTGTACCCAGTTAGCTATCTCTCCTTGGAACCCATACCATCTAACCTTCCTATTATGTGGAATTAATAAAATGTCTTTTTGAAGTTTATGTAGATTATATCCTACCCTCATGAACCTTCTTGGTTAATTCTTCAAAAACGCAATTAAATTTGTGAGACGTTCTCCCACCCACAAAATCTCACTGACTATCCATAATCAATCTCTGTCTTTCCAAATATATGTATACATTATCCCTCGGAGTGCTCTCTAATAACTTTTCTACCACAAACATTAGGCTTACCTGCCTTTGCTTTCCAGATTTTTCTTTGCAGCCCTTCTTAAATTAACACACAACAATAGCCTCCAGTATTCTGGAACTTGCCCATGTCTAAAAATGATGATTCATGGATTCTAGTCTAGGTGAGATTTTAGTCCTTTATAAAGGATGAGGTTACGGAGTGCTTAGAAATTCATGATACAATAGGCTGAAGTCAGTGCGGTTTTGTGAAGGGAAGACCCTGCATGACAAATGTGCTGGCATTCTTTGAAGAAGTAAATATCAGAAAAGGCAAAGGAGACTCAGTGGATGTTGTTTACCTAGATTTTTAGAAAGCCTTTGATAAACTACCACATGTGAGGCAGCTAAGGAAGATGAGAGCCCATGGTATCAAATGTTAAGCCTCGGGTGCCATCTGTGTGGAGTTTGCACATTCTCCTTGTGACCACGTGGATTTCCTCCGAGAGCTCCGGTTTACTCTCGCATCCCAAAGATGTGCGGGATTTCGGTTATTGGTCTCTATAAATTGTCCCTAGTGTGTAGGAAAGTGGGATAACATGTGAACAGGTGGTTGGTGTGGACTCAGTGGGCCGAAGGGCCTGTTTCCATGCTATATCTCTGTTAAATTAAAGGCTCTGTATAAATGTTTTTGCCATGAAATATCTGCCATGAGATTTTTGTTTTGAATGACTTTGCAGATTTTCAAAGTTTTCTGTATCCCTACTAATTTGTGTATTCTGCATTTGTTTTGTTTGTAAATAGGAAGCTATCCGTTGGTGAAGGAGATTCTTGATGAAGATGCAAATCAGGCCAATATTGTTAATGCAGACGGTGCCTCTCCATTAATGATTGCTGCCATGACAGGTCAGCTAGAACTTGTACAACTTCTTTGTGAGAGGAACTCGGATATTGACAAGCAAGATGGTGTACATGGGTGGACAGCCTTAATGCAAGCTACTTACCATGGGTACATAAAACAAACATTAAATTTAACCTATTATACTCATTTTATGTTTATTTTTTAGGAAGTTATTGGAAATCTTAACTTGAGTTTTGCTTTAATGAAACTTCAATATAAGAGGAACAAATTTTATACTAAAACTTTGGACAGCGAAGTATCTTCATTTTGGGTTAGCATTCATTTATTGAATTAGCATTGCCAATTTTCAAAGAAAAAAATAGCTTTTCTGTCCTCCAATACAAAGTTATTAGTATCAATTTTTCAATAACATATCATTCTACATTTTTAAATAATACTTTGAGGCAGTGTATAAATGCATGGATAAATTGGATGTCGAAAAGTTGAGTTTGAAGATTCGATGGAAAATTTATTGTTTTCTAATGTTAAAGCACACGCCGATACTTTTAAGTACTGAGGGAGGGAAACAATGCTTTATTTCAGAAGTTATTTCATAACTTGAATAATGCCTTGTGACATCTGTAAATGTAGATTATTTGTATTTTCTTTCTTAAGGAGCAAGGATGTTGTGAAGTATTTGTTGAATCAAGGAGCAGATGTCAATCTCTGTGCCAAGGATGGAGTAACTGCATTTGATCTTGTAATGCTGCTAAATGATCCAGGTAAATTCAAGAAACACCTAGTTGTTTACTACAAATATTGCATCATAGTGTTAAGACTACTCCCACAAAGTAAGAAATGTGTGGTGAACAATTCTGAACATTATTCTCTTTTCTTTTTTATGTTTTTTTTAATATTTGTTTCATAATATACATTAACGACATATGCAGAGTATCAAATATACTAAAATTGATTATATCTGCCGATGATGCGAATATTTTTTGTTCCGGTGACAATTTAAAGCAGCTTTTGGAGGTCATCGCATTAGAAATGAATAAATTAAAACAGTGGTTTGATGTCAACAAATTTAAGCAAAACAAAGATTATGGTATTTGTAAAACATTAAAAACCCTCAAGTACAATTGAAAATAGATAACATAAGTATAGAAAGACAAGTACATGAAAATAAATTTCTTGGTGTGATCTTAGACCACAAAATCTGCTGGAAACCACATATAAACCACGTCAAAGCAAAACTGGCAAGGTCTATAGCAATATTGGGAAAATCAAGACACATTCTGGACCACAAATCATTACATACTCTGTATAATACACTCATATTGCCATATCTGAGTTGCTGTGTGGAAATATTGGGTAACATCTACAAAACCAACCTACAGCCGTTATGTACATTATAAAAAAGAGCAATAAGAATTATCAATAACGTTGGATATCTTGAACATACCAATTTATTATTCTTAAAGTCACATACACTGAAGTTCACTGATCTGGTTAAATTTAAGACTGCACAAATCATGTACAAAGCAAGAAATAAGTTACTTCCAGGAAATATACAAAAACTGTTTATGGAAAGACAGGGTGGGTATAATTTTGTCTTAAAAATAAACCTCCCCAATAACCCGGGAAGAAGGGTATCGACCCGAAACGTCGCCTATCTCCTTCGCTCCTTAGATGCTGCTGCACCCGCTGAGTTTCTCCAGCTTTTTGTGTACCCTCCCCAATAACCCGTCTGAATAAGGATTTCGACCCGAAACGTTGCTTATTTCCTTCGCTCCATAGATGCTGCCTCACCCGCTGAGTTTCTCCAGGATTTTCTGTCTACCTCCAATAATTCTTTGTTCCCCAAAACTGGTAGTTCAAGGAGGATTGATGTTAGTTGCAACTTTAAGGACATAAACTGTAACTGTGCTGATCCTCTTATTCACCAGGAACTTGAATATCTGGGTTTAACAAAGTAAACAATGCTATAGATGCGGCTTTGCATTCTCCTGATCTCCTTCATGGAACCTCCTTTAAGGTTTTGTATCTCACCGTTCAATACATAGGTCATAAATGATTGGAGCAGAATTAGGCCATTTGGCCCATCAAGTCTATTCTACCATTCAATCATGGCTGACCCTTCCTTCTCCTGCCTTCTCCCCATAATGCCTGACACCTGCTGATATTGACATGCAACTCTTTACATCCAACTCTGCACGTAGGAAAATAAATGTTGAAATTCTTTGAGATATGCCCCTTTTTGCCATACGATTTAAATTGGTGGATTATTACTATCATAAATGGCCGTGGACAAGATTAAGTCGATGGGCTGACTTGCTACTCAGATGTTTGCTTTGGTGTGCATATTCCAAGTGAAATCTAGATTTGTGATGTGCATTCATGACGCATGAGGGACTGTCTGAAGCACTATGTCAAAACAGTCTCCAAAAATATTTGAAAGCATCACAAATATAGTGTTCAAGTCCCAAGTGAATATAGTACCAATTAAAGCTTGATAAGACTAATGCAATGAAAGTTTAGGAGAGAATGAGATGTATGGTGTAATTTGTTATTTTTGGTTGTTAAAAATCTTCATAGAAATATCGACCAAATGTCCAGGCATGTACGAAGCCTTAATGTATTGATTTGTCGTTGTCCCTTCCTTTCTTGTATCCAGTCTGCCACTAAAACAGTTTTAATCATCTCGACACAATATTGCCCATTGCACTTCTGTTTCCAGCTTGATTAACTTGCTTGAACATCTTGCTTCTATCATTACGTGGCATGCTTCCATGCCAAGGGTAAAGTTTAACTTTTAACAGTTTCTATTTTCATTGCTGAACTTAACCAGAAGCTATTCTATTTATTAGATACAGAACTTGTACGACTTCTTGCATCTGTCTGCATGCAAGTTGATAAAGAGAGAAGTAAACCGAAATCCAAGACGGTACCTCGTTCAAGAAGTAAACTGTCCTTAAATATCCCTGCGCCTCCAGAGGACAAAGGGGGATTAAAGGTATAAAAATAGTTGCTCAATGCAATTTTATTTATGCTTTTGATAGCAATGTTTTGTAAGTTAAAATTTTTTTCTTTTTGCCTGATAGTTGCCCTTTTTTTGGTTTATGCATGTTCATTAATTTCACTACACCAGGAATGTATTACTTGTGTATACTAAATTTGACAATGTACTTACAAATGATGCGTTGTACCTTTCTGCACACTCTTTTGCAAAGTTGAAGCTCTGTTCTCATTAAGTTCCTGATTTTATTATAATGAGTAATCTCTACCGACATTAATGATTAATTAACATTTCTAGTTTATACACTGGTATCTGAGTTTTTGAAATTCCTATTGCCGAAAGATCAAGTTAGCAAACTTTCAGGAAACAAGTGACAAAACAAGTGACATGAGAATTAAGGGACAGAAGTTTCGGGGTAACGTGAGGGGGAACTTCTTTACTCAGAGGGTGGTGGCTGTGTGGAATGAGCTTCCAGCAGAAGTGGTGGAGGCAGGATCGATTTTAACATTTAAGAGTAAAGTGGATAGGTATATGGACATGAAGGGAATGGAGGGGTATGGTCTAAGTGCAGGTAGATGGGACTAGGGGAAAACAAATGGTCGGCACGGACTGGAAGGGCCGAGAGGGCCTGTTTCTGTGCTGTAATTGTTATATTACATGGTATGGTTATAATCGGTTTTATGGTTAAGATTGTTAATTTCCATGCCTGTCCACTTAAGCCATTATGAAAATAACAAGGTAGCTTCTACAAAAAGTTATCTTAGAATCATAGCATCATACAGCATGAAACAGGCCCTTCGACCCATCTTGCCCATGCCAATAAAGATGTCCTATCTACACCAGCCCTGCTTTTGGCCCATGCTCCTCTAAGCCATTCCTATCCATGTACCTGTCCAAATACCTTTTAAATGTCAACTACCTCCTCTGGCAGTCATTCCATATACCACTGGAAAAAGTTGCCCCTTGGATTCCTATTGAATCTTTCCCCTCTCACCTTCATCATATATCCTCTTGTTCTTGGTTCCCCTATTCTGGTAGAAGATTCTATACATTCATCCTATCCTCCTCAAGATCTTAGCACATCTCTAAATTCACTAACTGGCTTCTTCACTTCAAGGAATAAAGTCCTGGCCTGTCCAACTTCTCCCTACTGCTCAGGCCCTTGATTCCTGGCAACATCCTTGTAAATCTTCTCTGCATACTTTCCTTCTTAAAGTTCGAAAAGTTCTAGCCATGACCATCTTGAGCAACTTTGATAGACAATTATTAAGTGTCAATTAGAGGCTTGTTTAAGTAAAAAATAATTTTGTTTAGGATTAACTCCTCACACTTTGTTACTTATGTCATTGTCAAGAGCCTTCTGGATTTTGCATCAAATATATTTGTCAAAAATACCTAAAGTTATTGTGGGAATTTCACTAGGAGAGCTATTATGAATATTCGTAATATGAATAACTAATAATTCCAGAAACTTATTAGAATATACAATTTACTATTAGCACAACAATAATCTATTTTAGAATTTAGAAATACCACTCTTTAGCATCTTAAAGTGTGACATTCCCTGAATGAATGTATTCTTTAACCTTTTTGGTTTGGAGCAGGATGGATCAATGAGTAATGAGTATTTAATGATTTTGACCCATTTTTAGTTGACTGTTGACCAATTTAAATATTCTTTTTCTTTATTGTGTCTAGTCTTGGTGGAATAGAATGTCCAACAGATTCCGTAAATTGAAATTGACTAGGACACTTAGACAAGGCTTTTCCTCAAATCGACTTGCCCCTTTCTTAGATGATCCTAAAATTGGATTGGATTCAACAATGAAAGCCACCCAAAAGGATGACTCCAAAGATTCAGCCTTGACATCTGCAGGCAATATAGATTTCTCTATGGCTTGGACATCACAAAGCAAGAACGGTGGTGAGTTAATCTATTTTTAAAATACCTTTTTAACCATTTAAAAAATGTCAATAAAGTCTGCAATTTGTAATTAAGCATAATTATACCTCTTTAAGTGTATGTACTGCAGTTAATTTAAACCTAACAACTTGGTGTTAAAGTTGTTAATTGGGCCGCATAGCTGTTCCTTGAAATATATATAGGTTTTTGAGATTTGTTCATTTGTTTTATCCAAGCTTGAATTCACAAGTTCTCAGACTTTGCATGTCATACAGAACATTCTTAGTCATAAGCTTCAAGTAAAACAGTAAGGTGCAAGAGAGAGAGATGGAAGCAGAATGAATGGGCTGACTTTGTATAATGAATCTGTTCTTTTGTAAATAATTGAACAATGTCAAAAACGTTTAATTGCCTATGTACAGGCAGCAGAATCAAGGCATTCTTGCTTATTGTGACCTTACAGGCACATTAATGCAATAACACACAAGTAAATGAACAATAATCAAGAATACAATAAATTACTAATCAATAATACTAGGAAACCAGACCATAATAGTGCAACAACCAAAATATGTAGTGCAACCAAAATAAAGTCCATATAAGATCATAGTGGCTGAGGTAGTGGTTAATGTTATACAGTGTTCAAAAGCCTGAAGGTTGTTTGGAAGAAGCAGTCCTTGAAGCTGGAAGTTATAGTTTTCAAGGTTCCTGTACTTTCTTCCCTATGGTAGTCGCGAGGTGAGTGTGCGACCAGGGTGGTGATTGGTCTTTGATATTGGCTCATTTTTGAGGCAGCACCTCCTATCCATTTGATGGTGAGAAGATGGGTAGGTGGGACTAATGTAAAATTGGGAATGTGTTAAACAAATGCCTCCTTTCTGTTTGGATGTCTTCAAGTAACCGTTTTCTATTTGTCCTGGTTTTTCTTCTGAATATTTGTCCAGACATATTCACCTCTGTGACTTGGGTCTGAATCTTGTCCATCTGCAGAAATTGTATGCATGCATATATGGGGATAGATGTACAGTGCCTTCCATAATGTTTGGGACAAAGACTCATCATTTATTTATTTGCCTCTGTACTCCACAATTTGGGAATTGTTACAGAAAAAAAGTCACATGTGGTTAAAGTGTACATTGTCAGATTTTAATAAAGGCAATTTTTATACATTTTGGTTCACTATGTAGAAATTACTGCAGTGTTTATACATAGTCCCCCCCCCCCCCCCCCCCCCCCATTTCAGGGCACCATAATGTTTGGGACACAGCAATGTAATGTAAATGAAAGTAGTCATGTTTAGTATTTTGTTGCATATCCTTTGCATGCAATGACTGCTTGGAGTCTGCGATTCATGGACTTCACCAGTTGCCGGGTGTCTTCTCTGGTGATGCTCTGCCAGGCCTGTATTGCATCCATCTTTAGCTTATGCTTGTTTTGGGGGCTAGTCCCCTTCAGTTTTCTCTTCAGCATATAAAAGGCATGCTCAATTGGGTTCAGATCGACTTGGCCACTCAAGAATTTACCAAATTTTAGCTTTGAAAAACTCCTTTGTTGCTTCAGCAGTATGTTTGGGATTGTTGTTTTGCTGTAGACTGAACTGCCGGCCAATGAGTTTTGAGGCATTTGTTTGAACTTGAGCAGATAAGATGTGTCTATACACTTCAGAATTCATTATGCTACTGCCATCAGCAGTTGTATCATCAGTGAAGATAAGTGAGCCAGTACCTTCAGCATCCATACATGGCCAGGCCATAACATCCCCCCCCCCCCCCCCCCCCCCCCCCCCCACCGTGTTTCACAGATGAGGTGGTATGCTTTGTTTCTGGGAAGTTCCTTCTCTCCTACGTACTTTGTCTTGTCATCATTCTGATATAAGTTAATCTTTGTCTCATCTGTCCACAAGACCTTTTTCCAACACGGTGGTTGCTATTTTAAGTACTTCTTGGTAAACTGTAACCTGGCCATCCTATTTTTGCTGCTACCCAGTGGTTTGCAACTTGCATTGTAGCCTCTGTATTTCTGTTCATGACGTCTTCTGCAGACAGTGGTCATTGTCAAATCCACACCTGACTCCTGAAGAGTGTTTTTGATCTGTTGGACAGGTGTTTGGGGATTTTGCTTTATTATAGAGATAATTCTTCTGTCATCAGCTGTGGAAGTCTTCCTTGGCCTGTCAATTCCTTTGCGATTAGTAAGCTCACCAGTGCTCTCTTTCTTCTTAATGATGTTCCAAACAGTTGATTTTGGTAAGCCTGAGGTTTGGCTCTAACATCAGTTTTATTCTTGTTTCTCAGTCTCATATTGGCTTCTTTGACTTTCATTGGCACAACTTTGGTCCTCATGTTGATAAACAGCAATAACAGTATCCAAAGGTGATAGAAAGACTGGAGGAAAGACTAGGTGCTGAGAGCTCTCTGATACCTGCATTAAGGAGGCATTTAAACACACCTGAGCAATTACAAACACCAGCAAAGCCATGTGTTCCAAACATTATGGTGCCCTGAAATTGGGGGGGGGGGGGGGGGGGGGGGGGGGGGGGGGGGGGGGGGGGGGAGAACGACTATGCATAGACACGGCTGTAATTTCTACATGGTGAAACCAAAATGTATAAAAATACCCTTTAATAAAATCTGACAATGTGCACTTTAACCACATGTGATTTTTTTTTTCTATTACAAATCTCAAATTGTGGCGTACAGAGACAAATAAATAAATGATGGGTCTTAGTCCCAAACATTATGATGGGCACTGTAAGCCCCAAAACATACTTGTATGCAGGAATATTAAGCAAGCAAATGTATGCATATGTCCATCATGGATCCTTGGTTTTGTTGAAATCGTGTATAATTTCATCTATAATAATGATGCAACTAATTTTGCCGATAGCGCTTAAAAAAGTTTAGAAATGGAATGCTTTATCATAATGCAATTTAATTTAAAAGACAATCCCAATTTTATCTGAAACATAATGTATACAGATTACATTACTTATTTGTTTTGTATCTTTTGGAGTGCTTATTGGAATTGTTCTTCCAATGGCCTGGCTGATGCTTGGCTCGTATCTATCATCATCAGAACAAATTAACATGAATTATCTTTGTACAGTTTGTGGAAACTGTCTGTGTGCAAATTAAATGATTCATTTCCCAACTTCAGTGACAATTTTTCTAATTTCAGGTCTGGAATAATCTGAGGTTGCGAAAGACATTATGTTAATACATTCAATTCCTTCCTTATCCTTAAAAACAAAATTAACTGCAGCGTTTTTTTGGTTCTGCTTGAAGCAATTGTTTGTTAGTGTGCTGTAATCTAACCTACAAAATACCATGCAGGTGTAAACCAAGACAATGCAATGAAACTTTAGGCAGTTGTTAACCAAGAGTTGGAGTCTGCATCTATTCAAACACCTTCCACTTTCTCAACCTCCGTATTGTTGATTAAGAAGAAAAAAACATTACCTGGCCTGTTAAATGCTTTTATTTTCTGATATTGCTTATTAAATTGAAACTATAACAACATAAAAAAAAACACGGTTAGCTACATGGGTAGGGAAGGTTAAAAAGGATATGGACCAAACGCAGGCAAATGGCTTTAGCTTAGATGGGGCATCTCGGTTGGCATGGACAAGTTGGGCCAAAGGGCCTATTTCTGTGCTATGTGACTATGACTAAGATAGCTTTATGAAGGACTAAGCAATGTAGTTGCATGTAACTGCCCCTATGATACTAGGTAAAGACGTTCATTGTCAGTACTGGGCATAATTAACTTTCCTCTGTGTGTTGAGTACTGTTATGCTATTTTGAGCTAGAGTTGCAAACATTTAATAACAATATTTATGTTATAAGTTTGTGATGATTACTATTAGAAATTGCATTTTAATATGTTGCTTTGATTTGCATTAAACAGTTTGCAGAATAGAATAAGTACCAAAATATTTGGTGTCAAATATGACATTTTTTTTGTTTAAATCTAATTTAAAGGACATGGCCATACTTGTACAGAAAAAGATGATGTTCTTCTTACAACTATGGTAGGTTATGAATTTATCTTTCAGGGAGTATTATTTTCCATATATTGGCAAAATAAAAATTGAAATTTTAGAATGTTAGGATTGTTGTTAATCATAGTTCTATATGTACATTATAAAAGCTCGTGACCACAATAAAAATTGTTGACAGCTTTGGTTGATACAGTATAGTAGCCAGAAAATAAATGATAATTCAATAACTTCACTGGCAACCTATTAATTTTCGAGGTGAAATATACTGATCCAGTGAATAAAATCATTTGGTATATTGTCTTCAATTGATTTCAATTAACTCAATTTCAATGGTCAATTAATTTAATTGACCATTAAAATGCTTCATAATGAAAACATCAAAACATTTTCCACTGGTCATTGTCGTGACTGCCAGTTTCTGTTTCCCATCTTGGTCATCCTTGTGGGTTTACGGAGTGATTATAAATTGAGTGTAAACTGAATTTTTGGCACGCAAACCTTGTTTCTTACTTCAAGATTATTACTTTAATTTTGTCAATTGAACTTATGCTGTGACATTTTGTTTAATTGAGACAGTAATCTGAAATATGCAGAAATGTAGTTTATGGCAATGTTACGGTGAAAGAGTGGGAGAGTACAGGTCATGATTTGCGATCCAATGATCGATGCATTTTGCGCCTAAAATGTTTTAAAAGGAGAAAACAAAGGAATAATGTTCCACAGTTGTAAGTTACAGGAATGGTTCATAATCTAAATCTTTCAGAAGTTGGAAATGAACAAAAACAGTGTGTGGGAGAGAGGATCACAGAAACAGCTACGATGGGAGAGCAAGCAGGAAGTGTGGCTGCCACATGGCCTCACTGACTCAGTGAGTGAGTCTTACAAGTTCATAAGTCATAGGAGTGGTATTAGGCCATTCGGCCCATGTAGTCTACTCCGCTATTCAATCATGATTTTACTTCGGAATCACGTGAGTGACTTCGTGAAGACCCCGCCAGCACACATGCGCGACATATCGTCGCTCGCATTTGCAGTCGACAACTGGGGAGGGAGTGCGCTCCTCTGCTGGCAACTTCAAAAAGGCCCTCAGGTAAGTTTTACTAACCTTGAGCTGGTTGTTTTTTTGTGTTTGTTCCATTCCAGAAAAACCATGGACAGGAGGACAAAAAAGAAGGCTGCGCCAAAGCATGCCTCTATGGACTGTGGGACTTCATAGCGAAGTCGGCGGCGAACATCCCCGGAGCTGACCGCAGAACCGGCAGCACCCGCACCGAGGGCCGGGAAAAAAGCGCGGAAGTCGGGGAGCCCCGCTCAGTCGGCAGGACCCGACTCTCCACCACAGCAGGCCAGGGAGCTGCATACTGGCGTGAGGACCGCGCGGGAGCAGGGTAGACAAGCCCCCGACTCCCTACCACTTCAGCCCGAACAGACCCGGGACGGCAGTAAACAGGTGCGTAAATCAGGGCCTGTTTCAACAGCACGCCCCGACACTCCACCGTTACAGTTCATCAGAGGGCGGACCGGTGGGAAAACCATGTAGCGCTGTAACTTACAACGGTGGGAAAGCCGTGTAGCCACGCAGGAGCGGCTGGCACCGGCTCACCACCGTATCAGTCTGCTAGATTGCGGACCGTTGGTTCAACAACACAAGAGTTGTGTAGCCCCGCAGGAGCGGCTGGCACCGACTCCTCACAGTTGCAGTCGCACCAGACAGGCGGAAAAACCAACAGGAGGTTGTGTAGCCCCGCAGGAGTGGCTGGCACCAGCACTCCACCGCTTCAGTCCGGAGGACCGCGGACAAGCAAATCCGCGCGGGGGTCGTGTAGCCCTGCAGGAGCGGCTGGCACCGACTACCTACCTCAGTCCCATAGACATCACCTCGACGAGGTGCGGACTGTTGGTAGAGGACCCATTTGTTCATCAGAACTTAGGGAAGACGACTTGCGGGATAGCGGCGGCGGTCGCATAGCTCGATGGAGCTGCATGGTCGAGCAGCTGCTCGAGAGGGACCTTCTCCATCAGGAGTGTGCGTCCCTAGGATCGCGAAGATCAATGGCAGGACCCATGCCAGGGCTGTCCAACATCTCTCCCTCCTCAGTAGGAAGCGCCAGAAGTCAGGCATTAGCTGACTTCGAAGAGGGGCTGGCGGAAGATCCTTTGGTGCAAGAGTTGCCAGAAGAGGAACTTCTGGGAGTGGTGTCGAAGTTCGCAGAACCATCCCAGAAAGGGCAGCCTCTTCAGTCGCGGCTAGCAGCAAGCATTAATTACCTGACCACCCACCAGCTCAGAGAACAGGTAATTTCGGAGGCAACCAACAAATACAGGGCTCCGGAGAATTGCGTGTCGCTGAATGTCCCTACTGTTAATACACCCATTTGGGGTAACATCAGGCCCGGGATCAGGACTCATGAGTTAAAGATCCAGAAGCTCCTGAAATTATTGACCTCCAGCATCACGGCATTTGCCAGGTCAATCGACAGTACGGACATGACGGAAGAGCAGCAAGATGCATTAGCTCTGCTATGCAACACACAGTACGAAATAAACTGCTTTCGGAAGAGCTCTCTTCGTCCTACACTAAACCCCAAGTTTGCGGTTTTGTGTAAGGCCAATGGTATGCCACCACCAAGACAATTGTTTGGTGATGATCTGCCAAAACAGGTTAAAGACCTGGACGAGGAAGCCAAAGGGGTTGGATTAATTAAACCGCCTTCCTCGAGCAGACCACAGGCGTACCATAGGCAGCATCCATATGCAACAACAAACAGGCCTCGGGGTCAACCCAACACAGCAACGGGAACTTTCCCTAAGTTCGCGCCCTATCCACAGAGGCCTTTTTTAGGCCAGCGCCCACAGCGACCAGCCTGGAAGATGCACCAACCCCACATCCCAGCAACACAACTACCCAAGAAAGACCAGAAGATCAGGCCCCACCGGTAACCATGGAGATAAGGGGTCTGGTACCCCTCTGTGATTGTGGACTACTTGGGATTCACGGTTAACACCAATCATATGGTTGTCACTCTCACAGAGAACAAAGCAACTGACATAATAGAAGCGTGTAACAGCCTCACTTGCGCCAGGAAACCGACTATCAGACATGCTGCCAAGGTGATTGGAAAACTTGTAGCTACAATTCCAGGTGCACAATTTGGGCTGTTACATTATCAAAATTTGCAAAGAGCTAAGATCTCAGCATTAAAAACAAATGCTGGGCATTTTGACAGACCTATGCAGCTGCCAAACAAGGCACAAATTGAGCTACGATGGTGGATTAGCAACGTTCGTAATTGTTTCAATCCCATCATAATTGTAAACCCGTCTGTCGTGTTACAAACCGACACAAGCGCCCAGGGCTGGGGAGCTACCGACACCACTTCCAGTCGTGGCGGCAGATGGGATTTGCACGAATCTACTTTACTCCAATCACAAGGTATAAACTATTTGGAAAAACGGGGAGCATTTCACGGGCTGCGAGCTTACTGCACAACTATGCATCATACGCATGTCCGTCTACAGATAGATAATACCACAGTGGTGGCATATTTAAACCATATGGGTGGTATCAAGTCGATATCTTGCAATGAATTGGCAAACATAATTTGGCTCTGGTGTATTGAAAGAAATATTTGGATTTCAGTTACATACCTTCCGGGTGAGCTAAATACAGTGGCAGACACTAGGTCACGAGTATTTAATGACAGTGGATGTTGAACCCCCAAATATTTGCTAATATTATAGCCAAGTATGGAACACTAGATATCAACCTCTTTGCGTCCAGGTTGAACCATCAGATACCAACATATGTCTCTTGGGAACCAGATGCTGGGGCAGTGATGATGGACGCGTTCTCGCTACATTGGGGGAAATTGTTCTTCTATGCATTTCCCCATTTCTGCCTCATCAGTCAGGTATTGCAGAACATCCAGCTAGATTCTGTATCCATATTTCTATATGTTTTTTACCACATCTGATACTGCATCTATATTTCTATATATTTTTTACCACACACTGAATGGACACTGGTTGAGAAACGCTTTTTCGTTTTCCTCTGGGTTTGCAAATACTCAGAAGAATGATAATAAAGATATACAATATACAATACAATACAATACAATCTGGGATTCTGATAATACCCGACTGGCCCACACAACCATGGTACCCGGTGGTCTTCGGCGTGGTGAAAGAACCATGGGTGCAAGTCCCTAAATGCCCGAATCTAGTAACCCATCCTATAACAGGAGAAGGTCATCTGTGCCATGGTCATCTGAACCTGTTGGCTTGCAGGTTCTGAAGAGGCCATTACTAGGATTTGGGCTGTCAACGAGGACCATGGATGTCATCACAGCATCGTGCAGAGAGTCCACGAGGAAGCAGTACCTCACCTACATAAGAAAATGGGAGGCCTGTACTCGGACCAAGACCACCTACAACTCTGCAACGATCACTTCCTCGCAGGCCTTCACTATGATGAGGGCCTTAGCTACAGTGCCATCAACAGTGCCCAAAGTGCATTGTCATCCTATCTCATTATCGGAGTAGGATCCCACCAGCTGGTATCAAAACTTATGAGGGGTATATTCAATTCGAACCCTCCACGACCACGCTATAATATAACCTGGGACATTGGGGTTGTGTTGTCGCTACTCAGGAGCTGGTCACCAATTTCAGATCTACCACTGGATAAACTCACCTTCAAAGTGATGATGTTAATGGCACTGATCACAGCACGAGTCCAGACCCTCCACAAACTAAAACTGGACAGGATGGTCTCGACCCCCACCAAAGTAACCTTCTTTATAGACGAGTTACTCAAACATCACAGGCCTGGGACAACAGGTCTGAAATTGGAATTCCAAGCATATCCCGTTGATGTATGACTCTGCATAACCACCTATCTCCGACATTACATTAATGTCACTCAAAACGTCAGGAGAATGGAGACAGGACTGTTCATCAGCTTCAAAAACCCACATCACAGGGTGACGGTGCAGACTATCTCCAGATGGCTCAAGGTGGTATTGGGAGCAGCAGGTGTAGATACTGACATTTTTAAATCTTATTCTACTAGGGCTGCATCCATATCAGCGGCGAGGACCATGGAGGTACCCATGGATCATGTCCTCGCAACAGCGGGCTGGGCCAATGAAGGAACATTCCAACGGTTCTATAATAAACCTGTGGCCGCTCCCGCAACTTTTGCGGATTCAGTTTTAAGTGCTGTCCCCTAAACGTTTTTCCCCAAATTCAGGGTTTTTTTTTTGTTTGTATTAATAAATACGTTATTCTTTTTCAGCTTTGTTCAAGTCTGAAATGTGTTAACATACTTCCTCCATCAGTAATTACGGCAGTGTGTGAGCATGGACGTGGTCCAGGGCATGGAATCACAGAGCTTTGAAATCTTCACGAAGTCACTCACGTGACTCCGAAGTAAAATAGTAAGATTAAACGAGAACTTACCAGTTTGAAGTTTGATCCTTATTTTATGAGGAGTTACGATGAGGGATTTCGTGCCCTCCGCTCCCAACCCTCTATCATAAGGTCAACTGGTATATTAGTGTCTCTTAATCTTACTATCTCCAGTCAGTGCTGCTATCTGTGATTCCACACCGCTGCTTTGAAGAATGTCGCGCATGCGTGCTGGCGGGGTCTTCACGAAATCCCTCATCGTAACTCCTCATTAAAAAAAATCAAACTTCAAACTGGTAAGTTCTCGTTTAATCTTACTATCTTTCCTCTCAACTCCGTTCTCCTGCTTTCTGCCCATAAACCCTGACACCCCTACTAATGAAGAATCTGTCAATCTCCGCCTTAAAAATACTCAATGACATTGCCTCCACAGCTGTCGGTGGCAATGAATTCCACAGATTCACCACCCTCTGACCAAAGAAATTCCTCCTCATCTCTTTTCGAAAGATACGTCATTTTATTCTGAGGCTATGCCATCTGGTCCTCGACTCTCCCACTAGTGGAAACATCCTCTCCACAACCACTCTATCCAGTCTGCTTTGCTTGACCCAACCCTTGATTGTTGCAGCTTGTTCTTATCCCTAAATCTATGGTTCAGACTACGATGTGATGTGAAACTAGAATGTGATGTGAAATTTTGGTTGTAATATACAAGGTTATAAGAAAGTACAAGGATGTGGGGTGGACTAAGGAACTGAAAATAAATCTAAAATGTGAAAGCATGTATTTTTAAGTTGCTATCATGTTCAAAAGAAATGATGGAAAATATTCTTACTATACAGACTGTTCTGCATATAATTTTACTTTAATGCAGCATGAAGTATTTAAATTAGCCATAACTGGGTTTCCTGGACTACTACTTGGTAGTTTTACTTTTCAGACCGGGTGCAAAGAATTGTAAACCAAGTACATTGCATGTTTTGAAAGTCTAAATGTCACAGGATAATTTAAAGCCGCAAAGTATCAGCTCCGCTTGTCGTTATGACATCCCTCTGTTTCAGTTAAGAAATGGTGCACCTTTTACTCGCCTTCCCAGTGACAAGCTGAAAGCAGTTATTCCTCCATTTCTGCCTCCATCAAATTTTGAAGTGTGGAGTTCGGATAGGATACGAATGAACAAAGATGGCAAAATGGAGCATACAGCGTTATCTATGCCTCGCAGGTTTGCAAAGGCCAACTTCAACAGCAGTGGAAATTCTGATATAGTAAGATCCTTTCCATGTTTTACTCCCCTCTACCACATTTGTTTTCAGGGATGGATGTTGCTGTAATTTTGGGTCGAAACCTTTCAAAATTACTTTTGCGCCATGTGAATATTTAGTTTCATGGAGCCATTTTCTTTGAAAATGCAAGTGAATAAGCTGATAACGAAGTCTAGTCATTGACTTGAATCTTCAGGCATGTGCTTAACTTCTTTGTGGGCAAAGTTGCAAACATTCCAAAGGCTTTTTTTTGGCCATTCAAAAGATGAGAAACATAAGAAACTGCAGATGCTGGAATTGCTGGAGGAATTCAGCAGGTCAGGCAGCATCTGGGGACGGAATGGACAGGTAATGTTTATGATCTGGACACAAAAGTTGTGATCCATGTCAATGTAATAAACTATGCACGGAAACTTTACTGTGCCCTTGATAAATGCCAAGTTAATTTCTGTATTCTTTCGTATGTTGATGTAATTTTAACCCATATAGGTTAATGGTTACATTAAAAAAACAGCAAATGGGCAGAGTTCAAATGCCTTTAAAGTAATGGTCCACCAATAGCAGTAATTTCTAGGTTCCAAGAATGTTCGTATTTGAGTATAGAAATTTGATCCACATGTCAATGCCAAACATCTCTACTAGTTCTATTTATCAGCACTTGGTCGGTAACCAACTATGCCTTGGTGTTTTACGTGTTTGTCCTGATGCTTTATTAAACATTGTGCATGCTTTCACCTTCTCAATCTATGTATTTCAGACTTCTGTTTTTTTTTTAAGTCTAACCAACAAGCATCCACAATATTTATTTATTTATTTTGCTGTAAAAGCAAAACAATCCTAATACAGATGCCCATAGAAAGCATACTGTGGGGTTGCATCACAGGTTGGTTTGGAAACAGATCTGCCCAAGACTGCAAGAAATTGCAGTGAGTTGTAGATGTAGCCCAGTCCATCACATAGACCAGGCTCCACCATTGACTCTATGTACACTGCCACTGCCTCAGAAAATCAGCCAAGACTTTATCATCCTGATCATTCCTCCTTCGCGCTACTCCCATTTGGCAGAAGGTTTAAAGCATGCTCGGGAACAGCTTCTTTCCCTCTATATCAGGCTTCTGAATGGTCCTACCATATGCTATGGTACTGTTCACCTCTACCCCATTGAGGACATTGGACTTTGTCTATGTAACTAGTACGTTACAACACTGAAAACTAAATTCTAGACTGTGTGAATTTTCTTTCGCTCTACATATTGTACATGAGTTTGACGATGTATAGTATCATCTGATCTAATTTGATAGCATGCAAAACAAAGCTTTTCACTGTACCTCAGGATATGTGACAATCCTAAACCTAAATATTTATCCATTTTGGAGATGTTTGTCAATTTGCTTTTGGAACTTCATTAATGATATTGGTATGGTTTAATTATTGGAAAAAAATACCGAGATATATTTAAATATACGTTCAACGGGTAAAGCAAAAAGAGAAAGGAAATAGTGTTGAATATTGTGTAGCAGCATCAGAGAAAGTGCTGATAAACAAAAGGTGTAAGGCTGCAACAAGTTAGATTGGACAATCTGGAATATCGCAATTAGATTTAGTTTCTGTTTCCTTATTTATTTCAGACATCTGTGAGCAGAATGGGGAAAACTGTTAAACTCCCTCCTATTCCAAATCTTACCAGAAGCCCAACATCTCCTCAGAACTCGGGACATTTTAATTATTCTCCACATTCCTCTGGTGGATCAAATGGAGTAGCTGGCGTCAATAGACATTGCATCGGTGAATCACATAACCGCTCAGGTCAGAAGCCATTCTTGGTCTCATGTGGTCAGTTCAACCAGTCAATCCACCACGATAAGATTAATTTAACAGTTTGAAATGTACTCTTTTATAGAGATATAGGTCATTTCAGTTAGTATCAGCCAGGCTATCCAAATTTTAATATCGACCTATAAATTTGAACACTGAGTAAATTACGGGAGATGCGAGGGAAAGATAGATCAGCCATGATTGAATGGCAGAGTAGACTTGATGGGCCGAATGGCCTAATTCTGCTCCTGCAACTTATGAATTTATAACTATTGGGGGCATCTAATACAGTCTCACCAAAGTGATCATTGCCTTCTTATTTCCAAGTTCGACCCACATAGCCTTGTTGGACAATCCCCCCCAAATATCTTCTCTAAGCACTGTAGTTATGTTCTTTCTCAATGTAAAAGGAAACGATGCATCCCCTGCCCCACTCCCCTTGCAATATTGCAATTATGCCTGTAGTATCTGCACCCTGAAACATTTAGCTGTCACATAGAAACATAGAAAATAGGTGCAGGAGTAGGCCGTTCAGCCCTTCGAGCCTGCACTGCCATTCAATATGATCATGGCTGATCATCCAACTGTATCCTGCACCTGCCTTCTTTCCATACCCCCTGATCCCTTTAGCCACAAGGACCACATCTAACTCCCTCTTAAATATAGCCAGTGAACTGGCCTCAACTACCTTCTGGGCAGAGAATTCCAGAGATTCACCACTCTCTGTGTGAAAAATGTTTTTCTCATCTCGGTCCTAAAAGATTTCCCCCTTATCCTTAAACTGTGACCCCTTGTCCTGAATTTCCCCAACACCGGGAACAATCTTCCTGCATCTAGCCTGTCCAACCCCTTAAGAATTTTGTAAGTTTCTATAAGATCCCCCCTCAATCTTCTAAATTCTAGCGAGTACAAGCCGAGTCTATCCATTCTTTCTTCATATGAAAGTCCTGACATCCCAGGAATCAGTCTGGTGAACCTTCTCTGTACTCCCTCTATGGCAAGAATGTCTTTCCTCAGATTTGGAGACCAAAACTGTACGCAATACTCCAGGTGTGGTCTCATCAAGACCCTGTACAACTGCAGTAGAACCTCCCTGCTCCTATACTCAAATCCCTTTGCTATGAATGCTAACATACCATTCGCTTTCTTCACTGCCTGCTGTACCTGCATGCCTACTTTCAATGACTGGTGTACCATGACACCCAGGTCTTGTTGATCTCCCCTTTTCCTAATCGGCCACCATTCAAATAATAGTCTACTTTCCTGTTTTTGCCACCAAAGTGGATAACTTCACATTTATCCACATTATACTGCATCTGCCATGCATTTGCCCACTCACCCAGCCTATCCACGTCACCTTGCAGCCTCCTATAATCCTCCTCACAGCTAACACTGCCCCCCAGCTTCGTGTCACCTGCAAACTTGGAAGTGTTGCATTCAATTCCCTCGTCCAAATCATTAATATATATTGTAAATACCTGGGGTCCCACACTGAACCTTGCGGCACCCCACTAGTCACTGCCTGCCATCCTGAAAAGGACCCGTTCACTCCTACTCTTTGCTTCCTGTCTGCCAGCCAGTTCTCTATCCACGTCAATACTGAACTGCCAATACAGTGTGCTTTAAGTTTGTATACTAATCTGTTGTGTGGGACCTTGTCGAAAGCCTTCTGAAAGTCCAGATATAACACATCCACTGGTTCTCCCTTATCCACTCTACTAGTTGCATCTGCAAAAAATTCAATAAGATTCGTCAGACTTGATTTACCTTTCGTAAACCCATGCTGACTTTGTTCAATGATTTCACCACTTTCCAAATGTGCTGCTCTCCCATCTTTAATAACTGACTCTAGCAGTTTCCCCACTAACGATGCAGCCTATCAGGCCCTGGGGATTTATCGGCCTTTAATCCATTCAATTTACCTAACACCACTTCCCGGCTAACCTGGATTTCACTCAGTTCCTCCATCTCATTTGACCCGCGATCCCCTGCTATTTCCGGCCGATTATTTATGTCTTCCTTAGTGAAGACAGAACCAAAGTAGTTATTCAATTGGTCTGCCATGCCTTTGTTCCCCATGATGAATTCACCTGTTTCTGACTGCAAGGGACCTACATTTGTTTTAACTAATCTTTTTCTCTTCACATATCGATAACAACTTTTGCAGTCAGTTTTTATGTTCCCTGCCAGTTTTCTTTCATAATCCATTTTCCCGTTCCTAATTAAGCCCTTTGTCCTCCTCTGTTGGACTCTGAATTTCTCCCAGTCCTCTGGTAGGCTGCTTTCTCTGGCTAATTTGTACGCTTTATCTTTTGTTTTGATTATCCCTGATTTCCCTTGTTATCCACGGATGCACTACCTTCCCTGATTTATTCTTTTGCCATACTGGGATGAACAATTGTTGTAGTTTAAATGCCTTCCATTGCATATCCACCGTCAACCCTTTAAGACTCAATTGCTAGTCTGTCTTGGCCAATTCACGTCTCATACCCTCAAAGTTACCTTTCTTTAAGTTCAGGACCCGTGTTTCTGAATTAACAATGTCACTCTCCACCCTAATGAAGAACTCAACCATATTATGGTCACTCTTGCCCAAGGGGCCACGCACAACAAGGCTGCTAACTAACTCTTCTTCATTACGCAATAAACCTGTCACCCTGTAACCCTGTCCTTCCTCAGCCATGTTTCCGTTATGATTATAATATCTCTGTTTCCTGAACTAATCCATGTCCTGAGATTGTCTGAAGAATGGTGCTGAACTGAAACATCATCTCTGTTCCCCAGGGATTCTCCCTGGCCTGCTGAATTACTCTAGATCTTTGTGTCTTTTTGTTCCCTGAGATTGTCTGCTAAGCCTCTATCATTAAAATTAATCGATTTAAATAATTTATCTTTCTTCTCTTTTCTGGTCCTATCAGCTAATTGTGTTCTCTTTTATTTGCCCTCAACTTCTCATCTGCCTCCTTTCCAATCAAAACCCTCCTGAATAGTACTTGCAAACTTCCCAGGAAACTGATCTCACCCAATTTGGGTGCATTTTGTACAAGCCACCTCTGCCTCAGAAATGATCCCAATGATCCAAAAATCTGAATCCCTGCCCCATGCACAAGCTCTTCAGCCATGCATTCAGTTAAATACTAAAATCATAACTTGCAGGCTAACTGTTGTAACAATGGTGAAAGATTGCTTTAGAACAGAACAAATTTAATAGGAATGGCAGTGAAATTCTAACTTTTTTAAACAACATTTTAATAACAACTGAGATGCTCAAACACATTCTGCTCTCATTTGCACGTGACATTGAGAGTAATCAAGAGATTGCCACCCTCGATCCTGCTTTTTATCATAATTTCATCTGCAGTCGTTCTGCAGACATCTTGGATTCTGGCACCAGGGAGGCAACACACCATTCTGGAGTCTCCTGACTGTCTCCCTAACGATTGAGTCGTCCAGCACTATAACTTTGCCACACTTTATCCTACCCTGTTGTGCCTCAAAGCCAGATGCGTGTGCTACAGACCTGAAAGATGCTGCTTTTCTCCTGAAGACCCCCCCTTCCTCGCTCCTGCCCCAACAGTATCCAAAAGGTTATCATGTTTATATGGGGAATGGCCACCGGGATTGCTGCATTCTCTGCTTGCACCCTGTCATAGTTAGAGGATTGTGAGATGTTTAGAGACCTGCAAAGTTAAATTAAAAATGTGCACAGGGAGCTTTTTGCACAGTCTGATTTTGGGATATAGAGTAACAAGCATATTGGTTACATAATTATTTGTTAATAATTTAGCATTTAATAATTAAAAGTACATGTAAATGTTTTTTCTTTATATAAAAAAAAAATATTCAGGGGGAAGTTCAGATAGTGTATTGTCCCAAATTGCTGCCCAAAGACGGAAAGCAGCAGGTTTGCCCGACTTGAAAACAACAAGGTCTGAGATTTTGCCTCAACTTATCTTTGTTGAAACCAACCTCCCTGAACTGCCAGCCTCGCCAACTGCGGATAACTGCATTGTACAGGTAACATTTTCTCGCCTTTGCTAAAAAAAAAATAATTTGCTGTCTTGACATTGGATTAGTTTAGAGTGAACAGATTGTGCAGCTAGCAACTATAACTTGCTGGAAGTGAAGATTGTATGGCAACATATTACATTTAATTATTTGCACAATATGCAGTATTGCCATCTTCACAATATAGACGGACCTATAACCATATAACAATCACAGCACAGAAACAGGCCCTCTCGGCCCTTCCAGTCCGTGCCGACCATTTGTTTTCCCCTAGTCCCATCTACCTGCACTCAGACCATACCCCTCCATTCCCTTCACGTCCATATACCTATCCACTTTACTCTTAAATGTTAAAATCGATCCTGCCTCCACCACTTCTACTGGAAGCTCATTCCACACAGCCACCACCCTCTGAGTAAAGAAGTTCCCCCTCGCGTTACCCCTAAACTTCTGTCCCTTAATTCTCTTGTCATGCCCTCTTGTTTGAATCTTCCCTACCCTCAATGGGAAAAACGTATCCACGTCAACTCTGTCTATCCCTTTCATCATTTTAAAGACCTCAATCAAGTCCCCCCTTAACCTTCTGCGCTCCAAAGAATAAAGACCTAACTTGTTCAACCTTTCTCTGTAACATAGTTGCTGGAATCCTGGCAACATTCTAGTAAATCTCCTCTGTACTCTCTCTATTTTGTTGACATCCTTCCTATAATTAGGCGACCAAAATTGTACACAATACTCCAGAATTGGTCTTACCAATGCCTTGTACAATTTTAACATTACTTCCCTACTTCCTATATTCAATGCTCTGATTTATAAAGGCCAGCACACCAAAGGCTTTCTTTACCACCCTATCTACATCGATTCCACCTTCAGGGAACTATGCACAGTTATTCCTAGATCCCTCTGTTCCACAGCATTCCTCAATTCCCTACCATTTACAGAGATGCCAACTGGTACGGATTTCCCGTAATTTCTACGGAAAATTGGCCAATTACGGGCGGTACGATTTTCATATCGTAAATCCCGGATTTTGCCGATTTTAAGTTAGCACATACTTGTTGTGTGTGTTTGGGAGTGTGTGAGTGAGTGTGTGTGTGTGAGTGTGTGAGTACCAGTGATGGAAATGGGGGGGTACGCAGAGGGACGACGTTCTCCTACGTTTCCAGTTTCCAGTTTCCATCCTGTGCATGAATTCCCAGCTTTATACTGCGCTACTTAATCCAAGGACGAGCGAACAATCAGACAGACGGGCGAAAGGAACGATCATAGATGACATTTCGGATTGAGACCCTTCTTCAGACCGTCAGGGGAAAGAGGAACAATAGATATAGATGGCACTAAGGACAAACGAATGGAAGATATGCCCTCCCGTTTCCCTTTCCCTTGATTGTCAGTCTGAAGAAGGGTCTCTGCCCAAAATGTCACCTATTGCGCTCTACGATGGTTGCTTTCGTCCGTCTGTCCATGCATTCACTCACTCTTGGTGCCGGCGCTTCTCCGCTCAGACTCCGACACACACACACACACGCAGATCGGCGCGGGCCGGGACCAGGAGCAGGGTGCAGGATGACATCAAATGGGTGGCAGCTATAGAAAAAGTACGGAAATTATAAGGGGGGTGGGGGGGCTGGGGGGGCTCAGTGGGACGGGCGCCGGCTCTGGGGAGTGGATGACTTTTCTGGTCGAGATCCTTCTGCAGATAATCACAAGTACTCTCACCGACGAGAGTTCAGTTCAGTCTGAAAAAGAGTCTTCTCCCCAGTCGCTGCCTGTCCCGTTGAGTTACTCCAGCTGTATGTCTAACTTAAATTTCAAGAGTTAAATAAAAAAACAGAGTGCTGGAGGAACTCAGCGGGCTTCGCGGCATCTGTGGAGGGAATGGATTACGAGTTGTTTCGGGCCAGGGTTCTTGTTCAATAGGAAGGAACTGCAGATCAAAGATACTAGAGCGGATACTAGTATCTTTGCTGCAGATCAGGCATGATATTTCTTCCGATTTAAATCGTAATTTCGATTTTATTGTTTTCCTATTTTTATTTTTTCGCGCCCGATTATTTGGTGGCCAATCAACGACTGTCTCTAAGGGGGTTGCGTCCAATCACCGACCAGCTACCCTTAAAATTCCCGTCCAATCAATAAATCGGTCTCCTCCCGCCCAATCAGCCGCCGTCTCCAAGGGCATTGTGTCCAATCACATAATGCGCTGGTCACTTGGCAGCCAATCAGACAGTCTCCTAGGGGCCTTTTGATCAATCACCGACCTGCTTCCCTCACTAAAGCAGACGATGGCTGCAGCCAACACACACAGACAGAGACAGAGTCCCCCCCCCCCCCCCTCCTTCCCAACCTCAGCTTCACGGACCCAGAGTACCCTTAGTTCCTAAACCCATTTCCATCACTGGAGTGTGTGTGAGTGTGTGTGTCTGTGTGTGTGAGTGTGTCTGTGTGTGTGAGTGTGTCTGTGTGTGTGTGAGTGTGTCTGTGTGTGTGAGTGTGTCTGTGTGTGTGAGTGTGTCTGTGTGTGTGTGTGCGCGTATATATGTGTGAGTGTGTGTGTATAAACATATCAAGACATATTGATAATGAACTCGTTCATCCAGTCTTTCAATAGAGCATTTTCAATGGTGAGTTAATACATGTTTATGTAATACCAACTAATGAACATACAGGTATGTTAATGTTAACATTATGCGCTATCGCTTGCCTGTGGGAGCCGCGCTTGCCATCATGCAGAAAAAAAAATTGCTTCACGCAAAAAATTACTGATTTTGTCTCCAAATTACTGATTTTTAGCCTTATGATTACTGATTTGTGCTCTGGAAGGTTGGCATCTCTGCATAGTTACCATGTACATCCTATTTTGATTTGTCCTGCCAAGATGTAGCACTTCACACTTAACAGCATTAAACACATCTGCCATCTTTCAGCCCACTTTTCCAAATGGCCCAAATCTCTCTGTAGACTTTGAAAATCTACTTCATTATCCACAACACCACCTATCTTAGTATCATCTGCATACTTACTTATCCAATTTTCCACCCCATCATCCAGATCATTGATGTACATGACATACAACAGTGGACCCAACACAGATCCCTGAGGCACCCCACTGGTCACCGGCTTCCAACCTGACAAACAGCCATCCACCATTACTCTCTGACATCTCCCATTCAGCCACTGTTGAATCCATCTTGCTACTCCGCCATTAACACCCAAATATTGAACCTTCTTAACCAACCTTCCATGGGGAACCTTGTCAAAGGCCTTACTGAAATCCATATAGACAACATCCACTGCTTTACCCTCATCAATTTCCCTAGTTACCGCTTCACAAAAATTCAAGAAGGTTTGTCAAACATGACCTTCCAGGCACAAATCCATGTTGACTGTTCCTGATCAGACCCTGTTTATCCAGATGCTTATATATATTATCTCTAAGTATCCTTTCCATTAATTTGCCCACCACTGACGTCAAACTAATAGGTCTATAATTGCTAGGTTTATTCTTTGAACCCTTTTTAAACAATGGAACAACATGCGCAGTACGCCAATCCTCCGGCACTATTCCCGTTTCTAATGACATTTGAAATATTTCTGTCATAGTTCCTGCTATTTCTACACTAACTTCCCTCAATGTCCTAGGGAATATCCTGTCAGGACCTGGAGACATCCACTTTTATATTTTTCAAAAGTGTCAGTACTTCCTCCTCTTTGAATCTCATAGTTTCCATAGCTCCTCTGCTTTTTTCCCTTACCTCACAGAGTTCAATATCCTTCTCCTTGGTGAATACCGAAGAAAAGAAATTGTTCAATATCTCCCCCATCTCTTTTGGCTCTGCAGATAGCTGTCCATTCTGGTTCTCTAATGGTCCAATTTTATCCCTCGTTATCCTTTTGCTATTGATATAGCTGTAGAAACCCTTTGGATTTAAAAGGGTACTCAATTTTGTTGTCAACAGCATATGAACTATTATGGATTACTTTGGTCACTATCATTTGCATTGGAAACTATCAAACATTGTGACAGTTAAAAGTTGGAGTGATATATATTTATTTGTTACCACATCTGTTATACCATATTGTTCTAGTCATTATTTTTATGCCTGTTGCAACAAGGTAGAAAGGATCCACTCTCCCCTCCAGCTTTACAGATGTTTTGTTTGCCCCTTACAATTTTTTTTTCTACTTTTCCTCAGGGGATTGCAGTTGGGGACTAAAAGAAAAATCTGTTAACTCATGGTGTGCCAGTCTTGATGGATCAGCTGCTTTTACTGTCTTTTGTTTTCCTGCATCTGTATTACAGCATACTCGCAAGAAGAAAATTAGGTTACTTGATCCTGAGAAAATAATTTAAATATTTGTGTATAGATATGTTAAAAAAGAATAAACTATTATTACAACAAACATGCACGCTAACAATTATTTATCTTGCTAATACAGAAATGTAGCCAACAACGTCCATCGTCTGGTACCTCATCTAATTCCAAGAGCACCTCTCCTACTCTGACTCCATCACCATCTCCCACACCCAAAAGTCCCCAAGGAGAATCCTCCCTGTCATCATCTTCACATCAACACTCTAAGAACAGTGGTGGATCCAGTAGTGGAACTCTCACGGATGAAGGTAATGTAAGGTCTAAAGCGGTTTTACCACACCCCTATTCCTGAGAGGGATTTGGTAGGAATATGGTATTTTGGTGTTAAAATTTTATTGCACCGTATGCCCATTCCCTTGAATGACATGCCGCTTTTTTTCGTTTAACTTTTCTACCCTCCACAATGAAAACCACTCAAGATTTATAATTTGTTAAAATATTTACCAAATCACTGTACCTTAATTGGCACACGTGACAATAAAAGACCTTTTAAACCCAGTTAAGCATTTAAGCAATTGAATGCGGAACACAGTCAATTCAGGTGATGAGACTATTTATTTCCTGCAGTGTACTTGCATTTTAATGCTCAATTCAAAACCTTCAGGCTAGCCATTTAACAATTGTGGAAGGTTACTTTAAAAAATCACTAATTTACTAGGATTGGTTGTGAAATGTTAACTTAAAAAAAATCTGCTGTCACATAAATAGCTTTTCCAAAAGGACTGATCTACACAAACACATTTTGCCATAAATCGATAGTTTAGTTTAGTTGAAAGAGGAACACGAGATGTAGTTTAAAGGAATGAATTGCAAAACTTACAGCTGTCATGTGAAAGGAGAATAGCTTAATGAGATTTCATCCGAGTTAGGTTAAGGATAGCAGAATTTTGGTTGACCCTGAGTCAATAAAGAATAATTAGTGACGTTTTGACAATAGACAAAAGGTGCAGGAGTAGGCCATTTGGCCCTTCGAGCCAGCACCGCCAATCAATGTGATCATGGCTGATCATCCACAATCAGTACCCCGTTCCTGCCTTCTCCCCATATCCCCTGACTCTGCTATTTTTTAGAGCCCTATCTAGCTCTCTCTTGAAAGCATCCAGAGAACCTGCCTCCACCGAGGCAGAGAATTCCACAGACTAGCCACTCTGTGAGAAAAAGTGTTTCCTCGTCACCGTTCTAAATGGCTTACTCATTATTCTTAAACTGTGGCCCCTGGTTCTGGACTCCCCCAACATCAGTAACATGTTTCCTGCCTCTAGTGTGTCCAAGCCCTTAACAATCTTATATGTTTCAATGAGATATCCTCTCATCCTTCTAAACTCCAGAGTGTACAAGCCCAGCCACTCCATTCTCTATTTTATTACGTATAAAACCATTTTTATACGTTTTGGAATAGGAAAGTTTAGAAAGGCTGCACCAATTGATCCTGAATTATATGCATTATAAACTGAATAAAAGATTTGGAATTGTATTAGATGGCAATTCTTGGGTAAGTAGCAGGTGAGTAATCTCAAAACTGAAACTTAGTCCAACAGATACAGTGCCCTCCATAATATTTGGGACAAAGACCCATCATTTATTTGTGTATGTACTCCACTAATTGAGATTTGTAATACAAAAAAAATTACATGTGGTTAAAGTTCATATTGTCAGATTTTAATGAAGGCCATTTTTATACATTTTGGTTCACCATGTAGAAATTACAGCAGTGTTTATACATAATCTCCCCATTTCAGGGCACCATAATGTTTGGGACACAGCAATGTCATGTAAATTAAAGTAGTTAAGTTTTGTATTTTGTTGCATATCCTTTGCATGCAATGACTGCATGAAGACTGCGATTCATGGACATCACCAGTTGCTGGGTGTCTTCTCTGGTGATGCTCTGCCAGGCCTGTGTTGCAGCCATCTTTAGCTTATGCTTGTTTTGGGGGCTAGTCCCCTTCAATTTTCTCTTCAGCATATAAAAGGCATGCTCAATTGGGTTCAGATCGGGTGATTGACTTGGCCACTCCAGAATTGACCATTTTTTTAGCTTTGAAAAACTCCTTTGTGCTTTAGCATTATGTTTGGGATCATTGTCTTGCTGTAGAAAGAACCGCCAGCCAATGAGTTTTGAGGCATTTGTTTGAACTTGAGCATGTAGGATGTGTCTAGGCACTTCAGAATTCATTATGCTACTACCATCAGCAATTGTATTATCAATGAAGATAAGTGAGCCAGTACCTTCAGCAACCACACATGCCCAGGCCATTACACCCCCACCAGTGAGTTTTATAGATGATGCAGCAGAGATGCCAAGTGTCCCGGATTCGCCGTATTTTGTCCCGGGCGAAATAACCTTTTTTACGGTTTTGTTCCGGCAGCCAAACATGCTGTTACGGAACACCGCCGCGCCGGTGTTCCTCCCGTGGTGAACGCCGGCGCCCATGTGTCCCCCGGTTTGCCAGCCCGGCAGCTCGCAGCCACGCCCGGCCCAGAGCCCCGGGCGGCGCCGGCCCGCGCGAATCAGCGGCACTTTGCCGGGCCCTAGTGTCCGCGCCTGCGCAGTTGGGGAGGGTTGCCGGGCCCAGATGGCCGCGCGTGCGCAGTGGGGGAGGGTTGCCGGGCCCCAGTGGCCGCGCGTGCGCAGTGGGGGAGGGTTGCCGGGCCCCAGTGGCCGCGCGTGCGCAGTGGGGGAGGGTTGCAGGGACTGGCGCCCATTTCGAGCCACGCCACACCCGGCCCAGAGCCCGGGCGGCGCCGGCCCGCGCGATCAGCGGCACTTTCATGCCGCCAGCCGGCCGCTCGCGGCAGCCCCATCACCGGGCCTCCCCCCCCACCCCTACCCAGTGCGCAGGCGCAGATCCGCCGGCAACCTTGCCAAGTGCGCATGTGCCGCACCCGCCCGCCGGCAGCCCGCTGATCTGCACCAGTGCGCAGGCGCATAGCCGCCGGCAACAACCCCAAGTGAGTATGTTACGGGAGAGAAATGCATTTAACCCCATTTGTTACGGACAAATGGGTTGATTGTTACTGTGAACTAAATTTAGGGTTGGCATCTCTGGATGATGTGGTATGCTTTGGATCTTGGGCAGTTCCTTCTCTCCTCCATACTTTGCTCTTGCCATCACTCCGATGTAAGTTAATCTTCATCTCTTCTGTCCACAAGACCTTTTTCCAGAACTGTGGTTGCTCTTTTAGGTACTTCTTGGCAAACGGTAACCTGGCCATTCTATTTTTGTGGCTAACTAGTGGTTTGCATCTTGCAGTGTAGCCTCTGTATTTCTGTTCATGAAGTCTTCTGCGGACACGGGGACGGGAAACACGGGGGGGGGGGGGGGGGAGAGGGGACACGTCCCTCCCATGTTTTGAGAGGTGGGGGACATCCCCCCCAAGACCAGCGCCTCATCTGCAGCCAGGATTGATCCCGGCCGGGTCTCCGGCGCTGTCCCGTCCCCACCCGAGTGCCCCCCCCCACGGGTGGCCAGAGAGGTCAGGAGTCAGGCGCGAGCTGTATCCCCAGGCCCACAGCCAGCGCAGTATCTTTGTTTAGCACTGGATTGAGCCTCCGAGGCCTCGCTTGTGTCTGTTTGGAATTTAGGAAGGCCTTTGACAAGGTCCGCATGGCAGGTCAATCTGGAAGGTTAAATAATATGGAATCCAAAATGAGCTAGCTAATTGGATTCAAAAAGCTTGTACGAAGGAGTCAAAGGATGATAGTGGAGGGTTGTTTTAATTTTGCTAACAATCTACTTAATATTGTTAGTAAATTTTCAGCTTGTAGCAATATTTTTGCAATAGTGCACAACGAGGAAGGACATCTAAGACCACCTTCACCAACATTTGACATTCCAAAGTTCAATACCTCACACTTCAGTTTAAACTAATATACTGAGAGAGTCGTTGAATCTTTTCTCTATGATTTGGATGAAGGGATTCAAATTAACATTAGCAAATTTGCAGATGACGCAAAGCTGGGTGGCAGTGTGAACTGTGAGGAGGATGCTATGAGAATGCAGGGTGACTTGGACAGGTTGGGGGAGTGGGCAGATGCATGGCAGATGAAGTTTAATGTGGATAAATGTGAGGTTATCCACTTTGGTATCAAAAACAGAAAGGTAGATTACTATCTAAATGGCATCAAGGTGGGAAAAGGGGAAGTACAACGGGATCTGGAGGTCCTTGTTCATCAGTCTATGAAAGTAAGCATGCAAGTACAGAAGGCAGTGAAGAAAGCAAATGGCATGCTAGCCTTTATAACAAGAGGAGTCAAGTATAAGATTAAAGAGGTCCTTCTGCATTGTACAGGGCCCTAGTGAGACCACACCTGGAGTGTTGTGTGTTGTTTTGGTCCCCTAATTTGAGGAAGGACATTCTTGCTATTGAGGGAGTGCAGCATAGGTTTACAAGGTTAATTCCCGGGATGGAGGGGACTGTCATATGCTGAGAGAATGGAGAGGCTGGGCTTGTACACTCTGGAGTTTAGAAGGATGAGAGGGGATCTTATTGAAATATATAAGATTGTTAAGGGTTTGGGAAACATGTTCCGGATGTTGGGGGACTGTAGAACCAGGGCCACAGTTTAAGAATAGCGGTAAGCCATTTAGAACAGAGCCGAGGAAACACTTTTTCTCACAGAGTTGTGAGTCTGTGAAATTCTCTGCCTCAGAGGGCAGTGGAGGCCGGTTCTCTGGATATTTTCAAGAGAGTGCTAGATAGGGCTCTTAAAGATAGCGGAGTCAGGGGATATGGGGAGAAGGCAGGAACGGGGTACTGATGGGGGATGATCAGCCATGATCACATTGAAAGGCGGTGCTGGCTCGAAGGGCCGAATGGCCCACTCCTGCACCTATTGTCTATTGTGTGCCACATGACCTTTTGCACTTAGTCAGTTCTTCATGAAGCTTCGGCATTCTGTCATCAGAGATTCCACTGCTGGATCTCACTTGCCTGCTATGTGGTTCTTGAGCAAAACACAAAGTGCTGGAGGAGCTCAGCAGGTCAGGCAGCATCTGTGGAGTGAATGGATAGGTGATGATTTGGGTCTGGATACTTCAGCCTAATATTTACTCTTGTCAAATTTGGGTTATTGTTCCTTTGGACTTGGGATGCTTGCAGCATTGTGGCTACTCTTTAAGTTCTAATTATTGCTCTAACAATTGTGATTTGAAAATGAGACAAGTAGACTTGGGTGTGAACCGTTTGACAGGAAAGAGCTTATTTTGGATATGCATTTGCCACCGCCTTGCAGGTTTCTTATTTTGCACTTGCCTGCTGTGCCTCTGTGCCAGAGTGCATTAAAATTGCAATACATGATACTTGGAAGGTGCACTCCCTGGAGGAATTATATATGTGAATTGATTATGTGATGTTTTTGAAGGCTGGAAGCTCTCTAAAGGAGGTTATATTCGGGTACTGTCTTTTATGTGAGTAGATAGTACTTCTGATGTAGTTTTCTAATGTTTTACTATGTCACAATTAAACACAATGATCTAAATATAATTAATTAAATATTATTTGACGACCAACAACATTCATATAAATGATGGTTGAAGTACTGTTGGTTAACTAATTTATGTACCATTTATTTTCTCTAGATGAATTATCCAGTATTTTAAAAAAGCTGTCGCTTGAAAAATATCAACCTATATTTGAAGAACAAGAGGTAATACCAATATTTGCAGAGCATTCCAAGTGGAGTATAATCTTTCTATTTCGATAAATCTTCAATTGCAGGTGACCGTTGGTTGTTGAACATTGTGTTCCTGGAAAATAATCCATGGAGCAAAGCTGTATTATCCTGTGCATGTGTTTCTTTTCCCCACATAAATTAAATGACAGTGTATTTTATATATTACACTTTTGGGTAATAATTTGTGAATTCTGCAAGGGTGCTCTTTTGTAACCCAATTGTCCAAAACATGGAGCTGCCTGCATATTTTATCTGTCCAAGCAACTTGGGTGTTTGCCATATTATATATATAGTTTATATAGTTCCTTACCAAAATTGTATATAGTTTGCTTTTCAAGACGCAACATTTACTGTACGAAAAGGTAAAGTGCTGGATTTATTGAAATGCTGAGGCCATTGTTTTAGTCAAGGTGTTTTTAATTTACCATTTTGTTTATCGTATTTCAATTTATTTCTGTTTTTATCATCTTCACCAGAAATTGTTGTCTTTTATTTCACATATCTCAGTCCTAGCTTAGATGAAACAAGAATGGAGCGAACTCTCAACTCCTGCTGGTTTATGAGCAAAATGAGGTTTACTTGCTTACACACATGTATCTCTTCAGATCATTCCAAAAACCTTTTCTGCTTGCTTAATTATTGTGGGGTTTTTTTCATGATACAGAAACAAACTAGTAAAATGTTAGTAAATGTTGGCTTTCAGTTGTTTTACAGTATTTTACGCTGTTTAATTTTTAAATTTCACTTAATGGAATGTATTTAGAAAGTATACTAATGTGTGTGTTTCGCTGACTTTTCTGGTTCTTGCAGCTGTTTAGTTTGCCTATATCAATGCACGATGCAATAGATTACAGTGTCCTCTGTAATGTTTGGGAAAAGACCCATCATTTATTTATTTGCCTCTGTACTCCACAATTTGAGATTAGTAATAGAAAAAAATCATAATGGATAAAACTGGGGATAGACACCATTTCACAAATTACAGGCCTCTTTCTTTACTCTCCCAATTCTCCAAGATTCTTGAAAAACTTACTACAGAAAGACTTGACAATTTCATTGAAAAACATAAGCTTTTGGTCGCCAGGCAATATGGATTCCGGACAGACAGATCAACATCTATGGCACTAATGGAACTAATAGAGGAAATCACAAATTGCATAGATAATAAAAAACTTGCAGTGGGAATATTCATAGACTTAAAAAAAGCATTTGATACCGTAAATCACGACATTTTACTCATGAAACTGGATAGGTATGGCATCAGAGAGATTGGATTGGGTGAGAAGCTATTTCAGAAACGGGCCACAATTTGTAGAAATAGGTGAACATAAATCAACTTGCATGAACATAACTTGTGGAGTACCTCAAGGGTCTGTGTTAGGGCCGAAGCTTTTCATAATATACATTAACGACATATGCAGAGTATCAAATATACTGAAATTGATTATATTTGCCGATGATAGAAATATTTTTTGTTCCGGTGACAATTTGAAGCAGCTTTTGGAGATATCACATCAGAAATGAATAACTTATAACAGTGGTTTGATGTCAACAAATTGTCTTAAATTTAAGCAAAACAAAGATTATGCTATTTGGAAAACATAAAACAAACCCTCAAATACAATTGAAAATAGATAACATAAGTATAGAAAGAGTATATGAAAATAAATTTCTTGGTGTGATCTTAGACCACAAAATCTGCTGGAAACCACATATAAGCCACGTCAAAGCAAAACTGGCAAAGTCTATAACAATATTGTGAAAATCAAGACACATTCTGGACCACAAATCATTACATACTCTGTATAATACACTCATATTGCCATATCTGAGTTACTGTGTGGAGATATGGGGTAACACCTACAAAACCAACCTACAGCCGTTATGCACATTACAAAAAAGAGCAATAAGAATTATAAATAACGTTGGATATCTTGAACATACCAATTTATTATTCTTAAAGTCAAATACACTGAAGTTCACTGACCTGGTTAACTTTAAGACAGCACAAATCATGTACAAAGCAAGAAATAATTTACTTCCAGGAAATATACAAAAACGTTATGGACAGGGTGGGTATAATTTGAGAGGGGAACATAATTAAAAAAAACTCAATGTCAGAACAACTCTTAAAAGTATGTGCATAGCAATCTGTGGGGTGAATTTGTGGAATGGTCTGGAATAGGAGATAAAACAGCACAAACATAATTCAGTTTAAAAGGATGTACAAAAACACTTTTTTTTAAAGATATTGGGATGAGGATAGGTGATTGTGAGTGGGATATATGTGGGATTGTATTGGGAAGGGTGATGGGTTGTATATATGATTAAGAGATTCTGTATAGTATATGAGGGTTTTTTATTTTCTTTTTTTCTCTCTTTTTTAGTATGGCTTCGTAAATATTTGATTAGTGTATAAATGTAAATAATTTGGTGTACATATAGCTGCTGGTGTATATATAGCTGCTAAATTTGTATAAGATAATTATAAGCAGTTGAATAAGGGGTGGGAATTAATAAGCTTTGGCTTCTTCCTGCTCCTTTTCGGACACATACGATTTCATTTATTTATAGATACTGTTTATGACACTATAAATATTCTTGTTTTGTTTTTTTGTATGCTGTTTCACACTTGCTTTTTATTCTTTTATTCTGTTCAAAATAAAGAATTAAATAATAAAAAGGCAGATTGTTGGTAATATTAATGTCAAGGAACTTGAACCTCTGGATCATAAGTGATAGGAGCAGAATTAGGCCATTTGGCCCATCAAGTGTACTCCACCAATCAAGCTGATCTATCTCTCTCTCCTAACCACATTCTCCTGCCTTCTCCCCATAACCCCTGATACCCGTACTAATCGAGAATCTATCTATCTCTGCCTTAAATATATCAACTGACTTTGCCTCCACAGCCTTCTGTGGCGAAGAATTCCACAGATTCACCACCCTTTCCACTCTGGCACCATTGATGTTGATTGGGGCATGTATTCCATCATGCTTCCTGAAAACTATAATTTGATCATTTGACTTGCTGTTAATTGGTAGCAAGAGCTGGTATGTGCAATAAACACAGAATAACAGACCTTTTAGCCCACCATTAATGTTGGACAAACTTTCTGTATGGATCTGTGGCAAATATGTCTGCCCATATATGTTCTGCATCGAGCTTTTGTTTCTCTGCCAGCACTTTGTCTCCTTCTGAATTTCCACCTTGGTTTCACACTTAGAATGTTATATAAATGAAAAAAACGTTATCTCCATTCTTCCATTAAAAACGTAAAACATAGAACAGTACAGCGCCTAAACAGGCTTGTCAACCCATAGTGTCTGTGCCAATCATGATGCCAAGACCAGCTCTTACCTGCCAATGCATAATCAATATCCGTCCATTCCCTGCACATCCACCTTGTTATCCAGAAGTCTCTTAAATGCCACGATATCTGCCTCCATCACCACCCCCAACAGTGTATTTTAAGCACTTACTACCCTCTGTTCACCTATATCTATGCCATGTAGTATTTGATATTCCCATCATGGGGGGAAAAAGGATCTGACTATTTACCCTATCTATGCCTCTCATAATTTAGACTTCTATTGGCTCACTCTTCAACTTCTGTTCCAGTGAAAACCATCCAATCCAGGCAGCATTCTGGCAAACTACTTCTGCAGCCTCTGCAAAGCCCTCACATGCTTCCTGAAAAGGGTGACCAGAACTTCACCCGATATTTTAAATGCAGCCTAACCCAAGTCCGATAAAGCTACACATGACTTCCTCCCTCTTTCATACAACGCCCTGATCAATGAAGGCAAACATGCCATATGTCTTCTTTATCACTCTATCTACTTGTGTTCCCATTTTTAGGGAGTTATGGACTTGATCCCCAAGATCCCGTTGTACTTGTTAAGAGACTTACCATTAATTGTTATTCCCCTTGCATTTGACCCGCCAAAGTGCAACAACTCATACTTTAATTAAACTGCCATTTCTCTCAGAGTAGCTGATCTATATCCTGCTGTTTACTTTGATTTTCAGATTATTTGTTTATTTTGTATTAATTTAATCATCAAATTAATTTGAATGACTATCTCATCTTCCTTTCCTTCCCAAAACCCTCATTCCTCCTCCTCCACCATTCTTAGCTTTTGCCCAAAACCATATTTATGGCAAAATTGTTATGAACTGTAGAAGTATTTGCCATTAAAATATAGTTTGTATTCAAAAATGAACTTGTTTCAAGGTTCAGTAGGTCTTTATAAAACTGCTTTATAGCAGAGGCCCTGAAGTGAATTTTGGACTAAATTATGTTTATGAAAATAACATAATTTATGAAAATGTTGTCCATTTGGCAGCGGGAAAGATGGTGCCCATTTCTCAATAGAACCATGTGTGGAAAATGCTCATTAGAAGAATATAGATGATCATGTTTCCTAAATGCACGATCTCTGTCTTATTTCTCTAGGTGGATATGGAAGCATTTCTTACGTTAACTGATGGTGATTTGAAAGAGCTGGGTGTAAAGACAGATGGTTCAAGGCAACAAATCTTGGCAGCAATCACAGAGTTAAATGCTGGAAAGGTATCAATTGAAATAACTTCTCTATTCACTACAGCAAGTGGGGGAGATAAGAGAGTCCTGTTCTTTTCTAATGGACAAATTGACCCCCTTTTGTGTTTTTGCAATTATCTCACTGGATTTATTTTGCATTGATTATATGGAAGGAGGTTAAGAAGGATGAACACTTTTGTTAGTACTGCTTTATTATATAATAATTTAGGCATTTAAGTATCTGCTGCTGTCTAGCTACGGCTGATGAATGCTTTTCACTGTCTTTTCAAATCTGTGAAACCAGCCTTTTAGGATGTATCCTGACATTGATGAAATTCCTCTCAGAGTTCTAGGCCCTTCCACATGCTGAAAGGACTTTAAGTCTTTTGCCTTCCACCAAGTGAGGGGCCGGTAGGGACTCACCGTGATGGACATTAACTGTGTTAAGTGTGTGTTTGTTATTTTATTCTATGTTTGACTGCAAGGAGTACAATTTTGTTCAGGCTGATTATGTCTGAATAACAATAAAGGATACTTTACTTTAACTTTCACAAACTCCCTCCCCATTTAGCAAGTGGTGGTGCACCGAGTGCTAGCTTTAGGTTTTAGATTGCATCTAGATTTTTTATTGTAGCGATGGATGGTTCGTTTGGTATGCCAAAGACCACAGCTATCACTACTGCATTCTGTAGAAGAGACAGCATTGATCACATTGTCTTCATTAGCTATCTCAGAACCCACAATACCAGTGTTGTTAAGCAAGTATTCCTTGGGTCCTGTAGGGAATGAATTGAGAAGGGAAACTCGCAGCAACAGGTATGTAATTTGCTGAACTTGTTTTCTATTTAAAATATCCAGAATTTGTAAAGTATAATTTATTTGAATCTCTTTGTTGCTGTCAATGGACTAATAAGTTCAAGTTTAAGCTTTATGGCGTTGAATATGTGAACAATTTAGATAAATAGTTTTGTGATTGCGGTAAAAAGAGGTTATTTAATGGTAGTGCAGGGGGAATACCTCCTATTATGCGTCTCCACCCTCAACCTTAGAGGCCACTCATAAATTTATAGAATGAATGTGAACTTGCAATCTTTCCCTTAAATTATAAGCTGCAGTATTAGGTTGTTTAGCCCAATTAGTGTCCTGTGCCATTGAATCACGGCTGATTTTATTTCTTCACAATCTCTGCCCCCAAAAAAACTATTAAGTTTTTGCTTCGTTGATACCTGCATGTTATCAATGTTGTAATGGATTATTGATGGAAATGATATAAATATTTAATATTTATTTCTAGGTACGTGTGAGGCAGATACTACAGGTATATTAAACTATCATTCTTTTTTGGGGCTGTGCCAGCACAATTTATCGTCAACTTAAATTTTCAGCAATGTATTTTTGTTTCTTGATTAGAGGCTAAATCACACTCGGTCTTAGAGTAGCTTCTACAATATCAGATATCGCTGGTTTTGTAACCTCTTGATATAAAGCTTTTTTTAATAGTCGCTAATTTTATGAGGAGATGTTATTCCATTTTCCGTAATTCGCAATTGCTTGGAAGCCTACACCTTGGCAGTAAGATATCAGTCGACATGTACATAATGATCTACATTTATAAACGACAGAATTAATATCTACTTTAGTTTTGTAAACTTTTAGTCGTAGGAAGAAGTCAAGTAAGCTGAGTTAACGGTTTGTGAGCACTAAAATGTATAGCTTCCATTTCATAATAGTCTAGTTACTTTTTGTTATGCAGCATTAATATACAGTGAATGATGAAATATAATTCTGAGTATCAATTCCATAGACATTTCATTACTGCACTATATTTGGATTTTTAATGATTTTTGTATGCCATAATACATGACGAGGAAGAAACTGGTTTTGCAGACGGGTGAACAGTTGTAAGAGCTCACATGATCTGACAGAGAATCTTATGTGATAGAAATATTTTGCATGTCTAAAATGCGTGTTTAAGCTTAGCAGTGTTTTAAAATGTACAGATGCAAATGTTTCAGATCTGTAACATTGTTTCATTTTCCACAGAGATGTTGTCTGACCTGTTTAAATGTTTTCAGCATGATTTTATATTGTACCTTTGGGAATTCACTCTTATTATTTTTTACTTTTGTTCAATGATTAAAAGACGTTCACGAGGCCCGCTTGTAAGAATCTCCTGATGGGGGTTGATAACTAAATGGTGGACTGTTATCAGTAGCCAAGCCTTTTTAGAAGTAGTTTCACATTTCTACTTTAATTATTTGTTTTGTGATGCCCTATTACCAATGCAAATTGAAACTTGCCTTTGATTTCAACAGCTCCCATTGCCTGGATTGGTAGACCAACGACAACAGTGGATAAGAGATGACCTTGAATTGGGCAGGCGATTCACTTTCAACAAATCCTCCATAACCTTCAAGATTAGTGTTCTTTTGTATGCATCCTCAATCATAACTTCTGCCATTGCAGGTGACTCAAGGGTCTCAAACAGAAATTGTGCAAGTATCATGAGGAATCATTGAATGTCCAACGCTGTTAAAGAATCGAGATTTGCCATTGTGCAATAGATGAAATCCTGCTAATGATTTTTAATGATTTTTTTTTATAAACACCCAAGCACAGAAGGTGCCTTTCAAAACTTGCATACAATCAGTATCACGTGGCATAAATAGCTGCTGAGTGGTAATCACTCAGATGTTGTATATTTATGCTCATGAATTATCTATACTTGCTCCAAGTTTTTACGACGATAAAGGCACGAAACCCAGTTTCATTTTATATTGCTTACAGCCAACAAAGAATTTCAGAACCTGCTTGGAGATCAGGGGTATGGTGAAGACTATCTTCTGCTTCAGCCAGTGCCAGTATTTTTTTCCTGGACAGCTGGTAGCAACCATTATCCTGATGAGCTGCTGGTGACAATTGTCCTGTTAGAGAAATCTTCTTTTGTAACCATTTTCAGAGTTTCCTCCTTTGCAGGTAATGCACAGAAAACAGGCAACTAAAAGGCAGCTGGTTGGATCACGCCAATGAATTTCTCATTTCCTTCATTATACAAGCTCATCCATGACAAGCCAACTGCAGAATTAATGTAGAGCATCACTCTTTATTTTGTAAAATTTAAAGCTATTACAAATAAAATTAAATGAATTCTTTGTTTAAGTCTTGTTCTTTTCAGATGTCTAACAAATCCATTTCTACTGATACCAAGAATACAATTGGCAGCCCTGTGTACAGTTGCATCAGAGCATATATTGAGGAACTATAAAAAAGGGGCTAGTTGTGTACACACACACATGCACCCCTGGATTTACCTAATCAGATTAAGAGCAATCTGCCAGTCAGCAAAAAAACATCACCTACTGCTTCCTTCCATCGATTTTATATCCAGTCAGCTAGATCTACTGTGGATCCCATTATGAATACTGACCCTCCAGACAGCCTAACCAATGTAGAATCTTGTCAAATGCGATAGCCAAACACCACATATACAACGACTGCTCGCACTCAATCATTTTGTTACCCGACCTCAAACAAACCTCAGATTCTTTGAGAGTGAAGTACTTATCTCCCACACGATACAAATATCATGTGACGCATAATCCCATCGACAAATCCTTCTTTCCATTCTACGTGTCCCTTAGTAGGCCAGTTGGTACTGTGGGAGATAGTTTATACTAGCGCTAATGCAAGAAATATTATAAGTCCCATAAGTAAAAAAAGTCATTCAACCAAAAAAGCATTCATGATGTACTGAAAAGTTTGATTTATTTCCAAATTTGGAAATACAATAGGCGTACATTGTTATAGATGATGAATATCTGGCACATTCTACCATGTTTATATACATAACATACACAACCAACTTAATGGAATTTGTTCTAAGTTATAGCTTATTGGCTTACACATCTTGTACACGATTAAATTGAATTTTAATTTTAATAAAAACAACATGTTCAAGAACAATGAATCTTATAAAATTACCTAATTAAACGCAGGTTCAAAATTAATCCACCCCAACCTGCCAAGGCTTGGTTTGCGCACGCCACAAATGTAACAGTTTTAATCCGAGTGATTTATCGAATTTCTTGCATCATTGTACCCTGAGAAATAAGGCACCATGCACAATTTTTAATAAAGCTATTTATGCGTTACAGAGGTGCCTCAAGTTAACAACAAACATTATTCTGTGCAATATACGGCACAGTATGAGAGGCACAGATGCATTGTTCAATGGACTAAAATTCTAAAATTCATGAACCAGTAATCATTTATATATCCATTTTTACAAATGTGCTAATTTATGTGTATTTATGTCAGAATATGCATGTTTTAAAAATCTGAGCGCGTTTATCAACCAGGTTACACAATTGTCGGTGTATCATAATTTGTCTATTAGTTTTCCTTTGATATTGACCAGACATTATAAAGGGAAGGTTTATAAAGGAGCAGAATTATACTACACTTGAATATCATTGTGGAGATACTGCTCAATGAAACTTGTATCCAGCCATCATGGTCGGTATCAAATCGTCTGAATACATCGGTCAGTCTCTGGAGAACAGAAAAACAAAACTTTAGCAAAAGTTCAATATTCAAATCAAATATTTGACATCCATTGTTAAAATCCTTTCATACAACTGTTTAGACTTCAGCTGCTTTGAATAATTGAGACCCTACTGCAAAATACCTATCCAACTATTTAGATAATCCCAATATTTGGCACCTCTTCCTCCCCACTCAGCAGGGTTCCCAGTTCTGATATCTTCTCATTCATTGAAAAATGAATCCTATCACGTAACATTCTTAAATGGTGTTAAGCACTTATCACATCAGAAAGTGCCAAGCATGTCAGATGCCAGTTTTACTCTAACGATTAACTGAGATAATGTAAACATACTTAGTCTAATCAAGAATACAGCAGTTAAAATGCCAATTTAAGCCAATTATATTGAGAAAATTTTTCTAATTTCATTTTCTGAAGATCGTTATTACAATGGGTTTTTTTTAATTGATTTCAAGTCTTCATCCCTTATTGCACCAATAATTTCTGCTAGTTCCAAAATCTGCCTCAGTAGTAACAACAGAAAAGACACCCTTGGAGCCAGAGTCAGCACTAACCCTCAGGCATTCTATTTTTAATCTCCTCCACCATCTCCACCAAAATATACACCACATTTACATATTGACAAAGGGAGAGAAAACAGATACATTGATTTTGTCACATGTAACCAATTGTTACAGTTGTAGATGAAATGTGCGTGTGTCGCCATACAAATAATAAAGAGCAGAGAACAGGAAAGTCTTAACACAGACATCCCCCACACAGCGGGCGGGCCAAAAGTCCCCCCCCACCTATTCACAGTTTCCCCCACTGTGAGAGAAGGCTCCCAAAAATTGAGTCATCATCCTCTGTTGTCCTCCCGGGATATTTGAGAGAAGTTGAGGAGTCCGTGGGGGGGCTCCTGAACCCCCCTCTGTCCGTGCCGCTACACAACGACAGGCGCCCTCAAACCGGGATGATGGAAGTCGACGTCGAGACTGGGACATCCTCAGCGACTACCTCTATCGAGGTCCTGCATCTTCTGAATTCCGCAGTCCGGGCTGAGCAGAAATTCCAACGCTCGGTGGCCCCTCGGCAAAGGGCGCAAAGGACTCCACGATGTTGGTCAGTGCTGGAAGCTCTATGGACCACAGCTCCGCGATGGTGGAGCAGCGGCCCTACCACTCTGGAGCCTTCATAGATCCCGGTAGGCATCGGTCCCTCTCCGCGGTGAATCCAGCCTGCGCCGCTGAAGGCTCGGTCCAGGTCACCTCGCAGGAAAGAGCCGCTACCAATCCAGAGGTAGGCCGCGATGAAACGAGGTGGAGTGGGGGGGGGGCTAGTGACACAGACTCAGAGACTTACTCCGCGCTTCTTCGCCAGGAAGGGACTGGGAAACGGTTTCCCCTTTACCCTACTCCCCCCTACGCCAACATTGAGAAAAGCTAAAAAATCCCCTAAACTATACTTTTAAAACTGACTAAAAGTGTTAAAATAACCCTGAAAAACAGACAGACTGTAGGCAGAGGCTGCCATCAATGCAGTGGCCCTTGTTTATATAAGGATATCACTTTTAAGATACTACGAATTACACTGTTAACCTAGACCCGCGACACTAAGTGGCCACACACAAACTAGAGAGAGGCGGGACGAGGAGTGATGGGGGGGTTGGGGGGGTGGCCCACAACACCCAAAAAAGCTTCCAACCAGGATCAGAGTGATCAAGCCGGACTCGAGGCGACCGGAGGTCGAACCAATATGCCCCAGTGGACAGGGTACATAGAGGAGAGAGGGGAAGAGGTGAAGAAAAGGTGGTGGAGGGGGGGGTGGTGGGAGAGAGGAAAGAGCCAGCCCGGAGTGAGTGGCTGCGAAGAGCGGAGAGACAGAACCGGCTTAACTCTGGAAACTGGCAGCTGAGCGAACGGGCGGGGCTTCACGAGCAGCGAGAAAACTTCCCTCCTTTTCTGGAGCACTAGTATGGGTGTTGTAGGCTGAAGGGACTAGTTTTCCAGAGGGCTAATATGGCCATTGTGGGCCAAATGGATTTGTGGGCTGGCGGCTCAGTCACTCAAGCCTGTTGTGCTGGCAGCTCACTCACGGCTAGCAAGCTGGCAGTTGACGCACCGCTATTCCTTGAAATTCCATTTCAAGCAGGGTGCAAGGCCACCAAATTCAAGTGCAGTTTCTTACCACTTCAAGCAGGGTGCAAGGTCACCAAATTCAAATGCAGTTTCATACCATTTCAAGCAGGGTGCAATGTCACTAAAGACAGCAAGTCGCGACCTCTCCCTCCATCTTGCAGAGACTGAGCAACGCCCACACTTCTGGGTTTTAGTCCCTCCCCCCTCCTACCATAAGGGGCGTGGCCTTCATGGTGTGATTGACAGGAGAGAGAATCTCAACAATTTTTAAACACTAATAACTTCTTTTTCATCGATGGGAAAATTCCTCGGCACCTGATGAGCGGAGGGCGACGGAGTAAGATGGCCAAAAATCACAGCCATACGTGGTAGCGTTTTTTGTAAAATCAATATAAAGCGCAAACAGGAAGTGGTCAAGATTAGACTTTTAATTATATAGAAGGCAAGGCAACTTTAATTGGGCACGGCAACTTTAATTGGGAAACACAGCTATAGCATTTCCAAGCCATATGCAACACGGCTTTCGCATTTCCAAACCAAAGGCAACACAGCTTTAGCATTTCCAAACCAAAGTCAACACAGCTTTACATTTCCAAAATATATTTTCAAACCACATTAAGGGCACTGACAGGTCAGTATAGCCACTCACAGTTTAGTAGACATGTGTTCAGTGTTATTCACAGCTCAGACTGAGAGACGTGACCCTCTCGCTCCCCCATCTTGCAGAGATTGACTAAGGCACTCAACACGTCCGGGTTTTATAGTGCCTCTGGAAGGGGCGTGGCCTCCAGGAGAGAGAATCTCAACATTTATTAAACACTAATAACTTTTATTTTTCATCGATGGGAACAATCCTCTTGTCCTGCACAGCGGAAGGGGACTCTGAGTAAGATGCCCAAAAATCACAGCCGTAGGTGGCAGCATATTTTCTAAAATCAACATACAGAACAGAAAGTGGTCAAGATCAGACCTCTAGTAATATAGATAGATGTACGGAGATAAATTACCAAATTTACAGAGGAGTGGATTTTCTCATAAAATCATAAGGTAAATCGCTACTGAAATCTGTAAACGTTTGCCTGTTTTGGCGTCTGGTTTTTGAGGAGATACGTTTCAAAGGCAAAATGACACACTCCCACACACAGAATTTTAAAAGTATATAGATATAGATAGATATGTGGATCATAAATGTTATCAGCGTTAGTCCTTTTCTGTGTTGTTATGCTTCCAACTATTCAAGATAAACACTTTTTCCTCACAGAGAGTTTGTGAGTGTGGAATTCTCTGCCTCAGAGAGCGGTGGAGACCGGTTCTCTGGATACTTTCAAGAGAGAGCTAGATAAGGCTCTTAAGGATAGCGGAGTCAGGGGCTATGGGGAGAAGGCAGGAACGGGGTACTGATTGGGGATGATCAGCCATAAACACATTGAATGGCGATGTTGGCTTGAAGGGCCAAATGGCCAATCTTGCACCTATTGTCTATATCACTACATCATGAATGTCAGAATTGCTTTATTCATACTTTATACAATTGGCATACATAGAAGCATCATAGCAAGTCAAAACACTCAAATGAGAGCAAACCACCTTGTAATTACTCAAGATTTTTACTGCTAGTACTTATTTTCTGAGAGCACTTTAATTCCTGCAAAGCAGATGGCCAATTTCTCCACATCATGTTTAGTCCACATGTATCTACAAACCAGGTGGTTAATCTGTCATTGTGTATTTATTCTTCAATTGCCTGCAATCAAAGAATTTGGGCTTGCAACATGGGAAATTTGTAAAAGATCTCTAACTTACCTGTAAGACAATGCAGCACTGAATAAAATCATCGAAGGCTACCTGCCCTCTTCCTTGTCGATCAAACTTAGTAAGAAGAACGTTGTAGAATTGATCTGACAGACGGTACCCTAAAAAAAAAAATGTATTTTGGTGATTGTGGCACCTTAAAAAGATTTCATGCAAAGTATCACAAAGATGAGGATTAACATTGATTCGAAAATAGAAAGATAATTCAAGTCGCGAAACTCACCAATATGGATGGAGAACTGAAGAGCTTAAACTAAACAAATGAATACCTTAGGACAATTCAACCCAATCATACTGTTTCAAAAGGATTGTTGGTAAGAATCTGTACGTACAAGGGGAAACGAGCAGAAATGTATCCGCAGTGTTTGTAAGAATATGTGACTGATTTGAGTTTGAGATATCTCCATCCTCTCGAAATTTGTTTTGCATTTCACCCTGGTAGAAATGATCAAATACTTGAGTGCACACAAACCAAAGCAAGAAATTAACTCTTATGCCAAATTAACTTCAGTTTATAGCAATCACATAAATAATTAGAGCCACTTTTAACTTAGTGTTTGCGTTAACAAGGAAAAGTTAGTGCGTTAAAGGCAACACAAAATTTGGAAAGAAAATACGATAACTCAAAGATGTTGCCTTCCCAATAGCCACACATTCACCGTGATGGTATATCAGTCACAAGTCCCACAGAGAAACACGTCCAGAAAAAGATCCTTCAAGGAGGGTGAAACTCGCGGAAAGCACCTGGACCATGATGGTATACCCGGCCGTGTTTTCAAAAAACCTGTGCGGTAACCAACTGGCTTGAGTTTTTTACAGACCTTTCATCAACCTCTCACTTCGAGGGCCTGACTTCCCACCTACTTTAAAAGGGCATCAATATACCCGGTGCCAGAAGAAAGCAAGGTGACGGTGCCTCAATGACTATTGACCAGTGCCACTACACCTGTGGTTGATGAAAGTGCTTTCGAAAGGTTGATTTAATGGCGCCCCATATCAACCTCCTACCAAGACAAGAAATCGACCTTACTGGCGTTCGCTTACCGCCACAACAGATCAACCGGTGGATGCGATCTCAATGGCTCTCCACCTACTCTCTGGAACACTTTGGACAACAGAAACCTCATCAGTCAGGCCGTTATTCCATTGACTACAGCTCGGCTTTTAATACTATCATCCCCTTCCTAAGCTGGTTACCAAGCTCTCAGATCTGGGTTCACTGGTGGCATACCCTCTGGCAATTGACTCCTCGACTTCCGCATCCACAACGCACAGACTGTCCGTTATTGGTGGAAATTGTCATGCTCCGATAACAAACAGGCACGGGAAGCCCCTCAAGGCTGCATGCCTCAGCCCCCCTGCAGTACTCACTCTATACTCATGACTGTGTAGCTGGACATAGGCGAACGTCCATCATCAAAGTTCGCTGACGACACCCACCTGTTGTGGACGAATCACTGATGTGACCAGTCAGAGTATAGAAGTGAATCGACCAAATGGGGCCAGCACAATACCCTGGCTCTCAACACCAGCAAAACCAAGAACTAGATTGTGGACTTTGGAAGGGGTAATAATAGGGACCCACAATCCCGTTTATCTCAATGGATGAAGGGTGGAAAAGGTCACAGAACCTCAAATTCCTGGACGTGCATATTTTTCCAAAGATCTTTCCTGGTCCCCAGTCACCCTGCTGCAAATTTAAATAAAAAAGCACATCAGCATCAGCCGCCTCTACTTTCCCTGAGATTACGGAGAGATCCGGGTTTGTCAAAGAGGACTCCTGCCTCGAACTGTTTTCTGTATTTTAGCCTTTAACAATAAACTTTCGTTGTGCCTGGCAACTCAAGCAAGAAATTTCATTGTTTGCGCGCTGGGACACATGACAATAAACCAACAATTAAATCGTTTGGCAAGAGGAGCTGAAAACCTCTTTCTTTGCTCGCTTTGAAGTGGAGCCACCCGAGACACCCTCATCACATCATATGTTCCAACCACGCTTAACGCCTCAAAATAAGGAGCCATGAGGTGAGGCGCCACAGCTGCAGGCCATCAATCCAAGAAGGCCACTGAACCCGAACGTGTCTCCTGGACACGTCTGGAAGGAACCAGATATATCTCCAGCAGCCCTGAGGGTTTTCCATATACAAGTTATAGTGCCATTTACCACTGTGGGAATAATGAACCGCAATTGGGCTGGAGGTAGTCTCCCTTGAGCAAGTCTCAGTAAGTACCAGGGCAGTAAAGAAACTGACCCTAAAATGGTGTTTTTGTCGTGGAACCCAACCACAGCACAAATATAAAATTCCAGGTGTAGTTTAAAGTACGATTACCTGGAAGGAAGCGGTGAAGGCCATGGAAAGGTAATCCATGGTGGCACCATCAATTGGTTTTTCTCACCAGCTTCAGGAGGCAGTTTATGGTTTGAAAGCAATTTATAATAAAACACTTGTGCATTACTAGGGTGCCAACTGAATCCGATTAAAGGCCACCCATCTTCAATAGTGTGGAGGCACAGAGAATACATCCAAAAGAATTTCAAGTTTGCGGGTTGGCTCACTGCTTATGGGAAGGCAAGTAAAGATTTGTGCAATACCAAAAAAATAAAAAAAGGATTAAACTGCCATTTTTTTATAGCCTCCATATGTTGAGAATGGTATTGAGAGAAAATTTGCCATTCGGACCATTTTTGCACTTTAGATTTATCTCAATAAAGTTCAAGCTCTGTTTTTGAAAATCTTGGTTATACGGAAGTGAACCTGCCTAAAAACAAATCAAAGTCATTGATAAAGAGGCAAAGATCTCACCCACATAAAACTTTTGCAAAATTGGTGGTCCCAATGTGAAGGGGATTGATATATAGATCAAACAAGGCAGGTGTATGGTGAGAAGTATTTTATCCAGCACAAGCCTTATGTTAACCCATAATTATTGGGGAAAGAAGGCCATCACATGCATTTGGAGAGGTTACATAAACTTTATTCTAATCACAGAGGAAGCTTATTGTTGAACCTCCCGATTTTGTGTAGATTTCAGGTGTGTTTATGATAAATGATTATTTTGCCATAACAGCTGAACGGTTTTATATAGATACTGTAGTAAGGATCTAACAATAACATTTTGTAGGAAGTTGATCCACCTGTACAAGAGTTAACCTAATCCGAGTGTATTGTTTTATCCTGCACCTGACAATCCAAATAAAGAAGGTAAGAAAATTTTTAGGGAAAGTTAATGGGGGAAAAAACAAGATAATCATCACAACAATTTTATCAAATAATTTCCCCAGCAGAAGAAAAGATGGTGGTTGAAGAGTCATTCTATTAAACATCACACCACACTTTAATAACATTTGTCAGTATAAAACATTCAAAATACACCTTCAACACTGCAAGGCAGTTGTTACAACAGTTTGTAATTGGTTACTATGAGTCTTGAAGGATGCGCATGAATCTAATAACCAAGTTAATCATCATCGGTTCACAAGGTAATTGAAAAATTATTTAAATGGGTCCCAGCTATGGCAATTTTAAGGCATTGTAATCTAATGGATTCTAACTCAGCTTCAGCTGTTTCACACAATGGGTGAAACCAGCACTTGCCACTGATAAGGACAACCATGGTCATGGTTATCTGGATGACATTTTTTAAATTGCAATGATGACAGGAGAACAGCTGAAAAAATAGTGGCAGACAATTCAAGCCTGTTGAAAGACTAGGGGTCCTGATCCATCCAACAAAATCTAAGCTTCTGCCATCCCCAACAATTTTACTATTTGGGTTGTGAGTGATTCAGTACCATGTTTTTCGGTAAAATTTACCGAAGAGTCCAATTGTCAATTATTAACAAATTGTGTGTCATTCCTGTTGACAAGCCTTATCCCCTCCATCCGAGAAAGGAGCTTAGGTTAAAATTAGTAACACTATTTCCGCCCAGTAAGTTGTCCACTACATTAACCAAAAAAACTTTAAAAAGGCAAAAACACAAGCACCTAGAAAGTGGTGCAGGTCATTTTGACAGGCCTATGCAATTGGCCAAATGAAACTTTATCAGAATTACAGTGGTGATTGGAAGAATTGTTCCACAAGCTCGCCTTAAAACATATTAGCCCTCTGCACCAGCAGTCCATTCCAAAACAAGTATTCTCGGGATGGTGGATAGCTTCTTCGGTTTTTTGGCTAAAGAAAGTTAATATCTGTTTCTTATCAGATTTCAAATCTGATACGTCACTTATCTAGGGGGCCCCTACGGACAATAACACCAGGTGGTGGCAGATTGAATTGTCCGCAAGACTCTTATTTCTCCAAACATTTGGTAGCACTTAATTTGGAGTTGTTAGGACTTTTAGGAGTTACAAGCTTTTATTGTTCTACTAGGAACAGCATTATTCATGTCCAATTACAGTTAGAACAATTACTAAAGCTGTGGCATATAATCAATCACATGGGTTCGAGTAAGATCATTATCAAGTGATTAATCTGGTTTAACCAAGATTGTGCATTGGTGTATCTTTAAGAATAGTTATTTGACTTTCAAGCTATCTATCTCAGGGAGAACAATATTGTTGGGCAGACAACAAAACTTAAAGACACGAAAAATTTAAAGAACAATACAACTTTTCCTTAATTTATGGTCTAATAACAGCGGAAAAACATACTTAAATTTTGGAAAAACGCACCCACGCCAACATTCAAAAATGTGGATATCTCAAACATTTCTGAAACGCTAACATCATGAAGAAATGAGATTCCTCTTACAGCAAATAGACCAATTCTTAAAGATTTGTGCTCCGTTTTTATCAACTTTATATACAAGCCATATGGTGCAGACAATAACATAACCTAGAAATTTAAATGGGTAACAAGAGCAGAGAGGCAGGAGGGTGAAAATGAGGGTAGGAAGCATTAGTAGCAATGTGATAGGTTAAAAGTGGCAGGCAGACAAAACCAGGGCAAAAATAAAAAATGGGCCACTTTTTTCAGCAAAATTGTATAAGGGGTAAAATGCGTTTGTAAAGACAAGCCTGAAGGATTTGTGTCTCAATGCAAGGATATTCGTAATAAGTGGACGCAGTTGTTGAACTGCAGCATAGAATATTAATGATTTATTGAATAAATAGTTTGGGATCACGGAGAACATGGCACCAGGGTGACTATGCTGGAGCTGAAAACATCCAGGATATTCAATAATTTCAGGAGGGATAGAAGAAGGAGAAAGGAAAAGGAGGTGGGTAGCGTTCCTGGTTAGAGAAGTAATTAAAGCATGGAAAGGAAGGACATTTAGCTTGGAGATGTGGGAACATCGGTATGGGTAGAGCTACAAAACCCCACTAAGGGGCAGAAAACGCTGGTGGGTGTTGTGAGATACAGGCCACCCTAACAGTAGCAGAGAAGTTTGGGATGGTAATCAAACAGAAATTAAAATTGCGTGCGACAAAGCAAAACAGTTTATAAATGGGTTGACTTCAATCCTACATATAGGATTGTTTAATCAAATTTGGCAGGGGTGCTGAGGAAGAGGGATTTTTTGGAATGAAAGGCGGGATAGTTATCTAAATCAACATGTAGAGGAACCAACGAGAGAGAAGCTATTTTAGACTGGGTTTTGAGTAATGAGGAAGGGGTAATTAGCCGTCTTGTGTTAACGTGCCCCCCTTGGGCAATGGGGGTGGACGCATGGGGGAGGAAAGGTGGGTGGGGGGGGGGGGGGTGTGAGGGGGGGGGTTTGGGGCGGGTGCCGATGGGGGGAGGGGGGATGGGAGAGTGACATTGTTAATTCAGAAACAATTGGTTCTGAAACTTAAAGAAGTAAACTTTGAGGGAGAAGACGTGAAATTGGCCCAAGATTGACTGGGCCATTAATTCTAAAAGGGTTGACGGTGGATAACAATGGAAAGACATATAAAACTGCCATGATGAACTACAAAAATTGTTCATTCTCCCTGTTTGGTTAAAAGAATAAATCGGGGAAGGTAGTGCTTCACGTGGATAACAAAGGGAAATCAGGGATAGTAATCAAAGCAAAGGATGATGCGTACAAAGTACCAGAAAAAGCAGCATACCAGAGTACTGGGAGAAATTTCAAGACCAGCAGAGGAGGACAAAGGGCTTAATTTAGTAAAGGAAAAAAATATAGATTATACAGCAAACTGGGCAGGGAACATAAAAAACTAACTGACTGCAAAAGTTTTTATAAATATTTGGAAGAGAAAGAGGTTAGTTAAAACAAATGTAGGTCCCTTGCATCAGAAACAGGTGAGTTGATCATGGGGAACAAGGATATGGAGGACCCAATTTGCATAACTAATATCTTTGGTTCCGTCTTCAACTAAGGAAAGAACATAAAAATCTGCGAAATTAGCAGGGGACTGTGGTCAAAGGAGAAATTGAGCTGAAAATCCAGGTCAGTCGGAAGTTTTTTGGGGTTTGTTGGGTAAATTGGATAGATTAAAAAGGCCGAGTAAATCCCCAGGCCAATAGGCTTCATCCCAAGTACTTAAGGAAGTAGCTCAGAAATAGTGGGATGCATTAGTGATAATTCTTTCAAAACTCTTTAAGAATCTGGAGTATTTCCTGAGGATTGGTGGTAACAAAATGTAACACCTCATTTTTTAAGAAGGGAGGAGAGAGAAAACGGATAATTACAGACCAGTTAGTCTAACAATCGGTAGTGGGGAAACTGCTAAAGTCAGTTATTTAAGATGGGATAGCAGCACATTTGGAAAGTGGTGACATCATGACAAAGTCAGCATGGATTTACAAAAGGTTAAATCCATGTCTGACGAATCTTGTGGAATTTTTCGAGATGTAACTAGTAGTCCGTGGATAAGGGAGAAACCCAGTGGATGTGGTATATCTGACTTCCAGAAGGCTTTCGACCAAGGTCCCACCATAAAGATTAGTATACAAACTTAAAGCATACGGTATTAGGGGTTCAAGTATTGAATGTGGAATAGAGAACTGGCTGGCAAAGCAGAAGCAAAAGTAGGAGTAAAACGTGTCCTTTTCACAATGGCAGGCAAGTAACTAGTGGGTACCGCAGCACAGTGCTGGGACCCCAGCTATTATTTTACAATATATATTAAATGATCTGGATGAGGGAATTGAAGGCAAATATCTCCAAGTTTGCGATGACACTAAGACTCGGGGGGCAGTGTTCGCTGTGAGGAGGAGCCTAGGAGACTGCAGGTGACTTGGATAGGCTGGGTGAGTGGGCAAATGTTTGGCAGATGCAGTTAATGTGGATAAAGTTGAAGTTATCCACGTTGGTGGCAAAAACAGGAAAGCAGACTATTATTTAAAATGGTGGCCGAATTAGGAAAAGGGGGAGATTGCAACGAGACCTGGGTGGTCATGGTGGGGGCGAACCAGTCATTGAAAGAAGGCATGCAGGTGCAGCAGGGCAGTGAAAAATAAGCGAATGGTTTAAGTTTACTTTCCATAGGCAAAAAGGGATTTGAGGTACAGAGGCAGGGAGGTTCTACTTCAGTTGTACAGGTCCTTGGTGGAGACCCACACCCCTGGAGTATTGCGTGCAGTTTTGGCTCCAAATCTGAGGAAGGACATTTATTGCCATAGAGGGAGTGCAATAGAAAGTTCACCATCTGAATTTCCTGGGGAATTCCAAGGGACCTGTCCTTTATGAAGAAAAGACCATGGATAGACTCGGTTTTTTTATACTCTCTGAATTTAGGACAGATTTAAGAGGGGATCATATAGAAACTTAACAAAAATTCTTAAGGGGTTGGACGAGGCTAATGCAGGAAAGAATTGTTTTCCCCGCTGTTGGGGAAATCCAGGACAAGGGGTTCACACTTAAGGATAAGGGGAAATCTTAAGACCGAGAATTGAAGAAAGACTTTCTTCACACAGAGAGTGGTTGAGTCTCTGGAACTCTCTGCCACAGAGGGTAGTTAGGCCAGTCATTGGCCTATATTTTAGAGTGAGTTGGAATGTGGCCCTTGGGCTAAAGGGATCCGAGGGGTATGAAGAAGGCAGGTACGGGATCAACTGAGTTGAATTCAGCCATTGATCAATATTAATGGCGGTGCAGGCTCGAGGGCTAATGGCCCTACTCCTGCACCTAATTTCTAAGTTTTCCTATGTTTCTAATGTTTTCTAAATGTTTAGAACTGGGTGACGGATGGGCAAAATAGAGATAAGGTAGTCTCTCTTTTCTTTTTTACTTTTTTCCTTCCTCCTTTCAATCTTTTAACTTCTCACCTCTGTCCCCCTTTTTTTTTTGTTTTCTGTTTTCTACTCCGAGTGTCCTAATCTATTTCCGACACTCTTTATTCCTTTTTTTCTCTCGACTGTTCCTTTTATTATTGAAGTATAAGTATTAAGTTGTAACAAGAATGAAAATATGTTATTTATGTATTCAGTACTTAATACCAGACCTACTACTGTACTTACTTCAAACAACAATTATACAAAACAAAAATAAAAAATAAGACAAAACAGAAATGGATATTAAATCCACAAGATGGAAAACATTGTCCAGTGGTATGGATTACCTGACATTGATCTGTTTGGCGTCTAGATCAAATCACTAATTGCCCAAAATACGTCCTCAACCCAACCTTGGAGCAAGTAGCGGTGGATGCATTCTCACTACATTGGGGGAAATATGTGTCTTTTATGGTTCCCCATTCTGTCCTCGATTAGGCAATGTCTGAGGAAAAATATAGCAAGACAACTCTGGCCACGGGCGGTTTGGTGCCCAAAATCGGACACAGTCATAATTCCTCAATTGCTGTTTGAGTAATATTTGAACCAGTTTATGACGATTCATAGCTGCAGTATACTTGTTGAAATTCATGCATGGCATGATCATATGAATTGTTTAATCCTGCAGGTTCTGACCAGACCATTACAAATTGACTGTCGGATAGGACCATGAATGTTTATAACTGGCAGCTTCGGAAAAATAGCATTAAAAATAGTATAATGTTTATATAAAGAAATTGGAGTCTTGGTACACAGCAAAGAATTTGTCATCATACTGCTAACATATCAGATTATTGGAGTTCCTTGCTGATTGCATTTTTTGATCAGCACCTAAGCGATAGGGCCCAGTTCAATAATTTATATATGGCTTATTACTTTTCATATTCCGTGTGCTTTCATCGTGTCGTCTATTTAGGACAAATTCCTTGAACCATGAAATCTAAGGGGTCTCCACCCGTTCCCGATTAGGGGGGAAAGGGAATATCTATTTAAATCTGCCCAAAGTAAAAATACAGATGTTGGGAGGTCAGCATAGTTCTTACTCTTGCTTAGGCAATGGGTCCAATTCTATCATTGTTTCGGAAGTTAACATTTGAAGTAATAATGCTCATGGCTTTAGTATCAGCGTAAAGAGTGCAAACGTTGCAAATGTTACGCTAGACTGTATACATGTGGCTACAGATAACATTGTCTTATATGTTTATGACTTAACCAAACAAAGCAGACCAGGAGGAGCTGGAACCAAGGTAAATTTTAAAGCATATCCTGTCGACCAAAAATTTTGTGTGGTTAAAGTATGTTGAAGTATGCAAGAGTCTCCATGGTGGTGAGACAGCGATATTTATTACACACAAAAAAAAAACACATAAAAGTATCAGTACAAACTGATGGTTCCAGATATTAACAAAAAAAAAACCACACATTTACATTCCTAGATGGTTAAAAACAGGTTTTGGGACTCAGCAGGAGTAGACATTGAGATGTTAAAAATTACTCCACCAGAGAGGTAGATACATCCACGGCAAAGGCACAGGACGGGCCACTCGATCAAAATATTAGAGGCCATAGGATGATGTAAAAGAAACTTTTCAAAGTTTACAAGAAACTAGTTTCTCTCACGGTGTCAGGGTTGGACAACGCAGTGTTGGGTTCTCTTTGATTGTGCTTTTTGTTTTATATTAATCAATTTTTATATCTTTGGTTATAAATCTTCCCCTACAATAGAAGGGTTGTTACTTTCATTCTTTTTATAATGAAAAGATTATTACATAAACTAAAGAAATGTTTAAAAGATGTTATATTACTCACTGTGTTGATTGAGCCAGAGTGTCGTATGGAATGAATCTACGACATAAAAAACACAGAGCTACAAAATCTTCACGTAGTCACTCACGTGACTCTGAAGTAAAATAGTAAGATTAAACGAGAACTTACCAAGTTTGAAGTTTAATCGTTATTTTATGAGGAGTTACGATGAGGGATTACGTGCCCTCCACTCCCAACCTTCATAAAATAAATGATCATCTGGTAGTTCTAGTCTATATTGAGCCTTACTATCTTACTCCGGCTATTGGTTCTGTGTTTTTCATGCCGCTGCTTTGAAGTATGCCAATCATGCGCCAGGCGGGACTTCTTCACGTAATCCCTCATCGTAACTCCTCATAAAATAACGATCAAACTTCAAACTTGGTAAGTTCTCGTTTAATCTTACTATTCTATTGACTTGAGATTGCTTGAGACTTTTATGTGAATTAGAACAAAACCAACAGGTAAGGTGCTTGTCAGAGAAATTTCCAGTGTAACACTGAAATTGTAGAAAAAACTAGCTCAATGTAGTTTCGGTCAACTTATAACAATAAGTACAATAAATATGATGTATGGAACTTCCATGTAAAATGGAGCAGAAATGTAACTTTAATCTCAGACACAACCAATTTGTTTTGCCTGTCTGCATATATTAAAGTATCTCACTAGATGTCAAATCTATTCCAGGGTACAGCCAGCCTTTTTGATTTATACAGTTAAGGGAGGGCATCCAACACATGCAGGTAAGTAAGCAGAAAATCCAGCTCCTTCCACCTAGATTTAGAAAGGACCAAAAACTAATTATAACATTTTTTTATGTGGAAATGTTCTATTTCTCCAACTTGGCCAACAAAATTTGCAGTATAGTATTAAAAGGCTATCAGTCCTGGCTCTAGTTAGCTACATAGACTGTTTTAATACCTCAATGGAAGAAATAACCATCTACCGGTCGGTGCCATTTCAAAAAACATGAATTGATCATCATTATCACTAACATCTATCAAGTACGAACTGCACGCATGTACACAACTATTAATACAATATGGCATACCTGGAACAAATTTATTATATAGCAGAAAAATATCAATATTATATGTCAGAAAAAAATCAAACCCATAGGTTTATATATAAAAATGCACAATCAGTTCAATTTCTCAGTTCTGTGTAATTTAAAACGACAACTTTGCAAAACATTTCAAGATCACAAGGCTGGATGTTTTAATTAACTCATATGTTCTGTTATTTTAAAAGGCATGTTGCTGTTCAAGTTATCTTTAAGTAGATTACTTACCAAAATTTGATAAAGCATGCTTCAATTCATTCTTATCAATGAAATTGGACTTATCTCTGTCATATGTTCGAAAAATATTTTGCCAGTCATTGATGTACTTCCAAAGACCCATAAATTCATTGAAATCCACTCCTCCTCTATTACTTCGGTCAAACATTCCTGTTTACAATAAAAAGTAGATGTGATCATTTTGTAATAACATTAAACTTGGAGCCACAAGAACATATGGAAAAGGCGATGCTGCCTGCCCGCTGACTTACTCCAGCATTTTGTGTCTACTTTCGATTTAAACGAGAATCTGCATTTTTTCCCTACACATACAGTAGCAATGTTACACAATTTTGAGATTTTAAAAATCAAGTCTGCAATTTATCCCATCAGATAAAGCATAAAAAGAAGTTTAATTTGACACCTAATTCACTTTCATATCTTCAGTATTAAAAAAGTTATGGTCATTTTCAAACTCGGAAATTAGCATCTTGTTCCCCATTGCCTTAATTCAAAAGCTGTGATCTAGAAGAGTCAAAAGCCCATAACTTTCTTAAAAATTAAGAGAACTCAATGAAATTTTCAGTTATTATAGATTGAAGCATTCTGAAACAAATATGAAACAATCATACTTGGATGACCTGAAATTAAAGCATATAATTAGTTAGTTATCTAATTGTAGCTAATTACAAAATTCAATGACTAGATCTAAACATCTATCCATTTCTTAAGAAAAGATAAACTTTTTTAAATTGCCTAATGGCCCTGTCTCACGGTGCGAGTTGACCCACGAGGTACCCCGAGTGAAAGACTCGTGGTTGTATACGAGACTTCAAGTTTATGATCAAGTGTTTAACCGAGTTCCCACGGGTATGTCATTGCTGCGATGTTCCAACTTCCTCTCCCGAGTTACCAAGTCCTCTCCCGTTACTCTTGAGCCAACCGTGAATGAACGTATGTTTTAATAAAGCAACAATGTTAAAGAAGACATCTTCATCCTGTGGCTTTGAGTTACAGCGCGGCCGCATCTATTGATATGACCTACAAAGGGAAAATGCGCACCCTCCAGTAATCAATAACGTGGTAAGCGCATTTCTTGGTGCTTTATGTTTTTAAATGCTGTATTTCGCGGGATGGGGGGAGAGCTCAGTTCATAGTATTTGGGGAGTCTGGCGTTGTGAAGGAGGGGATTGGGGTCAGTAACCCACTTGCCACGCTCCGGTCTGAGTGCAGGTAGATGGGACTAGGTGAGAATTAGTGTTCGGCATGGAGTAAAAGGGCAGAGATGGCCTGTTTCCGTGCTGTCATTGCTATATGGTTTTCTTGTTGCTGGTGAGTGAATTAGCTTGGGTGGCTGCCGCAGCACTCCGGGCACGGACAGCAGAACTGGCCGCCACTTCAGAGGAAGGAAGCAGCTCGAGTGACTGACTTTGAGCAGCCGCCGGGACCCGACAGCAGACACACACACACACACACACAGATACATACATATGTGGCGTTTCTGCTCGAGACCCATCTTCAGACAATCCAATGTCCCATAATATACTATTTAAATATTAAGGTTTCTGTTGAAAGTGTGGTGCCGTGGTTACGGGGGGGGAAGGAAGATGATGAAGTCTGGTACAAGTTTACTTTGTTTTCAGTAATCAGGCCTCCGTGTTGGCCGATGCCTGGTTGATGGAGCGTTCATACAGTTGCGAGCGAGCCAGGTCCATATTTAGGAGCAAGGAACGCGAAGCCTCTGAGGGTTCATTGTCTCCCTGGTTTGGATTGCTACCAGGAGAGCGGGCACAAAGACAAATTTAGGCATTTTTCTGTGGAACGGGGAGGGCAGAATAGAATCGAAAGCATTGTAACAGCAGCACTCTCCCCAACACGAAACACGGCGCAGCGTAAATAATTAAACAGCATCACTTTTAAAAGCAAAGGCACGTTAAATTACATGTCCCCAAGAAATCGCCTCTCAATTGCTTCAGGGTTGGAATTGCAATATATATAATATATAATATGTATATACATATTATACTACAAATTCATATATATTATATATACTGCAATTGTGAGAGTGGTGAATCTGTGGAATTCTCTGCCACAGAAGGTAGTTGAAGCCAGTTCATTGGCTATATTTAAGAGAGAGTTAGATGTGGCCCTTGTGGCTAAGGGACACAGGGTATGAGAAGAAGTCAGGTACAGATACAGTTGGAATGATCAAGCGATGATCATATTGAAATGGCGTTGCAGGCTTCGAAGGGGCTGAATGGCCTACCCCCCCCCCCTGCACACTATTATTTCTAACGTTTCTAAGATATATATATAATATATCTATATATAAATAAATAAGCATATATATATATCTATATATATATAAATATATATATATATATAATATATATATAAATATATATATAATATATATATAAAAATATATATTAATACACACACCACACAGAGTTACCCAGAGATTACCCCAGCAGTAGGCAACCCAGGAAACCCACGCAAAAGTATAGTATACAGCACAGGGACATGTGTATGTTGCCGTGTGTTATAATATATATAATATATATAATCATAATATATATATATATATTTTATATATATCTCTAATCCACAGCCTTCGAACCGACTTAACTAAAAAATAGTTGTTTCTTTTTTTAAGACCAAAGCAATAATAATTTCTCCGCGAATTTCCCAAGTTCTCGAGTTTGGGGAGCGGGGGAGGGGGGGTGGGGGTTGGCGAAGTTCGGTGAAAATACAGCTCCAGCTGGAATATAAGAAGAGAAAAAAGAACAAAGAACATTGAAAGCAAATAGTAATTAACAGCGGGGGGGGAAGTAGGACCATATTAAGTGTGTGGTGTGCGCGCTACTGAATACTTTCTATCCAGTGTCTCCGCTGCAAATTGCAATGCATACGCGTTTAAATTTAGACAAACTTAATTTTATTTCCGAATGTGCATTTTTTCGTTTGTTTCCACACATTTAATTAGTTTAATATTCCCTCAAAAAAAACCTGAAAGTTGGAAGATGTTTCTCATACAATAAAGCCAGAGAATGGCTCAAAAAAGCTGGAGGAACTCACGGGACAAAGGCACTCTCTGGAGGAAAAAAAGGAGAGGGATGGTGGTGACGTTTCGGGTTGAGACCCTTCTGTCGGACTGTGGTTTTGGGAAACGGATTAGGTTTGTTTTCGGGGGCGAGGGAGGGGGGAAATACATTTTCGCCTATTTCTCTGAATTCCAGAATTCTTAATGCATGTTGACGAACAACATCATAACACAGAAGAAGGGGGAACGCTGCGTTTAGATCTGAGGCGAAGGGTGCAAGAATTTCTCGATTTTCCTGGGCGAGAATAGTTTGCAACGTTTTTTTGCTTTTTCCTTTCTCATCCTGCCTAGCCTGTCCCCCGCTGAGTTACTCCCAGCTTTTCGTGTCAAAGTTTCTTGTTCACATCTCATTTCATGCAACATATAGCTCTGATACCCGCGTTGAATCCGATTTCAGTGTATTTCTCCCAAGCCTCTTTACGACCCGGGGCCACGTACGGTTAACCACGAAATTTAATTTACCTCCACATTTTGTGACTAACTTTGGTTTCAGTCCTTTACTCCGAGCAACGAACAGATTAAGAAAGTTCCAGGGCCGGGGACGCCATCCGCGAGCCACCACAAAGGTAAACGCCTGGGCCAATACGATCTGCAGCCGGCGTTTTCCATGATTTTATATTAAACTTAGGCCCCCCACCGAACCAGTTAGCGCAGTCGGCTGGAACACCTGGGCATCAATCAAAAATATAAAAATGATTGACCATTCTAACTTTTTTTAACAGTTTAGTACCCCCTAGTACCTGCCACGGATGCCACGACTATCCCCCCTCTCTATACCTAATGCACGGTGCGAGTTTCCGCGCTCCCATTACGTTAATTGTATGTGCTTTACCGCGCTAGCCCCCCGGGGTCACTCGGGGACCCCTCGCACCCGTTCCCCCTTTGAATACGTAGACCCCTCACACCTCCCAATACGCCGGCCCCATCTACCCCAACGCCCCGCTCTAACCACGAGTTTTAAACCTCATTTTTCGACGCAAAAACCATAGGCCAAATGGAGGAATTTAGTGTTTTCCGTCCAAAAACTATATAATGCATATTTACCAAGGCCCACAACAAGCCACTCTCTATTTTAAAATGCGGTGGATTGGACTATTCGCTTTGGTTGGCGCGTTGCGGATGGGTCCAATCTAATCCTTATCCGACACGAAGTACTGAAAAAAATTCCTCGTTACTTACATTTTTTTGTCCCCCGCAACATGATTGAAACCATTTGATTAAATGCTTCCTAAGAACCCCCAAAAACTCTCTCCCCATCTCTCTCCAAGATCAACCCTGCCAACCACCGCCCCTTAAAAAATAAAATGTTGTTACCCTTCTTAGCCCCAAACTTAAGGACGAACTTTCCGTAACATCTGTCTGTCGGCGAACAGAGGGCTTTAGAAAATGATGATTTTAAACTACTCTAGTTAATTAACTAATCTAGCGTAGTTTTAAAAATAGCTTCAAGAAAGAAATGTCGAGCGATTTCACTTTAGCAACAAACGCCCGACATGGAGTCGATTTGACAATCTGAAAAAAAAAAAAAAAAAAAAAGCGGGCATTTTTAAAAAAACCTGGCCCCCCTCTTGAACACGGCGCCAAAGTGCCCGCACACGGGGAGCGGCAGAACTCGCAAGCGCTGCCTAAGGTAGGTATTGTAACATACCCTACATACAGTGGCCCTCCATAATGGTTTGGACAAAGACCCATCAATTTTTACTTATTTGCCTCTGTACTCCACAATTTTGGAGATTGATAGAAAAAAAAATCACATGTGGATAAATGTGCACATTGTCAGATTTTAATAAAAGGCAATTTTTAATACATTTTTGATTGTCACGCATGTAGAAATTACAGCAAGTTTTTTATACATACCCACCCCCCCCCCCCCCCCCCCCCATTTCAGGGCACCATAATATTTGGGACACCAGCAAAGTCATGTAAATTAAAGAGTCATGTTTAGTATGTTTATTGCAAATCCTTTGCAGCAATGAACTCTTGAAGTCTGCGATTCATGGACTCACCAGTTGCTGGTGCCTTCTCTGGTGATTCGCTCTGCCACTCCTGGATTGCATTTACTTTATGCTATTGCTTATTTTTTTTGGGGCTATAGTGTTTCCCTTCAGTTTTCCTCTTCAGCATATAAAAAGCAAATGCTCAATTGGGTCGGGAGGGGGGGGGGGGGGGGGGGGGGGGGGGATCGACTTTGCCACTCAAGAATTTGCCAATTTTTTAGCTTGACAAAACTCCTTTGTTGCTTTCACATATGTTTTGGGATCGTTTGTCCTTGCTGGTAGAATGAACTGCCGGCCAATGAGTTTTGAGGCATTGAGCAGATAGGATGTGTCTATACACTTCAGAATTTCATTATGCTACTACCAATCAGCAGTGATCATCTGAAGTAAGGAGCCAGTACCTTCAGCATCGTACATGCCCCAGGCCATAACACGCCCCCCCCCCCCCCCCCCCAAATCCACATGTGGTTAAAGTGCACATTATCAAATTTTATTAAAGGGTATTTTTATACAGCATGAAGAAATTACGGCTTTGTTTATGTTTAGTCGTCGTTCCCCCCCCCCCCCCCATTTCAGGGCACCATAATGTTTGGGACACATGGCTTCACAGGTGTTTGTAATTGCTCAGGTGTGTTTAATTGCCAACTTAATGCAGGTATAAGAGAGCTCTCAGCACATAGTCTTTCCTCCAGTATTTCCATCACCTTTGGAAACTTTTATTGCTGTTTATCAACTTGAGGACCAAAGTTGTGCCAATGAAAGTCAATGAAGCCATTATGAGACTGAGAAACAACAATAAAATTGTTAGGGGCATCAGCCAAACCTTATTCTAACCAAAAGCAACTGTTTGGAACATCATTAAGAAGAAAGAGAGCACTGGTGAGCTTACTAATCGCAAAAGGGACTGGCAGGCCATGGAAGACCTCCACAGCTGATGGCAGAAGAATCTATCTATACGTAACTAAAACTCTGATCTTGTGCTCTTCAAGTTTGCGTTTTTGCATTTGCGTAAAAACGGTACCCGATAGCGCTTCGTTTTCCCGCCACCTTACATGTCATTCCCCTGCTGCAATTGCAACACGTTTTGTTCCGATCAGTGGTATAATACAAAATTTATTAAGGTTTAGAAATCGTAAAAAAAACGCGCATGCGGATTGGTCAGTCAGCCCTCTGCGGTACTGGCAGTCCCTTCTACCCATCCCTCCCGGGTAAATGGCTGCCACCAAGGGTAAAGTGGAGCGGGGGAAGGACAAGGGGGGGAGAGGAGGGAAGTGGGGTACGGCGTCACGACGGGAACCCATCAGTCAGTTGGATGCCTAGTTCCTCTCTATAATAAAGAAAAAAAAAAACCCAAACACGTGTCCGCCAGATCAGAAACATCCCTCCTGCGGAAGCATGTACAGAAATGGCAAACCCTGGCCAGGCCAGGTTACAGTTTGTCAAGAAGTACTTAAAAGAGCAGCCACAGTTCTGGAAAAAGAATCTTGTGGACAGATGAGACAAAGATTAACATATCAGAATGATCGCAAGAGCATAGTATGTCGATGAAAAGGAACTGCCCAAGATCCAAAACATACCACCTCATCTGCCAAAAACGGTGGTGGGGGCGATATGGCCTGGGCATGTATGGCTGCTGAAGGTACTGGCTCACTTATCGTTATTGATGATACAACTGCTGATGCAGATTCATAATGAATTCTGAAGTGTATAAACGCATCCTAACTGTTCAAGTTCAAACAAATGCCACAAAACTCATTGTCCGGCGGTTCATTCTACAGTAAGACAATGATCCCAAACATAATGCTAAAGCAACAAAGGAGTTTTTCAAAGCTAAAAAATGGTCAATTCTTGAGTGGCCAAGTCAATCACCCGATCTGAACTCACTTGAGCATGCCTTTTATATGCTGAAGAGAAAACTGAAGGGGACTAGCCCCCAAAACAGAAATACAGAGGCTACGCTGCAAAATGCAAACCACTGGTTAGTCGCAAAAATAGGATGGCCAGGTTACAGTTTGCCAAGAAGTACTTAAAGAGTAACCACAGTTCTGGAAAAAGGTCCTGTGGACAGATGAGACAAAGATTAACTTATATCAGATTGATGGCCAGAGCAAAGTATGGAGGAGAGAAGGAACTGCCCAAGATCCAAAGCATACCACCTCATCTGTGAAACACGGTGGTGGGGGTGTTATGGCTGGGCCTGTGTGGCTGCTGAAGGTACTGGCTTCACTTATCTTCATTGATGATACAACTGCTGATGGTAGTAGCATAATGAATTCTGAAGTGTAAAGACACAGTCTATCTGAGTGGCCAAGTCTAAATGTTTCTTAAACATTGCGATAGTACCTGCCTCAACTACCTCCTCCAAAAGCTCATTCCATACACCCACCACTCTTTGTGTGAAAATGTTACCCCTCCTATTAAATAATTCCACCCCCCCCCCCCTCACCTGAAACCTATCGATTCCCCAACTCCAGGCTCTTATCGATTCCCCAAAATTAATCTAGATTCTCGATTCCCACCAACTCTGTGGCTAAGAGTGTCTACCCGATCTATTCCTCTCATTATTTTTTACACCTTTAAAAGATCACCGCTCATCTGCCTGCCCTTCAAGGAATAGAGTCCATCCTGCTCAACCCCTCTCTATAGCTCAGGCCATCGAGACCTGGCAACATCCTCGTAAATCTTCTCTGAACCCTTTCCAACTTGACAATATCTCTCCTATAATATGGTGCCCAAAATTAAACATGATACTCTAAATGCGACCACACCAATGTTTTATACAACTGCAACATGACCTCCCAACTTCAATACTCAATGTTGCAAGGAAATGCAGATGCTGGTTTAAACCGAAGACAGACACAAAATGCTGAACTCAGCCGGACAGGCAGCATCTCTAGATAGAAGGAATGGGTGACGTTTCGGGTCAAGACCCTTCTTCAATACTCAATGCTCTGACTGATGATGGCCAATGTGCCAAAAGCCTTTGACCAGAGATGCCACATTTAACTAAATATGTACCTGTACTTGACAGCATCTCTGGGGAAAAGGAATAGGCGATGTTTTGGGTTGAGACCCTTCTTCAGTCCTTTTCTCCAGAGATGTTGTCTGACCCGCTGAGTTACACCAGCTTTGTGTCTACAGTTTAAACCAGCAATCTGTACGCCTAGATCACTCTTCTCTAAAACATTGCCCAGAGCCCTACTGTTCACTCTGTAGGTTCTGTCCATGATATTGGTCCCAAAATGCAACACCTCAGATTTCTCTGTTAAATTCCATCAACCATTCCTCAGCCCACCTGCCCAATCGATCAAGATTCTTCTGCAATATTTGACGACCATTTTTACATTCTACAATAACATCCATTTTTGTGTCATCTGCAAACTTGCTAAACACGCCAAGTACGTTCTCATCGAAATCATTGATATAGATGACAAACAGCAGTGGGCCCAGTATCGAATCCTGAGGTACTAGTCACAGACCCCCTGTCCGAGAAGCAACCTTGCACCATCACCCTCTGCTTCCTTCCATGAAGCCAATTTTCTATCTATACAACTATCTCTCCTTGAATCCCATGAGATCTAACCTTCCAGAGTAGCCTACCATGCAGAACCTTGTCAAATGTCTTTCTAAAATCCATGTGTACAACGTCTACAGCTCTGCCTTCATCTGCATTTTTGGTCACATCCTCAAAAAAACATATGATTAGTTCTAAAGAGGACTTTCAAGTTACAACTTGAATCATTGATAAACCATAAGTCCTCATAACTATTGTCCTCTAGGTTTAATGCCCTTCTTTTGCTCATGTAGATCTCTGTGTTTTTCTTGTGTAGCAATGAACTGCAGTTGCTGGTTTACACTGAAGATGGACACAAAATGCTGGAGTAACTCAGCAGATGAGCCAGCAGCTCTGGAGAAAAGGAATAGGTGACGTTTCGGGTCGAGAGCTTGCATTTTCCTTCTTGCATTTAATGGAAGAAGTTCCCTGCAGTCTTTAAAACCATCCAAGATGAATCTTAAGTATTTTCATTTAAAAATTTGTCTCACTTTTGGCAATAAATCAATTGCAATGAACAGACACTTACCTATGATTGACCTAACGGTCTTCAGATTGAAAGGTGTCCATGTTCCTGAAAAAATACAAATATTTTTTTTTTTTTTTTTTAATTTTTTTTATTATAGAAACAATATATACAGAGTACACTCTTATGCGGCATTAAAAATTATATAATATACAAAATTATATAATATTGATTATCAATTGATACTGTTTGTGTTATTTGTAATGTTATCCATTATACATTTCCTGGTTATTTATTTTGTATAATTGGGAGTGTATGTAGTATATTCCTAAAATAAGCAATATACTCATACTTCTCATACCATACATATTTCTTCTAATTACCAAATACAAATCCCCCCTAAATATAACTACATAATAACCCAATCTTAACCAAACCTTCTATGAATATTCAATGATATTTTCATAATATTAAGAGTGTTTGTATTATTATTAACTTATATTTCAAAATTATTATATAGTTGAAAATATGCGCAATTTTTATATAATTACAAAATTTAAGACATCTATAATATTTTCATACAACTAATAATATGTATATCATACTAATATTAAGAATATATATAATATGTTTCTATACTTTTTTTTCCTACTTAAAGAAAGAAAGATAGAGATAGAAGTAGAAAATAGAAAAGAAAATGTGAAAAGTTTGGTGGAGATTAAAATATTACTCAATAATCCGTTCTTGGGAGATACATTCATGATTTATTATATGTATTTCTTCATCCATTCAGATATTCAGGCCTCAGTCAAGTCCCCGCGCCGAACCATTATGACCCTGTAAATATTTAATGTATGGAGACCAAATCCCTTTGAAGAGATCTAACCTATCCATAAGGACAAGTCTCAATCTCTCCAAGTGAAGTGTCTCCGACATTTCTGTATTCCACATTTTAATTGTTGGGGATGCAGGGCCTTTCCAAAATTTTAGTATTAATTTTTTCCCAGAAAAAATACAAATATTGATTTGTTTTGGACAGATATAAATATCTATACTTTTCCTTGGTTATGTACCAACTGCAGCTGAGAAAACAGGCAACACATTGCCAGTATGAGCTGGGAAGATGCCTTTGAAATTATGTTTCTCTTCACTCCATTTTGAATTCCTCATGCTAATGCAATAATGCCTTGTTCAATCTCATAAAATAGGCACAGAGCTTATCATTTTTGTCTGAATGGGCTGAATTAACATAATTACCATGTAATTAGAGCGAAAGAAACTCTAGTTGAAACCAAATGTTCCTCCATCATTTGAACATAGGTGAAAAGGTGCCTCTATTACAAATTTTGGAAAATATTGTTTTTTTTTAAATTTAAAAGTGCATTTTATCTCACATACCTCTCGTGTATAAAGTTGCTTCAATATTGTTTAATCACTCAATTTATTTTCTCCCGACAATACAAAATGCCAGACCAAAATCTACCACTGACTTACCATTTGATAAAGCTTGCTGGAGCTCATTTTCAGATATAATTCCGCTTCGATCCCTATCGACCCTGAAAGGCAAGAATAAAACTCATTGTTCTAAATAGCAAACTGCATCCCAATATTGCCACTTATTTTTTAAAAAGGACTTCACATCCCCTCTTCGGCAGGATATTACCATTCCAGACAATATGATCAAAGTGAGACACAGGCTGCAGACACTGGAATCTGCTGGTGGAACTTGGTGCTTCGAGCAGCATCTGTGTTTGGTGAAGGAATGGTCGACGTTTTGGGTTAAAGCCTTGCATCGGTCTATGATAACCATCTTCCCTCTATGATAATCATCCCTTGCTCAATGTTCCCCTGCCAACAGGAGAAGACTATCCAAAGCGAACCAAGATCCATTCTGTGGGAAAGCTAGCCTTTTTTTTCTGTCTATACTGCCAACTCCCACCTGATTGGCACTGTTCGGAAGGAAATGTCTGAGTTCAGGTTCACTGACTGTCACTCTAAGATAATTATTTTTGCCTTTAAACCAAAGGTTCTTAGCCAGCCATGTTAAAATGTTCCAGATAGAAATGCCAGCATTAAAACACATAGTTTGACAATTTGCCCTGGTCAATTTCTTGTTCCAGTTGAACTCTTCGAAAGTATCTGATTCTCAGTATGGTATCAGGATCAGGTACCCAAGTACTGACGACCTCCAGCAACATTATTAAGTAATCAATGGTTCACCATGATGTCTCTATATCCCTGCTTTTCAGCATCTTGCTGAGATGGAACTCGTTCAGCAATAAAGTCCCTGTTCCCAGGGACATTTCCTCCAATCCCACACTTTGAATCTTGATAATTAATGACATTACAGCCTCCACCTGCTCCTAGTTACTGAAGCAGAACTCTTCCATTATTCTGGGTTAGTCGATTCAAATCAGCCCAATGGTAGGTGGTAGATACTAACCACTGTCACAAAAAAAGCTGCATGGTACCACTGGGACATTGTGCTCTCTGGAACAAACAGCAAAATGGTGGGTCACACTATACATTGATAGGGGGTGGATTTGAAAATAGGCCAGGTTGCCTTTCCTCCAATGGGAAAAACATGCACGTGCTGGAAGTTAAACTGAGGGAAAAATAAGGCTCCAATAGAGAAGCTCGGTGAACGAGAGGTGAACAGATGTGGGGGGTTGTGGATGTGTGAAATGGAGTGTTGAGATATGTTGTTGTTAGTGGGGAAGAGGGGACGACATGAATGATGTTAGTGGGGATGTTGGTTGTCATGATGTGCGTCCAAAAAGGGACCTAAACGTGAGGGGGGCTGCGGGCGCAGAACAAAAGGGGGGTGGGATCGGAGAGAGGGAAGAGGAATTAAATTGAATATGGCACATGTCGGCGCCTTTTACGTCGGCAGCTCTTAGCCTACTTGTGTACTGTTGTGACAAAACAAAGAATTTCATTTGTACACGTTCACGCTGACAATAAGTATCAATCTTCAAATATGCCAGGCGCCAGCCATGGCCAAATACTGTTCTCACAAATGTGCTACGGTATGGCTTTGCTCACAATAGGTTATAGGTATAGTTACCAAAACTTACCTTTACGCGGACTGCAGTTCTGCCACTGCAGTCCGCATTGAGCGCGGCTTTGAGAGGGACCGGGGGGTTTTAAAAATGCCGGTTTTCTCGAACATTCAAATCGATCAATCTCAGGGGATTTAGTTGCTAAAGAGAAAGAAATCGCTCCGACATTTTTGTTTTTAATGAGCTATTTTTAAAAACTACGCTGGATCATTTACTAGCAACGCGTGAATTAGAAATCGTATTCTAAAGCCGTGAACACCGACAAACGGGAACGGACCTTACGTAGGGGTCAAAAGATGGTATTACAGTTTATGTTACATTTAAAACGTGCAGATTCTTGGGAAGCCTTTAATTAAAATTTATGGTTCGCGAAAAGGGGACAAAAAAAAAAAAAAAGGAACCGGCAGTATTTTTCCTGCCGATTGGGGGTAAATCCCGCAAAAACCGTGACGTTCCAATCCATCGCGTTCCACAAAGACCCACTCGCAAGTTGATTTAAATGGCCATTAATTTACGGGAATTAAACGCTAAATTCCTTCAATTTGGCCTATACATTAATGAAAATGAGATGTTATATTGTGAATTATTGCGTGAATGAAATTTTGACACTTAGGCAATTTAAAAATGTTTATCTTTTCTTAAGAAATGGATAGATGTTTAGATCTGAAATTTAATTTTGTAATTAGCTAAATTAGGTAACTAACTAATTATATACTTTAATTTCAGGTCCATCCAAGGTAAAGATTGTTCATTTGTTTTCAGAATGCTTCAATCCTTTATAACAACTGAATATTTCATTGAGTTTCTTAAATTTTTAAGAAAGCTCATGGCTTTTGACTGTTCTCGATCACAGTTTGCGTTTAAGTCAATGGAAGGTTGCAATGGGGAACACGATGCTAATTCCGAGTATGAAAATTGGCCACGACTCCTTCCTTTTAATACTGAAGATATGGAAAGTGAATTAGGTGTCAAAATTAAACTTCTTTTTTGCTTTTCAGGGGATAAATTGCAGACTTGATTTTTAAAATCTCAAAATGTTGCAACATTGCTATAGATTAAGGGAAATGGAGATGGTGATCTTTATAAAGCTGCAGAGCTGGTTTGGGATTCCCAACATTTTCAAGTTACAATGCCATAATTTTCACACGTCAATAAGTTTCAGTAATTTAATGTTTAGAGTTGGGTGCTTGATGTCTTGTGCCTGATTGAGCAATTTCACTGTAACTGGTCAGGTAGAGTGTGCATGCTCTCTTTAGAAGTGATATACATTCAATCCTCATTATCTGCTGAATTGCTATCCATGAATACACATGAGTTCACGAGAATAGACTGTCCGAAGAAGGGTCTCTACCCGAAACGTCACCCATTCCTTCTCTCCAGAGATGCTGCCTGCCCGCTGAGTTACTCCAACTTTTTGTGGCTGCATCACTGAAAATGTCAGTAAACAATCATCACAGGGACCTTCAGAGCCCTCACTTATGATGGCCATGTATTTGAGTGACTTCTGTCAGAAACCTTCCAAACAGGACCTTCTCAACTGGGACCTAATTACATGGCATGGGTGCATGGTTGAGCTTGAAATGGAACATACAATGCCTCGAAATCCTCCAAATTTCATTGACTGCAGAAAAAGCAATGGCACACTCCAAGTAAAAGAGTGCAGCAAATCACCACCAGCGGGGCTAGTGAGATTTTACAGAGATCAAGTACAATTCTAGATGAAAATCTTGGTGGAGAATCTCAGCATAGCATCTCCCTCTCACCAAAGTATGTTTAGAGACACACGGAACTGCAGAAACCAATTTACACACAAAAAAGACAAAGTACTGCAGCGAGTCATACAGAATCTCTGGAGAACATGGATAGGTGACTTTTGTGTTGAGACCCTTCTTCAGGCAGATATGTTTAAAGTTTTCACAGCCATGAATGTAGAATAGTAGGAGGCAGAACTGTTACTGCATATTAGTAAGGGATTTTAGTTGTATCGTGTTTCTTTTTATCCATAGAAAGTCCTTGCCCCCATCACCGACAAATGATGACGGATGTGTGACATACAGAACGTATAAAAAGATGTATGCACAGGATTCATTTTAACCTGCGTTCACCTCTCATTTATTGACTTTTATTTTTTAAGATCAGCAAGAGAGAAGATCCTGGTAATGAATCTCATCAAGAGAATGTGTTTCACTGGAAGCAATCCAGTTGTGACTGTTTTACGTTTGCATAGTGTTAAGAATAACTAATTTAAGAACAAGATGTGGAAAAGGCAAAATTGCTTGGAATAAGCAATATTTGTGAAAGATTATTTTGTGCTGAAACTCCAACAATGCCCAAAGAACAATTACAAATCTCAACTAATCCATCTGGCGGGACAGGATCAAGGTTTTGGTTTAGACCAGGGAGTCGGCAACCTTTTTTGCATAGGGGCCAGGACCCATGTTTGTGAGCAGATGGTGGGCCACATCTTTCGCCATAGTTAATAAATGTTAGTAATAATACATACTAATAATACATAAATTAGTAATACATAGTTTTCACATGTATTTAAATCAATTTTCTGCAGTTTCCAGATAGCCTGCGTGCTCCAGGACTCGCTGCAGTTCCCGAAACCCTTGCATCCCCGGGTCTAGCTGCAGTTCCCAGGTCGCCTGCCCCAGGACTGGCTGTAGCACCCAGGTCGCCTGCGAGCCCCGGGTCTAGCTGCAGTTCCCAGGTCGCCTACAAGCCCCGGGACTAGCTGTAGCGCCCAGGTCGTGAAAACGAATTGAAAAAAAAACATGCCTGTGGGCTGGATGATTTTAGGTTACGGTCCGGATCCGGCCCATGGTTGTCGACCCCTGGTTTAGTCGGTAGAAAGGAAGATGTGAAACACCTTCAACGAGGCAATGACTGGGGAGCCTCCATCTTCGCATGTCCCACAATGCGCTGTGCGGTTCAGGTCTGAGGGACGGGGACTTCCTGGCTCAGGGAGATCACATAACGGGGAGAGAGAGAGAGAGAGATCGGGACGGAGCAGCCAGCCTTCGCCTAGTAGCTACCCACCAACATGTGCCGAAGGACACCGTGGCTGGCAGGCGGGCCGGCAGAAGGCGCTAAGGTGGCGGCCGGTCCCGTTGTCCGCTCCCGGTGGCCGCTCGCACCCACCCGAGCTACCGAGTGAGTTGCTGGCATAATCCCCGACCCCCTCCTTCTCAACGCTCCTGCCCCCCCATGCAACTTTACCCCTGGCGGCCCAGACGTGCTGACCCAGGCCAGACTCCCCACACGCTGTGGAAGAAACTGAGGTGAGGAAGTGGGGGAGGGGTGGAGAGGGGAAAGAAGGAGGGTGGAGTGCTGGGGGAAGAGGGGGAATGGAGGAGGATAGGGGTAGGAAGAGGGATGGCGAGGTAATGGAGGAGGGAAGGGGGAAGGGGAAGAGGGAGGACGGGAGGGAGGGGGTGAGGGGAGGAAGCAGAGGAGGATTGGTGGAGGGTGGGGAGAGGGAGGATAATGGAGGAGAGGAATAGGGGACTGGTGAGGGAAAGTGAGATGCGTTCACATTAAACTTATATTTTACAGGTTATTGCCATTTTGAACTATTAAAAACGTCGCAATCGCACTCCCACTGGCCGGCCGCGCATGCACAGTTGGAGGAGGGTTGCCGTGACTCACGTCACAACGGGGAGCTTTGGCGTCACAACGGGAACCCGTCAGCCGCGCATGCGCAGTTGGGGGCTATGGGTCAGTGGTAGGTTATTGCCTTGGGGGACAGGCCCAAAGGGTCCGCACCTGGTCTAGTATATATATGTGTATATGTGTGTGTATATATTTATATATATATTATTACTATATTACTAAAACTCTCACCTTTGTTCGTTTGAACCCAGGTGTTGCTTGGTCAGAAGCCAATATAGGTAAACAAGCATGGGGTGGTGGGGAATGGGTGATAGAAGAGCATGGATGAAGAGCAGTGAACTTGGTTGAATCAGATCAGATTGTAAATGGAAAAAACAGAATTTCAACCTCAAATGTAAGTAGCTTCCTCCAATGCTGTCAAGCAAATCCATCTATGCACCCATTCCAAGTAATGCTCAATCCTAGCAAATAATGACTGCTACATTGAAAATGTGACCCCACAGAGGTATAAAGGAAATTTATTCCAGATATTTTCTCAGCTACTTCTGAAATCCTCATCCAAGTCTGCTATTTTAGACTATTCTCCCTGAGCCTGTCTAACGAAAGGTGCAGAAGCTTGAAAGTGTGCACCACTAGACGGTGGAACAGCTTCTTCCCCACTGTTCCTCTGGACATTTCCTCCATTAACTAGGGTACTGTCCGATTCACCTCTACCCCATCGCGGACATTGGACTTTGTCTATGGAACTGATTCACTACAATGCTGATAACTAGAGCCAGGATGTTTAGGTGCTAAAAATCTCTGAGATAGGCAGGCAAATAAAATTACAAAAAAGGCACGAAAAAGGCACTTATTGACAAAAAAGGCATAAAAGGCATTTATTTCCACCACCATGGTTAAAAAATGATAATATAAAGGTATACTACATTAAATGACCAAAGTTGCCTGGTTGAACATAACTACCAGCATTTTTATCAAATTATCTGGTGTTAAACTATGCCGTCTGTCAGACAGAATATGCTTTAGTTGTGAAAAACTTATTTCTACCCCAGCTAAGGTCATTGGTGCATACCTGAAACAAGCTACAAACTCTACATTCATGTTGATATCTTGTGCATTACAACTACCTTTGAGAACTTTAGCTATGTTTTGTATTTCTTCAAGATCTTTGTTAGCTAAAATCACTCTCACACATTTTGTTTGTATGTCTTTACCTACATCGCCAAGAACTGTACAAAGTACAGCAAGTGAAGATGTAAACAACTGAGCAATAGTTGTGCTTTTTGACTTCTCCAATACTTCCGATGTCAAGAAATACTCCTTTGTTGGTTCACCTGCCTCCAGTGTACCGATGACCACATTGGCAACATATCTCCCCACAGCATCGGTTGTCTCATCTATTGAGATCCGTACTTTGTTGCGTGCGACTTCATCTCTAATTTTCTGCACAACAATGTTGAAGTTGCTGTCAACATCATTTTTCCGTAATGCTGACTTGCTTGGTATATGTTCTTCTGTGTATTTCTCTAAAAACCTCTGAGAGATTTGTTTTCCAATTTCCACAGTGGAATTCCTGCATCAACGAATGCTTTGCCAAGATCACTCGAAAACTCAGATTTGCGATTGGAGCCAGCAGTAAATGTTGGGAGGAGACAAGCTTGCGTATTTCCTACCTTCAGTTTCTCTGCCGTCGACTTGTGTTCATCTGTCTGTACATGCTGGGAGATGAAATATTTCTTCTCATGATTCACTGCTTGCTCACATGCTTTGCAAAGCAGCACACGGTTGTCTATAGAGAATATATCTCTCCCGTACACTCTCACCAAACCGTTCAGTTTTTTACAAGGCATTGACTAGACTTTAGGCATTTTGACGCTTGCAGGAGTAGATCCTACGGGAGCGGGGACACAGACCTCTACAGGCAAGTATAAGCTGAGAAGAGGAATCAGAACCGCCAATGAAAGGTACTCTGAGAAGCTGAGGAGCAAGTTCTCAGCAAATCACTCTTCTTCGGTGTGGAAGGGCTTGCAAGAAATCACAAGCTACAAGAGGAAACTCCCCCACTCCTTGGGCAATCATCAGCACGAACTGAACGAGTTCTACTGCAGGTTCGATAAACAGAAACCTAACCCTGATACCCCCACACCCCATCCCCAACCAACACTTCACACCTACTCACAGCTCAACTTCAGTTTGAAAAGACTAGATCCTTCCCCACCTACTCCTCCCTAATCACACTTCACACCTACTTAAAGCATGACTCCAGTCTGCAAAGACTGGACCCTTTCCCGCGTAATTCTCTCCAATCACCACTTCACACCCACTTACAGACAGGGTTCGCCTCAGTGGAGTAAAATTTTCTTGTGTTACGTTAAAATGGCAAAAAAAAGGCTGATTTAGGCATTCAATCGTGAAAAAGGCATTACCTTCCCGAAATAATTAAAAAAAGGCATGAAAAGGCACATGCCATTTATGGCAAAATCCCGGCACTACTGATAACTATATTCTGCACTCTTTATCTTCCCCTTAGCTTTCTTTATTGTACTTGAGTTTGACTCGATTGTATTGATGTATAACATTATCTGATTGGATAGCATGCAAAATAAACCTTTTCACTGTACCTCAGTGATAATAAAAAAAATAACATATTGGAAATGCAAAACACTAACACAACCGTACATCCTGCAGAGTGTAGTTAAAATTCTCACCTTGCTTTCAAATTCTTCCAAAATCCTGCATCTCCCTAATATTAATCCCCTTTTGCCCTTTAAACCCCATGCATTCAAGCAGCACGATAACCTCAGTCTACTCAGGCCACAATTAGCAGGTAGGCATTCAATACTTTGGCTCACTCGACAATTATCTTCCTAAACATCTTTATATCTTAAAGATGTTCCTTAACATCATGGCACAGAAAATGCTGGATTCTATAAAGAAAATTTGTGGTGGGGGAGGGGGATTTATAGTAATAATAGAATTGGATGGAGTAATCATAGATTTATGAACTGAAAATGGTGTTTGAGAGATGTTTTTTCTTGAGATTGTAACCAGCAGAAGAGATAAGTGGGGACACCAGAGGAAATTGCATATTTGGATGCAGAAGCTTTTGATGAGATGCCACACTAGAGATTACGAAACAAACTGATCACTTGGGTGTGGGGTTAATATATTGACATGAATTGAACACGTTAATGAAAACAAATCAATAGGAATAACTAATCGCCAAGCCAAAAATAGCGGGAGGCTAGTGGCACTAGGACTGGGATTACATAGAACATAGAAAATAGATGCAGGAGTAGGCCATTCGGCCCTTCGAGCCTGCTCCGCCATTCAATATGACCATGGCTGATCACTCAACTCAGTATCCTGTACCTGCCTTCTCTCCATACCCCCTGATCCCTTTAGCCACAAGGGCCACATCTAACTCCCTCTTAAATATAGCCAATGAACTGGCCTCAACTACCTTCTGTGGCAGAGAATTCCAGAGACTCACCACTCTGTGTGAAAAATATTTTCCTCATCGCGGTCCTAAAGGAATTCCCCCTTATCCTTAAACTGTGACCTCCCCAACATTGGGAACAATCTTTCTGCATCTAGCCTGTCCAACCCCTTAAGAATTTTTAAAGTTTCTATAAGAAATTCTTCTAAATTCTAGCGAGTACAAGCCGAGTCTATCCAGTCTTTCCTTATATGAAAGTCCTGACATCCCAGGAATCAGTCTGGTGAACCTTCTCTGTACTCCCTCTATGGCAAGAATGTATTTCCTCAGATTTGGAGACCAAAACTGTACGCAATACTCCAGGTGTGGTCTCACCAAAACCCTGTACAACTGCAGTAGAACCTCCCTGCTCCTATACTCAAATCCTTTTGCTATGAATGCTAACATACCATTCGCTTTCTTCATGGCCTACTGCACTTGCATGCCTACTATCAATGACTAGTGTACCATGACAACCAGGTCTCGTTGCATCTCCCCTTTTCCTAATCGGCCACCATTCAGATAATAGTCTACCATCCTGTTTTTGCCACCAAAGTGGATAACCTCACATTTATCCAGTTTAAACTGCATCTGCCATGCATTTGCCCACTCACTCAGCCTATCCAAGTCACCTTGCAGCCTCCTAGCATCCTCCTCACACCTAACACTGCCCCCCAGCTTCGTGTCATCCGCAAACTTGGAGATGTTGCATTCAGTTCCCTCGTCCAAATCATTAATATATATTGTAAATACCTGGGGTCCCAGCACTGAGCCTTGCAGTACCCCACTAGTCACTGCCTGCCATTCTGAAAATGACCCGTTTACTCCTACCCTTTGCTTCCTGTCTGCTAGCCAGTTCTCTATCCACATCAATACTGAACCCCCAATACCGTGTGCTTTAAGTTTGTATACTAATCTCTTATGTGGGACCTTGTCGAAAGCCTTCTGAAAGTCTAGATATAACACATGCACTGGCTCTCCTTTATCCACTCTACTACTTCTATAAGATTCGTCAGACATGATTTAACTTTCGTAAATCCATTCTGACTCTGTCCAATGATTTCACCACTTTCCAAATGTGCTGCTATCCCATCTTTAACAACTGACTCTAGCAGTTTCCCCACTACCGATGTTAGACTAACTAGTCTGTAATTCCCTGTTTTCTCCCTACTTTTTAAAAAAGTGGGGTTACATTAGCTACCCTCCAATCCTCAGGAACTACTCCAGAATCTAAAGAGTTTTGAAAAATTATCACTAATGCATCCACTATTTCTGTGGCTACTTCCTTGAGTACTCTGGGATGCAACCTATCTGGCCCTGGGGATTTATCGGCCTTTAATCCGTTCAATTTACCTAACACCACTTCCCGGCTAACTTGGATTTCACTCATTTCCTCCATGTTATTTGACCCCTGGTCCCCTGCTATTTCTGGCAGATTATTTACGTCGTCCTTAGTGAAGACAGAACCAAAGTAGTTATTCAATCGGTCTGCCATGTGCTTGTTCCCCATGATCAAAAGCAACAGATTACAACTGTTCAAAATTTATATCATTAATTTGGATGAAAAAAATCAAATATAGCGAAGTACGGCAATATTTGCTGATGAGACCAAGCTGAGTGGTAGTGGCCGTTGAGAAGAGGATGCAAAAAGCTTTAAAGGGATAAAGACAAGGCTAAGTGAATGGGGAAGCATATGGCAGAGGGAACATATGCACAAAATTTAAATGTTGTACACTTCGATGGGAAAAGATAAAGATTAGGTTATTTGCCAGAAGACAATGCAGTAAAATCATCTTCAATATGTTTCAATGTCTTACAGAGAGCCCCTGAAGAGACGGTCTCTTGAATAGTTATTTATTTTTGTATATCAATGGCTTTTGTGCCAGCTATTCTACCAGTCTCCAGTAAAAGTAAGCCTCGCTAGGCTGGAGTTGAAATAAGTACAGATTTATGCAGATAAATGTGAGCTGTTGCATTTTGGGCCATCTAACCAGGCAGGATCTTCAAAGTAAATGGCAGGGTTCTGGGGAATGTTGTAGAGGAGAGGGATGAGGAGTGTAAGTACAAAGCTCCTTGAAAGTAACCCCACAGCTACATAAGATGGTCAAGAAGGCACCTTGGCCTTCGTCAGTTAGGGTTTTGAGTACAGAGGTTGGGAAGTTAGGTTACAGGTGTTCAAGACCACAGTTGGATTACAGTGTTCAGTTTGGTAATCCTGTTATAGGAAAGATGTTGGAAGAACCAGAAAGAGTGCAGAGAAGATTTACGAGAATGTTGCCGGAATGAGAATCTGACCTATTGGGAGATGTTGGACAGGTTATGACTGTATTCCTTGGAGTGTAGGAGGATGAAGTGTAATCTTAAAGAAGTCTATCAGATCTTCTATCTTAAAGAAGTCTATCAGAGGGGAATGGATAGGGCAGATGCACAACATCTTTTACCCAGAGTAAGGGAATCAAGAATCAGAGGGCATAGGCTTAAGATGAGAGGGAAAAGATTTAGTAGGAATCTGAGGGACAACTTTTCCACAGCGAGGGTGGTGGGCATAGAATGAGCTGGTGGAGGAGGTAATTGAGGCAGAAACTATAACAACATTTAAAAGGCATTTGGACAGGTAGACGGATAGGAAAGGTTTAGAGGAATATGGGTCAAACGTGGGTAGGTGGGGCAAGTGTGGATGGGGCATGCTGGGCCGACGGGCTTGTTTCCGTGCTGTATATCTCCGACTTAAACTCAGGATTTCACAAGTAAATGAAACAAAATAACAGTCCATTTGTCTCCAAGTGAAACTGTTTTAAATATCCACAAATCTAGCAATCCATACTATTTCACAATATATAACTAATATATTAGTGACGAGAAAATGTGAAAACTAAAGGTTAATCCTTACAAGTAACTTTGCTTAGTAAGTAATTTTATTTATATAGCACTTTTAAATCAAATCATGTTGAAGCCACAGAGAGAAAAAAAAATAGATTACCATACATCCATATAAAAGAAAAAAGAAAAAAAAGACACAATACACTATAGGATTCAACATGAACGTCCCCCCAACAGCAGAATCAACACTTTCCACTGTGAGGGAAGGCACCAAAAAGTCCAGTCCTCCTCCTAGTCCACCCGAGGTTGGGGCCTGTTTGAGGCCTCCGCAGACAGTCGCCGCAACAGCGGCCCGATGTTATAGGCCCACCTGCTGGAAAGATGGAACACCGGCATTGGGTGAATACTCCTCAGCTGCACGGAAATGCCTGGAGCGGCCGGTCACTCCCTGGAGACCGCGGCACCCGAAGTCCTCAGTCCTGGAGCTCCGACTCTGGCGATCTCGAATCCCAGGCTCCGCGGTGTTTTAAATCCAGCGCTGCCCGCAGCCACAGCTCCTTGGATGTTGGAGTTGGCGGTCACAGCACTCCGGAGCTTACCGCACAGCGACCCGGTAAGGCATCGCCCGCTCCATGATGGTGTTCCAGGGCTGTGCTGCCGCCGCCGTAGCTGTAGTCCCGGCCGGTCCCGACGGTAGGCCGTACGGAGAGGACAAAGATGCGAAATAAAGTTTCGCCCCCCACCCACCACATAAAAGAAGACATACAACAAACATTTTGATCTAACAGGACTAAAACTAAAAAAGGGTGAAAAGACAGACTGCAGGCAGAGCAGCCATACACAACGGTGCACCACTCCTGTAGTCCGCCAAGGCGACTTAGCAACTGTAAACAATACAGGTCACGTATCAAACAAAATTCCCACACTCAAATGCTATAAATGCTGACTAAAGGCAAGAAAATCTGAATTTTTTACGATCGTTTCGCCGAACACCTCCGCTCGGTCCGCAATAACCAAGCCGACCTCCCGGTGGCTCAGCACTTCAACTCCCCCTCCCATTCCGTATCAGACCTCTCGGTCCTGGGCCTCCTCACGGCCAGAGTGAGCAACACCGCAAGTTGGAGGAACGGCACCTCATATTCCGCTTGGGGAGTCTGCATCCTCTGGGCTTGAACATTGAATTTTCTCAATTCTGTTAACCCTTGCTGTCTCTTCCCCTTCCCACCTCTCCCTCAGCCCTCGGGCCCTGGCATTCCCCTCTCTCTCTCTATCTCTCTCCCCCACCCTAGTCGCACTAGCTTCTCATTTTCACACCACAAACAGCTTACAATGGCTTGTTCCCTTTATCATCAATACTTTTTTGCATATCTTTCATTCGTTGTTCTTTATCTCTCCACATCACCGTCTATATCTCTCGTTTCCCTGATCCCTGACCAGTCTGAAGAAGGGACTCGACCCGAAACGTCACCTATCTCCTTCGCTCCTTAGATGCTGCTGCACCCACTGAGTTTCTCCAGCCTTTTGTGTACCCAAGAAAATCTGAAGTTGGCATTTAATATCAAACATTTCATACATGGGAATTCTGCAATTGTCAAACAATCCAATGTTGTTTTTTGGGTCCTACCCAAATGATCAAGCATCACAAAATGTTATAAAAAAAGGTAAAAATGGCAACAAAAATCTTCAAAGCCAGAAAAGTTCAATTGGCTACTACACTATACTGAGTAAATGCTAGAAATATTTTTCCAAAGTATTCTCAAACCTTCCCGCCCCCACTCAAGCTCATACTTTCCATGATATTTGCAACTTTGAATGTACTGACTTGCTGAACTATGTTTTGCAGCCAGTAGTCTATCCAATGACTCCAACTGTTAACACCTATATCCTGAATCAGACACAATGAAACCATTGATAACACTTTCCATTTCTAATTTGAGCCATTAGCACAGATTCTGAAAGGGATTGATCCAAAATCCAGCCAGTGCTGCAACCAACTAACCTCTCTGGCTTTACTTCAGTTACAATTTCTGCATCACAACAGGAGGAAGCGTACTTCTCCCTGCATCCTCAGAATCTTCTCAGTACATTTCTACTCCACTGCCAAATTTCTCCTGTAGCCACACCATTTCTTGGCACCATCTTGGCTACACTATAGAAATAAAGAACTGAAGATAATGGTTAATACAGAAAAGGACAAAGCGCTGGAGTAACTCAGCAGACTGACATCTGTAGAAGGGTCTTGACGCAGAAACTTATCTACCATGTTCTCCAGGGATGCTGCCCGACACTGAGTACTCCAGCACTTTGTGTCATCGTATTGGAACTCACTGAATTTAGGGGGCGCCCTCCTGTATAAGGACGGCTGCCCAGCCTGCAGCTGTCCGTTTTTTCACGTCTTTTTTTTATTTTTAGTGAGTTAAAGTGTTTTGTTTCTGGAGCTCTAGTCTTTTTTAAGTGGGGGGTGGGGGGGTGGGGGGGGAGGGAGGGGGAAACTGCTTTTAAGGGTCCCTACCTGGTCGAAGAGGCGGCTTTTCTCCGGGCAGCACCTTCGACCTGTCCTCGCGGCCTACCAGCGGGCCTGGAGCAGCGTTTCCTAAGGGGACCAGCTGGAACCTCGGCTTCGTCGGCGGCACAGCGATGGAGTGCTATCGGGGAGCGGGCGATGCCTTGCCCGGGTCGCCGCACTGTAACTCCGGAAAGCTGAGTCCGCCGATAAAAAAACATCGCCGAGCTGCGGGTCTGTGGAGCAGTCAGCTGCGCTGAACTTTACATCGGGAGCCTGGGATCTCTTTGGCAGCGCGGCCTGTTGGCTTTGGAAGCTGCGGTCTCCGGTAAGGAAGCAGCTGTTCCAGGTTTCCCATGTCGCTGTGAAGATTCTCCCAACGCCGGAGCATCATCATCCGGCGAGAAGGCCTGGAACATCGGGATGGGGACTGGACTTTGTGCCTTCCCTCACAGTGGGAACCATTTTTTATTTTAAATGTCTTTCTTATTGTTATGTTTGTATTCTCGTTTTTATGTGCTGCAATGGCAATACACATTTCACTACACCAATTGGTGTATGTGACTAATAAATAACCTTTGAATCTTTGAAGTGCAGGAATAATGAACCTTTAAACTAATCTGTCACAATGCAATACAATGATCTCAAACACTTCAATGTTTTCCAGACAGCTTCTGTTGAGAAAGTTTACTTTAGAAATAATGCATGGAAGTAGGCTCTTCAGCCCACCAACTCCAGGCCAACCAGTGATTAGTCGCACAGTAGTTCTAAACTACACCCTTGGGACATTTTACAGAAGCCAATTAACCTACAAACCTGCACATCTTTGGAATATGGAAGGAAACCAAAGCACCTGGAGGAAACCCACATGGTCACAAGGAGAATGTACAAACTCTGTAAAGACGGTACCTGTAGTCAGGATCGAACGTGGGTCTCTAGCGCTGTAAGGCAGCAACTCTAATGCTGTGCAACTGCGCCGCCTTTTTAACATTTTACCCATGTTGCTTGTTTGTGTAATGATTGTCAGTATGTCAATGAAAATAATCAGGCATCACTTGGGAAGGTAAGAAGTGAGCTTTGATGTAGAATTTTAGTTTGAGGGCCAAATTAATACCTGCAAACAAATTTACACCATGTATGTGTTATCAACTGGGCTAAAGCCCATAGCATCAGCTAAAAGCATAAGAAGCTATGCTTCCTATACAACAAAAAATAATATCAAATGTAAGCTCACCATTGACTAACCTTAACTTGAATCAACTTCCTAATTATAGTTTGTGGTAAAATACCACCAACAATATACATTGATACAAATAAATTTATCAAACTATATTCTATGCAATTATATTACAGCTAATTACCTCACTTTTACTCAGAATGTTCTGCTGTGAATTAATAATGCATCATCTTTTTATTCTGAAAAATTCAGAATTCATTGATTATGCAGCATCTCCAGAAACCATGGACAGGTGACATTTGAGGTCAGGATCAGATAATTTCCTTTTTTAATCTCAGATTTCCAGCATGTGTAACTTATTTGCACTCACAGCCTGGACAATGGACTGAATTGCTTCTAATAGCGACAGTCGCACAGCATGTAGACACATTGGCATGCATTAATGACCAGATTGCAATAAAAACACAAATTCAAGCAGAACCCTGAAATCATCACAGCCAACCGATTGATGCCATTCTTAATGAGTATTTTCACTTCATTCAATCCATCTTTCTCTTTCCCTGTTCACTTATTAAATTTACTTCCCCATCCCAACATCCGCCCCCTCCACCCCAGCTCTTGCTCCAACCCCTCCTCCCCAGTACCTATGTCATCCTACATCTCCCCAGTGCCCACTTCACACCTCTTCCTCTCAGGTGCCCCTGCCACATCACCACCACCTCCTCCTCTTCCTCAGTGTCCACACTGTAACCCTACACCTTCTCCTCCACCCTGTGCCCCCGCCACATCAACACCTCTTCCCCAGTGCCCGTCACATCAGCCTCTTCCTCGATGCCCGCACAGTCTACCACCTCATCCTCCTTCGCAGTCTTCCCACCATCCCCGACCCCAGTGCCCACTGTTCTTCTCCTCTTCAAGTGTCCCCCTGCCCTCTTGGACTGTCCTCCTACTCCCCCCCCCCCCCCATACCCTCTAGGAGTCATATTACCTACCCCCCTCCAGGGAGTGTCCCCCACCCACCCCTCCAGGACTATACCCCTCCTCTCCCCCCCTCCTCTCCCCCCCTCGTGACCCCCACTGTCTCCCCTCCTCCCCCTGTGGCCCCTTCGCCCCCCCTCTTCCTCCTTGTGGTCCACTTCCTTGTGGTCCATCTCCAGTGGTCTCCGCCACCCCCCCCTCTCTCCAATGTCTCCACCACCCCCCCCCCCTTCATGTCTCCACCACCCCGCCTCCTTCATGGCTCCACCACCACCCCCCCCCATGTCTCCACCACCACCCCCCCCCCCACATGTTCTCCACCACCCCCCCCCCACCCCCCCCCCCATGTCTCCACCACCCCCCCCCCCCCCCCCCATGTCTCCACCACCACTCCCCCTTCATGGCTCCACCACCCCGCCTCCTCCCGTATCCCCACCCCCTCCTCCCCCATGTCTCCGCCACCTCCTCCCCCGCGGAGGAGCAGCGTCTGCACTGCTCAAGTTCTCACGGCGCCCAGCGTCCCCTCCTCCGCGGTGTTCCCTTTCCCCAGGTGGTCCGGTACCTCTGGAAGATGGTCCAGAGGAGGCTCTGGTCGCAGGCGCCGTTGTTCTGCGGCGGTTGCTGCTGCTGCGGCCGGTACTGATACGCCATCGCTCGGAACAACCAGCTCTCGCTGCCAACGGCTCGCGCCGCTCCGCTCCGCTCCACACCAGCACTTCCGCCAGCGCCGCCCCGCCCGGCCCGGCCCACGAGCCGTCACGTGGTGCGTCAACCCGGCCCCGCCCGCGCGCCGTCACGTGGTGCGTCAACCCGGCCCCGCGCGCCGTCACGTGGTGCGTCAACCCGGCCCCGCGCGCCGTCACGTGGTGCGTCAACCCGGCCCCGCGCGCCGTCACGTGGTGCGTCAACCCGGCCCCGCGCGCCGTCACGTGGTGCGTCAACCCGGCCCCGCGCGCCGTCACGTGGTGCGTCAACCCTGCCCGCGCGCCGTCACGTCGTCAGGCTCGAGCGAGAGAGAGAGAGAGAAGAGGAACCGCCGGATCCAGTCGTCGAGCGAACAACGATCGTCACTCAGGCTGACACCGGAGCACATGAGCGTCTCTAACGCCGAACGTGTGGGCTGCAGGAGATCGACCAGGGCGGGCGGCTGCCAACGCTTCCACTTTCGGGCGAGGGAAATCGTCCTGACACCTGCAGAGCTCAAAACGGGCCGGATGTCCCGTTGAGTTACTCCAACATTTTGTGTTTATCTTCGGTGCCAGCATCTGCAGTTCCTTCCTACACAGTTTCTCAATCCACCCAGGGACACCCCAAATGACTGTGAATAACCCCCATTGACAAGAGACAGTACAGCTCAAGCCCTTTGCTGTCAACGTTACTCAGGGCGACCGGTTTTTTTTTTTTTATTTTTTTTTTTTTTTACAAATAAAATCGGCCCGTGCAATTTTTTCATGATTATCGAGGGGCGGTGATGCTGCGCTATCTCTTAAATGGCCATGGGTGGATCTCATGGGGTGACTGGCCCGTTCATAGTTGCACTCGGCATTCGTGTTGCTCTCGTCTTTTATGGGCTGTACCAGGATCGTTCCATGCAGGTTAAGTACACAGATGTGGATTACCAAGTCTTCACAGACGCCGCCAGATTTGTCACTCAGGTAATTCAATTTGGTGCACAACGTTAGTTAACAGGTGCACCTTACCGAGGTTAATTTACCTATTTTGTCAGTGTATATATCTTCCTTTCCTGAAGTGGTTGACAAATTTGACTTGTAGAGTTATAGTATCATTTCTTCCTCGGAGCTGCATCGAAACCCTGGAACGCTCTAATAATATCTTCAGAAGGACTACAATGAATTACCGCCACTTTTTGCCGAGGAAATTAGGAAATAAATGGTGATCTTGACAATTACAGTCACGAGTCATCTGCTCTCCGCAAATACAATATGGCTACAAATGCATAATTCAAAAGCTGCATACGAATACCCAAATCTTTGCTCTCCACTGCTAAGACAGCACACGAGATAAAAGATGCATAAAAACACAATTGCGTCTTCGTTCACCCTCAAGGCTCACATGACCCTAACGATACCTCCTTCATACAGTGCCCTCCATAATGTTTGGGACACAGAACCATCATTTATTTATTTGCCTCTGTACTCCACAATTTGAGTTTTGTAATAGGAAAAAACACATGTGGTTAAAGTGCATATTGTCAAATTTTAATAAAGGTCATTTTTATACATTTTGGTTTCACCATGTAGAAATTACTGCAGTGTTTATACATAGTCTCTCTCTCCCCCCCCCCCCCCCCACCCCACCCCCCACCCCCCCATTTCAGGGCACCAATTATAATGTTTGGGACACAGCAATGCCATGTAAATGAAAGTATTTTGTTGCATATCCTTTGCATATAATGACTGCTTGAAGTCTGTGAATCATGGGCATCACCAGTTGCTGGGTGTCTTCTCTGGCGATGCTCTACCAGGCTTGTATTGCAGCCATCTTTAGCTTACGCTTGTTTTGGGGGCTGGTCCCCGTCAGTTTTCTCTTCAGCATATAAAAGGCATGCAATTTGTCTCTGAACTCTCTGCCACAGAGGGTAGTTGAGGCCAAGTTCATTGGCTATATTTAAGAGTGATGTGGCCCTTGTGGCTAAGGGGGATCATGGTATGGAGAGAAGGCAGGGTACGATACTGATCAGCCATGATCATATTGAATGGCGGTGCATAGGGCTGAATGGCCTACTCCTGCAATGGCCTAGGCACCTAATTTTCATGTTTTCTATGTTTCAATTGGGTTCAGATTGGGTGATTGACTTGGCCACTCAAGAATTGACAATTTTTTAGCTTTGAAAAACTTCTTTGTTGCGTTAACAGTATGTTTGGGATCATTGTCTTGCTGTAGAAACAACCTCTGGCCAATGAGTTTTGTGGCATTCGTTTGAACTTGAGCAGATAGGGTGTATCTATACACTTCAGTATTCATTATGCTGCTACCATCAGCAGTTGTATCATCAATGAAGATAAGTGAACCAGTACCTTCAGCAGCCATACAGGCCCAGGCCATAACACCCTCACCACCGTGTTTCACAGATGAGGTGGTATGCTTTGGATCTTGGGCAGTTCCTTCTCACCTACATACTTTGCTCTTGCCATCACTCTGAAATGTTAATCTTCATCTCATCTGTCCAAGACAAGATCCTTTACCAGAACTGTAGTTGCTCTTTTGTGTACTTCTTGGCAAACTGTAATCTGGCCATCCTATTTTTGCAGCTAACCAGTGGTTTGCACCTTGCAGTGTAGCCTTTGTATTTCTGTTCAGGAAGTTTTCTGCGGACAGTCGTCATTGACAAATCCACACTTGGCTCCTGAAGAGTGTTTCTGATCTGGCGGACAGGTGTTTGGCGATTTTTCTTTATTATAGAGTGAATTCTTCTGTCATCAGCTGTGGAGGTCTTCCTTGGCCTGCCAGTCCTTTTGCGATTAGTAAGCTCACCAGTGCTCTCTTTTTTTGTAATGATGTTCCAAACAGTTAATTTTGGTAAGCCTAAGGTTTGGCTAATCTCACTAACAGTTTTATTCTTGTTTCTCAGTCTCATAATGGCTTCTTTGACTTTCATTGACACAATAGACAATACGTGCAGGAGTAGGCCATTCGGCCCTTCGAGCCAGCACCGCCATTCAATGTGATCATGGCTGATCATCCGAAATCAGTATCCCGTTCCTGCTTTCTCCCCATATCCCCTGACTCCACTATCTTTAAGAGCCCTATCTAGCTCTCTTTTGAAAGTATCCATAGAACCGGCCTCCATCGCCCTCTGAGGCAGAGAATTCCACAGACTCACAACTTTCTGTGTGAAACAGTGTTTCCTCAACTCCGTTCTAAATGGCTTACCCCTTATTCTTAAACTGTGGCCTCTGGTTCTGGACTCCCCCAACATCGGGAACATGTTTCCTGCCAATAGCATGTCCAAACCCTTAATAATCTTATATGTTTCAATAAAATCCCCTCTCATCCTTCTAAACTCCAGAGTGTACAAGTCCAGCTGCTCCATTCTCTCAGCATACGACAATCCCGCCATCCCGGGAATTAACCTTGTAAAACTACGCTGCACTCCCTCAATAGCAAGAATGTCCTTCCTCAAATTTGGAGACCAAACTGCACACAGTACTCCACATGTGGTCTCACTAGGGCCCTGTACAACTGCAGGACCTCTTTGCTCCTATACTGAACTCCTCTTGTTATTAAGGCCAACATGCCATTCACTTTCTTCACTGCCTGCTGTACCTGCATGCTTACTTTCATTGACTGATGAACAAGGACCCCCAGATCCTGTTGTACTTCCCCTTTTCACAACTTGACACCCTTTAGATAATAATCTGACTTCCTGTATTTGCTACCAAAGTGGATAACTTCACATTTATCCACATTAAACTACATCTGCCATGCATCTGCCCCCTCACCCAACCTGTCCAAGTCACCCTGCCTTCTCATAGTATCCTCCGTACAGTTCACACTGCCACCCAGCTTTGTGTCATTTGCAAATTTGCTAATGTTACTTGTAATCCCTTCATCTAAATCATTAATATATATTGTAAATAGCTGCGGTCCCAGCACCGAGCCTTGCGGCTCACTAGTCACTGCCTGCCATTCTGAAAGGGAAAAGAGGACAACTTTGGTCCTCATATTGATAAACAGCAATAAAAGTTTCCAAAGGTGATGGAAACATTGGTGGAAAGACTAGATGCTGAGAGCTCTCTTATACCTGCATTAAGGAGTCATTTAAACACCCCTGAGCAATTACAAACACCTGTGAAGCCATGTCCCAAACATTATGGTGCCCTGAAATGGGGGGGGGGGGGGGGGGGGGGGGGGGGGGGGGGGGGAAGCTATGTATAAACACAGCTGTAATTTCTACATAGTGAAACCAAATGTATAAACATACCCTTTAATAAAATCTGACAATGTGCACTTTAACCACATGTGATTTTTCTATTACAAATCTCAAATTGTGGAGTACAGAGGCAAGTAAATACATGATGGGTCTTTGTCCCAAACATTATGGAGGGCACTGTAAATGCAAAACATCTATTCAGAGCAATATTTCAACAAAGTAGCCCACACTTCCTTCTTCACGAGTTTTGAATGGACAATGAATGTGGGTATTGTGAAAGACATCTTCATAACATAGCAAAGTTGAGCGGAAAGCCAGTGGATTGGGATACTTTTAAAGAACAACAGATGGTAACTAAAAAGGCAATACGGGGAGAAAAGATGAAGTGCAAAGGTAAGCTAGCCAAAGAATATAAAAGCTTTTTAGGTATGTGAAGAGGAAAAGCTTAGTTAAGAGGAATGATTAGAAACTGGCCTACTCCAACACCTATTTTCTAAGACCAATGTGGGTCCCTTGAAGACAGAAACAGGGGAATTTATTATGGGGAACAAGTAAATGACAGGTTAGTTGAACATGTACTTTATTTATCAGTACTCAGTTCTGTCTTCACTGAGGAAGACACAAACAATCTCCCAGAAGTACTAGGGGACAGAGGATCTAGGGTGACGGAGGAACTAAAGGAAATTCACATTAGTCAGGAAATGGTGTTGGATAGACTGATGGGACTGTAGGCTGATAATCCCCAGGGCCTGATGGTCTGCATCCCAGGGTACTGAACGAGGTGGCTCATTCTAGATCAGTTAGCCTGACATCGGTAGTGGGGAAGATTTGGATAGCAGTAACAGGATTCGTCTTGGATTTATGAGGGGCTAATCTTCTTGACTAATCTTCTGGAATTTTTTGAGGATGTAACAAGTAAAATGGATAAGGAAGAGCCAGCGGATGTAGTGTATCTGGACTTTCAGAAAGACCCACACAGATCAGTAGGCAAAATTAGAGCACATGGTATTGGAGGTAGGGTATTAAGGGATAGAAAATAGGTTGGCAGACAGGAAACAGAGTAGGAATTAACGGGTCCCTTTCAGAATGGCAGGCAGTGACTAGTGGGGGTCACAAGGCTTGGTGCAGGGACTGCAGCTATTTACAATATATATTAATGATTTAGATCAAGGGTTCCCAACCTGGGGTAAATTTCGCCTACCCAGGGGGTAAATTTCTTGATTCTGGATTTGTACATATTTTTTCTCATTGGCTGACTGTGTTTGGTTCTGGTATACCGGTATCTGTTCATCATTAGTAGTTCATAAATAAGTGAAATAACATTGTTATGTGCTATTAAAATTGCCTGGGGTAAACGGGACAAAAAAGGTTGGGAACCCCTGATTTAGATAAGGGAATTGAAAGTAACATTAGGAAATTTGCAGATGACATAGCTGGGCGGCAGTGCCAACTGTGAAGAGGATGCTTTGCGGATGCAGGGTGACTTGGATAGGTTGGGTGAGTGGGCAGAAGCATGGCAGATGCAGTATAATGTAGATAAATGTGAGATCCACTTTGGTGGCAAAACAAGAAGGCAGATTATTATCTGAATGGGTTTCTCCAGCATTTTGTGTACCCTCGATTTTCCAGCATCTGCAGTTCCTTCTTTAACATATTATCTGAATGCTGTCAGATTAGGAAACAGGTACAACAGACAGTGAACAGCATGCAGGTACAACAGACAGTGAAGAAAGTTGGCAGAAGTTGGCAAAAATTCCAACTGGGAGAGAACTTCATTTTATGGATTAAATTAATATATAATAAGCCAATGGCCAGAATATTAACTAATAACATCTTATCCACAAAATTTCAACTGTCAAGGTGTAATAGACAAGGCTGTTCATTATCACCATTATTTTTTGCCCTCATAATTGAACCACTAGCAGAAAGAATTAGAACTCATCCGAATATCCACGGATATAATACAAAATATTCAAACAATAAAATATCATTATACGCTGATGATGTACTTTTGTACATCACAAAGCCTCATATCACTATACCCAATATTCTAAACTTAATCGAGGATTTCGGTTCATTTTTAGGTTACAGAATAAACTGGAATAAAATTGAAATCATGTCAATAAAACCGAAAGACTCTACACACCTCGTACAATTTCCTTTTAAAATAGCTGTGGAAAAATTTAAATACTTGGATATTGAAATCACCAGAAGATATCAAGACAAGTTTAATGCAAACTATAACCCTGTACTTAAGAAAGTACATAATTTAATAGTAAGATTAAACGAGAACTTACCAGTTCAAAGTTTGATCCTTATTTTATGAGGAGTTACGATGAGGGATTACGTGAAGAAGCCCCGCCAGGCGCATGCGCGTCATACTTCAAAGCAGCGGCGTGAAACAGAAACCGATAGTCGAAGAAACATAGTAAGGCTTTAGAAGACTAGAACTACCAGATGATCCTTTCGATTATGAGGGCCGGGAGTGGAGGGCACGTAATCCATCATCGTAACTCCTCATAAAATAAGGATCAAACTTTGAACTGGTAAGTTCTAATTTAAATCTTACTATTTTACTTCGGATTCACGTGAGTGACTACGTGAAGATTTCAAAGCTCTGTGATTTCATGCGTAAATGCACTCCATACGACACACTGCTTCAGTTGACACAGTAGTGAATAAATAATGTATTGAACATTGCTTCGAATTATCCAATAATAATTTTTTTAAATAACAATACAATAATAACCCCTCTATCCCAGGGGAAATTACAAATGAAACTTATAAAAACAAAGCAAATCAAATCCAACGGAACCCAAAACAGCATGCCCAAACCCTGTCACTGTCAGGACAGGTTTATCATAATTTTAGAAAGTTGATTCCTTAGACCATCCTGCAGCCTTGGTGCGGATGTTGATGCCGCCCTGGTGGAGTGAGATTTAAACACATGAGTGTCTACTCCAGCGGAATCCAAAACCTGTTTTACCATCTAGAAATAGTTTATACTGATACCTTTTATGAGTTTTTTTGTGACTGATGAGCATTGCTGTCTCAGAGCCTCTGAGACTCTAAGTTACCTCGATATATTGACTCAGGTGCTTAACTACACATAACCTTTGGTCAACAGGGTATGCTTTCAACCCTGTAAGGAACCCAACACAGCATGCCCAAACCCTGGCACTGTAAGAACAAGTTTATCATAAACTTAGAAAACGTCGATTCCTTAGACCATCCTGCGGCCCCGAGGATTTGGTCTAGCTGCACGTCCTGCGCCTTCGCTGCGGATGTTGATGCCGCCCTCGACAATCGGCCTGGAAAGTCTCCTTCTCCCAATTTTGGGGTTGTTGGTGGGCTGCACTGGTGGGTAATATCTTCACCCCATCGGCCTGCCTCTGCTGGGCCCTGCCCCGGGATCTGACCCCCTGCACATCAAACCTGACTGTTTAGATGACATCCTGGGAGCAGGGATGAAAGGTTTCATAAGCCCAATTGTCTTTGCCTCATCGTCAATGTCTCTAATTTGCTTGATGAGGCCGTCGCCGAACAAGTAATCTGGTGCTTGAATGTTGCTAGCCCTACACAGGCCTGCAAACTTCGGGTTGGTCGAATGGCGATCTTCCTCATGCAGTTCACCTTGAAGTAGGCATTGCAAAATAGTGCTAGCATATCTTGTTGGGTTTTCGACATCGGTGACCACCTTCTCAAACGCAGTTATGCCTGCTGCCACCAACTTGAGGACACACTGCAAGCACACTTCCTGCATCGTTCGCATCGTTCCACTCATCGGTGCCCATACTGCCGAGTTTATGGTGGGCACCCCGAGTGAAGCACAATGGACAGGTGTTTTATATCGTGCTCTGGTCCTGTAACTGAGAGAACCAAGGAGTTCAATATTCGCATGCTAGATGCTCATCGATAGCCTCACCAGTCCCGTCCGGAATAGCGAAGTTTTGCGCTACATCCGGGACACCCGGAGCATGCTCTTGGCTCTGGTATGTGCACATAAGCAGGGACACCAGCTTCAGGGTCAGACTCCTCCTGCCCTGGTACTCCCGAGTCCTGCTCAAGGGAGACCTCATCCACACCTAAACAAGGTACTGGAGAGAAAATCTCCATTGTGGTCAGGCACAATCTGCATATGGAATTTTCACTGAGAGTTTGCCTGGGGAATCACTGGGGCCTTGGACCCCTGGCTGATTAGGGTGTGGAGGGTGAGAACAAAAGTTGCTCCATTTGTTCGAGTCTCACCCGCATTTTCTTGCGATCCGGAGAGGAGTCCTCTTCTTCCTCAGACCCGTCAGATAAAACGGGTTTGCTTTTTTCGTTGCCATGGCCTCAGTGCCCTGCGACACAGGAGCAGCTCTGGAGCTGTTCAATCACCGGGGGGAAACAGCCATTGGAATCAGAGCTTACCGACGGTTCGAGTAGCTCCCGACTCGATCGCTGAGATGGAACCGCATCGCTGCGCAAGCCCCACACTTCCTGCGAACAAGACTTTCTCTCCCAGACTTTCCATAAACCACTAGCTCCACTCCAACTGCACTACAGGGAGAAAACTGCCACCAATTTAAGAAAACAGTAGCCTACATCCCGGATGTGGGATATTGTTTTTTTCACGAGACAGGGTAACAGACCTCTCCTGATCACAGCCTTGGCTGTAGGCAAAGTCACAGACATAACAACTAAGCAATGACAAATCCCAAATAAACAATTTTTTAGATGGCTCTAACTTGGATTTGGGTTGGATAAACAGGAACCCAACACTTTCAAAATATGTATTTGGTTTGATGAAAACCTGATTCCTCAGCTGTCTCTTGAGTGTGCTTATGATTAAAATATATTTAGATAAGCCATTACCATGTGATTCCTGGCCCAAAGTAGCGCCAGCACTGGTTTTCCCCACAATTTCTATTGAATAGACAAGAACGTGAGGTTAACTCATGGGTAATTGTAAATGAAAACTTTACAAACTCTTAAGTGTGCAACATCTGTTTAATGAAGCACAGGGTATTACATACACCCCTTCAGAGCACTGGCTACATTCTTCTACTGCTGCGCCCAGGGAGGGGAAAGCGTTATGATTGATGTTGAACTTGGGCGGGGTAATGGGAGTGAGGTAACTGATATATTATTGGTTGCAAAAAACTCATCTACATCCTCCCCTTAGTAATCTAAAAAACAGATTGTTGTCCACGACACAGAATAAACAGCAGAATTAAACAAAATCAGTAGCGAACAGGCGGCTTACTGATCCTGTCCGAGCGCGTTACGGATGTCCCCCTCCCCCCGAAGGAGCAAGATAACAGAGGACGCGAGGCTAGCTGGGGGAACCAGGGAAGGGCATTGGGGTGGAAGAAAACATGAGAGGGAAGAAACCGCGACCGCAAATACAGGGGACCCGCGAGAGGGGAACCTGCGCGCTCGCGACGGGGACCGAGCATGCAGGCGAACACCAGCCGGGCGTGCGGCAGCCGGCGGCTGATAGAGAGTGGAGGGGCAATAGGGCCTGAGGGCTGCGGGCTGTAGGCTCATTAACCGCAAGCAGGTGTTGTCGGGCTTCTTCGGTAGATGGTACACTCTCACGACAGATCGACCAGATACGAACGAGTGAGTCGGATCCACCCCCAAACACGGTGGCCAGACGGTAGGCCCGCACTGGGTCCCTGCAACCGAACACCTGTCCGCCACAGAGAATCAGAGAGTGGTCTGCACGACCGATTCCGTGGGGAAAACTCCGCTGCTGTCAATATCTCTTGAATTCGCCTCTGCACGGAGGCGGGCTCCAGCACCCGAGGTTCAGCTGGCGCTGGTGCAATCGGGACGGTGGATCTGGTAGTTCTGGACATCAACGCTGAGCAGGTGACCCCCATGGCGGATCCCTAAGCCAGGAAACAGTTCCTGGTTCAGTAGGGGGGGATAATCCAGGAATACAAAGACAATCAGAAGTTGGATAGTCGCGACTGTTTCCATCAGAAGCATTGGCGCTGCGGACGGCCGTTCTTTGCAAGCCGTTGCTTCTGTGGGTCCTCGGGGCATGCTGTGAAATGCACGAAGTTCCACTTCGCAAAGCTTTTGAATTCTCGGCTTGTGAACGGCTGCCCATGCCGTTGTCAGTCTGCAGCCTGTACCGCGGTCCCAAAAGTGGAGAAGGTTCCGCAGCTTACGTATCACCATCTCCGACGAGAGGGATGTCATCAAAATCACTTCGAACCAGTTGGAGTACGAGTCGACCAGGACAGGTAGTGGTACCACGCCACTCTAATATGTCGTCAGCCAGCGAGACCAGGCCCAAGTCAGGGGCAGGCTGTTGCAGCAGAGGCTGTCTGCTGCTGGGTGGCGCAAGACTGTTGCACGTGGAGCAGGCAGAAACTCGGTCTCGTATATGGTTGGCCATTCCAGGCCAATAGAATTGGCACTGAGCGTGGCGAAGTTTTGCATCGACCGCCAGGGTGTCCTGCTGTGGCTGCACAAAAGTAAAAGTCAAACAGGGAGGACGGGACCCTTCACAACTTTTATGTACCTTGACGATAACGCAATCCTGTGGAGCACCAGTTCGTCGCGGACCAGGAAGAAAGGCTGTGTTACAGACGGCGCGGCGGAGCGCTGTTGTTGGCCACCCCTGCTTTAATCACAGAGGGCACAACCGCTGCAAAAACCCGGATCGGCAGCGGTGTCTTCGGCCAAAACCATGTAGCTGCTTGAGTGTGGAATAAAGTTTAACGCCCAGTACGGGCCATAAGTCCTCTGTTTCGTAGGGTGCGAGCGCAGGAGGTACGGGGGCGCTGCGACAGGGGTGTCCGCAATGTGCATACTCGGTGCGCCTCTAGTAATTAATATCAAATACGAAGCGCTGGAGCTGCCTAACATCATAACCTTGCAGTCTTGCAGGGCAGCGTGAATCTGCTTGTTCAGGAATTGTCACCAGTGGCTGGTGGTCGGTTTCGACCGTAAATCTGCTGCAGAACAGGAAGTCTCTGAACTTGGAGCAGGCGAACACCACGCGCGAGCAGCTCTTTCTCGATCTGAGCGTACCGCTGCTCGTGTCCCGCCATGTGCGGGAGGCATAGGAGACAGGATGTAGCGATCCATCGCACCAGACTGGAGGCAGCCCGCACCCAGGCCGAACTTGGAAGCGTCACAGGTGACGGTGACCCACGTCGAGAGAACCGCAACTCGAGTGCTAATCAGTTTTCGACTTGAGTCAGTCAAAGTCCTGCTGTGGATGTGGAGCCAGGCCCAGGCGAAATCCTTTTTTTTGACAGCTGCGCAGGGGAGCACTCAGCTCACTGAGATTTTGGTACAAACTTTCCAAGTAGTTCCAATGCCAAGAAATCGTTGCAGACCTGGCACTCAGTGGGGGCTGCCATTTTTCCCGGAGAAGCAGCTTGCCTTCAAGGGACGGGCTTGTTAGTCCTTTAGGGTGAAAACATGTCCAACATACGTGACCTCTGAGACCGAAACCGGCACTTCTTGGATTCAGCTTCAGGTCCCTGCGCCGCCAGTCGCGCGCAGATGCCAGACGCGGCGGAGTTCAGGTCGTGCTCGGCAATGTCCTTCCCATAAACCAGGATATCCATCCACGATGATGGCACATGGCAGGGTCCGAGAATATCTGCTCCATCGTCCGCGAATCCCCTCGCTAGCAAATTGATGCGAATGGCAAACGCAGGAACTTGAATCTGCCGAACGGTGTGTCGAAGGCGTCCAGGTCAAAGACGCTTTGTCAACGGGATCTCAAAAGCGAGTTCTTAGCGTCTAGGACCGAAAAGATGGTGGCTTTGCCCGACCTTGGCCGCCAACACCTCAACAACCGCATGGGGTAGATGTGGTCCGCCTGATGGCAAGGGTCTCTAAGTCCTCTGGTTTGATACACACGCTTAATTTCGTTCTTGTCTATCTAATGTGCAACCATGTGGAGACCCAATCGGTGGGCTCGCTAACTGCTACTATCACCCCCTTTTCGACCATCTTGTTGAGCATCGGCCTCGATCCCCCATGTCCTTCATGAGAGAACCCTGTGAGGTGGCGCGGACCACGGGTTGTATATTTTGGGTCAATGGAAATATGGTATGTCCAGTGGGTAACTTTCCCAGGTCATCGTCGAACAGGTCTGTATTCTGCATACCGGGTCAAACGACAGTTGCACTTTCTGGACCGTGCGGATCAAAGGAACCCAGCGAAGATCCTGCACGCACGGTTGCCCAACAGTTAACACAGTCAGAGTCAAAACATAGAAAACCAGTTTTCTGTGGCCTTTTGCAGCACGCAAAGTTAAATGCCCTCACCCGCGGCCATCGAAAATCTCTCCACCATAGGCGTGCAGGGTAGCATCAGCCAAGCAACCAAGCCTCATTATTCCTTATCATTGTTGAAAAGATCATGGACAAAACATTGACTTCGCAGCTGTACTAATTTAGCAAGGAAGGTTACATCATTGACAGTCACAGATACGGAGGGATCAAATTGCGTGGGCGGTAGTCTGTAGGAGGTAACACATGCGAGTCCTCCGGCAGAATTAATTGATTTGCAACCATAGCATTCAGCTACATTGGGCTGTGAGTCGAAACAGATATCAGAGAGCCCCAGCATGTTTAGACTGGGTCTGAATGTGCCTGGCTCCCACGGGAACGGAGTAAGCGACAGGGAGCTGAGAAATGGTTCAGCTTTTTACAACAGTACAGTTTTACAAGGCGGACACCGTCGACAGTCTATGGTGCATGTATTAACAGTTCGGGCACCTTTTATTTCGGGCACATCGCCAGGCCAGGGTGGCACGCGGCAGAAAACATGTTTCCCATCCGTGAGCTGTGGGCTCCTAACCCAGCCAGGTTTGACAGATTTAATTGCCCGAGTCCCCGGTGGTCCTCCTGCAAAACAACGACCTCGAGACAATCTGCAGGCAGCATAGCTTTTTCCAACGTTAGATCCCGGATCCTCAAAGCTCACAATCGACATGGGCTTCTGGTCCGCATGCCAGTTTAACTAAAATGTCCTCTAGTGAGCTGGTCTGTCATGTCGCCAAAACGGCAACACGGCTGGCAGATACGCAAATCAATCAGCAATAAAACATTCACACATGTTCATGCCGTCACTTCTCCTTGTAAAGAACCGTGCCCTCCGGTCTTAGAATGGGGTTTCGAGGGCAGGTCACAATCTCCCTGAACTTACGTAGCAGTCAGGCAAGCGTGTTGTCGGCAGACTCTGCAGGAGTAATCACCTCGTCGTCGACGCCCAGACCGCTGGAGCCGTAGGTGAAAGTTCTGGGCTCTCTTCATGGCATTAGGTCCGACAAGGTTGAGTAGGAGAAGCTTTAAGGGGGAGTCAGGACAAGCACCGTGTGCACGTTGACAAAGTTGGTGTGGAAATCCAAATTCAAAAACGTGGCCCACCTCAGGAGATGTCCAGCGATCCGAAGGACAAGCTGCTCGGGCTTTCTGCAAGAGACGCCATTGGCCAGAGAGATCAAAAAGCACACAAAAACACAAATCAAAAAAAAAAAGAAATAAAAACCGATATACAGAAGACGCAAGTATCTTCCAGCTTTGTCACCATGTAAATGAAAACTTTACAAACTCTTTAAGTGTGCAACATCTTTTAATATACACAGGGTATTACATACAGCCTTCAACCTGCTACTTCTTCTACTGCTTGCGCCCAGAGGGGAAGGCTTATGAATTTGATGTTAACTTGGCGGGGTTACAATGGGTGAGGTAACTATAATATTGGTTGCATATAAACCATCTACACAGTAATGCTTAAGTTTACCGCACTGTCCCGTCCACTAAATTCAAGAATCTCCGATAACCGATGATGAATTGGTACTGAATAATATCATCTTTGAGATCTATAGTTTCCATATGACAGCCTTAGTGATAACAGCCATTTTGCAGTATTTTAGAGGTGTCCTATTTAAAAAAAAATGCCTATACTTAACATAGGAATTTTTACTGGTTTTTAGGTCCAAATGCCTCAACATCCCCCATCTTTTCTCTGCCTGGGGAATTGAGAGACGAATACACATCCTGAAACAAATTGTGTCCCAATAGTTGGGTCAAAACTAAATTTATTATTTATACCTGCTGAGTGTTGAGCAGAGAACACCAATACTCTATTAGGCATATTCTGTACAAGGTGATCAATTCCTGACATAAACTGTAATTCGAGCTTGAGACGGTGTGTATGATAAACTGATGGGTATGTTAATGTAGCACCCTTCATCATAACCATTGCAACCTACCCCCAACCGAGGTCCCAGACAATTCCTGGACAGAAATATCAACTGTACCTCTACAGTCAGTCATTAATCCTTCTGCCCATATTGGGGGTTGTAACTGTGAGTAATTACCGTCGTCCGCCACTGGCCCCATCTCTGCTTGCCCTGCCCCTGGATCCGTCACCTTTTCGCGCTGAAACGACCTGCGAGGTGGCATCCTGGCAGAAGGAACGTAATGTCTTCCTGAGACGGATTGTTTTGGCATGTTCCTCCAGGTCCTTGACTTGTTTGAGGAGGTCCACCCCAAATAAATAATCTGGGCTTGGATATTTGGGTGGACCTACATAGAGCTGCAAACTTCGGTTCAACGTGCATTGCAGAACAGGGCTAGCATATCTTGTTTAATACCAGACATCGGTGCCACCCCCGGACCTTCTCCGAATGCCTGCTGCCAACAACTTGAGGGATGCGGTGACATCTCACTTCTTGTCCCTCCGCATCGTTGCACTCATTTATGCCCTTGCCGAGTTCATGGTGACGTTTTGAGTGAAGCACAGTTTACAGGTGTTTTATAATTTGTGGCAGTCTCCATGAACGTATCCTGGAGCTGGTGAGAAGCCATGTAATTTACATTGGCGGGTAAGTTTTCCCTCGATAGCCTCACCAGTCCCTTCTGGGTTTAGCGAAGTTTAACGCTATGTCCGGGACACCTGGAGCATGGCTCGTGTGCGCTGGTGTGTGCACATATGCAGTGACAGCAGCTTCAGGGGCAGATTCCTCCTGTCCTGCTTCTCCCGAGTTATGCTCTAGGGAGGTCTTATCCAGCCCTAAACAAGGTGTTGGGGAGGATGATTCCCACTGTTATCCATAATGATGTTTTCTTCTTTGCTGTATGGACCTCTGCGAGAGGCTGTGTGGGAATCCTAGGGCATTCGACCCCAATTGAATTTTTCCCCCATGGCTCTTTAAATTTGGAGTATTTTCCCCCATTTGGTTGAGCCATCCCCATACCTTTATATTAAAAGGAGGGAGTCTTCCATATCGTCAGACTTGTGAGACATATGAGCCTGAGAGTATTTTAGTTTGGTATTTCTGAGTGCCTTGAAGCACTGGAAATTGATAGAGGCAGTTGGGAAATAAAGTTAGTATTTCATTTTACTTCATTTCATTTTATTTCATTTCATTTCATTTTTAGCTGCCAGTAGAACAGTAGCGGGTATTGGAGCCAGCATTAGCTCAGCCGTTATATCCAAACCCAATCTAAATAGCGGTAATCGCGGAGCCGGCTTTAGAGCAGCCGTTATCTCCCGACCTGATCTATAAGCGGTTCCACTCCATTACTGCAGTTTATATTAACAATATCTATTAGCAACTGGTGAGCCAGACTTTCAGAGTTAAAAAAATTAACAATATATATTAGCAACTCTAGCTGGCTCTGCGAGCCAGACTTACAGAGTTTAAAAAACACTCGCAGGAAAGGTTTAACATTGACTTACCTGCGGGTTACTACTTACTGCTGGCGGAGCTGAGCTCTCCAGCCTGTCGGTGCGACATGCGTCGACGTAATGACGTGCATGCGCCTGGCGGGGCTTCTTCACGTAGTCACTCACGTGACTCAGAAGTAAAATTAAATTCTGGAAAACGCTTCCGATGTCCTTAATAGGCCGAATAAATGCTATAAAAATGATTTTTTTACCGCAAATTCTCTACCTGTTCCAATCAATCCCAATATACCTACCCAAAAAGTTTTTTTTTAAATTGGACAGATATCACAAATTTTATTTGGGATTATAAGTCCCATAGACTACAAAGACCACACCTGAATAAACCCAAAGTAGTAGGGGGATTAACACTCCCTAATTTTATGTATTACTATTGGTCTGTAAATATCAGAAATATGATTCAATTGTTGGATAACTCTCCTCAACAACCAGAGTGGATCATTATGGAGAAAGACGACTCCTCCCCTTTTAATATTGGCGCGATCCTTCTCTCACCAATGACGGTGAATAGTACAAATTACAACAAAAATCCAATTATACATAGTACAATCAGAATTTGGAGAACAAATAAAATACAACTTAAAATTAAGAAACTTATCTCTCCTATCTCCTATTCGTTAAAAACCCTCTGTTTTTAAACCCTCAATAATATAGATAAAGCATTTAATACAATGGGAAAGAGCAGGAATTAAAACTTTGGGAGATTTGTATGAAACGGAAAACTATCATTTAAACAATTACAACTAAAAATACAATCTGGTAACAATCATATTTTAAATATTTCCAAATATGTGATTATCTGAAAAAAACATGCACAAGAATTTCACAAAATGCCATCAGAATTACTAGATGAAAGCAATGAATACAAAGGCGGAATTAGCAAAATTAATTTCATATATATATAATATATACTAAATGTAGTTAATACCAACAACTGAAGGTATCAGAGGAGAGTGGAAAATGAATTAAGCATTAAAATTCCATGAAAGGTGGAAAGAGTACTTATTAAATGTGGCATAAATGCTCAATTAACGTAAAGACACACTTTAATACAATTTAAAATCTTACACAATTTAATACTACTCTAAAACTCAATTAAATACATTTTTTCCCCAATGTCACACAATTTGTGATAAATGCCAGTCTCACTGAAGCTACTATAGCGCTTCATCTTTTGTACAAAAATTCAAACGTTTGGGACGAAATCTTTGAAACCTTCACAAAACTGTTTAAAATAAAAAATGACACCAAAGCCAGAATGGATTATTTTCCTAATGACAGAAGGTACCGATAAATGTGTAGTCAAAAGAATCTATTGATTACGGCTTAATTATAGGTAAAAAGCTAATCATAAAATTCTGGAAAAATGCCCCTATACCAACATTAAATATGTGGATTTCAACTATGTTTGAAACACTACATCTGGAAGATATGAGACTATGCTTGGCAGGAAAATCAGATCGTTTCTATCAGACGTGGTCTGCATTTATAGAATTGCTACAAAGATAGGGTGCAAGAGTACCTCGGGCCTTAGTAAAGGGGGATGAAAAACTATCAAGTTTTTCATCCGTGACATATATTATATATATCACACAAATTCCTTGTGCGTGATATATATAATATAGTAACTGGGTTTTTTTTCTCTCTCTTTTTTCTTTTTCTTTCTAGGTATATGTCTTAATCCCCTTCTGTAACTCTTGACCAAGGGTTTTTTTATTTTCTCCCCTTTGGCACGCTCTTTCACTTTCACAACTCTTTTCACCTACTTCAATCTCTTTGTTTCTATTCTCTTTCTTTAAAAGCCATAAAATTATGGGGTACAATGATTGTAACAATATATATGTGATGTACACTGATGTATTTACCTCTAATAAATAAGAATATTTAAAAAAAAAACCATAATAATCAGAATGGTATCAGATTAGGAAAAGGGGAGGTGCAATGGAACGAGACCTGGGTGGTCCTTGTACATCAGTCACTGAAAGTAAGCATGCAGGTACAACAGACAGTGAGAAAGTTGGCCTTCATAACGAGAGGATTTGAGTTCAGAGAGCAAAGTAAGTCCATTCTGCAGTTGTACAGGGTCCTGGTGTATTTGTGTGCAGTTTTGGTCCCCTAATTTAGGAAGGACATTCTTGCTATTGAGGATGAATGTGCAGCATAGGCTCACAAGGTAATCCTTCCGGGATGGCAAGACTGTCAGATGAAAGTCTGTAATCGTATTAAACCGCCAAATGGGAGCGAGAATTGGGAAAGCAAATATGTAAGGAGATAGCAGATATTAGTAGTAAGCACAAGTATGATTGTGGGATATTTTTCATTTCCAAAAATAGGTGGGAAACACATTCTGTAAAGGGCGGATGGTTTGGAGTTTATAAAATGGTGCAGGATAGTTTTTTTGCAGCAATACATAAGGTAGCGAACAGAGAAGGGCAGGGCCTGGACCTCCCTGTTTAGTAAATGAGGCAGGACCGGTGACGGAGGATGCGTTGGTGCAGACTTCGGACCAGTGATCACAGTACCAATTAGTTTTTCAATATAAGAATGAGAGAGAGTTCGACTCGGACCTAGGGTTTGAGATTTTTGGTGAGAAAGGCTAATTTGAGGGAAAGCGTAAGGATTTTAAAAGGAGTGAATTGGGACTATTTTTATGTTGATTTTAGGGAAGGATGTAGAAGAGAAATGGAGGGACTTTTAAAGGAAATTGTAAGAGTACAGAAATCTCTTAATTCCCCCTGTTCGCTTTGAAAGGAAATAGTAAAAATTGGAAAGAGCCATGGTTTTCTAGGGAAAATTGGCAAACTTGTTTAGAAAAAAAGAGAGATATCTTACAATATTTTTTAGGAGCATGGAGTAAATGAGGTGGCTAGAGGATATAAAGATTTAAAAAGAACCTTAAGAAATGAAATTAGTAAGGCTAAAAGAAATATGAGGTAGCTTTGGCAAGAAAAGGTGAAAGTAAATCCAAAGGGTTTCTACGCTATATTAAATAGCAAAAGGATAACGAGGGATAAAAATTGGACCATTAGAGAGCCAGAGATGGACAGCTATCAGCAGAGCCAAAAGAGCTGGGGGAGATATTGAACAATTTATTTTCTTCGGCATTGCACCAAGGAGAAGGATATTGAACTTTGTGAGGCAAGGGAAAAAAGGTGAGTATGCTATGGAAACTATGAATTCAAAGAGGAGGAAGTACTGACACTTTTGAAAATATAAAAGTGGATAAGTCTCCAGTCCTGACAGGATATTCCCCAGGACATTGAGGGAAGTTAGTGTAGAAATAGTCAACGAGGTAGCTATGACAGAAATATTTAAATTCAGTTAGAAACGGGAATTTTGTGCCCAACCAGCTGCTTTCCCTAGTCCACTCCCACCAATCAGCGGCTTCCTCAAAAAAACCCCACTTCTCCAAATGGAATGTTATGGATTTTTCGGTAAAAACAAGCCCGCCATTAATTTTTTAACCTTAACGGGTCTGGTTCGCTCCTCCCCACCTCCTCTTCCCAACTGCTATCCTGTGGGCCTCTGAAAAAACAAGCCCCGCGCTTGATTTGTAACCTTACCGGTCGGGTGTCGCTCCTCCCCCTCCTCCTCCTCTTCCAACGGCTCCTGTGGGCCTCTCGAGACCCCATTCAAATGGATTGTTTAAATACACTTGAACCCATATCCACGTTCCCTTTAAAACCGGGGTCTCGATTTAGGTATGTTACAATACTTACCTTTAGCGGCGCTGCAGTTCTGTTGAGAAGGGGGCGGTTTTAAAATGCGGTATTTCGGAAGCCCATTCAAATCGATGTTGAACAGGCTATTTAGTTGATGAAGAAAAATCGCTTCGACTGCCGTTCTCTGAAGTGATTTTTAAACTGGACTTGGTAATTTAATTGCTGTAGTAATTTAAAAATCATCTTCTAAAGCCGGTCAACGCCGACAATGGACGACCTCACGTAGTGGCAAGGTACAGTTTATTTTCATTAAAAAAGTGCTTCATAGGATACCTTTAATCAAAAGTTCATGTTGCGAAGAAAGGTCATTTATTCCCCATACGAACGGCAGTATTTTTCCTGCCGATATGGGGTTTAAATTTTACCGCAACCGTACGTTCCAAATCGGTCGCGTTCCAGAAAATCCCACTTACAAGATGTTTTAAATGCAATTAATTTACCAGGATTAAACACTAAATTCCTTCCAATTGGCCTATAAATTAATGACAATGAGATTTAAAAATCATTGTGAATTCTTGTGTGAATGTTATTTGGACACTTAGGCTATTTAAAAATGTTCACATGTTCTGAAGAAATTGATAGATGTTCAGATCTAGTAATTGAATTTTGTACTTGGCTACAATTGGGAAACTAACTAATTATATGGTTTATATGGTTAATGCTTTAATTTCAGGTCACCAAGAAAAATTGTTTTCCATCATATTTGTTTCAGAATAACTTAAAATCTATAATAACTGAAAAATTTCTTTCAGTTCTCTAAATCTTTAAGTTATGGGCTTTTGACTGTCCTCGATCGCAGCTTTTGTGTTAAGTCAATGGAAAAGCAATAGGCAACAAGATGCTAATTCCAAGTATGAAAATGCTTTAAGCTTTTTTAATACTGAAGATATGAAAGTAATTAAGGTGTCAATTAAACTTCTTTTATGCTTTAATCTTAATGGGATGAATTGCCTGATTTGATTTTTTACTTCTCAAAATGTTTTGTAACAATGCTACTCAAATCCAAGCTCTCTTTACTTGCTCGAATCCAGTTTCCCAAGCTTCTTTTTAAATTTAATAAGTTCACTGGAAAAGCTATTATACTACGGCCGGCATCACAAAAGGGTGATTTAAATATAATAGCTGAGTATTCCGTAGGAATAATAAATGTAGTGAGCTAAGCTTCCAACACCTCCAAAATCAGAAACAGTTGTTATCAGTTTTACTGCAACCGTATCATCATAATTAACTACAATGCTTTGCACAGTAACACAGCCTATAATGTAAAAAACATATGTATATACCTATATCACTGCACAATACCTTAGTTTAATTTCTCATTATCTCCAACACAGACTATATTATACAACAGGGTCTTTAACATTTCCCCCTAAAGTAGGGGTGGGGGGGAAAACAGGAAGGACCCACCTTGTCAGCAGCTCTGAAGATGAGGGATAGGAGAACTATGTTAAGCGGGTGACAACCACCCGCTAAGCAATGAAATATGTAAAACACAATAACTGTTCTGATAATTGGAGATTTGCTTTTATGTGCCTGTCCCACAGGCGATTTTTCAGGCGATGTGCCAAGTTGCCGGCAGTCGCCTGAAAAACCGCAACTGAACGACGATTGAACAGATGGAACATACACAACACCACACACACACACACCAACACACACATCGCAGTAGGGGCAGGGCAAGTGGGAGTGTTGTCCCTGAAATTAACACGGGTGCAAAGCCTAGGTGATACAGACACATGACACCGGTATGAACAGGAAGGTTGGCACACAGTGTACGGTAAGTCCTTTAAAAGAGGGGGGGAGAAGGAGTGGAGACAACTTTTAAGAAGCCAGAGATACACAGCAGTGAACCTTGGCGGACATTTAACATTACCGGTCGGTTATCCTTGGTTCTGAAAACTACTGTTTACGTTTTTTTCCCCAATGAGCCAATGAAATTAACCGGTCAGCACCGGCTACAACCTACGAGAACCATCCATGGGGCAGGGGGCCGCTGACTGGGATGGGAAGGTAGTCTTGGAGGTTGTATATCCGTTCTGGCGCTTACATGGGACATCTGAGTGCTCCCAGCACATGCTCTCAGGGTTTCCAATGCCAAAACCAATTTGAGCAAACCCTGCAGCAGCTGGCAATCTAGCTAGATTACGCTGGAATTTCACCTCACACAGGTATTTTACACTCTCTGACCTCAATGTTATCACTCCTGGAAAATCAGCAGAAAAACTTGTTTAGTGCATTTTAAATATGTTTCCCGAAGCTTTGAAGGAAGAAATTATTACAGGAATCAAGAAGTATATCAGGGTGTGGCTGCATACAGTAAACATGATTCATAATTCTCATTTCTGATACGTACTTAAGGTCCAAGGATATCTGTTTGCCTATTTGGACTTGGTCAATTAACAATGTAGTGGGTCAGTAGTTATATTAATTCGGTTTATAGTCTATAGAATATGAAATCATTTTTTATCAAGTGAGTTTTAACTGTTTAGAAAATAATTAAAAAATCACAGTACATTATATCCTTCAAGTTAACACCAATTAACCATATAACAATTACAGCACGGAAACAGGCCCTCTCGGCCCTTCCAGTCCGTGCCGAATATTTATTTTCCCCTAGTCCCATCTACCTGCACTCAGACCATACCCCTCCATTCCCTTCCCGTCTATATACCTATCCACTTTACTCTTAATCGATCCTGCCTCCACCACTTCTGCTGGAAGCTCATTCCACACAGCCACCACTCTCTGAGTAAAGAAGTTCCCCCTCACGTTACCCCTAAAACTTCTGTCCCTTTAATTCTCATGTCATGCCCTCTTGTTTGAATCTTCCCCTACCCTCAATGGGCAAAAGCTTAATGTTTGACAAACCTGAATTTTTTGAAGAGGTTCCTAGGGAAATTGATGAGGGTAAAGCAGTGGATGTTGTCTATATGGATTTCCTGTAAGGCTTTGACAAGGTTTCCCATGGAAGGTTGGTTAAGAAGGTTCAATCTTTGGGTGTTAATGGCACAGTAGCAAGATGGATTCAACAGTGGTGAATGGGAGATGTCAGAGAGTAATGGTGGATGGCTGTTTGTCAGGTTGGAAGCTGGTGACCATGGGGTGCCTCAGGGATCTGTGTGGGTCCACTGTTGTTTGTCATGTACATCAATGATCTGGTGATGGGTGGAAAATTGGATAAGTAAGTATGCAGATGATACTAAGATAGGTGGTGTTGTGGATAATTAAGTAGATTTTTCAAAGTCTACAGAGAGATTTGGGCCATTTGGAAAAGTGGGCCGAAAGATGGCAGATGGAGTTTAATGCTGGTAAGTGTGAAGTGCTACATCTTGGCAGGACAAATCAAAATAGGACGTACATGGTAAATGGTAGGAATTGAAATGCTGTGGAACAGAGGGATCTAGGAATAACTGTGGCATAGTTCCCTGAAGTGGAATCTCATGTAGATAGGGTGGTAAAGAAAGCCTTTGTGTGCTGACCTTATAATCAGAGCATTGAATATAGGAGTAGGGAAGTAATGTTAAAATTGTACAAGGCATTGGTAAGACCAATTCTGGAGTATGGTGTACAATTTTGGTCGCCTAGTTATAGGAAGGATGTCAACAAAATAGAGAGAGTACAGAGGAAAATTTACTAGAAATGTTGCCAGGTTCCAGCAACTATGTTACAGAGAAAGGTTAACAAGTTAGGTCTTTATTCTTTGGAGCACAGAAGGTTAAGGGGGGACTTGATTGAGGTCTTTAAAATGATGAAAGGGATAGACAGAGTTGACGTGGATACGTTTTTCCCATTGAGGGTAGGGAAGATTCAACCAAGAGGGCATGACATGAGAATTAAGGGACAGAAGTTTCGGGGTACGTGAGGGGGAACTTCTTTACTCAGAGGGTGGTGGCTGTGTAGAATGAGCTTCCAGCAGAAGTGGTGGAGGCAGGATCGATTTTACCATTTAAGAGTAAAGTGGATATGTATATGGACGTGAAGGGAATGGAGGGGTATGGTCTGAGTGCAGGTAGATGGGACTAGGGGAAAACAAATGGTCGGCACGGACTGGAAGGGCCGAGAGGGCCTGTTTCCGTGCTGTAATTGTTATATGGTTATATGTTATATGGTTATAAATACTGAACTAAGGGATAATGTTACTGTATCTCTTACTGTGGTTGGCTTTTTACAACTTGAAGAATAGATGCATTTTGTATATTGACAATGTTTAAAGAAAACTAGTACAACTTGCCTGCCTAGAAATGTTTTCAACTAACCTTGTGATGTGACTACAAGTTGTGCAGTATTAATTAAAAACAAATACCTTGTACAATTAGGCTAAACACATCTACTCACCAACAATGATCAAAAAATTAACAATTGGTTTCCTTATTGTAATTTGCTTTTAGGGGACCTCTCCATACAGAAGAGCAACCTATCGTTACACACCTTTGCTAGCATGGATGCTGATACCCAACATTTACTTCATGGAAATATATGGGAAACTTGTATTCATTATATGTGATGTCCTTGCAGCTCATCTCATGCATAAGATCTTATGCCTCCAAGGACTGGACAGTCAAAGTGCATGTTTTTACTGCAGCCTATGGCTCTTCAACCCCCTGCCAATGACTGTTTCAAGTAGAGGGAATGCAGAAGCTGTTCTGGCAGTGTTGGTCCTAAGTACTTTGTTCTACCTAAAGCGCAGGCAGTTTGTGAAGGCTGCACTGTTTTATGGGCTTTCTGTACATTTGAAGATTTACCCAGTGACCTATGCATTCCCCATAATTCTATCACTTCAGACTGGCCAACAAGCAACAGAGAATGATACCCCAACTATAAGAAATCAACAGCATCTTAAAAAAGGAATAAGCCTTCTCAATCCCATGTTTATTGTCAGGCTGCTAAATAAGGATGTGCTTCTGTTCATCATTGTTGCTGGCCTCGAATTTCTTATCCTAGGAGCACTCTTCTATTGCAGGTAAAGTGATTAAAACTACTTATTCTTGATACTTAATGGGAAAATGCACTGAGATATACTGACAAGGAAGATCCAGATTTGACTGCCTTTCTGTTGAATTAATTAATATATTCAAGGAAGTCAGAAGTGTATTAAAATCTTTGCTTTAATTCAATTTTGTGTACGGGCAGCAAAAGAGCAAATTAAATATACTAATAGATCTGTGAAATTATCTATTTAGAAAAAAAGCTGAGATTCAAAGGGGGGGAGGGGGGAGGGGGGGAGGGGGGGGGAGCGGAGGGGGAGGGGGAGGGGGGACCGGGGAGGGGGAATGGGGAGGGGAGGGGGGGGGGAGAAGGAGGGGTGCTGCTCCTCCAATTTACAGTGGGCCTCACGCTGGCCATGGAGGAGGCCCAGGACAGAAAGCTTGGATTCGGAATGGGAGGGGGAGTTGAAGTGCTGAGCTACCGAGAAATCAGGTTGGTTATTGTGAACCAAGCGGAGGTGTTGGGCGAAACGATCGCCAAGCCTACGCTTGGTCTCAACGATGTAGGGCAGCTGACACCTAGAGCAGTGGATGCAATAGATGAGGTTGGAGGAGGTGCAGGTGAACCTCTGCCGCACCTGGAAAGACTGCTTGGGTCCTTGAATGGAGTCAAGGGGGGAGGTAAAGCGACAAGTGTAGCATTTCCTGCAGTTGCAAGGGAAAGTGCCCGGAGAGGGGGTGGTTTGGGTGGGAAGGGACGAATTGACCAGGGAGTTACGGAGGGAACGGTCTCTGCAGAAAGCCAACAGGGGAGGAGATGGGAAGATGTGGCCAGTGGTGGGATCCCCGTTGGTAGACAAAGCTGGGAAAATCAGTGGGTGAGGCAGCATCTGTGGAGCGAAGGAATAGGCGACGTTTCGGGTCGAGACCTTTCTTCAGACTGATGTCGGGCGGGGTGGGGGGTGGGGCGGAAAAAGGAAAGGAAGAGGCGGAGACAGTAGGCTGTGGGAGAGCTGGGAATGGGAGGGGAAGGAGGGAGAAAGCAAGGACTACCTGAAATTGGAGAAGCCAATGTTCATACCGCTGGGGTGTAAAGTACCCAAGCAAAATGTGAGGTGCTGTTCCTACAATTTGCGGTGGGCCTCACTCTGGCCATGGAGGAGGCCCAGGACAGAAAGGTCGGATTCAGAAGTACTGAGCCACCGGGAGATCAGGTTGGTTATTGCGAACTGAGTGGAGATGTTGTGCGAAGCGAATGTAGACTACAAGATCCTGTCCAAGGCCATCGCCAACCGGGTCAAGTCTGCTCTGGGACAGGTGATCCACCCAGACCAAACCTGTGCTGTACCTGGCAGGAAAATCTCAGACAGCCTAGCGCTGCTGAGAGATACCATCGCCTACGTGCAGGACAGACGGGTGGATGCCTGCCTAGTCAGCTTGGACCAGGAGAAGGCCTTCGACAGGATTTCGCACACGTACATGAGGGACGTGCTCTCCAAAATGGGTTTTGGGGAGGGAATCAGAAATTGGATCAAACTGCTCTACACCAACATCCTTAGTGCAGTCCAAATCAATGGATGGGAATCAGACAGTTTCCCTGTAAGGTCTGGAGTTAGGCAGGGTTGCCCTCTCTCTCCTGTCTTGTTTGTCTGCTGTATTGAATTTTGCTGAATCCATCAGGAAGGATGCGGGCATAAGAAGAGTGACATTGCCAGGCAGTGGGGGCATTCAAGTAAAGACCTCCTGTACATGGACGATGTCGCTGTCTTCTGCTCGGATCCCAGGGTCGGTTCGCAGACTGATTAGTATCTGCGACCAGTTTTTGAGTCGGCCACGGGAGCCAGGGTGAACCGCAGGAAGAGCGAGGCCATGCTCTTTGGCAACTGGCCCGACAGATCTTCCGTCCCCTTCACCATCAAGCCTGACTTCTTGAAGGTGCTGGGGATCTGGTTCGGGGGGGCTGAGGCATGTAACAAAAATTGGCTGGAGCGGATAGCCAGGGTGGGGAGGAAGCTGGAGGTGTGGAGGCAACGCTCCCTCTCTATAACGGGAAAGAATTTGGTCATCAGGTGTGAGGTGCTCTCGGGGCTGCTGTACTTGGCACAAGTGTGGCCTGTCCCTCCCTCATACGCCACAGGGATCACCCGGGCCATCTTCCAGTTCATCTGGGGGTCAAGGATGGACCGGGTGCGACGGGCCACAATGTACAAGTCGGCAGACAAGGGGGGTAAAAGCGTGCCCAACGTCGCCCTCATTCTGATGGCCACCTTCGTGTGTGGCTGCATCAGGCGGAGTGTAGAGCCAAGACACGTGGGCACCAAGTGTCACTACCTGCTGAGGTTCTACTTGTCCCCGGTGTTGAGAAGGATGGGCCTGGCGCAGGTGCCACGCAATGTGCCAGTCAGCTGGGACATTGCCGCCCCATCTGTCGTCGGTGGAAGGGTTCTTCCGGACCAACACCTTTGACCACATGTCCATCGGGCAGTGGTCAGCACAGAATGTCCTGCAGGCACTGCAGGGAAAGGACTCTATGGACCCCGGTGGCGTGGTTCCCTGAGCAGACTGCCCAGCTTGTCTGGCAAAATGCCTCATCGCCAGAACTCACCAACAAGCACCAAGACCTGGCTTGGCTGGCGGTGAGGGGAGCCCTCCCAGTCAGATCCTTCCTGCACCGTCGGAACCTCACTGCCAGCGCACGCTGCCCTCGGGACGGCTGCTATGGCGAGGAGACGGTTGCCCACCTCTTCACAGAGTGTGGGTTTGCTAAAAGAGTTCTGGAGAAAAATGCAAGGGTCCCTGGTACGCTTTATCCCGAACAGCTCCGTCACAGAGGACTCGGTGATTTACGGACTGTTCCCAGGGACACATTCAGAGGCTGACATCGAGTGCTGCTGGAGGGTCATCAACTCGGTAAAAGACGCCCTTTGGTCTGCCCGAGCATTGTTCACCACCCAGCAGAGCGGGATGTCCGTCAGGGAATGTTGCCGACTGGCCCGCTGCAGACTGCAGGAGTACGTGCTGAGGGACGCACTGAAGCTCGGTGCAGCCAACGCCAAGGCTCGGTGGGGGAGGGCCACAGTCTAAGGCCCTTCCGCTGCTGGACATGGGGGGGTACGGTATGGTGGAGACGCCCCTCAATATAAGGGAAGGTATCCCACGCCATTGTGGCACGAGTGGGGAACTGATTTGTGGAAATTTGGGGGAAAGAAATGTCTAAACTGTATTGATCTATTGTACAGCCTCCGAAAATGTCGGATGGATTTTCCGCAAGGTTAATGTATTGTATATATTTATCATTTGAATAAAGTATATTTTGAAATTATTAAAAAAAAAAAAAAAAAAAAAAGTGTTGTGCGAAGCGATCGCCAAACCTGCACTTGATCTCACCGAGGTTGATCATACGCTGAATAATCCAACCAGATTTTTGTTTGGAAGTGGAAAGAGATAATAGAAATTGCATTAATTGCAACGTGTAAAAAGAGTTGAGATACTGTATTATAATTTTGCTGCATTCCCCTGGGCTAGTGTGGGAGGGGATAGAGTGGGAGGGGGGGTAGAGGGGGAGGGGTAGAGAGGGGGGGGGGGGGGGGGAAGGGGTAGGGAGGGAGGGTGAGGGGAAGAGATGGAAGGGTAGATAGGGAGGGGTAGATGGGGAGGGGGAGGTGGTAGAGAGTGGGGTGGAGGGGAGGGGGTAGAGAGGGAGAAGGAGGGGTAGTGAGGGAGGGGGAGGGGTAGATAGGGAGGGAGTGGGGCAGAGATGGATGGGGGTAGAGACCTGAGGGCAGAGAGAGAGAGGGCAGAGATGAAAGAGACGGCAGGCAGAGAGAGCGAGGGCAGAGATGAGAGGGAGAGGGGAGGAGAGAGTGGGAGAGGGAGAGAGGGGGAGAGGGAGAGAGAGAGATAGACTTTCAGAAAGCATTTGATAAGGTTCCACATAGGAGATTAGTGGGCACAATTAGGCCACATGGTATTGGAGGTAGAGTACTGGCATGGATAGAAAATTGGTTGTCAGACAGGAAACAAAGAGTAGAGTTTAACGGATCCCTTTCAGAATGGTACGCAGTGCCTAGTGGGGTACCACAAGGCTCGGTGCTGGGACAATATACAATATACAATGTATATACAATGTATATACAATATGCATTCATGAATTAGATGAATGGATTAAGCTAACATTAGCAAATTTGCAGATGACACAAGGCAGGGTGGCAGTGTGAACTATCAGGTGGATACAATGAGGATGCTTGGTGACTTGGACAGGTTGGATGAGTGGGAAGATGCATGGCAGATGCAGTTTAATGTGGATAAATGTGAGGTGATCCACTTATCATTATCAGAGTGGTGTCAAATTGGGAAAAGGGGAAGTACAACTAAATCTGGGGGTCATTGTTCATCAGTCACTGAAAGTAAGCATGCAGGTACAGCAGGCAGTGAAGAAAGCCTTCATAATAAGAGGAGTTGAATATATGAGCAAAGAGATCATTCTGCAGTTGTACAGGGCCCTGGTGAGACCACACCTGGAGTATTGTGTGCAGTTTTGGTCTCTAAATTTGAGGAAGGACTTTGTTGCTATTGAGGGAAGTAGGTTCACAAGGTTAATTCCCGGGATGGCGGGACTGCCATATGTTGATTAAATATAATGGCTGGGCTTGTATACTCTGAAATTTAGGATGAGAGGGAATCTTATTGAAACATATAAGATTATTAAGGGATTGGACACGCTAGAGGTCGAAAACATGTTCCCGATGTTGTGGGAGTCCAGAACCAGGGGCCACAGTTTAAGAATAATTTAGAACGGAGATGAGGAAAATCTTTTACACCCAGAGAGTTGTGAATCTGTGGAATTCTCTGCCTCAGAAGGCAGTGGAGGACAATTCTCTGGTGCTTTCAAGAGAGAGTTAGATAGAGCTCTTAAAGATAGCGGAATCAAGGGATATGGTGAGAAGGCAGGAACGGGATACTGATTGTGGATGATCAGCCATGATCACATTAAATAGCAGTGCTGGCTCGAAGGGCCGAATGGCCTACTCCTGCACCTATTGTCTATTGACTATGAGATTTAGCCAGTCTGAAGAAGGGTTTTGACCCGAAACGTCACCCATTCCTTCTCTTCAGAGATGTTGCCTGTGTTACTCCAGCATCTTGTGTCTATCCATGATATTTAGATTCTTTGGTTAGCCTTGTGCTTTTTTGTTTTCCAGGTATGGTTGGGAATTTCTGGATCACACGTATTTCTACCACTTAACACGAAGAGACATTCGCCACAACTTCTCCCCATACTTCTATATGTTGTATTTGACTGCAGAGAGTGAGTGGAGCTCAGTTCTGGGACTAGTTGCTTTCCTCCCACAGTTCCTACTACTCATCATCACATCTTTTGCTTATTACAAGGACCTTACATTTTGCTGCTTTCTTCACACCGCCATTTTTGTCACTTTTAATAAAGTGTGCACATCACAGGTAAGTCTGAGGAAATTCTCGTTTGACACTCTCTGATGCCTGTGTCTCTCTTTGCTCCCTGGGAAAATTGGTGAAGTACCTTTTTTAAATATTTAAAGGACCAGGCTGCTTAATGTGTAGGAAAGAACTGCAGATGCTGGTTTACATCAAAGGTAGAAGACGTGTCTCGACCGGAAACGTCACCCATTTCTTCTCTCCAGAGATGCTTTCTGTCCCACTGAGTTACTCCAGCATTTGGTGTTCATGGCTGCTTAATGTAATGTAAATTCTTGAATTGATAGATTCACGTCTAAAACAATAAATCCAAAAATAATCCAAATTGAATGCTGAATAAATTGCCCTAGTATGGGCAATGCTGACTGCATAGGCAGGAAAGGTGGAGGAAAGAACTGCTGATGCTAGTTTAAATGGAAGGTAGACACAAAATGCTGGTGTGGGTTGAGTCTGAAGAAGGGTCTCGACCCGAAACATCACCCATTCCTTCTCTCCAGAGACGCTGCCTGTCCCGCTGAGTTACTCCAGCATTTTGTGTCTACCTTAGGTAGGAAGGGTGTTGGTTTTGAATGTAACCGTGGAAATCTGGTTTTCTCCTCACACCATGGATTTTTGGCACATTTTCTCTCTCTAATTGTTGTCTCTAAGTTTCTGAATTTCTGCCTCTTTCTTCCTTGTCTTTGCCTCTCTCTGTTTCACTTTCATTTCTCTGTTTACTTTACTGCTTCCCTATAATAGGCAAGTATATAAAAATCAAGGAAATAAATTAACATTGAGCAAGATTTACAAAGACTGCAGGGTAGGTGGTATTCCATAAATGCAGCATGTGGATTTTGAAAACTAGTGAATGAATCCCATATACTACATCGGCATTAACTAACTGCCTCCTCGTCGTGGATCTTTAGATTCAAAGTTGTAAGCGTCAAGATACATGTGTGACAAAGAGGGTTTCTTGGACAGTTATATCCAGGAGGCAATCATATTTAGATATTAGTTTAGTTGTTAACTGGTGGGTCATGACAGGAGGATGCTGTCTATGTCAGACTGGGGTTTTAGAACCAAAAATGCAATAATGCAGGGCCCTCTGCCCTGACTAACATAAATGAGGTGCTTAGTGCAACGCCGGGAGGATAGACAATCTAACCATGTCACCTGATACAGGAGATCTTTCAAGTGAAGGGAATTATGAACAACAGAGTAAAAGTGTACTACACAATCATAGAGTTAGACACTGCTGTCTGCAGTTGTATCCAGGAACCTAGAAGGCGATGTTGTGGCAACAATCCTGAACTCCGGGACTAGCTGCGCCTCACAATACGTTGTTCCAGTACAATTACATTACTAGCTTCTATGCAGCAGTAAGGAAAATTGTCCAAGTAAGCTTGTTCACAAAAACAGGTCAAATTCTATCTGGCTGATAACCACTCAATCAATCTACTCAGTATAATCAGCAAAATGATCAAACTTGTCTGTGACAGACAGTGCTATAAAGCGGCACCACCCACCATAATTGTTATATGGTTATATGGTTATATGGTTATCTCACTGATGCCGTTTTAGATTTTGCATAATGACTCCGAACCAGACAGACTTGGTCAAAACATGGATCATAGAAATGAATCCCAGAAGTTGAGAATAATAATGGCCTTAACATTAAGACAGCATGTGACAAGGCGACTCACCATCACTTTCCCAAAAGCAACTCAGACGGGCATTATTGGTCACTTTGTCAGAATATGAAAATTGATTTACAGAAGTATTGGATTTTGTGACTGAAGAAAAATATCCCATCAATATCCTGAAAAATAGCATCTGGTTATCATGGTCCATGTATAAACTAATAACATAAATAGAACCCAAGTAGATAGGGTTTTGCACAGGGAGCTTGAGGAGCTAAGGTCAAAACTATAATGCAGGGCTTGGTGTTATATTCTGTAGATTGTTATCTAAGACATATGTAAGTTTGGTATGGTCAAAAGTATTGAATCCAAGTATTGTATGAGAGGCAGGTTTTAGTTTGTTGGACGGGGACTGGTACTAGGGAATGGTGGAGCTGTTTGTGGAGATAGGATGCATTTCAACTGGATTGTTGCAATTGTCTAGTTGAATCACATCATAGAATTTATAGATAGGGGCCTTCAAACACACAAAAAATAAATCACGTAAGGGACATGTTCTAATTTTTTTTAAACAAAGGCATGAAATTGATAGCTACAGTGCATTCAGAAAGTATTCAGACGCCTTCACGTTTTCCACATTTTGTTATGTTACAGCCTTATTCGAAAATGGATTAAATTCATTTTTTTTATCATCAATCTATACACAATATCCCATATAAAAAAGTGAAATCAGGATGTTTAGAAATGTTTGCAAAGTAATTAAAAATAAATAACTGAAATATCACATTTACATAAGTATTCAGATCCTTTACTCAGTACTTTGTTGAGGCACTTTTGGCAGTGATTACAGCCTCAAGTCTTCTTGGGTATGACGCTACAAGCTTGGCACACCTGTATTTGGGTAATTTCGCCCATTCTTCTCTGCAGATCTGTCAGATTGGATGGGGAGCGTCGATGCACAGCTATTTTCAGGTCCCTCCAGAGATATTCGATCAGGTTCAAGTCCGGGCTCTGACTCTGCGTTGTCTTGGCTGTGTGCTTAGGGTCTGTATCTTGTTGGAAGGTGAACCTCCACCCCAGTCTGAGGTCCAGAACGCTCTGGAGTAGGTTTTCATCAAGGATCTCTCTGTACTTTGCTCCGTTCATCTTTCCCTCGCGCCGGACTAGTCTCCCAGTTCCTGCCGCTGAAAAACATCCCCACAGCATGATGCTGCCACCACCATGCTTCACCGTAGGTATGGTATTGGCCAGGTGATGAGAGGTGCTTGGTTTCCTCCAGAGGTAACGCTTGGCATTCAGGCCAAAGAGTTCAATCTTGGTTTCATCAGACCAGAGAATCTTGTTTCTCATGTGCCGTTTGGCAAACTCCAAGCGGGCTGTCATGTGCCTTTTACTGAGAAGTGACTTCCATCTGGCCAATCTACGATAAAGGCCTGAGTGGTGGATTGCTGCAGATATAGTTGTCCTTCTGGAAGTGTCTCCCATCTCCACATATGAACTCTGGAGCTCTGTCAGAGTGGCCATCGGGTTCCTGGTCACCTCCCTGCCCAAGGCCCTTCTCCCCCGATTGCTCAGCTTTTGCTGGGCGGCCAGCTTAACTGGTAGTTTTAAAGTTCTTCCATTCAAGAATGACGGAGGCCACTGTGCTCTTCGGGACGTGAAATGCTGCAGAAATTGTTTTATACCCTTCCCCAGTTCAATCCTGCCTCGGAGGTCTACGTACAATTCCTTCGACTTCTTGGCTTGGTTTTTGCTCTGACTTGCACTGTCAACTGTGGGACCTTATATAGACAGATGTGTGCCTTTCTAAAACATGTACAATCAATTTAGTTTACCTCTGGTGGACTCCAATCAAGTTGTAGAAACATTTCAAGGATAATCAATGGAAACAGATGCACCGAAGCTCAATTTTGAGTGTCATAGCAAAGGGTCTGAATACTTATGTAAATGTGATATTTCAGTTATTTATTTTTAATTGCTTTGCAAAAATTTCTAAACACCTGTTTTCCCTTTTTCATTATGAGGTATTGTGTGTAAATTGATGAATTAAAAAAATTAATCCATTTTTGAATAAGGCCGTAACATTAAAAAAGGGGAAAAACGTGAAGGGGTACAAGTACAAGTGAGTTTATTGTCCTGTGTCCCTGACAGGACAATGACATTCTTGCTTTGCTTCGGCACACAGAACATAGTAGGCATTGACTACAAAACAGATCAGTGTGTCCATATACCATTATATAAATATATATACACATGAATAAATAAACTGATAAAAGTGCAAATAACAGATAACATATCTGTTAACAGATCTGAATACTTTCTGAATGTACTGTATGTAGGAAATGGTTATCATTTTAGACTGTCCTTTGGGATTGAGAATGACTTGCTTCAAATCTCGTTCCGGGTTCTAAGATAGGTCGGCACAGTGGCACAGCGAATGAGTTGATCCTTACAGTGCCTGAGACCCGGGATCGATCCTGACTATGGTTGCTGTGTGTACGTTCTCCCTGTGACTGCAATTGGTTTTCGCCGGGTGCCCCAGTTAACTCTCATATTCCAAAGACATGCAGGTTTGTAGCTTATTGAGCCTCTGTAAACTGCCCCTAGTGTGTAGGATAGAACTAATGTATGGGTGATTGCTGGTTGGCGCGTTCACAGTGGGCTGAAGGGCTTGTTTTCACGCAGTATCTCCAAAACTAAAACCAAAGATGGCTGATGAGACTATTGTGGAAACTGTAGACCCATCAATAAATGGGTCATGAGCCGTCTGATGAGGTGCTGGGTGATGCACTCATACAACCTATGCAGGACGTGTAGGTACTTAGATGCATGGACCGGAGATACTTAATACTGCCTGGGTAAAGGATTCCTAGTGTGAAAAATATACATCTTCTAGATGCGCTGGGACGCATCCTCAGTGATGTGACCTGGGGTCATCGGGTGTTTTCAAGTCTCACAACATCAGACACCCTCGCCCAGGCAACCCAGCCGGGGTTGATCAGGCCCCAACTTGCGTCCCAGCAGCAACCGCCCACGGATCAGCCATCTTAATAACTACTCTGCAGGGGTTGGGAGACTCTAGTGCGACTATTTCATTTTATCAGGAAGGCTTTGAGTACATCCTTGTATCTCTTTTACAACTGAGCTTGGATTAGTGTTGGAATCATGGTATCAGCAAATAACTATAATAAATGACAGGCAGGAACATTTGAATTTACGAACAATAGTATATCAGTGAACAAGGTCAAATCAAAGAAAGATAAGGTTATAATCATGTACAATAAATATTAAACTATTATTACTATTAGAACTATTAAACATATTCCACATTTGACTGAAATGCTGTGCAAACTTCCATTTGTTTTGTGTAGAAGAGAAAAATAAATCAGTAAAAATATTCTGAACGCTAAAATAACTTACACAATCTTTCTTTATGATTTTAGTACTTCCTGTGGTACTTGTGTCTTTTACCAATGGTTCTTCCACATCTGACATTTTCCTGGAGAAGAGGCATTATGCTCTTAGCTTTATGGTTCACTGGTCAGGTTGGTACTTTTCCTGTACAGTAAAACTAACAATGTTGTAGCACTGAGGGCTGGATAGAATAGCTGGGTAACTGTTACTGGGCTACTTCTCATGCATCACTTGAGGATTCCCCATGCTGCAATGCAGGCAGTGATTTAGAAGTCCAATGTTATTTGCATTACTACGGATTGCCAACCTTCCCTTTCTGTTGCCAAAACCCCACTCCATTGCCTTTACAACCTCAGGATTGCTTTCCGCAACCCCAGAAAAGTGTCCTTCATTCATCAGCATTCTAGAAGCCTCAAGCTCTCTTCCTGCCTGCTTTTGCATTCTCCCTCTTTGCATGTATCATTGTTCCAACATCTTTGCTTTTGTTCAAACACCTTGCTCAGGATTTATGGCTTACCTTTTCACAAAAGTTCTTGTGCATGGGGAGTTGTCTGCATAAAAGGCGTTTTGGCTGGGTAGAGGCAGATAGAAGAGTGAAACAAAGATTAATCAATCTTAAGGACAAAGGAGTAGGTACATCCATTAACATAGGGGAGGGAGTCCTTTATGAAACTTGTTGGCTGTCTCCGTAAAACACCTTGCAGTGGCTAATAGCATTTTATGATTCTCAACACAGTGTTCCTATTTGGAAAATTTTATGTGGCGCCGGGTTCACTAAAGGCCAACCATTTCCTGCATAATAAATGTAATATCTGCCTTACGGTTAATCTTTCGTCTGGAATATCTATTCAGAATGGAAAAGGCTTTGAGTTATCAGTGTCAGACCTCTAATGTCAGCGATGTATGAGGGCACAATTTAGTATAGGGGTTTATTAAAAATAGTTTTAGAAAATCAAGTTACCTTTATCAGATGCTAAATGTTTATTATTTGTATAAAATCATATTTATTTGGTTCTGCAGACTGAATTCCTTGATTATTGTTTTGAATCTATCTAGGGATTATGGCTCGCCCCAGCATATTACCTGGAGTTTGAAGGACAGAACACTTATCTACTTATTTGGTTAGCTGGGTTGCTATTCCTTGCCATCAACTGCTTCATTCTCTTGATATTAATCTCAAACTACAAGAAAAGAAATTTGCAATCAAAGACAAACACAGAATAACGGCAAGAAACCTTCTTTGCTCAGAATATTGCTATTTATTTTAATGGATTGCACGTAAAACATATTTTGTTTAGTTTAGAAATGCAGTATGAAAACGCACCCTTTGGCCCACCAAGTCCACGCAAACCATCGATCAGCCATTCACGCTAGTTCTGTTATCCCACTTTCCCACCACCTATGCAGTCGGAGCAATTTACTGAGGCCAATTAACCCACATGTCTTTGGGATGTGGGAAGAAATCTGAGCACCTGGAGGAAACCCATGGGATAAAGAAGAACATTCAAACTCTGTACAGAGAGCAGGATCAAACCTGAATCTCTGGCACTGTAAGGCAGCAGCTCTGCCAGCTGTGCCTCCCACTAATTCTAAACATAAATATGATGAATTAGCATTTTATTTATCTGTGATGACTCTTTTAGAAATGTAGTTTGCATTACGCAAGGTATTTTTTATGCTACTTCTACTTACAAGATAACAACTTGGTTAGAAATATCACCTTGCCCAGGAGGGTTTTTCCACTCAATCTTGATTGCCTTCTTTGATTTGAGCGGAAATTGTCACGTGTTGATGAGTTATCAATATATTCCCTCAATATATTTCCTAGGGTTAATATAACAGCTCAATATTTTTATTTTGTTAACATGATATGGATATACATGGCAAGACTGGCATTCATTGTCCATCCGTTATTAACCTTACACGAGATAATTGAATGTTAACCACGTTGGTAAATCTGATGATACATACATGAAGATTATTAGTGAAATAGAAGTTTTGTTTTCAAAATGTGAAAATTGCAGGTTGCCCCGCTGTATAGAACACGGGTTCGACTGACCTGGGTGCTATGTGTATGGAGTTTGCATGTTTTCCCTATGACCACATGGGTTTCCTCCCACCTCCCAAAAACTTGCAAGCCTCTATAAATTGCCTCAAGTGTGTAAGAAGTGGATGAGAGAATGGGATCAGATAGAACTAGTGTGAACGGGTTATCGATGGTCGGCGTGGACTCAGTGGGTCAAAGGGTCCATTTCCATGTTAAATATCTAAACTAAACTGGTAGTTTCATCGTTACCAGTATTTGAGTTTATTCAATTACTTGAATTTAAATTCCCCATTTGCAATCATATGATTCAGATTCTTGTCTCTGAATTGGCAGTCTAGGATTGTAGAATGCAACACTGGCAAACCCTATGTAGATGTCACTGTCAAAAAGCTACAGTGAAAGTTGCAGCTAATTTCACTGGCCATTAGTTGTGTTTTAAGGCACATTCTTGGCCCCCAAAAACGTATAGGCTCCAAATTGGTACTGAAATACTAGTGTGGCAACTGGCAAGCAGAGAAATTTAGAAATTGTGAGGTTGTTAACTGATTGGGATGGAGGAAGGATGGTGCAATAAATCCTCTGCTTAATGAAGCACATTTTTCCACACTGATCACGCTGCAGCTTCATTTCAGATCCCCAAAATAAAATCATGATTTGTTTTTCCATTATCACGTTGCCTTATAACATTTAAGAAAGTCAAGATAGCAGATTTTTATTCAGGGGAGTGGTTCGCCCACTCCCGACATCAGTCTGAAGAAGGGTCTCAACCCGAACCTTCGCCCATTCCTTCTCACCAGAGATGCTGCCTGTCCCGCTGAGTTACTCCAGCATTTTGTGACTACCTAGCTTCTGCAGTGTTGTTTATGCTCAGTGAAAATGACGTGAATTGTATATATTTATGTACAAGACCTTGCTACAGATATTTATTATTGCAACTGCAACTCAATATAAAATGTCTGCATTGCCTGTTATTAGATGAAAAAACCTCTTACCCCATTGCTAATCTTTTAATTGAAACTCTTTCCTTAGTTAAATAACAACATATTTATGGCAAAGGAAAGCTCTTTACCTCCTCTTACCACTACCTGAAATATTCTCCCTTCCCTGTCAGGTATCACAGTATTTCAATCATTTCATTGATTACCACTACACTATCAATATTGTTTAAACTAACTTGTTTTATTATAGTGTTTCACATGTTTTGGGGAATGTTTTGAATGCCACCGACTTCAAAAATTAAACCAATTTATTCATACAATATTCAAAATAAAGCATAGTTTAGGCATTTCCATGCATAATTAAATTACATTTGTACTGTTGGAAGTCTAGAACAATTCAAAAAGCATACTTTATATTTAATGTATTTGACAGTTCTTGACCACTAATTATGTAGGAGATTCGGAAGAGGTGTTCTCAAAGACAATACTGTCAGCCATGATTCATTATTTTCAATTAGAAATAAAATTGTTATTTTGCATTGTGATATAACCACTGGGTGGGGCTTCGATGGCAGCCTCGCCTACAGTCTGTCTGTCCTTTTCGTCTTTTTATGTTATTTTTAGCATGCTTTAAAAGTTTGTGTTAATGTTCTCTGCTTTGTTTTATGTGGGGAGGGGGTTGGGGAAACTTTTTTTCAATCCCTTACCTTGCTAGAGATGCAATTGTTTTCCGGATCGTATCTCCGGTCGCTCTGCATCGTGGAGCTGGATGTCTTGCTCGGGACTGATTTTAAGCTCCACTGCAGGGCGTGGACTTGCCTTCGGAGCCGATTCCTTGTATGGGATCGACGCTCCAACTGCGGCCCGTGGACTTTAACATCAAGGGCTCGCAGTCTCTAGCACCGACCCGAGGTAGATCGCCCGGTGAGGGGGAGCTAAGATTCCCCCTCGATGCGGGAGCTTGATCGCCCCGACAAGGAGGCCCGCCACCGTCTACAGAAGTAAGATCGTCCCGTCAACGGAAGGGTCGAGGCCCCCGACCGCTGGAGGACAAAGAAGGGAAGAGATTGAACTTTTTTTCCCCATCTTCCATCACAGTGAGGAATGTGGAGGAGTCACTGTGGGTGATATTTATGTTAAAATGTATTTTGTGTGTTCTGTTGCTTTTTATTAGTATGATGACTATGGCAAATCAGATTCCTCGTATGTTGCAAAACATACTTGGGTAATAAAGTACCGTATTTCCTGGCAATGAAGACGCTATTTTTTACCCAAAAATAAGGCATGGAAATTTACCTGCATCTTGGAGGCCGAAGGTTAGATTGTTAGCCAAGAAAGATAGCCAAGTCTATCCTTCATTGCTGGCAGCTGATGGGAAGCGGCATTAAAGTGGGAAGCGGCTGTAAAAGGACAGCGCCGCTGGAGGGGGAGAAGCGGAAGAGTTCCTTTCACAGCATGTGGGGAGTCAGGTCCGGGTCAGCACGGCCTGGGCTGCACAAAGTAGTAAACTTGGCTGGGCCGCCAGGGGTAAAGTTGCGGAGAGGGAAGGGGCGTTGAGAAGGAGGGGTCGGGGATCATGCCAGCAACTCACTCAGCAGCTCAGGTGGCTGCGAGCGGCCGTCGACACCTGACAGTGGAACCGGCTGCCACCTCAGCGCCTTCTTCTGGCCCACCCGCCAGCCAGGGTGTCCTTCGTCATAGGCGCAACAGGTGGTGGTTGACGGGTCGCTACTGGGCGAAAGGCTGGCTGCTCCATCCCAGGCTCTCTCTCTCCCCGTTATGTGATCTCCCTGAGCCAGGAAGTCCCCGTCCCTCAGACCTGAACCGCACAGCGCATTGTTGGACAGGCGAAGACAGAGGTTCCCCGGTACTCATTGCCTCCTTGAAGCCGTTTCACATCTTCCTTTCTACTGTCTAAACCAAACCCTTGATCCTGTCCCGCCAGCCTTTTTTTTCAAAATTTATCGACTCAAAATGGGGGTTCATCTTCGACGCAGGTGCGTCTTCATTGCCAAGAAATACGGTAAGAATGAGAATGATATAGTGCACTCAGGTGAAAGGTGTACTGTGTAGATTGCCAGTAAAGACTTAAATCTGTTTATGGTTTTATATCACAACAAAGAGAAGGAAGAAACATTCAGATGCAAACACATACGGACACAAATGGGGAGATTAGTTATCATAAGTCAGGGTATAAAAGAAAAGTCTGCTCATTAGATTATTTGGGCATACAACGGTGGAATGGATGAGTAAGCTGCTGTGTTGTAGACAGCCAATCATGACTTTGTGCATGAATGGCAAGTAATTAGAAGTAAATGCATATTTTTACAAATGTAAACTAGACTAAGCACAGAAAGCCAAAACGGTATGTGGGGCTTAAGACAGGATAAGAAACAGCTATCTGAGAGATGCTGGATGGTGGGACTGCATTAAGCTACAACATGAGGGCAAACTGCTGGCTACCACATCAAATTTAAATACACATGATTTTTGAGTGTCTGATGGTAATGCTGCATATTTGTTTTAGGTAAAAAAAACGAATGATTATTTCCAGTGAGAAGTGTGTACACAGACGTAATCTTTAATTTGAAATTTCAATTTTGAATAATACAAATAATGGAATTTAAAAAAAAAAATGTTTGTTTTTCAACTCTGTTCAAATAGCAAATCAAAATACAATCCCTGTATAGCCGAAAAAAAAAGAAAAGGATGATATAAAAGATGTCTTGCTCTCCAAAATCCACAAATGGTCACAACTAACGTTTCGCAGAATAGGATCTCTCTAGCGTCTACCCATATATTTTAATATCCATCAGTGTTACAGTTACTTTGTTAAAGATATTTAATTGCCCAAAAGATGCACAAAAACAAAAATGTGGCATATTATGACAGTGCTTGTGACAGTACCCTTTATTCAGATGTGAATTAATCTTTTCAAAGAGCAAGTACCATAAACACTGTTTGAAATGTCCACCATTAAACTATTGTTGAGTTTATGTTAGATGTACACTTGCAAACTCATTTTACAGAAGACCATTTCAATCAGAATCAAAATTATCAATTTTGCTTATTGATATGCATCCGAAGTCCTGTACAAACATGCATACATAAAAATACATTCCTCATTCTATCTTCCAAAATGTGTCATTAAGTATGTTCTCAAAAATGCTGACAAAGGCAAAAATATGTATAAAGTTGCATGTCAGTATAACAGTTATATTTCTTACTGCATCATTAACAAGCCCACTAAAAGCAGTGTAGCCCTACTGTGGGGCCCAAAGTAGTTTCCAGATGCCTTTAGTTGCCAAAGTAGTAAAGCTACATCTATACTCTATGAAGGTCCACATTGAAGGGTTAAACAATGTTCAGCAACAAAAAGCTTTGAACTGAGTCTCTCTGCATCTTTTTGCGAGTAGAGTCCATTTGTTTTACAATTTATAATCTCAGAAACTTGCAGTGATTATTTTAAATAAAAATTATTCCAAGTATATTCATGCCTACAGTATAACTTTCCAGATGTGTCCCAAATGCTCCCCCAGCAAGGTCTACTGTACACATTAACTTCCAAAAAAGAATATTTCACTTCACTAATTTTGACAATGTTAAATTTTGTGCTGAAATATCTTTGAAGATTGGTTTCAAATTGGGACCAGGATGAGCTTGGTTTTGGCACAAAGTTTCGATGACTGTCTGTTTCATTTCTCTGCTAGCATCTCCCCTCATTGCCAGGAGGGCTGTGATGTGTTCTTCCCTGTGGAGTAACAGAACATTTTCAAAATTATAAAAAGTTCATTAGAAAATGTGGTTGTTCTATATTACATTATTTGAATGTGCACTGCCCAAAATTAGCAAGAAGAAAAACAGCCACATTACAAGTATTTTAATAAATAATATACTGCATAATCTCCCAGGAAGCCATGAACCGAGATAGAGGGTGATCCTCATGTGAAGTGCAACCAAATAGCTGGGTACCAATAAACCTTATAGCATTTCCCTGATCCCTGACCAGTCTGAAGAAGGGTCTCGACCCGAAACGTCGCCTATCTCCTTCGCTCCTTAGATGCTGCTGCACCCGCTGAGTTTCTCCAGCTTTTTGTGTACCCCCAACCTTATACCCATGGCAGCCTTCATTCTATACCATCAGTCCATTTTGGTACATAAATCCCTATGCTCATATTTAATGGAAGTTGCCTGGCTCTAATTTCACAAGCTGGATAATCCAACTACAGCATCAAACACACCTGACAATTTCCTAAAAAAAAAAAAAAAAATTGTGGACATGAATGTAAATTAAATCTATTCATTGAAATTTAGATTAGAAAATGTCAGTATGCCAATACTTTTTTTTTTAGTATTATTGCATAAATACTTTGAACGTTGGACATTTTGCTTGTATGCAATCACTCGAGAGCAAGCTTGAAGAGATTACAGCAAGGTAGCTGTTTTAAAGGAAAACTAGGGACTGCTGTTTTTTCTTTCATTGAAACATGGCTCATCCCCGACTTACCTGACCACACTACGCAACCTAAGGGTTTCTCCATTTGTTATAGCAAAGGTAAAGGAGGCAGCGTCAGCTATTTTGTTCAATAGTTTGTGGTGCACTGACGGTCTTAGCTCAATTCCGCTCTACGGATCTGGAATACCAGTTTATTAAATACCGTCCCTTTTACCTTCTGAGAGAATTCACCTCTACCATCTTGTCAGTGGTCCACATACCACACTAAGCCAATGCCAAGGTGGCAATGGCTAAATGATACTCTGTCGTCAACTCTCAAGCGAGCAAAACATTGATACCCTGTTCATCATTGCCAGTCACTTCAAACAAGCCAACTTCAGAAATATACACCTCAAATACCATCAGCATGGTGTTAACTTTCTTGACCACTGCTACATCATCAAATATCTTGGTGGCAGAAGTCAAATCTGCATTCAAAGCTAAACTTTCGGACGCTAGCCAGCCTGGATGGGGCCCCTGGACTAGTTCCAAAATCATGCAGTAATCCACTGGCCACACTCTTCACCGATATCTTCAATCCCTCACATCAACAGTCTACTGTCCCCATCTGCTTCAAGGAAACCTCCACTATTGTAGTCACCAAGGAAAAATTGACTGGCTTAATCTAATCAAATCATGAGTATTCTGGAGTTTCAGCAGATCACACTCACTGACTGACTACTTTCAATACTGTTGCACCAATGGATAGTATGTGGTTCAATTTTAAGTGGTATTTGGAAGGAAAAAAAAATGATTTCTGCCTTTCTACAAAATGAAAGCTCACATTACTTTTCAGGGAATCCTACTGATGATTTTATCTAATCACTCATATTTTGACTATGTGATTCTGGAAGTCAAACTATGGCTCCAAGAGTAAAACATCTTACAAGATTCATCAACACGAGAGCAAAAGCCTCCAAGTTTATTGTACGGTAGCCCCAAGTTGCTGTTCCCCCATGATATGCTTCAGAATTTATTCCTCAGGACAATTTGACATTTAGAAAAAACTCACCTGAAGTCAGGAAATTTATTAACTAATGTAGAGACCTCAAGGCATAATAAAGATGGATCAGTGAGCTTCAAGACTTCAGCTAGAGCAGGTATGGCATCACACAGCAAATCAGTGTCTTCTGTAAAACCCTGCATGGAAAGGAAAGGGACAATTGAATATCTTCTATACAAACTTAAAATATTGTTATGTAATTGCATGTACTCATATTTTATGACAATTTTCTTCAAATCTCCACAGGGACAACGTCAAGTCAGAGAGTGACACAGTGTGGAAACAGGCCCTTCAGCCCAACTTGCCAACACCAGCCAACATGTCCCAGCTACATGTTGGCTGGTAATTATATTGGCAAATTCTCACAAATAGAAAACCAGAAAGAAAAACAAGTTATAAACATTTTACAAAATGAAAACTGAATTGTTTAAAAAAACGTAAAACTTCATTTTAAATTAACTGAAGGAATGAATCTTCTGAGAGGACTTGACCAAAATGAGGTAGTCATATTGCATTTGTGAAGGTCCCTGGTGAAGCCACATCTGTCAAGACTCAAGTTAAGATTTTCTTTATTTATGATCATGACTAGTGATCACTGGACTCTGCCAATCTTTTCATCAAGTACAGGGACGGTCCTCTCCATATGATCTAAAGTGAGTTAATCAATGAAAATAATTCATGTGGCTATCATCTTAATTCTCAATATGTAGCCCCAATAGGATTGTGAAATAGTTCTTCAACAGTTCATTCACATTTAATTGGAAACAGGAAAAATACAAGTAATTTAAATTATTAAACTTACCATCTGAATAATGAACTCATGGAGCTTATAACATTTAGAAACATCATTGAAATTGTAGGGAAAACGAAACACTTACTGCCGATAGTTTCTTAAACAAGAACCGAAACTGCTCTGCATCTTTTAAAACTCTCTCGGCCCCTTCTCTACGTTCATCCGAACTTCTGAACGTGATCCTTCTTTGCATCATAGTTCTGATATATTCCACCACAACTCTTCTATGAGCTTCAATTGTTATGTCCTATTCAAAAAATGTTTTTGCTGTTATGAATACCTCAAAAGAAAATTTATCAGAAGCTGAACAAAAGTAATTCATTATACAAATGAAAGTTTTTTTCTGCACTTTACTTGCAACAGATGGTTAAGATTTAGAAACATTCCCCATTAAAAAAAACATCTTCCAAATACTCTGCAAATAAATTAATTACATTTTGCTTAAGCTAAAATCTACCCCATTAAAATTCTGTCAGAAATTTGATCCACTTCTAAAACTACTTTTACTGTTCCCTGAAGATGCATTTTTTACAAACTGAAAACCCAAGGAAACCAGCCTCAAAGAAACAGGCTTTGCTAAATATAGTTTTGTTTTTAAATGGTAATTGTAGAATTCCACTGCAGAAAATTGGAACATTACTAAATATTATATTTACTGGCTTTCACATAATATACAACTTTGTGTTCTGCAAGAGGGGAGAGTGAAAAGTGTTTTATTGTCATATGTCCCAAAACAGAACAATTAAATTCTTACTTGCAGCAGCACAATAGATATGTAAACATAGTACTCTATAAAAACCATGTAGGGAAGAAGCTGCTCCTGAACCTTGTTGTTACAGTTTTCAGGCTCTTGTGCCTTCTTCGCAGCCTCCTAAATCTTCTTGAGGTATAACTTTCATCACTTGTTCTAAAGTGATGAAAGTTAAAAGTTACCTTTTCAGTGCATGTGTGAGAAGAAAATCTATTCTAAGCCGTAAAATAATGTTTTACCTTGCTGTGTGGTCTTTTAATTTTAGCAAAGTCATTGAAATAATCCTCTATGGTAACACAAATGATATCCACAGCATTAGAACCAGCCAGCCATTTTCTGGTCATCAGTTCTTGAAGATGAGGCTGAAATAGAAAGTTTGCATTTTAACAGTATACAATTTCAGAATGCAATCAATCTCATCCTATAGTTGGTAGTTTACTTTTAGTTTGGTTTTGTTTATTGTCAAAATTCACATTACACTTTGTTTCCAACTGAAAAGATACTTTGTGTACACCAACCTCCAAATCAAGAAATACTTCATCTAGCAGATAAACACATCCATCTTTGGCGATAATATCCAGAGTTCCCTGTATTGTCGGTTGATTAGCATAATGGTCTTCTTCCATCTCTTCCTCAAACTTTGTATATTTCCTCTTCAAACTGTTGAGAGATTCTCTGCAATATACAAAATTAACTTAAGTGATTACATTAGCTAAAGTAGATCTCAAAAATGTTTAGGTTCCTTGACAACAGACATTTACATGTTGCTACATAAATAGACATTGTCATTCATTTAAACTCTTTTCCCCCTTCCCATCCCCAAACACAGCATCATAAACGCTGCTATATAATAATTTAATTCAAAAGGTTTGGTTCATTCATTCTTGTTGGTAAGATCTGATTACGGTAATTGTTAAAATGTAAATAAACTATTTGAAGATCAACAAACCCATCATTAATAGCACTGCAAAAAAATTGGTACTCCATAATACTTCTGTACAGACTCCCAGAAGCACCGCAGTCTGAGGAAAGGCAGTATTGTTAGATAAATGTCTGAGGACCTCTTTAGTATAGCTTAAATATAAATATTACAGCACCATTGTATTATTCACCAAGTAATACTAAATAAATAATGTTGAAGGGGTCAAGGAAAGAGCGTTCACATCATGGCCCTGTTTCCATCAATCTTTCCACCACCGCGCATAAGACAGACATCATTGTATGCAGATGCCGAGAAGTGTGTTCAGCTCTGGCTGAACAACTTCTAATCTTGTGTGTGGACTCGATAAGAAGAAGAATGTTGAACAACAGCTGAGCAATGAACAGAAAATATTTATTGCCAAATACTGTTTAGCAAAGTAGTAAAATTGGATTTACTTGAAAGTTTGGCAGTTGTTAACAACTGCGACCATGTATTGAATGTAGAACTGAGGATGCTGACGATCCTTGAGATGGTCATCTTTATATAGCATAACTTCTTCCTTGTACCTGGCAATAAGGGAAGTCTATTATTTCAGTATTCAGGCAAATTTGCATTTATATAATTCAGACACATCTCACCTATTGTTTCTATAAAAGATAACTGTCCCCAGTACTGTTGCCTCTTATTTCAAAAGCACTTGTCTTTAGTAGCTACCATAGGAAAATTATCTTGAAAAATTATTCTTTAAAAGTATTCTTGATAAAATGTAAATGTTTGTGTTTCCCCAATCTCCAGTCTGAAAGATGGAGTCCAGGCAATATTTAAACAATCTGCAATGTATCTCAAAATATCACTCTAAACAGCAGCTACAACAGTAATCAGTTGTTATAAAAACATTTTCCCATTATATTTTTCCTCTTCCCTCCAGTTTAATGCAAACTGATGGCATGCTACTTGGATGAAAGCCTGAATAGTTATTTACAAACATTTCTGGAAGTGTTTGGAAGCATTAGTCCTCTAATTCTGGTCAGAATTAAGTGCAGGAGGCTATTGGTTACATTAATTGAGATGTGCGCTATACTATTCTCAAATATATTCTAACCAACACCAGCAATACTGGCACAATTAGGTCACCTTGAAAGTGAGATGGTCAAATTAAATTGGCTCTGCACGCATATTCATGCACTCTAATAAAATTAAAACGTTATAAAATACTTCGATGAAACTGGATGTATACTGACTTGAGTGACTGAGAACAGAGCTAGCTATCTTACATTGAAATATCTTACATCACAGTAAAATCCGGTAAATCTACATTATAACTAGATACCTCTGGGAATTCAAGAAATCATTCAAGCAGATATATTGGGACCAACCTAAACGGCAATAAACACTAATAGAACCCACCAAGGCATTGCTTGCTATTCTCTTTCCGTGCTTGAGCAGAGTAATATTTGGGAGCCAAGATTGACAAAGACACAAACTGATGATTACAAGTATTTGCTGAATACCAGAACCAAACCTATAACCTGCTTCTGTCATTCTTAAAGTTTTTGTTAGTCCACATGTGCTCTCCGATAGCAAGATACTCACCTACTCAAGAAAGAGTTCATTTGCTGAAGGCACAACGTCAGCACTTTAAGTTTCAGATCATCACTGATCTGAGCAGCTACCTGTAGATTTTGTTCAAACATCTGAAACAAAAGATATTACACATACCAATGCCTATCATTCATATATATTCCCAAAACTCCAGCCAACAGTCATTTACCAATATGTAGAAATTGCTGGCCAGTATAACCAGGAGTCTGCCTAACAGGACTATATACATCTATTCATTTATGCTTTCCTGTCCTGGTTATTATTTTACGTTTTATAAATTGGGAATGTTGGACATCAGACTGGACAAGCTGCAGATCTGATCCTCCAGAATGTTGCCTGGGATGGAACATTTCAGGAACAAGGAGAAACGGGGGTTGTTTCCTTGGAGCAGAGGATGCTTATTGGAGACCCGTTACAGGTATACAAAATTTTGAGGACCATGGATATGGGCCAAACAAACGCAAATGGGGTTTAACTTAGATGGGGCATCTTGGTTGGCATGGACGATTTGCGCCTTATTCTGTGCTGTATCATTATGTCTCTATGATTATGGTGCATTTGTGAACTGCACAATAGGAAAATGACAACAATGAAGGTTCAGGTTCATTCTATAAGTTGAATTGCAGATATGGAAATGTGCTATTCTGTTTCCAAATTGGTGTGCAGGTTTTGAAACATAGCCTGAAAAGAATTAGGAACAGCCTAACCCAGGTAATAAATGTTACCAGTTCAGTAGACAGCATTAGAAACTAAGAACACAAGAAATAGAAGCGGGGGTAGGCCACTTGTCCCCACGTGCACCATCTACTATTCAACAAGATCAGGCTAATGTCATAACCACTTCCTGGCTTCCCAACCTCCATATTCCTTGATTCCAAATTGCAATGATTCCAGCCTTCTATATCTTCAATTAATGATGATCCAAAGCCCCCTGTAGTGGATATACAAGCCTCCAAGCAAATAAATTCATATTTTCCTCAGTTCTAATTATCCATATCTTCAGCCATTATTATTAGTTGCCGTTTAAACACTTAAAGTTGTTAAAGGATTTTTTTAAAAGAGCTCCATATATTTGAAAAAAGCATAAATGAGGAATTTGTGTACCTGAAAAACAATAGCTGGCAATGTTGTTTGATGGTATCCATCCTGATCTGCTTCTGGCTCTTGTTCCTTTTTCCAATCCTTCTTATCAGTTTCAAGTGCTTTGCGTAGCCATCCAATAATATTGGACTATAAAATAATGTCCATTCAAAATGATAATTCTCATTACATTGCTGCATCTCTTGACAAGCCAATAAAACCCAATGTAGCAAATGCTTATTAAGAATTAAGATTCAGAGTGGGAAATGACCATGACCAACAAAAAGTACTCGGCATCTTTCAAGGCTTGAAAATTAAAACAACATTCCTAACTGGGATTGCTAAACCTCAAATGAAGTTACACACTAAATATTTTTACTGAGCTAAAAACTGATCAGTAAAAACATAAGATGTTTAGGAAGGAACTGCAGATGCTGGAAAATCGAAGGCAGACAAAAGTGCTGGAGAAACTCAGCAGTTGCAGCAGCATCTATGGAGCGATGGAAATAGGCAACGTTTCAGGCCCAAAAAACCCTTCTTCAGATTGGTGTAGGGTAGGGAGGGAGAAGAAAGGAGAAAGGAAGAGGAGGAGCCAGAGGGCTGAGGGAGAGCTGAGAAGGGGAGGAGAAGAGGAGGAGACAGCAAGGGCTACTGGAAATTGGAGAAATCAATGTTTATGCCGCTAGGGTGCAAACTGCCCAAGCGGAATATGAGGTGCTGCTCCTCTAATTTTCCGGTGGTGCTCACACTGGCCATGGAGGAGGCCCAGGACAGAAAGGTTGGATTCGGAATGGGAGGGGGAGTTGAAGTGCTGAGCCACAGGGAGATGAGGTTAATGCGGACCGAGCGGAGGTATTCGGCGAAATGATCGCTAAGCCTGCGCTTGGTCTCACCAATGTAGATCAGCTGACATCTACAGCAGCGGATGCAAAAGATGAGGTTGGAGGAGATGCAGGTGAACCTCTGTCGCACCTGGAACGACTGCTTGGGTCCTTGAATGGAGTCGAGGGGGGAGGTAAAGCGACAAGTGTAGCATCTCTTGCGGTTGCAAGGGAAAGTGCCCGGGGAGGGGTTGGTGCAGGAGGGAAGGGAAGAATTGACCAAGGAGGGAGCAGTCTTTGCGGAAAACAGATGGGGGGGGGGGGGGGGGGGGAGATGGGAAGATGTGGCGAGCGGTGGGGTCACGTTGGAGGTGGCAAAAATGACGGAGGACTAGTGGGGTGAAAGGTGAGGACTAGGGGGACTCTGCCCTTGTTGCGAGTGGGGGGGGGGTGGGGAGAGAGAGCAGTGTTACGGGGTATTGAAGATACCCTGGTGAGAGCCTCATCTATAGTAGGGGAGGGGAACCACCGTTCCCTGAAGAATTAGGACATTTCCGATGCACCTCATCCTGGGAACAGATGTGGCGTAGATGGAGGAATTGGGAGTAGGGGATGGAGTCCTTACAGGAAGCAGGGTGGGAAGAAGTGTAGTCTGGATAGCCATGGGAGTCAGTGGGTTTATAATGGATGTCGGTCAGAAGTCTATCACCTGCGATGGAGATACTGAGGTCAAGAAATGGTAGGGAAGTGTCTGAAATTGTCCAGGTGTATTTGAGTGCCGGATGAAAGTTAGTGGTGAAGCGGATAAAGTCAGTCAGTTGTGTGTGGGTGCAGGAGGTAGCACCAATGCAATCGTCGATGTAGCGGAGGTAGAGGTCGGGGATGGGGCCCTGGTACGTCTCGAACAAGGATTGTTTGACGTACCCTACAAAGAGGCAGGCATAGCTGGGGCCCATAGCTACGCATTGTATTAGGAGGAAATGGGAGGAGTCAAATGAAAAATTATTAAGGGTAAGGACCCGCTCTGCTAGGCGGAGTAGATTATCTGTAGACGGGGATTGGTTAGTTCTTCGGTCGAGGAAGAACCGTAGGGCTTTGAGACCCTCCTGGTGGGGGATGGAGGTGTAGAGTGACTGGACGTCTGTGGTGAAGATGAGGGGATGGGGGTCTAGAGAACGGAATGCCCGGAGATGACGGAGTGTCTGAGGTGTCTTGAACATAGGTAGGGAGGGATTTAACCAGGGGGGATAGGATGGAGTCGACGTATGTGGAAAAAGTTTGGTAGGGCACGAACAGGCAGAGACAATGGGTCTACCAGGACAGTCACGTTTGTGGATTTTGGGGAGAAGGTAAAATTGGGCCGTGCGGGGCTGGGGAACACAACAGTCCAGTTTTTTTTTAAGTTCCTAATTTTTGTAAATAGCTGTAAGTAAATCTCATTATCTTAAATTTAGTATAAACAAAAGAGGAGAAAAAAATTCAGTCGGACAACTTCAGAAAAAATTAGCATAATGTACCTGCATGTACTTGACAAATTAAACCTGCACCAAAGGTCCTTGTGAAGCACTGCAGAAGAATGTGATCTACATTTCCCCTGGAACCTTTGTCACAACTATATCTTCTCTGATTTAGAATCCCTGTGACTAAATTTGCTCCTTGCCTTTCATCCATCTGACACCATCACCACCCTATGCCATTCATGATTTCCACCCATCTTGAGCACCAGCCTCCAATCAGGCTGTGAACCTGGGCACTCCCTCCCCTAGCACCTCCCTCATCCCACTCCCCATCTTTGTCTAATTTTCTTTTATATAACGGTGTTGATTCTGCCTAATTTAATCATGGTGTGATTTTCTAAGTACCCTATTGATTTAAACCCAAAATTATCTGGGGATTCTCTTGATTATCTTGGCATCAATGTATTATTACATAAAGGATGAAGGAAAATTTAGTGATGAGTCAGCCTGTTTAAAAAGATTCAAGTAAAAAATGCAATTCATTAAAACCAAAATCTACCTCAACTGGATTTTGTCTCTTATCACAGATATTAAATAACCAATTACAAACCTTAGGGCACCGTGTTACACAGATTTTACCAGTGCTCCGGCTTTCTTCCGCATTCCAAAGGCATACCGGTTTGCAGGTTAATTGGCTTTGGTAAAAGGTTGTAATTGTCCCTAATGTGTAGGATGTGTATGATGATCACTGGTCGGCACAGAATCGGTGGGCTGAAGGGCCTGTTTCCACACTGTATCTCTAAATTAAACTAAAAACTACTTTGCAATGCTAAAGATGAAGATTTATTCAAAAAAATAAAAGTTCTATGTCATTGGGCTTGATTGGACATTGGATTGGTTGTCAGTTAAATTTGGTCCAAACATTTCTCTTCAGTGCCTTTGTTAAATTTACCAAAACGTCAAATTGTGCATTTGTTCCTGCATCCAGACATTTGACTACACAGCAAAATATGGAAACTATTTGAAATCATTATTTCACTTCTCTCTTTACAAGTTGTATACTTACAGTGAGGGTTGTCATGTATTTGCTGAGAAGCATGTTGGCAACATCATTTGAAAGCAAGGGTTCCAGGGTCTTCACGTCCACTTCTGGAGCAAGATCTGGGTGTCCCATCATATCCTCACTAAACAGAAAATTCAACAAAATATACTACTGGATTTAATCAGTAACCAAAACCAAGGGTAAAAAAAAAAAATCTGTAAAATTCAATGAGCTATGGCCACTAAAATTCAACAGCTTAAAATCCAACAGTGATTGTACAAATTTAAATTGAACCTGCAATACACCAATGTGCATCCCACAAATTATTGTTATACGATTTCTGGAAGGCTAAACTGCTCTTTGAAAATAGGTTTTCGTGAATTATGAACACAAGATGCTTGGACTAAGTATGTAATTGCTCAAACACTGTGATCTAATTGGAATATTCACATAATTAGAGCGTTTATTAGTTTACTGCTATCCTACGGAAGAATCCAGAAACAGAACATATTTGAACTAGGCTGGTCAGGAAGTACTTCCTCACATACAGTGCCTTACATAATGTTTGGGACAAAGACACATCATTTATTTATTTACCTCTGTACTCCACAATTTGAGATATGTAATAGAAAAAAATCACATGTGGTCAAAGTGCACATTGTCAGAATTTATTAAAAGCTATTTTTATACATTTTGGTTTCACCATGTCAAAATTACAGCTGTATTTATATGTAGTTCCCCCCCATTTCAGGGCACCATAATGTTTGGGACACATGGCTTCACCGGCATTTGTAATTGCTCCCCCATTCCCGGGCATGCTGGGGTGAGGGGAATGAGCAGGTGGACCTCATAGCAAAGGAGAGTTTAAGAGGAGAAATAGATATCCCATTAAAGATGAATGGCAGAGAGGATTCAGGGGTAGACACTACTTTTCGGTACCTGAAGGTTAGAAAAATATGTTTCTGGCTGTTTGTGCATGTAGGGAAACATGTTTCTGGCTTGTGTGAATGTGGGAGTAAGGAGACAGTTAAGCATGTTTTCCTAGAATGTAAAAATATAGGGTAGCAAGAAAGGCATTGTTTGCTAGACTGACAGGACTTGTAGTTGAGGCTTTTTCTGTTTTATCTTTGTTTGGGCACAGTGAGAAACATCAGCTGATATCCAGGCTGTTCTTCTCCTGCATGTTACAGGACTGTATGTAAAGAATTTAGTTCAAATTTTGATCTTAGCAGAGAGCTCTCAGCACCTGGTCTGTCCTCCAGTCTTTCCATCACCTTTCGAAACTTCTATGCTGTTTATCAACATGAGGATCAAAGTTGTGCCAATGAAAGTCAAATAAACCATTATGAGACTGAGAAACAAGAATAAAATCATTAGAGACATCAGCCAAACCTTAGGCTTACCAAAATCAACTGTTTGAAACATCATTAAGAAGAGAGCACTGTTGTGATTAGGGACTGGCAGGCCAAGGAAGACCTCCACAGCTGATGACAGAAGAATTCTCTCTATAATAAAGAAAAATACCCGAACACCTGTCTAACAGATCTGAAACACTCTTCAGGAGTGGATTTGTCAATGACCACTGTCCGCTGAAAACTGCATGAACAGAAATACAGAGGCTACACTACAAAATGCAAACTACTGGTTAGTTGCAAAAATTGGATGGCCAGGTTGCAGTTTGCCAAGAAGTACTTAAAAGAGCAACCATAGTTCTGAAAAAAGGTCTTGTGGACAGATGAGACAAAGTTTAATTTATATCAGAGTGATGGCAAGAGCAAAGTATGGAGAAGAGAATGAACTGCCCAAGATCCAAAGCATACCACCTCATCTGTGAAACACAGTGGTGAGGGTGTAATGGTTGCTGAAGTTACTGGCTCACTTATCTTCATTGATGATACAACTGCTGATGGTAGTAGTAAAATGAATTCTGAAGTGTATAGACACCCTATCTGCTTGTTCAAACAAATGCCTCAAAACCCATTGGCCGGCGGTTCATTCTACAGCAAGACAATGATCCCAAACATACTGCTAAAGCAACAAAGGAGTTTTTCAAAGCTAAAAAATTGTAAATTGTTGAGTTGCCAAGTCAATCACCTGCCTTTTATATGCTGAAGAGAAAACTGAAGGGGACTATCTCCCAAAACAAGCATAAGCTAAAGATTGCTGCAATACAGGCCTGGCAGAGCATCACCAGAGAAGACATCCAGCAACTGGTGATGTCCATGAATCGCAGACTTCAAGAAGTCATTGCATGCAAAGGATATGCAACAAAATACTAAACATGATTATTTTCATTTACGTGACATTGCAGTGTCCCAAACATTATAGTGCCCTGAAATGGGAGGACTATGTATAAACACTGCTGTAATTTCTACATGGTGAAACCAAAATGTATAAAAATGGCCTTTATTAAAATCTGACAATGTGCACTTTAACCACGTGACTTTTTTCTATTACAAATTTCAAATTGTGGAGTAGAGGCAAATAAATAAATGATGGGTCTTTGTCCCAAACATTATGGAGGGCACTGTATGTGGTCTTTCCCCCATCTTTGATTTATTCCATAAAGTTTAACATATCTGTTCTCTACTATGAAACAATGTGTTTACATTTTCTGGTTTTATGTCAGTGTATGCCTCATTCAGCAGCTTTAAATCAGTGAATAACATTTTTGATACATTATATATTTCTGGTCCAATATGAATATCCATATTTTGTTCTCTTTTGCACCTATCTCTTAGCTACCCATTTCTACAACTTGCTGACTCCCTGACGAAGTGGGACAGAATGGAAACATGGCGTACTATCATAAATTATAAGGAAAAAGTAATTCTTATGCAATGTTCAAGAAGAGATTCAGTCAAAGTGTATAATACTGCGAGGCCTACAGCGAGGGGACCCAATCCCTTTAGTAGAGATCAATAATAGGGAACACATTAGATTTAAAGGAAATTGGTAGATCAATAGATGGAAATTGAGGAAGACATCTTGTTTAAAAATGCAAAGACTAGTTGGGAGGTGGGCAGGGGAATGGTCTGGAATTAATTGCCAAATGTGTGGTGGAGTTGAAACCTGCAAGCCATTTAAATTATACCAGAATGCACTCCTGAGGTAGTGTAACCGACAAGACTATGGATTAAGAGAAGGTAAAAAGATTAGTCCAAATGGACCATATCCTTTGGCCAGCATAGACATGATGAGCTGAACGACCTCTTACTGCATTGTAAACATCTATTACTTTGACGTCTTGCACAGATATATCAAATTCTCACCTCTGATAAGTATTTAGAACCCATGTTAGAAGTGAAACAATTTCATTGGCCTCCAGATCCTCAGTGGCAAGTTCTTCCACACGTGCCACTAGTGCCTGGTGATACAAATTCTGAAACTTTTTGAAAATGTTGTAGTGAGGGGGGAAGCACTGTGCCATCAAGTTCTTCATGACCAGCAAGTCCTCAAGAACATATTTGCGTGTGAGCTCCAGGTGACGCACAAGCCACATTTTATCGAGCTCCCGTGTATCAGACTGACTGGCTTCAATCCGATTAGCAACAGTCTGTTCTAAAACTGCAAACAATTTGTTTTTCCACTTTTTTGGTCTGCCAGGGGGAATGAACCCAGTCTGCTTCTGGCGATCAAGCATTCGCTTATCAATTTTTTCTTCTCTCTCAATGATTCGAATCATTGAGACAAGCTGAGCTGGATCACTGCGGACTGTTACTGAGGATCTTTGCACCAGCATCCAAATCTGTTTACCCATTTGTTCAGAGAGATTCTGTACCTCGGTAAAATAGGCCTGAATTAGTTTCATATCATGAGTGTTCTTGCTATCCATACGATATTGCTCATACATTAAATCATCACGAGAGCATTCTAGGTCCATTAGCTTTCGATGAGCTAAGAGTAGTTCTCCTCGTTCAATTAGTTCATAGGCCTCCTGTACAATCTCTGGAACTGAAAACCAGACAAGTAATGTTAGCTGCTTTGTAATCACCAGATTAGCAACAAATTAGCTGACTAATAATATAAATGTTGAAAAGCATATTCTATTCCGGATCATAATTTCCAAATAGTTTAGAAAATCTGTGACCACAACAGTTAAAAGAGTTCAAAATACATTTTTCTCATGCTCAGAATTGAAGTAGAGACATTTAAAGCAAAATTCTTAAACTGACAAAGATGCAAAGGACAAAAATAGACTCCTTATACTGTGAGATTTTGTATGATATTAAAAACAAATAGATTATTGAAGATAAATGTAGGTCCCTTCAAGTCAGAAACAGTTGAATTAATAATGTGGAATAAAGAAGTACTTTGGTTCTGTTTTTTCAGAGGAGGGCACTCACTTCCCAGAAATGCTAGGGAACCAACGTCTAAAAGAAGGTAGGAAGCAAGTTAGTATTAATTAATCAAACGCATCAAAGCCACTGACTCCCCAGATCATAATAATGTGAATATCATAGGATAACTGGATTCATTATTTGTCATCTTCCAAAAATCTATGGACTAATAAACAATGAGTGACAAAATGTAATGCCATTATTTAAAGAAGGTGAGAGAAAACAAGGAACTAGAGCAGTTAGCCTCTATCTATTGAGAGGAAAATGTGAATCTATTAAAAATGGTGTGAATCAGTACAATTAGAAAAAATATATAATGGATTAGATAGCCAAGATGGATTTTATGGAAGAAAAATCATAAAAACAAGAATTACAGATGCTGGTTTACAAAAAGTCACAAAGTGCTGGAGTAACTCAATAGGTTAGACAATACATCTGGAGAACATGCATAGGTGACGTTTCAGGTCAGGACCCTTCTTCAGACCAGAGAAGGAACTCCACCTGAAAGGTCACCTATCCATTTTTTCCAGAGATACTGTCGACCACTGAGTTTATCCAGCATTGCAATTTTTTTTTAAAAGGAAATTGATGCTTGTGAAATCTACAGGAGTTTTTTTGAAGGATGTAACGGATAGATTAAGTAAGAGAAAATAGTGAACGCAGTATATTTAAATTGGGTAAAATCCCACATTAGAAGTTAGTATTAGAGCTAGTGCAGCAAAGGTTCATCACTAAGTCCTGGGATGGAAGCAATGTTGTATGAGAAGAGAATTACTTGACTAGGCCTATATTCACAGGTTTAGAAGAATGAGCAGAGATCTAAATAAAATTTAAAATTTCTTAGCTGGTTTTCTACTTTCTACCACAGCAGAGTCCGTCACAAAATAGATTAGTGAATTAGAGAGTTTCTGGAAGCAAAAGACATGAGATAGGAAAATTGTATAAAAACAGAAAATCAGCCATGATCATGTTGAATGGAGGAGCATTCTTGAAGAACCAAAAGGTCCCACTATTACTCCTTTAAAAAAAATGTTTTGATGAGATAGGCAAAGCTCCTACACTCAAGGGTCAGAGTCACAATGGAAAGGAGTGGATGCGGTATATTTTTTATGTAGGAAATCGATACAATTTTAAATTAGTTGATTCAATGAAACCTAATGGAAGCAAATTCAATAATAATTGATTGAACGGAACCAAGGATTTACATTGGAAAATATTAAGAATAAGTATAAATAGCTTATTTTATGCTAAATAATTCTGCAATGTATTATTGCATGCAGAACAAAACCAGTATATACATTATTTTCTTTCCAGTTGGAAGGCAGGCTCTAAATTTCAACGAAATCACAAAGGCTTGATGGACTTTAGATATTCATTCAGTACAGAATTTATAGTGCAAGATTAATTGCAAATCACAAAAAGATTTCTTGTTTAAAGTACATCTTTGATTTATCTCAAATAACACAAAGCAATACAAAAAAAAGGGAAAATAATTGCTGCACTTTTAGTCACCAGAGTGCCAAAAAGATTTTCTTTAAATGATTCAATGATTGACTTCCTCGGGTGTCTTTGCCAGTTTTCTATAAGTCCATTCCAAAATCAGTCTTGATCTTTCATTATATTGATTTCTATTGGTGTCCTTGTACTCAAATGGCTGCGCTCCTGCACCTGCATGACTACTTTCAATCTGTGACACCCAGGTACCCAGTCCTGGCCCCCATTTACAAATGTTACTTCTAGTGTCATCATTTTAACAACAGCATTAATATATATTGAAGAGTTACTGCCTGCCATTGTGAAAAGGACCCGTCCTACTCTTTGCTTCCTGTTTGCCAGCCAGTTCTCTATCCACATCAATACTGAACCCCTAATACCGTATGCTTTAAGTTTGTAAGCTTAGGTGACTTCTCCTCAAAACTATTTCACACCCATCGCCACTTCAATGACCCATCCCTCAAAACCATCTGCCCTTTTACTTTAAACTGTTATTTACGAACCATTATTTAATAATGATCCAAAAGTCTGAAATTACCGGAAAAAATGTTTTTCAGGTTTTCAACCGCAGCTGCCAGCTGGCTATGCTGAACCACAGCATCCTTCACATCCTTAAGGTTCTCTATTGTATTAATGCTTTGTCTCCAGTCCTTACTGACATCTGCCAAGGAATGTTGTATATCCTTAACATCATTCAAAGCATTGTGAAGCTGACTGAGCCCAGTCCGTACTCCATCCAACTGCGATTGAATAGCTGCCTGAAATACAGTTAAATAGAAAAATGTACATGAATGCATGGTAGAAACAAACTAATTCAAGAACCTCTTGGAAAAAAAATCCTATCTTGAAAAACAGGAGAGGTGCCGGAAGATTGGAGGGTGGCAAATGTTGTTTCTCTATTCAAGAAGTGCTGCAGGGAAAATGCTGGGAACTATAGGTTAGTGAGCCGAACATCTGCAGTTGGAAAGTTACTAGAGAGTATTCTGAGGGAAAGGTTATACAGGCATTTGGATGGGCAAAGGCTGATTAGGGATAGTCAGCATGGTTTTGTACATGGGAAGTCGTGTCTCACAAATCTGATTGAGTTTTTTGAAGACGTGACCAAAAAGGTCGATGAGGGCAGAGCTGCAGATGTTGTATGCATGGATTTCAGTAAGGCATTCGACAAGGTTCCATATGGTAGGCTGCTCTGGAAGGTTAGATCGCATGGGATACGATATGATAAAACTTTATTCATCCCCGGAGGGAATTTGATCTGCCGACAGTCACAACATAACAGTCACAACAAAAGGTACACAAAAACCTGAAATTAAAAGTGAAAACAAAAGCAAAAAAAGACAAGCGATCCAATGAGAGATAGCTGAATGGATAGCAAATTGGCTTCATGGAAGGAAGCAGAGGGTTGCTTCTCGTACTGGAAGCCTGAGACTAGTGGTGTGCCTCAGAGTTCAGTGCTGGGCCCGTTACTGTTTGTCATCTACATCAATGATTTGGATAAGAACATACAGGGCAAGATTAGCAAGTTTGCTGATGATACAAAAGTTAGTGGTTTTGCAGATAGTGAAGATGGTTGTGAACGTTTGCAGCAGGATCTGGATCGATTGACCAGATGGGCGGAGGAGTGGTTGATGGAATTTAATACAGAGAAATGTGAGAAGTTGCATTTTGGGATGTCTAACAAGGGCAGGATCTACACAGTAAATGGTAGGCCTCTGGTTAGTTGTAGAGCAGAGGGATCTTGGAGTGCAGGTGCATGGTTCATTGAAGGTTGAGTCACAGGTAAATAAGGTAGTCAAAAAGGCTTTTGGCACATTGGCCTTCATCAGTCAGAGTATTGAGTACAGAAGTTGTGAGGTCATGTTGCAGTTGTATAAGACATTGGTGAGACCGCATTTAAGGTACTGTGTTCAGTTCTGGGAACCATGTTATAGGAAAGATGTTGTCAAGATGGAAAGGGTACAGAGAAGATTTATGAGAATGTTTCCAGGACTAGAGGGTCTGAGCTATAGGGAGAGCTTGAGTAGGCTGGAATTCTATTTCTTGAGGCGAGGAGGATGAGGGGTGATCTTATAGAGGTGTATAAAATCATGAGAGGACTAGATCGGGTAGATGCACAAAACATCTTGCCCAGAGTAGGAGAATCAAGGACCAGAGGACATAGGTTTAAGGTGAAGGGGAAAAGATTTAATACAAATCTGAGGGGTAACTTTTTCCATACAAAGGGTGATGGGTGTAAGGAACAAGCTGCCAGAGAAGGTAGTTGAGGCTGCCAGAGAAGGTAGTTAACATTTAAGAAACAGTTAGACATGTACATTAATACGACATGTACGGAGGGATATGAATCAAGCGCTGGCAGGGGGGACTAGTGGAGCCGAGACATGGTGGCCGGTGTGGGCAAGTTGGGTCGAAGGGCCTGTTTCCACAATGTATCACTCTACGACTCTAGCCCACTAATTAGCCAAGTTAGTGATAAATGACATGATCCCACAACTGATGTGGTAGGGACACTAACATATTTTGGAAACTGTAGGTAAACATATGATGAGCCATATTTCTGTGCAAATTTTACATTTTGAACAGATATACTCTGTGATTAAAACCATAGACAAATCTAACCTGTTTATCCGCAAAGTCAAATTTGATATGTATTAGCAAAAATGATCTGTTACCATGAAAAAAACCTCTAAAAACTACATGCAATTTAGGGATAAGGAGGTTCAGGACCTTGGGTGCATTAAGGCTCAATGAAGTAGACTTAGATAAAGATATAGATCTCAAACTGAAAAATCATCCTGGTTAATTGAAAATTTAATTACGTTCAGGATAATTAATCTGGTTTGTATTGGTGATTAGATGGATAAAAATGGCTACTTTCACAACACAATTTTCATTGGAAAGATTCTTGTGAATATCTTACAACTCAGTAGTTACTTTGAAGCCTTTGAACTATGTTTGAAGCAAAAAGGAGCATGACATAATTTATAATTAAAATTAAGATATAAATTTTGTTCAATTTATAAATGTAAAATAAAAAAACAAACTCTGCTGGAGAAGCCGAATTTGTAACATTATTGGGATAGCTTAAACTCTACTGAACTGAAGTCTTAGACTTATTGCTTCCTGTCTCAGTGCTTCAGTGTCTCAGTGCTTCAGTGATGGAAGATAGAGCCAGAACAACACAGCACAGAAACATGCCATTAGGTTTGGGTATGCCTGACCAAGTTGGCATATATGATCCCATTTGCCGGAATTTGGCCAATAGCACTTGAACCTTTCCTATCCATATATCCATCCAAATGTATTTTAGACAATAAGTGCAGGAGTAGGCCATTCGGCCCTTCGAGCCAGCACCGCCATTCAATGTGACCATGACTGATCATCCCCAATCAGTACCCCGTTCCTGCCTTCTCCCCATATCCCCTGACTCTGCTATCTTTAAGAGCCCTATCTAGCTCTCTCTTGAAAGCATCCAAAGAACCTGCCTCCATCGCCCTCTGAGGCAGAGAATTCCACAGACTCACAACTCTCTGTGAGAAAAAGTGTTTCCTTGTCTCCATACTAAATGGCTTACCCCTTACTCTTAAACTGTGGCTCCTGGTTCTGGACTCCCCTAACATCGGGAACATGTTTCCCTGCCTCTAGCATATCCAAACACTTAACAATCTTATATGTTTCAATAAGATCCCCTCTCATCCTTCTAAACTCCAGAGTGTACAAGCCCAGTTTATCCATTCTCTCAGCATATGACAGTCCCGCCATCCCAGGAATTAACCTTGTAAACCTACGCTGCACTCCCTCAATAGCAAGAATGTCCTTCCTCAAATTAGGGGACCAAAACTGCACATAATACTCCAGGTGTGGTCTCATTAGGGCTATGTACAACTGCAGAAGGACCTCTTTGTTCCTATACTAGACTCCTCTTGTTATAAAGGCCAACATGCCATTCGCTTTCTTCACTGCCTGCTGTACCTGCATGCTTACTTTCATAGACTGATGAACAAGGACCCCCATTTTAAATGTCATATCTGTATCAACTGTCTGCTGGCAGTTACTGACTACGCTTTTGATACTGACTACGCTTTTGAGTGAAAGGTTTGGCCCAGAAGACTTTCTTAAATATCTCCCTTCCCAAATCTGTTCTGTTCTGCAACATCCTCCAGGGCTCTACCATTTACTGTGCGTCTGCCCTGGTTTGACATGCCAAAATGCAACATCTCATACTTGTCAGAGTTAAATTCCATTGGCCAACCTTCACACTTGATCTTGATCCTGTTGTAAACTTGAATATCCTTCCTCACTGTGCACTATACCACCAATTTTAGTGTCATCTTTGAATTTAATACAATGTCTTCCAAATCATTAAAACTCCACTAGTCACAGGCCTCCAATTTAAAAAAAAAACATTCCACAACTACCCTTTTGACCACTTCTTCCAAGCCAAATTTAATTTGATTGGCCAGCTCACTGCCAATGGACAGTGAGGAAGAATATTCAAGTTCAAGAGGGGCAGGACTGGCAGCCCAATGTTCCAGGGTACGGACGTTTCAGGAGAGACAGGGATGAGGGTAAAAGAGGAGGGCAGGTTGCGTTATTGGTTAAGGAGGATGTCACGGCAGTGTTGAGAGGTGACACTACGAATGGGTCGTCTAGTGAGGCTGTGTGGGTGGAGCTGAGGAACAAAAAAGGGATGATCACCTTGTTGGGGTGTGCTACAGACCTCCAAATAGTCAAAGGGAACTTGAAGAACAAATATGCCAGGAGATTGCAGACAGCTGCAAGTCAAATAAGGTTGTTATGGTAGGGGATTTAAACTTTCCCAATATTGACTGGGAAAATCATAGTATGGGTGCAATTCCTCAAAGGTGTTCAGGAGAGTTTTCTACGGCAATATGTAAATGGCCCTACATGCGAGAGGGCAACACTTGATCTAGTCTTGGAAATTGGGAAGGGCAAGTGAATGAAGTGTTCATGGAGGAGCTTTTTGGGACTAGTGATCACTGTTCGATTAGGTTTAAGATAGTTATGGATAGGGACAGAGAGGCCCCAAGTATTAAAATGCTCAATTTGGGTATGCCAACTTTGAGGGTATGAGAGAAGGTCTTGCTCAAGTTGATTGGAGCAGGTTGGTTGAGGGGAAAGGGACATCAGCCAAGTGGGTTGTTTTTAAAAGTGTGCTGAAAAAACTCAGGATATGCATGTCCCTATTAGAATGAAGGGCAAGGCAGGCAAACGTAAGGAAGCTTGGCTGACGAGAGAAATTGAGGCATTGGTCAAGAATAAGAAGGATACATGGGACAGGTATAGGCAACTAGGATCAAGTATATCCCTGGAGGTGTTTCAGGAACTCGAGAGCAAAGTAAAAAATGAAATCGGAAGGGCATAAAGGGGCCAGGAGATAACTCTGGCAAATAGCATTAAGGACGATTTCAAGAGATTTTACAAATACATAAGGGGGGGGTGGGGGGAGGTAACTAGAGTGGGACCCTCAACCGGTCACCACAGGAGATGGGTAAGGTCTTCAGTGAGTATTTCTTCTCTGTATGTATAAACACAGCTGTAATTTCTACATGGTGATACAAAAATGCATAAAAATACCCTTTAATAAAATCTGACAATATGCACTTTAACCACATGTGATTTTTCTATTACAAATCTCACATTGTCCATGCATCCATGAGAACAGAGGCAAATAAATAGTTGGGTCTTTGTTCTAAACATTATTGAGGGCACAAAACATTATGGATGGTACCTTTAGCCTGGCTTCCACAGAAGCCTTCTTCCGAGCTTCTCTTCTGCGATACTGCTCCACTTTGTCTAGTTGATCTGGCCGTTGAAGCATTCCAGCCACACGCTGAGCAGCTGTCGATACAGCTTCTCTATCAGTTTCTTCCATGTTCACGATGTTTACTGCAAGATTGTTTAAGACCTTCGGAATAAAACGCAGGATATTTGTTTATGTCAAATTATATTTTACCCATTCCTGCATTTTTAGTTGAGTTTATGCCCTTTCATTTGATCTTTTAATTCTTGCATATCTCACAATGATCAGGTGCTTTTGACAAATGTCAAGTTGACTAGGCACCAAAAGTATAAGATGTTGATGAAACCGCATTTAGAGTATTGTGTTCAGTTCTGGGCACCATGTTATAGGAAAGAAGTTGTCAAGCTGGAAAAGGTACAGAGAAGATTTACGAGGATGTTGCCAGGACTAGAGGGTCTGAGCTATAGGGAGTTGTTGAGTAGGTTGCGACTCTATTCCTGGGAGAGCAGGAGGATGAGGGGAGGATCTTACAGAGGTGTATAAAATCATGAGAAGAAAAGATTGGGTTAGATGCACGGAGTCTCTTTCCCAGAGTAGGGAATCAAGGACCAGAGGACATAGGTGTAAGGTGAAGGGGAAAAGATAAAATTGCATTCTGAAGGGTAACTTTTTCACACAAAGGGTGGTGGGTGTATGGAACAAGCTGCCAGAGCAGGTAGACGAGGCAGGGACTACCCCAACGTTTATGAACCCATGAGACAGGTACATGGATAGGACAGGTTTGGAGGGATATGGACCAAACGCAGACAGGTGGGACTAATGTAGCTGGGACATTTTGGCTGATGTGAGCAAATTGGCCTTAAGGGCCTGTTTCCACAATGTATCACATTAGTTATGCAGAGATTGGACACACTTGAATAGTTTTCTCTGGAGTGTTGGAGGCTGAGGGGGAACCTGATAGGAAGTATGTAACATTATGAGAGACATAGATAGGGTAGGCAGTCAGAACCTTTTTTCCCCCTAGAAGGAAATATCAAAAGACTAGAGGGCACGGATTTAAGGTGAGAGGGGCAAAGTTTAAAACAGATGCATGGACTACCTTTTTTTTTAACACAGATAATGTGTCTGGAACGCACTGCTAGGGATGATAATAGAAGATAAGATATGACAAATGATAGGGAGAACACTGATGTGCCTTCCCGAGCCCCCATTCGCCGTGATGGTTTTTCGGTAAGTCACAGAGACCGACGTCAAAAGATCCTTCAGAGGGGTGAACCCTCGGACAGAGTCTGGGCCTGATGACACCTGGTCGTTTTTTAAAAACCTGTGCGAATCAACTGGCTGGAGCCTTTACGGACATTTTCAACCTCTCACTTCTGAGGTCTGAGGTTCCCAACTGCTTTAAAAGGGCATCAATAATACCAGTGCCAAAGAGCATTGTGACGTGCCTCACTGACTATCGACCAGTGGCACTAACGTCTGTGGTGACGAAGTGCTTTGAGAGGTTAATCATGGCGCATATCAACTCCTACCTCGACAAGAACCTGGACCCACTGCAGTTCGCTTACCGCCATAACAGATTAACGGTGGATACGATCTCACTGGCTCTCCACTCCGCTCTGGACCACTTGGACAACAAAAACTCATATGTCAGGCTGTTATTCATTGAATACAGCTCGGCATTTAATACCATCATCCCCTCTAAGCTGGTTACCAAGCTCTCAGATCTGGGTCACTGCGCATCCCTCTGCAATTGGATCCTCGACTTCCTCATTCACAGACCACAGTCTGTCCGTATTGGTGGAAATGTGTCATCCACAATAACAATCAGCACAGCACAACAAGGCTGCGTGCTCAGCCCCCTGCTTTACTCACTCTATACTCATGACTGCGTAGCCGGACATAGTGCAAACTCCATCATCAAGTTCGCCGACGACGTATCACTGATGGGGACGAGTCAGAGTATAGAAGTGAGATCGACCAAATGGTGCCAGCACAATAACCTGGCTCTCAACACCAGCAAAACCAAGGAACTTTGGAAGGGGTAGGATAGGGACCCACATTGTTTATATCAATGGGTCGATGGTGGAAAGGATCAAGAACTTAAAATTACTGGGCGTGCACATTTCCAAAGATCTCTCCTGGTCCCAGCACACTGATGCAATTATAAAGAAAGCACATCACCGCCTCTGCTTCCTGAGAAGATTACGGAGAGTTGGTATGTCAAGGAGGACTCTCTCGAACTTCCACAGGTGCACGGTTTAGAGCATGCTGACTGGTTGCATCGCGGCTTGGTTCGGCAACTTGAGCATCCAGGAGTAGAAAAGGCTGCAAAAAGTTGTAAAAACTACCCAGGCCATCACCGGCTCTGACCTCACTACCATCGAGGGGATCTATTGCAGTCGCTACCTCAAAAAGGCTGCCAACGTCATCAAGGACCCACACCATCCTGGCCACACACTCAATCTCTCCGCTGCCATCGCAGCCTGAAATCTGCAACATCTCAGGCCAAACAAACTCTGCAGCCTGTTGCACTTTATCGATATATATGGTCTATGGTATATAGACACACTGATCTGTTCTGTATTCATGCCAAGAATATTCTGTTGTGCTGCACCAAGCAAAAGTTTTATTGTCCTATCTGGGACACATGACAATAAATTCTCTTGACTTGACCTGAAATGCATTTAAGAGGCTTTTGGATAGGCACATGGACATGCAGGAAATGAAGGGATATGATTCACGTGCAGGCAGAGATTAGTTTAACTTGGCATCATATTCAGTATGGACATTGTGGGCCGAAGGGTCTGTTCCTGTGCTATGTATTCCAATAGATATCCTAATGATTTGTTGTACTTATATGCCAACTCCGACAGTTAAATGCACTGGGACCGTGAAATTCCTTTTGATGAAAAAAAAACTGTAATACCACCCTATTTAAATGCTAACTTTTTTTTAAATTTTCCTTCTCAAACCCAAAATGTTTAGATAACACAATATATTCCAACAGTCAACTTCCTAAATTTCCACATCCTTTTGCAAGCTCTGTGCTTTCCTTGTTAATCTAGCCATGTTTCTTTCATCAGCCAACATGACCACAGTACATTTATTTAGTCAACACAGCCCTTTTATTTTGACACTGTCCTCACTTCTTTAATTAGCCACCGATGATGGTGCATAAGACATTGGACAAAATGAATACTTCACACTCACTTCAGATTTCTGCTCATTTCTGGAGACTTCTGATGCTGGGGATTAAAAGCATTAAAAAAAAAATCTTCAATTACTTAAAGCAAAAGTTAAGTGGCTCTATTACTGGTTTGCATGTCACTGATCTTCTATTTTGCTACATTCTTGAATGTGCCATGATATATATGCTTTCTTCCCGCATGCTTATTGGGTCCAAATTAAGAAACCTCACTCCGCCTTCTCTTACATTCATTCTTTAATACTTTCCTACAATATTCTGGCTTTCAAAGCTCAAGTCCAAAAATCAAGAAACAACTAAGAAAAATGTCCTTCCTAATCTGTTAATCTCATTGCGCTGTGCCCATTACTTACGTTTCTCATCAAGCAATTTTAAAAAAGTGTATGCTTGATGGATGCATGTTCTACTTATTGTTTAGTGGCTGGAGTGTTCTTATACTTTGTTTCTTTCTCCCAGTCTGTTCAGAGTTGTAGATGCATATTACAGGTGATCCCTGTGTTATTGAGAGGGGAGGGATGGGGGGGGGGGGGGCTGGTGGTTGTGTTCCTAGAATATGCACAGTATGGCAATGTTTCACAATGTGAAGTCATCATTTGCAAATACATTAAGAAAATGTGAGATCTATTTACTTTTTCATCCTACATAAATGACATGATAGTGAACTTTATTCCATATAAACTCACTCTTTTGAGTTGCTGGGTCAGACAACACCTTTGGAGGAAATTGAGCATTCAACATTTTCAGTTGAGCCTTTTCCTCAAGACTGATATAACATTTGTATCTATACATTTCCCAAGTTTTCTCCAGTTTTCTTTAGCTTGGGTGTGAAACTGCTAATAGGAATACTCAGACAAGAGAGTTGCTGAATAAAACTAAATATTCTGTGAACAATTGATTTTTTTAAATAATAGTCAAAAGGCAGAAGGTTACTGAAGTGAGAAATTGTAACAGCACAAATGCTCTTAAGGCTGTGAGGAAGGCCCCACTTTTTTTTAAAGATGTACTTCTTCCAGAATCCCCCAATTAGAGCTTTTATGGACGACCTTACCATCACAGGAACTAGGTGGATACAAGCACCTGGGCAAGGATGGGTTTCAAGGTCAAGTTCCATGGGAAGAAGGAAGACTAGGCTTCTTACTATGGATCCTACAAGGTCTTGGCTCACCAAAGTCTGGCTCACCAAAGTCGACAAGTCAGGTCTGCCAGCAAGATTCAAGGCCTGGATCTATCAGCATTCCATCCTGCCCCGAGTCCTGTGGCCTCTGCTGGTTTACGCTGTTCCATTGACCACAGTTGAGTCCCTCTAAAGGAAGATCAATGGCTTTCTCCGCAGGTGGCTTGGCCTTCCCCGCAGCCTCAACAGTGCTGCACTGTATGGGACCAGTAACATCTTGTGGCCTCATGGAAGAGTTTATGGTGGCGTGAACAAGAGAGGCACTGCAGTACAGGGACTCCAGGGACCAGAAGGTGTCATCGGCTGGCATCGAGGTGAGAACAGGGAGGAAATGGAGGGCGGCGAAAGCAGTGGAGGAGGCAGAGTCACACCCAAGGCAAAAGGCATTGGTGGGAGTCATGGCAACTGGCAGAGCGGGTTTGGGATACTTCCCGAAGACAAGGCCCAGGGCAAGGAGAGACACCATCTAATCCAGGAAGAGGTCCGAGCAGGAGTGGAGGAAGAGCGTGTGAGCAGGACAGTGGGGCTCAGGCAGCAGGGAACGTGAACAAGGTGGGAGAGCATATCGTAGAGCAGGATTACCTGGTCAAACATCATGCTGGCAGACTTCCAGCGCGTCTGGTTCCTTGTCCAAGCTGTCTACGATACCCTACCAAGCTCAGCAAACCTCCACGTCTGGGGCAAGAGCGAGACACCTTCCTGCCCACTTTGCTCTGGAAGAGGATCATTAGAACATCTCCTCAGCAGCTGCCCAAAGTCTCTTGGGGAAAGTTGCTATCGGTGGCGCCATGACCAGGTGCTCAAGGTGGTTGCTGAGAGCATAGCCACTGCCACTGGTAACAGCAAACACCATCATGCCCCAAAGAAATCAATCACTTTTGTCAAAGCTGGAGAGAAGCCCCGACCACAACCAAAGACAAGGACGGGGCTCCTCTACACAGTACTGACTGGCAGCTGCACGTCGATCTGGGCAAACAGCTGAAATTTTCACAGCACATCACAGCAACATCACTCCGGCCAGACATGATCATCACCTCAGAAGTGACAAAACAGCTGATCATTCTGGAACTGACAATGCCCTGTGAAGAGCGTATTGAAGAGGCTAATGAGAGGAAGCGCGCAAAGTACCAGGAACTGGTGGAGATGTGCCAGGACGGAGGCTGGAAGACATACCATGAGCCCATAGAGGTGGGCTGTAGAGGCTTTGCAGGACGCTCACTCTGCAAAGTCCTCAACCAGTTGGGCATTGGGGCTGGCAAAGAAGAGGGCCATTCAATCCGCAAGCGAAGCCGCAGAGAAAGCCACTAGGTGGCTTTGGATTAAGAGGGCTGATCCGTGGGCGGTTGCTGCTGGGACGCAAATCGGAGCTTCATCAACCCCGGCTGGATCACCTGGGCGAGGGTGTCTGATGTTGTGAGACCCGAAACACCCGATTACCCCAGGTCACATCACTGAGGATGCGTCCCAGCGCATCTAGAAGTTGTATCTTTCACACGGAGAAAGCAGAAATGTACCAGCTGCAGGAAATCAATATCAAACTGCAAGGTGTGAAATAGTTCCAGTTCCAAATATCAAACACTGTTATTGTTGGACAGATAATTTTTAAAATGCAGATCCATTCTTCAACAAAACAACAAAAATGCAGCTGCAATTTTATTGCATGAACATAACTAGCACCAAAAATTCCATTGTCTGAGACAATGTCTTGAATTTGTCTGAGAAAAAGGCAAAAAGGGAGGACATAAGATAGCTCCGACAGATAATGTTAAGAATCAAGAGAGATTTTATCAATATATAAAGAGGTAAGGAGCTACTAGAGAGAGAATAAGTCCCTCAGAATCCAAAGTGGTCCTCTCTGTGGAGCCGCAGGTGATGGGCAGGTTCCTCAATGAATATGTTTTCTAGATAAGAAGTTGTTGCAAAATGGATATGGGCCAAAGGCAAATCATAGAATCATAGAAAATAGGTGCAGGAGTAGGCCATTCGGCCCTTCGAGCCTGCACCGCCATTCAATATGATCATGGCTGATCATCCAACTCAGTATCCTGTACCTGCCTTCTCTCCATACCCCCTGATCCCTTTAGCCACAAGAGCCACATCTAACTCCCTCTTAAATATAGCCAATGAACTGGCCTCAACTATCTTCTGTGGCAGAGAATTCCACAGACTCACCACTCTCTGTGTGAAAAAAGATCTTCCCATCTAGGTCCTAAAAGACTTCCCCCTTATCCTTAAACTGTGACCCCTTGTTCTGGAGTTCCCCAACATCGGGAACAATCTTCCTGCATCTAGCCTGTCCAACCCCTTAAGAATTTTGTAAGCCTCTATAAGACCCCCCCCCCCTCAATCTCCTAAATTCCAGCGAGTACAAGCCGAGTCTATCCAGTCAATGCAATTAGCTTAGATGGGACATCTTGGTCGGCATGGACGAGTCAGGCTGAAGGGCCTCATTCCATACTGTATGACACTACGAATCCTGCCTGAGATATATGAATCATCATTAGACATGAGTGAGATGACAGAAGAGTGGAAGGTGACTAATATTATGCCACTATTTCAGAAGGACTACAAAGAAAAAAACTGGGAAATATAGGACAGCAAGCCTAACATCTAGGTAGGAGAGTTACTGGAAGGGATTCAAGCATTGGAAAGATAGATTAATTAGAGATAGATTTGTGAAAAGGAGATTGTGTCTCATGATTTGATTTTTTAAAGAAATAACAAGGATGGTTGACGAGGTGAAGGCCGTAAACATAGTGTATGTGAACTTCATAAGTGATAGGAGCAGAATTAGGCCATTCGGCCCATCAAGTCTACTCTGTCATTCAATCATGGTTGATCTATCTTTCCCTCTTAACCCCATTCACCTGCCTTCTCCCCAAAACCCAACACCTGTACTAATCAAGAATTTATGTATTTCTGCCTTCAAGTGACGACCTCCACAGCGTTCTGTAGCACTGAATTGCATAGATTCACCACCCACTGACTAAAGACAATTCTCCTCATCTCCTTCCTGAAGGAACATCTTTTAATTCTGAGTCTATAATCTCTGGTCCTAGACTATCCCATTACTGGGAACATCACATCCACTCTCTCCAGGCAAGACCTTTAATGGTAGACAGCTCTGGAAGGTTAGAACACATGGGATCCAGGGGAAGCTAACTAACTGAATGTAGAAGTGGCTTAATGGTAGGATGCAGTGGATGGCTGGTTGTTTATTGGACTGGAGGCTTATAACTACTGGTGTGCCTCAGCAATCAGTGCTGGGCCCATTGATGTCTGCCATCTATATCAATGATTTGGCTGAGTATGTTCAATGCATGATTAGTAAGTTTGTAGATGACACTAAAACAGATGGTATAGCTAATGGAGTTTAATTCAGATAAATGTAAGGTATTGCATTTTGGCCAAGGAATAGCTAATGGAGTTTAATTCAGTTAAATGTAAGGTATTTAATTTTGGGATGTCAAACCAAAGTAGGACCTTTACAGTTAATTGATGGGCCCTGGGGAGAGTTGAAGAGCAGAGGGATCTAGGGGTACAAGTGCACAGTTCTCTGAAAGTGGTGTCAGATGTGAATTGGTGGTGAAGGAGGCTTTCGTCTGTCAAGGAATTGCTTATGGACATTGGGACGTTATGTTACAGTTGTACAAGATGTTGGTGAGGCCACACTTGAAGTATTGTGATCAGTTTGGCCAGACTGCTATAGGAAAGATGCCATGAAGAGGGTGCAAATGGTGTATCTTGGTCGGCCTAGACAAGTTGGGATGAGGGGCCCGTTTCCCTGCTGCATCATTCTAATCTATATGAACAAGTTAAAAACAAAATCTGCTGCCTTCAATACTGTAACAACGCAATGTTTATTCACACAATTAGATCATATAAATTTATAACAATGAAACTCAGCTCTGCCAACCAAATACAGACTTTAAAGTTAACCCAGTTCTTAGTCCATAGCCTTAGATTAAAACAATAACACAAAAAAAAGAAACACGAGTAGGTCACCCGGCCCTTCAAGGCTGCTCTGCCAATCAATACAATCATGTCTGATTCAGTGCCCTTCTGTGCCAGTTCCTCAAAACCCTGTATTTTGAAAGGTCAAGGAATTATTTATCTCCATCTTAAATATATCTAATGGTCTTGTCTTCACCATCCTTGCGGCAGAGAATTCCAGAAATTCACTACCCTCCGAGAGAAGTTTCTATGCTTCTCAGTTTTAAATGATCAGCACCTTATTTTGCGCCAACATGCCCTCATTCATAACTCTCCCAGGAAATGCTCATTCATTTTAAATTGAATACAAGAATTACTACTGCTCCAACTAACTTTGCAGGCAGTGAGATCCATACTCCTATCAAATGAAGACTAGAATTCTAAACCCACTCTGATCCTTCTACCAACATAAAGTTATCCTCAAAGATAAACACAAAATGCTCAGCGGGACAGGCAGCATGTCTGGAGAGAAGGAATGGGTGACATTTCGGGTCGAGACCCTTCTTCAGACTGATGTCAGGGGAGTGGGCGGGACAAAATAGAATGTAGTCGGAGACAGTAAGATTGGTGGGAGAACTGGGAAGGGGGAGAGGATAGAGAGGGAAAGCAAAGGCTATTTGAAAAATATCACCCTTTTCACCATACAGACTTCAAATTATCCAGATTTTTATTTGATCCAAAGAAATCAAACTCAACCTAGCCAGTGCCTTCTGCTCACTATAATTAGTCAAACTGGCAGCATGCCCAAATTTTAATTTCAATCACATCCTTCATATAATCTAGCTGATTTAATAATTCTAACATGACCTCTCTGCTCCAGTGTCTGATAATACCTCAACTATTAAAGAGAACTTGTCCAATACCCTCAGGAAACAGTGGACATGCATTCTATGAGCCATCCATTGCTCTTTATGTTTTCATGTTTAACCTTTGTCAAGCAATTAGAATATTAAAATGTAAATGGAATTCTGCAATGAATTGCTAAGGGTAGCATAGCTCAGTAAATTATAGCCAAGGACCAGGTTGGCTTACTGATAATATTCTTATTTCTGAAGATCAGCAAGTTCAATTCCCAATATACTTAAATAGATTAATACGAATCTGCCCCTTAGGGAGTGCATTCCTGGATGCAAGATATTCCTAGGAAGATATTATGTTAATCTTATGTCTATCTGTTTAGGTTGCATTAAAGCTTCCAAATTATCCTTCAAGAATGCCATGTCATTCTTATGGTACAATATCGCCCACAAAACAGGAACGACTCTTACCTTGTTATTTGCTGATCCATGCACATATCTACACACATGGGGTTGGGTGTCTGTTGTTAGGTGTCAGTAAATAGAGACCAGGAACCTCTCCTGTGCCATACATGTTTAGTGAGACTTTGGCTTGAGGTTTAGCCAGAAAAGGACCATGAACCCATCTCTCTCATTTGGACAGAACAGAATTCTATGGAACTGCAGCAAGCATGAGCTCTGAATTAGGCTCAATGCCTGGAAATTGTCCCAGTCTCAACAACTTCAGGCAAAGTAAATGGCACACCTCAAATGCTAAAAGAGCAGCAACAAATTGTCAACACTATGAGTTGGGCCTATGGAATTTCAGAAGCCTTCAATTTACAAATTATTATAATGAGGATTAGAGACAGGAGAATTTTAGCAAGACCCTTTCTGACCATTGCCATCACGCTATGCTGAAAATCCACAGAGCTGTGCTTTAGGAATGATAACACCTTATGATAATGTCTAGACATAGGAGAGATAATGAATGATATCCACGAGTTTTTGTTATGCACTGAAGGTCCGCCTTCACATCCCATGCGAATGACAAGCCAGAATACAAAACTACAATACACTACAATAGGGAACATAACATCCCCAGGCACTGGACTCTGATTCGATCACAATTTTGCTCACCATGAAAACATCCCGGGATTGTAGTAACTGGCAAGACGCGCAAACTTCTGACAGCGTGGAGTAGCAATGATAAAAACAGTGTCAGACACTAAAACTGCAATGGGAAACAGTTGTCATTATTAAGTGTGTAATAGACCCAGCAGTGCAAGTTACGGAATTGCAGCTATACCCGGTCACAAAGCATAAACAGCAATAACAACACAGGCACTCAGAGCCTCAAACCAGAGGCGACATTTGATGCTGATGCCAGAGATCCGCGCGCCGTGAACAAACCGTCAAAGCACCGGCACAAACTGCCAGAGCCCGGGGAGGGTGGCACCGAATGACCGTCCCCGTGCCACTCTCCTTGTTCTGCCTGGTCGTGTAGCCTCCGTCGCAAGGCGCCGCCAGGCCGCGGGCTGCAGTCTGCGGGTGGCGGTGCCGGAGCGGCTGACCCGGCTCGAGCTGCGCGGGAGGGCGGGCGCGGGCGCGGCGCGAGACAATAACGGACAAATAACCGAATGGAACTCATACGAACCCCCGCACCGCCCGCCGGCCGGCCGCCAGACAGCCAACCAACGCCCGCCCTACGGGGAGGCCGCGGAGCGCGCTGGGGGATGTAGTTTCGCAGACGAACTGCATATCCCGCAATGCTCAGCGAGGACCTGTCGTCGTCCATCCCCTCCTCCCCTTGACTCTTAGTCTGAAGAAGGGTCTCGACCTGAAACGTCACCTGTTCCTTTTTTTCTCCAGAGATGCTGACTGTCCCGCTGAGGTACTCCAGCTCTTTTGTGTCTGTGCTCAGCGAGAACACCGACCTCTTGCTGCTATTTCCGGGGTCTCCACACAGAAACGCCCCCCTATTTAATTTCCGTTTTTCCAGAGATGCTGCCGCTGAGTTACTTCAGCTTTTTGTGACTATCTTCATTGCACCAATAGTTCACCTTATATGATCTCTGACAGTTGCCCATCTTAGCAGACAGTGCAAGGTGAAGAACCCATTGAATATCTGCGAAATGCATAAGTTATGGGAGCTGAATTACGCCTTTCGGCCCATCAAGTCTACTCGCCATTCAATCATGGCGGATTTATCTTTCCCTCAAAACTCCATTCTTCTGCCTTCTCCCCATAAACCCTGATATCCTTTCTAATCAAGAATTTGCCAATCTCCACCATTAAAATATCCATATCACATCCAGTGAATTATTCACTGTAAAGAAGAGGAAATCAATGTATGCGCCTTCTCCCATGTCAACACTCCCAGCAATCAGTAAGAAGAATGGTCCTGACCTGAAATGTCGGCTGTCCATTCCCTCTTCAGATGCTGCCTGACCCACTGAGTTCCTCCAACATTTTGTGTTTTGCTCATATTGAGACTCGTTGGATTCCTGGGTAGGAAATGTCGTTTGCATGTCTAATAACAGATTATGAAAATGACTCTGTTTCAATCTCTCATAAGAGATCATCAGGAGGACAAATTAAAATATTCAAGGTTTTTTCTCAAAGATTCCTTGAAAAATGTGAAGAATGTTCAGCATGGAGAAGATGCATTTCAGATACAACTGAGCATTGAGAGCACATTATGAAAATGGTAGAAGGGGCACACTACCTCATAAACTACTCACCCAACTGTCCCGATAGGTACATTCAGTTCTTGCATTATCCTCATCAGCTTCCTAATTCTAGATCACAAACTGCCTATAAAGTACCCAAATGAAATGTGAATTTGTAGAGGAAGATGTATATGTCAAAAGGGGTAAACTGTATTTGTCAAAGGAGTAAGCACAGTTGGTACGTTTCTAGGGAAATGTGATGCCACTGCACTAGAAATAAGTATACTTTTATTAAGGTTTTTGCTTTCAAATTTATTTTATGCATTTCTACACTTACAAGGAATAAAAGCGCAGAACCAATTTGTTGGTCAAACTGGACTATGTCAATGTTTGTTCTTCAAATAGAACTCTTCAGCCTCTTTCAACCTCGTCTATTGCATTTGGTACTCCCAATGTGGAATCCTGCACATCTGCAAAACCAACTGAACACTAGGCTACCAATTTGCTCAACAATAGCATTCTATCTGTCAAGGCCTGCTGGAGCTCCCCTTCCAATTCCATACTGACCTTGTGTTAAAGAAGGAACTGCAGATGCTGGAGAATCGAGGGTTACACAAAAGGCTGGAGAAACTCAGCGGGTGCAGCAGCATCTAACCAGAAAGGCTGGGGGGAGGGACTCGGTTAGAGGGGGCTAGGGGTCAGGGTGTGGGACAAGAGGCAGAGAAGGGAAGCACTCGGACCCAAAATGTAGGCGAGAAAGATAATAGACAGAGAATAAGGGATGGTGGGTATTACAGCAGTGCTTTGGCAGGATAGATTAGAGGGCTCGTCTAGGGAGACTATTTGGGTGGACTGAGAAGTGGGAACGGTGTAGCAACACTTTTAGGGGTGTATTATAGACCGCCAAATGGGGAGCGAGAATTGGAAGAGCAAATATGTAAGGAGATAGCAGATATTAGTAATAAGCACAAGGTCGTGATTGTGGGAGATTTCAATTTTCCAAAAATAGACTGGGAAACACATTCTGTAAATGGGCTGGATGGTTTGGAGTTTGTAAAATGTGTGCAGGATAGTTTTTTGCAGCAGTACATAGAGGTATCGACCAGAGAAGGGGCAGTGCTGGACCTCCTGTTAGGAAATGAGGCAGGTCAGGTGACGGAGGTATGCGTTGGTGAGCACTTCGGGACCAGTGATCACAATACCATTAGTTTCAATATAATTATGGAGAGAGTCAGAACTGGACCTAGGGTGGAGATTTTTGATTGGAGAAAGGCTAACTTTGAGGGAATGCGTAAGGATTTTAAAGGAGTGAATTGGGACACTTTGTTTCATGGGAAGGATGTAGAAGAGAAATGGAGGACATTTAAAGGGGAAATTGTAAGAGTACAGAATCTTTATGTCCCTGTTAGGTTGAAAGGAAATAGTAAAAATTGGAAAGAGCCATGGTTTTCAAGGGAAATTGAACACTTGTTTTGAAAAAAGAGAGATATCTACAATAATTATAGGAGGCATGGAGTAAATGAGGTGCTAGAGGAGTATAAAGAATGTAAAAAGAATCTTAAAGAAATTAGGAAGGCTAAAAGAAGATATGAGGTTGCTTTGGCAAGAAAGGTGAAAGTAAACCCAAAGGGTTACTATAGCTATATTAATAGCAAAAGGATAACGAGGGATAAAATTGGACCATTAGAGAACCAGAATGGACAGCTATCTGCAGAGCCAAAAGAGATGGGGGAGATATTGAACAATTTATTTTCTTCGGTATTCACCAAGGAGAAGGATATTGAACTCTGTGAGTTAAGGGGAGAAAGTAGAGTAGCTATGGAAACTATGAGATTCAAAGAGGAGGAAGTACTGACAATTTTGAAAAATATAAAAGTGGATAAGTCTCCAGGTCCTGACAGGATATTCCCTAGGACATTGAGGGAAGTTAGTGTAGAAATAGCAGGAGCTATGACAGAAATATTTCAAATGTCATTAGAAACGGGAATAGTGCAGGAGGATTGGCGTACTGCGCATGTTGTTCCATTGTTTAAGAAGGGTTCAAAGAATAAACCTAGCAATTATAGACCTATTAGTTTGACGTCAGTGGTGGGCAAATTAATGGAAAGGATACTTAGAGATAATATATATAAGCGTCTGGATAAACAGGGTCTGATCAGGAACAGTCAACATGGATTTGTGCCTGGAAGGTCATGTTTGACAAACCTTCTTGAATTCTTTGAAGCGGTAACTAGGGAAATTGATGAGGGTAAAGCAGTGGATGTTGTCTATATGGATTTCAGTAAGGCCTTTGACAAGGTTCCCCATGGAAGGTTGGTTAAGAAGGTTCAATCTTTGGGTGTTAATGGCGGAGTAGCAAGATGGATTCAACAGTGGCTGAATGGGAGATGTCAGAGAGTAATGGTGGATGGCTGTTTGTCAGGTTGGAAGCCGGTGACCAGTGGGGTGCCTCAGGGATCTGTGTTGGGTCCACTGTTGTTTGTCATGTACATCAATGATCTGGATGATGGGGTGGAAAATTGGATAAGTAAGTATGCAGATGATACTAAGATAGGTGGTGTTGTGGATAATGAAGTAGATTTTCAAAGTCTACAGAGAGATTTGGGCCATTTGGAAGAGTGGGCTGAAAGATGGCAGATGGAGTTTAATGCTGTTAAGTGTGAAGTGCTACATCTTGGCAGGACAAATCAAAATAGGACGTACATGGTAAATGGTAGGGAATTGAAGAATGCTGTGGAACAGAGGGATCTAGGAATAACTGTGCATAGTTCCCTGAAGGTGGAATCACATGTAGATAGGGTGGTAAAGAAAGCCTTTGGTGTGCTGGCCTTTATAAATCAGAGCATTGAATATAGGAGTAGGGAAGTAATGTTAAAATTGTACAAGGCATTGGTAAGACCAATTCTGGAGTATGGTGTACAATTTTGGTCGCCTAGTTATAGGAAGGATGTCAACAAAATAGAGAGAGTACAGAGGAGATTTACTAGAATGTTGCCTGGGATCCAGCAACTATGTTACAGAGAAAGGTTGAACAAGTTAGGTCTTTATTCTTTGGAGCGCAGAAGGATAAGGGGGGACTTGATTGAGGTCTTTAAAATGATGAAAGGGATAGACAGAGTTGACGTGGACAAGCTTTTCCCATTGAGGGTAGGGAAGATTCAAAGAGCATGACATGAGAATTAAGGGACAGAAGTTTAGGGGTAACGTGAGGGGGAACTTCTTTACTCAGAGGGTGATGGCTGTGTGGAATGAGCTTCCAGCAGAAGTAGTGGAGGCAGGATTGATTTTAACATTTAAAAGTAAAGTGGATAGGTAGATGGACGTGAAGGGAATGGAGGGGTATGGAGGGAATGGTGCAGGTAGATGGGACTAGGGGAAAACACATGGTCGGCACGGACTGGAAGGGCCGAGAGGGCCTGTTTCCGTGCTGTAATTCTTATATGGTTATATGGTTATATGGTTATCTAAGGAGCGAAGGAGATAGGCGACGTTTCGGGTCGAGACCTTTCTTCAGACTGGTCAGGGATCAGGGAAACGAGAGATATAGACGGTGTTGTGGAGAGATAAAGAACAATGAATGAAAGATATGCAAAAACGTATCGATGATAAAGGGAACAAGCCATTGTAAGCTGTTTGTGGTGTGAAAATGAGAAGCTAGTGCGACTAGGGTGGGGGAGGGAGATGGAGATAGAGGGAATGCCAGGGCCTGAGGGCTGAGGGAGAGGTGGGAAGGGGAGGAGACAGCAAGGGTTGACAGAATTGAGAAAATTCAATGTTCAAGCCCAGAGGATGCAGACTCCCCAAGCGGAATATGAGGTGCTGTTCCTCCAACTTGCGGTGTCGCTCACTCTGGCCTTGGAGGAAGCCCAGGACCGAGAGGTCGGATACGGAATGGGAGGGGGAGTTGAAGTGCTGAGCCACCGGGAGGTCGGCTTGGTTATTGCGGACCGAGCGGAGGTGTTCGGCGAAACGATCGCCAAGCCTCCGCTTGGTCTCACCATATAGATCATCTGGCATCTGGAGCAGCGGATGCAGTAGATGAGGTTGGAGGAGGTGCAGGTGAACCTCTGTCGGACCTGGAAGGACTGCTTGGGTCCCTGAAAGGAGTGGAGGGGGGAGGTGAAGGGACAAGTGTTGCATTTCTTGCGGTTGCAAGGGAAAGTGCCCGGGGAAGGGGTAGAACGGGAGGGAAGGGAAGAATTGACAAGGGAGTTGCGGAGGGAGCGGTCTTTGCGGAAGGCAGACAGGGGGGGAGATGGGAAGATGTGGCGAGTGGAGGGGTCACGTTGGAGGTGGCGAAACTGGCGGAGGACTATGTGTTGTATTTGCCGGCTGGTGGGGTGAAAGGTGAGGACCAGGGAGACTCTGCCCTGTTTGCGAGTGCTCGGGCCCTGGCATTCTCTCTATCTCCATCTCCCTCCCCCACCCTAGTCGCACTAGCTTCTCATTTTCACACCACAAACAGCTTACAATGGCTTGTTCCCTTTATCATTGATACTTTTTTGCATATCTTTCATTCATTGTTCTTTATCTCTCCACATCACCGTCTATATCTCTCGTTTCCCTGATCCCTGACCAGTCTGAAGAAGGGTCTCGACCCGAAACATTGCCTATCTCCTTCCCTCCTTAGATGCTGCTGCACCCGCTGAGTTTCTCCAGCCTTTTGTGTAACCCTCCATACTGACCTTTCTGTCCTTGGCCTCCTCCATTTCCACAGTGAAGCCACATGCAAACTGAAAGAACAGCACCTCGTATTCTGCTTGGGTAGTCTACAACCAAATGATATGTAAATTCTTGTGTCTACCTCCTCTCAGCTCTCTATCGTTCAAAGTTTATCCAACCTCTTTTCCAAAGTTTTTCACAGTGCTATTTGCTTCAATTGCATACTGTGAAGCAGGTTATACATCCTAAATACACACTATAGGGACTGTGTACAATTAATGATTTTTTAAAAATAATTCAGTTATAATATGTGTTTTTTAACTGACATGTCCTAAAAGCAGTCAATGCTTTAGTACACAAAGTATTCAACTCCCATAACTGCCATTTACAAAGACTCCACACTTTATTTAACAATGCAGTGTTATTTGCCTAGAAATTTGACTCCAAAATGACTGTTTTGCAGATGCTGATTTCCCCGATAGAAAGGAAGTGTTCAATATCATTATGATCTTGAGAATATGTTGCTCAGCATAATAGCACAAATAAAAAATGGGTTAGATCTTTGTGAGCTTTAATGTACCATAAGCTTCAAAACTGAGTTTTTCTCAAAGGCTGTATACAGGAAAATTGCTAATGATAAATGTAAAACTACACAGATTTGAATATGGTGGATCAGGATTTCTTTAAATGTCCTCATGGGATGTTAGTGTTTAAGAAAGAACTGCCGATAATGGAAAAACTGGAGGCATACAAAAATGCTGGAGAAACTCAGCGGGTGAGGCAGCATCTCTGGAGCGAAGGAATAGGCGACGTTTCGACTCGAGACCCTTCTCCCGAAACGTCGCCTATTCCTTCGCTCCATAGATGCTGCCTCACCCGCTGAGTTTCTCCAGATTTCTACCTTCATGGGATGTTAGCATCATTGATAGAGATAACATTTATTAGGCAAGCCTATTTGTCCTTCAACTGAGGGGTTTTATGAGCATTAAATTTTAGCTAAGTTCTTCCTGCTTCTTTGGGTGAGAGCGGGTCTGCAGGGTGCATGAGCCAACTGATAAAACACAGTGAAAACAGAAAGCCACAGGAAGGGAGAGGAACAAACAAGAATATAGTTGTGTTCGGAAACGATATTGCACGGAGCATTGAATGAGATCTGTAGTAAAGACCAAGTGGCAGTGCTTCTCATTGCTAAGATTTGGGACTTCTGCCTAAGCCTGGAGATGAACCCTACTTCAATGCAAGGGCTAGGACACATCATACTGTGATACTGTGTAATGTGTAGGCACTAACAACATGGGTAGGACATACACAGTTTATGCATGGTCAGTGTAAAGTGAGTTAGCATGAGTTAGTAATAAGTGAGTTAAAAATAACATAAGGATCAGATCACCATTTATGCTACTTTATAATGAGCACATAGGGCCTGTTCCACGTACCATAGTTTAGAAACGTAACTAGAGCACTAATCGAAGTATTACTGTACCTTGTAATATACAAGTAGAAAGACACATTCCACCATCTGCCAAACAACAGGCAGAACAGGATTAATTAACTGAATTTAAATTCCTCCACTGATATGGTGGAAATTGCACACATATCTCAGAGTCATTAACATAACACGGGGGTTTACTATGCCAGTGTCACTGCTCTTAACTCTATTCTGAGATCATTGCTATCCACATCCCACTATCATGACTGCACCCTGCCTGGTCCCTTTCCTAATTTAAGCTAATGTTTGATAACACAGTGGGATCTTGCTCCATTACTCAGTAAGATCACAACCAATCCAGTTGCTAGCTTCAACATTTTTCAGCCCAATATAATGCAATCCAATAATTGCAACTCATTGCAATCCAATAATTTATCTTACTTGGTCTTGAATGTCCTTCTTGATTCACTGTCATTTTTCAGTTCTCTTTGGTACAGAATCCTGAAGATTAAACATCATTAGCAAGGAATATTCATAATGTTGCTTATTTCCAGACTTCCACAAGGGGGAGAAATTCTCACAGTATTATCTCTCATTTACCAAATTAAAAGTAAAGGCAACTCTGTGGAATCATGGACATGCTTCATCCCAATAATTATTCAATTGAATGTTCATTGCACTACCTCTATGGAAGTATCTCCTTTGTGAAACGAGGAGACTAAAACTCTGCAGACTAATCTAGGTATAGTCTCATAGTTATGGTTATTACAAAATATTTATATTCTAATACTATCCCCATTTCCATGAAGACCTACATTCCCTTTGCCTTCAAAATACCTACTGCACTTAAGCAATAACATTTAATATTTTCTTTATGAGGACGCCCGTGCCTCGTCTTTGACTAATATCAGTTTGTCTCATTCGATAAGACTACTTTTTTTTATTGTTGGAGATATCTTTTGCCCAAAGACAAATTAATCTATAATCTAGCCTCAAACTTCAAGCAATATCAAGGTTTACTGACCATTGAGGCAAATGGGAATTTAAAAACTTTGCCAACTGTCTTACCTATTCTTGACTGATTGGAGACAGCAATTTTTTTGAAGTAATGTAGGTGGTTGTGAGCATGGGAGAAATTATGGGTATCAGCCCCTCCCGGTCCTCAGTTACTGCTAACTATCCACTGGAGCAATCTAGTAAGCCATTCATTTTGTAGCACCATCTTTGCTGTGAACTGTCAATAGGAAGTATATATGCCATCTGCGCTAGGAATGTCTTGTAACCGAAGAATGCTGTTAAGAATGTACAGTTAAGGTTGTGGTTTATTCTGTGCATTCCATACATGGTGATGTTCTGGTCTCAGTCACGCTGTTGAGTTCATGTGCTTGATGGAACCCAGCCCTCGACCTCATAGCTTTGGAAAATGGGCAACCAATACCTAGTTAACGACATATGTCAGCAATCAAACCAACAACATTCATCAAAGCCTGTCAACAGATTGTCAACACTTCATCGTAACTGGGTACCATCGTGTAAGGGGACACAGCTGGAAAAAAGTTAAATAAAAAGTCCTACTCTAGAAACAACCTGGAAAATAGAGACAGTGAAGCAATGCTAGATATAGATAATACTAGACTAAGTGGGACCCGTTGGGTCCCATATTCACACGGGAGGGCTGGTCCTCCAACGAAATATTCCACCTCTCCACCAATTCCAATATTGGTGGCCAGTGGGGGGGAGGGGGGCTTTCTGGAGCACTAGTATGGGTGTTGTGGGCTGAAGGAACTGGTTTCCAGAGGGCTAGTATGGACATTGTGGGCCAAATGGATTATTGGGGTGGCAGCTCAATCACTCAAGCCTGATGTGCTGGCAGCTCACTCACGACTGGTGGGCTGGCAGTTGACTCACGGCTATTTCTTGAAATTCCATTTCAAGCCGGGTGCAAGGCCACTACATTCAAATGCAGTTTCCTACCATTTCAAGCAGGGTGCAAGGCTACCAAATTCAAGTGCAGTTTCTTACCACTTCAAGCAGGGTCCAAGGCCACCAAATTCAAGTGCTGTTTCATACCTTTTCAAGCAGGATGCAAGGCCACCAAATTCAAATGCAGTTTCATACCATTTCATGCAGGGTGCAAGGCCACCAAATTCAAATGCAGTTTCATACCATTTCATGCAGGGTGCAAGGCCACCACATTCAAATGCAGTTTCATATCATTTCAAGTAGGGTGAAATCATCATAAAACCACACAAAATACTACACTCACAGTTCAGTAGACATTCAGTTGATTCACAGCTCAGACAGAGTTGTGACCTCTCACTCCCCCATCTTGCAGAGACTGAGCCACACCCACACGTCTGGGTTTTATAATCCCCCCTCCCACCGCAAAGGGCGTGGCTGTCATGGCATGATTGACAGGAGAGAGATTCTCAACATTTTTTAAACACTAATATCATTTTCATTTTTCATTTATAGGAAGAATCCTCTGCACCTGATGAGTGGAGGGGGACTGAGTAAGATGGCCAAAAATCACAGCCATAAGTGGTAGTGTTTTATTTAAAATCAATATACAGTGCAAACAGGAAGTTGTTAAGTTTAGACTTTTAATCATTTGCCATTTCAAATCAACCACCACCAACCATTTGGTGTGCTTTATTTCAAACCAACCACCACCAATCATTTGCTGTGCTTTATTTCAAACCAACCACCACCAACCATTTGCTGTGCTTTATTTCAAACCAACCACCACCACCAACCATTTGCTGTGCTTTATTTCAAACCAACCACCACCACCAACCATTTGCTGTGCTTTATTTCAAACCAACCACCACCAACCATTTGCTGTGCTTTATTTCAAACCAACCACCACCACCAACCATTTGCTGTGCTTTATTTCAAACCAACCACCACCACCAACCATTTGCTGTGCTTTATTTCAAACCAACCATCACCAACCATTTGCTGTGCTTTATTTCAAAACAACCACCACCAATCATTTGCTATGAATTATTTCAAACTAACCATCACCAACCATTTGCTGTGCGTTATTTCAAACCAACCTCCACCAACCATTTGCTGAGCTTTATTTCAAACCAACCACCAACCATTTCCTGTGCTTTATATCAAAACAAACCACCACCAACCATTTGCTGTGCTTTATTTCAAACCAACCACATTTTCATTTTCAAACCACATTAATGGCACTGAAGGTCAGTAAAACACACTCACAGTTTAGTAGACATGTGTTCAGTGTTATTCACAGCTCAGACTGAGAGATGTGACCCCCTCGCTCCCCCCATCTTGCAGAGACTGACTGAGGCACTCCACACTTCCGGGTTTTATAGTCCCTCCGGAGGGGGCGTAGCCTTCAGGAGAAAGAATCTCAACATTTTTTAAACACTAATAACTTTTATATTTCATCAATGGGAAAAATCCTCTTATCCTGAACAGCGGAGGGGGACTGTGAGTAAGATGGCCAAAAATCACAGCCGTAAGTGGCAGCGTTTTTTCTAAAATCAATATACAGAACAACAGGAAGGGGTCAAGATCAGACTTTTAGTAATATAGATATGACCACTAGAATCTAATTGGCAGACTGTGAACTGATCCAGCAGCCAACTGGAAATTTATGATAGATTGCTGTCTGGTCCGTTTCACCAGATGTAAGTTAGATATCAATGGAAGGAAGCAATTCCTCTTATTCCTCACACCCTTGAGGAAAGCCTGCCAAGTATTTTGTTATAATGTCTTAGTGGAAGCTTTGACAGGTGATAAGCCTGAAGTCATGAAAGTAGCTGTAAAAATCAAATTATTTAACTATTTGGCATCAGGTTTGAATCTTTCCCTTTATTTGGCTCCTTTTGCTTCTCTCACGGTTGTGTATAATGATTTTGTCACATTTTCACAGCTGCCTTTCATCTCCGGGTACTTTTCCACAGGCGACAACTGTGAATATCTCTCTGAGCTCATGTGGCTTCATGGATTTTGAAGCTATCTAATTGAAAGAATGAAGCTTTATAATGAAGCTTTACATTTACGACATGAAAATAACTAATTGTCTGTCCCGAGAGAGCTCTAATTTTTTTTTGCTCTTAAATTAGATGATTCCAATGTTCTAACCAAAATTATACCAAAATAAACAATGTGATCTAATATCTGAGGAACTGAGGAACCATATCTGAGGAACGATGTGCTGGTATTGGAGAGGATCCAGAGGAGGTTTATAAGAATGATCTTTGATGGCACTGGCCTGTACTCGCTGGAGTTTAGAAGGATGAAGGGGTACCTAATTGAAACTTACTGAACAGTGAAAGGCCTGGATGGAGTGAATGTGAAGAGCATGTTTTCATCAGTGGGAGAGACTAGGACCAGATGTCATACCTTGAGAATAAATGGACGTACCTACAGAATGGAGATAAGGAGGAATTTATCTAGTCAGAGGGTGGTGAATCTGTGGGATTCATTACCATAGACGGTTGTGGAGGCCAATTCAATTGATATTTTTTGGCAGCGATTGACAGATTCTTGTAGAAAGGGTGTCAAGGGTTATGGAAGGCAGGAGAATGGGGTTGAAAGTTAAAGATAAATCAGCCATGACTGAACGGCGAAGTAGACTTGATACTCTGTATCAGTAGACAGTACATTTGCAAAGACTGTGATGGCCAATACAACAGCACTGTTTTGAAGAATGAGGGCACGTTTCATTCTTATGATTTATTTTTGTTGTATGCGGGCATGTGTTAATTGCATTTACAGTAAGAAGAAATTACAAAGGTTTTGATAAAATATGTAATTTTTTTTAATTGCAGGTAGTTTTTTAAACTACAAATTTCAATGTTTTATAATTATAAAATAATAATTAATACACTTCAAAATGGCAAAACATGTAGAATCCTTCACTCTAGATTTGAAAAGAAATTTGTGGATTGAAAAGCTCAAAGTTTAATGTGTTTTTCTTGTTAAGTCCACATTATCAGAAAAAAAATTAAGGCAAATGTTCTTTTCCTAATTCTATGTAAGGAAACACAGAAATAACATTGCAAACTAAAATGTTCCAAAATATTATTTTCAGAGGAAACTATCTTCAAGACCTTCTGAAAAAGAATGCTTGTATCATTCTTTAATTTTCATACTTAAAAGTATAAATTTGCATAAGTGTTTTGTCATTTTTAATTCTTTAAATCCACGTTTATAATGGGAATTGTAGTCATGATGGATGGGGGAGTATGAACATGATAAGTTAACATAGGAAATGGAAAAGATATTTGCACTTCTTTCACTGTCTTTGGGAGTTTCAAAGTGCTGAACATCAGATAGAGTATTTTTGAGCTGTTGTCACTGTTCTATTGTAAGATGTGCAAGCATCTCGACATTGCAGGTTCTCACAGCCCACAACAAAAAAATAATTAGATCAGCCATTTTATCAATAATGTCTGAAGAATATTATTGACCAGGGACAACTTTCCTTGAATTTTGAAGTAACTTCAAAGGACCATTTTTTTCCATCCGAGTGCACAGAGAAGGATTTGATTTAACACAGACCGTTTCATTTAAAGATATAGGTCTCCTGATCCACTATAAAAATATCATATCAACAGAAAGTATGACAATACTTCTTATATTGCCCTTGACACACCCAGAAACGGCCATTCAACTCTAACTCATCTTTACTTCAATCTGAGTGGAACTGAACATCAATTATTCTTCAGAAAAAGCTTGCAATGAACCTGGTACATCCACTACAATAGTTTGGGAAGTAAAAACAGCTGGTGCATTTTAGTGCAAAAATACAGCATGTTAAAAAAGGGAAGAGGGGAGGTGGCATGCCACAGAAGTTCAAATCACAAGGTCTATGACCTAGCAAACATCTCTTTCCACACAGTAGGCATTTTAATTAAGGCTTCTTTAAGGCACATAATTGAATCAGTGACCATGTGACAGTCTGTACTTGACCTGCAAGTGCTCCTTTCAATTAATTCTCCCCAACACCATTTTCTCTGTGGAAAGCAAACAATAGAATAGTACAAAGATATTACATATGTGTTGAAACTAAAAAATGCTATTACATAAACATTTTCTATACATTAATGTGTTTATACATAGTTACAAGAAAAGAGCAGCAACATTGACAGCATACTCATCAGTCAATAAACATTCACAAATCAAAAGTCATTCTTAACATTTAATTTATTTAATACCAGAAGTTGCAGATGGGATAAAAATGAATCTTTTTTTATTGTGATGGAAAATTGTTGAAAGAAGCAAACCCAAGAAATGGAGAAAATGTATTGAGAAAATAAAGCAGGAAAATTATGGCCCAAATTCTGCAGTTACCAATGAAGTAATAGAATATGCCCCAGAAAGGCCTCATGATCTCTAAGGCATGGACAATAGACAATAGGTGCAGGAGTAGGTCATTCGGCCCTTCGAGCCAGCACTGCCATTCAATATGATCATGGCTAATCATCCCCAATCAGTACCCCGTTCCTGCCTTTTCCCCATATCCCCTGACTCCGCTAATTTTAAGAGCCCTATCAAGCTCTCTCTTGAAAGCATCCAGAGAACCTGCCTCCACCGTCCTGAGGCAGAGAATTCCACAGACTCACCACTCTCTGTGAGAAAAAGTGTTTCCTCGTCTCTGTTCTAAATGGCTTACTCCTTATTCTTAAACTGTGGCCCCTGGTTCTGGACTCCCTCAACATTGGGAACGTGTTTCCTGCCTCTAGCATGTCTTAACAATCTTATTTATACTATTTACAAACATCAGTTTCGACCAGTAGTCATGATGTCTTCAAACTGGCAGATTCCGAATTCTCAAAAATAACACACCAGGAAGAAAAAACAACTAATGTTTTAAACATTCAGCAGAGTGCAAAATAAAGATTGGAATGTGTACATATGTGAAAGTAAAAGCTACAACATAATAAATATTCAAAATTATAAAGCTCACCATATTTTGATTTTTTTTCCTGAAGAAATTACAATCCATGGGTAGAAAAGTTTTTTTTTTGTGTGGCCAAAGAACTCAGTGAGTATTATCATGCTATTTACTGTTCATTTAGATTTCATGCAAAGGACGCTTAAGAACACAACAATGTCGGAGATAGAAATTGAAGTGGGGTACCAAGCCTGATCCTCCATAAAAGAAGGTCATCAAATCATAGCTGATTCTCTACCTCATCCTTGTTATGGATGAGGTAGAGGATTTTCAGAATAAAACTAGTTTATAAGAATCTGAAGTTTTTGCCAATTCATTTAATTTTCTTTGATTCCAGTCGAGAAAGCTGCTCAAAGTCCAGCTTTGGAAAGCTACATTGTGAACATCAACCTCCAGATTTCTATGCGTGAAATCCCATACCCTTAATTTCAAAGTACAATTGCTAATAACACCAGTGGCTTTACAATTATTACAGATGGAAAAACCTGGGCCTACATTAATTATTGTGGGGATGTCGTATTGAAATACCATGGTGGGATTTCCATCTTGAATTTTAAAAATGTACCATTTACTGTGTGAAATGTTACTTAAAAATAAAATCCCAACCTTAATATTGCCTCAATATTTATTGTTAAAAATAATATTGACATTCTTATATGTGTGTTATCATTGTTATATATTTAGAAAATGGTACTACCATACTAATCAGTTGACAGAATGTGGTCTTTTGATCTTATGCTGATGTTCAAAAAGATTAATGGGCTTATTTTCTCTAGTGAAGTTTTACATTTGTTGATATATGTTGCTTAGAAAAAACACATCAACTTCCTGGGAGAATACAAAGTGCCATTAATATGCAAGTTGTTGCTGCAATTGTTACATTGGAAAATACATATGTTGTACATATACATGGGACTTAGATCTCACTGATAAAGGTGCCATTCACAGAAATATAGAAAATAGGTGCAGGTAATTACCATTCGGCCCTTTGTGCCAGCACGGCTGATCATCCAAAATCAGTATCCTGTTCCGGCTTTTCCCCCATATCCCTTGATTCCCTTAGCCCTAAGAGCTAAATCTAACTCTAACTCGCTCTTGAAAATTCATGAACCATCCTAGGTGCTTTCAGAGGTGATGAACAACGTAAAGGTTTGCATTGCCATTTTCAGAATGGTATTAAGAGTAACACGTATTACTGTGAGACAGGAACCACAATAAGACCGGAATAGGGAATGACAGTAAGTCTTTTCTCTTAAAACGCATTAAAGAACCAGATGATTTTGTATGACAATGATGACCATTTCCTGATCACCATAACTGTAAATTTGAATTCAGGCGCTCAGATTACTACTTACGTAATAAAGCTACTGTACCTATGACAGTTGGACACTGTGGTACTGAGCACAAGCCCAACAACAATGTAAATCCAATACACATCTGTACCATATTCACAAACTGTTCTATGCAATAGTCATGGCAAGAACTTGTATTTGATTAGTAACTTTTAACGGAGAAAATTATCCCAAGGCAACATAACTAATTTATTTCATTCCATTGGAAAGAATGTGAAGCTTTCTGCACACTGTATAGTCTGAGCCACCTGTATATTATAACAACGTTAACAATCAAATGTAAATCAGAGGACAAAATAAAACACCAGGTGCGATGCTGAGTCAAGTAGATTCCAGGTACAATTCCTGATCTGTGCAGGACTTGCTGAGCAGTACAGTTATACAGCATAGAAGGAGGCTCTTCGGTGCAACTTGTCCATGCTGACCAACATGCCCCGTCCACACCAGTCCCAACTGCCTGTGTATGGCCCATATCCTTTCTAAACCTATCCTATCCATGTATCTTTCCAAATGTTTTATTAAACGTTGTGATAGTACCAAGCATCATACAAGAATGAAATGTAGCCACCCTCTCCTGTCTGGAAATCTATGTTCTTGGTTAGACTAGATTAGGCATGACTGTAAAAACACAACAGTGGTTCAGTCTGTTAACAATACAGACCACCAAGCGTGGATTTTGGAGCAAGATATCAGCAGGAGAGCACTGAGCTTCTGCCTCAAGGACAAAACTCTGTGGAAAAGAATAAAAACAAATTAAATTTCCTCAGTTTCTAGACCACTTGAACAAAATGCATCTTTTAACTTGACCAGGTTATATTCTATTTTCATTGGCTTCTGTTTCTTCAAAAGTTCTGTGATCAAGCCCAAGCATTGATCACCTGTTCAAACATGTGGTTCAATGTTGAATGTTCCTGCAAACATTTCTGTGATTTCTATCTTGTTCTTCTGTCAGCATCTTTCTCAAACAAAGCTGGCTATAAAAAGCTAAATGTTTTTCATGTGCCCAAGATTGAACTTTCATATGCAATATTGTCTTAAGCAATTTGTAATAAAAATCTCTCATAAAATGAGCCAAGCATTTTTGAAAAATGCACAACAGTTTCTTCTGTTTTCAATAAAAAAATTACATGTACGCATTTTGTGTAATCTTGTGAGTCAATTGATTGATCAAACAGTGGGGCATATTTTTCTGCAGGCCTGCCTGTACATTGTGCGGATTGCCACAAGACCACGGAGGAGAGGGCGAGGGCTCTTGTTTAATGACAGTATGGATGTGATCATGGCCTTTGAACTGCAGTGGTACTTTGTATTCCACCTGGCCTGGGCCCTTATCCTGGATACTATATCGTGGAAATGCATGTGTTTGCAAATAGTCTGTTTGCTGATCACTGTGAGAACAGTGGGAATGGGTGTCTTTCTGTGAACTGAAGTGAACAATGTCCATTCCTTGCTTGGAAGGCCTGTTCTGATTGCAACCACTGCCCCCCATCCACAGGCCACTGCCCCTGGCTGTGCTGGCTCCACAGAGTGGAGATGGCAGGTGAGCCTTCAGTTTCTCACAGGGTGATATTTGTTCCAATGTGTTGGGATCGCAATTTAATTGTGGCTGTCTTGGGAAGTTCGCCACCATCTTTTTTCCAACTTCGTTGTCAACCCAGAGGTGACTTGAGGATTCCGCAGTCCCACCTAGTCCATTGTGCAGCTCCGCATTATACTCGCTTTTGATTTGCACTCCTTGGAACATTTCCGCATTGTTGCAATACTCCGTGGGAAGCTCCTTCAACCTATGACTGATGGGATTGCCCAGTGCTGTAACATCTTCTGATTTGCAGCTTTCGATTGGGTAACTCTCTAGATCAGTGGAGTGCAAGTCAAACAGTTGACTCTGCTGCACCTTCTCTCCGACAGCCCGGATGTTCTGCATTACGTTTTGAAAGTTGGAGGTTAGTGTGTTATCCCTGGGCTGAGGCTCGGTTAGCGATCTATTTCTACCACAGAAGCCTTTCGCCACTCGAGGTGGATCATTATTTATTCTCCCCACGGGTCTCAGGGGACCGTGCAGATTTGATGGGCCTCTACTGTATTCTGATACCCATAAATCATCTGCAATAGGAACCTTTGCAGGTCTGGGAAATGATGTGCAAAAATTGAGTGGCTCATTATGGCTGACACCACCTTCATTTCTAGCATATTTCTCCTCTCTTCCTTCTTTTGCTGGCGGCTGCTCATAGAGTTGTTTTAGTTGCAAAGATATATCACTACAGTTGCTGTACATATATCCATTGGTGCTGCCTGTTTGTTGAGTTCCCAACCGGTTCCTGAGATGCTCTTCCTTAGAGCTGTCTGTCTCCCTGTGGGAAATCAAAACCGTTAATATAACACGCACACAACATGCTGCTGCGCTGTTAACAGCATTATAAAATATAGTCCCCCAATACTTTAAATATTTGCTTTTAAAACATGCATTCATTAACACTGGCTAAAAGTGAGATGGTCACACCCAAAAGAAGCAGAAATTAGATGATCGATAACCAGGAAAGGAAAAGGCAGTAACGAGAAAGCCATTTCCCTTGAAGACAAGTAAACTCATTTGGATACTGTTAAATGGTGGGAGGTATGACTGTTTAGAAGCAGCAGCAACAGTCAGCTCTGTGGCAGCAAGACTGGCTTGGAGACACTAAATGAAGTCAAACAGATCAATTGTGATAGAAGACTTGTAAGTTAGAGGGACAGACAGAAGATTTTGTGGCTTCAAGCAGGACTCCAGGATGGTGTGTTGTCTTGGAGTCTCCAGGATGCCTTGGAGTGGTTGCAAAACATTCTCATGGGGGGGGGGGGGGGGGGGGGGGGGACATAGGTATGAAGAGGGATGAGGTTCTGCAGAGGGATGTGGGCAAAAAGGTTAAATAACTGGACCTGAAGTGTTCCCTGCAATCCCTGGAACTCCCAGTGCTATTTGCTAGTGAGAGTAGGAATAGGAGGAGAGGACAGATGAATGCATGACTAAGTAGATGGTGACAGGATTAAGATTTAGATTTTTGGACCACTAGGATCTCTTCTAGGGCAGAGGTGACCTGCATAAGAACGATGGGTTACACCTAAACTGGAGTCTCTGAAAATTGCGGCACAGGGTAGTAAAGAAAGCTTTTTGCATGTTGGCCTTCATCAGTCAGGAATTTAAGTATAGACATTGGAAAATTATGTTACAGCTGTTCAAAACGTTGGTGAAACCATACTTGGAGTATTGTGTTCAGTATTGGTTACCTTACTATCGAAAGGATGCCAGTAAGCTGGAAAAAGTGCAGAGAATATTTAAGAGGATGTTGCCAGGACTCGTGGTCCTGAGCTCAAGGGAGAGGTTGTGTAAGCCATATATTTATAGCTTGGAGTGCAGGAAACTGAGGGGCATCTCATAGAGGTGTATAAAATTATGAGTGGTATAGATAGGGTGAACACATACAGTTTTTTTTCCTTTGGCAGCGGAATCAAGAACTAGAGGGCATGGGTTTATCGTTAGGGGAAATATTTAATAGGAACCTGAGGAGCAACTTTTTCACACAGCGAGTGGTAGGTTTATGGAACAAGCTGCTAGAGGAAGTAGTTGAGGCAGGCACAATACCAACATTTAAAAGGCATTTGATTAAGTACATGGATAGGAAAGGTTTGGATGGATGTGGGCCAAACACGGACAAATGGAAGGGTCTCGACCCAAAACGTCACCCATTCCATCTCTCCAGAGATGCTGCCTGTCCCGCTGAGTTACTCCAGCTTTTTGTGTCTATCTACGGACAAATGGGACTAGCTTAGATGGAACATCTCGGTCGGCATGGATAGGTTGAGCTGTATGACACGATGACTTTAAAATATCCACATCAATTAACCATTTTTTATTAATAGCAGTTTCAGAGATGCATGTCAGTGTTAGGATTGGTAATTGTTGGGATTACTATTGCACACATTGTCAATGCAAAAACACACAAGTATAAATAAATCAGGAGGATCTCATTAATGTTGAATTACATGAATACTTAAACCCAGCTAAACCCATTATTGGTAGTGTAGGGTTACAACAATAATGACAACACCTTTAATAGAACTAACACGTTCCAGGGTAATTGAAGAAGCATTATGACAAATAACTGTGGTTGAACTGCGCAAGGAGATTTAAAGCGCATGGCTTGATCAGAAGGGTAGGCTTAAAGGAGCATAAAGACTCAAGTTGTACAGCTGAGAAACAGGCCCTTCAGCTCATCAGGTCCTAAACAACCATCAAACACCCACTTACTCTTAATCCTATAGAAATACGATTTTATTCTCCCCACTTTCCCATCCACATCCGCAAATTCTACTACACAACTGCTCAATGAAGGCAATTTACAGAGGTCAATGAACCTGCCAATCGAAGTCTTTGGCATGTGGTAGGAAACTGAAACACTTGGAGGAGAAACACACGGTTAAAAAGAGAATGTGTAAACTGCACACAGGCAGCACCCACAGGTCAGGATTGAACCCAGATCGCTATAAGAGTGAGGCTCTAGTTCTGCTAGAGTACTAGTGTAATTGTGCCAGAAAAGGCCTAACTACAAAGAAAAACTATTCATAGAGGCCTAACTACAAAGAAAAACAAAGAAGACTATTCAGCCTCGTAGCTAGTAGCTGTTTTTTGGGAAACTGACACTGTTCTTCGGATACTGTTGTTGAAGGCCGGTAAAATGATGAGAAATGGAAGGGAACCAAGAGATGATTGTGGTTGTGGGAAGAAAAGCCATTTTACTTCAAAGTCACGTGAGTTACTACGTGAAGAAGCCCGCTAGCCTGCATGCGCGGCAATACGTCTAACGCATGGCACACAACTGGCTGGGATGAGTGTCGCTCCTCCAGCGGTAAGTTTTAAAATTCTGCAGGTAAGTTTTAAACTTATTCTGAGGTCGTATTTTTTCGTTGGGGAATCTCTTTTACAGAGTTTACAGTGGGTATGGAATCCAGGGCAAAATCCAGTCGGGGGAAACCGGCTACGGAGGACCGTGGGAGAGCGCGTAGCCGGCGGCCGTCGGGTTTGACGTCTGAGTCGCTGACAGTGCGGTCAGCAACTTCAGACTTGGAGCTGGCCCAAAGCACCTTGGCAACCCCAAAAGGAGGGAAAGCCAATAGGAAGTCTGACAGGCCTGTTTACTCAGACGAGTCAGGCCAGGAGGAGTCGCCTCCTACAGTCATGGATAACGTCTTCGGGCGTTTATCCCAGATGGAGCACCTTATGGAAAGGATGCTCCATCATGATATGCTCCATGAAACTGAACCATATCAGCACAGGTCTCCTCAGGGGCCTGCGGCAGCGCCTGGCCCAGGGCTGCATAATGTCTCCCACTCTGAGGAGGGGAGTGTATGGGGTCAGTATTGGACTGACTCCGAATTCGGAGGTATGTCTGGAGAACATACTGGGATGCACGACATACTTGAGGTTCGGGAATTGGCATCAAGGTTTGTGATACCCTCCCAAACAGGGGAGCCACTGCAGGAAGAGCTAGCTGCTAGCATAAACTACCTCACGTCGCACCAATTGCAGGAACAGGTGATGGTGGAAACAACTACAAAGTACCACACGCCTATAAATTGTGCGTCCCTGAAAGTGCCGGCTGTGAACAGCTCTATCTGGGGATACATTGGAGGGGCATCAAAGCCCAGGAGATGAAACTCCAAAGAATTTTAAATTTGCTGGAGTCAGGCATTACGGCATTTGCCAGATCTGTGGATGGGGGACCCCTATCGGACGTCCAGCAGGATGCCTTGGCGTTGATGTGCAATGCACATTTCAAAATAAACTGTTTTCGGAAGAACGCTATTAGACCCGCCTTCAACCCTAAATTCGTAGGCTTATGTAAGGCCAGCAATGTGCAGCTGCCAAATCTTCTGTTCGGGGAAGATCTACCGAAGCAGGTTATAGACCTGGACGAAGAAGCAAAAGTTGTCGGGCTGGTCAAGGCGCCAATGATGAGCAAAGCTTCCCCATTTTGGGCAGCAGCACCCCTGCGCTTCCATCAGCAACAAGTGGTTCACTGAAGCTGGTGGCAGCTTGAGAGCTGAATTCTCTGGGCAGAGGTCTTTTTTAGGCCAAGGCCCAAGCCGGCCCTGGTGCAAAATGTGTAATCCGCGCACCCCAGCAGACTTACCCTCCAAACCTCGAGGGCGGAAATAGAACCTACATCAGGGGCCTTTTGGCTTACCATAAGACCACTGAAAACCATGGAGGTAGGTGGGTCTGGTTCTTTCCGGAACATGGGGTGTGTGGACCAGTTACAAGTTGGTGGTAGATTACACTTGTTTTTGCATGAATGGCATTGGATAACATCGGATCCGTTTATACTGCACAGTATACAAGGGTTCCAAATTGAATTTCTTCCCAATTCATTGCCACCCACACAGCATACACCAAGCTGGACGTTTGTTCATTCCCAATAGGAATGTTTGGATATACCAGCTGAAATTCACACATTATACACAAAAGGGGTACTCGAAAAGTCGAGTCATGAACATCACCAATTCATCTCTAATATATTCCCAGACAAAAGAAAGATGGAGGGTGTCAAATCATCCTTGATTTAACAAAACTTTACTCTTATGTGCAGTATAGACGTTTCAGAATGGAAAACGTTGTTACTGCCAAACAGCTGATTTCCAAAGGATACTTTATGGCATGTATTAATGCTTAATGGGTTAACTTCAGCCCCCGGATTGTTTACCAAATTATTGAAACTGGTGCTTGGGCTACTTAGAGCTCAAAAACACATTGTTATGGCATACCTGGATGATATTCTAATCATAGGGAAAATGCTGAAATTAGCTAAATTAGCTGTTTCAGCCATGAAACTCACATTTGAGAAATTGGGGTTTCTCATCCCTCCAGTTAAATCCAAATTGATACCAACTAGAGTGATTAACTATTTGGGATTCACCATTAACTCTATCAATATGTCCGTGACTCTGCCCTGGGTCAAGAGATTGGAGTTAATAGAAGCCTGTAACAACCTTGTTGTTATGGAGCAGCCATCTGTTCGACAGATGGCTAGCGTAATTGGCAAATTAGTGGCTGCCTTTCCAGCTGCGCAATTTGGGCCTTTGCATTATCAGAATTTACAACGTGCAAAAGAGCAAACACTAAAATACAATTTAGGTCATTTTAATAGACCTATGCTATTACCAGCTGAAACCATATCAGAACTACAATGGTGGATAACCAATATTCGGCATTGCTCCAGTAACATTTTGGTCAGTAAACCCTCAGTTATATTACAAACTGATGCTAGTGCTCAAAGATAGGGAGCTACTAATACCATTTCTAGTTGTGGTGGCAGATGGGATATGCATGAGAATAGCATCATATAACCATATAACCATATCATCAATTCTTCTAGTCCCATTACACTCAGTACCTATCCACTTTACTCTTAAATGTTAAAATCGATCCTGCCTCCACCAGGAAGATTCCACACAAGCTGAGTAAAGAGGGTTACCCAAAACCTCTGTCCCTTAATTCTCATGTCATGCCCTCTTGTTTGAATCTTTACCCTATGGTCTGTCTATCCCTTTCATCCATTTTAAAGACCTCAATAACCTTCTTAAAGAACTACAATGTGGGAATATGCATCACTTGCATGTTCAACTACAGATTGACAACACTACAGCGGTGGCATATATTAATCACATGCGTGGAATCCAGTCAGTATCCTGTGACAATTTAGCTAACCTCATTTGGCATTTGTGTATCGAAAGAAACATTTGGATTTCAGCTACCTATTTGCCAGGTAGGTTTAATATGCAGGCGGACACCAGGTCACGAAAATTTAATGACAACACAGAATGGATGTTGGATCATAAAGTATTTAACGACATTGCTGCTCAGTATGAAACACCGGATATCGATTTGTTTGCATCTAGGCTCAATCACCAGTTACCAAAGTATGTTGCATGGGAGCCAGACCCTGGGGCAGTGGCGATAGATGCATTCTCGCTACACTGGGGAGGAATGTTCTTTTATGCATTCCCTCCATTTTGCCTCATCAGTCGGTGCTTGCAAAAAATCCAGCAAGATTCTGCTTCAGGCATTTTAGTAGTGCCCGACTGGCCTACGCAGCCATGGTTCCCGCTGATATTGGGAAAGGTAACAGAACCTTATATGGTTGTTTCCAAATGCAAAAATTTGCTGGTTCATCCCTTAACCCGGAAGGCCACCCGTTGCATGATCAAATCAATTTATTGAGTTGCAGACTCTAAGAAGACCTTTCCTGGGGCTCGGATTGTCAGACCGAACTGTGGGCATGATCACTGCAGCTTGGAGGGATAGCACCAAGAAGCAGGTCATCTCTTACATCAGGAGATAGGAAGAGTTTTGTTTACAGTCTGACATAACGTATGATGGCGGCGCTGCCTTAGCAGCTGCGGCTTGCCTGCAGTCCGTCTGGTTTTTTTTCTTTTTTTGTTGTTCTTTTGTCGTGTTTTAGTTAATTTTGGTTTATTGGGTTGTGTATCTGTGTGGGGGGGGGGGGTGGAAGAAACATGTTTTTGGTCTTTTCCTTCGGGGGGGGGGGGATGCGACTTTCTTGTCGTATCCCCCGTCCGTCTCTGTCTGCGCCGAGGCCTAATGGCGGAGCTGGCGGCCTTGGAGCTGGGGCGGCGTTCCGGCGGCAGCGGCGATTCGACTTCGGAGCTGGGGTGACGTTCCGGCGTTTGGACGGCGGCGGCCCGACTTCAGAGACTCGGCCGCGGGCCCGGTGGACGACATCGTCAGGAGCTTGCAGGTCACAGGTTGGTGACCTGTTTTTCCGGAGCTCCCGCAACAACAGCTTCATCCGCTGTACTGGAGGTCGGCAGCTTCGACCACCCCGGGCCGCAGAGTTTGAACCGGCCCGTTCGCGGAGCACGATTAAGCCGCGGGACTGACTTACCATCACCCGGTGGGGTCACAACATCCGAAGCCTGGATCGCCTCGGCGCAGGGGGAGAAGAAGGAGGGAAGAGACAGAGACTTTAAGACTTTTGCCTTCATCACAGTGAAGAGGTGCCTGGTGAACTCACTGTGGTGTATGTTAAATTTGTGTTTATTGTGTGTTTTTGTTATTTATTATTATATGTATGACTGCAAAAATTTTGTTCAGACAATAAAGGATAATTCAATTCAATTAAATAACTAACGTCTTGGAGTTTCTCTCAAAACTATTCTTTGACGAAAGATTGAGTTATAGTGCCATTAACGGGTCGGTTCAAACGGGTCCAGTCGTTGCACAAGGTGTGGCTTGACAGAATGGTTACATCTACCGACAAGATAATGTTTTATATACACAAACTAATCAAACAGAGCAAACCAAGGGTGTCAGGTCTAAAACTGGAGTTTATGGAATACCCTATGGACTATAGATTGTGTGTGGTCGCACATATGCAACAGTATCTCAAGGTTACAAAGAGCCTTAGAGGCACCGAACTGGCAATGTTTATGAGTTATAAAAAGCCAAACACAAGGGTGTCAGTGCAGACCATCTCCAGGTGGTTAAGACGTGTATTGGCTAGTGCTGGAGTGGACACTGATATTTTTAAATCTCACTCCACCAGGGCTGCAACAACATCAGCAGCGAGGTTTATGGCGATTCCGCTGGACCACATCCTAGCGAATGCAGGATGGTAGAAAGAGCGAACGTTCCAAACTTTTTATAATAAACACATTGCCAGGCCGGGGTTGTTTGTCAACTCAATTTTAAGTTCTGTTCTATAATTTACTCCCGGATGTGAAAGGCACTATTATTTTTATTATCATTTCTTTATTAAAAGCATCAGCATGTTTTTTAATGTAGGTCATGTCTGAATGCATTATTTTTTCAATCATTTCTGGTCAACTAATGCAGTGTGTTGCATGGACTCATGATTGTGGCATGAAATCACAGAGCTTTAAAATCTTCACGTAGTCACTCACGTGACTTTGAAGTAAAATAGGAAGATTAAACGAGAACTTACCAGTTTGAAGTTTGATCTTTAGTTTATGAGAAGTTACGATGAGGGATTACGTGCCCTCCGCTCCCAACCCTTCTCATAAAAGTCATCTGGTAGTTCTAGTTTCTCGAATGTTCCTATAATCAGTTCAGCAACTGTTTTCTGTGATTTCACACCGCTGCTTTGAAGGTTGACGCGCATGCGGGCTGGAGAAAATGGAGACTTCTTCACGTAATCCCTCATCGTAACCTCATAAAATAAAGACCAAACTTCAAACTGGTAAGTTCTCATTTAATCTTCCTATTGCTGGTGATTCATTGGCATTGGCTGGATAGATAAAAATGTAGTCCTATCTACATGTAAAACGGAGCTGAGCTATTTGAGGAAGATGGTGCGGTCAACCCCATTAAAGATCTCAAACTGGTTCTGAAGGCTACCTTCCCCACATTGATAACTGCCCTTGATTAGACAATATTGTGACAATGGTGGAAATTTGATTGGAGGGATCCAAAAATAGAGACACAGGTAAAATACAGGCAAGTTTGAGAAGCTGTAACTAGTCGCAGATTGCAGCACGTAAGTGCACAATTGTGCAAAAACCCAAGAATTAAAGATATATCCTGAGAACATTGTTCCAAGCAATCTAGCCAACAAATCATCAAATTTCTGTCCTTTTACGAAGTATTTTAACCGCTTTACTTCAAAGACAACATACAGTAGATTTAGTGAGATGTTACAAGTGAAGAACAATTCTAATAGAAATACTATTAAAAATAGTTAACTTACTTGGGGTCCTCTCGAGGCACTGTGACATATTCTGTAGACTTGTTTCTATAGGGCAGATGTCCATTAGCTTGGAACCAAACCCACTGACCTTCTTTAGTGAGCACCCTGAAGACGGTGAGACCATTTTCTCCAGTATTCATCACTGTGGACAATATGAACATTTTTTAAACAAACATGATCTGTTTCATTCCATTCAGCATTCCTGCAAATAATCACTATGGATCATCATACGAATATTTTAATAAGGTGCTTGAAGAGATATTGTCCAAAAAGCTGGTCAATGAGGTAGGTTTTAGGGCATGCTTTTTAGGGGGTGAGTCGGGAAGGTCTAAGAACAAACTTACTTCGGATTTGATTCTCTGCACGGTATAGTACATCCGTAAAGTGGAGGCAATTGCAACCCGATCTTGTTCGGTGCTCTGCATCTGACCATCCCGCAATTGCTTTGCTCCTGAGTACATCAGAAGGGACAGAATTTAACATAGACTTACGTAATTTTCTGCATTGAACACAGTTCTATGTTCAGTTCTGAGCATTGCTCTTCAGCACCTCTAGTGTGGCTTGACATTTTAAACTTGGTTTTAATCGATAAAAGCCAAGAAAAATATCACTGAAAGTGCATCTCAAAAATCTGCTCTATTTTCACCGTTTAAACTCTGTGCTAAGAATATCAAACAGAATTCATACCGTCTTTCATTTTGCTTTCAAAATACTGTATGTGCCTTTCAAAATACTCATATATTACTCTGACCAGTCCTAATTGTTTATGGCATGCTATAATTAGAGGCAGGATCATGGGGTAAGAGACAAGAAAATAGACTGAGTGAATATTGGATAAAATCAGAAAACTATCTGTAATTATATGAAAGAAAATGAAGATTTAGTCTTATTTAGATAAAGCCTGGACTGGCTTCCAATTTATATGTAGTTGTTCTTTATTAAATTTGTAAGTCGAAGTATTTTAATATCTGCATTTGTTCAATAGGTGAAAATACTTCATTTTACCATGATAACACTGAAAAGGAAATCCCATGTCAGAACCAAAAATAGAACAATGAAATGAAAATAAGAATGGATTACATGGGCTGAAGTAATTGAGATGATGAAGATAATTTGATTCAGTTGACAGAAGCTTCCCATTTTTGAGGGGAAGTTCGGAATAAGCCAACTTAACCTTAAAATCTGTGCTCAGATGTTCATGACACACTTTTTTGACACACAATAATGCAAATGTGGAGCTTTCTCCAAAAGAAAATGTGGAGCAATGTTTTTAAAAGTTGGAAAGGTGAAGTTCAACTAAAGAAGACCACTAAAGCTCACAGTACCACGGCAGGCAGATAGAGTTAAAGAGTACCTCAAATGTGATTTAAATGAAAAGTAGAGAAGGCTGGAAACAGATGAAATTTGCATTCTGTGGCCTGGGTTCTAGGGCCCTTGGCCTATTAAATGAAAAATGGGGAATTTGAAGTCCTGACTTCATGGATGCAGACTCTCCAAGATAAGAGGCAGGAAACATGTTGGGGGAGTCCAGAACCAGGGCCACAGTTTAAGAATAAGGGGTAAGCCATTTAGAATGGAGACAAGGAAACACTTTTTCTCACAGAGAGCTGTAGGTCTGTGGCATTCTCTGCATCAAGAGGGCAGTGGAGGCTGGTTCTCTGGATACTTTCAAGAGGGAGCTAGATAGGGCTCTTAAAGATAGCGGAGTCAGGGGATATGGGGAGAAGGCAGGAATGGGGTACTGATTGGGGATGATCAGCCATGATCACACTGAATGGCGGTGCTGGCTCAAGGGGCCGAATGGCCTACTCCTGCGTCTATTGTCTATTATAAGTGCTTTTAGCATGTTTCAGGCTGAGGTATTGTGGCTATTTGGTCTGGCTGATAAAAAGCGTGAATGGGCACAGCAGTTCCACTGACCAATAGCACTTGCTGATCCTTACCACACCCAACAATCACTGTCTCCAAATCATCTTCAGCTCCAGGAGATCCTTAGCTCCATGTGACGAGGAGTCAATTCCCTCCAGTCTTTGACCATCTGTGTGATTCAGCCATTTCCATTTCATTTCAGCCATTACATCTTTCCTTGCGCAGTTTCTCAAACCTGATAGAAACATAGAAATTAGGTGCAGGAGTAGGCCATTCAGCCCTTCGAGCCTGCACCGCCATTCAATATGATCATGGCTGATCATCCAACTCAGTATCCCGTACCTGCCTTCTCTCCATACCCTCTGATCCCCTTAGCCACAAGGGCCACATCCAACTCACTCTTAAATATAGCCAATGAACTGGCCTCAACTACCCTCTGTGGCAGAGAGTTCCAGAGACTCACCACTCTCTGTGTGAAGAAAGTCTTTCTCATCTCGGTCTTAAAGGATTTCCCCCTTATCCTGAAGCTGTGACCCCTTGTCCTGGACTTCCCCAACATCGGGAACAATCTTCCTGCATCTAGCCTGTCCAACCCCTTAAGAATTTTTTAAGTTTCTTCAAACCTGATATGCTAAGCTAACTCCTAACTTCTTGGGTAAGATACTCTGGGAGGTCAGGCTCACAAAATCACAATGCCTAAAACAATTCACTGGATGTACCCTCTGTAAGTAGCCATGCCATCTTTCAGCCCATTAAACTCCAGTGAAAAGACTTCTTCCACAACACCTATCTTAGTATTATCTGCACTTTCATAGAGCACACTTTAAAAACCATGGACCCTGTTGTGCATTTGGTTCTGGAAACTTAGGACTTTAAATAATACTCTATGTGATACACGGAGTAAATCCTAACGATCTTACTTATATTTCAGGACACCTGGTTGTGATGATGTATTATGATGAGGTTAGAGTCTTATCTTGAGTGCAAAACTGTATATGAAAACTTTACAAGTCAATGTGAGTATTACATACACCTTCAAGCTACATCTTAAAGATGTTGAATGGGCGGGGTAATAGTGAGGTAACTATACTTTATTTGCATACACAACACCTTCCTCCCCCTTTAACTTGGAGCAGGTAACAACACGGATGGCATGCAGGGATGCAGGGAACACAAGCCGGGGCGGCAGCCGGCTGCTAGGGGGCTCATTAACCGCAAGCAGGTGTTGTCGGCTTCTTCGGTAGATGGAAACCCTCACAGTTACGAACTTAGTGAACTGGCGGTCTGCCTGGTGGTCTATCGTGGGAACGCCGCTGGCTGTCATGTTTCTCTTGAATGCACGGAGGCGGGCTCCAGCACCCGAGGTTTCAGCTGGCGCTGGGCAATCGGGACGGTGGATCTGTAGTTCTGGACATCAGACGCTGAGCAGGTGACCCATGGCCGGATCCCTGGAAACATTCCTGAGGTTCAGGAGATCCAAATACAAATCAGAATGGGATAGTCGCGCCTGTTCCATCAGAAGCTGCACAAGGCCGTTGCTCTGTGGGTACTCTGGGCTCTGGGAAATGCACAAGTTCCACTTGTCAAAGCTTTTGAAGTAAAGTCTGCAACCGGGTCCCAAAAGTGGAGAAGAGTTTCCGCATTGCGGATCACCATCTTATGTCAGCAAATCCACTTACCATTTTACAAGGTAGTGGGTTACCACGCCACTCGAATTCTGTTGCAGCAGGGGCTGTCGCTGCTGGTGTGGCGCCATCTCGGTCTCTATAAAGGCCAGAATTACTGAGCAGTGTTTATCCGCTGTGGGCTGCACAAAAGTAAAATGTGATGTCCCTTGACGATAAACGCCATCCTGGAGCACCATTCGTAGGCTGTGTTTCAAAACCCTGCTTTAATCAAATCGGCATCCTGCAACGCCCAGTCAAGTCCTCTTGTTGTGTTCGCGACAGGGGGTTGGTTCAGCTTTTTTACAAAAGTTACAGGTTTTGTTCTATGGTGCATGTAGTTACAGTTCGGGCACCTTTTTCGGGGCACATCGCCAGGTCCAGGGTGGGCACGCGGCAGAAAAACATTGTTTCCCACCCGAGGCTGTGTTCGACCACCCGAGGCCTGTGTCGGACTTTGCCTGTTATCTGAGACATCAGGCTCTGGTTGTGATGATGTATTATGACTAGAGGTTAGAGGTTTCCCGCTCTCTGAATTTCCTTCAGGATCTACACCAGCTGTTGGAGTAGGCAAAACTATCAGTGGTTCCTCGCTTGGATGACCCCCTTCTCTTGGCTGGGCATCGGCATGCTCATCACTGTTTGGCCAGTATGCTCTTACTTGATCGACATGACGACGCACGACTCTTCCCTCATTCAACTTTACGTTGTACATGCCTTCACTGATGACTTCTTCTATCATCCCATAAAGCCAAGTAGGGCCTGAAGTGAAGTTCTTGACCACGACATGATCCTTCACTCGCCCCTTGCTATCTCGATCTGCTGCCTGTTTCATTGAGGCTTGCTTCCTTCCGACAGCTTTGCTGAGATCGGGTCGCAGACTGTCAAGTTTAGTCCGGATCTTTCGTCTGGACATCAGTTCACTGGGTGACTTTCCAGGCGTTTCTTGATGTGTGACTCTGTACGTCAACAAGAACCTCTGTAGCGTTAGTTCTAGGTCCGATCCTTTCCCTTTTTTCACACCTGCTTTCACCGTCCGTGCACCTCTTTCGGCTAGTCCATTGCTGGACGATTGTTTGGGTGATGTTTGAATGTGGCAGATGTTGTTGCTGCTGAGGAACCTGGCAAATTCTTCAGACACAAACTGCGTACCGTTGTCTGTGACCACCGTTTCCGGTAACCCATGAGTTGCAAACAACCGTCTCAGGGCAATCGCTGTTGCTGCTGCTGTTGCGTGTCTCACCCGAATGGCTTCAATCCATTTGCTGTGAGCATCAACTCCAATCAGCAAATTCTCATCGTCCAGGCTGGCATAGTCACAGTGAACCCGACTCCACGGTTTCTCAGGAAACTCACATGGATGGATTTGGGCTGCAACAGGACTATGTTGACTCTGTTGACAGCTTGGACAACTTCTCACTTGTTGTTCCAACTCTTTGTTGATTCCTGGCCACCAGACGTATGATCTTGCCAAGGCCTTCATTTTCACGATGCCAGGGTGCGTGCTATGAAGTTCTTCAAGGATTCTAGTCCTCATCTCCAGATTATCTGGGATGACCACTCGTGGTCCCCACAGGATTATGTCACCCTCCACTAACAGCTCTTCTTTCTTGCTGGCAAAGGGCTTTACTTCTTCTGGAAGATTTCTTGCACTGGGCCATGATGTGGTTCTTCACCTTGGAAAGAACTCTGTCCTTCTTGGTGGCTCTCTTCACTTCCTGTGCATCAACAGGGCGTGTGTCCAGATCGGTGAGCAAGTTGGTGCGTGCCTCTGGTGCTTGATCGAGCCCCGCGAGCTCAGGGTGATTCCATTGAGAGTCCTCTTCGTGGATCGGCAAGCACGACAACGCATCGGCATTCTGGTGTTTTCTTGCCTTCCCGATGGACAATTTTATAACTGTAGGCAGCCAGGATCATATGCCATCTTGCAATGCGGGCAGAGGCCCATTGGGCTGGCAGGCTTGTGGTCTCCAAATAGTACCATCAGTCTTGTGATCAGTCACAATGGTGAAAAACCTCCCATGTAACTGCTTGTGGAACTTTTTCAGTCCGAAGATTATGGATAAGCCCTCCTTCTCATATTGTGCATAATTCACTTCGCTGGGCTTTAGAGTGCGTGAGGCAAAAGCTATCGGACGTTCTTGTCCATCTGAATCCGCATGGCTTATCACAGCACCTAAGCCATAGGGGCTTGCATCCGTTTGGAGCAGGATGGTTTTGGCTGGATCGTAATGCGTCAGCACACTGTCACTCTGCAGCAGACGCTTGGATCTCTGAAATGCCTGCTCTTGTTCCTTTCCCCATTTGAACTGGGAATCAGGCTTACTGCTTCTCCTCCCACTCTTTGACTCAGCTGATCGGTACTCATCCTTCAGCATTAGAGTCAAAGGTGCAATCTGCTGTGACAGTTTGGGTATAAACTTCCCGTAATACCCCAGCAATCCTAGTCATCTTGAACCCTTAAAAATAGCGGAGTCAGGGGATATGGGGAGAAGGCAGGAATGGGGTACTGGATCTGATGGACGGGGTTAAAATCATCCTGATGCCTTCCAATCTTCCTGATTTGCTCTACGTCCTGCCTAGCAACCTCCTTAATGCCACCTTACATTCCTCGTACGTTTTACTCGCGGGCTTTGCTGGCTGCAGCAACGCACGTAAGGTGTGATAACCCTTGCTTCCTAAGCCTGTAAGGAACAATGCTAATTTCTTCTCTTCTGTAATGACATCATTTGAAGTGAACCAAGCCTTCACCAAGTTCCACTCCTCAAAATTATACCGGGACACTACGTGACTTAATTATTTTACACACAGAGCAGTTATCCAGCAAAATGGCTAATACTAATTCTTATTATAATAATAGATTTATACTAATAACCAACATTTAATGTCAATAGAAAACTAGAACATTTGAAGCCATATACCTGCTATGCACACATATTTACTTAAATCATTGATAACAGTGAACAATACATTAAATTCCTACAGTCCAGCTTTTACTGCGAGGAATTCACCAGTCCGACTTGACTGTCTCTGGACTCCGGTGCCTCAGCGACCTCTCGGGCTGTCCTTACGGGCAGGCTGTTGCTGGCTTCTCGGGCTGGCTGTTGCTGCTTTGCTGGCTTGCTTGCTTGCTGGCTTCACGGTTGGGGGCTGGCTGTGTCTCGCGGCCGGGCTGATGGTGTCTCATTGCCGGGCTGACTGTGCCCGCGGCCGGGCTGACTTGGCTTCATCGTCGGTTGCGGTTGCCGGACCTGGCCGTGGGCTGCACGGCACTGGAAAGCGTTCCAGGTAAGCAGGCACCGTCGCTGTCCTGCTGGTTAGGCTTCCAACTTTCAGCTACGCTCTTCGGTGTACTGCCCCACTTGTTTCCTTGCGCTCTTGCTTCCCGTTCCGACTTTTATTTTCTTTCTGCTTGGTGCCGTTCCAATTTTTGCCGCCAAATACAATTTGGCGCCAAATCATTTTTAACTTTTTTCTTTATTCTTGGAAGTAGTTGTTCTTTTATTTTCTGTTCTTTGATCCTCGTCGCCAATTTTTGTGCATTTGGTGCTGGAAACGGACTTTAAATCATACTCGGACACAGGAGTAAAGTACCGAGCTACTTTATTTCAGGACGCCATGAAGTCTCTCTTGCGCATGCGTCCATTGTGCGAGACCTTAAATATGTTAATCGTATTTCATACGCAACAGACCCGAAACGTCACCTATCCATGTTCTCCAGAGATGTTGCCTGACACTCTGCGTTACTCCAGCACTATGTATAAAATTAAAGTGGTTGCTCCAGATCAGCAGCCAAATGATAACCATATAACCATATAACAATTACAGCACGGAAACAGGCCCTCTCGGCCCTTCCAGTCCGTGCCGACCATTTGTTTTCCCCTAGTCCCATCTACCTGCACTCAGACCATACCCCTCCATTCCCTTCACGTCCATATACCTATCCACTTTACTCTTAAATGTTAAAATCGATCCTGCCTCCACCACTTCTGCTGGAAGCTGATTCCACACAGCCACCACCCTCTGAGTAAAGAAGTTCCCCCTCACGTTACCCCAAAACCTCTGTCCCTTAATTCTCATGTCATGCCCTCTTGTTTGAATCTTTCCTACCCTCAATGGGAAAAACGTATCCACGTCAACTCTGTCTATCCCTTTCATCATTTTAAAGACCTCAATCAAGTCCCCCCTTAACCTTCTGCGCTCCAAAGAATAAAGACCTAACTTGTTCAACCTTTCTCTGTAACATAGTTGCTGGAACCCTGGCAACATTCTAGTAAATCTCCTCTGTACTCTCTCTATTTTGTTGACATCCTTCCTATAACTAGGCGACCAAAATTGTACACCATACTCCAGAATTGGTCTTACCAATGCCTTGTACAATTTTAACATTACTTCCCTACTCCTATATTCAATGCTCTGATTTATAAAGGCCAGCACACCAAAGGCTTTCTTCACCACCCTTTCCACATGCGATTCTACCTTCAGGGAACTATGCACAGTTATTCCTAGATCCCTCTGTTCCACAGCATTCCTCAATTCCCTACCATTTACCATGTACGTCCTATTTTGATTTGTCCTGCCAAGATGTAGCACTTCACACTTATCAGCATTAAACTCCATCTGCCATCTTTCAGCCCACTTTTCCAAATGGCCCAAATCTCTCTGTAGGCTTTGAAAATCTACTTCATTATCCACAACACCACCTATCTTAGTATCATCTGCATACTTACTTATCCAATTTTCCACCCCATCATCCAGATCATTTGATGAATCACGTTTAAGAGAAAATAAAATCTGCACCAACAGGGACAAATTGAGGTGGTACCATTTTACTTAACTTTATGCTGTCTGTAAAAATGTGTAAAAATCATTTCCAAAGAGAATAATTGCTAGGTTTTATTCTTTTTCACTTTTACTACATTTGTGTTATGCTGATGTTGTCCCAGCTGTCAACAGCAGATGGTGATGCTGATCCTTATACATTCACTTGATGAAAATACTCCTTTGAAATGTTTTGAAATGGGCAAGGGGTGGGAAACTAGGGAGAATGAAAAAAAGAGGTGCAGGCTGGAAACACTGATTTCATCATCATCTGTGAACAGACAAGATGGCATTTTGTATTTGGACGGTATGGCAAAAGATTGAAAATTTTGTTCTTGCTGCCACAATTCTAACAGACACAATTTGTGTTATGTTTGGGTTCAGTTTAGAGACACAGCGTGGAAGCAGTCCGTGCTGACCAGCGATCCCCGTACACTCGCACTATCCTACACACGAGGGACAATTTACAATTCTTACTGAAACCAATCAGCCTACAATCCTGTACTTTTTTGGAATGTGGGAGGAAACCAGAGCTGCCAGAGAAAACCCACACAGTCAATGGGAGAAGGTACAAAGTCTGTACTGGCAATACCCATAGTCAGGATCAAACCTGGGTCTCTGACGCTGTAAGGCAGCAACTCTACTGCTGCGCCACCATGCTGCCCCATGTCTCTTTAATGAATATTCAAATCGCTAGCCAATAAATCATATTTCAGCAGGTTAAACCAGGAAGAAGACGGAATTCTTCAGAAAATAGGGAATTAATTGTTCAACAGGCAGCAAATGTCTTGACACCTTTATTCAACATCATTGTGTCTGCTCTTCCCTCCACCCACTCCCAACAACTCAGGCATATAGACTGCCATAACCCTTGAGCTACAAAACTTTACATTTTGAACCAGCTCATGATTCAGTCCCAATTGCTTCTCTAGGAGGGTATGGGAGAGAGGATGAGGAAATGGGAGGAATGGGTCAGTGTTGGCAATTTAAGAAAGAGTGAGGTGAATGTGGCATCTTGATTACTTTGGGAGCCAGTTAGCTGCTAACTCCTTGAAGGATGACTTCTAATGATAGCACGGCTCTGGTTGGATGTCAGGTCTAGTAATTGGGCCAATTTGTGCATGTTTTTTTAATGCACAAATTGTATGCACGTGCCCCTTTGTTCTTATTAGTTCCCACTATCAATCATTTCTAGGTCAATTAGCTCTCATTGGGAAATTGGCTCTGGCACTGCCATTCATGATTCCCTTGAGGTGTTTCCCCAGCAGCTGTCACGCAGCTTAAAGACATATTTTTGTACATCAGCTATTTCTGTATTTACTGAACTAAAATGGTGCATAAGCAAGCAACCTACAGCTTTGTTTATCCCTTACACTAAAGGAACATACTTTGTAGCAGATCATTAAAGACATGAGAATGAAATGGTTCCTCACTTGATCTCGATGGTTAACTTACAGTTTCCACGCATTCCCTTTCCATTGTGTAGAAGGATCACTATGTCCCTGTGATGACCACAGTACAGTGTGCTGTGATGTCTGTCAGTGATTGGCAAGTAACCTCACAGTGATGTGCGGCTACTTGTTGCACAAGACCAAATCAACAGATTGGATTGCGTGATTGCTGCCTCCACCTGCCTATGCTGTCTTTCATCTCCAAAGCAGCCGATTTCTCAGTTGTAAGATCTGACAACCTTCTCACAGTTCACTACTGCGGGGATGTGGTGGCTTTGTGCCTATGAATCAATGTGCACCATTTAATGTAAGTGTGTCCAATGCTTACAGTTGGCACTCAAGTGGGCAATAGCACTATACACAATGTGTGTTAAGCATGTCAAGAGCAAACTACAATCTCTAAGCACATATATTGGCACCGTGTTCACATGAACATTGTTTGCCGAAGGCCTGTTCCTGTGCTGTACTGTTCTGTTCTATTTTCACATGTTCTGAAGCAAAGTCTTTGTGACCATGTTGTTTATTCTATTTCTGATGCCTGTCTTCTGATCAAAGAGACTTTACCAATGTACAGATAGGGTTGTGCTTATGTTACTGAGTTAGTGGTTCTGTGGTTTGGTTTAATAATCCAAACAGCTGTAGTTCAAACCCAACAAATAAATTAAAAACATGAGAAGTAAATGCCAGCCTTGCTAGTAATAAACATAACTGATATTTATAAATAATGAATGATTAATAGATTCCATGGTTATGTTTTTAAATAAGGTTTTTTTAAAGTTCTTTTTTCATATTTGGCACAAGGGTTGCTGATCAGGCCAGTATTTATTGTCCAACCTTTTCCTCTTTGAGCTGCAGTTTGATATGATTGAATATAGACACAAAATGCTGGAGTAACTTAGAGCGACAGACAGCATCTCTGGAGAGAAGGAATGGGTGACCTTTTGGATCGAGACCTTTCTTCAGACTGAGAGACAGGGGAGCGGGAGGGGGGGTGGATACAGAGATAAGGAAGTGGGAGGTTTGAGAACGAGACAACAAAGAGGGTGGAGATCAAGGAAAATGTAGAATAGATCATTGTTAGCTAGGAGAAGGTAACAACAAAACAAACAGATAAATGTAATCAGGGACAGTCAGACTGGTCGGAGAACTGGGAAGGGGGAGCGATGGAGAGAGAGGGAGAGCAAGGATTACTTAAAGTTCTCTTCTCTATTTTGACTTCTCTATGTTCATACCACTGGCGTGTAAGCTGCCCAAGCGAAGTATGAGGTGCTGTTCCTCCAATTTGCAATGGGCCTCACTCTGCCAATGGAGGAGGCCCAGGACAGAAAGGTCAGTAGGGGAAAGGGAGGGGGAGTTAGTTTTTAGCAACCGGGAGATCAGGTAGGTTTAGTGGACTGAATAGAACGATCAGCGAGCCTGCGCTTGGTCTATGATTGAATGATTGGTTTGGCCACTTCAGAGTGCAGTTAAAGTAAACCATGATGATTTGTGACCAGAGTCATGTGTACCTCAGAGTTGATGTGGCTGACAAGTACATTCTATAAAGCACATTAGCAATCTGATTTTATTGGACAATTATGATTTGGATTAAAGGCCCCAAGGCAATATCAGGCAAGAAAGAAACTAAGGATTTTGTACGCAAGGCCCAATCTCTCTGATCATCCATCATAGTGGAAAAGTTGCTGCAGCAGAGGTTGGATAAAGGACTGTTTGGGAATTGACACAGATGTCAATAAAGTTCCGTTAGATGACAGTGGGCCGTGGGGTGGAGAGGTAGGAAGGATGTGGGATTGATACATTTTTTAAAAAGTTTAAAGACACATCAGAATCTCTAGCAGCAGGGAGAAAGGGGTATATCTTTATCTAATACGGAGACAAGCAACGCTCAGATTAAGTTCTTCTTCGCTGTTTAGATGATCCTAACATGTGGGGACAAGCCTTTTTGAAGACCTTGACCCATCAGTATCTCACAGGAAACCATCCAATCATGGTCTTTTGCTCCAATCTGAAAATGGCCTCCAAACCTCAATATCTGACAAATTCTGAGAAAATATCCCTCAGTAATCTTTGTTGAATTCTGATGGTCATCCCGATTTTGACACAAAGCATTTTATTTCAAAAGCACTTTATTTCAAATTTCATCAAACTAAATTCAAATTCTCAAATGGTTTTGGTGCAATGTGGATCCATGCGCGCTAGATTATATTACTTTTATGGTCTCTACAAAGCCGTAAGGACACAAGAAACTGCAGGTGCTAGAGCAAATCTTGAGCAAAGCACAAAAGCTCGAAAGACCCCAATGGATCAGGCAACATCTGTGGAGGGAATGTTGATGATGTCAGATGATGTTTCTGCTTGGGTTCCTTGTTCAGACTAATGTATTATGGAGGAGAAACTTGGCAAAAAGAGGTGGGGTGGAGCAAAGCTTGGCAAGCAATAGGTGGATATAGGTGAGAGGGTGATTGGCAAGTGGGTGGAAGTGCCCAAGGCAAGAGGTCAAAAGGAGACAAAAGGGTGTTAGATAAGGAAAAAATAGGAGGATTGACATGTAAAACTGGATGGAGAGATGGGACAGGGGGTAGAGGAAAGAAGGAAGATAAATGCGAAATATGAGACTCGGTGATAGGGGATGAGTGTACGGAGGAGTAAAGAGGAGTGAGGTGATTAAGGTGACTAAGGCGGTGGGAGAAATGTATGCGCACTGAAGCGAGGGGGTGGGGGAAAGAGAGTGGAGTAGGGGGCCATTACTTAAAATTGTTCATACCATTGGGTTGTAAGCTACTCAAGCACAATATGCAATGCTGTTCTTCCAATTTGTGTGTGGCCTCACTCTGGCAATGGAGGAGGCCAAGGTCAGAAGAATCAGTAGGGAAATGGGAAGGGGAATTAAAAAAGTTGGCAACTGAGAACTCAAGCAAGCCTTGGGCAGACATAGAGCGCAAGTGGCCGTTCTACTCTTGGTCTTGCTGATGTGAAGGAGGCCACATCTGGTGCACCAAATGATATAGTGGAGATTGGAGGAAGTCCACATGAACCTGGCTCACCTGAATTGTGTGCTTGCCTTCAAGCCAACAGTCTCTATGCGACTCACCCGAATGATCTCAAACATTAAACGCAGTTTCTGCTCTGAGACACTTACCTCATTAATTAAAACCCACTTCATAGAACCAGTGATTTGTAATGCACGGACCCTGGTTTCTATGTTTGTACTAATTATTTGAACAAACTAATCAATTAGTCTACTTTCTGTGGATTTCTCTGAAAAGCCTGAAACGTTTTTTTTCCTTTCCGGTGTATGCCAAATACCCTTTTAAAAATTACTCGGGAATCTCGTTGCATCACCCGTTCAAGCAGCCACTTCCAGACGACTGGGACCTTGTCACTTACTTTGCTCCAAGCGTCACTGGGCTGAGATCCAGCCTGTGCTTTGTCTTGTGGAGCAAGCTCTTCAACTTCATTTCACCGATGGAAGGGGGCAGCAGAGGTACAGCGATGCAAAACAACCCCAACTGAGGTGGAAGAGAGATACCAGACAGGTCTTTCTTTTTCTGTCCCTGGAGATACTTCAGTCTGCCTTGGAACTTCATCGTCTGTAGTGAGAAAGGTGGGTGGATGTAAAATGAGGGATGGAGTAGGGAAGGAATAAAATCATGGAGAAAGTTAATGAACATGAAATCTAAAAACAGGAAGTAGTATAGAGGAAACTAACAACGCAGTCCCTAGAATAAAGACAATTAAGGGTGATTGAAAAGAGATGTTTAAAGAATTCGATAGGGTAGATAGAAAGAAACTACCTCTGGTAATGGAGATCAGAGCATGAAGGTGTACCCTTAAAATTAGAATTGGGCTGGTGAGGAATGATGTCAAGAAGTGCTTCCTCATGGGAAATTTAATGGAATTTTTGAATTTTCTTTAATAAAAAGGTGCTGGGACAACTGTATATTTCTAAACTCAGTTCAATTGATTATATTTAAGTGAAAGTAATGTGGAAATATGGAAGGAAGAGAGAACTAAGATACAGATCACCATGATCTAATCAAACAATAGATGGCCTACAAGGAGTGGACTGGAGAGAGATTGAAGCGCGGATTCCTGTTGAGGCAGCAAGAAGGACGAGAGAGCGTTAGAAGGGCAAGATCCAAAGGGCAAGAAGTACAGAATCACAGAATCGTACAGCACAAAAACAGGCCCTTCTCTCATTTAGAGAATGCTGCTCTTTTAAACTAAGGCATATTTCACGTACATGAAGTGGACCTAGCAACTGCTACATGTTGCCACCTTGATCCCATCCCCACAAGAGTTCTTCCAAATCTCCGACCACATGGATTATTTGAGGTAAGCATTGTTAATGCATCTGAGGAGAAGCTAACTGGGGAAAAGGAATGGAATGGTATCATGATAATCAAGGCATAGCAATAGTTTATGTGGAGCTGGGTTGGGTTGGGTTGGATGAATTGTGCCAGCACTGTTCGCTTTAGTAGCTGTGGAATGTCCTTCACCAACATTTCATTGCCACTTTGGATTTTGTGAGCTCGCAGTATTTGTTACTTGTTAAAATATATAGCTGTGATTGTAAGTTGTAGGTATTCCACAGACGTTGTTCCCAAAATCAATCACAAACCATGAATCTGTGAACCTTAAGCAACAAACTATCTCATCACACATCATTTCTCGGGCTGTAATGCCAATGAAAATACTATCTTCCCAATATTCATTCTGCTAAGAGATATGGTGGCAGTGGCAAGGCACTGTTTTATGAAGGTGATGAAAGCTAATTGCTGTTAAATATTCACAGAATGATCTGTGATTGGAAGAATAACATATTTTGGGTTAATTTGTTCAATTTTTCCAGTAATAGCTGAATGTAGTTAGAAGATCCCTTTGTGCAATCATATCCGGTGTGTAAACTTCAGATGGATCTGAAACACACAAATAAAAAGTTCCCGCCATAGCACTAATTGTGGCTCTCGATATTAATTCTGCTCATTTTTATCTGAAATCAATTGGCGGGCAGACGTTCTTTCTCGTGCACTTCTCCTTCCTTCTGTTTACCTACCAGAAATCCCGAAGTGCTGTCCAAGAGGCAACGCACTCGGGTGATGAAACAACGGTTCAGAAATTGAGAAAATTCCGGTGGTAAAACTTTGGGGTTGTAAACTTTGCAAGAACTCAGAATCTCCTCACCTGAAATTGGACAATAACACTATCACACGTCATGCAACAAATGCTCATCAGTCAGTACAGCATAGAAACAGCCCCTGTAACCTACCACATCTACATCAACCTTTCAGCAATTTACACTAATCCCATTTGCGCATGTTAAGACCATAATCTTCTGTGCCTTGCCTAGCTTAGTTTAGTTTTGTTCATTGTCACATATACCGAGGTACAGTGAAAAGCTTTTTAAGTACGTGCTACCCAGTCAGCAGAAAGACTATTCATGATTACAATCAAGCCACACACAGTGTACTGATAGAAACATAGAAACATCGAAAATAGGTGCAGGAGGAGGCCATTCGGCCCTTCGAGCCAGCACCGCCATTCATTGTGATCATGGCTGATTGTCCCAAAACAATAACCCGTGCCTGCCTTCTCCCCATATCCCTTGATTCCACTAGCCCCGAGAGCTCTATCTAACTCTCTCTTAAATCCATCCAGTGACTTGGCCTCCACTGCCCTCTGTGGCAGGGAATCCCACAAATTCACAACTCTCTGGGTGAAAAAGTTTTTTCTCACCTCAGTCTTAAATGGCTTCCCCTTTATTCTAAGACTGTGGCCCCTGGTTCTGGACTCGCCCAACATTGGGAACATTTTTCCTGCATCTAGCTTGTCCAGTCCTTTTATAACTTTATATGTTTCTATAAGATTACCCCTCATCCTTCTAAACTCCAGTCAATACAAGTCTAGTCTTTTCAATCTTTCCTCATATGACAGTCCCGCCATCCCAGGGATTAATCTTGTGAACCTACGCTGCACTGCCTCAATCACAAGGATATCCTTCCTCAAATTAGGAGACCAAAACTGTACACAATACTCCAGATGTGGTCTTACCAGTGCCCTATACAACTGCAGAAGGATAAAATTAATAATGTGTAGTGCAAGATAAAGTTCAGTAAAGTCTGATTAAAGATAGTCCGTGGGGCCTATCTTAGTGTGTGTAAATGCCTCTTAAATGTAGTAATCGTATTTGATTCCACCACCTCCTCTGGTAATACATTCCAAATATGAACCATTCTCCATGTAAAAAATGTATCCCTCAGGTCATCTTTAAAACTCCTACCTCTCTCCTTACAACTATGTCTTCATGCTTTTGATACTTTCAGGAGATAAAACAAGGAGCCATCAGCTCATTTGGTGTATTTTTATTTTATGTAATGCATTATCATACATTTCAGAATATCCAAAGTGATTTATGCCAAATGAGTTATAATCACGGTTGATTGGTAACTGAGCACTAGCCATTTTCCATGCAATGAATGCAGTCCACTTTAGTGGCATAATTCCCTCTGTTCTGTTTCAAATGGATCTGCAGGATCTTTAACACCCGACTTTATAGACAAGATACAATGGCAATTAATACACATAAAACACTGCAACGTCGTATCTGTTTAGATTTTGGACTCGCATCCTGAAATGGTGCCTGAATCCATCATTTTCTGATTGAGAAATGTGATTAATTGAGCCAAGCTGACTCACAAATTTATTGTCCCATTTGGGATTTTCAAAGAAATTGTGGATTTATAGTTCTGTGAATCACCACTTCCCAAATTACACTTCCCAAAAAACTAATCATGGAAATCAATGCTTAAATCTGTTTGTAATCTGTAGGCTAGTTCCTTGTACCTACCTTGATAATCATCAGATTATGATTTAATCCCACCACAGGATGTCATTTCGAATGTGTGAGGGTGCAAAATGGGCATTTGTTATCTCAGTAGACATCTTTCCATTCAATGTCAATGCAGACGAATGAGGGGACTAAAAGTCAAAATGACCTTTCACCTCATGGGTTCTTTATTGAGGAACCTCTAGCCTGATCTGAACTACACTTGACTCCATCCCATTCTTTGTGTGGCCATTTAATTTCAGGCGAAGGAATCTAGACATACAGGTATGTAGGTTAATTGGCTTGGTAAATGTAAAAAATTGTCCCTAGTGGGTGTAGGATAGTGTTAATGTGCGGGGATCGTTGGCCGGCGCGGACCCGGTGGGCCGAAGGGCCTGTTTCCATGCTGTATCTCTAAACTGAAAAACTAAACTAATCTAGATGTTTATATGTTTGCTAAATTATGTGTCCTAAATTATGTGTTCTAAAACGACCATCACCCGTTCATCCGATTACAAACTAGACTTTTAATGTGAATGTAAAACCGAAGGGGTTGCTCCTTGTATTTGATTGTACCCTAGGTGGGGAGGAGCGGACACGGTCGGCATGGTTCTGAGAAAGGAGATAGTTTGAATTTACTCACCATTAGCTTCCTGCCTTAGAGGATACTGCCCAGACAACTGCTGTGGTGGATTCATAGCCCAGTGTAGCTGCGTCTGGAACTCCTGCCGATCGTCGACATGGATGAAGTCATACACGCTCTGGTGCAGCATGTCAGTCTACACATACAAAAATAGACAAGTTACCTTGAAGCTGGCACCAATCAGTGGGATGTAAGTATTGGGTTTATGGTATTGCAGATCAAATTATTCATGGGAGTTTAGTTTTTAGTTTAGTTTTGAGAGATACAGCGTGGAAACAGGCCCTTCGGACCAACGAGTCCGCACCGGCCAATGATTCCCACACATTAACCTACACCCACTAGGGACAATTTACACATACACCAAGCCAATTAATCTACAACCCTGTACGTCTTTGGAGTGTGGGAGGAAACCGAAGATCTCAGAGAAAACCCACGGGGTCACGGGGAGAACGTACAAACTCCATAAAGACAGCACCTGTAGTCGGGATCGAACCCAGGTCTCCGGCACTGCAAGCGTTGTAAGTCAGCAACTTTACCACTGCGCTACCGCGGGAGAATAAATATATTTCAGTTTAAAGAAGAAACACCTGGTACTGCGTAGACTATAAAGGATCAGAATGTCGATATTGCTCCTGTTTTTTTTATGGGATGGTTTTTTGTTAATTCAGGCAACATAAAATAAATGTTTCGTTCCTTTAGCTGAAAAATAAATTTTCCTTCATTTAGCCGAAGCATCAGTAAACGACGGGCATAGACTTAAAATAACTGGTAGAAGGATTAAAGGAGAAACGAAGAAAAACACACTCAGCCAGACACTGATGAAGGTTTGAAAATCACTGTATGATGCAGCACCTGGCATGATGTACAACAGAGTGCTCTTCTTTTTGGTCATACATTTTCTATGGATCTGTAATTTTATTTCTCTTTGGTTTCATTGTGAAATTATCTCGGTAACAGCGAAGGGACAATGAGGCAGAGGACAATAAGCGAGTTCGGTATTCCAACTGCCTATGCCCAAGTCACAGGTCACCCTCCATAAACATTGTTGGTAGCTGAGCAGCTGAACCTTCGTTTCATCCGTATTTTCCAGTTTTGATTCTTCTAGGTAAGAAAATATTGCTTCCAAACTATGAATTAGTTGTATTTATTGTTCCTTTGTATTAAAGCTATGATGATTTTGTCTTTTTTTTGCTTTATGCTTCGGTGAGCCAGCGAGATTGTGCTGCGGTGTGGGGTCGGGGTCCGTGGTCTGGGTCGGGCCCAGGTCTCCGGTGCTTCGGGCGCTGTTGAGTTGCAGCTGGGCCATCCCCGTCCCCTCCCTGGTGTCCCGTCCCTGTCTGGGGGCGGCCGGAAGTGTCCCGGGTGGCCCCGGGCTGGCGGGGCGCCGTCCCGTGCTTGCAGCCAGCGCAGGGAGGGAGGTGCTGGTCCCAGCTCGGCACTGGTCCGGCTCCTTGGTGGGGGGGGGGGGGGGGCGACGACGTTCCCCAGTGGGCCAGGGACCGTCGGCTGCGCCTCTCTCCTTGTCCAGTGACTGTCAGTTGGCCCCCTCGGTGTCGGCAGGGGCTGAGCAGCGGTCATCAGCGGGGATGCACACGGGGTGCTGCGGTGGCTCGGCAGGTCAGGCAACATCTCTGGAGAAGGGTCTCAACCCGAAACGTCACCCATTCCTTTTCTCCGGGGATGCTCGGAGTGTATCCCCGTTGATGGCTGGTGCTCGGCTTTCGCTGGCATCGGGGGGGTTGGCCGGCAGCCGCTGGGTGGGGCGGGGGGTGTGGCTGGAGGTCTCCGGCCCATCAGGGAGCAGGTTCCTCAGGAGTTGGAAGGGGGTTGGGCTGGAGTTGCTGCTTCTTCTCCACGCTGGCTGTGGGCCTGGGGCCTGGGTTCGATCCTGGTTCGATATTTCTATGATCCTGGCTGCGGACGAAGCGTGGGTCTGTGTGTGTGCTCTCCCCTCTCTCCCACTCACATTTGTCCCCTCTCTCTCTCGCCATTACAACCTGCTCTCTCACTACCTGGCACGCCCATTCCTCAGATTAAATATATTTTTACACATAAATCATGAACAAAGATAAGAATTTATACACAGTTTATACAGCCGCCGCTTCGTTTGCTTTTTCTTTACGGAGAATGACCTTTGACAAATCCCATGATTCCTTCGTGTTTTTTGGGATACAGAACTCGCTTTAAACATCATTCTCCCAAAACTACCCAAGATTCCTGAGATCACTCGATTTTTTGTGGCACAGGGATGGGCTTTGATGGGAAGACCAATATTTATTAATGGTCCCTAGTGGCCTTGATACACCTGGAGTATTGTGTGCAGTTTTGGTCCCCTAAATTGAGGAAGGACATTCTTGCTCTTGAGGGAGTGCAGCGTAGGTTTACAAGGTTAATTTCTAGGATGGCGGGACTGCCATATGCTGAGGGAATTGAGCGGCTGGGCTTGTACACTCTGGAATTTAGAAGGATGAGAGGGAATCTAATTGAAACATATAAGATTATTAAGGGTTTGGACACGCTTGAGGCAGGAAACATGTTCCCGATGTTGGGGGAGTCCAGAACCAGGGGCCACAGTTTAAGAATAAGGGGTAAGCCATTTAGAACGTAGACGAGGAAACACTTTTTCACCCAGAGAGTTGTGAGTCTGCGGAATTCTCTGCCTCAGAGGGCGGTGGAGGCCGGTTCTCTGGATACTTTCAAGAGAGCGCTAGATAGGGCTCTTAAAGATAGCGAGTCAGCGGATATGGGGAGAAGGCAGGAACGGGGTACTGATTGGGGATGATCAGCCATGATCACACTGACTGACGGTGCTGGCTCGAAGGGCCGAATGGCCTACTCCTGCACCTATTGTCTATTGTCTATTGAGAAGATGGTGAAAATCCTCATTCTTGAAGCTCTGCAGAACGTAGTGATAATGCTGTTACAGTTTCACAATGTTAACAGCTAGTCACTACCTTGGTCTTGATCCAGTAACAAAGACAATATATTTAAAAATGAGGATTGTGTGTGACTGAGATCAGGGTGCCATCAACGGGTGAGATTTTGGAGTGAGACATTGCGAAATACCAAACCCGAGGGAGCATAGCAACTGAGGAGGGGGAGGGTGTGGGATACCATGAGCTGATAAGTGTGGTTGTGATGTACCCTCTCCCATGGTACGGAGCTTTTGCATTTTTCTGCTTGGAATTGTGCAATATGGTGCATACTGTAGCGAGTCTTTTAACTTACACTTGTATGCAACATTTATGCTTTAAATTGGATTAGCTATGAATAAGGTTAGGCTAAATTACATTCCTAATTACATTCCACAGTAGAGCCAGGCTCTGATCAACAGGTGCAGCACATGAATGATATTAGTAAATTCAAGTATAGAAATCAGATTATGATCAAGCACTTGGCCCATGTTGACCAACCTGGGTCTCACTGCACACCAGGTACTAGTGGACGACACCACTGTTGTGGGTTGTATCACTGATGGGAACGGGTCAGAGTATAGAAGTGAGATTGACCGATTGACTAAATGGGGCCAGCACAACCACAACCACAATAACATCAGTAAAACCAAGGATATGATTGTGGGCTTCAGAAGGGGTAGGATGGGGTCCCACAGTCCCGTTTATATCAACGGGTCGATGGTGGAAAGGGTCAAGAACTTCAAATTCCTGGACGTACATATTTCCGAAGATCTCTCCTGGTCCCAGAACACTGATTCAATTATTAAGAAATCCTCTACTTCCTGAGAAGATTACGGAGAGTCGGTATGTCAAGGAGGACTCTCTCTAACTACTGCAGGTGCACAGTAGAGAGCATGCTGAGCGGTTGCATCGTGGCTTGGTACGGCAACCTGATCATCCAGGAGCAGAAAAGGCTACAAACAGTCGTAACCACTGCCCAGTCCATCATCGGCTCTGACCTCCCTACCATCGAGGGGATCTATCTCAGTCGCTGTCTCAAAAAGACTGCCAGCATCATCAAGGACCCACACCATCCTGGCCACACACTCATCTCTCAGCTGCCATTGGGTAGAAGGTACAGGAGCCTGATATTTGCAACATCTAGATTCAGGAACAGCTTCTTCCCCACAGCCATCAGACTATTAAACACAACTTCAAACAAACTATGAACTATAACCTACAACAATCTGTTTACTGATGTGTGTGTATATATATATATATATATATATATATATATATATATATATATATATATATATATATATATATGGACACACTGATCTGATCTGTATTTATGACTACAATATCCTGTTGTGCTGCAGCAATGCAAGAATTTCATTGTCCTATCTGGGACATATGAAAATAAACTCTCTCTTGACTCTCTGTCTCTGTCTCTCTCTCTCTCTCTCTCTCTCTCTCTCTCTCTCTCTCTCTCTCTCTCTCTCTCTCTCTCTCTCTCTCTCGACTCTTGACTCCTGACCCTGTCTCCAGTTGCATATCTTCTCTCTTTTCTGACCCTGAGTCCAACCTTACACCTGGCCCCCTATTCTACCCTGATCATAGCTGCTTCCCTGCTTGGGTTCCCAGTATTGAACATTCCCATTGTCCCAGCTTTGACTGCACACCTAGTAGTATTCCAGACCTTGACTCTGGATGCACACTGGGCCTTGCTCCTAGCCCCCCTGCTCTGACAATATATCTGACCCACACATAAAGCCCCATATCTGACCCCCTGGACTTTACCTATTACGTTCAAGTCCACAGGTGCTTATCTAATGCAGTAATCTTTTATGGGGCACTTCACGCACAAATTTTGTATAACAAAATTTGTTACATCCATTGGCTTTCTTGTTATCTAACATGCTGGTTACTTTGTCAAAGAAGTCATCAATTGGTTGAACACAATTTCTCATCCATAAAATTATACTCAGCTGTATAAGTATTCTGTTACCATTTCCTTCATTTCCTATCAAAAGTTCTGAAGTCATTTTCACCCCCAATATTTTCAGAATTTTGCTGTCTTCCTCTCAGCTGGGACTTTTCCGAAATGCAAAATCCAATAACAATATATATTTAAGCAATAATATTCAATTAAATGTGATTTTGAGAGTACATAATATTTTCTGTGGTATTCATAACACAACAATGATAAAAAAAGATCTTTGTTTTGATTGCACCAACATGCATACATTACTATATATATATTTTTTTTTTTGATGAATATTTTTATTAGTTGTAAATACATATTAATAGAAAATACTTCTTACATACATTCATAATATTATTAATATTAACATTTAAGACGTTTATATTTCTATACATTTTTTTAATAAGTAAAAGATAGAGAAAAATAATATAGAGATAAAAAATCAAAAATAAAGAAGTGAATGGAGTATTAAAAAGTTATCCATCATGGGAGATATATCCATGATTTGTTATACGTATTTCTTCATCTATTCCATTATTCAGGTTTCAGTCAGGTTCTCGCACTGAGCCATTTTGACCCTTTAAATATTCAATGTATGGAGACCATATTCCTCTGAAAAGATCCAACCTGTCCATTAGGACGAGCCTCAATCTTTCCAGATGGAGTATCTCCGACATTCCTGTGATCCACATTTTGATTATGGGGGATGTAGGACCTTTCCAGAATTTTAATATTAATTTTTTCCCAATTATTAAACTATAATCAATAAAAATTATTTGATTTGTTGTTATTAATTGATCTGTTTCCAGTATTCCCAGTATTATTAACTTTGAGTCAGGAGTCACATTCATATTAACAACATTCGAAATTATCCTAAATATTTATAACCATATAACCATATAACCATATAACCATATAACCATATAACAATTACAGCACGGAAACAGGCCCTCTCGGCCCTTCCAGTCCGTGCCGACCATTTGTTTTCCCCTAGTCCCATCTACCTGCACTCAGACCATACCCCTCCATTCCCTTCACGTCCATATACCTATCCACTTTACTCTTAAATGTTAAAATCGATCCTGCCTCCACCACTTCTGCTGGAAGCTGATTCCACACAGCCACCACCCTCTGAGTAAAGAAGTTCCCCCTCATGTTACCCTGAAACCTCTGTCCCTCATCCAAATTCTATCCAAAATTTTGTAATTTTTACACAATTTGTAAATGAGTGTGTCAAGTTAGCTTCTAAGTGCTGACATTTATCACATATGGCAGATACATTTGAAAAAAATGTTATGTAGTTTGGATTTTGAGTAATGTAGTCTATGTAATATTTTTAATTGTATAAGAGAGTGTCTAGCATTTAACGAACAGTGGTGTATGTGTTGTAAACTTTCATCCCATACTTCTGGTCTAATAATTTGACCTAATTCGTTTTCCCATGATTGTCTATATATTTCTGTCAATGGGACATAATTTTCCAATAGGATATTATAAATGTATGAAATCAATTTTTCTGTGTTCGGATGTTTATTTAGACATTTATCTAAAATTTCTGTCTTTCTATTTCTAATTTCCTGTGTGTTTGCTTTTACATAGTCTCTAATTTGTAAGTATCTAAAATAATCTTTTGAATGTAATCTTTTGTTGTAATTCTAGAAATGAAAGGAAGGAATTTTCCCTGTAGAGATCTCCCGTCTTATTAATTCCCTTATTTTTCCATTGTAAAAAGCCTTTATCCACCATTGAAGGTTTAAATGTAACATTATTTACAATGGTAAGGGCTAGTGGTATAGATTCCAATTTTAATGTTTTCTTTATTTGTTTCCAGATACGTATTCCACTTTCTATTATAGGGTTTTCACTATAGGTTTTCTTACCTAAATTAATATTGGCAAATATTATCGAACTAATTTCAAAAGGTGAACAATCTTATTTTTCCATTTTTAACCAAATTGGTTGTTTATCTGTCTCTACTAACCAAAAATTCATATTGTTAATATTAACTGCCCAGTAATAAAACATAACGTTTGGTAGTGCTAAACCTCCATTTATTTTTGATTTACATAAATGTTTTTTATTTATTCTATGACTCGTATAATCCCAGATAAAGTTGGTAACTAAAGAGTCCACCTTCCTAAAGAAGTTTTTAGGAAGATATGTCGGAATTAATTGGAAAAGATATAGTAATTGCGGAAGAAAAATCATTTTTATTACATTAATTTTACCTAGCATTGTGATGGGTAGAGTTTTCCAATGTAAAATGTTCTTATTTAATTTATTCAATAAGAGTGGATTTAAATAAAGAATTGAATCTTTTTGTTACATAAATTCCAAGATAGTTAATTTTTTCGTTTGTTATCTTAAAAGGAAATTGTTGTAATGTATGTAAGTTATTTACCATTATTGGCACGAGTTCACTTTTATTCCAATTAATACTATATCCTGAAAAAGATCCAAATTCAGTTATTAATTTTAATAAATTTTGGATACTAATTTCCAGTTTTGTAATATAAAGTAATACATCATCCGCATATAAGGAGATTTTATTTTCAGTATCTCTGGTATCATACCCATATATTTCAGGATGTGATCTCACATGTTGAGCTAATGGTTCTATTGCAAGTGCAAATAGTAGTGGGGATAAAGGGCAACCTTGTCTACAGCCTCGAGATAGACTGAATTTAGTTGATATCGTTTGATTTGTTATTATTCTGGCTGTTGGGTTAGTGTATAAAAATTTGACCCAAGTAATAAACTTCCCTCCCAATTTAAAAGTTTCCATAACCGAAAACAAGTAAGACCATTCCACCTGGTCGAAGGCTTTCTCCGCATCTAACGAACTAACTACTAGATCTTTATTAATACCTCTTTTCGAGTATATAATATTGAATAAACGTCTCAGGTTATATGAGGAATATCGTTTTGGTATAAATCCTGTTTGATCGGGATGAATTAATTCATTAATAACTGTACATAGCCTTTGTGCTAATATTTTAGTTAATATCTTTTGATCAGTATTTAAAAGAGCTATAGCTCTAAATGATCCTGGGTCATCCAGATCTTTGTCTATTTTAGGTATAAGTGTTATAATAGATTCATTTAACGTTTCTGGTAATTTCTGCTGGGTATAAATATATTCATAAAGTGTCTTCAAGCGTGGTGCAATCAGATCATAAAATGTTTTATAAAATTCCGAGCCAATACCATCTGGTCCTGGTGTTTTACCATTTTTTAATGATCTGATAGATTCTTGGATTTCTTTTACTGAAATTTCAGCATTTAATGATTCTCTATTTTGTGAATCCAACCCATTCAGATTACATTTTTTTTTAAATGCTTCTATTCCTATCCTGTTTTCTGTCGTTTTAGCAGAGTATAAGTTTTTATAATATTGCAAAAATCTCTCATTAATATCTTTAGGTTGTACTCAGGGTTCGCCATTATGTGATTTAATCCTATGAATTATTTTTTCTCCCCCCATGTTCCTTAATTGGCGAGCAAATAATTTTTGAGGTTTCTCTCCAAATTCAAACTGTAATTGTTTAGTGTATTGATAGAGTTTTACAAATTGATCTGAATATATTTTATTTAATTTATATTTCAGTGCTGCGATTTTATTATGTATTGTTATGGATGGATTAGCTGCATTCTCTGTATCTAGTTGTTTAATCTCCTTTTCCAGTTCCTGTTGATCCCTCCGATTCTTTTTATTATAAAATGCTTGAGAGGAAATCATAATTCCATGGAGATATGCTTTAAAAGTTTCCCATAATAAGGAAGAAGATATTTCCGGTTTATCATTTATTTCAAAGAAAATCTTGATCTGTTCTGTAATATATTCCTGAGTGGCTTTGTTTTTTAAAATTTGTGGATTAAATCTCCATTGTCCCCGTTTTTCCATTTTACCATTTATTTTAATCTTAAATGTTAAAGGTGCGTGAACTGAGATTATAATATTATGGTATTTTGAATTATAAGTGAGTGAGATAAGTTTGGCATCGACCAAAAAGTAATCTATTCTTGAGTAAGTTTTATGTACAGGTGAATAAAAGGAATATTCTCGTCCAGTTGGATTTTCTACTCTCCAAACATCTTTAATATTAGTAGTTTCCATATATGCATTTAATAAGTCACTGGAATGGGATTTAATTTTCCTTTGTCTTGTAGATCTGTCTAAATAAGTTTGCAAATACACAGGACTAGATGTTAAAATCCATGGTGCCAAATATCAATTTACTCCCGATGGTGATGGGAGCCTTCTGCACTCACCTATGCTCCTCCGATGTTGAGAAAGGCTAGGCAGACACGTCATTGGGGTTATAAAGGGGGCACCTACTTTCATCAACGTTTCACTGATTGAACCCATGATGTCTCCAGTAGGCTCAGCAGTGCATTCTGGCGTCCCAGAACCACCCCCCTCTGCATCTGTCTAGTCGGTTATTTGGGAGACCAAATGGGGTCCTTCCTCTTCAGCCAGAGCCACTGGCGACTCCGCTCTGCTACCCGTGATGTTTCTTTGATGGCCTGGCGTAGGGCTTGTCCGCTGATCCCCAGGTCCTTCATCAGTATTAAAGTATTCATTTTTAAGTCTTGCATCTTTTGTCTATGGGGGTCTGTAATAGAGCCAAAGGTTCACCCGAACACCGAATAGACGAATTTTAAGTCCCTTAAATGTCTCTCACGTGTATATCTCCTTTGATCCAATATATAACTCCATTCAAACTGAAAATAACAATAATTATAATAGAAAAGAAGAGAGGATAGATTAAGAAATTAGTATAGTGCACAACGGAGGAAAAAACTACATCTAGTATTGGTGTAGTTAGTGCTAGCCATACTAGCATGGCTAGCCATCTACCGACCTTCGTAGTTGATGTTACCAACTTAACCAGCTCCCTGCTTTTTTGGAATTACTATTCCATAATGGTATTTTACCGGGGATATTAAATTAAAAATATTCGGGTTGATGAGGCCTTCTCAAGTTTTAATCTTCCGGTCAAGTCCAGCGCTTCCACAGGGTTGGAGAAGAAATATTCCTTCTTGTTGAAAGTGACTCTTAGAGTAGCTGGGTAATTCAGGCCATATTTCAAGTTTTCCACCCCCTCAGGAGACGTTTAGTCTCATTAAACACTTTTCGTTTCCTGGAGACTTCTGCTGGATAATCTTGATAGATGCTGATCTTGTGTCCTTCAAATGTAAGATTTATGTTTCTCGATGTTTTTTGCATTATCTCCTCCAAGACGTAGTTGTATTGTACTTTTATTATCATTTGTCTTGGGGGAGCATTTGGTCTTGTCTGACGTCTCATCACTTTGTGTGCTCGGGCTAGCAAAGGCTTTTGTTCCAGAGATAAAACAGTTTGCAGTAAATTCGCAGTAAATTCTCGGGGATCTTTATCTTTCTCTCCCCCTTCAGGAATACCCGCAATTCTTAGGTTTTGTCTTCACTGGTGACCTTCTAGTTCAGTACATTCCTCGGTTATTTTGGTCAATAAATCCGTTAGACGTCCATTTTCTGTGATAAGCTTTGCTGTAGTTTGAGCACTTGTTTCGGCTAGTTCTTCAAGGCTTTTTATGCCAGCCGTCTGTTGTTCCAGTACCTTCTCCACAGGATTCAGCCTTTCTTCAAAATCCGTTTTCACATTTTTAATCTTATCATTCATCTCCTTTGACATTTCAATCATCATTTCTGCGATTTCTTTCTTCAAATCTTCCGATATTTTCTTAGTCTTAGTATTAATATTGGCATTAATTTCAAGTTTCAATTCTTTCATTTCAGCATTCATCTTGGTTATTTCCTCCTTTAAACCAGCAATTTCACGTGCAATAAAAGTTTTAAGTTCTTCACTTTCCGATTTTTTCGTAGTTTTTTTCATCACATCTTCTTGGGATAACGTCTTACCTGAGTCCGAGGCTTCAGTCAGGCCTTCCCCCGGTCCCAGCCTGGCAGTTCGACTTTTCGATTTTTCGGGTGGGCTGCGCTGTGTAGCCATAACAAGTCGCGCGTCTGATGACGTCACTCACAGCAATCGGTGTAGAGACGGCAGGCAGCAGGCCACAGGCAGCAGATAGATCCGTTAATCCCCGATTTCCCCCCGTTTTTTTACAAGGAGCTGGCTGGCATTAACCTCTAGCCCTCCATAGCGCCACCGGAAGCGATACATTACTATATTACAGTTAATATGTACCGAGGGCAAATTTTTGTTCCAATGCTCCCTATTCCCAATTACTTTTACATTGAAGCGATTGAAATCCAAGTGTTCAAATGCCATCAGAAAAATAAAACCTCCGGAATGAATGATATTCATTACTTTGATTCTTCAGATGTTCTGGTTCAAGCTAAAACTAAAGACAAATAATAACCTCCTCCCACAGTCCCCTGCAAGTATCTCTGTCACTCCTTTAAAATATGCCCCTTCTTTAACAAGCTCTTAAACACCGCATCTGAATTAGTTTCCATCTGTTTACACGCCTTGAGGATGTTCATCGATGTGTTCAATTAATATAACAACGAGATTGGGGACATTTCTATTCAACCTGTCAAAGGAACTGGGCGGGTTTAGAAATCATCAGTGAGGTAAACTTGTTGAGTGGCAAATGAGAATACTGTTACCTTCCCAATATTTAACTGAAGGAAAGAATGGGTTATCGGGGCTGTATGTTGTGACAGACAGCCTGACACCTTGCATGTCATTTTAATATTACACTTATCCCATCCCCCCTGGATATTCTGGATAATATCAACTCAGGCTAATTACAAATCAATAACATTAGCCAACTCCGAAACACGAAGCGCTGAGCATTGGGATCTGGATATCACGGACAACTCGCTTCAGTTCCCCGCTCACCTCTGTCAGTGCACTCTGAACACCTCTCTCCTGCCGCTCGTGGCACTGCACTTCTACAGACTCCTCTGTCAAGTTTATCAAGTTTGCGGATGACGTAACACTGATTGGACCGATCCAGGATGGGGACGAATCTGTGGAGTCATTTAAGTTCCTTGGAACCATCATCTCCAGGGACCTTAAGTGAGAGACCTCCATCGACTCCACAGTCAAAAAGGCCAACAGATGATGTACTTCCTGCGGCAGCTGAGAAAACACAATCTGCCACAGGCAATGATGGTCCAATTCTATACGGCCATCATAGAGTCTGTCCTCACCTTCTCCATCATGGTTTGCTTTGGCTCAGCCACCCAGCATGACATCCAGAGGCTGCAGCGCACCATTCGATCCGCCAAGAAGGTTGTTGGTTGCAACCTTCCCCCAATCAACGAACTGTACATTGCAAGGGCCAGGAAGTGAGCGGGTAAGATCATCTCTGACCCCTCTCACCCTGGCCACAAACTCTTTGAATCACTTTCCTCTGGAAGGCGATTCCGGACTGTCAAAGCCCCCCACATCCAGACATAAAAACAGCTTTACTCAACAGCCAAAAAACTGCAGCCTCCTTTTGCTCTGGTATTTTATTTAATTCTTCACGTTTAAATTATAATGTATTATTTTTAATTGTCTACTGTATATCGTGTTGTTACTTGCGAGCAAAGCACCAAGGCATATTCCTTGTATGTATACATTTTTGGCTAATAAAATGTATTCAATTCAATTCAATTCAATGAACCTAGTTCTTGACATCACTGCTAAAAAAATAAGAGGCTAGGATTTGACAAAATCTTTTCACTGAGGGCCCTTATCTTTGGAACTCTTCCTCAGGCAGTCAAAGCAGAGTCTTTGGAAATTTTTAAGGCAGAGGTAGAAAGATTCTTGAGTTAAATGGAAATGTAGAATTAAAGTTACATGGTCTCAGAAAGGATGCAGGTCTGATGACCTACTCCTTTTCCTAACTTGTATGTTCACATGCAGACTGTAGGTGGCAGCATTCATATGTCTCTGCCTCTGTTGTTCTTAAACATGAATATTGAAGATTAGGAAGAGTATTATTAAAGAACTCTTGGAAATGTGCCACAGTACATTTTGTAGATAGTACCCATTGTCATTAACATGCAATGACGGTAAAGAGAGTGAATGTTAGGATTTGGCTTGGCTTGCTTCAAGGCTAATGTACCAGCTTTGGGATGTGTTCGTTCAGTTTGTAGATTTCATACGCTGATGATTATTGTTGGGATGCATTGTGTGCTTTTAATGCACTCTGGAGTGTATTGTTTGGTGCTGCTATATATTGACTTGTGTTGCATGACATAAAATGGATCAAGGAATGTGGGGGAATTGCAGATATACTGGCAGAACAGGCTCAGGGTTTGGAGTACATCTCAACAACACTCATCAGCTCATGATATCAACAAGGATAAACACATCTCACTGTAGAGGTACTAAAAACCTACTCATGTTCCTCTACAGCATACATTATGTGTTTGCACTATGTGGTCTGAATGGTGTACACTGGGTGTCATAGAGTCATACAACATGGAAACAGGCTATTTGACCCAACTTGTTCATGACGACCACGATGCTCCCTCTACAGTCGTCACATCTGCTGGGTTTAGCCTACATCCGTCCAAACCTTTCCAATCCTTGTATCCTTGTACCTGTCCAAATGTCTTATCAATGTTGTTGGAGTACCTGGGTAATTATATTGTGCTGTGCAATATTCACATCTGTACACTGGTTGACAATGATATGTGTTGGTGTTCACTCTATGGTGTAGTTTTGGTGCTGGTGATTCATATTCTGGTGTGCACTTTGTGATGTTCTCTGTGTGCTTTATATTTTGGTTCTTGCTGTACTGTATACAATGGGTGCTGGTGATTTATATCTGGTAGAAGCTAGCTTCCTCCAGCTTCGGACGATAGCTAAAATAAAACAATTCCTCCAGTTTGATGACCTCGAAAAGATCATCCACACATTTATCTCCTCCCACTTCGATTACTGCAACTCCCTTTACACTGGCATCAGCCAATCTTCCCGGTCCCGCCTGCAACTGGTCCAAAACGCCGCAGCGAGACTCCTGACGGGCACCCGAAAAAGGGTCCACATCACCCCGATTCTGGCCTCTCTCCACTGGCTCCCTGTGCGGTTCCAAATAAATTTCAAGCTCCTTCTTTATGTTTACAAAGCCCTTAACGGGCTTGCCCCCACCTACATCAAAAGTCTGCTTACCCACCACACCACCTCCAGGTCCCTCAGATCGGCCGACTTGGAGTTACTGAACATACTGCAGTCTAGCCATAAGCTCAGGGGTGACCGCGCTTTTGCGGTTGCAGCTCCTAGACTGTGGACCAGCATCCCTCTTCCCATCAGAACTGCCCCCTCCATCGACTCTTTTAAGTCGAGACTTAAAACTCGTCTTTACACTCAAGCCTTTCTTGATGTCCTCTGAGGGAGGGCTATATGTATGCATTTATGTATGTACTTAATCTATGAACCACTGTTGTATAACGTTAGTACCTCCACCAATGTAAAGCACTTTGGTCAACGAGAGTTGTTTTTTAAATGTGCTATAGAAATAAAAGTGACTTGACTTGACTTGGTGCAAATTGCACGGCATATGCTATATAAAGGTGAATATATACTTAATAGTGGTGATGACACTTAATAATTTATAAAATATATATAAACAGTACACATACACTGATGGCAACTAAATGGTGCATACTGGATGATGGTGAGAAAGATACTGGTGTTTACTGGTTGATGGTGATATTGCATTGACTTGTATGGACTTGGTGTTGTAATTTACAGTGGCTTGCAAAAGTTTTCATACCCCTTGAACTTTTCCACATTTTGTCACGTTACAACCACAAATGTAAATGTATTTTATTGGGATTTTATGTAATAGACCAACACAAACTGATGCATAATTGTGAAGTGGAAGGAAAATGATACATGGTTTCCAAATTTTATTACAAATAAAAAACTGAAAAGTGTGGTGTGTAAAATTATTCACCCCCCCTGAGTCAACACTATGTAGAACCACCTTTCACTGCAATTACAGCTGCAAGTCTTTTGGGGTATGTCTCTACCAGCTTTGCACATCTAGAGACTGAAATTTTAGCCCATTCTTCTTTGCAAAATAGCTCAAGCTCAGTCAGATTGGATGGAGAGCGTCTGTGAACAGCAATTTTCAAGTCTTGCCAGAGATTCTCAATTGGATTTAGGTCTGGACTTTGACTGGGCCATTGTAACACATGAATATGCTTTGATCTAAACCATTCCATTGTAGCTCTGGCTGTATGTTTAGGGTCGTTGTCCTGCTGGAAGGTGAACCTCTGCCCCAGTCTCAAGTCTGTTGCAGACTCTAACAGGTTTTCTTCCAAGATTGCCCTGTATTTGGCTCCATCCATCTTCCCATCAACTCTGACCAGCTTCCCTGTCCGTGCTGAAGAAAAGCATCCCCACAGCATGATGCTGCCACCACCATGTTTCACAGTGGGGATGATGTGTTCAGGGTGATGTGCAATGTTAGTTTTCCGCCACACATAGCGTTTTGCATTTAGGCCAAAAACTTCAATTTTGGTCTCATCAGACCAGAGCACCTTCCTCTACATGGCTTGTGGGACTTCTTATGGCTTTGTTTCAACAATGGCTTTCTTCTTGCCACACTTCCATAAAGGCCCGATTTGTGGAGTGCACGACTGATAGTTGTCCTGTGGACAGATTCTCCCACCTGAGCTGAGGATCTCTGCAGCTCCTCCAGAGTTACCATGGGCCTCTTGGCTGCTTCTCTGATCAATGCTCTCCTTGCCCGGCCTATCAGTTTAGGTGGACGGCCATGTCTTGGTAGGTTTGCAGTTGTGCAATACTCGTTCCATTTTCAGATGATGGATTGAACAGTGCTCCGTGAGATGTTCAAAGCTTGGGATATTTTTTTATAACCTAACCCTGCTTTAAACTGCTCCACAACATTATCCCTGACCTGTCTGGTGTGTTCCTTGGGCTTCATGATGCTGTTTGCTCACTAATGTTCTCTAACAAACCTCTGAGGCCTTCACAGAACAGCTGTATTTATACTGAGATTATATTACACATACGTGGACTCTATTTACTAATTAGGTGACTTCTGAAGGCAATTGGTTGCACTGGATTTTATTTAGGGGTATCCGAGTAAAGGGGGCTGAATGCTTTTGCACGCCACTCTTTTCAGTTTTTTATTTGTAAAAAAATTTGAAAACCATGTATCATTTTCCTTCCACTTCACAATTATGCGCCACTTTGTGTTGGTCTATCACATAAAATCCCAATAAAATACATTTACGTTTGTGGATGTAACTTGACACAATGTGGAAAAGTTCAAGGGGTATGAAAACATTTGCAAGCCACTGTATATACTGTTTCCTATGGTATAAACTAGATGATGGGAATTCATGCACTGAGATCCCAAAGCACAGTTTTACACTTGGATCATGCCAATCATCTGTCCACATCTGTTGTGACTCCATTAGGTTATCTTCAGAAGGAATAGCCAACCATAAGTTAACTCCACCTGTGCCGGTAACAGTCGATAACTGGCAACCAATTACATGACATAAATCTGCGTTTAGTATTAGCATTAAGCATTAGTTATCATTCCCCCTGTGATTAAAGAACTTTGTATATTTGGTGAAGCAAAACCTGAGTAATTGTTGCCATTACCATAAGATTCAGAGTTTTCAATAGCCATATGACTATAAGGCTAATCTGAGAAGGCTGGTGTGAAGAAGGGTTTCGGCCCGAAATGTTGCTTATTTCCTTCGCTCCATAGATGTTGCTGCCCCTGCTGAGTTTCTCCAGCACTTTTGTCTAGGCTAATCTGATTCCAGCTGCAGAGGAATGGGATCCTACACTAGATTGATTTTGACTGACTTCCCTCACTGTTTATCACATTCATTAAAGATTACTTCTATTCGATGAAATAAAAATCTTGCAGTTATATAGCGTTTCACATCTTCAGTCCATCTCAACATGTCTTTCAATTAGATTGACTGTTACTTGAAGGATTCTCATTGTGGTAGTGTGAGTAAAACTACACTCAGTTTATGTTGGTATCAGTTGGTATATGTTTATCATTGTCATGTGCAGCAAGATACAGTGAAAAGCTTTTGTTCAGAATAATAATTAAGTAAAAAATTGATTGAGTAAATTGATTGAGTGACTATGACACTTGTTACATATAGATTGGGTGAATCAAATGGGCAGGGGTGCTGAGGAAGAGAATTACTTGGAATGTATGCGGGATAGTTTTCTAAACCAACATGTAGAGGAGCCAACGAGAGAACAGGCTATTCTAGACTGGGTATTGAGTAATGAGGAAGGGTTAGTTAGCAGCCTTGTTGTGCGTGGCTCCTTGGGCAGCAGTGACCATAATATGGTTGAGTTCTTCATTAGGATGGAGAGTGACATTGTTAATTCAGAAACACGGGTCCTGAACTTAAAGAAAGGTAACTTTGAGGGTATGTGACGTGAATTGGCCAAGATAGACTGGCAATTGATTCTTAAAGGGTTGATGGTGGATATGCAATGGAAGGCATTTAAAGACTGCATGGATGAACTACAACAATTGTTCATCCCAGTTTGGCAAAAGAATAAAACAGGGAAGGTAGTGCATCCGTGGATAACAAGGGAAATCAGGGATAGTATCAAAACAAAAGATGAAGTGTACAAATTAGCCAGAGAAAGCAGCCTACCAGAAGACTGAAAGAAATTCAGAGTCCAGCAGAGGAGGACAAGGCTTAATTAGGAAAGGGAAAATAGATTATGAAAGAAAACTGGCAGGGAACATAAAAACTGACTGCAAAAGTTTTTATAAATATGTGAAGAGAAAAAGATTAGTTAAAACAAATGTAGATCCCTTGCAGTCAGAAACGGGTGAATTGATCATGGGGAACATGGACATGGCAGACCAATTGAATAACTACTTTGGTTCTGTCTTCACTAAGGAAGACATAAATAATCTGCCGGAAATAGCAGGGGATCGTGGGTCAAATGAGATGGAGGAACTGAGTGAAATCCAGGTTAGCCGGGAAGTGGTGTTAGGTAAATTGAATGGATTAAAGGCCGATAATTCCCCAGGGCCAGATAGGCTGCATCCCAGAGTACTTAAGGAAGTAGCCCCAGAAATAGTGGATGCCTTAGTGATAATTTTTCAAAATTCTTTAGATTCTGGAGTAGTTCCTGAGGATTGGAGGGTAGCTAATGTAACCCCACTTTTTAAAAAGGATGGGAGAGAGAAAACGGGGAATTACAGACCAGTTAGTCTAACATCGGTAGTGGGGAAACTGCTAGAGTCAGTTATTAAAGATGGGATAGCAGCACATTTGGACAGTGGTGAAATCATTGGACAAAGTCAGCATGGATTTACGAAAGGTAAATTAAGTCTGACGAATCTTATAGAATTTTATAGAAGGGTGGGAGTAAACGGGTCCTTTTCAGAATGGCAGGCAGTGACTAGTGGGGTACCGCAAGGCTCAGTGCTGGGATCCCAGCAATTACAATATATTTTAATGATTTGGACGAGGTAATTGAATGCAACATCTCCGAGTTTGCAGATGACACGAAGCTGGGGGGCAGTGTTAGCTGTGAGGAGCATGCTAGGGGGCTTGGATAGGCTGGGTGAGTGGGCAAATGCATGGCGGATGCAGTATAATGTGGATAAATGTGAGGTTATCCACTTTGGTGGCCAAAACAGTAAGGTAGACTATTATCTGAATGGTGGCCGATTAGGAAAAGGGGAGATGCAATGAGACCTGGGTGTCATGGTACACCAGTCATGAAAGTAGGCATGCAGGTGCAGCAGGCAGTGAAGAAAGCGAATGGTATGTTAGCATTCGTAGCAAAAGGATTTGAATATAGGAGCAGGAAGGTTCTAATGCAGTTGTACGGGTTCTTGGTGAGACCACACCTGGAATATTGCATACAGTTTTGGTCTCCAAATCTGAGGAAAGACATTCTTGCCATAGAGGGAGTACAGAGAAGGTTCACCAGACTGATTCCTGGGATGTCAGGACTTTCATATGAAGAAAGACTGGACTGGCTAGAATTTAGAAGATTGAGGGGGGATCTTATAGAAACTTATAAAATTCTTCAGGGGTTGGACAGGCTAGATGCAGGAAGATTGTTCCGAATGTTGGGGAAGTCCAGGACAAGGGGTCACAGTTTAAGGATAAGGGGGAAATCTTTTAAGACCGAGATGAGAAAAACATTTTTCACATAGAGAGTGTGAATCTCTGGAATTCTCTGCCACAGAAGTTAGTTGAGGCCAGTTCATTGGCTATATTTAAGAGGGCGTTAGATGTGGCCCTTGTGGCTAAAGGGATCAGGGGGTATGGAGAGAAGGCAGTTAAGGGATACTGAGTTGGATGATCAGCCATGATTATATTGAATGGTGGTGCAGGCTCAATGGGCCGAATGGCCTACTCGTGCACCTATTTTCTATGTTTCTATGTGAGAACTCCACAAAAGTTCGATCTCCAAAACTTGGCGCAATCATAGAACTACTGCCTCACGCCGCCAAAGACCCGGGTTCCATCCTGACTGTGGGTGTCATCTGTGTGGTTTGTGTGCTCTTCCAGTGCCAGCGTGGGTTTTCTCTGGGTGCTCCGGTATCCCCCCATATTCCAAAGACATGCAGGTTTGTAGGTTAATTGGCTTCTGTAAAATTGCCCCGAAATTGCCCCTAGTGTGAAAGTGAAATAACATAAAACTGGTGGGCAGGTGATCGATGGTCGCCAAAGGGCCTGTTTCCACGCTGTATCTCTTAAAAACTAAAGATCTTTGAAGAACACCGTGGTCTTTTATATCCACCCAAGGCACCGGTTCAATAAAGGTCGAATTCAAGAAATCACAGTTCCAAGAATGCAGTGCCAGTCACATTTATAGTCTCAAATGTCACCTTGGCCATATTGAGGCATAATGTATAACCATCTGAACCTAAAACCTTTAAACTATGAGAAAGAAAGTACCGATGAATCACACCTAGCTATATAGCAGCGTTATCAGTCTCCTGGCTGTGTTCAGACTTTATGCAAACACTGTCTGCAGTTCCCTTTTCTGATTAACTGTATTTTGCAATGAACTTAAATCTTTAAATAATACTTGTTTTCATTTCCCTCCCCCTCCTCACTGGCAGGAATGCTTTGGGTGACATGGCTTTGCGAAATATTTATCCTTTCCATATTTTCCAGAGCTGAGGCACGCTATGGGCTGAATAGCAGAAAACAATGACTGAACGCTCGTACACAATTGTCACAAGTAGCCAAGTCTTAAAGCACATTACAAAACACTGCAGCTGGCGGATCAAATGTCCATTGCATGAGACCAGCCTGTTGAAAAGGAGTCTGCAGTGTTTCTCCTGGCACAAGCTTGATTTTGTGCAAAGATTGTAATTATAAATAACCTACTACGTTTACCTAATATAACCTTGCCTTCATCCCTATACGCCAGGGGTCGGCAACCTTGTTATGCATAGTGGGCCAGGACCCACGTCTGTGAGCGGATGGCGGGCCACATCTATCGCCATAGTGTGACACTTGGTGTTGTTTTTCAATTAGTTTTCTGCAGTTCCCAGGTCCCTCGCGTGCCAAGGGACTGGCTGCAGTTCCCAGATCATCTTGCATCCCGGGGACTGGCTGCAGTTCCCAGGTTGGCTCGCCTGCCCCAGGACTGGCTGCAGTTCCCAGGTCGGCTCGCTTGCCCCAGGTCTGGCTGTAGCGCCCAGGTCACATGCGTGCCCCGGGACTGACTGCAGTTCCCAGGTTGCGAAAACTAATTGAAAAAAAATACGCCTGCAGGCCGGATGATTTCGGGTCACGGGCCGGATCCCTGCTATACGTCTTTCACTGAGGTGAACAGAACATTTTACATTATGTGCTAGAGTTTTAGTTACTGCACTGAGTCCTGAGCAGTGCTGGAGTATTCAAATTCCAGTCTTTTATTCAAAGAAAATGAAAATATTCTTTCAGTTTCTGCTGTGCGATACCTCTTGTTACACTGTCTCAAGATACATGCAATTGCAAATGTAGACTCAAAAAAATGCTAGAAATTTTAGAAAAAAATACAATGTGCTGGAGTAATTCAACGGGTCAGGCAGCATCAAATGTCATTAGAAACGGGAATAGTGCCGGAGGATTGGCGTACTGCGCATGTTGTTCCATTGTTTAAAAAGGGTTCAAAGAATAAACCTAGCAATTATAGACCTGTTAGTTTGACGTCAGTGGTGGGTAAATTAATGGAAAGGATTCTTAGAGATAATATATATAAGCATCTGGATAAACAGGGTCTGATCAGGAACAGTCAACATGGATTTGTGCCTGGAAGGTCATGTTTGACAAACCTTCTTGAATTTTTTGAAGCGGTTACTAGGGAAATTGATGAGGGTAAAGCAGTGGATGTGGTCTATATGGATTTCAGTAAGGCCTTTGACAAGGTTCCCCATGGAAGGTTGGTTAAGAAGGTTCAATCTTTGGGTGTTAATGGCGGAGTAGCAAGATGGATTCAACAGTGGATGAATGGGAGATGTCAGAGAGTAATGGTGGATGGCTGTTTGTCAGGTTGGAAGCCGGTGACCAGTGGGGTGCCTCAGGGATCTGTGTTGGGTCCACTGTTGTTTGTCATGTACATCAATGATCTGGATGATGGGGTGGAAAATTGGATAAGTAAGTATGCAGATGATACTAAGATAGGTGGTGTTGTGGATAATGAAGTAGATTTTCAAAGTCTACAGAGAGATTTGGGCCATATGGAAAAGTGGGCTGAAAGATGGCAGATGGAGTTTAATGCTGATAAGTGTGAAGTGCTACATCTTGGCAGGACAAATCAAAATAGGACGTACATGGTAAATGGTAGGGAATTGAGGAATGCTGTGGAATCGCTCAGAGCATTGAATATAGGAGTAGGGAGTTAAAATTGTACAAGGCATTGGTAATTCTGGTCGCCTAATTATAGGAAGGATGTCAATAAAATAGAGAGAGTACAGAGGAGATTTACTAGAATGTTGCCTGGGTTCCAGCAACTATGTTACAGAGAAAGGTTGAACAAGTTAGGTCTTTATTCTTTGGAGCGCAGAAGGTTAAGGGGGGATTGATTGAGGTTTTTAAAATGATGAAAGGGATAGACAGAGTTGACGTGGATAAGCTTTTCCTATTTCCTAGGGTAGGGAAGATTCAAACAAGAGGGCATGACATGCGAATTAAGGGACGGAAGTTTAGGGTTAACATGAGGGGGAACTTCTTTCCTCAGAGGGTGGTGGCTGTGTGGAATGAGCTTCCAGCAGAAGTGGTGGAGGCAGGATCGATTTTAACATTTAAAAGTAAAGTGGATAGGTATATGGACGGGAAGGGAATGGAGGGGTATGGTCTGAGTGAGTCTATAGATGGGACTAGGGGAAAACAAATGATCAGCATGGACTGGAAGGGCTGAGAGGGCCTGTTTCCGTGCTGTAATTGTTATATGGTTATATGGTTATCTCTGGAGAACATAGATTGGCAGCATTTCTGGTTGAGTCCCTTCATCAGACCCTCCTTGTCTTTAATACATTAACCCTCCCTGACTTTTCCAATGCCTTCATCAATCCTTTCTCTGCAAACTGGAAATCATCCAAAGATCTGCTGCCTTCGCCCAAACTCCAGCCGATTCCCATTCACCCATAGAAACATAGAAAATATGAGCAGGAGGAGGCCATTCGGCCCTTTGACCCAGCACCGCCATTCATTGTGATCATGGCTGATCGTCCCCAATCAATAACCCGTGCATGCCTTCTCCCCATATCCCTTGATTCCACTAGCCCCTAAAGATCTATCTAACTCTCTCTTAAATCCATCCAGTGATTTGGCCTCCACTGCCCTCTGTGGCAGGGAATTCCATAAATTCACAACTCTCTGGGTGAAAAAGTTTATTCTCACCTCAGTCTTAAATGGGCTCCCCTTTATTCTAAGACTGTGGCCCCTGGTTCTGGACTTGCCCAACATTGGGAACATTTTTCCTGCATCTAGCTTGTCCAGTCCTTTTATAATTTTATATGTTTCTATAAGAAATTCCCTCATCCTTCTAAACTCCAGTGAATACAAGCCCAGTCTTTTCAATCTTGCGTGTGTATGACCACTGACATGCGTTGTAAATGACCAGTAACATGCATTGTATGTACATATAGAAACATAGACATAGAAAATAGCCTTCGAGCCTGCTCCGCCATTGAATATGATCATGGCTGATCATTCAACTCAGTATCCTGTACCTGCCTACTCTCCATACCCCCTGGTCCCTTTAGCCACAAGGGCCACATCTAACTCTCTCTTAAATATGGCCAATGAATTGGCCTCAAATTTAGGTAAGCTCCTTTGCAAAGAAAGGGATTGGACAGGCTAGATGCAGGAAAAATGTTCCCGATGTTGGGGGAGCCCAGAACCAGGGGTCACAATTTAAGGGGTAGGCCATTTAGGACTGAGATGATGAAAAACATTGTCACCCAGAGAGTTGTGAATCTGTGGAATTCTCTGCCACAGAAGGCAATGGAGGCCATTTCACTGGATGTTTTCAAGAGAGAGTTAGATATAGCTCTTAGGGCTAAAGGAATCAAAGGATATGGGGAGAATGCAGGAACGGGGTACTGATTTCAGATAATCAGCCATGATCACATTGAATGGCAGTGCTGGTTCGAAGTGTTTCCGTGCGGTAATTGTTATATGGTTATATGGTTATATGTTGAATGACCTACTCCTGTACCTATTCTCTCTGTCTCTATGAAACAGTGGCCATGAAGAACTTGTAATAACATTATAACTTTGGAACCTTTGTGAACATGTGTGAACCTTTGTGAACATGTGGAACAGCATCCCTCTTCCATCAGAACTGCCCCCTCCATCGACTCCTCTAAGTCGAGACTTAAAATTCATCTGTGCTCTCAAGCCTTTCTTGACGTCCTCTGAGGGAGGGCTATATGTATGTATTTATGTATGTACTTAATCTATGAACCAATGTGGTAAAACGTTAGTATCTCCACCGATGTAAAGCACTTTGGTTAAAGAGAGTTGTTTTTTAAATGTGCTATAGAAATAAGAGTGACTTGACTTGACTGATGTAATGGAACAAAGTTAGATTAAGAGATGAGCAGATTTGAATGCATGTATAACATAGCACATCAATGGAGATGACTTCTGAAAGACTCGGGTTATTGTCTAATGCATAAAAACCGGCAGATGGTTGTAGCATACAGTAGGTAGGAGCTCCTATGTTAAGCCTAAGTCACAAAAAGCATGACGGTGCTGCTGATGGTATACTGGAGATCTATCAATAACGCACTTGAATTGTAAAATAAAAATTACATAGCCTCAATGTACAAAGAAAGACACAGGTGGCAAGGGAAAATAATGCAAGGGGGATCTCTAAAGAAAAGTAATATCGACAAGAGGAGGCTACAAAAAAATGCCGCAATAACATTAAGGTTGTTAAAGCAGTCTGAAGAGTGCTAATTTTAATTTTTGTTTTAATCTTAAACAGTATAGACGCCACTATGGTATCAATAGAAAAGGTAACAATTGCAAAGAAAAAAATAATAATAATACCTATCTACCACAGTCACAGTTGATAGAGTGGTTTTAAAACCATGGCAGGCCCAGCAGAATTCCTAATTATTTAATTGACCATCAACATTCCTATATTTATTAGATCTCCTCCTGCTGAGAACTTAGTGATCAGCCTTCCAGAAAGCTGATCAAAGTTACTCAGCAGATTAGGTAGCATCTCCTGAGAACATGGATAAGTGACGTTTCAGGTTAAGACCCCTCTCAGACTAGGTCTGGAACAGGATCTGGAGTCCAGGTGAGTTCTCACATAGAAACATAGAAAATAGGTGCAGGAGTAGGCCATTCGGCCCCTCGAGCCTGCACCGCCATTCAATATGATCATGGCTGATCATTCAACTCAGTATCCTGTACCCGCCTTCTATCCATAGTTGACAGCCCCGGCCTGCTGGTGGCGGGGGAGAGGTGATGTGGTCATGGTCATTGGTCATGGCATGTGGGTGGCTGAAATGCAGTGGCGGTGGCGGTGGCAGGCATGGCCTGGACGATGCTGAGGAAGCTGTGCGGGATCGTGGTGGCAGCAGTAGGTCCAGCCTGGAAGTGGCTGGAGATGTGTTGCAGACCAGGGCTGGTGTTGGCAGCCCGGTCTTGAAGTGGCAGGGGGTGGCATTGGCCGCCCGCCCTGGAAGTGGCTGGGGAGGCAGTGTGGGCCGGGGTGGCAACCCAGCATGGCAGTGAAGGTCAGCAGAGCTGTCCGCTATAACCAAAATCCGTTATAAAGAGGTCCGTAAAAATAAGGGTTTACTGTATTGTAATTCTTATTAATTCTGATGAACAACGTAAACCTCTAAATCTGTATGAGGCACCAAAGACTTCACAGCCACAAAGGAGAAGGAATTTAATTTATGTACGACCTTTCACAACTCTCAGGATGTCCCAATACTTCTTGAAGTGTCAGAACCACAATAATGTTTGAAATATGCTAGTCAATTTTCACAGAGAATGTCCCCTCAAAAACAGTGAAATAATAATCAACCAATTGGCTTTTTAATAAAGACACAAGGAACTACAACTACTGTCTTTTACAAAAAAAAAACCACAGTGCTGGAGTAACTCAACGGGTCAGGCAACAGCTCTGGAGAACATGGATATGTGACATTTCAGGTCAGGACCCTTCTTCAGACTCATTCTACAAAATACAAAATGAGCCGGGGTGCTAATTATTTTAACTGAACAATATTCCCATACTTATTAGATCCCCTCCAGCGGTGAAATTATCTATTAGCCTTTCAGAAACTTCGGGATTTCAGTCTGACGAAGGCTCCTGAACCAAATTGTCACTTATCCATGTTCTCCAGAGATGCTGTCTGATCTGCTGAGTTACTCCAACGCTTTTTTGTTAATCGATCTGAGAGGACACACAATGTGTTGTTTGCAGCTGTGTGAAATGTCCTTATTGTCCCACAACTCCAATTAACACCAATACAAAGGACAATCAGCAGACTGAGTCAGCCAAAGTTTGTGGTTTTATATTTAAACCTCCATTTAACAAAGGCTGCATCAGCTTTTATTGACAAATAAATAAATACTAAAGTCATATACCGGTGTCATTTTACATTTACATGAAAGACTTCCAATTATTGGAATGGCTCTTACTGCTACAATTATGGAATGGCTCTTACTCTAAGGGATTAATGCAATGAGGAATCGATTTAATACTTATGCGACTTGCCAAACATATTTCTTTCAGTTGGCATTGGATCAGGCAAATGTTTGGACCTGCCTTCTTTGAAACACAAATTTTATTATAAATTTGTAAGGACGTGATAGCTTTTGGTGTTGGAGGGAATGGGGCGTTGCGTGGATGGTGGTGTGACAAAACTGGAAGAAAGCATTTCCTAGGGAACATACACTCAAACAATGTTTGTAGGAATCCGAGGGGTAACTTTTTCACTCCGAGGGTGGTGGGTGTATGGAACAAGCTGCCAGTGGAGTAGTTGATGCTGGGACTATCCCATCGTTTAAGAAACAGTTGTACAGGTACATAGATAGGATAGGTTCGGAGGGTTATGGACCAGGCGCAGGCAAGTGGGACTCGGGTAGCTGGGACATTGTTGGCTGGTGTGGGCGAGTTGGGCCGAAGGGCTTTTTCCACACTGTATCACTCTATGACTCTAATGTGTGGGAACGAACTGCAGATGCTGATTAAATCAAAGATAGACACAAAATGCTGGAGTAACTCAATGGGACAGGCAGCATCTCTGGAGAGAAGGAATGGGTGACGTTTCAGGTCTCGACTCGAAACGTTACCCACTGCTTCTCTCCAGAGATGCTGCCTGCCCCACTGAGTTACTCCTACATGTTGTGTCTATATACACTCAAACAAGTTTGCATCTAAGGTACACAAAAAGCTGGAGAAACTCAGCGGGTGCAGCAGCATCTAAGGAGCGAAGGAGATAGGCGACGTTTCGGGTCGAGACCCTTCTTCAGGTTAGGGTACCCCTAGTCGCCTATCTCCTTCGCTCCTTAGATGCTGCTGCACCCGCTGAGTTTCTCCAGCTTTTTGTGTACCCTCGATTCTCCAGCATCTGCAGTTCCTTCTTTAAAAGTTTGCATCTAAGGCCATTTTGGTGAGGAAGAAACTTTTATTCAATCTCGAGGAGACAAAAATATTGGAGATAGCCGCTTTAGAGTGAAGGAATAACTTGCATTAATAAAGTATCTTTCATAGCTCTACTATTTTCTAAAGCATTTCACGGCCACATGCGCTTTTGAATGCATTTGCTGTGGTTAAAGACAGATTGTGTGTTTTGTTGTGGAAATAATATGCTAGCTCAGTGGTTATAGTAGCAGACTGACATCAGAGATTGGAAGTTCTTAAACCCAGTTTTGAAAAGTAGTTCATAAATTCTGGTAGTTTGTGAGTAACTGTCTCAAAAACTGATGAGGGCCAGAAAACTCCATATGGTTCCCTTGTGAGCTTCAAATGGTTACCATCTCTCCATGCCTCAGCTTACATGGATTAATTGAAGTCCCTTACTCCATTTTCGCAGTAAATGTCTGATCCACTGTATTAGTACAGCTGATGCACATGCCTCATTGGGGTGTATGAGCATTCTGTACGGGGCAGCAATGACTGATCATATACCTGTTGCTATGACAATAAATGTTGAACACATACCTGTGGTATCCAGAGATAGAAATAGCTTTAAAACAGAAAAACGGGACTGGTCAACGCTTACAAAGGAAGACATCATAGCCTATGCCCATGCAGATGGCGACAACATTATATACCTACCATGCAAGCTGTCCCAACAACAAAGCAATGTAGTAATTAAGTAGGCAGTTATTAAGATATGAAGCATGGGTTAACTCCACAGAGATAAACATGACACTGACTTATGCTGCCCATGCATATGATTATAAAATGTGTATGCAAATATGGGGCAATAGGCATTTGGGATTAGCAATGGTGTTAGCAAGGGGGAAAAATCTATTATATTGATAAAAATTAAGTAACACATATGTACGCATCTTTAGTCCACCTGGCTGGATGTTCTGTGTAAACATGTAATAGTAGTGCTGTTAGTATCTAAAATACTGATTTTAAATAGTCTGACAACAATCTTAGTGTCCGTAATAAGATAAAATATCTAGGGCATATTATTACAGAACAAATGACAGATGATGAGGATATTTATAGGCAACGACGCATGCTGTATATACAGGCGAATATCCTCTTGCGTCAATTTGGTGCGTGTGCAGATGTGGTGAAGATGCCGCTATTTAGAGCATACTGCACACTCCTCTACACTGCGCACCTGTGGTCGAACTATTTAAAGACAAGTATGCAGAGACTAAAGGTTGCATATAACGATGCCATGAGAACACTGCTAAGGCAACCAAGATGGTGTAGTGCCAGTAATATGTTTGTGGCTGCAGGAGTCAGTACTTTAGAAGCTATCCTAAGACACCACATGTATAAATTCATTTGCAGGATAAATGACCCTAAAAATATGCTTATTGTGGCCTTGACAAACATAAGGGTGAGCACTGCACGCTACGAATCCCAGCTGTGGAGACACTGGTATCGTTGTCTCGTTGTACGATATTGATCATCTTTTACTCTGGATTTTTAACTTAAGTATTGTGGGTTATTTAAATATATAAATTATGATGTTTTTATGTGATTTACCATGATTTTATATATATTTGTGATATTTGATATGCAATGCATTTTTAATGTAATGTTGCCCCTTGTCTGGACCTTGAGTCCGTAATAATAAAGTTATTATTATTATTATTATTATTATTATTATTATTATTATATTCTCACATTCTAGGAACAATTAAAAAATATATATATTTTTAATGATATTTAGAAAATATCAGCCATATCTAATTTAAACTGAATTCCCAGAGGCATTTGGCCTCTGTATTAACTACCTAGCATTGGGTGAGTGAAGATGTGGAGGATCAGGCGATGAACTGTAAATAGAACATGGACTCTAATCTGAAACAGGATATAATGTTACGTGTTGAAAGCATTTAATTAATAACTGACAGCCTGGTTTTAAATTTAGATTAAATAACAATCATTTACAGTCTGGTGTCATTCTGGAAAATTGGACAAGTCACTTCCTGTTATTCATAAGTGATCGGAGCAGAAATTGGCCATTCGGCCCATCAAGTCTACTCCGCCATTCCATCATGGCTGATCTATCTCACCCTCCAAACCGTATTCTCCTGTCTTCTCCCCATGACCCCTGACACCCGTGCTAATCAATTGGAGTTCATCGAATAACTTTATTCATTTGGCAATGCTTATTTCAGGTCAAGTATCAAGTATCCTTTATTGTCATTCAGACTTTTATGTGAACGAAATTTCGTCCCTTGCAGTCATAACATAGAATAAAATAACAAAACACACAATAAACACATATTTAACATCCACCACAGTGAGTTCACCAGGCACCTCCTCACTGTGATGGAAGGCAAAAGTCTAAAGTCCTTGTCTCTTCCCTTCTTGTTCTCCCTCTGCGCTGAGGCGATCCAGGCCTCCGATGTTGAGACCCCGCCGGGTGATGTTAAGCAAGTCCCGTGGCTGAATCTGAGCTCTGCGAACAGGCCGGTTCAAAATTCCGCGGCCCTGGGCAGTCGAAGCTGCCGAAGCTGCCGCCCTCCAGTCCAGCGGACGAAGCTGTTTTTGCAGGAGCTCCGAAAAAACAGGGCACCGTAACGCCACCACAGCCCCGAAGTCGGCCAGCCCCACATTGGTAAGTCCTGGCTCCGATTTATCTCAGAGCCTCGAGGTCGGTCCCAGTTGGAGGCCGCCAGCTCCACCATTAGGCCTCAGTGCAGACGGAGACGGGGGATACAACAAGAAAAGGTCGCATCCCCCCGAATGAAGAGACCAAAAACATGTTTCTCCCACCCCCCCCACAGATACACAACCTAATAAACTAAAATTAACTAAAACAAAAAAGAAAAGAAAAAACAGACAGACTGCAGGCGAGCCGCTGCTGCTAGGGCAGCGCCGCCACTTCCAGATCAAGTATCAAGTATCCTTTATTGTCATTCAGCCTTTTCAGTCTGAACAAAAGTTTGTGCCTTGCAGTCATAACATAGAATAAAATAACAAAACACACAATAAACACAGATTTAACATCCACCACAGTGAGTCCACCAGGCACCTCCTCACTGTGATGGAAGGCATAGAGTCATAGAGTGATATAGCATGGAAACAGACCCTTCAGCGCAACTTGCCCACACTGGCCAAAATGTCCCATCAACACTAGTTTGGCCTTGTTTTGCCCATATCCCTCCAAACCTGTCCTATCCATGTACATTTTTAAATGTTGGGATATTCCCTGCCTCAACTACTTCCTTTGGCCGCTCGTTCCATACAGCCACCACCCTTGTAAGAAAAAGTTACCCCTCAGATTCCTATTAAATCTTTTCCCTTTCACCTTAAACCTATGTCCTCTGGTCCTCGATTCATCTCCTCTGGGCATCTACCCGATCTATTCCTCATGATTTTATACACCTCTATAAGATCACACCTTATACTCCTGCACGCCAAGGAATAAAGTCCCAGCCTACTCAACCTCTCTCTGTAGCTCAGACGCTCGAGTCCTGGCAACATTCTCGTAAATCTTCTCTGTACCCTTTCCAGCATAACAACATCTTTCCTATAACATCATGACTAGAACTGAACACAATACTCTAAATGGTCTCACTAACATCTTATACAACTGCAACATGACCTCCCAACTTCCATACTCAATACACTGACTGATAAATGCCAATGTGCAAAAATACTTTTTGACCATCCTATCAACTTGTGACTCCACCTTCAAAGAACCATGCACCTGCACTCCTTGATCCCTCTGCTCCACAACAATCCCCAGAGCCCTACCATTCTACCATTTGTTCTGGAGTATTGTGGGGAAACTTGGATCACTTTGCTTGAGAAGATGTGATCTTCTGTACCAAACCTGCTAATAGAATACCTTTCACACAAGTCAATTATTCCAAATTGCAAAGATCACCGTCCAAAATTCTGAGTCCAATTCTACCCCACAACACCAAACATTGCCTATCTCCTTCGCTCCATAGATGCTGCTGCACCCGCTGAGTTTCTCCAGCATTTTGTGTACCCACCAAATTCATTCTTTGGTTCCTCCAAATACATCCTCACTCCCCATCACATATCCCTCAGATCTAAGCTCCCTCTGATTGCAAGAACATTCCCCACCTCACCCACAAACATGTGTCAGTGCCAGGCTCCCTCAGCCTCTTATCAGTCAACAATTAGTTCTGCACTGAGTGACCACATCCTTCATTAACCTCAGCATTGCCCTGTGGCTGCCAGAAGTCACAGAATCATAAACCTGCTCTCAGAGTACCAAGGGGCAGTTCTTTTGTACTCAAAGATGACACATGCATGTGAGAAGTTCATGGTAAAACATGTTTCATTGTGATTGGCTGTGGTATAAGCAGCCCTGCCCGGATCTGTCAGTACCATAGTATGAGAACAGGTGCAGCAAGCGGCGGGGACGTTGGCCAGAGTGGGGGCATCATGTACACATTAGCCAGCTCACCTCATACATGTTGGACACATACATGTGGTGTCCACAAATACACAGACTGTACGTTTACCTGTGTGTGTCTGTCAATGTCTGCCAGTTGTTTGCCAAGTGTCTGTCAACGTTTGCCAAGTGGCAGATCATCGCAGAAAGGCCGAAGATAGACACAAAATGCTGGAGTAACTTAGCAGGACAGGCCGCATCTCTGGAGAGAAGGAATGGGTGGCATTTCGGGTAAGTCTGAAGAAGGGTCTCGACTCTATTCCTTCTCTCCAGAGATGCTGCCTGGTCCGCTGAGTTACTCCAGCATTTTGTGTCTATCTTTGGTTCAGTCTTTACTCGAGCAAAAGAACAGATTATTAAAGTTCCCATGGTAGACTCACGAGACACTAAGATAAACGCACGGGCCACTACGTTATTACAACGAGTTTAAATGTTTCCATTTTTAACTTGAACAGTTAATTTGACTCGTGGAAAAAATCAAACATGTTTGATTTTTTCACGAGTTAACAAGTTTCCCGAGTACCTGCCGTTAGCGCCACGAGTCGATAAGTTGCTCGTGCGAGTTCCGACGTTCCCGCTACGTGATCACCACGAGTGAAAACTCGGGGTCACTCGTGGGCCAACTCGCACAGTGAGACAAAAGTCTTAAGTCTTTGTCTCTTCCCTCCTTGTTCTCCCTCTGTGCTTAGGCGATCCAGGCTTCCGATGTTGTGACCCCACCGGGTGATGGTAAGTAAGTCCCGCGGCACAACCAAGCTCCGCGAACGAGCCGGTTCAAACTCTGCGGCCCAGGGTGGTCGAAGCTGCCGAAGCTGCCGCCCTCCAATCCAGCGGACGGGAGCTCTGGAAAAACAGGTCACCAACCTGTGACCTGCGAGTTCACGACGATGTCGTATACTGGGCCCACGGCCGAACCTCCGAAGTCGGGTCACTGCCTCAGCCCCGAGTCGGGCCGCCGCCGCCGGGACACCGCCTCAGCCCCGAGTCGGGCCGCTGTCGCCGGGACACTTCCCCAGCCCCGAGCTGGCCGGCGCCTCCGCCATCAGGCCTCAGCGCAGACGGAGACGGAGACGGGGGATATGACAAGAAAAGTCGCATCCCCCCGAAGGAAGAGACTAAAACAAGTTTCTCCACCCCCCCCCCCCCCCCACAAACACACATACACAACCTATTAACTCAAATGAACCAGCTAAAACAGGACAAGAAAACAACAACAAAAAAAAAAAACAGACGGTCTGCAGGCGAGCTGCAGCTGCTAAGGCAGCGCCGCCACTTCCAGGATCCTAGGTGCAAACCCAAATGAAATATCAGTTGCATCTCATATCCACTGATCTCTTAACCCTGATTTGACCCTGATATTAATCACTCCTTGACAGGTCATGGACCAAGGACCAAGTTAAGATGATCATTGTGACAAGCGGTCACAATGAAGCAGGCCTCAGCTATCTTGTGAAGAGCTACTTCTACGTGAACGGCGTGTGGAATTGGTACTCTCGGCATGAGCAAATCAACTGTGTGTAAGTGATAAGCTTCCTCCTTGCATAGAGCATGCATGAAGTCATTCCAACATGGACCATTCAAAGAGCATGCAACACACCACTTGATATCACCTTCACAAGAAAAGAACCACTCTGTCCTGGTCCTTGGCTGTGTGGTCCACTACATGGAGCAGCCTGCTGTTCCATCCCCCATAAGCTTAATACTCACCCCTCTCTCCTATCCTCCACTCTACTCCCCACTAAGACCTCCATGCTTTGGTGCAGGTCCTATCATACTGTGTTACAGTAACCTCATTGATAATTGAATATCAATGCAGCCAGGCTGTTCCACATGCAAAACATGTCCGAGTCTTGTAAATGTCATTAACTTAATATAATTTTTAAGTGGCAGAACAAGTTCTTGGCTCCTTACCTGATGAAATCCCAGGTAGTCGATGATTGTGGGAGAGACGTAAAATACCGTTCCTTCGGCACTCACCAGCAGCACAAATCCATCCATAGCCTGAGGAATAGGAAAATGAAGCCAGTTCAGTGCAACGTTGAAATCATTTGCAATGGTTGTGCTATACGCTGCAGAAATCCTCAGCTCTGGAATATCCAGGCCATGGTGCACTAATGTTTCAACAAGAGTTCCGATGTTCAATTAGCTCTCAAGTCAAGTTCCACAATCTATTTTGATTCCTCTGTTCTTTGTATCTTGTTGCACTCTTCCTGTTAAAGTGCAAACGCCAGTTCGTGAATTAGAGTGTAGATCAGGCTTGGAAAGGCTTCCACTTATTGCTCATTTCTAGTTACCCTCAAGGCAGCCGCAGTGGGACATCCGCTTGATGCATTACTCTCAATACATAACGTATGGTGAAGGTGCTCCCACAGTACTTTTCAGTTTGGGATTTTTAGGATTTTGACCAAATCACTGGCATACCGTGAAAGGTAGACAAAAATGCTGGAGAAACTCAGCATGTGAGGCAGCATCTAAGGGAGAGAAGGAATAGGCGACCATATATGCTGCCTCACCCGCTGAGTTTCTCCAGCATTTTTGTCTACCTTTGATTTATCCAGCATCTGCAGTTCTTTCTAAGGCATACCGTGAAAGATAAGTTTACTGGCGCAAAATGTCAGGACTCTTCTCCTGTCTTAAGTAGTGGCATCAAGACCAGGCCAATGAAGGAGCATCTTATTGGGAGCTGAGGAAATCATGTTAACTTCATGCACAAGGGACATTTATTCTTTAACACAAATTAAATATTTCCACTGATTACTGTTCACATTAGCAAGGGTTCAAAGTCAGAAGGCTTGGCCCTGAGAGTGAGGATTGTGGGAACTTTGTGTTTATTCATCTTAGTGAGGATATCAAATAAGTTGGGACAAGTCCAGGATACAGCGTACACTGCAAATGAATATAAGACACTGTTCAGTGGTAGCACGGGGTGGAAGATTGCAACCTTCACGTGGTCCGCCCTGTTTCGACGAATGCAATCACCCCGATGTGCACAATCAAGTTGTCCTACAACATTAGGCTGTGCACGCCACACGCAAGAAGAAGTGGTAGCACAAATTTTTGAATCATAAAACTGTGCATTCAAATCCTACTCTGAGGAATTGAGCATAAAAGATGGGTGGGAGATTGCAACCTTCACGTGGTCCGCCCTGTTTCGACTAATGCAATCAACTCAACGTGCACAAACGGAAGATCAAATAGAGCAAGTTGTCCAACAACTTTAGGCTGTGCACGCCACACGAAAGAAGAAGAAGCATAAAAGACACTCACAGATAGAATTTGTGTTTAGTTTAATGTAGAGATGCAGCGCGGAAACAGACCCTTCAGCCCACCGAGATCCGCACCGACCAGCACACAGTAGGGACAATTTACAATTTTACCAAGCCAATTAATCTACAAACCTGTACACCTTTGGAGTGTGGGAGAAAACCAGAGCTCCCAGGGAAAACCCACCCAGCACACGTGGTGAATGTACAAACTCCATACAGACAAGCACCCTTAGTCAGGATCGAACCCAGGTCTCTGGCCCTGTAAGGCAGCAAGTCTACCGGTGTGCCATCATGCCGCCATCAAATAATGTATTGTGGCAAGATAAGCTAGTCTTTAGAACACAAGCAGAATCAGATCAGATTAGTTTATTGTCATGTACAGCAGGTTGCAATGAAATTCCCAGTTCACATGATGCTAACACAATAAAAGATAAGTGGCAGCACTTCCGGGAACGCGGTAGGAATGAGGTGGTGGGTTCAGGAATCTGATACCAGTTCTAAAGAAGTTTTGTTAAGTCTGGACACCTGCACTTTCAAGCTCCTGTATCTTCTCCCAGAAGGTAGAAGAGAGAAAAGGGAATGACCAGGGTGTCAGGTATCCTTGACAATACCTTAAGCCTTCCCAATGTAACACAGTGTGAAGGTGGACGAGATGCTGGTCAGGAAGTCCAGAAGGCAGTTGCAAATGGAGGCTCCAAGGGCAAGATCCAGAAGTCTAAGGATGAGCATATTTGGCATATTTGGTGTTATTATGGAGTTGAAACCAGTAGCTCATGAGTACAAGTCAGAAAGACTGCAACTTGGGTGTTTAAAAATGTGAGGCCTTGTCAGATATGTTATGGAAGAGAGTTGGCTTTAGAGTGCGCATTCAAGATGGCCCAATGCTTCAATTGTCACCGACTTGTCACATGTGTAAGTTCTTGAAAAAAGGTTCCACTGAGGAAAAGGTGTATCCAATCCAATTGGAGTTTCATCAATGTGCAGGCATCTGAAAGTGGAGAGTTGAAAATGCGTATGTAGAATAGAACTGACCCCGCTCCCTGAGATGTAGAAAGCGAGAGGGGAGGAGTGCGGGGGAAAGTGGATAATAATGATAGTACATTGATACTATCAGCCCTTCAGTATTGAATGCCATGATCAGTATGCATGTCAATGCTACTGCCAGACATGTGTGTTTTAGGCATGGGTGTTTATTGGGAGCAAATCAAGCATATTCCCTTGGGGCAAATGAAAATGGTATTGGGCATCCTGCAGGAGAGACTTTCCAAGTTATGGAGGTAGAACTGTTGGGTTTCCAGTGGACATAGTTGGGTTCAATTACCTATTGAGTTATGGGCCAGAAGCATTTGGCAGCAAATGATGAGCATTAATTGGGTACAAACACTCAGACTGATTGACCATATACTTCAGTGAAAGACAGCAGTAGGCAGTGAGGAGTTCCAAGAGGCACTTAACCTGTGAGGTGAACTGGCTCCCACCCAAACAGACCATGGGGTCATGAACTCCAAAGCACAAAGTTGTGGCCAGATCAAGGTCCCCACTCGTGGCTTGAAAAGGGTGATCGTGGAGAACGACGTTCTGCTATTCACAAAGGTAAGCACTGTACCTCTCGTCACAGAGTTTAGTATGATAAGCAAGACATGGGTAAAATTCCTCTAGCACTATCACAGGTGGAAATTGATGAATGACAACCTGGATTGAAAGCCAAAGCTACACATGAGAGGAAGTAAGTCGGAGGATGAGTTACTGGATGGAATAGTAATTTACTGAAAGGTTTGCAAAAAGATTGACAGATATAGAGATGAGAATTGTGCTGAATAGGCATAATAGTAAATGGAAAGGTGTTATCCTAGAAAAGGAATTAGAGTGATTGTTTGCATTATTTCCAAAGAATACATTTTTCAGGATATTAAAAGTGTTCTTCAGAGTCCTGGGATTTGCTGCATTGACTGCTTGGGTGTCAGCCAGCAAGAGCTGTGGACATGTTTATTCCACTCAGGACAGCGAGTGAAACAAGTACTGCATACAATGGAACTAATATTCCTGGATAGCCCCATGAGTTTGAAATGCTGTTCTAGACCTCAGCATCAAGAAATACAGATCGGGATGCGAGCTCCTGAAGTGACAAACAATCATGTTCAGCTGTTTGATTTTAGACTATGGTGGAGCCAAGAATGAGACCAGGAATTAATGGTTAGCATATGATGAGCGCTTGATAGCACTGGGCCTCTACTCACTGGAGTTTAGAAGGTTGAAACTTACAGAATAATGAAAGGCATAGATAGTGGATGTGGAAAGGATGTTTCCACTGGTGGGAGAGTCTTGGACCAGAGGTCATAGCTTCAAAATGAAAGGGCGCTCTTTTAGAAAGGAGGTGAGGAGGAACTTCTTTAGTCAGAGGGTAATTAATCTGTGGAACTCAGTGGGCTGTGGAAGCCACGTCAGTGGATATTTTTAAAGCAGAGATGGACAAATTCTGGATTAGAACAGGTGTAAAGGGTAATGGGGAAAAGGCAGGAAAATTGGATTAGGAGACAGGGATCAGCCATGATTGATTGGCGGAGGAGACTCGATGGGCCGAATGGCCTAATTCTAATCCAATAACTTGTAATCTTGCTTTTCTTTGAGCAATTAACATATTCACAGTCCTCTGTAGAAAGCTGCTCAGTAGCTTTGGATTTGTTTGGGCAATATGAGACAGCCAATTCACCATCTGAGCTAACTAGCCAGAGGAGGAACCCAGTTTCTTTGGTAAAACTGAAGCAGAGGTGGGCTGGAGGAGTGGTGGGGGAAAGTGGTGAGACCGAAAATTCACTACTTTGGAATCAATCAATGGAAACTTGGGGTATTCTCCTTTCAGCTTAATTTTTCTTTGAACCCTGCTCTCTTTTGTGTAAAACCTCTTCACTTACCTGCCCTGCAGTCGCACTGCGGTGATCGCATCTTTCAATAACAAAGAATCTGTTCCTCAAAGATTTCTTCTTATCCAATGAGGCAAATGTGGATAGTGACTACTTTGCCAAATGCTGAACTTCTGCCCACAAATGTTAATCCTGAATTCAACTTGGCCTTAATGTTCCATTTCCTAGCTCAAAGCTATTTTAGATGAATAGATTTTAAAGTTTTGGGTTCTTTTGATACTTCATTCATAGAATGTGGGTGTTACTGGCAAGGCTGATGGTTGGTATGAGCATGGTGGTGCATAGGGTCTGATTCTCTGCTCTATGACTCCACCACTCTATTACACCAAGATGCAATCTTTCTTCCAATCCCACTGAATAGTTACCTTTGACTATTTAGAGATCTATTTTCTACTACACTTATCTGCCATTTTGTCAGTATCTTCTATCTGAATTTATACCAGGATTTTTGTTTTCTATCCCACTCTTTCCTCCGGTCTTAGTAAATTACACGTCCTCTTTTCAGTTAGTTGTGGATCAGTGCTGACAGCTTCACCTTGAAGTAAACATTCAAGTCACTTTTCAGAATGTGAATGCATACAGAGGGTTGACATTTCGGATACTGAGAGGATATTGCACTGTTCAAGGTGTCAGTTATCAGCTGAGTTGTTGAACCAAGGTCCCAACTGTCCTCTCAGGTTCACTGAAATGATCCCATGTTAATATTAATGTTTAAGAAAGAACTGCAGATGCTGGAAAAATCGAAGGTAGACGACAATGCTGGAGAAACTCAGCGGGTGAGGCAGCATTTATGGAGTGAAGGAATAGGTGGCGTTTCGGGTCGAGACCCTTCTTCAAACTGAGGTGGGGGTGGCGGGAAGAAGAAAGGAAAAGGCGGAGACAGTCGGCTGTGGGAGCACTGGGAAGGGGAAGGGAAGGAGGGAGAAAGCAAGGACTACCTGAAATTGGAGAAGCCAATTTTGCTGGGTACACAAAATGCTGGAGAAACTCAGCGGGTGCAGCAGCATTTATTGGGCGAAGGAGATAGGCAACGTTTCGGGCCGAAACCCTTCTTCAAACTGATGGGGGGGATACCGCTGGTTTCATACCGCTGGGATGTAAACTTCCCAAGCGAAATATGAGGTGCTGCTCCTCTAATTTGTGGTGAGACACACTCTGGCCATGGAGGAGGCCCAGGACAGAAAGGTGGGATTCGGAATGGGAAGGGGAGTTGAAGTGCTGGGCCACCGAGAGATCAGGTTGGTTAGTGCGAACCGAATTAATATTAATATTAACCATTTTAATATTAGTTTAGTTTATTGTCACACGTACCGAGCTACAGTGAAAAGCTGTTGCTGCATGCTAACCAGTCAGCGGAAAGACAATAAATGATTACAATTGAGTCATTTACAGTTTACAGATACTTGATAAGGGAATAACGTTTAGTGCAAGAAAAAGCCAGTATAGTCTGATCAAAAACAGTTTGTGGGTCATCAATGAGGTAGATAGTAGTTTAGGACTGCTCACTAGTTGTGCTAGGATGATTCCGTCGCATGATAACAGCTGGGAAGAAATTGTCCCTGAATCTGTAAGTGTGAGGGGGTGCACTACAGACCCCCGAATAGTCAAAGGGAATTAGAAGAACAAATATGCCAGGAGACAGACAGCTGCAAGTCAAGTAAGGTTGTTGGAGGGGATTTTAACTTTCCCAATATTGACTGGGTAAATCATAATATGAAGGGTTTAAATGGGGTGTAATTCCTTAAAAGTGTTCAGTAGGGATTTCTTAAACACTATGTAGCCCCCACATGTGAGTGGGCAACACAGGATCTAGTATTGGGAAATTGGGAAGGGCAAGTTAATGAAGTGTTTGTGGAGGAGCCTTTTGGATCCAGTAACCACAGTTCGATTAGGTTTAAGATAGATATGAACAGGGACGGAGAGGGTCCACATGTTAAAATGCTCAACTGGGGTAAGGCTAACTTTGATGGTATGAGAGAAGGTTTCACTCAAGTTGACTGGAGCAAGTTATTTGAGGGGAAAGGAACATCGGCCAAGTGGGATGTTTTTAAAAGCGTGCTGACAAAAGCTCAGGATATGTACGTCTCGTTAGAGTGACGGGTAAAGCAGGCAAATGTAAGGAAGCTTGGCTGACGAGGGAAATTGAGGCATTGGTCAAAAACAAGAAGAATGCACGGGGCAGATATATGCAGTAGGGATCAAGTGCATCCCTGGAGGAGTTTCGGGAACTAAGAAGTAAACTGAAAAAGGAGATCAGATGGGCAAAAAGGGGCCAGGAGATAGCTCTGGCGGGTAGCATTAAGGACAATCCCAAAATATTTTATAAATACATAAGGGGGAAAAGGGTAACTGGAGAGAGAGTGGGACCTCTCAGGAATCACACCTCTGTGTGGAGCCACAGGAGAAGGGCAAGGTTCTCAATGAATATTTCTCCTCTGTATTTACCGAGGAGAAAGACAGTAGGACGGAGGAACTTGGGGCTGTTAATGGAAATATCTTGAGAGCAGTCAGTGTTACCATCATAGAAGTACTGAATGTACTATTGTGTATGAAGTAGACAAATCTCCAGTGCCTGATCAGATATATCCGAGGACATTGTGGGAAACTAGAAAGGAAAATGCGGGAGCCCTGGTTGAAATTTATGGGTCTTCCTTAAATACAGGAGAGGTGCCAGAAGACTGGAAGGGGGCAAATATTGTGCCTCATTTCAAGAAGAGCTCCAGGGAAAATGTTGGGAACTGTAGGGTGGTGAGCTTAACATCTGTAATTGGAAGGTTACTAGAGACTATTCTTAGGGATAGGTTATACGGGCATTTGGATGGGCAAGGGCTGATTAGGGATAGTCAGAAAAAATCTGATTGATTTTTTTGAAAACGTGACCAAAAAGGTCGATGAGGGCAGAGCTGTAGATGTTATGTACATGGATTTCAGTAAGGCCATTGACAAGGGTCCGCATGGTAGGCTGCTCTGGAAGTTTAGATCTCATGGGATCCAAGGAGAGATAGCTGAATGGATAACAAATTGGCTCCATGGAAGGAAGCAGAGGGTGATGGTGGAAGGTTGCTTCTCAGACTGGAGGCCTGTGACTAGTGGTGTGCCTCAGGTTTTGTTGCTGGGCCTGTTACATTTTGTCATCTACATCAATGATTTAGATGAGAACATACAGGGCAAGATATGCAAGTTTGCTGACAATACAAAAGGGGGTGGTTTTGCAGATAGTGAAGATGGTTGTGAAAGATTGCAGCAGGATCTGGATCAATTGGCCAGGTGGGCTGAAGAATGGTTGATGGAATTTAATACAGAGAATTGTGAGGTGTTGCATTTTGGGATGTCGAACAAGTGCAGGACCTACACAGTGAATGGTAGGCCTCTACAACACTCTACAACAAGGTCCAACCGCAGGCAAATGGGACAAGTGTATCTGGGTCAGGTTGACCGGTGTGGGCAAGTTGGGCCGAAGGACCCCTTTCCACACTGTATCACTCTATGACTCTCTGTATGACCATGAGGTATAAATGGAGTCAATGGAAGGGAGGTTGGTGTGATAGTCTAGGCTGCATCCACAATTCGATGTAATTGTTGTGGTCTTAGAAGGAGCTGTTCCCAAACCAATGCATCCTGATAAAATGCTTTCTACAGTGCATCTATCGAAGTTGATGAGAGTTGTTGGGGACATGCCAAACCTCCTTGGCCTACTAAGCAAGTAAAGGCGTTGGTTTGCTTTCTTAGTCGATGCTTCAATATGGGTGGTCCAGGAGAAGTTGTTGGTAATAATGATTATCCTAGGAATGTGAAATGTTCAACCATCTCTACTTTGGCACCATCAATGTAAACAGGGGTATTTACGATGGGATAGTCCCAGCCTCAACTACCTCCTCTGGCAGCTTGTTCCATACACCAGCCACCCTCTGTGTGAAAAAGTTAGTGATCGACTTTGCTTCCTGAAGTCGATCACTATCTCCTTTGTCTTAAAAGGGTACATTTTTTTCCAATATGGAGGCCTGAAATTATCTCTTATTCACGTTGCTATTTCTCACAATGTAATGTGAGAGCTTACCGTTTCACATTGCAACAGATTGCAACTCAAGAATGCTTCATTGGCTGAAGAACAATTTTGATCTTGCTAAGATGGTATAAGCTACTATGTAAATTTGCTCTTGCAAGAAAATACTAGCTTGCCAACAGAAAATCTTTTGTGTATGAAGGAATTGCAGATGCTGATAGACACAAAAACTCTGGGGTAATAACGGGACAGGCAGCATTCCTGGAGAGAAGGAATGGGTGACGTTTCGAGTCTGGATCCTTCTTCAGACTGAGAGTCAGGGGAGAGGGAGACATAGAGTGACAATAGGTGCAGGAGTCGGCCATTCGACCAATCAATGTGATCATGGCTGATCATCCACAATCAGTACCCCGTTGATTCCACTAGCCCTAAGAGCTCTATCTAACTCTCTTTTGAATGCATCCAGTGAATCGGTCTCCACTGCCTTCTGAGGCAGAGAATTCCACAAATTCACAACTCTGTGTGAAAATGTTTTTCCTCGTCTCAGTTCTAAATGGCCTACCCCATTTTCTTAAACTGTGGCCCCTGGTTCTAGACCTCCCCAACATCGGGTACATGTTTCCTGCATCTAGCCTGTCCAATACCTTAATCAATTTATGTTTCTATATGATTCCCTCTCATCCTTCTAAATTCCAGTGTATACAAGCCTGGTCGCTCCATTCTTTCATCATATGACAGTCCCGCCATCTCGGGAATTAACCTGAACCTACGCTGCACGCCCTCAATAGCAAGAATGTCCTTCCTCAAATTAGGAGATAAAAACTGAACACAATACATTAGGTGCGGTCTCACCAGGGCCCTGTACAACTTCAGAAGGACCTCTTTGCTCCGATACTCAACTCCTCACTTTATGAAGGGCAACAAGCCATTAGCTTTCTTCACTGCCTGTTGCACCTGTATGCTTATTTTAATTTACTGATGTACTAGGACACCCAGGTCTCATTGTACTTCCCCTTTTCCTAACCTGTCACAATTCAGATAATAATCTGCCTTCCCAATCTTGCCACCAAAGTGGATAACCTCACACTTATCCACATTATACTGCATCTGTCATGTATCTGCCCACTCACCCAACCAGTCCAAGTCACCCTGCATCCTCATAGCATCCTCATCACAGTTCACACTGCCACCCAGCTTTGTGTCATCTGCAAATTTGCTAATGTTACTTTTAATTCTTTCATCTAAATCAGTGAGGTATATTGTAAATAGCTGCGGTCCCAGCACCGAGCCATGTGGCACCCCACTAGTCACTGCCTTTCATTCTGAAAGGGACACGTTAATCCCAACTCTTTGTTTCCTGTCTGCCAACCAATTTTCTATCCATGTCAATACCCTACCACCTATACCATGTGCCCTAATTTTGCCCACTAATCTCCAGTGTGGGACCTAATCAATGGCGCTCTGAAAGTCCAGGTACACTACATCCACTGGCTCACCCATGTCTATTTTACATGTTACATCCTCAAAAAATTCCAGATTTGTCAAGCATGATTTCCCCTTCGTAAATCCATGCTGACTTGGACCAATCCTGTTACTGTTATCCAAATGCGCCGCTATTACAAGGATGATAATCAACTCCAGCATATTCCCCTCCACCGATGTCTGGCTAACTGTTCCATAATTTCCTGCTTTCTCTCTCACTCCTTTCTTGAAAAGTGGGATAACATTAGCTACCTTCCAATCCACAGGACTGATCTAGGATCTATAGAACATTGGAAAATGATCACCAATGTGTCCACGATGTCTAGAGTCACCTTCTTGAGTACCCTGGGATGCAGACCATCAGGTCCTGGTGATCTATCAGCCTTCAGTCCCATCAGACTACCCAACTCCATTTCCTGACTAATGTGAATTTCCTTCAGTTCTTCCGTCACCCTAGGTCCTCTTGCCCCTAGTACATCTGGGAGATTATTTAAGTCTTCCTTAGTGAAGACAGAACCAACGTACCTGTTCAACTTGTCTGCCATTTCCTTGTTCTCCATAATAAATTAACCTCTTTCTGTCTTCATGAGACCCACATTTGTCTTAACTGTGATTTTTCTCTTCACATACCTAAAGAAGCTTTAACTATCCTCCTTTATATTCTTGGCTAGCTTACCTTCGTACCTCATCTTTTCTCCCTGTATTGCATTTTTAGTTACCTTATGTTGATCTTTAAAGGTTTCCCAATCCTCTGGCTTCCCGCTCATCTTTGCTATGTTATACATCTTCTCTTTTATATTTATACTGTGATTGACTTCCCTTGTCAGCCACGGTCGCCTCTTACCCCCCCTTAGAATCTTTCTTCCTCTTGGGAATGAAATGACCCTGCATCTTCTGGATTATTCCCAGAAATACCTGCCATTGCTGTTCCACCATCATCCTAGCTAGGGTCCCCTTCCAGTCAACTTTGGCTAGCTCCTCCCTCATGCCAGTATAGTCCCCTTTGTTCAACTGCAATACTGACACTTCCGATTTTACCTTCTCCCTCTCAAATTGCAGATTAAAACTGATCTCGTTATGGTCACTATCTCCTAATGGTTCCTTTACCTTAAGTCCCCTTATCAAATCTGGTTCATTACAAAACATTAAATCCAGAATTGCGTTCTCCCTGATCGGCTCCAGTGCAAATTGTTCTAAGAATCCATCTCGGAGGCACTCTACAAACTCCCTTTCTTGGGGTCCAGTACCAACTTGATTTTCCCAGTCTACCTGCATGTTAAAATCACCCCTAACCACCGTAGCATTACCTTTATTACATGCTAATTTTAACTCCTGATGCAACTTTCACCCTATCTCCAGGCTACTGTTTGGGGGCTTGTAGACAACTCCCATTGGGGTCTTTTTACCCTTACAATGTCTCAGTTCTATCCACAATGTCTCTACATCTTCTGATTCTATGTCACCCGTTGCAAAGGATTGAGTTTCATTCCTTACCAACAAAGCCACCCCAACCCCCTATGTCCACCTGTCTGTCTTTTCGATAGGACGTATATCCCTGAATATTCAAGAGACATAGAGATATAGAGACATAGAGATAGAGAAACATAAAAAATAGGTGCAGGAGGAGCCCATTTGACTCTTCGAGCCAGCACCACCATTCATTGTGATATCGGCTGATCATCCAAAATCAGTAACCCGTGCCTGCCTTCTATCCGTATCCCCAAGAGCTTTATCTAACTCTCTTTTAAATTCTGAAGAAGGGTTTCGGTCCGAAACATTGCCTATCTGCTTCGCTCCATAGATGCTGCTGCACCCGCTGAGTTTCTCCAGCATTTTGTGTACCCTCGATTTTCCAGCATCTGCAGTTCCTTCTTTAACACTTTATCTGTTTTAAATTCAACCAGTGAATTGGCCTCGACTGCCTTTGTGGAAGTGTAAGGTGTGAAAATGACAGATCAAAGGATATATAGAATGTATCATTGTTTACTGAGGAGAAGGTGACAACGAGACATACAATCAGTAAAATTAATTAGGAGGACAGCGAAACTAGTCAGAAAACTAGCGGAGGGATGGTGAGAGAGGGACAATAAGGCTTACTTGAAGTTAGAGAAATTAATATTCATACCGCTGGGTTGTAAGCTGCCCAAGCTTAAAATCGTTTATTTGCTGCGTCTTTAAGATTAAAGGAGCTAGTATCTGCCTGAGTTCAATGGTGTCAAAAAATAATAAAAGCATCTGATATATAATGGAAATAATATCCGTTTGACAGGGATGTAGATGGGATTTCCTGTAACGGCTTGCTTATAATATTTCTCTCTCTCAGTTTAAGCAGGACTTGAGCCAGCTAACCAGGACTTCAAAGTTATTCTGCTTGGGTCAGGACATATTAAAGAAGAACCGTTCCAAAAAACATTTCTCATATTAGGCTTTCCTTTGAATAAAAGGAGAGAAAAAAAAATTGCTGGCTTAGCAGCCTCTGGAGTAATGATTTCCATGGTAACTTCAGCCCAATTATAAAAGCCTCCAGTCATTCCCTGCTGTGAACTGCTTTTAAGTCACGCAATTTGGGCATTACATTCCCAGGGTCAATTGACTTCTGATTTGCTTGGAACTGTTTCACTTAAAAGATCCTGAACTGTCGTTCCAGCTTACTCATCGATTGAATAACTCATTCAGTGGAGTTGCACAGATAGAGTTACTGACAAGTTCTGCATAACTAATGCCGAGAGAAGATGCAATCAGTCACATGCGTGATTATCCATGAAATTAGTCTTTCGGTAACTGAACTGACAACAAGGAGCTGAAAAACTAGAGATCAATTTTTCTCTTAGCCACCTGATATAAGCTGACAGTAACCAAGCTTTTAATGCTGTATCCACCAGAAACCCTAACTTCCTCTATCCATCTCTCCCAAAGATGTCACACAGTATGGTTAGCATGCAACAAAAGCTTTGCATTGCACTCTTAAAAATAGCGGAGTCAGGGGATATGGGGTACGGATTGGGGATGATCAGCCATGATCACATTGAATGGTGGTGCTGGCTCGAAGGGCCAAATGGCCTACTCCTGCACCTATTGTCTATTGTCTATTGTCTATTGTCTATTGTCTACCTTGGTACGTACGACAATAAAGTCAACTAAGCTAAAAATTAAACTATATAGAAACGAGGAACTGTAGATACTGATTTACAAAACAAAAACACAATATACAGGAGTAACCCAACATGTCAGGCAGCAACTCTGGGAAACATGCATAGGTGACGTTTCAGGTTGGGGCCGACCCAAAACGTCACTTGTCCATGTTCTCCTGAGATGCTGCTTGAAACAGCTCTTTGTGTCACTTCACACAGTGTTTGGTTTCAGGGCCAATGCTCAGGTTCCTAAACTATGGGGTTATTTTCATGCTTACATCTTGACCTGGCGAGTGAATGCTAGTAATTTACTTATGCACATATTTTTTCCAGCAAACATCGCTAGATCAGTAAAGGGGAATCAAAGAAACTGCAGGTCCGACAAGTGAAATAAAAACATAAAATCCTGCAAATCTCTAGTTCTTATGAAGGTTCACAGGCCTGAAACAAAGGCTGTTTCCCCCTCCACAGATGTTGCATGACATACTGAGTTTGTTTCCCAGCATTTTAGTTCAGTTTAGTTTAGAGATACATTGCGGAAACAAGCCGTTCTGGCCCACCGAATCAGTGCCGGCCAGCGATCCCTGCACACTAACACCATCCTACACACACTAGAGACAATTTACAATGATACCAAGACAATCAACCTATAAACATGTATGTCTTTGAAGTGTGGGAGGAAAACAGAGCTCCCGGAAAAAAACCCATGCACCTCACGTATAAAAACTACGTGTAGTCAGAAAGTACGTGTAGTCAGGACCGAACCCGGGTCTCCGGTGCTGTAAGGCAGCAACTCTACCGCTTCCCACCATTATATTTATCCTGTCTCTCATTTTCTCTTTCATTAGTCATGTTGCTAATTCTCCTGGAATCTTCAGCCAAACCCTAATTGTTATTCCAAGCTATGTTTACAAGTCAACTCAAGACTAAAACACACAATTATTCACAGACCATCCTTTTCTATTCCATTAGTGTCAACCTTAGCAGTGCTCCTATTTGTCAATAGTCCTTGAGTTGTTGCAGGTGACCTGAATCAATACAGTGGATGTGGGAAGTGTGGGTAAGGCCTGTGGTTGGCACCCCATAGCAGGTGACAAGGATCAAGTTTGCAGGATTTGTGTAATCAATTTCAATTAAAAATGACATAATTCTAGTTACTACTAACTTCCTTATTGAGCCATTGTTCATGTTAGGCAAATCATCATACAGGCGTTGAATTACTTGGACAGATCATCAATATAGACATTAAAAAGAACTGGGGACAAAAGCTGTGTGACAACAAAGCGAGTGGCTTAGATCATATTTCTGCTGAACATCTTAAATATGCCAGTATGAGGATAGCTCCTCTCCTTGCTATTTGTTTTACTGGCTTTATGATTCATGGCTGGTTACCAGACTCAATGATGTGTCTTCTGTTAGTGCCAGTCATTATGGACAAAGCTGGTAAAGTAGGCAGTCTAAATAATTACAGGTCCATAGCTTTAGCCAGCATATTGTCAAAAGTCCTAGAAAGAATTCTACTGGATAGATTCAATGAGTTTGTTAACTCTACAGATAACCAGTTTGGTTTTAAAGCTAAACATGGCACTGACTTGTGTATATATGCCTTAAAGGAAATTGTAAACAAATATAGAGGTAAAAACTCATCAATCCTTATGTGCTTTATTGATGCTTACAAAGCCTTTGACCGTGTTAATCACAGAAAGTTGTTTGTTAAATTGAGTCAAAGAGGGGTGCCTAAATACATTGTGAGAATACTGGCCTACTGGTATGCCCACCAGACTATGCAAATAAAGTGGGGCAATAGGGTCTCAGCCCCAGTTGGGGTTAGCAATGGTGTTAGACAAGGGGGAATTTTGTCCCCAGTCCTTTTTAATCACTATATTGATGATCTGTCCAAGCAATTGAAAGCCTGTAAAACTGGGTGCGTGATTGGTAATACTCGAGGGAACCATATTATGTATGCAGATGATCTTGTGGTCTTTAGTCCATCTAGCGCTGGTCTCCAGCAGCTCCTTACTACATGTTCTGTGTATGGTGTGGAACAGGATATTAAATATAATGCTGGTAAGAGTGCTGTTATGATCTATGGAACCAGAGAGGCTAAATGTCTAACATTTCCTGATTTTAAATTGTCTGATAATGATCTTAATGTCTGTAATAAGGTAACATATCTTGGACATTTTATTACAGAACAAATGACAGATGATGAGGATATTTATAGGCAATGCCATATGATGTATGCACAAGCAAACATTCTCTTGCACAAGTTTAGTGCGTGTACAGATGGAGTGAAGTTGTCTCTGTTCAGAGCATATTGTACACCACTCTATACTGCACACCTATGGTCAAACTACAGAAAAGCAAGCCGACAGAGACATAAAGTAGCTTATAATTATGCCATGAGAGTATTACTTACGATACCTAGATGGTGCAGTGCAAGTGAAATGATTGTGGCTGCAGGAATCAATACTTTACAAATTGTCTTAAGAAATCCTTTGTATAAATTTATAAAATGTATACATTTAATGACTGAAAATGAAAGCATCTTGGTCTTATCAAACATAAAGTTTAGCACTACACGCTACCAATCCCAGCTGTGCAGACATTGGAATAGTTTTCTCATTGTAGGACACAAATTGTTTTAATTCTTGATCTTCAACCATGTATTGTGCTTTTGTATGTAATTTAATGTGCTTTTGTATGCAATTTATTTTATGTAATGTCTTGTCTTTTATCTGGAACTTGAGTCTGTAATAAAAAGTAAGTAATGCATGTACAATCCATTTAATATCAGCAATGCCATATTTAATACCAGCATTACCATTCAGGTCAGGTTGGGGGGAGTTCCCCCCCCCCCCCCCCCCCCCCCCCCCCCGCCACGGGTACCATGTAATCCCGTGCTACCTGCCCCATGGTCGGATAGTTGGCGACTAAACCGTCTCCCCCACCTGGTTTGCCAGGTGAGGAGGGGGCTGTGGACCCCCAGCAGGACCAAAAACAAGACCTGTCAGAGGGCGGATGAGCTTTTAGCGAGGCAACGGCCATCCACACTTCAGTAGAAATTGTGATCAGTGCTGTACATAGCATTGTACGGAATGATGATAAAGCACACACACCAAAGTCCTATACTCCCAGCGGCGGAAGTCCGTAGGAACTGGAGGACGGAGATGTGTAGTGCATCCGTTCCCATTGGAGACCAGCACAACTGCATTGCGAATGTTTTCAACGATGATGAATGAATGAATGAATTTCCATACTGAAGGTCAATGCTCAAACCAATGCTCTCTCATAACCTGCCATACTTAGATATACCTAAAGCAGGGCAACAACAAATAATGGCTCCACTAAACGATATTGTAAGATACAGTATTTGGCCAGTGTTAAGGTGAAGCTTAAAGGAAAATCGGTAAGTGGAGAAGTAGAGACTTAAGAAGACAATTCCAGCTCCATTCAGTTTAAGAAATGGCTGTAAATGGTGCAGCAGTTAAAATCTGAAATATTTGGAATAACAGAGTTGGAAGAGAACAGCTGTTATGGAGAATGCTGAGATTGGAGAGGGTTATAAGAAATTCAGAGAAATCGATAACTGAAAAATTGAGACTTGATTCAACTGGGACATGATGTACGGCTGATACATAAGTGGAACTTGTATCAATTTGTAACTGGATGACAGTTTTCAATGGCCTCAAATTCAGAGGTAGAAAAAGTGTAGATCAGGGTTTCAGCTGCAAATGTTGTGAATGAGGCAATATGACATTGGTGGCTGTGAGTAAAGTTAGAGATCGCACAAATAAAAGATTTGAACCTCAACTTGATGCCAAGTATCGTACAAGGCAGTGCAGACACATAAAGCAGTGTAGTGTGTTTCAGTTTGGTATGTTTGTCAGGCAGAACAAGGCTACAAAGGAGTTTTTTTGAAGAGATCTGAAGATAATGTGTTTGGTCTTCCCAATATCTAATGGAGGAATTTTTTTGCTAAACCAGTTATTAAACAAAGTTGAGATTATGGGGGTGTAAATTTGTGTAAATTTATCAACAATACAAAACTATTTGAATTTCCTGAGCTGGAATTTCATTATATGGTTCAAATAAAAATATTATTTCAAGAGTCAAGAGTGTTTTATTGTCATATGCCTCTAAATGGAACAATGAAATTCTTACTTGTAGAAGCACAACAGATATATTAACATAGAACTCTGTAAAACCCATAATAAAGAACAAAAAACATCATATATGTATAAAACAAACAAATAGATAAATAGACAATAATAGTGCAAAGTCAAAAATAAACTTCTTTTATAGTTCAGAGCATATTTGGAGTTTGTTGTTTGAAACATATTTATTCCATTAATCAATGAAATAATTAAAAAGAATAATTTAGCTGAATATTAGAAATGAAGCACATCATCTTAATACAGTTGTGTTTAACTGACAACGTTTTCTCCAATGTCCGACAATGCCCCAATACTTAATAATGAGGGTTGACTGGCAAAGATGCGGAAGTGTTTGTCTCTATTTTGAGCACGAGATCTGAGGTATTTTCTCTCACTGAAAAAAATTGGTCAATTAAAAAAAGATATGGAAATATCATCTATTTATAAAAACCTTTTCCCCACCTTCATTTATCACCATATCTTTATCACAATCAAGGTTTCATTGGGTGCAGAACGCAAGCTGCAACGACGGGTAATACAGTGGCACTGTGGTAGAGTTGCTGCCTCCCAGTGCCAGAGATTTTGGGGTTGATCCTGACTGTCTGTGCGGAGTTTGTACGTTCTCCCTGTGACTGCGTGGGCTTTCTCCGAGTGCTCCGGTTTCATCCCACAACCCAAAGATTTGCAGGTCTGTAGATTAATTGTCTTCTGTAAATTGTCCCTAATGAGTAGGCTAGAACTAGTGTATGGGTGATAGACACAAAATGCTGGAGTAACTAAGCGGGACAGGCAGCATCTCTGGAGAGAAGGAATGGGTGACGTTTCGGGTCGAGACCCATCTTATTCTGTATGCCGAACTCATTTTTCATCTACATTAATAAGGTATAATAAGTAAAAGAAACAAATTTTCTTTGATTTTCTTTCCTTTGCCAATGTTAACTAATTGTTTTTTGGTAGATCCTCAGCTCAGCAATGACCAGATTTAATTCCCATCTTTAACACACTCTACTATAACGATATTCTTTGGCCTGTGACATCGCTTAGTCACGATGTGTGGGTTCAGGACTTGAGAGCAGAACCTCAGCTGACATCTTTTACAACATTGTAAACCTCAAGTAAACTATTGTGAAGGAGAGCACATTTGTTTGTTCATGTATTTTGGGTAATAATTAATTTTCAATAAGCATCACTAAAAAAAAATAAAAAATTCTGGCACTTACTGAAGATCAGATAAATATGGGGCAATTTCAATAAAACCATCGTGATTCTGAGTGGGACCGACAAGGTATATACAAATATAAAAGCAAATTGAGTTTATCAATTCTTCCTCGTCAAATAATGACAATGCTTTGGACACCCGGATGGAAAAAGCTTTTGCACATTCTTAAGTCTTGAAATGTCCTTTAGAAATGCAAATATTTATTCAATTCTTTCTTTCCATTCACGAGTCTACTTTTATTAAAAAATATCACTGAACCACAATGATTCACTTTCCGAAGAGGACGGAAAATATTGGGCTTGATGCGTGCTGCCATTCTTGAGGCTCTTTTTTATGGGTATGTTAAAGAAACTTCCCATCCAACTTGAGATAAGAAATTAATATTAATAAATGTTTTGAACCTTCCATCTCTTTGAAAGGAACTATGTGGTGTAAGTAAAGGAAGAATGCTTTGTTTTTATTGTTCAGGGGAAAGTGGAGTCCAACATCAGACAGATGTTTCCTCACTTTGTTGGTGACAGGTTGGTATCAGGCATTGGTGTTTCACAGGAAGTGACTCAGCTCAGCACATTTTGTTCTAGCTTTGTTCTCTGAATTCTGGTTGGGTGCAAAACGATCTTCAAAGACGAATGTCATTCCCTGCTGGTTCAGAACAAGGATCAATCGGATTTCCTTGATGCTCCAACAAGCCCAAGTTAGAAATTAATCTGACATTTGTTTTGGAGAAACAGGCTAATCAAAAATAACACGAATGATCAACAGATTCATCAGAAATCAAAGTTAAAATGGATTTAATAGGTCAGATACACAAACATTAGTTAGTCTAGGTAGAATTCACGGACGTCAAAAAATAGGATAAGGAGCATTCTATTCAGCCCATCAAGTTCACATTGCCATTCAGTGTCATTATGGATGATCCTCCAGCTCCACACTATATTCTTGCTCTCTCCCCATAATTCTAGATGCATTTTGTGAATAGAAATCGATTCACAGGTTCATTGTGGAGTTGATAAACTGAATGAAAAAAATGTTCACAAATTGTTACTCACTCCGAAATGTCTTGCCCCATATTCTAAAGTTGTGACCACCTCGTTCAAGGTCTTCCCCCTGATCCCAGCCAAAGAAAATATTGTCCCTGCCGCCTGACCCGCTGAGTTACTCCAGCACTTTGTGTTCTTTTTTGCAGCAAATAAACATGCAGGCATAGTGTGCAGTTTGAAAGACCAATGGAATGTTGGCCTTTATTACAAAGGGATTGGAGGACAAGGGGGAGGAGGTCATGCTGAGATTGTTCAAGGCTTTGGTGAAATCTAAAGTACTACATGTAATTTTGTAGTTCAGGCACTATTTATTTGTCTTGGAACTGTCGCTGCATAGATTCAAGAGATTGAATTTATGCAGAGATATTGAGGAAGATTGGCGTGCACTTACTGAAGATCAGATAACTAAGGGGCAATTTCAATAAAACCATCGGTGATTCTGAGTGGGACCGACAAGGTAAATACCAAGAGGTTATTTCGTCTGCAAGGAATGTCTAGAATTAAGGGATATTGATTTAGGGTAAGGTATCAGCTGTTAAGGACAATAATGAGCAGAAATGTCTTCACACAATGAGTTGTGAGTCTTTTGATTTGTCTACTCCAAAGGCAGTAGATAATCAGCTACTAGGTAGTTTGCAATATTGCAATATGGGAATAATCTGGTTGATTCAACCAGAACCAATCAGAAACGTGAACACGGCCTAAGAACAACATGAACAGTTAATGGTGGTGGAGATTTTCCGGCATGTGACCTATTCCTAATTCCTGCTTCTGTTTCTCGTACTCCTATATTCCATTTATAATAAATATATACCCTTTTTTTGTTTCCTGCAACAGGTAGAATCTGGGCATGATTCTATGATGCATGAGCATAATTCTAGCAGCTCAGCAGAGGTCAATGTTTGGGATACTGGAGTAATACCTTATGCAAGGGAAAAGAAGACATGTATTTTCCCTTTTCCACCCATTTACAATGTCTTACAAAGCATCCCAAGGTGCACTACATTATAACATTGGAGAAAGCCTATATTAGCGATTGAATGGGATGGCGGGACTGTCATATGAGGAAAGATTGAAAAGACTAGGCTTGTATTCACTGGAGTTTAGAAGGATGAGGGGTATCTTATAGAAACATATAAAATTATAAAAGGACTGGACAAGCTAGATGCAGGAAAAATGTTCCCAATGTTGGGCGAGTCCAGAACCAATCAGCCACAGTCTTAGAATAAAGGGGAGGCCATTTAAGAAGGTGAGAAAAAACGTTTTCACCCAGAGAGTTGTGAATTTGTGGCATTCCCTACCACAGAGGGCAGTGGGGGCCAAATCACTGGATGGATTTAAGAGAGAGTTAGAGTTCTAGGGACTAGTGGAATCGAGGGATATGGGGAGAAGGCAGGTATGGGTTATTGATTGGGGACGATCAGCCATAATCACAATGAATGGCGGTGCTGGCTCGAAGGGCCGAATGGCCTCCTCGTGCACCTATTTTCCATGTTTCTATGTTTCTATGAATGGTGCCAAGCAACTTGATTAGTACGGGTGTCAGGGGTTATGGGGAGAAGGAAGGAGTATGGGGTTAGGTGGGAGAGATAAATCAGCCATGTTTGAATAGTAGAGTAAATAGGCCAAATGGCCTAATCCTGCTCCTATCACTTATGAACTTATATGCAACAATCTTGCTCTCAATGTTAGCAAGGCCATGGAGCTGATTGTTTACTTCAGGAAGAGAAAGCGCGTGAACCTGCATTCATCAGTGGCATGGCCGTGAAGAGAGTCTATATATATCTGTGCATATGGTGTGTATATCTGAAGATCTGTCCTAGGCCCAGCATGAAGATGCACCCACAAAGAAAGCTCACTAACGCCTCTACTTCCAGAGAAGATTGAGGAGGTTAGGTATTTCACCAAGTCCATGTTCCTGACTAGATACATAAAGGTGACTAACATTGATGTTTTGGGCAAACAATTTATTCAGCAACTTGCAACCACCTACTTAATTCCTTGAAGAAATGGAGCTTTGAGACACGCCACTATTTAGTTAAATACAGTGGCTGGGTCATGGCAGAATGATCAGAGACAGACATGGTTTATGGTAGCTTGAGCAGATCCATCTCTGGGGCTGGAGATGATTGCACCATAGAACAAGGTCACCTAATCAGTACCAATGTTTTTGCAAAGGTGAAGCAAGAACTAATACTCCCCACTGCACCCTTTTTCTACAGATCTATATCTATTCGGCTTCAAATATGAACTCAAATCTTGCTTAAATTATGTAATGATCTCTGGTACATCCACTCTGTGGGAAAACCTTCCAATCAGTAATTCACTGCAGAAGTTTTTCCGAATCTTACTTCTCACATTCTTGGTTAACCCTTGTCACTGGTTCCCTAACCACAGGAAGAAGTCTTTCCCCGACTACAGGGAAAATCTCTTCCTAATTTCAAAGAGCTTTGTGAAGCAGAGATTTTTTTTAAAAGCATTAAAATCTTAATCACTCCTTCACTGTAGTCTCCATCCAGGCATCAACATCACTGAATACAGTAAATCTTTTTTTTTTGTCCATTCAAGTATCAAGCAACTTTCTACTTCAAATTGATCTGTTGACCTAGTTTCAAAACTTCATTCATAATTCTTTGTGGTTTTGACTAATTTGCCAAAAGAAAAATGTCCAATTAACAACCAGTGGATTTTGAATAACTAAATGTTCCCCTTCATTGAATTTATGGCTTTCGACGTCATTAAGACATTAAAGTATCTTTACACATACAGATATCATGGGAACATCTGATTATTGGACACTTGTTCTTTCTAAGCCATACAAAGCACTGCTGATAATTAAGCTAAAAAACAACTGTTTTCTCCCTGTACCTGATCTTTCTATGGTCATGTTATAACATTTTTACACCCTGTGCCCAAGTAACATAAAAGTGACAGTCATGCAATTGTGAAGAAGCGTGTGTTAAAGATTGCTGGTTTTAGAATATTTCCCGTGTAGTGTGACTCCATGCAAGTATTTCATGCCACCAGAAATGTAATAAATCCATCACTTTTATTGTTCTGAGCTATTTTATTCAAGCTCCCCTGACAAATTCAACTTCTTTTTCACAGATTTCAGCTTTACTTCCATTTTCCTTGACTTGCCTCTTCATTTTTTCCGTTCCCTCTGGATATGCAAGCTGGGCAAAACAAGATGTTCAAAAAATGTTTCCTGATGTTCCCTGCAGATTCCCGAGTTCTTGTACCCCTGACATTGCGTACAGTTGTCTCTCAGATGATTCTATGCCAGTAATGACAAACTGCTAGATGTGGCTCTATGTGTAAACCCTGGATTACAACCGAACTGCTGGATCCCATTAGAGACTTCTCTTTCAAAAAGGCAAACAAATCAAAGAGCTTCTTAGATCTGGATAAATATACAATGATTAATCAAAAAGTCATTAATCTTCATAAATGCACCAGAAGAAACCTTTACAAGAACATCCTCACTGAAAACACATGTTACAAAAAAGATTTAAGGAACACATTCCATTTTGAAAATTCTTCCGACCCAGACTGAGATTGCAACCTGGAATTCGGCAGCGTAACTTTCACATGCTGAAGGAATGCAGCACTGCCAACAGTGATGTCTTTGGATAAGATATTCAACCTTGGTACCAACTGTTCCCTCCGGTGAGGATAAAGATCCCATGGTGGACACAAAAAGCTGCATCAGCAGCTCCTTCGAATCCAACTCCTATGGTAAATCGAGTTTCACTGTACCTTAATTGGTACACTTGACAATAAAATACCTTTAAATCTTTTGAACCTTTGAAAGATTCCTAGACGTGAAGATTCCATGACAGACACAGGGTACAGTGGCTTGCAAAAGTATTCATACCCCTTGAATTTTTCCACATTTTGTCACCTTACAACCACAAACGTAAATGTATTTTATTGGGGTTTTATATGATAGACCAACACAAAGTGGTGCATTATTGTGAAGTGGAAGGAAAATGATACATGGTTTAAATTTTTTTACAAATAAAAAACTGAAAAGTGTGGCGTGCAAAAGTATTCAGCCCCCTTTACTCTGATAGCCCCAAATAAAATCCAGTGCAACCAATTGCCTTCAGAAGTCACCTAATTAATAAATAGAGTCCACTTGTGTGTAATCTAATACCAAGACGTGGCCGTCCACCTAAACTGACAGGCCGAGCAAGGAGAGCATTGATCAGAAAAGCAGCCAAGAGACCCATGGTAACTCTGGAGGAGCTGCAGAGATCCACAGCTCAGGTGGGAGAATCTGTCCACAGGACAACTATTAGTCGTGCACTCCACAAATCGGGCCTTTATGAAAGTGTGGCAAGAAGAAAGCCATTGTTGAAACAAAGCCATAAGAAGTCCCGTTTGCAGTTTGCCACAAGCCATGTGGGGGACACAGCAAACATGTGGAGGAAGGTGCTCTGGTCTGATGAGACCAAAATTGAAGTTTTTGGCCTAAATGCAAAACGCTATGTGTGGCGGAAAACTAACACTGCACATCACCCTGGACACACCATCCCCACTGTGAAACATGGTGGTGGCAGCATCATGCTGTGGGGATGCTTTTCTTCAGCAGGGACAGGGAAGCTGGTCAGAGTTGATGGGAAGATGGATGGAGCCAAATACAGGGCAATCTTGGAAGAAAACATGTTAGAGTCTGCAAAAGACTTGAGACTGGGGCGGAGGTTCACCTTCCAGCAGGACAACAACCCTAAACATACAACCAGAGCTACAATGAAATGGTTTAGATCAAAGCATATTCATGTGTTAGAATGGCCCAGTCAAAGTCCAGACCTAAATCCAATTGAGAGTCTCTGGCAAGACTTGAAAATTGCTGTTCACAGATGCTCTCCATCCAATCTGACTGAGCTTGAGCTATTTTGCAAAGAAGAATGGCAAAAATGTCAGTCTCTAGATGTGCAAAGCTGGTAGAGACATACCTCAAAAGACTTGCAGCTGTAATTGCAGTGAAAGGTGGTTCTACAAAGTATTGACCCAAGGGGGCTGAATACTTTTGCACGCCACACTTTTCAGTTTTTTATTTGTAATAGAATGTGGAAACCATGTATAATTTTCCTTCCACTTCACAATTATGCACCACTTTGTGTTGGTCTATCACATAAAATCCCAATAAAATACATTTACGTTTGTGGTTGTAACGTGACAAAATGTGGAAATATTCAAGGGGTATGAATACTTTTGCAAGCCACTGTAGCTATTTCCTACACATAATGCTCCCATGGTATGCTTTTGTGAAATGCAGGGGTGGAACTAGCTCCACACTGTCTTTATTGGATGTTAAGGCAGCAAGTTGCACAAACAGCGGTAACCTCGGCTGAGGAATTAGTGAACAGTATAGTTGGGATTCCCTTTGTACTACCATGCCAAAAAAAGATCGTGTTAGTTTCAGCATGAGATTTCCTATTAATATGCAGCAGGTTCTTGCAGATTCCATCATGGGGAGCACCAGGTGTGATCTTTGCAGCCAGGGTCATGCCACGATATGAATAATGATTTTCTCGCTGCAGGTGAATGTTGCCACAAAATAAATGGATGCAGTAATGATGGAAGATGATTGGTGAAAGTGTGATCCCAAAGGGTTAGAGCTATGTGAAATGTCTGGAGAAGGGCAGTGCATACAGGAAATATGTTCATATGTTCATGTGATTGGAGCAGAATTAGTCCATTCTGCCCATCATGTCTATTCTGCCATTCAATCAAGGATGATCTATCTATACCATTCTCCTGCCTTCTCCCCATGATTCCTGACACCTTCACTAATCATGAATCTTTCAATCTCTGCCTTAAAACTATCCATTGACCTGGCCTCCACAGCCCTCTGTGGCATTGAATTCCACAGATTCACCACCCTCTAGCTAAAGATATTCCTCCTCATCTCCTTCCTAAAGATGCATCCTTTTAGTCTGAGGCCATGGGTCTCAGGTCCTAGACTCTTCCACTAGTGGAAACATCCTCTCCACATCTACTCTATCTGGGCCTTTCACTATTTGTTCTTTGTATGTTCTTCATACAAGTGAGCCATGGAGAAACTCCAGGCTGCAACCAGGCACTTCTCATAGGAGGAGGGAGGGAGATGTCTCTGTATTGCAGGAGTGCAACCATTCAATGCATAAAATTTGGGGAATCCTGCAATGCTTGTACATGGGCTGAAGAAAAGGTGCACAAACTCTCTGCACGCTGTTAATTTGTCCTGCCGAATGCAGCCATCAGCACAAACTGTGACGTGGCAGAGATCCACAGCGGCATTCTGGAATAACTCTTCAGGCAAGGACTATTTGGAGTATTGTGCTCAGTTTTGGTTGCTCTGCTAAAGGAGAGATGCCTATTAAACTGGAAAGAGTGCAGAGGAGATGAGCTATAAGAAGAGACTGGACAGGACTCTATTCCTTGAAGTGCTGGAGGCTGCAGTACAATTTTGCAGTGGTTATTAAATCATGAGGGGACTAGATAGGATGAAAGCATCTAATATTTTTTCCTAGTATAAGGGAATTAAGAACGAGAAAGCATAGGCTTAAGATAAGATGGGAAGGATTTAATAGGAACCCGAGGGGCAAATATTTCACACAAAGGGTGGTGGGCATATCGAGTTGCCAGAGGAAGTAGTTAAGGCAGGTGCAATAATAACATTTAAAAGACACTTGGACAGGTACATGGGTAGGAAAGGTTTAGAGGGATATGAGTCTCGTGTGGACTATATCCCTCAAAACCTTTCCCATCCATGTACTTGTTAAGTGTCATCTGTAAGCTTACTAATACATTTTCCCCCAAATCATTGATATAGATGATAAACAGCAACGGGCCCAGCAATGTGCAATCTCTGAAGCACACCATTAGGCACAGTCCTCTAGTCGGAAAAACAACCTAGCACCCCACCACCTTCTACTTCCTACCATGAAGTCAATTCCATATCCAGTTAGCTATCTCAGTTTCAGTTTTAGTTTATTGTCACGTATACTGAGGTACAGTGAAAAGCTTTTGTTGTGTGCTAACCAGTCAGCAGAAAGACAATACATGATTACAATCAAGCCATTCACAGTGTACAGATACATGATAAGGGAACAACGTTTAGTGCAAGATAATGCCAGTAAAGTCCGATCAAAGACAGTCCGAGGGTTCCCAATGATGAAGATTGGAGTTCAGGATTGCTCTCTAGTTGTGGTAGGAAGGTTACAATTGCCTTATAACATTTCCCCATGGATTCTATGCGATCTAACATTGCAGAGCGGCCTGCCATGTGGAACCATATCAAAAGTCTTGCTGACGTCCATACAGACTATGTCTACAACCCCCCCCCCCCCCCCCCCCCCTCTACAACCTTCTTGGGTACTTCTTAAAAGTACGATCAAATTTGGGAAACCATATCTCCCATGCACAAAATCATGCTGGCTAAACCTAATCAACCCCTGTCTTTCCAAATGTATGTCTATGTTATCCCTCAGAATCCTCTCCAGTAATTTTCCTACCACAGATGTTAGGTTTGTTGGGCTATAGTTCTCAAGTTTTTGTTTGCAGCCCTTGTTAACTTAGGCCACCCTCCAGTCTTCTGACACCTCACCCATATCTAATGAAGATGCATATATCTCAGTCAGGGCACCTACAATTTCTCTCTAGCTTCTCATAGTCTCCTTGGATATATCTGATCAAGCTCAGGAAATTTATCGACCTTGATATGTCATATGACATCCAGCACCTCCTTAAATGTAATACGACTGCCCTCAAGTCATCTCATTTAACTTTCCTAAGTCCCCTAGTCTTCATATCTTTCTACGTGGTAAAAACACAGGAGATATTTTCATTCGAGGACCTTGTTTATCTCCTGTGGCTCCAGCCACAGATGACCACTGTGGTTTCTTAGCGGCCCACATCCCCTATTTAGTTAACCTTTCCCCCTTAATATACTTATAAAATCAATTTGGAGCCTGCTTAATCTTATCTAATAGAGCTATCTCATTACCTCTTTTGCTCCCAAGATTTCCTTCTCAAGCAAGCTCCTCAATCACTTATACTTCTCCAGGGAAACACTTGATTCCAGCTACGAATAACTGACCCATGCCTTTCTTTTCCCTGACACGAGCCTCAATTTCTCTCATCATGTGCGTGTGTTCTTGCACATGTATATATATATGTATCTGTGCATGCATATATGTGTGTTAGCACATGATTGCAAAGTTTCAACATATGAATAATATGCAGATGATGTAGTTGGATCTACAGTATCTGCAGCTTCAGGACAGAAAATCAGCGAAACTCTAAGTAATTAAGTAAGTTTATTGGTCTCACATACAAGGAATTTGCCTTGGTGCTCCGCCCACAAGTAACAACATGACATACAGTGACAGATTTTCTCTCTCCCTCCCTTTTTAAGAAGGGAGGGAGAGAGAAAACGGGGAATTACAGACCAGTTAGTCTAACATCGGTAGTGGGGAAACTGCTAGAGTCAGTTATTAAAGATGGGATAGCAGCACGAAAGTGGTGAAATCATTGGACAAAGTCAGCATGGATTACAAAAGGTAAATCATGTCTGACGAATCTTGTGGAATTTTTCGAGGATGTAACTAGTAGCGTGGATAAGGGAGAACCAGTGGATGTGGTATATCTGGACTTCCAGAAGGCTTTCGACAAGGTCCCACATAAGAGATTAGTATACAAACTTAAAGCATACGGTATTAGGGGTTCAGTATTGATGTGGATAGAGAACTGGCTGGCAAACAGGAAGCAAAGAGTAGGAGTAAACGGGTCCTTTTCACAATGGCAGGCAGTAACTAGTGGGGTACCGCAGGGCTCATGCTGGGACCCCAGCTATTTACAATATATATTAATGATCTGGATGAGGGAATTGAAGGCAATATCTCCACGTTTGCGGATGACACTAAGCTGGGGGCAGTGTTCGCTGTGAGGAGGATGCTAGGAGACTGCAAGGTGACTTGGATAGGCTGGGTGAGTGGGCAAATGTTTGGCAGATGCAGTATAATGTGGATAAATGTGAGGTTATCCACTTTGGTGCAAAAACAGGAAAGCAGATTATTATTTAAATGGTGGCCGATTAGGAAATGGGGAGATGCAGCGAGACCTGGGTGTCATGGTACACCAGTCATTGAAAGTAGGCATGCAGGTGCAGCAGGCAGTGAAAAAAGCGAATGGTATGTTAGCTTTCATAGCAAAAGGATTTGAGTACAGGAGCAGGGAGGTTCTACTTCAGTTGTACAGGGTCTTGGTGAGACCACACCTGGAGTATTGCGTACAGTTTTGGTCTCCAAATCTGAGGAAGGACATTATTGCCATAGAGGGAGTGCAGAGAAGGTTCACCAGACTGATTCCTGGATGTCAGGACTGTCTTATGAAGAAAGACTGGATAGACTCGGTTTATACTCTCTGGAATTTAGGAGATTGAGAGGGGATCTTATAGAAACTTACAAAATTCTTAAGGGGTTGGACAGGCTAGATATTGTTCCCGATGTTGGGGAAGTCCAGGACAAGGGGTCACAGCTTAAGGATAAGGGGGAAATCCTTTAAGACCGAGATGAGAAAGACTTTTTCACACAGAGAGTGGTGAGTCTCTGGAACTCTCTGCAACTTGAGGCCAGTTCATTGGCTATATTTAAGAGTGAGTTGGATGTGGCCCTTGTGGCTAAGGGGATCAGAGGGTATGGAGAGAAGGCAGGTACGGGATACTGAGTTGGATGATCAGCCATGATCATATTGAATGGCGGTGCAGGCTCGAAGGGCTGAACTACTCCTGCACCTAATTTCTATGTTTCTATGTTTCTATGACAGTTACAAATGACTCAGAAAACACTAGACATTAATAATAATAAAACATTAATGCTAAAGCACCATTGATCAAGCATGTGAACCAACAAAATACCAGATCAAAGGGAGGCTACAGATTTCTGGCTGTTGAGTAGAGCAATTTCTCGTGGATTAAAAACAGTTTTTATGTCTGGCTGTGGCAGCTTTGACAATCCGGAGTTGCTTTCCAGAGGGAAGTGATTCAAAGAGTTTGTGGCCAGGGTGAGAGGGGTCAGAGATGATCTTGCCCGCTCGCTTCCTGACCCTTGCAGTGTACAGTTCATCAATGGAGGGAAGGTTGCAGCCAATAACCTTCTCTGCTGATCGGACGATTCGCTGCAGCCTCCAGGTGTCGTGCTTGGTGGCTGAGCCAAACCAGACCATGATGGAGAAGGTGAGAATAGACTCTACGATGGCCGTGTAGAATTGTACCATCATTGCCTGTGGCAGATTGTGGGCTATTGTACTCTATTGTACTCTATTGTACAATATTTTGTATTACATTGTACTCTATAAATAGAGATTATACTCTATTGCAATTCCATGGTATTCAGAGGCACCATGGAGATAAATAGTGTTCACAAATGTTCACACAGCCTAAGGACTGCAACATTTAACCCTTAACTTTCTCAACATTGCTATTTTGAAACAGAATTCTTGATTAGTACAGGTGTCAGAGGTTGGGGAGAAGGCAGGAGAATGGGGTTAGGAGGGAGAGATAGATCATGATTGAATGGCGACATAGACTTAATGAGCCAAATGGGCTAACTCTACTCCTATCACTTATGATCTTATGAAGTTGCAATACAAAACATAAAGAATATCGTGGGAGCACAGAACATTTGTAACTTGCAGTAATTCTGCCACTAATTCTTCCTACAGAAATGCAAAGGATCTGCTTATTATTTCCATTTCATGATCATATTCTAAGCATTGCCAAATCACTTTACATCATGTTTTATGATTTGCAAAACATCAATCCATCATTTGTTTGTGTCTGCAGAGTTTGTTCCTCAACTTTCTGAAAGAATGTTAAAGATTGTCAACATTGTTCTCGAACAAAGTTTATTGCCTAGCTTCTTAAATCCAAAAAATCATCAGGTTCATCTTATTGCTGAAGGACTCAAAGCAAAAATGATTACTTAATAAGAACAGGCATTGAGAGAGGGGCCCAGTATTTGCTTTTGTTAAAAAAAAAAGGCTTTGAGCAATTTACAATAATTATACACAAAAGACTGATAGACCACACACACGCGCGTACGAAAACGCAAGGGAAGGAAAGGTTCCAAATTCCCTGAGAATTACATCATCTCAAAAATGTTTCATAACTCCACTGCCAATGCATCTGTATGGCAGTAGAAAAAAAATTCAAAATATATATGCATTAAACAAAAAATATCTTTGTCATTTTTTAGCTTAAGTTTTCTGCACACTTTTTAAAATGTTAAATTCCTAATATTGGTTCAGTAATGTTCTTAATATTAGGAATCTTGCCTTTCTTATCCGAACTATATGTGACTACTTCATCTTGATTTTGTCCTAACTTCTCTCTGAAATGACCCATTAAGCTATTTATTTGTATGTAACTGCTGCACAACAATAATAAGATTGTTACTGGGCAGCAGATAACCACCACCTCAAGAGAGCAAAAGCGACCAACAAATTCCATTGTTTGCAATATCTCAAGAACTAATGTTTAAATGTTGGGCCTTTTCACAATCAGCACCTACTATGCAGATAATATTTTTTGTTAAATGCACCAGCATCAATCCAATATCAAGAACAAAGCAGAGAAAAAATTCAGTTGGAAAAGTCTATAAGCCTTGCATCCTTCACGAGCAGGTCGAAACTGTCGGAACGTCAGATAATACTGAATACTAGGATCAATTCTTGATTAATGTTCAAAGTCAATAGTTTGATGACCATCTTTTTAATCAATTTATTGTATCGCTACTGTCTATGGCAGTCATGCCACTTTATATTATGTAACCCTCATGAATGCAAAATAAGTCATTTTTGCATTAGTTGCAACTTCTTATCAGTTAATCACTGAAGGACTCTGGTCCTTGTTCTCATATAACCATATAACCATATAACCATATAACAATTACAGCACGGAGACAGGCCCTCTCGGCCCTTCCAGTCCGTGCCGACCATTTGTTTTCCCCTAGTCCCATCTACCTGCACTCAGACCATACCCCTCCATTCCCTTCACGTCCATATACCTATCCACTTTACTTTTAAATGTTAAAATCGATCCTGCCTCCACCACCTCTGCTGGAAGCTCATTCCACACAGCCACCACCCTCTGAGTAAAGAAGTTCCCCCTCACGTTACCCCTAAACTTCTGTCCCTTAATTCTCATGTCATGTCCTCTTGTTTGAATCTTCCTTACCCTCAATGGGAAAAGCTTATCCACGTCAACTCTGTCTATCCCTTTCATCATTTTAAAGACCTCAATCAAGTCCCCCCTTAACCTTCTGCGCTCCAAAGAATAAAGACCTAACTTGTTCAACCTTTCTCTGTAACTTAGTTGCTGGAACCCTGGCAACATTCTAGTAAATCTCCTCTGTACTCTCTCTATTTTGTTGACATCCTTCCTATAACTAGGCGACCAAAATTGTACACCATACTCCAGAATTGGTCTTACCAATGCCTTGTACAATTTTAACATTACTTCCCTACTCCTATATTCAATGCTCTGATTTATAAAGGCCAGCACACCAAAGGCTTTCTTTACCACCCTATCTACATGCGATTCCACCTTCAGGGAACTATGCACAGTTATTCCTAGATCCCTCTGTTCCACAGCATTCCTCAATTCCCTACCATTTACCATGTACGTCCTATTTTGATCAATGGTTGTTTAAGGATCTAAAATAAACATGGCATGATTTAGTTGTCATGTTCAGGAAGGTTTTCTTTTTTTTTAAGTGCCGATGTTTTAGCATCGTCAAAAGTGGTAGTGAGCAGAAAAACATATTATGTTGGTAAAGAGGGTGGGAATAGAATCATTATTACTTAGCAAGAGGAATTATTTTGTTCATAGTGACAGCCTTTCCGTTTAGCTTATGAACTTTTGCAAAGTCACATGAACAACACCGACACGACTATGGAAACAAGGAACTGCAGATGCTGGTTCATAAAAGAAGACAGAGTACTGGACTTGGGTCTTAGGGTCAGGCAGCAACTCAGAGAACATTGATGGGTGACGTTTCAGGTCGGTGTGAAGAAGAGACGCAACCCGAAATGTCATCTATCCATGTTCTCCTGAGATGCTGCCTGACCTGCTGAACTGCTCCAGCACTCTGTGTCTTCTTCCATAAATAAAACTATCTTTGAGGGTGGTGAATCTATGGAATTATTTGCCACAGAAGGCTGTGGAGGCATAGTCAGTGGATATTTTTAAGGCAGAGATAGATAGATAGATTATTGATTAGTACAGGTGTCAGAGGTTATGGAGAGAAGGCAGAAGAATGGGGTTAGAAGGGAGAGATAGATCAGCCATGATTGAATGGTAGAGTAGACTTGATGGGCTGAATGGCCTAATTCTACTCCTATCACTTATGACCTTATGATATCAATGGTTGTTTAAGGATCTAAAATAAACATGGCATGATTTAGTTGCACTGTCTGTCTTTATTGGGTACAACCTGTCAACAGTTGCTAAAAAACAAAGGTGCCCAAACCAAAAAATAAGCCAGATTTTGTCCTGGAGAAGCAGTTCCGAACATGCTATCTTAGAATAATTCTCCTACCCTTTAACTCAAAAAAACATTTTCTCTGTAAGGGAGAAGGGTCTTGACCCAAAACGGAGTCTGAAGAAGGGTCTCGACCCGAAACGTCACCAATTCCTTCTCTCCAGAGATGCTGCCTGACCCGCTGAGTTTTTGCGTCTTTTCTCTATAGGGTATTGGAAGTGAGGTGTGCATATCAGGCTTCGTCAAATGGCAGGATTGATTAGCTTCCCCCTTATTAATGAGATTCAAAGATCGAGACAAGAAAGAAGAAGTGGGGGAAATAGGGTGAAGTTGATCTGAATTAGATGCAGAAGGAAAATGACTTGAAAAACCCGTTTTAAGTTGAAAGGTTAAGAACCAATGTAGAAACGAACTCCTCATTAAACGTGTTGTTTTAATTACCAAGCTGGTGTTTTCTGAAGTTTAATTGGCAAATAATGTTTAAACCTATGGATGTTTGAGGACAAGCTTTCATTTTCTCTGAGGCTAGTGGCAAGGGAGTGCAAAATGTATTCGAGATGTTCAAAATGTTGACTGGATTCTCTTTCCACAGATGCTTCTTGACTGGATGAATTCTTCCCCCATTTATGTTTTTATTTCCTCTTTATATTCTTTTTTCATATCCTTAAGCATTCTTTTTAGCTCAGCCTTAATAATTTTTTTGAGGTCATCCATCTTTAAAATATCTTCCTGGGAGGCACTCAAACTCGAGCCCGCGGCTCCAGTGAGGCCTACTTCCTTTTTCACAAGCTTTTTCACTTGGTGGGGGGGGGGGGGAGCGATGCATCGACATTTTCTTAGTAAAGTCGCGCGCCTGATGACGTCACGCACCTTTTTAACGCTACCGGAATTGTTCACACCCGTTCTCCTCTGGTGAGTAGTTTCAGTTAACCCCTTTTACTCCTGTTTTTCATACAATTTTTAGCGGAGCTGAATGGCGCGAGTTCCACTCACTCCATAGCGCCACCGGAAGTCCCCCATTTATGTTTTTGTTTCAAATTCCAACAAGTACACTTTTATTGATTTTCCAGTGCAAAGTGTATGATGCACAAGTCACCTGTTAGCAATTTCTTGACTTTAATTGCTGGATAATTTTCTCCTTAACAGCAGCTTGTGGTAGTAAACAAGATCGTTACAACAAAAGATTAAGACCAATAGTGTTTTGGGCATGGAAACTGGATCTGCAGAACTGCTCGGTTGATTATAGGGGAGTTTCTGAAAAATGAGCTCAGCTTTTAACAATGTGGACATAAATAATCTATCATCAGCGAAAGGGATCTAGAAGTTGTTTGGTATAAAATCCCAAAAGGCTCACACTTGTCCTAAGGTGAAGTAAATCTGCCATATTTGCCCAGTTTGGTAAATATATAACTTCACTCCTACTTCAAAGGTCTGACACTAGTCTTCCTTAGTAGTGTAACAAGCAACCCAAATATTATCAAAAATAAACAATCCTACTGCCAACATTATTGGGCATCTAGAGATGGGCAAATGTCAGAAGGAACTTTACGCTTAATGCTAGTCTTTACTTGTTACACAGGTACTACTCACATCAAGCAGAAGCTCTCCTTCTAGTGATGAATTCCTGTTTAAAGACGTGGGCTGATTATCCCGAGTGTTGTGGCTGAGAAGATGCTGAGACTCCTTTCTCAACTCCGTGTCTTCCAAGGCTGCATTACAATAAAAAAACAATTATTAAAGTCAGTTAAGTATGATATAGTGTGAGTTCTAAAATATCAATTGTTACAAGGAAAGAGGCCTTCTTTGCCACCTGCTTTATCACCTGATGAATAAAATTGACTTTGTTGTTGTTGGTTTGCTGCACCAGAGACGACATTGGGACATTTCATGAGGGAGAAGTCAGTTCTGAAGATGGAAGATTGCTCCCCTTCGTCCCCCTCCCCCTGCCCCACTGCAAAGTGGTCAACTAGAAGAAAAAGAATGATAAAAGGTGATCTGTCCCATTTTCTGCTCCCACACAGGAAATTCTCAGGGATTCTGATTAGATTTGATGCAAAAAATATGAGAGGGAGTAGAGGGATGCAATGGTTTGATGTTTTTTATATGAGCATGGGTTTGTAGACTGAGAATCTCTGCCCCAAGATTGCCTAGTTTGTCGAGGTCATGGGTGTATGGCAGAGAAGAGAAAGGAGGTGTGGAGCTATTCCTCATTTCGATGTTAAGAGTCCAATGGAACTGGACGTAGACTTCTGTTGGGGCACTTTATATCATGGACATTCAGAAGGCAATGAGACTTCATCTCATGCGCAGTAGCTAAAAGATCATGCAACCAGAGATGCTTTCCAATCACAGCTCCTCATCTCACGCTAATGCATGTGAAACTTTTGTAATTTTCATTCAACACAGATGTGAAATTAAGGATCCTACTTAGAAATCTGGTTAACTGCTTGTGTTTTTTTGCCAATTTAAATAGGCAATCTAACAGCAGTTAGTGCTATGTCAATGGAATCGATGCAGTGCAATGCAAAGGCAGAAAGGAGGTTCTGTGAATCCCAGTTCAGTTCAGTTTTAGTACAGTTTTCAGTTCAGTTTTCCTTTAATGTCACATGTACCGAGGTACAGTGAAAAGCATTTGTTGCGTGCTAACTATTCGGCGGAAAGACAATATATGATTACAATTGAACAATTCACAGTGTACAGGTACATGGCATATCTCGTTCATGTGCTTCTAGTTCAACAACACCTCAATTTAAAAATTGTTGTAAAAAATTTGATGCAAAAAATATGAGAGGGAAAAAGGGGTTGGAATGGTTTGATGTCACTCCCTTTAAACTCCATTTGTGGCTGTGTGACTCCCATTTTCCGTAACCTCTTCTAGGCGTTCACCATTCTTCTATTCAAGCTTCCTTAATTTAGCTGAGTTTTGAGATTCAGCTTGGGAACAGGCCCTTCAAACCACCGAGTCCACGTCGACCAGCGATCCCTGCTCACTAACACTATCTACACACACGAGGGACAACTTACAATTATACCAAGCCAATTAATCTACCCACACCTTCGTCTTTGGAGTGTGGGAGGAAACTGCAGATCCCGGTGAAAACCCTCAGTTCTCTGGAAAAACCATACAAACTCTGTACAGACATGCACCCGTAGTCAGAATTTTCCAACTTGCATTTTTTAAAGCATGCACAGAATGTGTGCCTTCACATTACAGAAAATCATAATACATGTAGTTTACTAGGAAGGCAACACCCTCCCACCCCCCACTAATGAAGGAGCTGCCTGGACGATTTTCAGATATTTTACTAAGCTGACGATTATGTATTCTGGTGTTCTTTTCATTATAGTATATTAGCTTATAACTACTGAGTTTTGATTTTGAGTGTGTTGTCAGAGCAGACCCATTGAAAAGGACGTGTAAAATAAATCGGCTGACATCAGAGGTGTGTGTTTGTCCACCGTACTTTGCATGTTGCCATAAACTATGTTCATCTTAGAATTGCAAGATTATGGGCAGAGGAGACTGGTGCAGTGATGCAGTAGCTTCACTGGTAGTGTTAAATGTCAGAAACCGTCCTTAAAGATAGTGAGAGATCTTTCCTAAATCCTGCAACTAAATATGGCTTGCACAGCTGAAACAAACTGATCTCCAAGATACCTTTGAATCAAACATTTGAAACAGGAGCAGACCATGCTGCTTCTTGAGGCTGTTTTATCGCTCTACAAGATCATAGCTGAGCTTCAACCTCAAACTGCACAGAAAGATAGAAAATAGGTGCAGGAGTATGCCATTCGGCCCTTCGAGCCAGCACCGTCATTCAATATGATTATAGCTAATCATCCAAATTCAGTACCCCCTTCCTGCTTTCTCCCCATATCCCTCGATTCCATTAGCCATAAGAACAATATCTAACTCTCTCTTGAATACAACATTTTCTGCTCTTTCACCATATGTCTAGTTTCCTTTAAAATCCCAAAGCCTATTAACCTGCCATCATTGACAGAAGCCTCCTCGTGGCGATCCCTGGAAACGATGACATGATGCACTCTGTGACGCGTCGGGTGACCAATTCTGGCAACATGTTGGACGACAACAGAAGCAAACAGCGAGCTATATGTTGTCTGACACACGAGTGAACGATTGCCAAACCCTCCACGGAGATTCCCAAAGATTCTCTTTAACTTGTTTTTTTTCTCATTTCAGGCCAAGTTATTTTATTTTATTTTAAGGTTGTGAGCATTGCTTCTAGGCTCCTCTGCCATCAAAACGTCATTTCCACTACATTGTGAAGCGCACTAATAATTTCATCCATTTCAATGTTCTCACCATTCATTCTTCTAAAATCAAGAAAGTGTTGGCCTACCCTCCCCATCCCCTCAAAACCCACCTCATATGGCAGACCAGGTTGCCATCCCAGGGTTAATCTGCAAAATCTTCACTGCACTCCTTCTATGATAAGTATATTTTTCCATGAACGAAGAACAAAAATTCCTCCATGGGTCTGCCACTCATCTACAGACGGAGAGTATTTTTACTGTGGCCAATTAACCTAACACCATGCACCGTCTTTGAGATGTGGGAGGAAACCAGAGTACCCGGAGCAAACCCACGCAGTCACATAGAGAATGTGCAAGCTCTATATAGAAAGATCAAACCTGTCACTGGTGATGTGTTGCAATGCATCTTACAAATCTTTGCTGCACCCCTTCTGTGGCAAATAATTTTTTTGAGTAGGAAAAATAAAAATCCTGTACAATATCCCAGATGTGGTCTCACCAAGACCATATGTGAATGCAGTAAGACATTTTTGCTCTCGTATTCAAATCCTCATACAATAAAGACCAACATATGAGATGCACCAGGGTGTTGCCTGGATTGGAGAATGGGACGAGATTGAATCAGTTGGGTGTGTTTTCCCAGGAGCAAACAAGGCTGAGGTGATGACAGGATTCCAGGAATGAGTGGGTTAGCATATGATGAGCTTTTGACAGCACTGGGCCTCTACTCACTGGAGTTTCGAAGGTTGAGGGGAACCTCATTGAAACTTATAGAAAATGAAAGACATACATATGGTGGATGTGGAAAGGATGTTCCCACTGGTGGGGGAGTCTAGGACCAGAAGTCATAGCCCCAGAATTAAAGGGTGCTCTTGTAGAAAGGAGGTGAGGAGGAACTTCTTTAGTCAGAGGGCAGCTAATCTGTGGAACTCATTGCCACAGAGGCATGTGGAGGCCAAGTCAGTGGATATTTTTAAGGCAGAGGGAGACAAATTCTTGATTAGAACGGGTGTCAAGGGTTATGGGGAGAAGGCAGGAAAATTGGATTAGGAAGCAGAGATCAGCCATGTTTGAATGGCATAGCTCGATGGGCCGAATGGCCTAATTCTACTCCTATGACGTGAACTTGTGATGACCTTGAGAGAGAATATATGTGAATATGAGAGCCAAAGATATAAGTAAATAATCAAAATCTTTTGTCCATCATCAAGGTATGTAAAAAAGGGTCATAAGTTTAAGGTGAGAGGAAAATTGTTAAAAGGGAATTTGAAGGGATATGTTTTTTTAAACAGTGGGTGGTTAGTATCTGGAAAGCGCTGTAAAAGGAAGCGGTGGAAACAGATACAATTATTGAGCTTAAGAGGCATTTGCACAGATATTTTAAAAAGCAAGACCGATAAGTATGTGGTCCTAATGCAGGCAAATGGGATTAAGGTAAATGTGCAAAAAAGATCAGCATGGATATGATGGGCCAAAGGACATGTTTTAGTGCTCTACAACGCGAAGGCTCTATGATGGCTCTCTTCAAAATCCACAGTGCAAGATCTCTGTAGCTAGCACAGTCGGCAATTATTAATGTTTATTGTTTATTAATTAATAATTAATGTTTTAATTTATTATCACTTCAGCGGCAATGGACTTCAGGAATGTAGGGATGCCAGAGAGGCTGAGATTGTCACAAAATACAGGCAGCATCTCTGGATAGAAAGAATGGGTGACATTTTGGGTCGAGCCTTCTTCAGATTGTTCTCAGAGTAGAGAGGTTCAAGGAGCAGTTCAATTGATCGGTTTTGAACTATGGTTTGATAGAATAGATACGAATAAATGGTTTCACTGGTAGGAGGCTGAGTAAGAGAGGCCATGAATTTAACATAGTTGGCCAAAGAACTGAGAGTTGGGAAGCAAAGAAAGGGTGGAAGCAAATTGAATAATACATTTCAAAAGGGAATTGTTTAAATGCTTCAAAAGCAAAGAATTTACAAGCTGTGGAAATGAATGGGGATATGGGACTACTTTTATAGCTCTTTCACTGAAATGAAAAAAGCTGGATAGACCAGTTGACCTCCTTCTCTGCTGCGAGATTCCATGATTTTAAACATCTTCTCCATCTGGTATTTATTTTGGGAGATGTTTCCCTGGATTCCATTAAATTCTATTCAGTGTAAAATAAATTAGTGTGAACTGGACTTGCAATTTGATGAGATATGTTGCATGTTTGGGATTAACAGTATGATATAATTTGACAAAGTAACCAGAACTACCTAAACAAGAAAGTTTGGCAAATTGACTTGAACTAGTGGTGTAGATAGGTTTATCATTGTCATTACAAATAAATGTGTGGATGGGTTTAACTGTGTGACTAAAAGTAACAGTGTGAATGACCTTAACAGTGAGATTAGAACTAGCAGTGTGAATGCATTTATCAGTGTGACTACAGCTAATGGCACAGATGGGTTTACGACTATGACTGGACTGTGAATGGTTTTATAAGCGTGACTACAGTTCACGGAGAGAATGGGTTTAGCAGTGGGATTAAAACTAGCATTGCGGATGTGTTTGATCGTGTGACTGCAACAAATAGGGTGAATGGATTTAACAGTTTAGCTAGGACTAACAGTGAGTAGATTTAAGAATGTGATCACCGTTAACAGGTGTAATTGTTATTACCAGAATTTATTTGGATTGATATTTGCATATAAAGTAGTAAATGCTAGTAGTATTCAGCAACATCAGGCAGCATCTGTAGAGAGAGAACAGAGTTAATGTTTCAGGTCCATGATCATTCATCAGAATTTTTATGATGGGTTATTTATCTGAAACATTGACTCCTTATCTCTCTCCACATATGCTGCTTGGCCTGTAATTCCAGCATTTCCGGTTACACTTGGGGTTTTTTTACACGTCAATAAACATCTGCACACTTTAGTTGATTTGTGTTCAATTATTTTATTTTCCTAAATTTAGACTGAAAATTTGCTGTTTGGAATCATTATTTCCTTTGCTGAAGTTTTACTGGGTTAAAACATAAGAATTAATATTAAGGGTTAGGGGTTATGGAAACGTTTGTGTTTTTAGTTTCAATTCTAATATTCAAAATTGACAGTCCACTTAACTGTGAAAAACAGTAAAGCTCACTGTAGCTCTCAGCCCCATAACTGGGAATTCTTTGAGATTTGTTCCTCTCTTTCCACAACCTTGGTGGAACTGAGGAAATTACACAACAACCAGAGTAATATGGATACCTGCGGCTTAACCTAGAGGTCTTGAGATTTGGGATGTCTAGTTTTACTCTCATTCATGCCGAACACTGACATCTAGTGATGGACTGCAGCTCACAACCCAACGTGCAATGCACAATTGTAGAACAGCTTGTACTGGGGCCTACTAGAGAGAAGGCAATTCTGGATTTAGTGTTGTTTAATGAACCAGATTTAATAAGGCAATTCAAAGTAAAGGAACGGCTAGGAGGTAGTGACCATAATATGATGTTTCAATCTGCAATTTGAGAGGGAGAAGGTTAAATCAGAATTGTCAGTGTTGCAGTTGAACAAAGGGGACTATGAAGGCATGAGGGAGGAGCTGGCCAAGGTCGACTGGAAAAGGATCCTAGCAGGAATGACAGTGGAACAGCAATGGCAGAAATTTCTGGGCATAATCCAGAAGATGCAGGATCATTTCATTCCAAAGAGGAGGAAAGATTCTAAGGGGAGTAGGAGACAACCGTGGCTGACAAAGGAAGTTAGGGATGGAATAAAACTAAAAGTAAAGGTGTATAACATAGCAAAGAGTAGCGGGAAGCCAGAGGATTGGGAAAATTTCAAAGGACAACAGAAGGTACAGGGTGATAAGATGGAGTACGAGGGTAAGCTGATAAATCCCCAGGGCCTGATGGTCTGCATCCATGGGTACTCAAGGAGGTGGCTCTAGAAATTGCGGACGCATTGGTGATCATTTTCCAATGTTCTATAAATTCAGGATCAGTCCCTGTGGATTGGACGGTAGCTAGTGTTATACCACTTTTCAAGAAAGGAGCGAGAGAGAAAAACGGGAATTATAAACCAGTTAGCCTGACATCGGTGGTGGGAAAGATGCTGGAGTCAGTTATTAAAGAAGTAATAACGGCATATTTGGATAGCAGTAAAAGGATTGGTCCAAGTCAGCATGGATTTATGAAGGGGAAATCCTGCTTGACTAATCTTCTGGAATTTTTTGAGGATGTGACAAGTAAAATGGATGAAGGAGAGCCAGTGGTGGATATAGTGTATCTGGACTTTCAGAAAGCCTTTGATAAGGTCCCACGCAAGAGATTTGTGGGCAAAATAAAAGAACGTGGTATTGGGGATAGGGCACTGACGTGGATAGAGAATTGGTTGGCAGACAGGAAACAAAGAGGAGGAATAAACGTGTCCCTGTCAGAATGGCAGGTAGTGGCGACTGGAGTGCCGCAAGGCTCGGTGCTAGGGCCGCAAATATTTACAATATATATTAATGATTTAGATGATGGCATTAAAAGGAACACTAGCAAATTTGCAGATGACACAAAGCTGGGTGGCAGTGTGAACTGAAAAGTGGATGCTAGGGGGTTGCAGTGTGACTTGGACAGGTTGAGTGATTGGGCAGATGCATGTATAATGTAGATAAATGTAAGGTTATTCACTTTGGTGGCAAGAACAAGGACGCAGATTATTATCTCAGTGGTGTCAGATTAGGATAAAGGGAAGTGCAACGAGACCTGGATGTCCTTGTACACCAGTCACTGAAAGTAAACATGCAGGTACAGCAGGCAGTGAAGAAAGCTAATGGCATGTTGGCCTTCATAACAAGAGGATTTGAGTATAGGAGTAAAGAGGTCCTTCTGCAGTTGTACAGGGCCCTGGTGAGACCACATCTGGAGTATTGTGTGCAGTTTTGGTCTCCTGATTTGAAGAAGAACATCCTTGCTATTGAGACAGTACAGTGTTGCTTCACGAGGTTAATCCCCGGACTGGAATTTAGAAGGATGAGAGAGAATCTTATAAAAACATATACAATTATAAAAGGACTGGACAAGCTAGATGCAGGACAAATATTCCCAATGTTGGGGGAGACCAGAGCCAGGGGCCACAGTCTAAGGGGAGACCATTTAAAACTGAGATGAGAAAAAATCATTTTCACACAGAGTTGTGAATTTAAGGAATTCTCTGCCGCAGAAGGCAGTAGAGGCCAATTCACTGGATGAATTTAAAAGAGAGTTACATAGAGCTCTAGGGGCTAACGGAATCAAGGGATATGTGGAGAAACAGGCACGGGTTACTGATTGTGGATGATCAGCCATAAACACAATCAATGGCGGTGCTGGCTCGAAGGGCCGAATGGCCCCCTCCTGTGCCTATTTTCTGTGTTTCTGCCATGGAATACTGTCACTTCCATTGCCAACTCTAACTTTCTAGAGTAAGAGATACATTGCCCCAAACTATAATATTTTCTACCACTAGAGTTCAAAGAACTTCAAATGCTTTGAATGGAAATTGTCTTGTCTGCCTAATTAGCACTAGGTCTATTCTGTGTAACATTAGATTTACTATAAAGGGATATTTGCAGAGTGTTGGTGGAGAAATCAAAAACCGCCTCAGTAGCTCGGTTTCCAAAATGATTCAGTGGATTTCAAAATAGGTCTTTACAAGGCAGAATCCAGGGTCTAAACCTTTGCTGCATTAGTAGATCCAAGACAGGAAGACAGGAAGAAAAAATAAAACAACTTACATTTATATTGCATCTTTAGCACAATAAGTCATTTCAAGAATGGTACAGTGGTGCTCGTATCGGAAATCTAACAATTAAGTACAAGGAGATGTTAGGACCGATGACCAAATGCTTGGTCAAATGAATAAGATTTTCAGAGCATCTTTAAGGAAGGCAGAAGCAGGAAGACTGAAAAATAGAGGGAAATTAAAAATTTACGACCTGGTGAGAATCTGTTGCCAGTGGTGAAGTGAAGGGAGGGGAGCTCAGAGCTCAGAAATTGAGGATTGCAGAGATGGTGCAAAGTTATAAGACTAGATGAATGTCTGCAGAGATAGTGAGATCCCAGGGAAATTTGATATGGTGAGTCCTTCAAAATCACAGAATCACAGTCTATTTAAATCAGTAATGGTTGAATGGGACCTCATGCAATTCAAACCATGGGGGTTTAGGAAAATCTGTTTTAAAGAGAGGGCAAGGAGAAGGACTGGCAAAGAATACATTTTCAATCTCATCTCTGGCAAAGTAATGGATGAGGGCCTCTGCAGCAGTTGAAATGGGGTGGAAAGTGGCAATATTGCTGAGTGCAGAGACAGAGATGGATCAAGAAATGTCCAGTGGTGAAGGGGGCATGGTTAAGCGCTGGCACTGCCACCTCAGGGATATCTGAAGCCCACTGGCACCAGGCAACTGAACCACCCTCTCACCAACCAGAGAGTGGTCCTGACCTACCATCTACCTCATTGGAGACCTTCAAACTATCTTTAATCGGATTTTACTGAACTTTAACTTGCGCTAAACCATATCCCCTTTATCCTGTATCTATACACTGGGGACGGCTTGATCATCATCATGTATTGTCTTTTCGTTCACTGTACCTAGGTACATGAGATAATAATAAACAATAATAAATATTAAACTGTGAGAGCACACATGCAATCTTGGCTTTTTGGATAAAAGTGTTCCTGACCAAAAGGTGCATGCAGGGGTGCTCATACTACCCCACATTTGAACCAGCACACATGTGCTGCAGTTTATTCAAGTAGCGTGTCATTACACTGGTGAAAACCATTAGTCCTCAGATGGCTACCTGCCACCCAGCCAACAACTCTCCCGCTCACTTGGAAAGGACTCGTTGCCGGGTGATTAACGGACACGGGTGGGAGGGGACAAAGCATGCGAAAGGATCTTGCATTTCATTAAGGCTAGAATTAGTGGATTTCCTGGAATGCCATTCCTTTCTTTCACACAATCCCACTCTTGGCATTGCCTCATGCCACCTGAACACGCTAGCTTCCACCGTGTACTTTTGCCGAGTAAGTTTCCCCTGCATCCAAGCATGCAGTTTAAAAAAAAAAAAAAATTATTTTGATCTGTATCGTTGCATTAGATTCTAAAGAGGCAGATTATGAATTCCCCTTCTGTCTGTAATCTGCATCACTGTTGCCCAGTCTCAGGTTTAAAAACCGCTCAGGCGTGTCTGAATACATTCATCTCTGACAGCTTTGCGTGCAGTCGACAGAAGAAGCTCTCTGCACTAGAGACACATGGGGCTGGGGGGGGGGGGGGGGGGAGGTTGGCATGGAGCCATGTCATCAGTATAGCTCCACCCTCTCCTCCTCTCACTTCAACCAGCACCCCTCCCCCCCCTCCCCCCCCTCCCCCTCCCTCCTTCCCCACTCGCCACCCAACCCCAACCCATCCTTTAAAAAAAAACAGTGGAATTCGATGCAACTGAAACACTGAGCACACACTGCCAGCTGAGCAAAGCCTGCTGTCACGCAACGTAGCAGACTGTCAATCTTCTCTCTGTGTCTGACATGCTGCTGGCTCGCGTTCAAAGCCATTGCGTGCAAGCGGGCAAGCCACATAACTCTATAAAGAATTTCATAATAGCAACAGCTGTTAAATATTGATGACTGCTGCCAAACATTCATTGCTGTTCTTAAAGGTTAAACCGGAATGTAATGGAACCTAATTCATTACTGTTTGTTGTATCAAATACCCTGAATTTTCTCTTTATTTATGGCACCCATAATTTTTAGCCATTTTAAAGAAACAAGTATGCTAATTATATACACACACACTCATATATATATTTAAATATATATCTGCACGTACACACGCGCACACACTCACATGCACCCACATATATATACATTTGTATGTGTGCCTGAAGAAGGGTCTCGACCCAAAACGTCACCCATACCTTCTCTCCAGAGATGCTGCCTGTCCCGCTGAGTTACTTTAACAGTTAGTGTCTACCTTCAATTTAAACCAGCATCTGCAGTTCTTTCCTACATATATATATGTATATATAATATATATATATATATATATATATATATATATATATATATATACACACACAGACCCACATGCAAATACACACATGCATGCTTATAATGTATAAAGGAGAGCAACAGACACAGATAAAAAGTATTAAAAAGGCACAGAAGGGTATGAAAAGTGGAATGAAAAGGAAGCTAAAGAGAGAAATGTAAAGAAAAAGAGTAAAAGCGAAAAGACAAGGAAAGAGAGAATGAATGAAGGAAATAAAATGAGAGGGAAGAAAATGATTGAAAGAATCAAATTAGAAACATAAAGGATGCAAGTGAGTGAGGGAAAGAGGAGATGAGGGTGGGAGATTTCAGATCTACTTCAGTCCCGGAGCTTTGCCGATCCAGATTTTATATTGGAGATTATCGGTCAACTGCCACATACAGCTGACATGGCATTTCTAATCTGTGGGTTTATCGAGGAATGAGAAGAAAATATGATAATTATCCCTTGAGAATTAAAAGGGAATAGAATGGACTCACTGTCTAATCTTTTGAAGGCAAATGGTTCATTTTCTGAGGCTATTTTACATGACCATTGACCAGATGTGTCCACATGTGACACAGAATCGCTACAGGTGATTTCCCTGATAAATGTTTAAACTTCTGTGATAATGAGTAACTCTTTTCCTCTTCTTGAATCCCTCTTCTTTTTCCTCCCATTTGGAATTATGTATGGGAAAAAAATGCACTGCATACATCTGCCCTTGTCATGTTGTTCACCAATTTTCCACTTTCTGGAACATTACCTTGACACGACTTCCTTCCATGTGGATAGGAAGTCTTTTATCCCTCTTGGAATAATTGTCATGTAACAATAAAAACGTGCTTGATGGCACAATGTGTGATTGAAAGAAGTTAAGAGCGGGCCGCTCAATCCCTTGAGTCTACTCCATTGAATAATGGCAAATTTGTAATTTTATAAAATATATCTGCTTTTGTTTCATACAACTTGATATATTTACGCCACACAAATCGATCTGAGTCCGGAAGCCTCCGATTATTTCAAGATTCTGGGATTTTTATGGAATGGACTTCCAGACTACAAAGCCCGCTTATAAAATAAGGTGCTGTCTCATTTCATGCTTGAATGGGCCAGCCTCAGATTTAAGATTATACCATGTTTTTGACTCCACCATCAGTGGAAATCGTTCCAGGTTTGTTTCTAACTTACTGAATCTCTACAATGCTTCACGAGGTGACTCCTCAGTTCCCATACACGATGAAATGTATGGCATGTTTGTGCAAGCTATGCGCAAATATGTATAATATGTGCATCCCCCTCAATACAATCACATTTTCATTTAAATTCCTATCTACACTCCTGCTGATCCAAACTGTTCAATGTGCACAAGGTTCTTGGAACCCAGGTTAGTAAAGAAACAGCAGAAAGGACAAGCATAGGGAGCACTCTCTCCTTAGTGTGTACCACTCTTAAAACCTCTTCTTGGTATTAGTCCATGCAACCTGCTCACGATAAGTCTTCCAGTTCAAGAAATGAAATGGAAAAAGGTGCAAGGAGACGTGGATGGTGGAGAATCACCTGGTAACACCTTAAGATGCGAAAGTTCAGTATGTTGCAAAATTCTCCTTGTTTATTTGTGTGCCATGAACTATTTCAACTCAACTCATTTTTTTTCCTCCTGCTTTCCATTAATATCATTGACATATTCTGAATGTGTAATGATGATCATTAAGACAAAGTGAGAGAAATGTATTGAGTTTAAAGTATTCTTGGAGCAGAAAATGGGCATAATATCAATAAATGGCTGACTATAGTCGTGGAAGGCAAAATTCTTCTGAAACACCTAACATTCTCAGAAATATTTCTAGACACGAAGGGGAGAATGAATATCTAGCTCAATGCCATGAGTCATGGTGTGGGCTGAAAATGCACAGCAAGGCTAATTTAACTTTGAACAAAATACTCTGTTCTCACAAAATTAATGAGATGTTACTTGTGAATTTTAAACCTTGTCAGAATGTTCTTCATAAGGCCATAAGGGATAGGAGTAGAATTAGGCCATTCAGCCATCGTCCACTCTGCCATTCAATCATGGCTGATCTATCTCTCCCTCCTAACCCCATTCTCCTGCCTTCTCCCCATAACCTCTGACACATGTACTAATCAAGAATCTATCTATCTCTGCCTTAAAAATATCCACTCACATGACCCCCACAGCCTTCTGTGCCAAAGAATTCCACAGATTCACCACTCTCTGACTCAAGAAATATCTCCTCATCTCCTTTCTAAAAGAACGTCCTTTAATTCTGAGGCTATGACCTCTAGTCCTAGACTCTCCCACTAGTGGAAACATCCTCTCCACACCCACTCTATCCAAGCATTTCACTATTGTTTTTCCACCATGTCTGGTAATCTGGGTCCGAAATTCTCAGACGTTCTGCTCTCTGATTGAAAAGATCCAATGGGAAAGGAATACATTGGGAAAGGGAAACTATCACAGGTTTGTGAGAAGTAACAAATAATCTAAAGTTAATTTCCTGAATGACTGGCGGCTGGCTGTCTATGTATTGTTAACAGTTGACTTGCTTATGTCAGTACTTTGATTTAATGAATAATATAGAGGGAATCATGTAAAACAAAACATCAGAATATTGGCTGGCCAAACAATGCAAACCATTAAATCAGTTGACAAACTTGAGCACTATTTTGGATTCTGAAATCATGGAAGAGGATATTGGGTTGAGTCTAAAATTGGGTTGTTGATATGTTATTATTAATATATTAATACTGGCCAGGATGAAATTATTTTAATAAAAAGTCAATGCCAGGAACTAACAGGAATTTGAAAAGCATTTCCTCACTTTACTGCACCCTAACGGCATAAACATTGACTTCTCCAATTTCCGGCAGCCCTTGCTGTCTCCTCCCCTTCTCAGCTCTCCCTCGGCCCTCGGGTTCCTCCTCCTCCTTTTTCCTTTCTTCTCCCCGCCCCCCACCCTACATCAGTCTGAAGAAGGGTTTTGGCCCGAAACGTTGCCAATTTCCTTCGCTCCATAGATGCTGCTGCACCCGCTGAGTTTCTCCAGCACTTTTGTCTATCCTCACTTTACCAACTTGGTTGAATAAAAGACCCCTCAATAACTGAATGTTTTGAGGGTAAAAAGTCAACCTATGGAAGTGGGGTCTCGGGCATTGGCCTAGGTTGTAAGATGTCATTTGGAGGGATTCTACAGGGATACTTTATTGCCTCTTCAGAGGTCTTGCACATTATTTGAAATAATTGAGATGCTGAGATGACACAGATATCCATGGAGGAAAATCAAATCAAATATTCACTCACACATTATCTGAATTTATCAATCTTGTATGAAGTTTCAATTGGTTTAAATGATGAAGGGAGAACCCTGCTCTCACTGGACAAATAGGACCTAGGGAGAAAGCGAATGTAATCTTTGAAACACTGCAAGATACTGATCATGGCAATAAAGTAAGTTAATGTTTAACATAATTAGTGAATTCCAGACCATTTGAGATCAGCTTGAAATTAACAATCTAGAATCTAAATCTCATAATGAGAAGAAATATACCGTTTTACCAGATAGTATTCATGACTGTTACAGAAACTCATCAAATTAGGTAATGTTCTTTCAATTATCTTCCTTAAATAGGATGGGTGTCACAGTGGTGAATCCGGGTTTGATCCTAACCTTGGGTGCTGTCTGTGTGGAGTTTGCATGTTCGCCTTGTGACTGCATGGATTTCCTGTGGGTGCTCTGGTTTCCTCTTACATCCCAAAGCCGTACGGTACTGTAGATTAGTTGGCCTCTGTAAATTACCCCAAGTGTGTAGAGACTGGGTGAGAAAATGTGATGACATAGAATTAATGGGAAAGGGTGATTAATGGTCGGTGTGGAACCAGTGGGCCAAAGGACATGTTTCCATGCTGTATGTTTAAAATTAAAACTCTAAAGATTAGGCGGAAAATTACACACATATATGAAGCACAGTAAATGCTGTGTGACTATTTATTTGAAATCATTTTCAATACATATCTAGTGAGCATTGTTAGCCTGTTTTTAATTCACAAAGTGTAACTGCCAACAAACTCGATGTTATGTTTAAAACTCAGTTATAGAACATAGAAACATAGAAATTAGGTGCAGGAGCAGGCCATTTGGCCCTTCGAACCTGCACCGCCATTCAATATGATCATGGCTGATCATCCAACTCAGTATCCTGTACCTGCCTTCTCTCCATACATCCTGATCCCTTCAGCCACAAGGGCCACATCCAACTCCCTCTTAAATATGGCCAACAAACTGGCCTCAACTACCTTCTGTGGCAGAGAATTCCACAGATTCACCACTCTCTGTGTGAAAAACGATTTTCTCATCTCGGTCCTAAAAGACTTCCCCCTTATCCTTAAACTGTGACCCCTTGTCCTGGACTTCCCCAACATCGGGAACAATCTTCCTGCATCTAGCCTGTCCAACCCCTTAAGAATTTTGTAAGTCTCTATGAGATCACCCCTCAATCTTCTAAATTCCAGCGTTGTTGTAGGATGCACTCGGGGCTTATATAATGCTCTTGCACAGAGAGAAGTAACCACTGGATAGTCATCGTAAATTCCTCTTTTACGATTCCAATTACATAATTCAGACCCTTAATTACATAATTATGGACAACACCTGCAAATTCTAAATCCAGTAACCACTTACTCGCATTTTTCTGTGGTTTAAGTAGACCTTTCACATAAAATAACCATTGCATTACTCAAATCAGATGCCTCTTCACTGACGTTATGTTCTGTGGAATGCAGTATAGCTATCTCAGTGAGCAAATCAGTATATGGTATGAAATTGCCACTCTTCATTAGTGATAGAAGCAGAATTAGGCCTTTCGGCCCATCAGGTCTACTCCACCATTCAATCATGGCTGATCTAACCCTCCCTCCTAACCCAATTTTCCTGCCTTCTCCCTATAACGCCGACCCATACTAATCAAGAATCTATCCATCTCTGCCTTAAAAATATCCATTGACTTGGCCTCCACCTCCTTCTGTGACAAAGAATCCCACAGAATCACCACCCTCTTGCACCTGCAGTAGCTACATGAACATGAACATAGACTTCCTTCCTTTATTCAAGAGTTTAACTTGTTAAAGGTACAAAATTAAGTCTGAAAAATTAAACTTGCCTTGGGGCTTCAGAATTTATAAAGGAATAAAGTCTTCCTTGGTGCTTATAATTAAGAACCACAATTAAATAAATGTTGATGGATCTTGTGGAATAAACTAACAACAACTTTGACATACTTGCAAAAGGAATTTGAGAATAGATTTAACAAAAATGTTACAGCACTTTCAACAGTTTACAGCTTACACGGGGAAGACATTTTGACAGCACGAGGGGCGGGTAAAGCCTGGCGAGTAATAGGTGGATACAAGTGAGGATTATTTTTGATAAGCCCAAGGTTGGACTAAAGCTAGAGATAAAAAAACAGGTGTGAAACGAAAGGAGTGAAGGGTTGCATATTGTGAAGGTAGAGGAAGGTATGTTCATACTGTTGGGTTGGAAGCTACCCAGGTGGAATATGAGGTGATGTTCCTCCAGTTAGGGTGTGGCCTCGCTCTGGCAATGGAGGAGGCCCAGGAATGAAAGGTCAGTATAGAAATGGTTAGCAACTGGGAGATCCAGTTATCGTGATGGACCAAGCACAAGTGTTTGGCAAAATGGTTCTCGAGTCTATGCTTGGTCTTGCTGATGTACAGGAAGCCACATCAGTTACAGCAGATGCAGTAGAAGAGGTGAGAGAAGGTGCATGTGAACTTGGAACATGTTGTGGTCCCTGGATGGAGTTGAGGAAGGAGGTATAGGGACACGTGTCACATCTCCTGTTGTGGCAGAGGAAAGTGGGGAGAGGGTGGATTTGGAGGGAAGGGATGATTGAATCTAGTGGATGGAGCGGTCTCTGTGAAGGGAAGAAAGGGGTAGGGATGGGAAGACGTGACTGGTAGTTGGATCACATTGGAGGTGTCGGAAATATCAGAAAACAATGTGTTTGAAACAGAGACTGGTGAGGTGAAAGTTAGGGACCAGGGGAACTCTATCCTTGTTGTGCTTGAGGAGAGGGGGAGCAAGAGCAGAATTACAGGACACAGTGAAGACATCCTTGACCCACCTGGGGGTCAAGTTAACCACATGAACCTTTGTTTCACCACTTCCAACAGCATGTTTTTCCTTGGCAATCAAGAGCAGACTTAAGGGCCTGTCCAACTTACGCGACCTTGGCTCGCAAATCACGCGACCTCGTGGTCGCTTATGGCGTACGGGCACCATATGGCCGCGCGTGGCCGGTCCCACTTAGAAGCGCGGAGTTGTGCGGGGCTGGTCCCGACATCACGCGGGGCTCCGAAAATCTGACAGTCCGAAATCTTTGCGCGCCAACGGCATTGCGGTCGTACGCTGCATCTTGACGGCGTAAGCTGCGTCTTGATGGCGTACGCAGCGTCTTGACGGCGTATGCCTAGCGCGTGGCATTGTGTGATGACGTCACCACCCGACGCCGAAAATCCGGCGGCCCGCCTCCTGCGCAGCTGATTGGTAGGTATGACGCAAATGACGTCACGCGCAAACTTCGCGTGAACTCCGCTTCCGTTTGGTCGCGCCAAACGCATGCAATTGCATGCAAGTGGGACAGGCCCTTTACACATAGGACATTAGGGTATGGAGCACGTAGATTTATTTATATTTGAATCTAGATTTATTTGTTCCCATATTTGAATCTCTTTGCATCAAAGGCTGACTGTTTGTTTCAATGCAGCCTATCCAATTTAATGCCATGTGGCATGCAAACTAATGATTATAAAACATCACGCAAATTATAATTTTGTTTTCAAAATAGCCTTGCATATTTCGTCCTTAATTTTATATCCAAATTCAGTGCCACCTATTACTGGAAACTGTTCCCCTCTATTGATTCTGTCTAAATATACCATGATGTTGGGCCGCATCATCAGATCTTTCCTCAGTCTGCTCTGCCGCAAGGGAAGAAAGAGATGGTGGACTAACATTATGAACTTACCTACACAACCCTAATCCTACAGAACCCTATCGACCACCTTTTGTACTACCATGGACTTGCTTCCTAAATGTGAATTTTTGATGTAATGTCTTGTTTTTTTTTGTTGTAAATTTTCTTTTCACCATCTTTTGGCTTTAGGTGGATGATGCCAAGGCCCATGAACCCATCTTCATCGGCAGGAGGGTTGTGGAGAAAGTCAACAACTCTAGGTTCCTGGGCATACACATCTCTGATGATCTGTCCTGGGCTCAGTACAGTGATTCGGGGCCGGCACGGTGGCGCAGCGATAGAGACCTGGGTCTCTATCCTGACTACAGGTGATGTCTGCACAGAGTTTGTACGTTCTCCCCTCGACCTGCGTGGGTTTTCTCCAGGATCTCCGGATTCCTCCCACACACCAAAGACATAAAGGTATGGAGGTTAATTTGCGTGGTATAATTGTAAATTGTCCCTAGTGTTTGTAGATTAATGTTAACGTGTGGGGATCGCCGGTCGACATGGATTCGGCAGGCCAAAGAGCTTGTTTCCGCGCTTTATTTCTAAACTAAACTATAATAAACTAAACTAAAAAAAAGCCTTTTAACACCTCTACTTCTTCTGAAGTTTGAGGAGATTTGGCATGTTGGCAAATTCTCTTTCGAACCTCCACAGGTGTATGGTGGAGAGCATACTGACTGATTGCATCACGGTTGCATCTGAATGCCCAAGGACAAAGAAGGCTGCAAAATTCTGGAATGGTAGGCCTTATCCTGAGAGTAGGTGTGGTCCCAGTCGGGTCCCAGTCACACGGGAGGCCTGGTCCCCCAACACAATATTACACCACTCACCCATAGCCCCCAAGGGAGGCAAGGAGAGATTTAGAGAGATATAGATCAAGTGGGACCCGTTGTGCCCCGTCCCCAACGTGCTGGGGGGAGGGGGTGTGGCATCTGCACTCAGTCTCCCCCCGGAGTCAATCACCTCCATCACCCCCACAAGGAAGGGGGGTGTGAATACCTGGGGGGGGGGGGGGGAGTGTGAATAACCCTGGGGGGGGGGGGCAGGGGTATGAATAACCCGGGGGGTTGTTGGCTGCCTTTTTGAGCTTCTTCTCCGCGCCGCTTCTTCTCCGCGCTGGCTGTGAGGCTCAACGCCCGCAGGGCCAACTGACAGGTCCGGACCGACGACACCAGCGGCCGCAGGCCCACAACTAGCGTGGAGGAGAAGAACTCGAAGCTCGTGGAATATTCTGTGTGTGAAACGGGCGCCGACGCGAGCCATCGTGCCTGTCCACCTCATTGTGACGTCATCAGTCGAAGCTTAAAAGGCAGTTTTGTCTTTTTTTAAACTTTAATCACCAATAAGTCATGAAATATATCATAAAATCTAAGTGAAGCTGATCACTGCTTAGAGGGGGAAATTGTGAGTCAGAATATGTAATTTTTTTATCGTTACTGCATAGTGTTTTGGCGAAAATATAAAGGCACACACATATACACACATACAAGATGAGAGTTTTTAAATGATAGAGATGTCAGTGGATAATTTGTCTTTTGAGATGGATGCAAACCTGAAACATCGACAATTCCCACAGAGGCTGTTCAACCTGCTAAGTTCCTCCAGCAGATTGTTTGTTGCTGCAGATTCCAGCATCTGCAATCTCTTTGTGTCTCAAAAATATAGCAACTGGGTTTGTATTTCACGGAAATACACTTGAACAGATGCTGGTTTAAATCGAAGATAGATACAAAATACTGGAGTAACTCAGGCAGCATCTCGGGAGAGAAGGAATCGAAGGCTCGACCCGAAATGTCACCCATTCCTTCTCTCCAGAGTTGCTGCCTGTCCCGCTGAGTTACTCAAGCATTTTGTGTCTACCTTAGATTAAATAACCTCCCCAGTATGCAATAGTGATTGGCAGGAACAGACCATGTGACACATAATAGAGTCACAGAGTTATCGAGTGATACAGTGTGCAAACAGGCCCTTCGGCCCAACTTGCCCACACCGGCCAACATGTCGCAGCTGCACTAGTCCCACTTGCCTGCGCTTGGTCCATATCCCTCCATACCTGTACTATACATGTGCCTGTCTACGGTTTCTAAAATGATGGGATTGTCCCAGTCTCAACTCAGCAGCTTGTTCCATACACTCACCACCCTTTGTGTGAAATGATGAAAAAATTAGTGATTCTCCAAGCAGCAAATATGAAAGAAGCATATGGTGATACACTGCTGACCCTGGCTCAGTAATCATCTCATTCATCTAACTGCAAGATTAAAGTTTGCTTTTATTTCTCTGCCAGCGTACAATACATTCCATTCCTATTCCATTTTAGTCTTCACAGCAAATGGAATTAATCTCAGAAACCTCACTTACAATGTCCATGGTATTAGTGGTTTTCATGCACATGATTTCTAAAAAAAAAAGCATTAATTGCTGTTCTAAACATCTTCTTACAGATAAAAATCTGCCCTTAATTTCATTTGCTGATGTGTTTTATGTTTAAACTTCATCCTAAATTCAGAATCTTAAAATCTAATAAAAAAAGGTAAGTTGAGTCTTTTGACTTGCAATTTCCTGGCTTGTATCTTAAACAGAATGTAACATTCACCAATGTATAAACTATCCCACTATATAGGGTATTTAGAAAACCACATTTAGTTCCTCAGTGTCTCCTCTTAAACTCCCTTATTACGTCACATAGGCCAGTAGATGTTTCTTTTATTTCCCTGTTTTTTTAAAAACATATTATTAGCTCTGAAGATACATGTAACATATTGCATTTTGTAATCCCACTCCCACTTTTAGAATCATAGAGTTGTACAGCACAGAGATGGGTCTTTTGGCCCACCATATCCATGCCGTCCTCTTGACCTATCTGCACTATTCCATTTGCCCACATTAGATCCAAGTGCTTGTGTGCCTTGCCTATACAAGTGCTTTCTAAAGGCTCCTTAAACATAGTGTTTGTTTTTAATTCCAACACCAACTCTGGCAATGCATTCCAGGTAAGGCAAGGACCAATACAGCTCAGGAGACCATATGCTTTGCATTGGATGTGGATGCTTGGTCCACATATTCGCTTTACCTCAGGTAGCTGAAAGCTGCGCTGGTGCATTGGAAGCAATGGTGGACTTTACCCATATCTGTTCTTGCTGACAGATGGTTCTCATAACTAGTTGGAGCTGTGCAGAGGGGCAGATTGTTTGGAGTTCTGCCTCTGAGAACATTAATAAAGACTGTGTACTGTAACGTGATAATTGAGATTCGAAAACCTTAGTTCTCTACTTCATCAGCGAATTCATTGAAAGTGAGAGAAATGGAGTAATGCAGCAGAGAGAAATGGAGAGAAAACACAAGATTCATGATACTGATTCCTGGGATAGTACGTCAACATTGAATTCTCCAACTACAACCCCCTTCATCCCGCCTCTCCCTTCTCTCCCCCTTAAACCCCCTACCCCCATGCTCCACCTGGACGCGCGCCTATTTCCCTATATTCCTTCCTCTAGCTTCACAATTCACAACTCTTCAATCCTTTTGTGTCATACCTTCCATCTTGTCATCTCGGGCCATTGTTCGCCATCTGTCCATCATAACCCCCTTCACCAATATCATCCTATTACCTGCTTTGCCATGCCCCTCCTCTCTTCCAGGCTTCGCCCTATAACCCTATAATCAATCAAAAGAAGTGTCCTGAAATATCACCTATCCATGCTCAGAGATGCTGCCCGACCTGCTGAGTTACTGCAGCATTTTGCATCTTTTTAATGAGTCTACAACATGAGGAGAGATTCAATGCACTAAACCTCTATTATCTTTACTTAGAAGAAACATAGAAACATAGACATGGACAAGAAGATATGGTCCCATTGATATGTACCAAATTCTTCGAGGGCTCAACAAATAATTATGGGAGGATATTTCCCTGGCTAGGGGGCAAGCTGTGATCTCACACAGAGAGTGGTGAGTCTCTGGAACTCTCTGCCACAGAGGGTAGTTGAGTCCAGTTCATTGGCTATATTTAAGAGTGAGTTGGATGTGGCCCTTGTGGCTAAGGGGATCAGAGGGTATGGAGAGAAGGCAGGTACGGGATACTGAGTTGGATGATCAGCCATGATCATATTGAATGGCGGTGCAGGCTCGAAGGGCTGAATGGCCTACTCCTGCACCTAATTTCTATGTTTCTAAGCTGTGATCATCCCAGAACAAGCAGTAAGTCAATTAGGGTTAAAGGGTGAATCAACTTCTTCCCTTGGAGGATGGTGTATCATTTGTAATCTCTGAAAGGCTGTGAAGACTCAGACATTGAGTTTTTCAAAATAAAGATGGATAGATTTCTGTAGACTAGAGGAGAGGGAATGGGGATCATCAAGGCATGTGAAAGGAACAGAATTAGGCCATTTGGCCCATCAATTCAATCATAGCTGATCTATTTCTCCCTCCTAACCCCATTCTCCTGCCTTCCCCCCATAACCCCTGATACCCGTCCTAATCAAGAATCTATCTCTGCCTTAAAAATATCCACTGACTTGGCCTACACAACCTTCTGTGGCAAAGAATTCCACATTCACAACCCTCTGACTAAGAAAGAAGATCACCCATAATCTTGTTGAATGGGGGAGCAAAGTAGAATGCCTTCCTCCTGCCCCCGCTTCAATAGACAACAGACAATAGGTGCAGGAGTAGGCCATTCGAGCCAGCACCGCCATTCAATGTGATCATGGTTGATCATCCACAATCAGTACCCCATCCCTACCTTCTCCCCATATCCTCTTACTCCGCTATCTTTAAGAGCCCTATTTAGCTCTCTCTTGAAAGAATCAATTAAACCAGCCTCCACCACCTTCTGAGGCAGAAAATTCCACACTCACAACTCTCTGTGTGAAGATGTGTTTCCTCATCTCCATTCTAAATGGCTTACCCCTTATTCTTAAACTGTGCCCCCTGGTTCTGGACTTCCCCAACATCGGGAACATGTTTCCTGCCTCTAGCATGTCCAAACTTCTTATATGTTCCAATGTTCCCCTCTCATCCTTCTAAATTCCAGAGTATGCATGCCCAGCCGCTCCATTCTCTCGACATATGACAGTCCCGCCATCCCGGGAATTAATCTTGTAAACCTACGCTGCAGTCCCTCAATAACAAGAATGTCCTTCCTCAAATAAGGGGACCAAATCTGCACACAATACTCCAGGTGTGGTCTCACTAGGGCCCAGTACAACTGCAGAAAGACCTCTTTGCTCCTATACTCAAATCCTCTGGTTATGAAGGCCAACATGCCATTCGCTTTCTTCACTGCCTGCTGTACCTGCATGCTTACTTTCATTGACTGATGAACATGGACCCCCAGATCCCTTTGTACTTCCCCTTTTCCCAATTTGACACCAATTAGATAATAATCTTCCTTCCTGTTTTTGCTACCAAAGTGGATAACCTCACATTTAGCCAAATTAAACTGCATCTGCCATGCATCTGCCCACTTACCCAACCTGTCAAAGTCACCCTGCATTCTCATAACTTCCTCCTCACTGTTCACACTGCCACCCAGCTTTGTGTCATCTGCAAATTTACTAATGTTACTTTGAATCCTTTCATCCAAATCATTGATGTATATTGTAAATAGCTGCAGTCCCAGCACCGCGCCTTGTGGTAGCCCACTAGTCACTGCCTGCTACTCTGAAAGGGACCCGTTAATCCCTACTCTTTGTTTCCTGTCTGCCAACCAATTTTTTATCCATGTCAGCACTCAACACCCAATACCATGTGCGCTAATGTGAGACCTAATCAAATGCTTTCTGGAAGTCCAGGTACACTAAATCCGCTGGCTCTCCCGTGTCCATTTTCCTAGTTACATCCCCAAAAAATTCCAGAAGATTAGTCAAGCATGATTTCACCTTCGTAAATCCATGCTGACTCAGACCGATCCTGTTACTGCTATCCAAATGTGCCGCTATTTCATCTTTTATGATTGACCAGCATCTTTCCCATCACCGATGTCAGGGTAACTGGTTTATAATTCCCTTTTTTCTCTCTCCCACCTTTCTTAAAAAGTGGGATAATATTAACTGCACTCCAATCCACAGGAACTGATCCTGAACATTGGAAAATGATCACCAATGCATCCACGATTTCTAGAGCCACTTCCTTAAGTACCCCAGGATGCAGACCATCAGGCCCTGTGGATTTATCAGCCTTCAGTCCCATCAGTCTACCGAACATAATTTCCTGCCTAATGTGGATTTCCTTCAGTTCCTCCGTCACCCCAGATTCTCTGGCCACTAGTACATCAGGAAGATTGTTTGTGTCCTCCTTAGTGAAGACGGATCCAAAATACCTGTTCATCTGCCATTTCCATGTTCCCCATAATAAATTCACCTTTTTCAGTCTTCAAGGGTCCAACTTTGGTCTTAACTAATTTTTTCCTCTTCACATACCTAAAGAAGCTTTTATACTCCTCCTTTATATTCTTGGCTAGCTTACCTTCGTACCTCATCTTTTCTCCCCATATTGCCTTTTTAGTTACTTTCTGTTGCTCTTTAAACATTACCTAATCATCTTGCTACCCGCTCATTTTTCCTACGTTGTACTTCTTCTCTTTTATTTTTATACTGTCCCTGATGTCCCTTGTCAGCCACAGTCACCCCTTACTTCCCTTGGAATCTTTCTTCCTCTTTGGAATGAATTGATCCTGCACCTTCTGTATTATTCCCAGAAATATTTGCCATTGTTGTTCCACTGCCATCCCTGCTAGGGTCTCTTTCCAGTCAACTTTGGCCAGCTCCTCCCTCATGGCTCCATAATCCCCTTTGTTCAACTGTAACACTTACGCCTCCGATCTACCCTTCTCCCTCACAAATTGTAGATTAAAAGTTATCACATTATGGTCACTACCTCCTAATGGCTCCTTAACCTCAAGTTCCTTTATCAAATCTGGTTCATTACACAACACTAAATCCAGAATTGCCTTTTCCCAGGTAGGCTCCAATACAAGATGCTCTAAGAATCCATCACAGAGGCACTCCACAAACTCCCTTTCATGGGGTCCAGTACCAACCTGATTTTCCCAGTCTACCTGCATGTTGAAATCTCCCATAACAACCATAGCATTACCTTTACGACATGCCGATTTTTAACCCTTGATTCAACTTGCACCCTATATCCAGGCTACTGTTTGGGGGCCTGTAGATTAGTCCCACTAGGGTATTTTTACCCTTACAATTCCTTAGTTATATGCATACTGACTCCTCCTCTCCTGTTTCAATGTCACCTCTTGCAAGGGACTGAATTTCATACCTCACCAACAGAGCTACCCAAGCCCCTCTGCCCACCTGTCTGTCTTTTCGATAGGGGGTATACCCTTGAATATTCAGTTTCTAGCCCTGGCCCTCTTGCAGCCATGTCTCTGTAATTCCCACAGCATCATACTTGCCAATTTTAACTGAGCCTCAAGTTCGTCCACTTTATTTCCTATACTTCACAATTGGCCCTGACCTTACTCTCTTTCCCCTTCTCGAACTTTCCTTCTCATTAATTCGGGAGTCTTTTGCAACTTTTCCTGTACTCACTTCCCCTTTAACTCCATCTTTATACTCCCAATTTGTCAATCCCCCCCCCCCCCCCCCCCCCCCCCCCCCCCCCCCCCCCCCCCCCCCCCCCCCCCCCCCACCCCCACACACAATTTCGCTTCTTCAGTTCTCGGCTTGCTATTTTACAATATGTGGCATAGAGCAACTTGTAATCATTTTTTACTTTGCCGGTCATCATCTATTAACAGACAAAACATTCAGTGTAAATGTGCGTTGCCAAAAGGAAGGATTTTGCCAGCATTATAATATCCACATGAAAATATAATTAGTTTGCCAAGAATGGTTCTGGTTCAGATCAGATTTTCTATAAGTGCAGACAATTAAGTAAAAGCTCACAGTTGTGGACAAGTTAATTATTTATTGTGACAAACCATGCATTAAAGTTAAGGTGCCTGAGAAAAACAAACTTTTCAGGGCTAGCCAAGTGCTACAGTTTGATAGGGCTTGATTTGACTTAGGACCATGACATTAACACTCTGGGCCTTATCCATCCCACCAAATGTTTCTACAGCTGAAACCTCGGGCATGACCAGTTCTCAACCCAACTTGTATCATGCAGTGTGGCAGCAATGGGCTCAGTTCAGGAGTTCCTCTTGAGAAAAGTGTGGCAGATCTTCTTCTTGAATCCATGCCATCTGTATGATGGTGTGGCATTAGATATGATGATCCAGAAGTTTAGTTTAGTTTAAAGATACAGCGCGGAAACAGGTCCTTCGGCCCACCGAGTCAGGGGTGACCACTGTACCCTGCACATTAACACTATCCTAACACTCACTAGGGACAATTTACATTTATACCAGGCCAATTAACCTACAAACCTGTATGCCTTTGGAGTGTGGGAAGAAACCAAAAATCTCGGAGAAAACACACGCAGGTCATGGCGAGAACGTAAAAACTCTGTACAGACAAGCACCCGTAGTCAGGATCGAACCTGGATCTCTGGCACTGTAATGCCCCAGTCCCACTTAGGAAACCTGAACGGAAACCTCTGGAGACTTGGCGCCCCACCCAAGGTTTCCGTGCGGTTCCCGGAGGTTTTTGTCAGTTTCCATAATGGTCGAAACTGACAAAAACCTCCAGGAACCGCACGGAAACCTTGGGTGGGGCACAAAGTCTCCAGAGGTTTCCGTTCAGGTTTCCTAAGTGGGACAGGGGCATTAGGCAGTAACTCTACCGCTGTGCCACCATTCCGCCCGTAACTAAGTGATGATGGATGAACTGATGATATAAGCCCAACTGAGGTTAGAGTGTGATGTGCAAGGTTTTACTAGCACATGGTTTATGATTAAAAAGTTTCAAGGCAAACTTTTTTTTAAAAAAGCATATTCAAAATTTGCTGAAACTCCCAGGTTAAGTACGTAACAAAGTTCCAAAGAACACTCCCTTTAGTTGATGCAACTGAATGGAACTTATTGGGTCTGAGATTTTCTTAATTCCTTTCAGATGATCCTAACTTTAATAGAGAAAGTATTTTTTGACTCTTGCCAGTTCCTATTTGTATTTATTCGTGTCAAGGATACTTTGGGATTTTAATGCCATAAAGATGTGGGAAAAGAAAGACTACAATAAATGCACGTTACCAAAGATGAAGGGGCTTAATAAATCAAACTTAATGCTTGGACTTTCAAGTTATACAAGGACTAACCTAAAAGGCAGATAACACAACATAAGTTTGCTGGCTATGCCGTTTTGTTCCGTTCCATTAAATAGGAAGATGACAAACTTAAACATTTACAGTGACAAATAAAACTGAAACAGAATTCTAACTGTTTATACGATATTTTTAAACGAACAAAGATGAAATGTTTCAACTACAATGTCAGTTTTATGATGTTAGAATCAGTTATTTAATCTTTGCATTTTTTTAGCATATTAGTTCATTGATCCTTTGCCGATACCAACATTTTCAGATTCAAAGGCGATGCTTTTTCACCCATTTCCCACTTGCTGTTGCCTCCTCTCTCTGGAAATCACCCCCCCCCCCCCCCCCAAATGAAACCTCTAATATGCTTGTGACTAGTGGCTAATTGATTAATGCTTGGCCAGTTTGTGTTAAATATCAGAAAAGACAGCATGCCATTATTTGAAGAGCAGGAGGAGGTGGGGTTTCCTCTTGTCCTTTCCTCTCAATCAGGATAGAGTGGATGTTGAGAGGACATTTCCACTGGTGGGAGAGTCTAGGACTAGAGGTCATAACCTCAGAATTAAAGGGCGTTCTTTTAGGAAGGAGATGAGGAGAAATTTATTTAGCCAACGGGTGGTGAATCTGTGGAATTCCTTGCCACAAAAGGCTGTATAGGCCAAGTCAGTGGATATTTTTAAGGCAGAGATAGATTTTTGATCAGTACACGTGTCAGAGGTTATGGGGAGAAGGCAGGAGAATGGGGTTAGGAGGGAGAGATAGATCAGCCATGATTGAATGGTGGAGTAGACTTGATGGGCCAAATGGCCTAATTCCACTCCTATCACTTATGACGTTATGAGCACCAACAAGAAACATTAGATCTGGTAATTTAATTTAGTTGATTGAGGGTCCACATTGTGAGCAGATTCCTACTGTGCATCCTATATAAGTGATTACATTCCAGAAATAATTAGATCCCTGTAAGCTCTTTAAAACATCCTAAGGACGTTTATGGTGCTAAATGGGAATTCCTTTATTCATCTTGTTTCTCACTTTATTTAACTCATGAATATTTTAAACAGTATTTACAGTGCACCTTCAGATCTAATTTCATGGCTTGCACCCATGAAGGCTATTTCATGGCAAAGTGCCAGAGTAGTTGTAGCAATTTAATATCATCATGTCATGTGAATCAGGCCACGCATTTTCCTATGAAGCAATCCAACCCCCTCTGCCATTACTTTCCCTTTAACTTCATTAGCTGATGTGTTTTTTTTGCAATTTGTCAATCAAGAGGGTCTGAAGAAAGAGGCATGAAGAAGTTTCTCCAGCTTTTTGTGTACCCCCAAAAGATGGTCAAGGTTGTTTTTGATTCTACTCTTCTCTTCGGAGAACAGCTTGAAGGAATGGGATAATTCAGTGGCCTATTAACAGTGGAGGTTTCTTACCATTTTTATATCAGCAAATAGAATGACTAGTCTAACCACCTACACAATGGAGATGGGGTTGGGATAGATCCACAGTTTGGCCGTCTCTTGGTAAAATGATGCCAGAGGAACTGCAGGACATTTTGGCCCATTTTTATGGACTGTGTTTTGCGGACACAGACTATCAGGCATGACTTAAACTACAGTTATCTCTCTAAGATAATTGTAGGCATTTCTCTAAATGAGTTTGTTTTAACAGAGAACCCATTTGGACACAAACTTACAATTACTTTTCCTTTCAGAACAGACCATGTCAGAGTTGGGGCAATATATGAATCTCATTTTTCATTTAGGATCTGCTACAACTCTAAGGTGAGATTGTATGCTCTGACACCTGGACATGGGCATTAAAGTCCCACAGTATAGGATGTCCATGGCAGATTTGTGCAAGTCTTCACCCCTACATTTAGGTCCCTGTCCCACCCCACATAGCCCAAGATATTATACACAACAAAATCACCCCTTTTCACCATGTTTGGCAATGAGGATTACAAAATCCTGTCACAGAAGAAATCATTTGATGAGGTTCGGAGGGAGTCAGAAAGAAGGGGTGTAGATTAAATAGGTTAAAGATCTTCATTGGAGGTAAGTCGAGGGTGGCAAAGAATTGGGCGGCACGGTGGCATTGCGGTAGAGATCCCGACTACGGGTGCTGTCTGTACGGAGTTTGTACGTTCTCCCCGTGACCGCGTGGGTTTTCTCCGACATCTTCGGTTTCCTCCCACACTTCAAAGACGCACAGGTTTGTAGGTTACTTTTCTTGGTATAAAATGTAAAATTGTCCTGAATGTGTGTAAGTTAGTGTTAATGTGCAGGGATCGCTGGTCGGTGTGGACTCGGTGGGCTGAAGGGCCTGTTTCCACGCTGTACATCTGAACTAAATTAGTTGGGGGAATAATGGGCCAGTGTCAGAGTTATGGGGTGGCCTGGGATGGTGGTGGGGCGATGGAGGTTGGTTGGGGCCAGGATCATACTGGGGTTCAGGACTCTGTGCATTGGAGTGGTAATCAGGGCAGGGGATAGTGAGGGGAAAATGAGAAAGGGTCCTGAGAATATTATTGGCGGAGGGGGGGAATGGAGGAGAGGGGAAGAGATCACACAGAATGCCACTTGAAGCAGAGCAGGTGATACCTTTAAGCGTCTGACAGTATTGGGCCCCCTTTAACTGATGCCATAACAAGCTTCAACTTGCACTTAAGTGTTCTTCACTCAATGAGGCCTCTGCTGTTTCTGAGCCTCCAGTGTGCAGAAATCTTTAATTACATACTTTGACACAGCCAGATACCATTTGCACCAGGGGTTTCATTCCGATTCCCAACAGAGCAATCCCAACAGTCCAAAAATCCTTCTTCTGAATTGCCTGTAGCCTGCAATTTATTTTCTTTGAAATGCTCCACTTTGATTCCCTCGATACTTACCAGTCTAAAGGTTAATTTGCGGTAGCACCATTTCGGACTGGCAGGATAAAAGAGCTCGGCAGGATTTCCCTCTCCCACCTTGTCAATACCCTTCTTATCTATCATAGACAAATTTCAGTGAAGCTAGGGTAGTGCGGAGTGCTGGATGTGTTTTCCTTTTCTTCTTCCCTTTTAGTGTATGTAAATTAACTAGTGATTCAGAGATTCTTTTGGAGTTGATGAGATAGATATGAAAAAGGAACTAAAGTCCTGTACTCCAGAACTTCTATCCCAAAGAGATTTCCCCTCCAAGTCTCTGTACCTCAAGCACTGCACAGGAGTATTGCCATTGATAATTACAGTCCACCTCTCAGGAATGGAACCAAACCTCCCACATTTACCACATGATCATTATACACTTCAGCCTGGTAGGCAGACTTGTAAGACTGTGTGATATTGCCGAGACACTTGGTTGAGTCTAGTTTAGTTTAGAGATACAGCGCGGAAACAGGCACTTTGGACCACTGTGTCCGCGCTGACCAGCGATCCCCGCTCATTAACACTATCCGACACTAGGGACAATGTTTACATTTCTACCAAGTAACGCCAATGCGGCTATGGAGTGTGGGAGGAAACTGAAGTTCTCGGAGAAAACCAAAGCAGTAAATGGGGGAGAACGTACAAACTCCGGACAGACATTCACCCAAGGTCAGGATCGAACCCAGGTCTCAGGCCCTATAAGCGCTGTACGGCAGCAATTCTACCGCTGCGCCATCGTGCCACCCTGATAAACTTTAATATCGATAGAAATGTAAACCTTGGGATTCTGTAAGATTTTTTTCAAAAGGGCGATCATAATTTTTTGAAGATGGTACTATTTACTCAGATATATTATACAGACCATCCCGGTGTTGTGGGCGTTGCTGAAACTGAGCCGCTTGTGTGCAGAAACATTTACATATTTTAGCACAGAAGGATGCCATTTGTACTACGGGATTCATTCCAATGCCAAAACACAATAACCCCAACCCTCACCTGATTTGCCTCTAGCCACACCATTTTCTTTCAAATTCTCTGCTTTGATTCCCTTGATACTTACCAATCTAAAGGAGTAATTTACAGTTGCACTTTTTTGGGACTAGCAGGAAAAGGCTCCCAGGGGAAGCTTGAACGACACGTGAACTTGACACAGATAAGACCTGAGGTCAGGGTTGAACCAGGGTACTGGAGTTCACTATCAATATCAATAGCAATATCACAAACTGTTGTAACACCCTTATATTTTGAGGCTGATAAGCTTAGCACGAGTTGATGATCCACCATAGTAAGTAGGCATGGTGACGTGTGCTCAGTAAGCACATAACATAAACCTGGAGGTGTCCCAAGCAAACTCCTCATAAAATTCCACTGAGTAACACATTGAAAACATTGTGCTATGCAATAGAATTTCCAGGCCATTATGTTTCACTCAACAAATAAATATGTTGAAAGGAGAAAAGATTAATTGGTCATATCCAGTCATTTTTGTTTACTTTTGCTACAAACTGAGCGTTTATGATGCAGCCACAAGAATTTCAACCCTAAATGATTTCAATGCGCGTGAGTTCATGGACTTTGCAATTCCTGGTTAATGCAGTCATGGACATTTCCTCGTGGCAATGGCAAAGCCAGCTAGGTTTCCACAAAAGTGACCCCTACCTCACCTAGCGTGTGTCCAGTGAAAAGATCCCCACCCCAAAGAGTGTAAATCCATGAAATAGTGTGTGTCCATAAAGCACTCCCACCCAGTGTGTGTCTATTAATCAGATCCCCACTCTCACCCAGTGTGTGTCCATTAAATCAATCCCCACCCCAAACATCATGGATCCAGTCAACAGATCCCCACCCCAAAGAGTGTGAATCCATTAAATAGATCACCATCCCATGCAGTGCGTGTCTATTAAACACATTCCCATTCTCACCAGTGTGTGTCAATTAAATCGATCCCCACCCTAAATAGCATATATCCAGTAAACAGTTCTCCATTACACACATGTTCAATGGTTCAATTGTGCTTTTAGTATCACATATGCTACATGCTCTGAGAAATTATTTTCTTACAAACAGTCGAGTAGAGTATTGTGTTACCTAAGCACATCCTGATTAGCAGATTGTCCAGAAATAGTCCACCGATCCAGCATGCAAGTTGTGTTGGACCGAGCAATGGCCACGGTTTACCAGGTCTTACATTCAGTTGAATAAAAGCCACGGCCCTCTTGGAGCTTCAGCCCCACAGCATAGGTGCACTAAACTCCTTCGCTCCTTAGATGCTGCTGCACCCGCTGAGTTTCTCCAGCCTTTTGTGTACCCTGCACTAAACAGATCCCCACTTTACAAAGTGTGGGTCCAATAAGCAGATCCCCACCCCACAGTGTAGATCCAGCAAACAGGTACCTGGGTCACGGAATGTGTGTACCGTGAGTCAACTCTAGTATCCAGATTCTGGCCAGATTGGGTTCAAAGTTGGTGGATGGTTTAGGTTTAGGTTTATCATTGTCATGTGTACCAAGTTACCAAGTTACACATGACAACTGGACTAGGGGGCGCTGTCCAGTTGGGTATGGCTGCCCTGCCTGCAGCTGTCCGTCTTTTCCCTTCTTTTTTAAATTTTCAGTGTGTTAAAATAGTGTTTTGTTTTGGAGGTCTAGTCTTTTTATGTGGGGGTGGGGGGAGGGGGGGGAACTGCTTTTCCTAGGCCCTACCTGGTTGGAGAGGTGGCTTTCTTCCGAGCAGCATCTTCGACCCGTCCTCGCGGCCTACCATCGGGTCTGGAGCAGCTTTTCCTGAGGGGACCGGCCAGAACCACGGCTTTGGCGGTGGCACAGCGCTGGAGCACTATCGCGGAGCGGGCGATGCCTTGCCCGGGTCGCCGCGCTGGAGCTCCGGTGAGCTGAGACCGCCGATTGAACATCGCGGAGCTGCGGGTTTGTGGAGCGGCCAGCCGCGGGTGGCGGCGCTGACTTTAACATCGGGAGCCTGGGATCTCACGCCGAGCTCGCCAGTGGTGGAGCTCCGGCCAGCGCGGCCTGTTGGCATCAGAAGCCGCGGTCTCCGGTAAGGAAGCGGCTGTTCCAGGTGTGCCAAGCCGCTGAGAGGGTTCTCCCGCCGCCGGAGCACTGTCACCCGGCTAGAGGGCCTGGAACATCGGGCTGCCTATTGAGGCCTCTGCGGCGACTGCAGAGGCTTCAATAGGCCCAACTATGGGGTGGACAAGGGGATGGGGACTGGATTTTGTACCTTCCCTCACAGTGGGAACCATTGTGGGGGGATGTTTTTTATGTTTAATGTTAAATTCCTCTATAATGTTATTTTTTATATTATATTTTCTTTATTATATTCTTATTAATGTGCTGCAATGGCAACTCGAATTTCACTACACCAATTAGTGTATGTGACAATAAATGAACCTTTGAACCTTTTACAGTGAAAAGCTATGTTTTGCGTGCTATCCAATCAGATCAGATCAGATCAGATAATATTAAACAAAAATACAATCAAGTCAAACTCAAATATAATAGGTAGAGCAAAGGGGAAGATACAGAGTGCAGAATATGGTTTTCAGCATGGTAGTGCAACAGTTCCATAGACAAAACTCAATATCCGCATCGGGATAGCGATGAATCGGGCTGTAACTAACTTATGGAAGGACCGACCTGAAGCCTAATAACAGATTGAAAGAAGCTGTTCCTGAGTCTGGTGGTCACACTTTCAAACCTCTGTATTTTTTACCTGACGGGAGGAGGGAGAAGAAGGAATGATCAGAAGAAGGAATGATCAAGACTAAATCCTTGCGGGGCATTGATGTTGAGAATTAATGTAGTGAAGGTGCCACCTATCCTCACTCTTTGTGGTCTGTGGGTCAGAAAGTCAATGTAAGATCCAGTGACATTGGGGCGAGCAGATTCCAAGATCCAGGAGTTTGGAGATAAGTTTGCATACATTTATGTTGTTGAAGGCTGACCTATAGTCGATAAATAATTAGGCACCTGAGATCTAACTTGCGTCCGATCATCAGCTGGCAATTTGCCAGTGCCACAGTTAGCCCCTTTAATCATGTTCTATCAATGTTCATGGCCCCCTATACAAATACGAACTTAACATTTCCACATTTTAATAAACCATATTTAATTTTCACATGGCCTCAAAGAAATTTGAAGTCACATTCTCCACATTACAAGTCCAATAAAAGAGTCATTGCTTTGCTGGATTCATTATCTAATACAACCAGTCATAATTTTATTTCCAAAAGCCAACTTAAGCCCGGAAAAAAACAATAATATAATCATAGCCTGTGTCTTCCAATTATAAGATTTTAGTTTAGATTGATTTTCACTGCCACTTATTCTGCTCATTTTAGCATGAAAACTTTAAACTTAAGGAATACAGCTGGTGGACCCAGTGGTAATATTTCAGTATTGGTGGCATGGATACTAATAGTGGATGAAAGGAACAGGAGTGATGGATGACTTGGTGAGATTTGGGCAATGAACAATATAATTTCAGATTCATTTTATACCAAATCTTTATACCAAAGTTTATACCAAAATAGAAGCCTTTGCAGAATTAAATTGGTGCAAGAGCAGCACAACAAAAATATTTTACAATTCGCGCTGTGAAATAGATCAGCAACATTCTTGTACTAGCAGCTGGAAAAAAATTACAAATATCAGTAAAACTGGGGTGACTGAAAAACACTGGAAAACTCAAGCCTTTTATACCATCAGGAGAAGACAAAATAAAAATGGTGAGTTAGCTGGGAATTGTTCATGAATTATATCAAAAGTCTGCAAAAGGATCTAACGTACTCATTTGCACGAATCTTGCTTCAAATAAGAACCGTGGCTCAGGAAATTAGCTTCGCAAGTGTAGTGTAAAGAATATTGGACTACATCCCAAAGGCAGAAAGGAGACTAGAGAGTAAATCTAGAGCCAAGATGAGGCTGCTGAAGAGAATTCATGCCAAAGAAACGTATCTGTAATGATTCTGGATATACCCCATTTGATGTGTGATAGCTTTATGCCTTCATTTCTTCTTGAATGCATATGGGTGTTGCTAGCAAGGACTGTGTTTATTAACCATGCATAATGGCCTTTGATATATTGTCATTTTTATGTTTTTGGAAAACATTTCAATATGTTCACAAGTGCACGGCGGTTAACATAACAATCTACTGATTCATAGGAATCTTATTGGTTGAATTATTGCCGAAAACAGCATAATCGAAAAATGGTTCTAATTAGGCTTCCAGAGCATGATAGTCCTAAAGATATCAATGGGTCACCATGCTTTGTGTTAAGTTTAGTTCAGTCTGAATGAGCGTCACGACCTGAAATGTCACCCATTCCTTCCCTCCAGAGATGCTGCCTGTTCCGCTGAGTTCCTCCAGCATTTTGTGTCTATCTTCGATTTTAACCAGCATCTGCAGTTGTTTCCCACACATGCTTTGTGTTATATATTTTATGTTGGAGACATTAAAATATGATGGAATATGTAAGGATTGAAAATTGTCCTCTGAATCCAGGATATTCTGCAGAAAATTATACCACCAATAAAAGAAAAATTACTATCTGCTAATGGTCGAATGGGATTACAGAGAGTTATAGGGCTGGGTTACTCTGATTAAAGCTATTGTTTCTGGAGTGACCCACCCGCTAACTGGTGTGCATGTATCATCACCTTAATGACTTGTGTTCATGTGTCCCGCAGTTTGGATGCACTGAATATGCTGGAGTTCAGATGCCAGTATGCCCAATCTCTCACTGCACCACTGATCTCAAGTATCGAGTCTAGGGCAATTTTTAACCTTACTGACAGTGGGGCTGAATTCCATGGGTTTACTCTCAGGAATGCCGACCTGATGTCTGTGATGGTGCCCATGAGTATAGGTGCTCCCGAAGCAATTGGGGTGGGTGACATCATTCCACTGCCCTTCTGTTCAAAATGTGCATAGAATGCACATCGGAACAGCTTGTCGGGACAGACGATTTGTTGCCTCTGACAATCCCCGACTTCAAAGGACAAAAGAACAAAGGGCAAAGGACATTTTTTGTCACATACACCAATTGGTGTAGTGAAATTTGAGCTGCCATTGCAGCACACAAATAAAATAAACACAACATTATAGAATTTAACATTAAACATAAAAAACAACCCCCCACAGCGGGATCAACGTTTTCCACTGTGAGGGAAGGCAACAAAGTTCAGTCCACTTCCTCCATGTTCACCCGTGGTTGGGGCCTAATGAGGCCTCCACAGTCGCCGCTACAGCGGCCCGATGTTTCAGGCCCTCTCGCCGGAATGATGGAACTCCGGCGTCGGAAGAACGCTCTCAGCGGCTTGGAGTTCTGAATCGGCCACTTACTACCTTGAACGGACTTCACCTTGTAGCCCATTATAGCTTGCAAGCCTTGCCAGAAACGATGGGTGCCAAGCGGTTATTCTGAGACTCTGGTTTGGTCTGTAATTTTCTATTGGCATCTTTAATCGCTTTGTAGATGTCATATCTAGATTTCTTGTACAGGTTGGGATCACCAGATGTGAACGCCACAGACTTAGACTTCACCAGGATGTTGATCTCATGGTTCATCCATGGTTTCCAGTTGGGGAACACTTGTATTGCATTATTTGGCATGTACTCCTTTACACACTTAATGAGGAAGTCTGTGATGGCAGTGGTGTACTCATTTAGCTTATCCACAGTGTCCTGGAATATGAATCAGTCCACCGACTCAGAGCAGTCATGTCCAACTTGGTCCAACTCTACCAACCTTGCCCGACGACTGAAAGTCCAGGATCCAGTTGCATAGGTGCTAAACTCTTGAATTCCTTCCCTCAACATTCTTCTCATCTCAACATTCTCTATCTTCCTATTAAAAATAAAAAATCTACCTCTTTGACCAAGCTTCTAGCCACAGTCCTGGCACATTCTTAAGCAGCTCAGTGCCAATTTTTATCTCATTACATTCCTGTGAAACACTACTGGGACAGTAGAGAATTTAATAAGCATATTATCAGTAAAAAGACTGATGCATGTCGTTTTTTAATAGGGGTCCAACTTGAGACTACAGGCAGAAAGAAAGGTACGACTAGGATATGACAGGAGTACTTCAGACTTTAGACTTTAGAGATACAGCATGGAAACAGGCCCTTCGGCCCACTGAGTCCACACACAGATCAGTGATCACTCTGTACACTAGCACTACACTACACTTTAGGGACAATTTACAATTTACCTACAAACCTTTACGTCTTTGGAGTGTGGAAGGAAACTGGAGCACCCAGAGAAAACCCACGCGGTCACGGGGATAACATACAACCTCCATACAGATAAGCACGCATAATCAGGATCAAACCTGGGTCTCTGGCACTGTAAGGCAGCTACTCTACCGCTGTGCCACTGTACCGCTCCTAAAGGTTTCACCAAAGGTTGGGATAGCTTTGCCATAGCTGAAGTGGCTGCATTACTATGTTACATATCAATAGTAAGAAGCACAAAGAAGACAATCAGCAGATGAGTCACCTGGTCTGGATGGAATGCATCCCTCAATTGCAGTGGAAATTAAGGATAACAATTGCTGATGTACTGGCTGCAGGCTTCTCATGTTCCTTTCAGAAAGGAGTGGGCTGAAAGAACTGAAGGCTTGCAAAAGTTATGTTGTTGTTAAAAAAAAGGGAGGAAGATAACCCTGGCAAATGAAGTCAGTCAGTTTTTTTTCATTATCAGGGTGCAAAATCTGCTTAAGAAATAATAATCGCAGAGAAAAATAAGAAACAGGTGAACAATCAGAACTGAAGGATATTAGGCTTGACTAGCCTGATTGCATTTTCTATTGAGATCATGAAAAGGTCAATAAAGGTCAGCATATTTGGACATTCAAAAGATGGATGATAGAATGCCACATTACACTCATTAGCAAAATTGAGAACCCATGGGATAAATTGGCAGAGGCTGCATGGGTACAAAAATTCACTCTGTGATAAAAAAAAGTGTTCTAGAGAATGGCTATTTCATCACATTGGCTGAAGGTATCTGATGGAGCTCCATAAGATCATTACTTGGACCACTGATAATTCTTATAGACTTTACTGACTTGGGCAGCACAGTGGCGCAGTTGGCAGAGCTGCTGCCTCACAGTGCCAGAGACCCTGGTTCGATCCTGACCTCAGGTGCTGTCTGTATGGAGTTTGCACGTTCTTCCTGTGACTGCATGGGTTTCCTCTGGGAGCTCCCAAAGATGCGCATGTTTGTAGGTTAGTTGGCCTCTGTAAATTGTCCCTTGTGTGTAGGGAAGTGGATGTAAAAGTGAGATAACGTAAAATTACTGTGAACAGGTCAGCGTGGTAAATGGTCAGCGTGGACATGGTAGGCCAATGGACCTGTTTCCATGCGGTATCCTTCAAACTAAGAAGTGAAGAAGGAGTGAAGAGATTTATACGACAAGGCTGCAAAGTATGTGGACCCAATGATTCAAAACTCGCTGAATTCCAGGATGGTGCTAGTGGGTTGGAAAATAGCAAATTTTCTATTGCCCTATTAATTTGACATATATAGAAACATAGAAAATAGGTGCAAGAGGAGGCCATTCGGTCCTTCGAGCCAGCACCACCGTTCATTATGATCATGGCTGATCGTCCCCAATCAATAACCCGTGCCTGCCTTCTTCCCATAACCCCCGATTCCACCAGCCCCTAGAGCTCTATCTAACTATCTCTTAAATCCATCCAGTGATTTGGCCTCCACTGTCCCCTGTGGCAGGAAATTCCACAAATTCACAACTCTCTGCGTGAAAAAGTTTTTTCTCACCTCAGTCCTAAATGGCTTCCCCTTTATTCTAAGACTGTGGCCCCTGGTTCTGGGCTCTCCCAACATTGGGAACATTTTTCCTGCACCTAGCCTGTCCAGTCCTTTTATTATTTTGTATGTTTCTATAAGATCCCCCCTCATCCTTCTAAACTCCAGTGAACGCAAGCCTTATTTTTTCAATCTTTCCTCATATGAAAGTCCCGCCATCCCAGGGATCAATCTCGTGAACCTATGCTGCACTGCCTCAATCACAAGGATGTCCTTCCTCAAATTAGGAGACCAAAACTGTACACAATACTCCAGATGTGGTCTTACCAGAGCCCTATACAACTGCAGAAGAACCTCGTTACTCCTATACTGAATCCCTCTTGTTATGAAGGCCAACATTCCATTAGCTTTCTTCACTGCCTGCGGTACCTGTACGCCAACTTTCAGTGACCGGTGTACAAGGACACCCAGGTCTCGCTGTACATCCCCCTTACCTAACCTAACACCATTGAGATAATAATCTGCCCCCTTGTTTTTGCCACCAAAGTGGATAACCTCACATTTATCAATATTATACTGCATCTGCCACGCATCTCACTCAACCTGTCCAGATCACCCTGCAACCTCCTAACATCCACTTCACAGTTCACACTGCCACCCAACTTTGTGTCATCCGCAAACTTGCTAGTGTTGCTCCTAATTCCCTCTTCCAAATCATTAATATATATGGTAAACAGTTGTGCCCCCAACACCGAGCCTTGCGGCACTCCACTCACCACTGCCTGCCATTCTGAAAGGACCCGTTCACACCTACTCTTTGCTTCCTGTCTACCAACCAATTTTCTATCCATGTCAACACCCTACCCCCAATACCATGTGCTTTAATTTTAGTCACCAGTCTCCCATGCGGGACCTTATCAAAGGCTTTCTGAAAGTCTAGATACACTACATCCACTGGCTCCCCTTCATCCATTTTACTTATCACATCCTCAAAAAATTCCAGACTAGTCAAGCATGATTTTCCTTTCATAAATCCATGCTGACTTGGACTAATGCTATTACTGCTATCCAAATGCCCCATTATTACCTCTTTAATAAATGACTCCAGCATCTTTCCCACCACCGAAGTCAGGGTAACTGGTCTGTAATTCCCCATCAATATATGTTCAGCAAGATGCAAAGTTAATAATGGACGAAGCAATAACTAATTGTTGAGGAGAGCTTAATCTAATCAAACCTACTGGCAAATGTTCAGTGCAGAAGAAGATGATACAGTGTGATATGAAAACTAAGTAAAGTCAACTAAGTATAAGACGTTGGTGAGACCGCATTTAGAATATTGTGTTCTGTTCTGGGCACCATGTTATAGGAAAGATATTGACAAGCTTGAAACCGTTCAGAAAAGATTAATGAGGATGTTGCCAGGACTAGAGGGTGTGACCTATAGGGAGAGGTTGAGTAGGCTGGGTCTCTATTCCATGGAGTGCAGGATGATGAGGGGGGATCTTATAGAGATGTACAAAATCATGAGAGGAATAGATCGGATAGATGCACAGAGTCTCTTGCCCAGAGTAGGGGAATCGAGGACCAGAGGACATAGGTTCAAGGTGAAGGGGAAAAGATTTAATAGGAATCCAAAGGATAAACCTTTCACACAAAGGGTGGTGGGTGTATGGAACAAGCTACCAGAGGAGGTAATTGAGGCTGGGACTATCCCATCGATTGAGAAACAGTTAGACAGGTACATGGTTTGGAGGGATATGGACCAAGCGCAAGCAAGTGGGACTAGTTTAGCTGGGACATTGTTGTTTGGTATGGGCAAGTTGGGCCGAATGACGTGTTTCCACACTGTATCACTCTATGAAGAAAAACATGATACATTCTTTAAGAAGTTGTGAGAAGAGAGGCCTAAAGGTACTCATGTATAAATCTGCAGAGGTGACAGCCCAGGTTTACAACAATAATGATGTCCTGAAACATCAAGAAAAGAAACTTGTAGTCTGAAAACCAACAAATCAAGTTAATTATAGATATAAACTACCAATTAAGACCCAACAGGAGCACCATTTCCAATTATGGGCATCATACTTTTAAAAAGATGGAGATGGTACAGAAGAGATTTACAGAATTGAACTATTAGCAATTGCAGTTATACTGCTGCAGTTGCTCCTGGAATAAGATGACAAAAAAGCAATCTGAAGGAGCTATTTAAAGTCATGTAATGTTCAGATAAAGTAAATAAAAGGAATCTGCTTCCAATAGCTGTAGGCCACTAACCAGACAACATAAATTTAGTGTTTCGTAATGAAATGCAGCAGCTGTGGGGACAAACAAAATGTTGCAACAAATGTTGTCAAAGTCTAGGTGTGTATAAATACAGCAAACCCTCGCTATAACACTGAATTGGATTGAAGGCTTTGTGGCCAAGTTTGCGGATGATACGAAAATAGTTGGAGGAGCAGGTAGTGCAGACAAAGCATGGAGCCTGCAGAAGGACTTGAGCAGGTTGGGAGAGTGGGCAGAGAAGTGGCAGATGGAATATAATGTGGCAAATTGTGGAATCATGCACTTTGGTAATAGGAATAAATTGTAAATAGATAATCCAGAAATCGGACATGCAATGGGGCTTGGGAGTGCAGTTGCAGGATCCCAGAAAGTTAATCTGCTAGTCGAATCGGTAGTAAAGAGGGTAAACGCAATGCTAGCATATATTTCAAAAGGGCTTGTATACAAAAACAGGGATTTAATGCTGTAGCTCTATAAGATGCTGGTCAGGCAGCATTTGGAGTAGTGTGAGCAATTTTGGGCACCATATGTGAGAAAGGATGTGATGGCCCTGGAGATGGTCCAGCGAAGGTTTACAAGAATTATCTCAGGAATGAGTGGGTTAACCTATGATGAGCGTTTGTCAGCACTGGGCCTGTTCTTGCTGGAGTTTAGAGGAATGAGTGGGTACCTCATTGACACGTACATAATAGTGAAAGGTTTGGATTGAGTGGATGCGGAGAGGATGTTTCCACTAGCGGGAGAGTCTCAAACTAGAGGTCATAGCCTCAGAATTAAAGGATGTTCTTTCAGGAAGATAAGGTGGAATTTCTTTAGTCAGAGGGTGGTGAATCTGTGGAATTCTTTGCCACAGAAAGCTTGGGAATAATGTTTAGTGCAAGATAAAGTCCAGTAAACTCAGATTACTAGTCATCTAACTCCCATGAGGTAGATGCTAGGTCAGGTCCACTCTCTAGTTGGTGATAGGATGGTTGAGTTGCCTGATATCAGCTGTGAAGAAATTGTCCTGAATCTGGAGATGTCCCTTTTCAAACTTTTGTACCTCTTGGCTCATGGAAGAGGGGAAAAGAGGGAGTGACTAGGGTGAGGCTGGTCCTTGATTATGCCGGTGGCCTTGCCGAGGCAAGATGAAGCCAAGCTTTGCCAAGCCACAGCCATATGTGACAATGAATACCACAGATTCTCATCGCCCTCTGGATAAAGAAATTCCTCCTCATCTCCATTCTGAAGTTGTGTCCTCCTTTCCAGTAATGAGCTGAAGAAAACAAACCAACAATTTATTTCTCTGGAACCTCATGCTCTGGCTGTTGACTGGACAAACTCCACAGAGAAGAAACACCAGTGGCCCCACCAGATCTGGATTCATCAACTGAAGTCTTTGGGAGATGCTAACGCTCAATTTGCTGCTGGACTGAAATTCACTCATCAGCTTTTCGAAATGCTGATAAACCCGTGACACCTTGGCATGACAACAGCCAAAATATCAAACCTATCCCTGAGAGGAAACTAGACCAATTGTCCTGCTCTATGCGGAAACCATGGGTGGTTGCCTGGGGAGTTTGTGGCATTTAAGAGGCTTTTATATAGGCAATATAATATAGGCACACGGATATGCAAGGAATGGAGGGATATGGATCGCATGCATGCTGAGGCGATTAGTTTAATTTGGTATCATGTTTAGGACAGAGAATATGGGCCAACGGCTTGTTCCTGTGCAAGAACCAATTCCTATATGACTCACGGACAAACTCTTCCATAGCAACCAATACTCACTTTCTTTGTACCCTGTTAATCTGTTAACATCTGTTAACTATTCGTCCCCACCCTCTACCTTCCAAACAACGAAAGATTTTCTCCATGTTGCAGCAAAGATTCACGTGCACTTTTACCAATCTAGCATACCACATCTGGTGCTGACGATGTGCTGTTTGCCATAGTCATAGACTCATAAAGCGATTACTGTGTGGAAACAGGCCCTTCGGTCAAACTCGCCCACACCATCCAACATGTCCCAGTTACACTAGTCCCACCTGCATGCGTTTGATCCATATCCCTCCAAACCTGTCCTATCCATGAACCTGTCTAACTTCTTCTTAAACATTGGGATAGTCCCAGCCTCAATTATTTAAAAAAACAAATGTAGATTGGATGACTGCCTTGCAGAATAGCTCCATTCAGTCCACAAGTGTGAGGTTATCCACTTTGGCAGCGAAAACAAGGGGGCAGATTATTATCTCAATGTGGTTAGGTTAGGCAAGGGGGAGGTACAGCGAGACCTGGGTGTCCTTGTACACCGGTCACTGAAAGTTGGCGTGCAGGTACAGCAGGCAGTGAAGAAAGCTAATGGAATGTTGGCCTTCATAACAAGAGGGTTTCAGAATAGGAGTAGAGAGGTTCTTCTGCAGTTGTATAGGGCTCTGGTACGATCACATCTGGAGTATTATGTACAGTTTTGGTCTCCTCATTTGAGGAAGGACATCCTTGTGATTGAGGCAGTGCAGCGTAGATTGATCCCTGGGATGGCAGGACTGTCATATGGGGAAAGATAGAAAAGACGAGGCTTGTATTCACTGGAGTTCATAAGGATAGAAACATAGAAACATAGAAATTAGGTGCAGGAGCAGGCCATTCGGCCCTTCGAACCTGCACCGCCATTCAATATGATCATGGCTGATCATCCAACTCAGTATCCTGTACCTGCCTTCTCTCCATGCCCCCTGATCCCTTCAGCCACAAGCGCCACATCCAACTGCCTCTTAAATATGGCCAACGAACTGGCCTCAACTACCTTCTGTGGCAGAGAATTCCACAGATTCACCACTCTCTGTGTGAAAAACGATTTTCTCATCTCGGTCCTAAAAGACTTCCCCCTTATCCTTAAACTGTGACCCCTTGTCCTGGACTTCCCCAACATCGGGAACAATCTTCCTGCATCTAGCCTGTCCAACCCCTTAAGAATTTTGTAAGTCTCTATGAGATCACCCCTCAATCTTCTAAATTCCAGCGAGTACAAGCCAAGTCTATCCAGTCTTTCTTCATGAGGGGGGATCTTATAGAAACATATAAAATTATAAAAGGACTGGACAAGCTAGATGCAGGAAAAATGTTCCCAATGTTGGGCGAATCCAGAACCAGGGGCCACAGTCTTAGAATAAAGGGGAGGCCATTTAAGACTGAGGTGAGAAAAAAAATTTTACCCAGAGAGTTGTGAATTTGTGGAATTCCCTGCCACGGAGGACAGTGGAGGCCAAATCATTGGATGAATTTAAGAGAGAGTTAGATAGAGCTCGAGGATCTAGTGGAATCAAGGGATATGGGGAGAAGGCAGGCACGGGTTATTGATTGGGGACGATCAGCCATGATCACAATGAATGGTGGTGCTGGCTCAAAGGGCCAAATGGCCTCCTCCTGCACCTATTTTCTATTCTATATTCTATAAGCATGACTGTGAGATTCCAGTTCCTGTCACTATTCTCTGTCCCAGTCCCACTCTGACCTCTCAGTCTTTACTGTTCCAGTAATGCCCAATATATGCTTTAGGAATAGCGTCTCATCTTCTGACTTGACACATTACAGCCTTTAGGAATCTACAGTTTCAGGTAACCAGTCTTTTCTAATTGTGTCACAACTGGCCAGATCTGACAAAAGGTTATCAAGCTGTGATCCTACTTCAGTTTTTCATTCTCTAACGTTTACTTTCATTTCATTTTCCAGCAACTCACTAATCTGTAACTCGCAGTTCCAGCACTGTTGTTTTCCTCACTCTCTTCTCTGTCCTCGTTCAGCTAATTCCATACCTTCTCCTGGTAGATCACCTTGCGTTAACCCAATCGGATATTCCCTTTTTCTGTCCATTCCTCCCCCTTCTCTGCATTTCAAATCAAGCCTGGTTTTCTAACTTTGCCTTGTCCAGACCATTGACCTGCTTCTCTGGAGATCTGATGCGTGACCAGCGATATATTTCGAGCATTTTCTCTTTTTATTACATAATAATGCTAATCTGAGTAATTCTTCCCACTAATCACAACAAGCAGTAATTGGTGAAGGAAAGAATCAAAATGCTGGAGTAACTCAGCGAGTCAGGCAAAATCCCTGGAGAACATGGAAAGGTGACGTTTCGCATTTAAGACCACCAATCCATGTTCTCCAGGAATGCTGCCTGGCCCGCTGAATAACTCCAGCATTTTGCTTTCCTTGGTAAACCAACATCTGCAGTTCCTTGTTTCTACAAATAATAATTGGTTGGTTCCTACCAGATTTTAAGCCCTGTGTGCATGTATGGATACCATCATACAGTTGACCGTAGTCATTGAGGACACAATATTAAATAGTGGTTAACGTTCCATTCAGGATAGTTCTGATGTATTTAATGTTAATATCCCATGACAAGGATGTGATAATGCTTTTGAGCCCGAGTCTGAATCAACCTGATGCAGGACTTGCTTTCACCCATAGGCCAGCTGTCGCCCATGTGGTGAGACACAAAATGCTCTAGTAACTCAGCAGGTTAGGCAGCACCTCTGGAGAAAAGGAATAGGTGACATTTTAGATCGAGGCCCTTGTTCAGACTGAGAGTCAGCAGAGAGGGAAATTGGAGGTACGAAATGGTTCAAAACAAATCAGAGCTGGCACTGACGGCCAAGGAAAGGTAGAGCCCACAATAGCTCACCGTTGTCTTTAGTCTACATTCTTTGGTCATCGGTCGGTGCCAGCTCTGATTTGTTACTCCAGCAATTTGTGTCTATCCTTGGCATAAACCACTATCTGCAGTTCCTTCCTACTCATTCTATGACCCATATGGTCCATTTAGAGCATTGTTAAAGTAAATGCATTCAAAACTGAATCAAATTTGAATATCAAATACTATTTCTGAATAAACGAATAATAGATTTTCAAAGTGTTTATTATCTTAAACCATTCAATGACCTCATTTCACAGCAACTGTACAATGAATAATCACCTTCTGACACCATCTCACTGAATAAAATTTGATTGCAATTTATATGATTTTACTTACAAATGACAACAATTTTTTACTGATCAGAATTGCGCAAAGGACATTTGAAGTTTAGATGGGAACTAAGGAAGGAAAACAGTTTCAACAATAGTTTAAAATGGGATTGACTTCCTAAATTGATTGCTGAGTTGCATTCCAACCCACTGAAAGGTAATCCCAAATCCTTTATGAAAACACACGAAAGCCATAATTATAGCACTGTTATAATGAGGGCTTAACGTGTAAATCCAATGAAGTCTGACACCAGTACTATAATCACCTCTGTTATTTTTTCTGACGTTTTTAAAAATTGTTTTGGAGATACAACATGGAAACAGACCCCTCGGCCCACCGAGTACACTGCAGGCCATCGATCATTCATTCATCCACTCCCTACACATTAGGGGCAATTTATAGGGGACCAATTAACCTACAAACCCACACATTTTTAAAATGTGGGAGAAAAACGGGTTTCAGAGATTATGGGGAGAAGGCAGGCGAATGGGGTTAGGAGGGAGAGAAAGATCAGCCATGATTGAATGGCGGAGTAGACTTGATGGACTGAATGACCTAATTCTACTCCTATCGCTTATGATCTTATGAAAACCAAGCACCCAGAGGAAATCCACATGGTCATTGGGAAAATATGCAAACTGCATACAGATAGCACCCAAGGTGAGAATTGAACCAGTGCTCTGAGGTAGCAGCTCTACGAACTCTGCTACTATACCGCCCTAATAATAAGATCTATTTGGATAACGAGCATTGATCACCCTTTTCAATTCCTTTGGTCAGCATCCATCTTTATCCAATGGTGCTTCAGTGAACCTAGTAAGGATGTTTTGCCATGTTACAGTGGTGGAATCAATGCAAGATTTTGTTGATATAGTCTTCAAGAGCAAATTATTATCACAACCAGGCAATCAGTTTGGATAATGTCAGGATCTTGAGAAAATGTTGCAATAGACAATAGCTGCAGGAGTAGGACATTCAGCCCTTCGAGCCAGCACCGCCATTCAATATGATCATGGCTGATCATCCCCAATCAGTACCCCGTTCCTGCCTTCTCCCCATATCCCCTGACTCCGCTATTTTTAAGAGCCCTATCTAGCTCTCTCTTGAAAGCATCCAGAGAACTCGCCTCCACTGCCCTCTGAGGCAGAGAATTCCACAGACTCACCGCTCTCTGTGAGAAAAAGTATTTTCTCGTCTCTGTTCTAAATGGTTTACTCCCTATTCTTAAACTGTGGCCCCTGGTTCTGGACTCCCCCAACATCGGGAACATGTTTCCTGCCTCTAGCGTGTCCAAACCCTTAACAATCTTATATGTTTCAATGAGATCCCCTCTCATCCTTCTAAACTCCAGAGTGTACAACCCCAGCTGCTCCATTCTCTCAGCATATGACAGTCCCGCCATCCCGGGAATTAACCTTGTAAACCTACGCTGCACTCCCTCAATAGCAAGAATGTCCTTCCTCAGATTAGGTGACCAAAACTGCACACAATACTCCAGGTGTGGTCACCATTATTAATAGTTCCATTATTAACAGGTGGCACTTTTATTCCATAACTTCTCATGTTGACCCTTGATGGGCCATTTGGTCAAACAGCCAGAAGAGGGAAGCAATTTCCGAACTGTTTGAGAATGGGTCACATATATCCTTTTAGCACTAGATGAATCATTCTCAGACTCATCACTTGAGCTTCCTGTCTTTGAGTTACCATTCATTATTTCCACAGATTTGCATATATCTCAGACTGCACTGAGCAACAGAGTGAGATATATCTAGTTCGGAAGACATTGACAATTGTAGCTGAAGATAATAACAAAATAAAGATTTATGTTTATGCAGCACCCTTCACGACTGCAAGTTGAGGCATTTATAATAAAGTACTTTATAATAAAGTATTTTTGAACTATAGTCAGAGTTGGGGGTAGGAAGCACAATAATGTGCATACATCACTGGCATAATGGCATAGTTGAGAGAGCTGCTGCCTCACAGTGCAAGAGAGTTGGCCCTTCGCTATCTACAATACCACCCACATTAGTGTAATCTATAAACTTACTAATCATGCCTTGTATGTTCTCATCCAAATCAATAATATAGATGGCAAACAGCACTGGGCCCATCACTGAACACTGAGGCGCAGGCCTCCAGTCATAGGCCTCCGGTCTCAAAAACAACCTTCCACCATCACTCTTTGCTTCCTTCCATGAAGCCAATTTTCTATCCAGTCAGCTAGCTCCCTCCCTGGTTCCCACTGGAGGTTAGGAGGGAGAGATAGATCAGCCATGATTGAATGGCAGAGTAGACTTGATGGGGCAAATGGTCTAATTCTGTTCCCATCACTTATGAACATGGTCTAGGTGAATACAGCAAAACCATTTATTGGCATTACACATTCCAGCAGATTATTTCATTCTTACCAGGGGTCCTTCCCTCAGCCTGTTGCTGAGACACCAGTGTGTTACGTTTAGCAGAGTAGAGCATATCAGGCAGGAACTTGGAGGTTAGCAGTCAACTGTGCAGATGCACAGTCTTAAATCTGTTGTGCAATTTATTCCATCATAATGAAAGTAAGAATGGAGGTACAGCAGGCAGTGAAGAACGCGAATGGCATGTTGGCTTTTTATAACAAGAAGAGTTGAGTATAGGAGCAAAGAGGTCCTTCTGCAGTTGTATAGTGCCCTAGTGAGACCACACCTGGAGTATTGTGTACAGTTTTGGTCCCCTAATATGAGGAAGGACATTCTTGCTATTGAGGGAGTGCAGCGAAGGTTTACAAGGTTAATTCCCCGGATGGCGGGACTGTCATATGCTGAGAGAATGGAGCGCCTACGCTTGTATACTCTGGAGTTCAAAGGTTCAAAGGTTCTTTATTAGTCACATACACCAATTGGTGTAGTGAAATGCAGATTGCCATTGAATTGAGAAGGATGAGAGGGGGGTCTTATTGATACATATAAGATTATTAAGGGTTTGGACATGCGAGAGGCAGGAAACATGTTCCCGATGTTGGGGGAGTCCAGAACCAGGGGCCACAGTTTAAGAATAAGGGGTATGCCATTTAGAACAGAGATGAGGAAATACTTTTCCTCACAGAGAGTTGTGAGTCAGTGGAATTCTCTGCCTCAGAGGGCGATGGAGGCCAGTTTTCTGGATACTTTCAAGAGAGAGCTAGATAGGGCTCTTAAAGATAGCGGTGTTAGGGGATATGGGGAGAAGGCAGGAACGGAGTACTGATTGTGGATGATCAGCCATGATCACATTGAATGGTGGTGCTGGCTCAAAGGGCCGAATGGCCTACTCCTGCACCTATTGTCCATTGTCTATAATAGATTTGCTGCTATTTGTAGCGTGAAATTCCACTTTTAGTCCTTTCCTTTCCATTTTACACATTTAATACATTGCCGTCAGTGTGTGTTAAATTAATGAAGACTAAAATATTAGCAGAAAATGAAGTGCCTGAATCAATGATTTATGAACTGAACAGAAGAGTCACAGATACCTCCATCAGGAAGGTGCCAGGCTCATTGACCCCCTTATCTGGGTACAAAAACAGAATAATGGCATTAAATACAACCCAGCATGGTTGAATATGTAGCCCTGGCTCTGAGCAGGAGATTAAACTGTCATAAATTCTGCACAATTCTGCTGAAAGGCAGTGTTTCCCTGACTGGTGGAGAAGAGACTCATTTCTGCATTGCTGGTCACTTCTGCACCGCAGTCCTGTTCCTCTGATCGACATATCTTTTTCATAACCACTTTTCTGAGGTCACAGCTGAGCCTGCTCTAGTCACGCAATCTCCAGCCTATAGGGGTTTACTATTACATTACAGAGGATGTTGTTGCAGCGGTTTGCCAGAGCTCCATTCAAAAAGTGTTCGTTTTCAGTGCAGCTCTGTTAACCCTTCCCTCTCAGCATAAACTTCCTTTCCCTTTATATACAGAAGCGAAGTTTTATTTTCATATTGCGGAAGTCACTCGGACAAAATAGAAGTTTTTGTTTTATTTTCCAGCCAGCGGGTTCATGCTCGTTAATCTCTGTTTACAGGAAGCAGAAGTAAATTTGTTTGTGTAAAATTTAGAACTAAACAAAAATTCAGCAAGAAATAATATTTCAGGAGTAAAGATTCTTGCACTTATGACATGCCATTCACAAAACGTCCCAGTGCATTTCATAGCTAATTGGGTATCATTGAAGTGTTTTAATGGAGGAAGCGTATAGCCAATTTGTTCATGCCAAAATCTCAAACAAGCAATGTGAGCCGATTAGTTCATCTATTTAACCCATACTGGTTGAAGGATAGATGCTGACCCTTCATTATGGGGACAAGATATCAACTTTTTTCTAATTTCACGTTGCTTGAACCCCAGTTTCTTCATCACCATATACGACTTAATCTGGAATGTTCTTTTTCAATCATTTGATCTGGAAGTATATTTCAGACGCTTTCTGTGAAGAGGTTTCTCCTGCCATTCGTTCTAAATCTTTTGTCTCATCTTCTACCAACAGTCCCGCATTTTGAGAATAGAAGGTGGGTCTCGACCCAAAACGTCACCAATTCCTTCTCTGCAGAGATGCTGCCTCACCTACTGAGTTACTCCAGCATTTTGTGTCTACCTTCGATTTTACTAGCATCTGCATTTCTTTCTTACACATTCAGAATAGAAGGTAGGGCAAGTTAGGACTTTATTCCTTGGAGCACATGAGGCTGAGGGATTATTTTATAGTGGTAAATAAAATCATGAGGTTCTTCTGCAGTTGTATTGGGCTCTGGTAAGACCACATCTGGAGTATTGTGTACAGTTTTGGTCTCCTAATTTGAGGAAGGACATCCTTGTGATTGAGGCAGTGCAGCGTAGGTTCACAAGATTGATCCCTGAGATGGCGGGACTGTCATGTGAGGAAAGATTGAAAAGACTAGGCTTGTATTCACTGGAGTTTAGAAGGATGAGGGGGGATCTTATAGAAACATACAAAAGTATACAAGGACTGGACAAGCTAGATGCAGGAAAAATGTTCCCAATGTTGGGCGAGTCCAGAACCAAGGCCACAGTCTTAGAATAAAGGGGAGGTCATTTAAGACTGAGGTGAGAAAAAACGTTTGTGAATTTGTGGAGTTCCCTGTCACAGAGGGCAGTGGAGGCAAAATCACTGGATGGATTTAAGATAGAGCTCTGGGACCAAGTGGAATCAAGGGTTATGGGGAGAAGGCAGGCACGGATTATTGATTGGGGACGATCAGCCATGATCACAATGAATGGCGGTGCTGGCTTAAAGGGTCGAATGGCCTCCTCCTGCACCTATTTTCTATGTTTCTATGTAATATACAGGGTGAATGTACAGTCTACTACCACGAGTGGGGAAATCAATAATCAGAGTACACAGGTTTACGGTGGGAGAGAAAAGACAGGAACCTGAGGATCAACTTTTTCACACAGAGGGTGGTGGGTATACTATGGAATGAGTTGCCAGAGGAAGTAGTTAAGTCAGGTACTATCACAACAGTTATAAGACATTTGGATAGTTGTGTGGATAGGAAAGGTTTAGAGAGATATGGGCCAAACACGGGCAGGTGGGACTAGCGTAGATGAGGCATCTTGGTTAGTATGTGCAAGGTGGTCGAAGGGCCTGTTTCTGTGCTGTATGACTCAAAGCCTCTATCCATATCACTCCTCAATCTCCACTGATTACAAATGTTTTTGCTCTTCTTACATGCATTTTCACACAGAAGCCAGAAACCCAATGTGTTGCAACCTGAAGGGGTCGGTCGATCCACTTTGACCTGCTGGCATTTACTTGCTGTAAGCAACATCGTGTTCAAGACACAAAATGCTGGAGTAACTCAGCGGGACAGCCCAGCATCTGCGGTTCCTTCCTACACATCATGTTCAAGACTTCCGTGCGAACACAACAGTGCTGAACATACCAGCTGGCCTTTTCCTGACTTTTTTCCAATACTTCAGTACACTCGGAGTCCAAAAACAGAACCCAAACCTGTGGATTTTACACTGTGGAATTTGAACCATTGAACCTGTGGCAGCTTAGGCCGGTGGAGCAATAGTGAGCCCATTCATTTAAATGAAGAAGAGTAATGAGGAGGAGGATGGGTCATTTACACACTTGTGTGTTTGCAAAAATGTTTAAAATTAATTATGAACTTTAGTTTTCTAAGAGATTTAACTATCCTTTTTAAAAGTTTACAAAAGATTCCTACTTGCTTTAGTCATAGACATTCAGAGGTTTTCTCGTTCTTGCCAGCTTTGCCAGCTAGCAAACCATGGGACATAGCGGTACTCTGTCAAAGCTTTCTTTGGGCATTTTGCAGTCAGGGCCTGTTGTGGTTTACCCATGTCATAGAGTCATTACGTCATGCAGCATGACAATAGGCCCTTCGGCTCACCTTGACCACGCCGACCCCCCAACTACACTATCAACACTATCTGCCCCATCTACACTAGTCCCGCCTGCCTGCGTTTGGCCCACATCCATCTAAATCTATCCTATTCATGTACCTGTTCAATTGCTTTTAAACGTTGTACCTGCCTCAACTACCTCCTCCGGCCGCTAGTTCTACCACCCTGTGTGTAAAACAAGTTGCCCCTCAGGTTCCAAATAAATCTTTCCCCCGTCACTTTAAACTTACATCCTCTGGTTCCTGATTCCCCTACCCTGGTTTAAAGGCTTTGTGCATTTACCTTATCAATTCCTCTTATGATCTTATACACCTCTATAAGATCACCCCTCATCCTCTTGCGCTCCAAGGAATAAAGCCCCAGCCTGCCCAACCTCTCCCTATAGCTCAGGCTCTCGAGTCCTGGCAACACCCTCGTAAATCTTCTCTGCACCCTTTCCGGCATAATGTGATGGCATTATGCTGCTGACAGCCCTGTTGTGCCTGGGGGTGGGTTAAAGTAATCAGCATTTCAGATCTGAAACATACTCTGCACCAGGTTGATATTTTGATATCTGCACAAAGTAAATATGAACATTTTCCCCTTGTCTCAAAATGGAAGGGCGGTTCACCTCTGACAGCAAGTTCTTGCCCAGTAAGTCAGTGTTGGGCCCTCATTAATATCTGTTACCTCCACTGATGCTGGTAACATAGCATGCCGCCTGTTTGTGGCCAGTGGCTTGTGCCACAAAGGCTTTTGGAAGAGCTTTACTAAAATGGAAACCGCCCCCACTAAGGTAACCAGAATAATTTACTCATCCTACAAATTACCAGAATCATACTTCTTCATGTTATCTGCCCTGAAATATTTATTAGAAATGAAATTCTGGGAGGAGAGGAGATGTGCAGTTCCTACAAGGCAAAAACAAGTGGCTGCTCAAACAACAATGAGGCAACGCTCTTGGATCAGCTAAATGCGTTCTACGCATGTTTCAATAGGGAGAACACTGATGTGCCTTCCCAGGCCCCCATAACCCATGATGGTCCAGCAATCTCAGTTACTAAGTCCGATGCCCGAAGATCCTTCAGCGGGGTGTAACCTCGGAAAACGTCTGGACTTGATGGTATATACCTGGTCGCCTTCTCAAAACCTGCACGGACCAATTGGCTGGAGTTATTGCGGACATCTTCGACCACTCATTACTGAAGTCTGAAGTTCCCACTTTCTTTAAAAAGGCATCAATAATACTAATGTCCAATAAGATTAAGGTGAAATGCCTCAATGATTACTGATCAGTGGCAATAATGTCGTGATGATGAAAGGCTTTGAGAGGTTGGTTGTGGCACATATCAGCTCCTACCTCAGCAAGAACCTGGACCCACTACAATTTACCTATTACCACAATAGATCAACACTGGATGCAATCTCACTGGCTCTCCACTCCACACTGGACCACGGACAATAAATACACATGGTTCAGGCTATTGTTCTTTGACTGCAGCTCAATGTTCAACACCATTATCCCCCTCCAAACCTGTTATCAAGCTCAGGGAACTGGGTCTCTGCGCAGCTCTTTGCGACTGAATCCTTTACTTCCTCATTAACAAACACAATAGGCATGAATAGGCAACAACACTTCCTCCTCCATAATCATCAGCACAGGAGCACCTCCATGCTGTGTGCTCAGTCCCCTGCTCCACTCACTCTATGCCCATGGCTGTGTGGCCAGACAAAGTTCCAACCCCATCTTTAACTTTGCCAACAAAACCACCGTTGTTGGATGAAATGCGGGGAATGATGCCTCAGCGTATAGGAGGTAGATCGATCGTCTGATTGAATGGTGCCAGAACAACAACCTTGCTCTCAACTTCAGTAAATCCAAAGAGCTGATTGTTGACTTTGTTACTAGCATCAATGGAAGTGACAAATATTAGCGAGGGCACAATACCAACTAATTGGGCCAGAACAAGCTGCCAGAAGTTGTCTTCTTCTAGGAGTCGGTGGTAGAGAGACTTCAAGGAACTTCAAGTTCCTGGACGTGCATATCTCTGAAGATTTGTACTGGACCCAGCACATTGATGCAATTATAAAGAAAGCAATTATAAAGAAAGCTTAGAAAGCATATCGACTGGTTGCATCATGGCTTGGTTTGGCAACTCGAACACCCAGGAATGAAGGAGATTATAAAAGGTGGTGGACACTGTCCAGTCCATCACAGATACTGACCGCCCCACCATCGAAGGGATTTACTGGAGTCGCTGCCTCAAAAAGGCAGCTAGCATCATCAAGGACCCACATCTCCCTGGCCATGTTCTCATTTCCCTCGTGCCATCAGTAAGAAGGTACAGGAGTCTGAACACTGTGACCTAAGGTTCAAGAACAGCTTCTTCACAGCTGCCATCAGGCTATTGAACACTACAGCTAGTGTTCAATAGTTAATGTTTCAATAGCTAGTGTTCAATTATTAATGTTTAGTGTTTTCTGAGTCATTCGTAATTGTCACTGTATGTCATGTTGTTACTTGTGGGTGGAGCACCAAGGTGAATTCCTTGTATGTGAATACTTGGCCAATAAACTTACTTACTTACTTACAAACACCAGCTAATCTTTGAACTAAGACCTGTCTTGGTTGCACTAGGGACTTTGGGCTTTTGTTTTGTTTTTGCACTATATATCTTTTTATTTATTGAACTTTTTTTAATTTATTTCGTTATCTAGTGAGTACTATGTTTACAAATGTATTGTGCTGCTGCAAGTAAGAATTTCATTGTCCACTTGGTACAGATGACAATTAAACACTCTAGACTCTCGATCATAAAATCACATTCTCATTATTCATCAACATGCAAACCTGAGCCTGAAAATGTCCATTATATAATTTCTTCAAACTAAGATAGAATTTAATTCATGGTCAGAATACTTGCAAGTTATGGACAGAACTTGATAATTAGTATTTTTTTAATTTCCCTGCAAAAGTATGGAATTACTTCTATGCTCTTTATCTCTTTAAACTAGTAGCCTGTCCTTGTGAAGGGTTGAAGTGAACATGGGGTAGGATGATGATGGTGAAACTTATGAGATGGAAGTAAAGAGAGAAGCATTTCAATACCACCTCAGACAAGAAGGGTGTGTAATATGTTACCAACATATGTTGGCCTTGTATTTTGAGAGCATTTCTGTGCCACCAGCAGTTGCAGCTACTTCTATCAGAATAAGAAATAGAAGAGGCAACGGTCCAAATGACTGAAAAAAAAACCCTCATGACTTCCCTCTTCTCAATATTTTACCAAAGGGTGTGTGAAACATTCTATGAAATCATGAGATATTAAGCTGTGCCACACTAAGATATTAAGATTTCCCACACTAAATATTTTGCATTTATTTTATGTGCAATTGATCACAACCCTAGCAACTACCAAAGCATCCTGAAGCTAACATGATAATTTTAAGGTGTATTCACTCTGAAATCATGTGAAATTTGACACAGCCAATAACAAGAAATCATCTGTTTTAATGTGTCCTTTGTGAAAATAATATTTTTATACAAGAGTAGCCCTTTATTCTTCTTTTAAGTAATCTGTGGAATTGCTTATCCCCATCTGAGAGACTTGACGGGATGAATTTGTTGATTTTAGGTCGATTTGAATGATTGTGCCTTTGAACATGCAATCTAGTTATCCTGAACGGGATTGCAAAACCCTGATCGTGAGCTCAGATCTTTGGAGAGCAAGGGATTGCCAGAGAAGACAGCTGAACAAAAAAAGGGCAGCACATTTTATTACATATAGCATGCATTCACAAAACAAGGACATGCAAATTACTGCCTTCGAGATGGAAAACTGGCATAAAAATAATCCTGAGACAAGTGCAGAAAAAGACTGCGCAGGAAGAGTCATAAGGTCATAAGTTCATAAGTGATAGGAGAAAAATTAGGCCATTCGCCCCATCAAATCTACTCCGCCATTCAATCATGGCTAATCTATCCCTCCCTCCTAACCTCATTCTCCTGCCTTCTCCCCTTATCTTTCTTTTGTAGTCTCCTTGAAAAAGGGGAGCAGCTAGTCTCGTCGCCTTTTTTTTCCAACTTAATTTACCCCCACGTTTATTTTTCTAATATTAAAGTATCCTAGGTGAAGAACACAAGACAGGACAGCTGCTTGTCATCTTTGCCATTGTTGATGTAATTGAACCAAGAGCTAAGATAATCCCAGAAAATTCAGAAAGATGTAAGGCTACTGAAAGAGCGAGGTGATTCTCAGCGGTGGAAAAATACAGTTTTGGTTTCTTAGAAAAACTAGTACAATATGCGATGCCAGTGTTTATTTATTACAATGATTTTATCATTATTGGGCCGCACGGTGGCACAGCGGTAGAGTTGCTGCTTTACAGCGCCAGAGACCCAGGTTTGATCCTGACTAAGGGTGCTGTCTGTACGGAGTTTGTACGTTCTCCCCGTGACCTGCGTGGGTTTTCTCCAGGTGCTCCGGTTTCCTCCCACACGCCAACGACGTGCAGGTTTGTAGGCTAATTGGCTTGGTAAAATTATAAATTGGCCCTAGTGCGCATAGGATAGTTTTAATGTGTGGGGACTTAATGTGCTGGTCGGTGCAAACTTAGTGGCCTAAAGGGCCTGGTTCCACGCTGTATCTCTAAACTAAATTAAAAATCCTTTTTAAAAAGTATACATACCTTGTTTTATAAATTATTTTATTGCCACACAAAAAGATCACATATTAACCTTTAACCCCAAGACAAGTTCAGTAAAAGTTCAAGGAGGTACTGACTGTCACTGTCCTTTCTCGTTGCTAGATGGCATCTCTTGGACTTCCTCCGAAGACTGGAAGCCCAGTATTGTTAGTTGTGGACTGACGCCTAATTCTCTAGAGTTATACAGTTTTCTACATGCCAGGACTCATGTCACCACTGTCTTTCTCTCACTGACTAACACACTGAAGGTTCTGTTTGCATCCTGTGAAAAACTTCCTTTAATAATTAACAGTATTTTTTTTTCACAAAGAGGGAGGTAGGTATATGGAACGAGTTGCCAGAGGAAGTAATTGGGGCAGGCACAACAATAGCTTTGAGAGACATTTGGACAGATACATGGGTAGGAAAGGTTTAGAAGGAAATGGGTCAAACGCAGGCACTTGGAACTAGCTTAGATGGGGTATCTTAGTCAGCACAGCGAATTTAGGCCAAACGGTCTTTTTCCATGCCTTATGACTCTAAGTTGCCAGAATGACGATTATACCAATTATGTGTTCACCAGTTTCGATAGGCCAGAACATTGGATGAAAACACAAGAAACTGCAAATGATGGAGTCATGATTAAAACACAAAGTGCCAGAGTAACTCAGCGGGTCATGCAGCATCACTACTGGGCATGAATATGTGACATTTCGGGTCAGGAACATCAGGTAGCATTGGTTTTCAGCTCTCTTTTTAGTTCCAGTTCCATTGGTTAGGGAACTTCGAGATGAAGTTGTCTCCTGCACATCTAGTATAAATGGGGCATCATGGTCAGCGTGGATGAGTTGGGCCAAAGGGCCTGTTTTAATGCTGTAATACTCTATGACACCTCTGCTCCCTCCCACATACCCCACTTCCCCATCAAGGAGTATAATAGACAGTACACAGCTCCCAGGAATTCAATCTTTGATTACCTCAATCAGGTCAAGGTAGGTAAATGAGCTGATTAACTCAAGTATCTCTCCTTTAATGCCACTTAACTGTTAAATCTATTTCCAATCGTAATTGTGGATTTTCTTCCATACTATCTTGGTTGATTCGAAGGTTGGGCTATTGTGAGACTAAATTTAAGATTACCCAAACTTAGAACATAGTCTGATGAATGTGTGGATTAAACTTCCAATTAAAGCAGAAAAGATAAATGCCATGAGATATTTCGGTAGAAATTGGGAGAGTCTTGCTGGCTGTTCTGGATTGGTGAGATAATATTGGCTGAAAATTCGTCATTATCCATAACTTCACTATTCAATCTCTTTTGCGCTAAAGCCGATGCTGCTTACAAAGATTTGAAAATGTAATCTAATTAAATTTATCTTTTAACAGGATACAACTAATAATGGCAATCTTTTTATATTTGGCACAACTGATACAACAACTGCTGAGCATTATGCTTTTGAATGCTACATACATTTTGAACGCTTGACACTTATCATTTGGCAAGCAATATCAATACATTAACAAACAATTCTATCAATAATCTAATCATAACATTTTGCAGCAGAAAATTCCAAAAAGCACTAGACAACATCTCAACTATTCCCATTGTGACAGATCCAAGCACAACGCACAAATACATAACTCTAATTTATGACAAGATCCTTTACATTTTTGAATGATTCACTGCCTGACTCTAGTGCTTTGGAGATTGAATAGTGAAGTAATGGATAATGATGAATTTTCAACCAATATTATCTCACCAATCCAGAGCAGCCAGCAAGACTCTCCCAATTTCTACCGAAATAACTCATGGCATTTATCTTTTCGGCTTTAATTGGAAGTTTAATCTGATCACTCTCTACCCTCATTATCTCGCTCCATGGTCATTGTTTTGGGGGACTTTAACAAGACTAACCTCAACTAAAACCTTCCAAAGTACAGACTTCATGTTGCCTGCCCCACCAGAGGGGAGAGAACACTCAATCAATGTTACACTTCAATCAAGAACACATATCGCTCTGTTCTCCAGGCAGCTCTGGGTCTCTCATCATTGTCTAGTTCACCTTATTCCGACATATAGGAAGAAACTAAAATCTGCTAAGCCTGTGGTCAGAACAATGAAAAGGTGGACATGCGAGGGCATTAAAAACCTACAGTCCTGCTTTGACTGCACTGATTGGAATGTGTTCAGGGAAGCAATCACAAGCCTCGATGAGTATACAGACACTGTGATATCATTTGTCAGCTTTTGTGAGGACAGTTGCATTCCAACTAGGACCCTGACCTGGTTTACAGCAGAACTCAGACAGCTCAGCCAGTCTAAAGATGAGGCCTACAGGAGCGGCGATGCAGAACTCTACAGGCAGGCCAAGTACAAGCTGAGAAGAGGAATCAGAGCTGCCAAGGACTGAGAGGTTGAGGAGCAAGTATCTCAGCTAGTATCTCTTCTTCAGTTTGGAAGGGCTTGCAAGAAATCACCAGCTACAAGAGGAAAAACCCTGCTCCTTGTATAATCGTCATCTGACCAACGACCTGAATGAATTTTACTGCAGGTTTGATAAACAGAAACTTAACCCTGGTACCCTTCACCCCTCCCCAACCAACACTTCACACCTACTCACAGCCTGACTCCAGTCTACAAAGACTGGGCCCTACCCCACCCACTTCTCCCCAACCACCACTTCACACCTACCTACAGCCTGACCCCAGTCTACAAAGACTGGGCGCTTTCCCACCCACCCCTCTTCAATCACCACTTAACACCCACTTATGGCTTGACTCAAGTCTGCAAAGCCTGGGCCCACGTCCACTAACCACCCCCTCCTTGCTGCCCAACATCAGTCTGGCCTCCTCTTCATCGCCAACAATAGCAATTGAGGAGGTAGAGAGGCTATTCAGAAGATAGAAAAGCCGGAAATCTCCAGGATCCGACAATGTTTCCCCCTCTACCCTCAAGCTCTGCGCCGAACAACTGACACCGGTCCTCACAGACATTTTCAACCAGTCCCTGCAAACCTGTACTGTCCCTGCCTGCTTCAAAGTCTCCACTATTGACCCTGTACCCAAAAATACGAGGATTACTGGTCTTAATGACTTTCAGCCTGTCGCACTGAACTCTGTAGTCATGAACAAAGGTCATGAAGACCTTTGAAAGATGTGCTGGCCAAGCTGAAAATTATCATAAACTCCCTGCTGGACCTTCTGCAGTTTGCATACCGGGCCAATAGACCAGTGGATGATCTATGCAAGGATATTGTTTGTTGATTTTAGCTCTGCATTCAACACCATTGTACCAGAGCTACTACATTCCAAACTCTCCAAGTTGACTGTGCCTGAACCCCTCTGTCAGTGGATCACCAACTTCCTGACAGACAGGAAGCAGCAAGTGAGGCTGGGAAAGCACATATCAGACCCGTAGACCCTCAGCATAGGAGCACCACAAGACTGCGTACTCTCTCCTCTCCTCTCCTCTCTCTGCACCAACGACTGCACCTCCACAGACACCTCTGTCAAGCTTCCCAAGTTTGAGGATGACACAACCTTGATTGGACTGATCCAGGATGGGAAGGAATCTGCCTACAGATAAGAAGTGTCACAGCTGGCATCCTGGTGTCTTAATTACAACCTGGAGCTCAATGCTCTTAAGACATTGGAATTGATAGCAGACTTTTGGAGAGCTCCGTTCCCCCCACTCACCATCAACAACACCAGTCAGATCTGCAGAGTCTTTTAAGTTCCTTGGGCCCATCATCTCCAAGGACCTGATATAGGGTGGCACCATCGACCACACAGTCAAAAAGGCCCAATAAATGTTGTACTTCCTGCAGTAGCTGAGGAAACACAATCTGCCACAGGCAAAGATGGTCCAATTCTATGGCCATCGTAGAGTCTGTCCTCACCTTCTCCATCATGGTCTGGTTTGGCTCATACACAAAGCACGACATTCTGAGGCTTCAGAGATCAGCTGAGAAGGTTGTTGGCTGCAACATTCCCCCCATTGACGAACTGAACACTGCAAGGGCCAGGAAGCGATCGGGTAAGATCATCTCTGACCCCTCTCACCCTGGCCACAAACCCCTTGAAGCACTTCCCGCTGGAAGGCGACTCCGGACTGTCAAAGCCGACACAGCCAGGCATAACAACAGCTTTTTTTCCCCACGAGTAGTAGCTCTATTCAATAACAAAAAGTCAGTAGCCTCCTTTTGCTCTGGTATTTTATTTCATTCACATGTTTAAACTATAATGTGTTATTATTAATGTTTAATGTTTTATGTGTCATTCTTAATTGTTACTGTATGTCGTGTTGTTACTTGCGAGCGGAGCACCAATGCAAATTCCTAGTATGTGTACATACTTGTCCAATAAACTTATTCATTCATTTATTCATTCATTAATCTGAAACCAGAACACACTTTAGAAGCCTGATGAATTACTGCATAATGTAAATATTTATTTTTGGTATTTAATGATGGCTTAGTTTCTTTATTTCATAAATAAACATGATAAAAATATATATACTTAAATAAACTCTTAGTACATTCCTGCTATCTATGCATTCAAGAATGCTTGTGTTATACTAGCTCCTCCATTTTCCATCACACATGGTATCATTACCACTTATGTGCACCCCCCCCCCCTCCCCCGGGGTGATATTCCTTGTTTGAGGAGTGTTCCCACAAACTCAACCACTCAATGTCTTTCAGAGGAAGGACCCTGGACTAAGGTCCTCCACCACAGGAGGCTTTGCTTTGGCTGCACCGAGCTTCAGTGCAATCCTCAGCATGTAGCCCTGCAATGTGGAATGGGCCAGTCGGCTACCAGCTCACTGTGCTGGAAGACCACACTTTTTGGACAGACCAAAGAGTGTTTTTCACTGAACTGCTGGTGGAACAGCTGATAAACCAGAGGTTCCTCTATGACATAGCTGCTCAGGATGAATCGTGACAAGAATCTTTTGCATCTTCCTCCTGACCGTCTTAGCAAATCCACACTCTGCAAAGTGGACAACTGTCTCCTCTGACATACCAACCATCCCAAGGGCTGCGTGCAATGCAAGTAAGATGCCAACGTACAGGTAGAATCTGTTTGGGAGGACCCCACTCACTGCCAGCCAGGTGAAGTCTTGGTGCTTGTTGGTGAATTCTGGTGATGCTTAAGTGGTTATTGCAATAACATATTATAGCCTTCCCTTATAATGTACCTGTCATATTCGTAGTGTTTCAATTATTTTTATTTGTGGCCACTGTGTTAGGTAGACAAATGTGGCAACCATTGATGCAGAGTGAAGGGCCTGTCCCACTTAGATAATTTTTTGGGCAACTACAGGCGACTGCCGCAAAATTTTCATGTTGAAAATTTTTCGGCGACAGTAGAGACAATTTTTGCTGTCGTAGGCTGACGTACCTGTAGGTGTTGTCATTTGTTGTCGTAAGTTGACGTAGGTGCTGTCATAGAGTCGCCTGGAGCCGTGGGTGAATTCCATTAAAACTAGTCCCTGGTAGTCGCCTAAAGACTCGCCTAAGTGGGCAGGCCCATCAGACCATAAAAACAGCAATAATAGCTGCCCATTTAAATTAAGAATTAAATCTATTTTGTGTGATAAATACAGGAGATCCCTTTGAGATCTTTGTTCGGAATAATATATATATTTTTACAATCATCTGAACTTGCAGATGGAGTTTCTTCCAAAAGACATTGCAGGATTTCCCCAGCATTGAGTTGAAGCATGATCCTAAACAATTTGATAAAATCCTAGAGAGATGGTTTAAAGAAATAAACAACGTATTGGAAGTGTATGAGGGCGAGAGTGTATGAAGCATTTAAGCAGGCAAGTTAAATTGTAGAGGAGTGTGAAAATAGGAAGATAAAGAAAGTGCAGTGACTCGGGATCTGATGGAAGATAATGCAAGTCAACACCATGCATGGAGGACCCTACCCCAAGCATGGAGGACCCCACCCCAAGCATGGAGGACCCCACCCCAAGCATGGAGGACCCTACCCAAGCATGGAGGACCCCACCCCAAGCATGGAGGACCCCACCCCAAGCATGGAGGACCCCACCCCAAGCATGGAGGACCCTACCCCAAGCATGGAGGACCCTACCCCAAGCATGGAGGACCCTACCCCAAGCATGGAGGACCCTACCCAAGCATGGAGGACCCTACCCCAAGCATGGAGGACCCCACCCCAAGCATGGAGGACCCCACCCCAAGCATGGAGGACCCTACCCCAAGCATGGAGGACCCTACCCCAAGCATGGAGGACCCTACCCCAAGCATGGAGGACCCTACCCCAAGCATGGAGGACCCCACCCCAAGCATGGAGGACCCTACCCCAAGCATGGAGGACCCCACCCCAAGCATGGAGGACCCCACCCCAAGCATGGAGGACCCTACCCAAGCATGGAGGACCCTACCCCAAGCATGGAGGACCCTACCCCAAGCATGGAGGACCCCACCCCAAGCATGGAGGACCCTACCCCAAGCATGGAGGACCCTACCCCAAGCACTCTACTGCATCCACAGAGGTGTTGATATGATGCTGCACATGCTGGTTCTGAAAACAGACATGGCTTGAAAATTTTAATTCCTACAGATACACAGACTTGTCTTCAAATGTGTTTCATGGCACTGTCTATTTTACTTGCGACCCATATTATCTGCAGGATTTTGTTTTGAATTGTTGTTTGTGTGGCTATCAAATAATTTGTTACCTGCACTTTCCACAATAGTCAGCTGGGCTTTTGAAGGCTGGAGACTCATGACTTAGCAAACAGTGGCTACAGTCCACAGGTCAACTGAGATAATGAAGGAAAACAGTAGTCATTTGGATATAAAATAATTTTCCAGGGCACTAAGAGAATGTATAACTTGGGAAGATGCAAAAAATACAAGCAGGTCCCTCGATAGGGCAGGTGTGGGGACTGAGGTGGAAGCAGTGATGTGCCAGCGTCAGTGCCGAAGGAATTTGCTGACAGTTGATCCAATAGGAATTGTAACACTCAGGCTACAAGAAAGCAAAAATGTGAAAAGATAAGTCATGCAGATTGAACTGAATGCTTTGAGACTAGTGTGCATTATAACACGGATGTAGTACGATAGATCTGAAGATCTTCTGAAGGACGTAATGGTCTGCATGGACCTAATGTCCGCATATTCAGGGTGTTATGGGACAGACCGAAAACAGTTACCCCTCTAGATAAGTGACAACCTAGAAAATGAAAGTCAGAGAAAATGGCTTTGTCACTGTCCAGATACTGGATGACCTGCTGAAAGTTTCCAGCATTTTTTGTTGTATTTCAGATTTATATGTTTGGAAAAGTTATCTACTGCAGTAATGAGCGTTTGTAATAAAACTTCAGCAGTGTTAATTGCAGCTTGCAATAAACAAAAGAGAGCAAAGAAAAATTAAATGAATCTACATTTGCTTGAATTTACAACTGTGTTATTATAGATTATTGACAAGTTGTACAATTTTATGTGTATAAATGGTTTATTTGATTTATGAGTTTATTTCATTTTTAAATGGAAACTATTGTAGTGAATTGAAAACCTTTAAAGTGGTTTTTATTTCAGTCTGAGGACGGGGTTTGACCCGAAACATTGCCTATTTCCTTCGCTCCATAGATACTGCCTCACCCACTGAGTTTCTCCAGCATTTTTGTCTACCTTCGATTTTCCAGCATCTGCAGTTCCTTCTTAAACATTCTATTTCATGGCATTTATTAAAACTCAGGCATTGCAGTTTTGCTGAGAATTGCTGGACTAAATGATGCATTTTTGGTTGATAGCACTACCTTCATATCTCATTGCCTATGCTTGCAGTAATAGGAAGAACCCACAGATATAACAGATGGTAAAAGACAAATCTTATTATTCACATGTAAAAATGTATTACATAGATTTAAATTTATACTGGAGACTGGAGTGAGGGGAGGAAAGAGTGGGGGTATATCTGGAGAGCAGGCAGAATTCCCAATTGGAAGCAAGCAATCAATTTCACACAAAGTATCTATGCACTGTTTACAGATTTCTTGTAACTCTACATGCTTTGCTACCACAAAGAGTGGCCAATACTATTGGAAGTAGAGTGTTACACAGCCGGAGAAATACTTAACAATTATCATCCTCAGGGAACACACTACATAATGAAAGAGGGCAAAGTAAAGGAAATGTAGTTTTCTATTGACTAACTGGAGTGTAAAACAATTTAATGTACTTATAGCCTTAGCAAAACTAGAGTGCAATTAGCGTCCTTGAGTGTCCAGTTGGAAGTAGAGTGGGGGAGCTGGATGCAAATACCAATGCAAGGCCCATCAAAAGATCCATTTACAAATGTTGATACTGCTGCTGTGATAAAGTGATATCTGTGACTATGTTCAAGCAAAGAGAGTCATAACTGTGTGAATGTGTTAAAGAAGGAACTGCAGATGCTTGAGAATCGAGGGTACACAAAAGGCTGGAGAAACTCAGCGGGTGCAGCAGCATCTAAGGAGCGAAGGAGATAGGCAACGTTTCGGGTCGAGACCCTTCTTCAGTGTGTGAACATGGTTTTTTTGTTTTCTTACTGGTTTGAAAGACTCCACTGTAGATGTTAGTTGAATGTTACTCTCATTTTTTGAGTGTTATACTTCTTCCTTCCAATGTCACCAAACCTGATATTCACTTGCAAAGGGCCCACATTGACCTTTGCAATTCGATACTTATCCCCACAAAGGATGAACGCATGAAAGGATGAATTGCCTTTACTCCACAGGTAGTCCACTCACGGCCTATTCTTGGTATACATGTTTTTAATTGATTTGCATGAGTCTCCTCCATTGCTGAAGTATTGAATAGCTAGGGTACACAAAAGGCTGGAGAAACTCAGCGGGTGCAGCAGCATCTAAGGAGCGAAGGAGATAGGCGACGTTTCGGGTCGAGACCCTTCTTCAGACTGGTCAGGGATCAGGGAAACGAGAGATATAGACGGTGATGTGGAGAGATAAAGAACAATGAATATGCAAAAAAGTATCAATGATAAAGGGAACAAGCCATTGTAAGCTGTTTGTGGAGTGAAAATGAGAAGCGGGTGCGACTAGGGTGGGGGAGGGAGATAGAGAGAGAGGGAATGCCAGGGCCCGAGGGCTGAGGGAGAGGTGGGAAGGGGAGGAGACAGCAAGGGTTAACAGAATTGAGAAAATTCAATGTTCAGGCCCAAAGGATGCAGACACCCCAAGCGGAATAAGAGGTGCTGTTCCTCCAACTTGCGGTGTTGCTCACTCTGGCCGTGGAGGAGGCCCAGGACCGAGCTAACCTGTTTTTCGCGTTTGGATCAATAAGGGCAAGTCTAACACCAATTCTGTTAAGGATGGGTCAATTATGCAGCTGAATAGGCAACTGTACTGGAATGTGGCAGCAAACTTGTTTACAGCAATGTTATGCGGCCACATAATATTTTTGTGATGTTGACAATTGAGGGAGAACACTTCTGCTGTACTCCAAATAATTTCACGTGATTTTTTAATAATTGCAGAGGTTACAGACTGTCTCAGTTTCATGTTTCGTCCATAGGCTGGCACCTCTGACAGTATGGGACTTGCTGAGAAATGAAGACAAGTTCACCAGCCTGGAAGGGGCTTGAATCCACAACCTTCAGACTCAAAGGCAACTCATCTATGGAATGAATGAACTGCTACATCTTGATTCCTTCCACTATCATCTATTTCTGAAGAAGTGCACTGACCCAAAACATCACCAATCCATGTTCTCCAGAGATGCTGTCTGACCCGCTGAGTAATGGGTAGAATCCAGATACTGTAGCTGTAACCTAAACTAATTACCTGCCTACATGAATTTAACAAATGTACTTAACCATATAACCATATAACAAGTATGGGTACAGCACGGAGAAAGTCCGTGCATTTGTTTTCCCCTAGTCCCATCTACCTGCACTCAGACCATACCCTTCCATTCCCTTCACGTCCATATACCTATCCACTTTACTTTTAAATGTTAAAATCGAGCCTCCACCACCTCTGCTGGAATCTCATTCCACACAGCCACCACCCTCTGAGTAAAGAAGTTCCCCCTCACGTTACCCCTAAACTACTGTCCCTTAAATGTCATGTCCTCTTGTTTGAATCTTCCTTACCCTCAATGGGAAAAGCTTATCCACGTCAACTCTGTCTATCCCTTTCATCATTTTAAAGACCTCAATCAAGTCCCCCTTAACCTTCTGTGCTCCAAAGAATAAAGACCTAACTTGTTCAACCTTTCTCTGTAGTTGCTGGAACCCTGGCAACATTCTAGTAAATCTCCTCTGTACTCTCTCTATTTTGTTGACATCCTTCCTATAACTAGGCGACCAAAATTGTACACCATACTCCAGAATTGGCAATGCCTTGTACAATTTTAACATTACTTCCCTCCCTATATTCAATGCTCTGATTTATAAAGGCCAGCACACCAAAGGCATCTACATGCGATTCCACCTTCAGGGTGGGAGGTTACCATGTACGTCCTTGATTTGTCCTGCCAAGATGTAGCACTTCACACTTATCAGCATTAAACTCCATCTGCCATCTTTCAGCCCACGTTTTCAAATGGCTCTCTGTAGGAGGTATCATCAGCATCAGATCATTGATGTACATGACAACAACAGGGACCCAACACAGATCCCTGAGGCACCCCACTGGCACCGGACCTGACAAACAGCCATCCACCATTATGACATCTCCCATTCAGCCACTGGGCGGTTGAACCTTCTGAACCAACCTTCCGAACCTTGTTAAAGGCCTTACTGAAATCCATATAGACAACATCCACTGCTTTACCCTCATCAATTTCCCTAGTTACCGCTTCAAAAAATTCAAGAAGGTTTGTCAAACATGACCTTCCAGGCACAAATCCATGTTGACTGTTCCTGATCAGACCCTGTTTATCCAGATGCTTATATATATTATCTCTAAGTATCCTTTCCATTAATTTGCCCACCACTGACGTCAAACTAATAGGTCTATAATTGCTAGGTTTATTCTTTAAGGCCCATAATTAAAATCAGCCAGGCTTCTAGAACATGGGCCATCCTGAGAATCTGAGATGTTCCATATGAATGTAAGTCTTTGTTCAATGAGCTTGAAGTAGATGCTCCTGGGTTTCATATGGAACAAAGACTTCATTTACCTTCCCCATAGGCAGGGACATGGACCTTTGTTCCAGAAGTAATGACAGTCATGATAATTCCTAGAAAATGCAAGTGTTTTGCATACCTCTCTGTTTACACAATATTGGTGCAAATCATCCACCTGACATTGCCCACAAATACTTATTCTCAGTTTCTTCGCAATGTGCACATCACCATTACTAACATAGTAAATATATTTAATTTATGAATAATATAATGGTCGGTTTGTCATAATGCTTTACAATGCCTCCATTTAACAATGTTGCTCAATTTACTATATTGCTGGTTTACAGATATAATATTTTATATCTGTAATATTTTACTCATTTTTCTACCAGGTCTCCTGCCATTAAAACATATTGGCAGCAGCTCTCAGATGATATCCAGGGATAAACTGTTAAATGGCAACCTGTGAATATATAGGAATCTTCCCACTCTAGATTGTCCCAAAATTAATTTACTGGATCTTACAATTAACTTTAACAGCTTTGTTAACCAATATTCTATTCGTAAGATTGAAATAGATTTAGATGTCCTCCTGCTCCTATAGCAACACCAATAGCAGTTTGAACTTGAAAATTAAATAGATGCATTTGACATATAGCTAACTGTTTTCTGGATGGGACTCTACAAGCACTGTCCAGATCACTTGAAAATTGCCAATATCAACTGTTTTTTATTTCATTCCTGCCACAGAATTTGTCAGCAGGGGGTAGTAGCCCCCCTCGGTTCATGACTGACCATGGGTGATGCATCCTAGTTTGTCGGATGCAAGCCTGGGCGATGTCATATGGAGGACAGGCTGTTGCCCCTTGCCGCACGTCCCCTCCCTCCACGTCACTGATCGATCGATCCAAAGGAGCAGCAGGGACGTTACAGTTTGGCGCCACCGCCGTCGCAGGAGCTGCCAGAGCGAGGTTGTAGACAAATACGAACTGCCTTAGGGACTCAGACTCCGGATTTTCTTGAGGTTTACTCCTGGAGCCTTTAACATGACTGGATATGGCCACAAGGCAGTGGAGGTTTTGAAATCAGAGTTTTCCCTCTCCTGGATGGACTGCCTTCCCAGGCTGACGAGCCCCATCTGCCCGAGACTCGTGGGGGCAGGAGCATCTACCTTCCCGTGCAGGTCTATAGCATCAACCCATTGCCCTTCCAGCAGGGGGATTCTCTGTGAAAATAACAGATTACTATCCAATTTGATTTCTGTTTAATTCTGTTTGATTTTCCCACTCTTGCTGCACCCAGGTGACCCACTGCAACTGGAGCACATTAGGTAAAGATCTTCCATGTGTGTTTAGTTTAGTTTAGTTTGGAGATACAGCACGGAAACAGGCCTTTCGGCCCACAGAGTCCGCACCGACCAGTGATCTCCGCGCATTAACACTATCCTACACTAGGGACAATTTTTACATTTATACCAACCCAATTAACCTTACAAACCTGTATGTTTTCCGAGAGTGGGAGGAAACCGAAGTTCTCGGAGAAAACTCATGCAGATCACAGGGAAAACCTACAAACTCTGTACAGGGAATACCCGTCGTCAGGATTGAACCCGGGTCTCTGGTGCTGTAAGCGCTGTAAGGCAGCAACTCTACCTCTGCGCCACCGTGCCACCCGTGTTTGTTTTATGCTTTCTGTAAATCTATTTCTCCCAATGACATCAAGAAAATGTATATTTCTGCAAAAGAAGGTCTTGTTTTCTTCGATTGGGACAGTGTGTCCTGAACAGTTAGCGAATGACATGATCCTTTCCTGAATGGTATCCAGCCTTGTTTCAACTTCCATTCCTCCACCTCCTCCGAACACCTGCAAATCCAAATCTCTGCTGCATTTAGCTTAATTCAAATTAAGTTCCCCTTATCCTTCACTAGCCATCCGAACCTGACTACCGGTACAACTCAGCAATGTCTCAAACTTAAATTCCCGTCCTTACAAAAATTGTTTATTACCATGGCTTTCTCTATCTCTATATTTCCCTCCAGTCTGTAGACCTTTGCATTCCTTCAATTCAAATTTATTCTCATTTTATTTAAGCTCTGGAATTCCCCCTTTTTAACAGATCTAACTCTCAATCTTCACTCCTTCAAAACACTACTTTAAAACCACTTCTTTGAATAACATTTATGGTCATATCCCTTTCTGTGACTTGGTGTGATTTTTTTTCTCCTGATAATTCTCCTGGAAAGTACTTTGGGTTATTATGCTATCTTGAAGATGCAATTTAATTGGAATCTGTTATTTTTTGTTTCACCCGGGATCAGAACCTTTGTATTCTGATGTCCAGCTCCATGCTATCTCCTTGTGATATTTATTAATGGAACTTTTCAGGAGTAACGCACACCTCCAGATTCAGGGACAGCTTCTTCCCAGCTTTTATCAGGCAACTGAATCATCCTACCACAACCAGAGAGCAGTGCTGTACTTCTACCTACCTCATTGGAGACCCTCGGACTATCCTTGATCGGACTTTTCTGGCTTAACCTTGCACTAAACGACTAAACGTTATTCCCTTTGTCTATCTATACACTGTAATGGCTCGATTGTAATCATGTATTGTTTTCTGCTGACTGGATAGCACACAACAAAAGCTGTTCACTGTACCTCGGTACATGTGACAATAAACTAAACTGAAACTGAGTATATTGAGAGGGAAGCTGGTCAAAGGACTTTTGCCTAGTCCTATTGCTTTGAGCTATAACCTGTTTTGACGCATGAGATATGTTAATATTTAATTTAAAGAGTCATGAAATAAAAAAGGTGACCTGCTTATATCACAAGGTCAACATTTTTTCAGGGATAACCATGCCTGGAAAATCTGTGCATCTCAGCAAATAGTCAGTGGTTGACTGATAATTTGTCATTCAAACAATTTTTCAACTTCTAGGTTCAGCAAACACGTTGAGTTCCTGAATCCACTGGGATTCTGCTGCCTAGGTTACTCCGACTGCTTAGGGAGCATTGGCATAAATGTAGGCCATAAGATGGGACCAATGTGCCGGGTGGCACAGTGATGCAGCGGTAGAGTTGCTGTCACAGCGCCAAAGAACTGGGTTCGATCCTGGCTATGGGTGCTTGTCTGTACGGAGTTTGTATGCTCTCCCCGTGACCTATGTGGGTTTTCTCCGAGAATTTTGGTTTCCTTCCACATTCCAAAGACATCCAAGTTTGTGGGTTAATTGGCTTAGTATAAATTACTGTACTATTAGCCTTGTCTGATACACTACAAACTTTAAGTCAGTTAATAGCCCTGTTCCACGGTACGAGTTCATTCCAAGAACTCTCCCGAGTTTAAAAAAAATCGAACTCATGGTAAGCACGTAGCATGAACATAGCGGGTATGTCGGAGCTCGGGGACGTCTCTTAGCAGCTCGTAATGCTAACGGCAGGTACTCGGGAAGACCCGCTAACGTCAGGTAAGCACGGGAAGACTCGTGAAGATTTTTCAACATGTTGAAAAATGTCCACGAGAGCCCCGAGTACCGACGAGCGGCCATTACCGTAAGTCTCCAAGTTCGAATCAGGGCAAACTCGGGAGAACTCTTGGAATGAACTCGTACCGTGGGACAGGGCTTTATGTCGTGTTCACTTGAAGCGATGAACAACAGATAAGCTTAAACCAATGGTCAATTTAATCACTTCAAAACATCTTGTTAAATAAACTCTATTGCATACTTGTTCATAAATTTAAATAAAAACATTAATAACCGTCCACAATGCAGGAGAAACTGTTAATTATAAAAACATCTGGGCATACATTGTGCTTTCTAATTGGGGTTGTGTAGAAACTGGAGACTGGCTGGCATGGAATGGTTCTTAATCAAAGACAGGTTTATGATTTAAGGCTTTGCTTGCTGGAATAACAAAATAATGGAACATGAATAAAAGTACCAAAGAAAGGGGTCTTGTTTACAATGAAAGAATAATATGCAAGAAAAATTAAAGTTATTGGTCAGGGTCAAGTCAATTAATATTCAGCTTTGTTATGGGTATAGGTTAATTATCTAATAATTATAGAATAATACAGATGATTACTTGCAGGGAGGATGAAAAAATTGTGAAAGGTAGGTGCCCCTATTTATACCAGCCATTCAATACAATACAATCAACCTGCACACCCAAGAATAATAAATATCACAAGGAGATATCACGGAGTTGGACATCAGAATACAAAGGTTCTGATCCCGGGTGGAACAAAAATTAACAGATTCAATTAACATGCATCTTCAAGATGGCAAAATAACCCAAGGTTATTCCAGAAGAATTATCAGAAATAAAAATTCACACCATCACAGAAAGAGATATGACCATAAATCTTATTCAAATAAGCGGTTTTAAAGTAGTGTTTTGAAGAAGTGAAAATTGTGAGTTAGATGTGTTAAAAGAGGGGAATTTCAGAGCTTAAATAAAATTAGAATAAATTTGAATTGAAGGAATGCAAAGGTCTACAGGCTGGAGGGAAATATAGAGATGGAGAAAGCCATGGTAATAAACATTTCTTGTAAGGACGGGAATTTAAGTTTGAGGCATTGCTGAGTTGTGGCGGTAGTCAGGTTAGGATGGCTAGTGAAAGATAAGGGGAACCTAGTTTGAATTAAGCTAAATGCAGCAGAGATTTGGATATGCAGGTGTTCGGAGGAATGGAAGCTGAAGCAAGAATACCTTAAAATAATTGAATTTATTTGGCACCTTTTGTATCCCTTTCAGATTGTCCTGATGTGGTCACAGCTAATAAAGTGTAGTTACATTTGTCAGGCAGGAGACCCTGTAGCAACCATGTTGTCAGAGTTTAAGTTTCCAGATAAACTGATACTTGCCATTTTAAATACTTAATACCAAATACTTGACACCAATCCTCAAGAATCTAATTGACTTCAGGATTAACTTGTTGTCTGGATTTACCGCAGATTTAAGTATTTGTATACTGTGGATGGCTCGATTGTGAACACAATACTGTAATCATGTATTGTCTTTCCGCTAACTGGGTAAGCATGCATCAAAAGCTTTTCACCATATCTTGGCAAAGGTGACAATAAGCTAAACTCAAACTAGAAATCTGTGTTTTCATGAAGAATTTGCAGGTTAGGAGAATCTGTCCTCAAAGTATATAATCAGATCAGTTTGATGGGCTAAAATAAGACATGTGACTGCGTGGGTTTTGTCCAGGCGCTCCTGTTTCCTCCAACACTCCAAAGACGTACAGGTTTTTAAGGTTAATTGGCTTTGGTAATTAAATTGTAAATTGTCTCTAGTGTGTAGGATAGTGTTAGTATATGGGTGAGCGCTGGTTGGCGCAGACTCGATTGGCTGAAGAGCCTGTTTCTGCATTGCATGTCTAAAGTCTAAAGTCTAAGAGATTTTCAATACATCTGAAGACTCCTAATATTCAGAACCATGCATAGGTTAAATAAACAAATAACACACAGATATTTAAATATTTAAATAATTTACCTGAAAACATGGTTAAAAGTTATAATTATTGCTGCAACATAGTGCTGGAGCTTTTCCCTACCCTTTCTTTTTTATAGCCTAAGATAGGTTTTGACATCATATTCTTAAAAGTTACCCCTCAGATTCCTATTAAATCTTTTCCCCTTCACCTTAAACCTATGTCCTCTGGTTCTTGATTCACCTACTCTGGGCAAAAGACTGTGGACCCGACCTATTCCTCTCATGTTTTTATGCACCTCAATAAGATCACCCCTCATCCTCCTGCACTCAGAGGAATAGAGTCCCAGCTTACTCAACCTCTCCCTGTAGCTCAGACACTCTAGCTCTGGCAACATCCTTGTAAATCTTCTCTGTACCCTTTGACAACATTTTTCCTATAACATTGTGCCCGGAGCTGAACACAATACTGTAAATGCGGCCTCACCAACATCTTATACAACTGCAACATGACCTCACAGTAGAGCCAGTAAAATGAGCAAAGCACAAAGCAATTCAATGAGCCGGGCAGCAACTGTGGAGGGAATGGATAAGCAATGTTTTAGGTTGGGACCATTCATAGAAACATAGAAAATAGGTGCAGGAGGAGGTCCTTTGGGCCCTTCGAGCCAGCACCTGCCATTCATTGTGATCATGGCTGATCGTCCCCAATCAATAACCCGTGCCTGCCTTCTCCCCACATCGCTTGATTCCACTAGCCCCTAGAGCTCTGTCTAACTCTCTCTTAAATCCATCCAGTGATTTGGCCTCCACTGCCCTCTGTGGCAGGGAATTCCACAAATTCACAACTCTCTGGGTGAAAAAAGTATTTTCTCACCTCAGTCTTAAATGGCTTCCCCTTTATTCCAAGACTGTGGCTGCTGGTTCTGGACTCGCCCAACATTGGGAATATTTTTCCTGCATCTAAACTGATTGCTAGCACCTCTGACAGCCAGGAAATCTGAAGGCCTGAGTATTGACAGCAATTTAGAGATGTCTGCATTCATATTTAAACAAAACCACTGACATTATTAAACAAGTAAATAAAAACCTCTCCTCTAAAAAAAAACAATTGGTTGTTTCTTATTGAACCCACTGCACTCAGCCATTACATAATGGGAAGAAAACCTCTAGAGGGTTCAGTATAATTAAGGCCATTCTGTCAAATGCAAGCATCTCTGTAAAGGATCAAAGGACCTGGGGTCCCCTGGACATCCAAAGGTGTCATCCTCAGGAAAAAGGTTCTTCAGACTAGAAAATATGGAATAAGGCTGAATGTTCACTATTTCAAATGGATATCATGATCAAAACATGGCCTGCCCTGCCTTTATGATGAATTGATGGGGGGGTGGGAAGTCATTAATTGTATGTATTTCTGATTGTATGCAATATTCATGCTTCAAGAGAGAGAACAATTGTAATAACTTCAAAAAACATTGTATGCTCAACTGAGAATAAAAACTAAGAAACACAAGGAACTGCACATGCAGCAATCTTGAGCAAAACACAAAAATACTGGAGGAATTCAGTGTCTGAAGAAGGGTCCAATACAAAACGTCACCTGTACGTTAACTCCACAAATGCTGTCTGACCTGCTGAGTTACACCAGCACTTTGCGTTTTGCTTGAGAATAAAACTACCTAACTGTTTCCTCCTGCCATTATAAATGTAATACTTTTTTTTTGTATCAAGTACATTATTTGATTGAAAATTTGCATACACAAAATCTTGGAAATTATTCCATGATCTCTGTGGGTCCAGATGTAGGTATCCAGTCACAGGTCACTGCCTGTGTTACACTAATATTACACAAAGGGAACATAATTTTTGGTGGTAATTTTAGTTCAAAGCCAATATTTAGGAAGTAGTTTAATGTCCTCATAGTTCTAAGTTACAATTAATGTTTAAATTTGCAATGAAAATAAACACCTGGACTAAGTAAGCATGAGGTTATTTCATGATTCAAGATACATCCAAAATACCCAAGAACATCAGTCAAACAAAAACCGCCTGGCGATATTTACATGATTAGTATGATTTGCAATAGTGTTTGAATAGTTACATTTGTTTGTCCCACGATTCCCCTGCTTACTTCTTTCCCACTGCTAATTAGTGTACACTATGAAGATTGGAGTCAAAGTGAGCCACAGCTAATTACACAGGAGGCGAGTCTCACCACTCACCCAGCTTCTGACCTGCTCTTGTAGTCACAATACTTATGTGGCTACTGCAGTTGAACCTCTGATCAATGGTGAGCCCCAACATGTCAATGGTATGTTACTCAGAGATGGGAATGCCATTGAGTGTCAAACAAGAGATTAGTATAGAGATACAGCGCGGAGACAGGCCCTTCGGCTCACCGGGTCCGCGCCGACTAGGGACAATTTTTACATTTACAAAGCCAATTAACCTACAAACCTGTACGTCTTTGGAGTGTGGGAGGAAAACGAAGATATCGGAGAAAACCCACGTAGGTCACAGGAAGAACATACAAACTCCGTACAGAGAGCACCCGTGGTCAGGATCGAACCCGGGTCTCTGGCGCTGCATTCGCAATAAGGCAGTAACTCTGCCGCTGCACCACTGTGTGTGAAGAAAGGTTCTCTTAGGATGCCAGGCAACATTCACTAGCCACCATCACAGACCAAACATATAATTATTATTATTAGAGCCAGGATTTTGCCATAAATGCCGTGTCTTTTCATGCCTTTTTTGATGATTTCACCTTAATAGTGCCTTTTTCACAAATGAGTGCCTAAATCAGCCTTTTTTTTGCCGTTTTGCTAAAAGGTCGTGCTATTCTCTCTAGTTGTACTGTGATTATAATTATGTATTCTATGTTAACACATTAATATTAATGTAATTATTAACGTGTTAACATAGTATAACTTACAAGAAAATTTCCACCACCGGGGCGAAACCTGTGGCGCCACCGTTGGTCGTTCATTCGTTCATGCTGCTGCCCGCTGGTTCAGTCTTCTCCAAGATCTATTTAAGAAAGAACTGCAGATGCTGGAAAAAATCGAAGGTAGACAAAAAATGCTGGAGAAACTCAGCGGGTGAGGCAGCATCTATGGAGAGAAGGAATATGCGATGTTTTGGTTTGAGACCCTTTTTCAGACTGATGTGGGGGGGACGGGAAAAAAGGAAGAGGTGGAGACAGTCAGACTAGGAGGAAACCTGGGAAGGGAGAGGGGGAGGAGGGAGAAGACAAGGGCTAGCTAAAATTAGAAGTCAATGTTGATACCGCTGGGGTGTTTACTACCCAAGCAAAATACCCAAGCTTGTCTCCTCACTGCATTTACTGCTGGCTCCAGTCTCAAATCTGAGTTTCCGAGTGATCTGTGCAAGTCATTCATTGATGCTGGAATTCCACTGTGGAAATTGGAAAACAAATCTCTCAGAGGTTTTTCAGAGAAATACACGGGGGAACACATACCAAGCGAGTCATCATTACCGAAAAATTATGTCGACAGCAACTTCAACATTGTTGTGCAGACAATTAGAGATGAAGTTGCATGCAACAAAATATGGATCTCAATAGACGCAACACCCGATGCTGTAGGGAGATATGTTGCCAATGTGGTCATCAGTACACTGGGGGCAGGTAAACCTTCAAAGGAGTATTTGTTGACATCGGAAGTATTGGAGAAGTCAAACAGCTCAACTATTGCTCAGTTGTTTACTTCTTCACTTGTTGTACTTTGGCCTGAAGGTATAACACACAAGAATGTTCTTCTGTTTGTGACTGATGCAGCTGCGTACATGAAAAAAGCTCTTAAAGTTTTATTTCCCAAAATGTTGCTTCTGACATGCTTAGCTCAAGGACTTCATAGAATTGCCAAGTATATGCGTAGCTTGTTTCCAAATGTCGATCACCTAGTTGCCAATGTCAAGAAAATCTTCTTCAAAGCATCGTCACGTGTGCAGTTGTTCAAGGAAATGGCACCTGAGATTCTGCTACCTCCTCAGCCCGTTTTGACTAGGTCGGGTACATGGCTCTCTGCTGTACTCTACTATGCTGCAAATTTTGAAAAGATAAAATAAATTGTTATGTCAACTGTTTTGAAGAAGAATCTGCTGCAGTCAGGATCGTCAGTGAAATCATGCCCAGAAACAGTCCTTCCACTGCGATCTTGTGTTTATTGCTTCCAATTTTGCAAACTTCCCACAAACTTCCCTTGAGAAACGTGATGAAACATTAGTGAATAACTTGCAGGTTTTCAACAAAGTAACTGACTATATTCGTAAAATTCCTGGCCATGTAGGTAAAGACATATAAGGAAAATATGCGAGAGTGATTTTAGCTGACAAAGATTTTGAAGAAATACAAAACATAGCTAAAGTTCTCCAAGGTAGTTGTAATGCACAAGATATCAACATGAATATAGAGTCTGTAGCTTGTTTCGGGTATGCACTAGTGACCTCAGCTGAGGTAGAAATATTTTTTTCACAAAAGAAGCATATTCTGTCTGACAGACGGCATAGTTTAACATCAGATAATTTGAAAAAAAATGCTAGTAAATATGTGCAACCAGGCAACTTTAGTCATTTAATGTAGTATACCATTATATTATCATATTTTGGTGGTGGAAATACATGCCTCTTTGTGCTGTCTTTCGTCACTAAATGCCTTTTTCATGCCTTTTTTTGTAATTTTATTATGCTTTTTTGCCTGCCTATTTCTGAGTTTTTCAGTGCCTAAAGATCCTGGCTCTAATTAATATCAAAAGGAGAAAGTGCTGGAGTAACTCAACAGGTCAGGCGGCATCTCTGGAGAACATAGATAGGTGACATTTCGGGTTGGGTTCCTTCTTCAGACATCTACATCTCGTTACTATTGCAATGTTAGAATGAAATATTGATGTGTGCAAATTTACTGCTGCGCTTTCAACACTTTAAAAGTTTTTCATTGACTGTGAAGTTTATGGAATGTCTTAAACACCATAAAAATGCAAGTTCTTTTTTTACAAACCAAGTTTGCTGCTGCCTTTAACTCCGTCTGGTAAGTAGCAGGACATTCCTTGCATCCTGCAGTTCCTCATTGTTTATCTTCAATATACACTGCGCCGGTTGCTGTTTAAAATTTGCCACAGCCTATCTCTAATTATAACTGCAGAGAGTTTTGTCAACTTTATTGGCTTTTGCTGTAATTCGTTGGCAAACAAACTAAAAAGGTAAAGTGGAAGTTTGTTATTTTCAGGTACTGACTTTAAACAAATGGCAATAGTAATCTCCTGACAAACACCAAGATTATAAACAAGCACTAATGTGTTCCCTCAGGCAAGAAAACTTGGCAGATAACTGTAAATATCAGGGCTATAAATACTGATCACGCATCTGGCACTGGCTTTGCTGGACTTTGCTGGACTTTGCCTTCCTCTACTCCAACAGTCCTTTGGGATAATGAATTGTTGGGTAATCATATTCATCTTTTCCCGTCCATCTCTGCAAGACTCATGGAAAACCCACATGATGGAGCACTTTGGGAACCACAGGCCAATGTCACCTATTCTTCCTGAGGAAGAAACATGGCAGATCTCCAATTATCCATATATAATATTATTTTTTTCTGGAGGGAATCTAATATTGCTTTCCCCATAGGAGCTTTGGACTTTGGACTTTAAAGATACTGATTAACTGATTTTATAAGTTGATGTTCATTGGAATCCCAAGACTCCCTCTCTTCAGAGCCAAGATGATATGCGGTATTGGTTTTCCCTGACTCAATCATGGTTAAGGGTGCAATGATTATGCATCTCAAGCAGTGTTCAGACAGTGCAGACAGGTTTTTTATAAAATGTCAACCATTGAGTGATTGCTGCTGTTGAATATTATTATATTAGCATGCACTTGCAGAATTTATGACTGCTTTAGTTTGTGATTGGATGTATCACTCTCTTCCGAGTCATTAGAAATCAAGCACATAATATAGGGTGTACACAAAAAGCTGGAGAAACTCAGCGGGTGTAGCAGCATCTAAGGAGCGAAGGCCTATCTCCTTCGCTCCTTAGATGCTGCTGCACCCGCTGAGTTTCTCCAGCTTTTTGTGTAAAGCCTATCTCCTTCGCTCCTTAGATGCTGCTGCACCCGCTGAGTTTCTCCAGCTTTTTGTGTAAAGCCTATCTCCTTCGCTCCTTAGATGCTGCTGCACCCGCTGAGTTTCTCCAGCTTTTTGTGTAAGCCTATCTCCTTCGCTCCTTAGATGCTGCTGCACCCGCTGGGTTTCTCCAGCTTTTTGTGTACCCTCGATTCTCCAGCATCTGCAGTTCCTTCTTTAACACATAATATAGGGTGCTAGTTTAGTGCTGAGGGAGTTCTGCAACATCAGAAATCACATTGTTGGACGTGGCTTTAAACCATGGTGTTGTTTTCTCCTTCCTGTGGAAGTTGTAATGCCTTCACAAATGTTCTGAGACACAGCATCTCTACATTACTAAAACTCTTATCTTGTTTGTTTGTCCGTTTGTTTGCCCGGTTTGTATTTGTGCAAAATCAGTACACGATAGCGCTACAATTTTTGGCCCACCTTTTTCACCACTGTCCTGTGATGTAAATTAAAAAAGTTTCGTTCAGATTGATGGTATATTTTATGTTATTGACGTTTAAAACTTAAAAATAAAACAGTGCCCCCACTTGCCCACCCTCACTTGCTGACTTTACTTGACAGACTTTACTTGACTGACGTCACAGGTCCTCAGCACGCCTTGACAGATGTCGCAAAGGACACCTCACGGGTCTTCAGCGTGACCTTTGCACAATTTCAGACCTCCATCTTTTTTTCCCATCACAATGGTGACCCGATGGGTCCACGGGTAAGTTTCCTTCTATTTTAATTTCTGCACCTCCCCCCCACATCGGTACATGTGACAATAAACTAAACTGAACATTGCCAGCCAAGTAAGGCCTTGGTACTTGTTGGTGAATTCTGTTGATGCTTAAGTGGTTATTGTACCAACAACATAAGCCTTCCCTTATATTGTACCTCTCATATTCATAGTGTTTCCATTAGCATTACTTACATTTTTATTTCGGTACATGTGACAATAAACTACATTAAACTAATTTTAGAACTTCATAATCATGTTGTTCAACATCTGGATTTGATTCATTTCCAACAGAGATTACTTGATCTACATGGGCACTTCTGAATGTCACTGGATACCATAAAACTCCATTTTGTGCGCTTGACTTGCGACAGAGTGGGGGGTAAGAACACACACCTTTGTTTCAGCTGAAACTGTGTTCTTCGGATTTTGTGTTAGAGATTTTTTTTTTTCGTTCAACTCTAAATCCTAATTTAGTTGAACAGGGTATAAACATGTTCTCAATTTTCTCTCCATCAGAATCCTTGCGGTGGTGCGCAGAGATGCTGTGTATTTCAGCAAGAAATTGGCCAAGAAATGTTTCATGCTGGGTTTGAAATATCCCTGTAACAATTCCTCTTCCGAATTTCTTTCACTATTTTGATTGATCTCTCAGCTGGGCCGTTAGATTAGATGAAAGGAGGAGACTCCCCATTCCCACTTTCACAGAAGTCTATATGTACAAAGTCGTACTGAAACAGGAGGATTACTCACCTTTGCATCCATGATGCTTCTGTTATAATCATCACTGATTTGAGATTTACTCTAACTAAGTGAAATAATGATCTGTATCTATGATAAAGAATCTGCCTCAAATGTATCTATTCCAAACACTATTTTCCGTGCTTCTTCCTTGATTTGTACACATGTACACATTCGGACAGAGCCGGCTGTACTTTTTGAGAAGGCTCAGCTCCTTCAACGTCTGCAGTAAGATGCTGCAGATGTTCTACCAATCGGTGGTAGCCAGTGCCATCTTCTTTGCTGCCTTGTGCTGGGGCAGCAGGGCGAAGGCCGCGGATGACAATAGAATGAACAAACTCTTCAGGAAAGCTGGCTCCGTCCTGGGAGCGGCGTTGGATTCATAGGAGGTGCTCTTGGAGGGGAGGATGCTCCTCAAACTGTGGAGCATTCTGGACAATACAGTGCACCCCTGCCACGACACACTGGTCAACCTGAGGAGTACCTTCAGCAACAGACTGGTTCCACCAAGATGCAGGACAGAATGCCATAGGAAATCCTTCTTCCCTGTGGCTATCAAACTGTACAACTCCTCCCCCTTCTGCCATGGGGTAGACTGAGACTGACTACCCCCCAATCTTTGCACATCCCCAATCCTTTCCACCCGTCATTTTAATTTCATGTATCACGTATTTTGTGGTTTTTGTGTTTTTATGAATGTTGATAGTTCAATTTCCCTCCTGGGATAAATAAAGTTCTATCGAATCGTACATAATTCTGCTCGTCGCTTTTAAGGATGTGAAAAGTGAATTTACTGACTTGTTGCAACACACAAAGAGACTATTCAGCCCATTGGGTCCTCACAGCAAACCCATTAGTTCCATTCTGCCTCTTCTTAATTCACTGTGGCCCTGCAACTTTGGAGCAGATAGCGTGGATGTGAAGAGGATGTTTCCACTTGTGGGAGAGTCTAGGGCCAGACTCAGAATACAAGGACGTTCCTTTAGAAAGGAGATGAGAAGGAATTTCTTTAGTCAGATACTGGAGAATCTATGGAATTCATTGCCACAGACGGCTGTGGAGGCCATGTCAATGAATATTTTTAAAGTAGAAATTTATGATTAGTAAGGGTGGTCAGGAGTTAATGGGCAAAGGCAGGAGAATGGGGTTGAGAGGGAAAAATAGATCAGCCATGATCGAATGGCAGAGTAGACCTGATGGGCTGAATAGCCTAATTCTGCTCTTAGAACCTATGAACTTTCTCTCACATGACCATCAGCACCACTTTGCTTCTTTTTCCCCATTTAACTACACTTAGGGATAATTTACAGCCATCAATTAATCTACCAACACACCTCTTGGATGTTGGAGGGGAATTGAGTGCACGTGGAACCCCGTGCAGTAAAAGGGAGATTGCACATCTTCATATAGGCAGCATCTAAGTTTGGGATTGAATATAATTCCTGCAGCTGTGAGACAGCGGTGCCAACTGCTGCGCCATAGTGCAATCCATGATACGTTTCTCTTTCCTCTCATCCATTAAGCGACTTATCACTGCACCTATGTTTAACTTTAATAAAGTACATGCCAGCTTCAATTCACGTGTGAAATCACAATGAACAAGCAGAGTTTCACTTGCCTATTTGTCTAGTATTTTTCAGCTGCATCATGTTCCTCCTCGCTCCACACTCATTTCATATCCTTTACCAAAAAGTGGAACAATACAAGGTCTGGAAAGGATATCAAATAATAATGCAACACAAGCTAGATTTTGAAGCTTCAGTGCACTGCTTATGGCCTCTACTTTCTTCTTCACTGTTTGTAAGCATTGGCATCAATCTTCAAACCAAGGTATACTGGCATGCATTTATGTTGTTTCTGTTTCACATGTGAACTTCTCAACATTTCCTACAAAACCATGTCTTTTCTCTTTTGTGCTCTTAATTAACAGGTCATCATGCTTGCACAAACAATGATGTTCTCCTTGCAAGATTCAATCCATCATAGCCTGGAACATTTTACAAAAAGAACTAGACTCCCTAGAGTAACCGTGGTACTCCATTGGTCTTTGTGCTCTTTGATGATCAGGTTTTGCTGACCTATTGTATGCAGGTATGGAAGAAATCCAAATTTTATGAGTACTTTTGATTCTGCTAACTCTGTTCTTGCAAAGGAAGCAGCAGATATTCTCCACTGTTTTCAGCTTGATTTGGTTTGACTTTGTAGTTTCCACACAGTCTGATATTGTTTTTCAGTTTTGGGTAAAATCACCACTGGCCCACGTTTCTGGATGGTTTTCACAAACTCACTCATTTATTCTACCTTGACTTCATCCTTTTCAAATAGCCACCATATACTATTCTGCACTGAATTGGCAAAAAACCAGCTTAATATCCCATCTGATTTCATCAACAAGTGATGTTATCTGCAAGTCTGAGTATCAGTTTTGTGTGCTTAACAGTTCCACAGAATTTATTCATCCACGGGTGCATATGTAAACCCGGCAAGTAACGTACAATCTTAAAAAATCAAAGGCCTGTAATGAAACAATGCACACCTAATTGTCCTGGGAACTATTGCAGAAACTACTAATTATAAAGTATCCTTGCAACTGCATTCAGAAATTTGATATGAAATATAAATATATATATGATTTAAATATGTGATCTACCTCTCCTGGGGGGGTTATCCAGGTCCAAAAATCCGTGTGGGCACACAAAGTGTGGTTACATCATATTTTGCAAATTTATCTTCAAACCTGACTGTCTTCAGCCAATTGTGTGGTTTGAACATTGATTCCCAAACCTTCACATGGCCCGCTACAGCAAGGCTAACCTTATTTTGTGCTAACTTTACTCTGCTGGAGAAATTAAGCAGGTCAATTAAACTCCAGATGAATGGTCCCAATTGAAAATGTTGAGCATCCATTTCAATTCGACCGATGTTGCTTGACCCACTATGTTACTCAGGCAGGGTACACAAAAGGCTGGAGAAACTCAACGGGTGCAGCAGCATCTAAGGAGCGAAGGAGATAGGCTCAGGCAGGTTGTTTGTTGTTTGAGTGGTGAATCTGTGGAATTCTCTGCCACAGAAGGTAGTTGAGGCCAGTTCGTTGGCCATATTTAAGAGGGAGTTGGATGTGACCCTTGTGGCTGAAGGGATCAGGGGGTATGGAGAGAAGGCAGGTACATGATACTGAGTTGGATGATCAACCATGATCATATTGAATGGCGGTGCAGGCTTGAAGGGCCGAATGGCCTGCTCCTACACCTTCTATGTTGCTCCGGTCTCTTGTGACAGTTAACATTCATGTATTTGGAAGAACTTGAATTTGCAAACCTTTGTCTTATCATGCATGGAACCCCTTTAGTCTGTTTTTGATATAATTTAAATCCATGCTTAAAATTCACCGAACGTTACAACATCAAGGCAAAACAGAGCGACAATAAAACACTGCTGGAAATCCCAAACTGTTAGATGTTTTGTCCAGTCACATTACTTTTTCATTGCTTATTCAACTTGATCTGCTGCATTCTCCAACTATCAATCCATCCTTTCTGCATTTGCTTATCACTTTATATTTCTCCTTCTTTTTCTCTTATTCAGATCCAGTTTATTTGTCTCTTATTTTACACTCCATGAGATGGCCCAGACTGAAGTTAGACCATCTGCCTCCTCCAGAAACTCCTGTTGGCACGCTCTTTGCTCTCAACCTGCTTTGTGATTCATTTCAAAAGATAGCATATTTTATGCAAAATCTAGGTTTGATGCAGAAACCATATTAATAAAATATGCTGGCTGTAGCCGACTATGACTATGTCATTGAACTGCAGACTAATATGAACCTATAAGTTCATAAGTCTAGGACATACTTCTTTATTCTGGAGAAGGGTCCCCACCCAATATGATATACAAGGATGCTGGTTTAGAATAAAAGGGCACAAAGTGCAGGAGTAACAGTGAGTACAGCGGTCAATCGGCAAAAGATGGACGCAAAATGCTGGAGTAACTCAGCGGGACAGGCAGTATCTCTGGAGAGAAGGAATGGTGGTGTTTCGGGTCGCGATCCTTCTTCCAACTTCTGAAGTTTGAAGAGTGGTCTCAACCTGAAACGTCACCCATTCCTTCTCTCGAGAGATGCTGCTTGTCTCGCTGAGTTACTCCAGCATTTTATGTCTATCTTTGGTGTAAACCAGCATCTGCAGTTCCTTCCTACACATTTAGTCAGCAAATGCTGCTTGTCCATTTCATTCCATAGATGTTGCCTGACCCACTGAATTCCTTGAGCAGTTTCTATTTTGTTCTCCCTACTGAGTGACAGATGCTATCACCTCCCTCTCATTTCAAGGGAGATTCCAAGGTTGGAGAAGTGGAAAGATGTTTATTTTTATGTTTAGTTTAATTGATTTATTAAATGTTTTTAAAAGACCAAGAAAAGCAAGGTGACACGGCTCAATGACTATCGACCTGTGGCACTAACGCCTGTGGTGATGAAGTGCTTTGAGAGGCTGATCATGGCGCAAATCAACTCATACCTCGACAAAAACCTGGAACCACTGCAGTTCGCTTACCGCCACAACAGATCAACGGTGGATGCGATCTCACTAGCTCTCCACTCCGCTCTGGACCACTTGGACAACAAAAATTCATATGTCAGGCTGTTATTCATTGACTACAACTCGGCATTTAATACCATTATCCCCTTCAAGCTGGTTACCAAGCTCTCAGATCTGGGTCTCTGCGCATCCCTCTGCAATTAGATCCTCGACTTCCTCATTCACAGACCACAGTCTGTCCATATTGGTGGAAATATGTCAACCTCGATAACAATCAGCACAGGAGCACCTCAAGGCTGTGTGCTCAGCCCCTTGCTGAACTCACTCTATACTCATGACTGCGTAGCCGGACATAGTGCGAACTCCATCATCAAGTTCTCCGACGACACCACTGTTGTGGGACGTATCACTGATGGGGACAAGTCAGAGTATAGAAGTGAGATCGACAAATTGACAAAATGGTGCCAGCACAATAACCTGGCTCTCAGCACCAGCAAAACCAAGGAACTGATTGTGGACTTTGGAAGGGGTAGGATGGGGACCTACAGTCCCAACTTCAAACAAACTATGAACTATAACAGCCTATTGCACTTTATCTGTGTATTTATGAGTGTATATATATGTGTATGTATATATATGTGTGTGTGTATATATATATATATATATATATATATATATATATATATATATATATATATATATTCTATGGTATATAGTCACACTGATCTGATCTGATCTGTATTTGTGCCTACAATATTCTGTCGTGCTGCAGCAAGCAAGAATTTCATTGTTCTATCTGCGACACATGATAATAAACTCTCTTGACTTGACTTGCCTTAATTTGTTTTAGTTTCCTTAAAAAAAATATTTACATCTATTTTAATATTTTTAAATGAATGCAAATATCAGAGACTTTATCTTAACTGTAATAAATAAGGAATCTGATGGAGTTTGCAGGGAGATAAAGCTTAATCCCAGCTTGGACTCCAGTCAAAGGCTCTCAGCAGGTACTGAAGCAGAGCCTCAGTTGTACACCAGCTGAAGCTTGCTTTCAGCCGAGTCTCAGTCCATCTCCCAGGGTGGAGTCTGCTCAATCGTGAGTCTAGGTTAAATCAGGGCATGCAGCCAGATCTAAATTGATTCAACCTAGGAAGTTTCCACTCACCAAAGCTCCTCTAATAATTGTGAACAGTTGCACCTGCATCATTATCAATTTCAGGTAATCAGTGAGATAATTAAATAATTGTTGAGATAATTGCTAGGTAATCATACTGCCATGAGGTGCATGGAACCACTTGAATGCACGGTTTTACCTGAACCAGCAATGTTCTTAAAAACAAAAATATGGAGGTTGACAACGTACAAAGAATTTACTGAACTCTTTAAATGAGTGCACAATACATTGTAAGCAGTACCTTCACTATTAATTCCCACACGAGCCACCATTTGTCCAATATTGGGTACTACCTGGGATAATTAGTTTACAGACACAGCGTGGAAACAGACTCAACGGCCCACCGCGTCCTCGCACACTAATGCTATCCTACACACACTAGGGACAATTTACAATTATACCAAGCCAATTAACCTACAAATCTGTACATCTTTGAAGTGTGGGAGGAAACTGCAGCTGCTGGGGAAAACCCACGCAGGTCACAAACTCCATAGAGTACAGCACCTGCAGTCAGGATTGAACCCGGGTCTCTGCCGCTGTCAGGCTGCAACGTACTGTTGTGCCACTGTGTCACCCGTCATGGTGAACTGTGTTCACAAAATAAAATAAAAACATTGGCAGGGTTCAATAAGGCAGGGTGAGAGAAGCTTTATATAGAACATAGTATGTTCTATATAAATGTTTACTTTGATGACATAATTTCTGCATCAACGCGCAACCTAATTATGTCATTCCTCACGCCTAATTGTTTGCTCTGTACTTTAAAATTTAGGTCAGACTGTTCGATGAGGATCGGGGAAAGGTGTTTGGGCTTGGGTTGGAAGCAGATGAGCAAGGAAAGAGAGAGGGGTAGAGAAAGCCAGAAAGACTGCAGCTGTGGGGAAGCATCAACAGTGGATAGTTTTGCAAGATTTCCAATTTGCAGCAGCAAACATTCCTCACTTGTTAGATCAGACTTCTTCTGGCTTCTAACAAGCTGGATGCCAGAGTTCAAAGCCAGAATCTCAAACGTGACAGATCAGCAAATTATTATCATTTTTGTAAAAGTAAATACTGTTTCATTGCCTCAAATGTTATTTAAATATAAGTGGGTACAATACCACATGTTTGTGCACAGGTAAAAAAATCTTGGCAAATGGTGATTTTCTCAAATCTCAGCTTGATTGCTCATGTAGTCAGGGACTGTAGATCCAATCACACACGGTATATTTGAGATCAGTAAGAACATATGTTATATGCTAAATGGTTTTTATTATGTTTGATTGGCAGATCGAGTGGAACTTCACCTTTCCTGAAATTCCACCAGGTACTCCCAGTTAAGAATTATGTTTATTTTGATGACATAATTTCTGCATCAACGCGCAACCTAATTATATCATTCCTCAAGTAACATAACTGTAGAAATTAGATTTTTATTGTTCCGAACTGCATCTATCATTTGGTAGTCACAAACCTTTACGTTTTCAGAATGTCGTTTGTTCGGCAGTCTTGCTGGTTATGTTGAATGTTCTGATTCAGGGTGTCAGAGGTAATGGAGAGTCAAGAGAGTTTTATTGTCCTATGTCCCAGATAGAACAATGAAATTCTTACTTGCCGCAGCACGACAGAATATGTAAACATAGTACACTGTAAACAATATGATAAGCGAAAGGGAAAAAAAGTACATACACAGATACACAATATATATACACACACACACACACACATACACAAACACATATATACAAACAGACACACATATATTCAAAAAACAAACAATAGTAGTGCAATAATAATAATAGTAGTTCAGAGCTTGTTTGAGGTTGTTGTGTTTTATAGCCTGATGGCTGTAGGGAAGAAGCTGTTCCTAAACCTGGATGTTAGAGTTTTCAGGCTCCTGTACCTGTAATGGGGTGAAATGAGTGTGTGGCCAGGATGGTCTCTGATGATGCTGGCTGCTTTTTTGAGGCAACGACTCCAATATATCCCTTCGATGGTGGCGAGGTCAGAGCCGGTGATGGACTGGGCAGTGTTCACAACTTGAAGGCAGGAGAATCGGGTTAGAAGGGAGCGATAGATCAGCCATGATTGAACGGCGGAATAGATTTGATGGGCTGAATGGCCTAATTCTGCTTCTATCACATGACTTTTGCAGTATGTTGCAAAACATTCAAGGAAACCTCTCTTATTGACCACAGTGACTTCCACTTCTATTTTAGAATCATAGCATGGGAACAGGTCCTTTGACTCTCTGAAGAAGGGTCTCAACCCAAAATATCACACATTCCTTCTCGCCAAAGATGCTGCCTGTCCTGCTGAGTTACTCCAGCGTTTGTGTCTACCTTTGACTCAACTCACCCATGTCGGCCAAGATTCCCATCTAAGCTGGTCCCATTTGCCGATATTTCTCTAAGCCTTTTCCATCCATGTACCTGCCTATTGTACCTGCCTCAACTACCCCCTCTGACAGCTCATTCTATATACGCACAGCCCTGTGTGAAAAAATTGTCCTCATGTTCCTATGAAATCTTTCCCCTTTCACCTTAAACTTTATGTCATCAAGTTCTTGATTCCTTTAATATGGGTAAAAGATTCAGTGTCTTCACCCTATCTATTCCTCGCATGTTTTTATTTATCTCTATAAAATAACCCTTCGGTCTCCTGTGCTCCAAGGAATAAAGTCCTAGCCTCCTCAACCGTTCCTTATCGCTCAAGCCATCGACTCCTGGTCACATCTTCATAGAAACATAGAAACATAGAAATTAGGTGCAGGAGCAGTCCATTCGGCCCTTCGAGCCTGCACCGGCATTCAATATGATCATGGCTGATCATCCAACTGAGTATCCTGTACCTGCCTTCTCTCCATACCCCCTGATCCCTTCAGCCACAAGGGCCACATCCAACTCCCTCTTAAATATGGCCAACGAACTGGCCTCAACTACCTTTTGTGGCAGAGAATTCCACAGATTCACCACTCTCTGTGTGAAAAACGATTTTCTAATTTCGGTCCTAAAAGACTTCCCCCTTATCCTTAAACTGTGACCCCTTGTCCTGGATTTCCCCAACATCGGGAACAATCTTCCTGCATCTAGCCTGTCCAACCTTTTAAGAATTTTGTAAGTCTCTATGAGATCACCCCTCAATCTTCTAAATTCCAGGGAGTACAAGCCAAGTCTATCCAGTCTTTCTTCATATGGAAGTCGTGTCATCCCAGGAATCAGTCTGGTGAACCTTCTCTGTACTCCCTCTATGGCAAGAATGTCTTTCCTCAGATTAGGAGACCAAAACTGTACGCAATACTCCAGGTGTGGCCTCACCAAGACCCTGTACAACTGCAGTAGAACCTCCCTGCTCTTGTACTCAAATCCTTTTGCTATGAATGCCAACATACCATTCGCTTTCTTCACAGCCTGCTGCACCTGCATGCCTACTTTCAATGACTGGTGTACTATGACACCCAGGTCTCGCTGCATCTCCCCTTTTCCTAATCGGTCACCATTCAAATAATAGTCTACCTTCCTGTTTTTTGCCACCAAAGTGGATAACCTCACATTTATCCACATTATACTGCATCTGCCATGCATTTGCCCACTCACCCAGTCTATCCAAGTCATCCTGCAGCCTCCTAGCATCCTCCTCACAGCTAACACTGCCTCCCAGCTTCGTGTCATCCGCAAACTTCGAGATGTTGCATTTAATTCCCTCATCCAAATCATTAATGTAAATTGTAAATAGCTGGGGTCCCAGCACTGAGCCTTGCGGCACACCCCACTAGTCACTGTCTGCCATCCTGAAAAGGACCCGTTCACTCGTACTCTTTGCTTCCTGTCTGCCAGCCAGTTCTCTATCCACATCAATACTGAACCACCAATACCATGTGCTTTAAGTTTGTATACCAATCTCTTGTGTGGGACCTTGTCGAAAGCCTTCTGAAAGTCCAGGTACAACACATCCACTGCTTCTCCCTTATCCACTCTACTAGTTACATCCTCAAAAAATTCAATAAGATTCGTCAGTCATGATTTACCCTTTGTAAATCCATGCTGACTTTGTCCAATGATTTCACCACTTTCCAAATGCGCTGCTATCCCATCTTTAATAATTGACTCTAGCAGTTTCCCCACTACCGATGTTAGACTAACTGGTCTGTAATTCCCCGTTTTCTCTCTCCCTTCCTTTTTAAAAAGTGGGGTTACATTAGCTACCCTCCAATCCTCAGGAACTACTCCAGAATCTAAAGAGTTTTGAAAAATTATCACTAAGGCATCTGCTATTTCTGGGGCTACTTCCTTAAGTACCCTGGGATGCAGCCTATCTGGCCCTGGGGATTTATCGGCCTTTAATCCATTCAATTTACCTAACACCACTTTCCGGCTAACCTGGATTTCACTCATTTCCTCCATCTCATTTGACCCGCGATCCCCTGCTATTTCTGGCAAATTATTTATGTCTTCCTTAGTGAAGATTCCTTCATGAATCTTCTTTACACTTTCCAACCTAACGATATCCTTCATATATCAGGGTGACCAACACTAAAGACAATACTCCAAATGCCACCTCACCAACATCTTGAAAAACTGTGGCATAACGTCCAATACTCTGACTGATGAAAGCACCAAAAGCTTTTCCACCCTATCTATCTGTGATGCCGCTTTCAGGGAACTATGTATCTGTGCTCCTAGATTCCTCTTCTCTGCAACACACCACAGGGCCCTACCATTTGGGACCATACAAACTCCTTAGTGTATGCTCCTCTGCTCCCTCTCCAAAGCCTGCACATCCATCCTGGATGACCAGAACTGCACACCTAGTGCAGCCTAACCAAAGTCCAATGAAGCTGCAACATGACAACTTAATTGTTATCCTCAATGCCCTGAGCAATGGGCAAGTATGCCATGCACCTTCTTTCCCCTTTCATCTATTTGTGTTGCTATAACTGAACACTTCCCTTATATTTAACCTGTTATATTTAACCAGTTATAGCAACACAAATATTTGGGTACTATGGCTGAAATCGAGCAGCCATAGTACCCAAATCAGGACTTATGTATTGCTAGGTCATTTTGGTCAAGTCTGGTGTTCTCTGTAGATGGTGCCAGCAGGTCTGTGGCCCAGGTCAGTGTTGCATATTCAATTAATAGATGGATGGTATTTTTGCAAGAGACATCCTGGGAAATGTAAAATGCATGAGATTAATTGGATGAATGCAAACTGAAGGGCCTGTCCCACTTTCACAACCTAATTCACAACCTTTTTTACTCATGGAGATTTTTCATCAGGCTAGAAAAACGCCTCGACCTACTTGATGCCACGAATACCTACGACTAGCATCACGACCTACCTACAACCTACCTATGACCTCCTACGACCTCGTGACGACCATGCTGCGAGTATGAGTCAAGGGCAAACTCGGCAGAGGTCATGAATTAGGTCATGAAAGTGGGACAGGCCCTTAAGTGTACACATTGTAAATAATGTTGCAAGACAGTTACCCTATTAGGTGTTGCTGGTTGAAATGTTAAGCACTGTCTGGTTTGTTTGAATCCCAGGATAAATGTTGCATATTCAAGGTTCTGTTAGCCTCTTCTAGAAGCTTCACCTGCAACAATGTAAGAAGATTCTGTAATTGGCCTGTTTACCTGTCTGTAATGTATTATTGTAATTTGTCGTACTTGATTAGATTGTAAAGAGACCACCCCTCTGTTCGGCCCCTCAAGGTTCGGGGCCCTATAAAAGGCAGCCCCCACGAGGTCTGTTGTCAATCTTCTGGAAGAGCGCTTGGGACTGCGTGACCTTTCGGAGTGTTTCTGCTTGCACAAGGCTTACAGGCTTGGCCAGGCAGATACAAGGATCGAACCTGCAATGGTTTAGGTATCGTATAAGGTAACTTGTTGTGCTATCCAAAAATAAAGATTAGTTGTTCCAGTGCTTGAATCAATTGACTGACCTAGACTGGAGGGGGGGGAACTTAGAAAGAGCTTATTTACAATATGACATTGGATTAAGGCGAGTGGATTTAATAGAAACCTGAGAGGATTTTCACCGAGAGGATGGTGGGTATACGCAATGAGGTGCCAGAGGAAGTAGTTGAGACAGGTACTATAACAACACTTAAAAGACATTTCAACAGTTACATGGATAGGAAAGGTTTAGAGCGACATGGGCCAAATGCAGACAAATGGGATAAGCGTAGATAGGGCATCTTGATGGGCAAGGACAAGTTGGGTCGAAGGGCTTGTTTCTGTACTGTATGACTATGAATCTATGATATGGTAAGTAACACTCTCTTTCCATACAGAGTTACACAGAAGCCGGATACAGAGGAGAAAGGAGTTTGTGGAAGCAAGGTTAGATCCTTGGGGAAATGCCAAGGTGTAACTGCAAAGATTAGTGAAGGCTATAAATTAAAAATTAAAGCATACACCACCTGCTTCAATTGAAGCTTTATCCTGCTTGCCCTAATCTCTAGCCTCAAACTCCATGATTATTTTATCTATTGACATGGGCAATAATTTCCCTTTGCTTTTGAAATCAAAAGTTAATCTTACCATCAATTGATCAATATTACAGAGATATTATAACCTGAATCAAGAAAACCATATTCCGGTAATGCTCCTGAAATAGCCCGCTACCTCAAAACTGAAAATGAATTGTTTAAGAGGGGACTGCAGATGCTGGAAAATCGAAGGTACACAAAAATGCTGGAGAAACTCAGTGGGTGCAGCAGCATCTATGGAGCGAAGGAAATAGGCAACGTTTCGGGCCGAAATGACATTGGGCTGCCCTAATGTCCCCTATCAGAGCACGTGTCCCTCAAACTGAGGAGTCACTACAAACATAAAGTCTGAAGAAGGGTTTCGGCCCGAAACGTTGCCTATTTCCTTTGCTCCATAGATGCTGCTGCACCCGCTGAGTTTCTCCAGCAATTTTGTGTACCTACTGAAAATGAATTGTTCTAAACATGAATTCAAATTGCTGGTTAAATTCAGCTAGTGATGATTTCAATTTTAAATGTCACAAAGTATTTGCCATGTTTCAGACAATTAAGGAAAACCATTTATTTCCCCCCAAAATTATGCATTCAATATCAACCTAAAATAATAATAAAATCCGTGAACTTATTGAAACTAGAGTGTGATTTTAATTATGTTTATGTCTGTAGTGACTCCTTAGTTTGAGGGACACGTGCTCTGTTAAGGGACATTAAGGCTGCCCAATGACATCCCTGTTAGTTTTAATTACTCAAGCTTCACAATAATTGCTGTACCACTATTTTAATCAGTTTATGACCGCAGAAACCTTCTTGTCACTGTGAAATTGATTTATTAACACTGTATCTTTATTGTATCAATTTTCTCTGTATGAACATTTACTTCAGCATGAACTGGATATATATCCCCTTTAAGTTTTATCTGCATATCTGAGAAACTGTTTTCATTTATTCACATTAATTGTGCAACAACTAAAATGACCTGAAAAGACAACTCAATTCACCAACCAAGGTTTTCAGAACAGAATGAAGACTCATTAACTTCATCAAAAGGATGTGTTTCGGCAAGGTATCAGGCCCATTGTGTACGTTCAACAGTATAGGTACATTCACTTTGCAGAATGATTCAGCAAATACTGCTAGTGTTTGATAGTTCTCATTAACTGTTAATTGCAATAGCAAGTAAAATTAAATCTCCACTATGAAGAACTGATTCTATAACCTGATGAATAGAGTGTGAAAATGATGGTCTTCAGGAAAGGAAAAGCAGTAACCTGTCTGGCCTGTATATGACTAATATCACACTACAGAAAAGAGTCTTGAGATGACATATCTTGAAGAAACAATCAAGAGGGTAGCACATCACCAACTTAAAAAAAAAAAAAAATCAAGGTCACAAAGGACGGGTTGCACTTGAGCCCGAGGGGGACCAATATCCTGGCAGGGAGATTTGCAAAGGCTACTGGGGAGACTTTAAACTAGAAAGGCTGGGGGGGGAGGGACTCGGGGGTAGAGGGGGCTAGGGGTCAGGGTGTGTGGGGCAAGAGGCAGAGAAAGGAAGGACTCGGATCCAAAATGTAGGCGAGAAAGATGAAAAAGATAATAGACAGAGAATAAGGGATGGTGGGTTTCTAAAATGTGTATATTTTAATGCTAGGAGCATTGTAAGTAAGGTGGACAAACTTAGAGCCTGGATTGACACCTGGAAATATGATGTTGTGGCAATCAGTGAAACATGGTTGCAGGAGGGCTGTGATTGGAAACTAAATATTCCAGGATTTCGTTGCTTCAGGTGTGATAGAATTGGAGGGACCAGAGGGGGAGGTGTTGCATTGCTTGTCAGAAAATATATTACAGCAGTGCTTTGGCAGGATAGATTAGAGGGCTCATCTAGGGAGGCTATTTGGGTGGAACTGAGAAGTGGGAACGGTTGGTTGTAGCAACACTTTTAGGGGTGTATTATAGACCCGCCAAATGGGGGAGCGTGAATTGGAAGAGCAAATATGTAAGGAGATAGCAGATATTAGTAGTAAGCACAAGGTAGTGATTGTGGGAGATTTCAATTTTCCAAAAATAGACTGGGAAACACATTCTGTAAATGGGCTGGATGGTTTGGAGTTTGTTAAATGTGTGCAGGATAGTTTTTTGCAGCAGTACATAGAGGTATCGACCAGAGAAGGGGCAGTGCTGGACCTCCTGTTAGGAAATGAGGCAGGTCAGGTGACGGAGGTATGCGTTGGTGAGCACTTCGGGACCAGTGATCACAATTACCATTAGTTTCAATATAATTATGGAGAGAGTCAGAACTGGACCTAGGGTGGAGATTTTTGATTGGAGAAAGGCTAACTTTGAGGGAATGCGTAAGGATTTTAAAGGAGTGGAATTGGGACACTTTGTTTCATGGGAAGGATGTAGAAGAGAAATGGAGGACATTTAAAGGGGAAAATTGTAAGAGTACAGAATCTTTATGTCCCTGTTAGGTTGAAAGGAAATAGTAAAAATTGGAAAGAGCCATGGTTTTCAAGGGAAATTGGACACTTGTTTCGAAAAAAGAGAGATATCTACAATAATTATAGGAGGCATGGAGTAAATGAGGTGCTAGAGGAAGTATAAAGAAATGAAAAAAAAGAATCTAAAGAAAGAAATTTGGAAGGCTAAAAGAAGATATGAGGTTGCTTTGGCAAGAAAAGGTGAAAGTAAACCCAAAGGGTTTCTACAGCTAAATTAATAGCAAAAGGATAACGAGGGATAAAATTGGACCATTAGAGAACCAGAATGGACAGCTATCTGCAGGAGCCAAAAGAGATGGGGGAGATATTGAACAATTTCTTTTCTTCGGTATTGACCAAGGAGAAGGATATTGAACTCTGTGAGTTAAGGGGAAAAAGTAGAGTTAGCTATGGAAACTATGAGATTCAAAGAGGAGGAAGTACTGACACTTTTGAAAAATTATAAAAGTGGATAAGTCTCCAGGTCCTGACAGGATATTCCCTAGGACATTGAGGGAAGTTAGTGTAGAAATAGCAGGAGCTATGACAGAAAATATTTCAAATGTCATTAGAAACGGGAATAGTGCCGGAGGATTGGCGTACTGCGCATGTTGTTCCATTGTTTAAAAAGGGTTCAAAAGAATAAACCTAGCAATTATAGACCTATTAGTTTGACCGTCAGTGGTGGACAAATTAATGGAAAGGATACTTAGAGATAATATATATAAGCATCTGGATATAACAGGGTCTGATCAGGAACAGTCAACATGGATTTGTGCCCTGGAAGGTCATGTTTGAGAAACCTTCTTGAATTTTTTGAAGCGGTAACTAGGGAAATTGATGAGGGTAAAGCAGTGGATGTTGTCTATATGGATTTCAGTAAGGCCTTTGACAAGGTTCCCCATGGAAGGTTGGTTAAGAAGGTTCAATCTTTGGGAGTTAATGGCGGAGTGCAAGATGGATTCAACAGTGGCTGAATGGGAGATGTCAGAGAGTAATGGTGGATGGCTGTTTGTCAGGTTGGAAGCCGGTGACCAGTGGGGTGCCTCAGGGATCTGTGTTGGGTCCACATGTTGTTTGTCATGTACATCAATGATCTGGATGATGGGTGGAAAATTGGATAAGTAAGTATGCAGATGATACTAAGATAGGTGGTGTTGTGGATAATGAAGTATATTTTCAATGTCTACAGAGAGATTTTGGGGCCATTTGGAAAAGTGGGTTGAAAGATGGCAGATGGTTTAATGCTGATGAAGTGCTACATCTTGCAGGACAAATCAAAATAGGACGTACATGGTAAATGGTAGGGAATTGAGGAATGCTGTGGAACAGAGGGATCTAGGAATAACTGTGCATAGTTCCCTGAAGGTGGAATCGCATGTAGATAGGGTGGTAAAGAAAGCCTTTGGTGTGCTGGCCTTTATAAATCAGAGCATTGAATATAGGAGTAGGGAAGTAATGTTAAAATTGTACAAGGCATTGGTAAGACCAATTCTGGAGTATGGTGTACAATTTTGGTTGCCTAGTTATAGGAAGGATGTCAACAAAATAGAGAGAGTACAGAGGAGATTTACTAGAATGTTGCCAGGGTTCCAGCAAACTATGTTACAGAGAAAGGTTGAACAAGTTAGGTCTTTATTCTTTGGAGCGCAGAAGGTTAAGGGGGGACTTGATTGAGGTCTTTAAAATGATGAAAGGGATAGACAGAGTTGACGTGGATATGTTTTTCCCATTGAGGGTAGGGAAGATTCAAACAAGAGGGCATGACATGAGAATTAAGGGACAGAGGTTTCGGGGTAACGTGAGGGGGAACTTCTTTACTCAGAGGGTGGTGCTGTGTGGAATGAGCTTCCAGCAGAAGTGGTGGAGGCAGGATCGATTTTAACATTTAAGAGTAAAGTGGATAGGTATATGGACGTGAAGGGAATGGAGGGGTATGGTCTGAGTGCAGGTAGATGCGACTAGGGGAAAACAAATTGTCGGCACGGACTGGAAGGGCCGAGAGGGCTGTTTCCGTGCTGTAATTGTTATATGGTTATATGGTTATATGGTTAGGGTGTAGATGTTTGATAAAGATATGTTGAATGACTGCTATTCCTTGAGGCATGAAATTATTTGAAAGAACTCTTTAATTAGTTCCAAATACCATCTGCTTCCCCTGGCGTGTGCAGATCTTTCCTTTTCAATGAATATCCAATTCACTTTTGAAAAATATTGAATCTGTCTTCACCACTTTCACATGGTTCATTCCAGATTTAAAAAATGTTCTGCAAGAAAATTTCTTCACCTCTTTCCCGGTTCTTTTGGCAATTTTCTTCTATCTGTAACCTCTGTTTGACGGCTCCTCTGCCCATATCCCATTAACTTCCTCTCCTCTGTGGGGAGCAATGCCAGCTTCTCTGGTCTCACCACATTGTTGAAGTCACACATCCAAGGAAGAATTTGAGGTATATCTCCTGCACCTGTTGAAGCATTGTTTCCTATTTGAAGCTTGCCAAGTCCACGGTGAAGGAGCAGGAAATTCAATGTAGAATCACAGGAGCTAATTGTTCCAATGTGTGATTTACATTAATATTTGACTGTGGCTCCCAGTGGAAAAGAAAAGAACTATAAGTAAAAGGCAAATAAAAATGGTGAAAGGTAAAAAATGGAATATGTGTAGGAAGGAACTGCAGATGCTGGTTTACACCAAAGGTAGACACAAAATGCTGGAGTAACTCAGCGGAACGGGCAGCTTCTCTGGATGGAAGGAATGAGTGACATTTCGGGTCTATACCCTTCTTCAGACTGAGAGTCAGGGGAGAGGGAGACGAGAGAAATAAGTTAATTAAGGACTGACAGAGAGTAAAAGTAATATAAAGTTAAAGCGTAGATTAATAAAGAGCAGAAGAAAAAAAAAATTCGTTATTATCACAGGTTGTGACCTCCATCCTTCCTTTGGAGACATGACTGTATTGTCCAAGCTAAAACTCCTTTGCTCAACATAGGAAGAACCCTGTTCTTGGAGTTGCTGTCGTTCAGATAGACATGAAAGCAAGACCTCATTGCCCTCCAAACTGGATGTAATGGATCACAATGCATAACTGGAAGAACACTTAGCGGGTTCGACCCTCATTCCAGCCAACATCTCTTAAACAACATATGAAACAGCTAATCTGGTCATTCATTCCAGTGCTGTTGTGGGAGATTGCTCTGTATAACCGGCTTGCCACATTAAAAACAGAAACCACATTTCAGAAAATATTAACTTTGTTGTAAAGTACTTCAGCAAATTCTACAGTTGTAAAATATATCAATAATTTTAACCTTTTTATTATATTGGTATTTATTTTCATGATACAGCACTATTAGTATCATCTAACATAGGAGGCATATAAAATGTGGCACTTATCGCCATTAGCAAATAGAACTATATAATGGATCGCTGGATAATCAGGGAGATAAATGTGCAGACGGATTTGGATGGCATTGGAAAAAGTTTCATATGGAACTTAAACTACTTTAAGTGCTAGCAGTGCTGAACTAGTATCTACCTCTTTGATGTGCCTCAGACTATCCTTGACCGGACTTTGCTGGCTTTACCTTGCACTAAACATTATTCCCTTGCCATGTATCACTACACTGTAAATGGATTGATTGCAAACATGTGTTGTTTTTCTGCTGACCGGTTAGCACGCAACGAAAAGCTTTTCGCTGTACCTCGGCACACGTGACAATAAACTAGACTGAACTTACATGCTTACAGATCCATTGGAGTAAATGGCCACTTTCGGTGTTAAAACATTCGAATGTAAGAATTAAACGTTAAACTTGAGTAATTTCCTTCCTTAACCGCAACTTTAAATCAACAGGACAAAACGTCAGAAAGAACTGCAGATGCTGGTTTAAATGGAAGATAGGCACAAAATGCTGGAGTAACTCAGTGGGTCAGGCAGTATCTCTGGAGAGAAGGAATGGGAGACATTTCGGGTCGAAACCCTTCTTCAGATTGACGTCAGGGGAGGGGGCGGGACAAAGATAGAATGTAGTCGGAAGTTAGAGAAATCAATGTTCATACCGCTGGGGTGTAAACTACCCAAGCAAAATATGAGGTACTGTTCCTCCAATTTGCGCTGGGCCTCACTCTGACAATGGAGGAGGCCCAGGACTGAAAGGTCAGATTGGGAATGGGAGGGGAAGTTGAAGTGCTGAGCCACCGGGAGATCAGGTAGGTTAAGACGGACTGAGTGGAGGTGTTCAGCTGATCAAGCGGGTAACGTTGTTTGGCAAAAACATGAAGCAGGCATGGGCAACTGGAGCATGTACTTTTTTTTCAAACAATCAACAGAAACGAGTGGCAGGTATCGTGGAAAACCAAATTTGACCAGCTTGTGGTGCTTTTTCAATGAGGGCAAATTTCATCTCCGTCCTAACAGCAATTGCCCTTGGCTACTAAATCTCATTATTGATGCAGCAGTAGGATAAAAAAGGTTAATGGAGGGCTATTTAACTTGTGAAAAGTTGAAACATTTCTTGGAATATACCAGCAGAAGAAAGAAGTTCTGCCAAGTTTGTTAAAGAAGGAACTGCAGATGCTGGAGAATCGAGGGTACACAAAAGGCTGGAGAGAACCCGCTGAGTTTCTCCAGCCTTTTGTGTACCTTCTGCCAAGTTTGTCTTTGTCTACATCATTATTTCATGACCGTGGAAAAATATGAACATTAAATCGTTCCCTAGATCATTTCATAAATCTTTATGATGCCTTTGTTGCAATACAGCCAACAACTGAATAACATTAACATCCCTTTAGGAAGAATGACCTGGCAAACACACCAACATGTGTAATTGAGTTCAGAACCCTGATTATCTTGGTTCAAGCTTTATTGACATTGACTTACAAAGACTCAAAACTGACCCAATTTGGACTCAGGATTTTGAACAAGCTATGTGGTGTCTCAATGCACCATATTCCTTCTCAAGCCTTTGAATCACAGCGACTAATGATTTGTGGTTTTCAGTGTATATTTAAAACTTGTTCAGTTTTCCTATTTCATTCCCGATGGATTAAGAAAATGAAACATCCCAAACTTCTGCGTGGGTTCTGTTTCTTATCCAAAACATGTTTCTGAGTTAGAATCACAAACTACTATTTTAAAAATGCGTTGTTGGATAGCGAAAAGTTGGAAGAATTTTGATGACAAAATTTGTTAAAATTAGAAACAGCAACAGACACAGAAGTTGGCTGAGATCATTGCCGTTTTTGGCTAGTCGGTAAGTTGGAGAATACTAGTGCTGATTAAATGGACGTATTTTGGGAATACAAAAATAAAATCATGGTAAGTAAATACAGATTAAATGACTTGCAAAAGGTTTATTGCTGAGGCAGAAGGTTTTGTCAGTGTATGCATATGCCATTCCAATAAAGGTGTTTAACGCTATTTTAGGATGAAACTCGCAGTGGCTTTATGTGCTTTCAAAGCACACTAATGTAGTATAACTCCTGGGGTGGCAAGGATCTGCTTAGACAAAGGAATAATGATTGGTGAGAGAGAGGGGGTTTGGGGTCGCCTCAGAGAAAGAGAGGAAGATGAATACAGATAGCAATTCCACTGAGAGAGACCAGGCCACACACAAAGGGTGGTGGTGTGCGTTAAGTGAGGTGGATTGAGTGCATTGTATAAGCTCCAGCGGGTAGTTGAAGCAGGGACATGAAGAAACATTAGACAGGTACATGGATAGGGACAGGTTTGGAAGGATTTGGGACCAAATTCTGGCAGATGTAAAGTGCAGTGTCTAGGCTGTTGGGGGCAAGTTGGAGCCAAAGGGCCTGTTTCCACAATTCACTCTTTGACTATGACTTCAATTATGATGGAATTAATGGAAAATTGGTGATGCACAAGAGGGCCAGAACTAAAGATGATTTCGAACTAAAAGGACAGAAATGGAGAGTCGAAATAAGTTAAGGACAGGTGACCCCTTTGTGTGTAATAGAAAACAATGGTGGAAAGTTTAATCAGAGCTATTGCTGAGGTGAAGCTGTCAGTAGCTGTTAATGAGTAAATAAGTAAGTTTATTGGCCAATTATTCACATGGGTGTTGGGTAGGTTGGTAGGCGCTTGGTGAAGGTGCAGACAGAATATGGATACACTCCGCAAATAGTTTCTGTTGTACAAATGTGCTCTAATCGCAATATCTTTTAGGCAAGACTCGGAACAGACCCCTGATCTGCAACAACATTTTCAGTGATTATACATAACCGTAAGATGTTGGATTAAATATGTTGTATACCTAGGTTTCGGACAAACAAGGATGCCCAATAATTCACATTCAATTTAGGAATGCTGAAAGCATTCTAATGAATGGAAACGAGAGTAATGAAAACAAGAAGATTGGAGACAGAAGGAATTGTGCGCACATCAGGGGTTGAGTGTTAGATGATTTGCTGACTGATTTACTAAGGCTTTAAAAGTACTTTACTGAAATGGCTTCATCGGTGTATTCTGTATATACAAAATTGAATGACAGGATTTTTAAAAGAAATCAAGTTGCCATAGATTTAAAGGAAAAAGCACTTTTCTGAATGAAAACCCTTGTCCTGATATTCGTTTATTTGTAATAATGAATGCCAGCTCAAAAAGAAACAACCATGCAGTCCATGCAGCTGAAATTTTCCATCAGCGTTTTGATTAAAATTTTATGCAACGTCTGGCATTTATTTTAACTTGCAATTCATTTAATCAAATGGGGTTTTTCAAACTTGGTATGGCGTCAATATGGCGCACGATATATACATTTGCAAATGTCTATATAGCACAAGTAGACAATAGGTGCAGGAGTAGGCGGAGTAGTTTATCTTGTGTTTCTATATCTGAGAAAATGTATTTCTCACTCTAAATTAAAAAAATGAGAATGATTGGAAAATATTCTAACGTCTGGATCTATCCTGTTAGAAACAAAAAAGATAGTCGTGCAGGAGTAGGCCCTCGTCAGCCCCTTAGAGCCGCGCAGCGACCTCCATTGCAAGATGATTCATTGGCTGATCACCCAAAATCGAGTACTCCGTTCTCTTGCTTTGTGTTTCCCCTATATGCGCGGGGGGGCTCGCTGGTGGCGGCTAATAAAACTGAAATTTAACTGCCTCTTTGAAAAAACATCCACGTGAAGGCCCTTCACTGCCTTCAAATAATCTCTGAGATGAAAAAGTAAAGAGTTCTGACTACGTACAGTTGCGTCACGGGGCTTTTCTTGTTCAGAGACTTTCTCTAATAGAGGCACAACCTTAGTACCTCCACGTCTTTCGGGACCTCAACCAATGTAAATTGAGGCAATCTATAAAGGTTGAGATGCGTAAAGGTATAGAGAGAATCTAATAAGAAAAATGATCATTTTGAACTTTGGGTAATCTCAAAACAAAATCCACGGGGTCTGTGAAAATATACGAAACGTTTCGTGCAAAAGGACTTGGATGAAGCTTAGGCCTGATGAATGACTATAGGAGGCGATATATTGAACACGTGGATTAACATAAAACAAGGATGCACTTTTGCAGGATTGACCGGAGATGAGAGGGAGACATAAAATGTGGTTGACATCATGAGATCAAAATGCTTAGCAGAAAATACCTAAATTAAGTAACAAGAACAAAACTAGGAAAACTAGGAAGTTACTGTGGCTGTACAATGTGCATGATTGATCCGAACTGTAGTGTCTGTGTGTGTTAAACATGCCTACTTGGAATGAAGCTTCTTTTACCTCGAAAGAGCTGAACTAAGGCGAAAGAACTGTAAGATTTATCCAATTTGGAAATAATTATATTCCGGTGAAACGGCAGGAGACTGGCCAGGTGGTCTAGACTCGTGCAGTTCAGAGGCACGGATCTCGATGTACTCTTAGAGTGGGTTGTCTTTACACTGGTCGTTTTATTAGTTGGACTTGCTCTGTGTTTGTCAAATTCATTTCCAGAAAGAGCAATGATTATTTGGGAGTACGGTAACTGCTAAGATTTCGCATCGTTGATTGTCATGAACAAGTGATTACTTTTGCTGATATTGGGAATTTGTCAGTGTTGTCTATACAATATGATTACGCAATGGAGATATTGTTTTGGAGGAAAGTATGGCTCAATTTTAGATGGCGAGATGAATCAGAAATCTACCTACTGTGCTGTCCATAGTTTTCGTAAACATCTATGCTGTTGCCCATACATCTCCTTTGTTTCTCTCTGCGAGGCTGACGCTGACTACCTGAGTTTACTACCAAGGATTTGTGTTCCTCTAGTCTGTCTACATTTGGCTGTTCTTCAAACTTACGCTCATACGGTCATACAGTCATGTGATAGGAAACAAGAATTAGGCCATTCGGTCCATGTCAAGTCTTACTCACCACCATTCAATTGTGGCTGATCTATATAGTCTCTCCTTACCCTGTTCTCTTGTCTTTTCCCATAACGCCCCATTATCAACGCGAACAAATGCAAGAATTCTATCTCAGCCTTAAAAAAAATCAATGACTTAACCTCCGCAACTGCACAGTCATATTGTTAGATAAATTTCTTTTAAATACTAGTTCTCGTTTATGTAACCTCGCATTTCGTTCTTTTTACCCTCATCAAGGTATAGTTTTAGTCTTTTTACCACACCCTCGTTCAATCATAAACAAATCACACTACCAAACAATACAAAACGCAAAATTTACACAATACATGTCTCCACACCCCTAAAATCTCCAATTCAACATAACCATACCCCCCAACGAAATAACCTTCCACAGACCCTCATCTAACCACCCAACAACAAAATACAACTAATAAATCTCTTAATTGTCATACCATCACCTAACATACCAAAACTACCCATACAACATAAAACATCACATTTGTGCTCCACCAACCACAAAACCCAAAAAACCCAACTTCTTCACTCCACTAAAGCATCCAAGAAACCAAGACACGCATACACAACACGCTCTAGACCATACCAAAATTCGCAAACACTAACACCCACTACGAATTACACCCATCCAAAACTTAATATAACAACACCAAACATCCATATCCACAAACCACCTTTCGTCACACTCCTTTGATCAGACCCCCCCCAACCATCCAAAATCCCCTATATCACCAATTCTCAAAATTCTCCCCCCCACAACAACTAAACACAACAATCATAATTCAAGCACACACACCAGAAACCCCACACCTCAGACCCAACACACCCCTACCAACCAGTAAAGTTGGCTTGAGTCACATAAACCCACCATCCCAAACACACTCATTTACCCCATCAAACCACATAACTACCCACACTCACACCATCCCTACAAACCAAAACCCCAAAAATATCCACACCAACACAACCCCTTATACTACACCCCCTATTACCCATTACAATACAAAATTTACACCCCCCTCTAAGTATTGTACACAGTTTATGAACATACCAGACAAACAACCACACAAATCCGTACCCCCACACGCAATTCACCCCCACAATCAAGCCCAAACTAAATCAACAGACGAAACCCTATCACAACTCACACACTCTCACTTCTGTCAACACTCACAAAACACTACAAACATTATTTATTTTTTAACATCATAGTAACAATGTACTCAACATCAACTAAACATTTCCAAAGCAAATGATTTGACACTACCCTGTATAAACCCACACACCAAAACCTATCACCATTTCCGTGTTTGCCCATATCCCATGTGTAAAACATCTCCAGATGCAACAACCAGCCCCACCTTTGCATTTTAAACTGCCAAGTAACCTAACAAAACAATAAACACAACAAACAACCCTGGATACCACATCTCACCACCAACCACATGTAACACCTCACACTACATGTGTTGTGTCATAGTACCCAACACAACCCCAAACATCCAAAACAAGTTGTAAACACCATGTATGATAAAAATGCATACTAATACCGACCTGCAAATCACCTGCTGATGTTCTTTTGCCCCCACCAAAATAAGAGACCATACCAACTTAAACTAACCTGCCCCAACCGCATATAACTATACATCTCAAACCAAAAACCACCAATAAAAACCAAAACAATCGTAAAACCCTGATACTATCACTGTCCCAAAAATATTAAACACCCGCCCCTAACCCCTTCATACCAATAGAAAATGTATCACATCCCAACCAGTCAACAACCAGACAGTGTGCCCTCACTCACAACTCAACCTAAACCCAAACCTCAATAACAGACTCTGAGTAACATAAATACATTCTAATTTACAAAATCTTAAACTACCAACCAACCTGACCTAATTTTTCTTCTCCCCCAAAATGTGCACCCCCTACCCAATAACCATACCTATAAGTAAAACAATAAGTTACCCCTGAAATGTAACCTCTCAACTACACGCCCCTAGTCACCTCCCCCCTGTCCAGTGCTCATGACCGTGTGTGTCCCCACCACTATCATTATCCGCACACATTGTATTGACACTAAGTGTAGAGATAAACGCCCCCCTCCCCCGTGCAACCCAGTATTAGATAAAACACACCAGACCCCGCTAACACCAATATCTACCAACTCAGTAATTTAGTTCCCCACACCCCCCACAAATGAAACCATTGCCCAACACCCTAAACTGTGTGTAACTGCTAGACCTCTTTTATATCACCCACCAACACCAGCTAGATTTTTTAACAAGTGTCATAACAATCTAACATTACAAACAAAATTGCACGCCTCTGCCACCCAGTGCACCCAAGCATCCACTAAAATTGATACACATCATCTACCGCCCCAGATACCGCCCAGCACATTATTCCACCCAAGTCATATCCACGTCTCTTCAACCCTCCGACCCCCCATCCCCTCTCAGTCTCTTCACATCCCTCTGTCCTCCATTTCTGTGCATCCACCCACAATTTTATGTCCCCTCAACTGCTCACATGCCCCCCCCTCCTCGTGAATCTTCATACCACTCATCCTGCCCTATATCAACAGCCTGTACATCTACTGCTGTTTACTTCCCACCCACATACCCGCTGTTAATCCATCTACATTGTCCTACCCAACTAATTACCACCTCCATTACTGCTTTATACATCCACGCAGATACCCATAATAAAAACTGTAACTAAACATATTAAACTAAAATGCGCAAATAACCCCATAACCGCCCCATAAGAAGTGCCCAAAAAACAACATTTTATATCTAGTATATATATCATCACACCCCCCATGTCACATACCACGCCAAAAGACTAAACTTCATACACTAATCCCCCATATTTCCCTATCCTGTTTTAGAATTTCACCCAACCATCCATCCCAAACCCTCCCTCTCTTTCGCCAGTCGAAAATTCCTACATGCTTTTCGTGTGCATTTTCAGTCTATCCACCCCTTGTCCCATTCTATAACCCCTCAACTCCATCACATTCCTGTAATCTATTCCACCCATATCGTTTGTGCCCTTTCACCACCACTTAATGCCCCAACACACATAATATCTGAATGACAATATTCCCCCCGAACCGAAGTGTCCATCTCTTCAAACCACCTTCCCCTTCTCAACCTAAACCTGTGTTCCTACCCCAATTCCTTCCTGAATGTTTACAACCCCCTATTTGTCATAGCACACAATCATTACAGATCATGCATATCATCCCACATATGCCTCAACAAAAGATCAACTTTTTAATGTCCTCTGAACCATTCCCACACCTTCAGTGCATGACCAAGACTGAGTATCTCACCTTATCATCCGTGATCTCTGTCATGTATCCAACCCCCGCCACCCTATCCTTCTCCCCTTGTTATACTCAACCTACATAACCCATAAATACACCACCATTATCCTGACTGTAATTGAACACATTCCTGTCCCCTTAAACACCCGCACCAACCCCCTCACATATTTAGCAGATATTTTAAACCGTATTCAACGATACCCAACAAATACTCGAATTCAAACCCCTATACTTATCACCACTAGTGACCCCTTATGCCCGTAATTCATTATCACTTCCAATTATGTCTCCACACTTTCCAAAAGTTGCGTCCTCTCATACACACAACCCCACCACCCCCCCCCTCAAACATTGAGCAACAACTCCTCACTGAAAGCGACATGTATCCCACGACCTACTCCCCCACATCCCCCACCCCTCCTAGCAGTCCCACGTAAACAGTATGAAAATAAGAATATACAAACATGCATTACACACTCCCCTCATGCCAAAACGTGCCATAAATAGTATTATCAGAACCCACAACATAACATACATTCAGCCCTCCCGTGTGTGTGTGTGTGTGTGACCACACATTTTCCCCCATCCCAACCCCAGACACAATGACGCAATTCAAAACCTAGTACAAACAACCGAAAACAAGATCCCACAATTGTAACCCCTCACCCCCCCCACCACCCCCCATATTCCAGACGCACAAACCACCTCCCATACCTCGACACACCCTACACATAGACCGTGTCCACCCCCGACCCACAACAATTTATTGTTCCCTTAATATCATCTGCATATTTCTTTTCCATTAACCCGTCGATTCCACGTACATTTCCAATGATAACATGCCACTGAAAAAACACCGCTGTAACCAGCATTTGCCTACTAGCCAAGACAAACCAATTCAATAACTCAAACCAGTATTGCCCCCTTACCTAATTAAACCTTATACCTTTGTGCACATCTAAACCAATGCTTCTTTTACCCAATGTAGATACCCAACATTATTTTTTTGTATACCGTGTAAACACTCATTCATCTTCGGTTGTATAAAAATTATAGTCTGTGACTAACACCATCAGACAGAAAACTACCCTCGATATCATCCATGACCTAGTCTGAACATTCCTTAGATGTAGTCTAGCATTGAAGCTCAAACGCGGGCAGGTGGGACTCATGAAGCTGAGACTTGTTGACCGGTGTGGGCAAGTTGGGCCAAAGGGCCTATTTCCACACTGTATCTCTCTATCCCTCTAAATCACAAACTGCCATGGTGGATTTAAACAGAGTTAAATCCAAAAAATGAAATAAAAAGCTAGAATTTTAATAAAACTATTTCAGTAATGGTAATGATGAAAACTCATCCAGTTAAACAGTACTTTCCAGGAATGAACAATAAATTGCTGTTGTGATCTTCAGTCAATAAATGAAGAAAAATTATAATTTTACCGCAGGGTACTTAGATCTGTTGTCATAAAAAGGAACTGCAGATGCTGGTTTATACCAAAGATAAGCACAAAATGCTGGATTAATTCAGCGGGTCAGGCAGCATCTCTGGAGAAAATGGATAGGTGATATTTTGAGAGGGGGGAGGAAGCATGAAAAGAGGTCAGAGCCTCACAAATGGTAGGTGGATAATGAAGTGGTGACTTGATTGCCAGATGTGTAGACAAAGGGGAAAGATTAAAAAAAAGAGAAAAAAAATCATCTGATTTGGGGAGAAGAGATGTGAAATGTAACGAGATGTGAAATGGAAAACATGTAAAATGAAGAGGGGCGAGGTAGTGGGAAAAATGGTGCTCATTGCAACTGGGGGGGAGCAAAGGGGGGGAATCATGGTGGGATAGTGGGAGAAATGGGTGCTCTCTGGAGTGGGACAACATAGTAAAGAGAGGGGGAGGCGGGATTACTTAAAATTGGAGAATTCAATATTCATTCAGAGTTCAAGGGGTAGATATAATGAAGATATGTTCCTGTAATAAAGGTCTGGAAGTTGAAGGTAAGGGGTTTAGTGAAAATTAAATTATGCATACTGTGAGCAGTTTTGAGCCCCACATCTGAGGAAGGATGTACTGGTGTTGGAGAGGGTCCGGAGGAGGTTTACAAGAATGATCCCAGAAATTATTGGGTTAACATAAGGTGAGCAATTGATGGCAATGGGCCTGTACTCCCTGGAGTTTAGAAGGATGAGTGGGAATCTCATTTAAATTTACCAAATAGTGAAAGGCCTGGATTGAGTAGATGTGGAAAGGATGATCCCACTAGTGACAGACTAGGACCAGAGGGCATAGCCTCAGAATAAAAGGATGTACCTTCAAAATGGTGATGAGGAGGAATTTCTTTTGCCAAAGGGTCGTGAATCTGTGGGATTCATTGCACAGAATTCATGGCTGTGGAGGCCAAGTCAATGGATATTTTTAAAGCGGAGATTAACAAATTCGTGATTAGTAGCTGTGTCAGGGATTATGTGGAGAAGGCAGGAGAATGGTGTTGCGATGGAAAGATAGATCAGCCATGATTGGATGGTGGAGCAGACATGATGGGCCGAATGGTCTAATTATCGTCCTAGACCTTATGAACTAATTCCCACACAGCACAATCCCAATTATGTACAAGATTGCTGAACTAGGAGTCATGGAATCGTGGAGTTACGCAGCACCGAAGTAGGCCTTCCAGCCCACCACATACATGCCAATCTTTATGCCAATCTACACTAAACCCATTTGCCAGCATTAGGTCTGTGTCCTATGCCTTGCCTATTCAAGTGCCTGTATAAATGTCTCTACAGAAGGAACATAGGGTTCCTCCCTGTCCCTGGCTGCATCACAATAAACAAACTCATTAAGTACTGTAAATTGGCTATAGCATGTTAGCCAATTAGAATACTTAGTAATTATAACCCCGCCTAATTATAACATTCATAGTGTAAGATCCTACCCACTGTTACCAGGACGAGTAGCAATGGGAACTGTGATGACCTACTTAGTAGTTAATGACCTGAACAATAAAGATGCTTGTGTTTCAACCTGTGTGAGTTTGAGCTCTTTACATGGTGTCAGAGAATCGGGTCTACCCCTCGTCTGTTTACTGCAATTTATTTTGTTTACCAGTTTTTATTTGTGAGTTTTGGTTGTGATTTGTGGACATGGCTAACTCTTGTTGAAAGCCTAGCCGGCTCGTGTTTGATTCTGAAATCGCCGAGCGATGGCGAATGTTTGAGAAGGACTACTCTCATTATATCTGCATCGTTCACCAAAATTATTCCTGATGATTTGAAAGCTTCTCTGCTGTTGAATTTATCTGGTCCGGAGTCTATGATCCGCGCTGACTCGTTTGAATTTGCACCAGCTCAACTAGACGGGAATGGTCAGGTAGTGGTGCCGGCTGAATCTATCGACAACTCGATGGTTTTGCTGAGAAAAGTCAGAGAACTGTGTGACGTGCAGTCTAACGGAATCCTGGAGAAAACAAGATTTTTTGCTCGAATGCCTGTGAAACAATTCATCGGCGACTTGAGATATCAGCACTCGATGCAGATTTGGTGAGTTGACAAATGAGCTAGTTTGTGATAAAATTGTGGGAGGAATGAGCGACCCCAAGCTGCGAGCCGAACTGCTGCGGAACGCTGAACTGACTTTGGAGCAAGCGATTCATGCTTGTCGGATGGCTGAGACTGGCTGATTTTGATAGCGTGAATGCTATTCAACAACTGAATGTAAACGTGGCTAGCTATTCTCCACAAATAATTCTCAATGTCCCGCAAAGATCAAACATGCCTGCCACGAGATACACCAACTGTAAATGATCATGTTACACAGGTCTGCAGTTTAAAGTCATCTTTAATTTTAATACTTGGTATAGCGGTACAGCAGGTTGTTAGTTGTTAATTCATCACAGCTTCCAAGACAACTTAATGTAGGAAGTGGGTGTTAATATAAAGCATACAGTGAAGTGGGGTTAGTGATGCTACTCTACTATGATTGGTTCACATGCAATAACCAATTTACATTCTTCCCCGTAAAGATCGAATATAGTTAAGCACAAGTAAGACTCGCAAATTTAAACATACTCGCCGTATCTGTCAGGCGGTCTACTAATACGACCCGAACACGTACGGACCAACCCCTCTCCCTCCGTACCAGAAAAGGTAGTGGGGGAGGGAGGCAGTGAACCCGGAAGGGAGAAAGCAGCTGGGGATAGTTTAGGCGACCGATAGGGTGAGATCCGGGAGAGGTAGTGTTGTTGTTAGATGGGGTCGCAGGTCGTGGCGGAGAACGGGACATGCGGGGACTAGTGATAGCAGCAGCAGCAGGCGGTTTGAACATCAGGTGGAGCAAAGGGATCAGCTAGTGGTGGACAAGGTTCTTTTACAAGCAGCAAGTGTTGGTGGCTCCTTCTGTACAGGGCACCATCGACACTGACAAGGTAGGAGCAGGGTTCCTTAGACGGGCCGACAATGAAACCCAGACGGGAATGTCCCACAGCAGTCTGCAAACGGACGACGTGGCCCTGCAGTAGCGGCTTCAGCGGTTTGCTGGACTTGTCATAGGATCGTTTCTGGATGTTGTGTTTCTCCTGGATGCGCTTCTGGACCGCGGCTGGCTTAAACACGTGTGGCACCAGCTTCCACTGGGCAATTGATATCGGAGGTCGTCTTGTCCTAGACATCAGGCGTTGGGCTGGTGAGCCTAGGACCCCATCTTTAGAGATGTTTCTGAGGTTTAAAAGGTCTAGATACACATCCGACTTGGCCAGGTGGGAGCGTTCCATTAGTTGTTTTGCGCTCCTGACGGCCCGTTCAGCGAGCCTGTTACTTTGAGGGTATTCAGGGCTGCTTGTGACATGGTGGAAGTTCCATCGGTTGGCAAAGTGTCTGAATGCGTGACTGGTAAATTGTCTTCCGTTGTCAGTTTGCAGGCGGACTGGTGCGCCGGATATGGAAATGTGTCTCTGTAGCTATTGAATTACCATTTTGGATGTGATGGTGGGCAGTAAATCAAGTTCGAACCAGTTAGAGTAAGAGTCGACCAAGACTAGGTAGTGGTTACCGTGCCATTCGGAAATGTCTGCCGCCAGCGACGTCCAAGGCAGTGCTGGTGGGGGTTGTTGTAGCAGAGGCTGTGTCTGTTGGTGTGGTGCCAAACTGTTGCAGATGGGGCAGAAGGCTGTTCTGTCCCTTATGTACTTGGCCATACCGGGCCAGTAGAACATGCTCTGTGCGTAGGCCAACGTGGCATCGGTACCTGGGTGACCGTTGTGTGCCTCTTTGTAGTATTCATCTTGTAAGGATGAAGGGATCACGACTTTGTGGCCCTTAACTATGACACCGTCCTGTATTACCAGCTCATCGTGGACAAGTAGGAACGGCTGCACCTCCAGTGTTGTGCTGGTTTGTCTGTATGGCCAGCCTCTTTTGATTATGGATGAGAGTAGATGAAGAGTGCCATCAGCGGCTGTGTGTTCAGCCAGACGGCGCAGGCGTTCCGTGGGAACGAAGTCGATCTTGAGAACCGTAAGCTCATCCCGTTCATAGGGGTGTCGTTCACTGGATGCGCGTGGTGCACGAGAGAGAGTGTCAGCAACGAGCATGTCCTTTCCTTTTTTGTAAACGATTCTGAAATCGAACCGCTGGAGCTGCATCAGCATACGCTGCATTCGTGCAGGTGCTGCGAGAATGGGTTTATTAAGGATGGTTACAAGTGGTTGGTGGTCTGTTTCGACTGTAAAAGTGTTCCCAAAGATGAAGTCCTTGAATTTTGAACAAGCGAAGACCACAGCTAGGAGCTCTTTCTCGATCTGTGCATAGCGCTGTTCGGTGTCCGTCGTGGTGCGGGAGGCATAAGATACAGGTAGTACAGTCCCTTCGGCAGATGTTTGAAGGCAGGCTGCGCCCAGCCCGTATTGTGAGGCATCACATGTTATCATGACAGGACGCTTCAGGTCGAAGAATGTCAGGGTGGGAGCGCTGGCCAGCTTGATAAAAAAAAAAAATCGAACACCTGTTGATGCTGCTGGTACCAGGTCCACTGGCACCATAGCACCTGCAGGCAACGGCGAAGTGATTCATCTTTTTGCAGTAATTACATGGCTTGCCATTCGCTGGACAGAATACTCGTCCATTGTTGTGGAAATAGTTACAATTCGGACATCTTTGCGGAGGTTCATTGGTAAATCCCCGGTTAGCCGTTTGCGGCGGTTCATTCATAAATCTTCTGTTAGCCGTGGCTTGTTTGTTGAAACCCGTCAGGTATATGCTCTTCTTCTGAGTGTCAAACTGGACACTAAGTGGAGCCACAATCTCAGACGTTCGGCAGGCATGCACAGCTTGTTCAAGGGTTAAGTCAGCATTCCGCAGCAACTCAGTCTTTAGCTTTTGATCAGTCATGCCACTGACAAGCTTGTCCCTGATTAATTACGTTTGACATAACCCCAAAGCGGCATCGCTGAGCCATATATTTCAAGTCATAAATAAATCTTCCCACAGGCTCGTCGGGAAGCTGGTGTCTCGCAAAGAATTTTGTTCTTTCTAAGATACGGCTTGAGGGTAGGTCTAATAGTTTCCGGAATTTACGCAGTAAAACATTGGGGTCACAGAAACAATTTTCGCCACACCTTTCGGCCGTTACCGATTCCTAAGAATGCCCTTTGGCATCAACTCTGCTAGCGAATTCTTCCAGCGTGCAATGGAACAACTGTTCACAGAATTTCCTTGTGCCATCATTGTTGACGACATCCTAGTTTATGGTCGCGATGCGACTGAACATGATGCCAACCTGCTTAAGGTGCTGGACTGTGCTAGAGACATTAATTTAAAACTGAAGCCCTCTGAAGTGCAAGTTCAGAGTTCCCGAAGTCACCTACGTAGGTCACGTGTTCACCAGCAATGGGCTAAAACCTGATCCACTGAAGACTGCAGCAATCAACGAGCTGTCAGTACCAACTGACGTCACCAGCCTACAACGATTTCTAGGCATGGTCAACTACCTGGGGAAATACATCCCCAATCTCAGCTAATTGTCAGCCCCTCTGCATCAACTAACAAACAAGGACAACACCTGGTTCTGGTACCTAAACCACCACCGAGTCTTGGAGACTTTAAAACTCCAGCTCGCCAGTGCACCCACCCCTGTCTTACTTCAACATCAACCTGCCAGTCACAATTACCTGCGATGCATCCCAGTATGAACTAGGCGCAGCATGCCTGCAGACCTCTTTCAACGGCAATGTTATGCCGGTATCCTACGCTTCGTACACCCTAACGGATACTGAGCAGCGCTATGCACGGATAGAGATGGAACTGCTTGCCGTGGTTTTTTGCCTGCTCAAAATTCAAATACTTTATTTTCGGCAAAACTTTCACGGTAGACTGATCACCAGCCGTTAGTCACCATCTTGAGCAAACTGACCCATGCTGCCCCAGCAAGACTTCAACGCATGATGATGCAGCTACAACGGTTTGACTTTCACATTGTCTACAAAAAAGGTAAAGACATGCACATCGCAGACACTCTATCTCGAGCATCACGCACCACCAGCGAACAACGCCCATTTGATCAAGACGAATTCTCCTTTCTGAAAGTCTCGTTCGTTCCAACTGACCGTGTGCGCCGCCTCGCCGAACACACCACTGCAGACAAAACCTCCCAGCTGCTAACTTCAATCATCAAAGGCGGGTGGCCAAACAAACAGTCCAACGCTCCTTCTGAACTGCGACCCTATTTCCTAGTACGTGACGAACTAGTACTACAGGACGGAGTGATAGTGAAGGACGGTTCATCCCCTTTCTTTGCGAAATGAGTACTACGAGGAGATCCACGGTGGGCACCCAGGCGTGGAAGCCACCCTACAGCGCGCAAAAGAAATGATCTATTGACCAAGTACATTCGGGAAAAAACAGAATCATGCGCGATCTGTGACAGACAGGCACCACACCAGCAAAAAAAAACCCTGCTGTCTCAACCAGCTCCCTCTACCATGGTCGTCAGTGGCTGCCGATATCTTTGACTGGCATGGGAAGCACTATCTCGTGTTAGTGGACTCGTACTCAAATTGGTTTGAAATCGATTTTCTGCCAACCATCTCTTCAGAAATAGTCATCCAGAAGCTCCGACAACACTTCTCCGTACATGGCATTCCAGCTCGTCTCCAGACTGACAACGGGACCCAATTCACCCGCCAAAAGTTTAAAGACTTTGCCAAACAGTGGAACTTCCAACACGTCACCAGCAGCCCAGAATACCCACAGTCCAATGGACTTGCCGAAAGCGCTGTTCGGAGCACCAAACAACTCATGGAGCGCTCCTATCTGGTGAAATCTGATGTCTACCTGGACTCGTTGAACTTGAGAAATATTGTGAGAGATGTTTTAGGCTCTCCAGCCCAGCGCCTGATGTCCCGCCGAACGCGACCTCCACTGCCCGTGACACAGGATCAAATAAAGCCCAAAGTTTTCAGCCCTGCTGTAGTTCAATAGCGCGCGCAATCCAATCGAAACGTGCAGAAACGTGCTTACGATAAAACCAGCAAAGCACTTAAGCCACTCATCCAAGGCCAAGTGGTCCGACTATAGATAGACAAAGGACATACCAAACTGGGGTTCATTCATGGCCCCGCAAAGGAACCACGTTCCTACCTGGCCGATGTCGGTGGTACCATCTACAGACACAACCGTCAACACCTCCTTCCAGTGAAGGAATGGCGCCCGATGCTCCAGGGTCCTGACGCTCCTCCACTCAACTTTAAAGTGATCGCTGTTCCAGCCGTTCCAGTACCTGCAGCTGCTACCCCCGCACACTCCTCGCATCGGTCTCTTCCCTCTTCCCCTTTTGTAAACGGTTCACCGGTGCCCCCGCGACGGTCTTCCCCTGCGGTATCTCCCCAAAGCCCCTTGGGCTCACCGAAACGCGGCCTCAACCTTTTGGAGGAAAAGGTTGATGAGGCGGCTCCTTACCGTACGAGGAACAGGCAGGTTAGCAAGCCACCTGTTAGATATGGCGATTATGTTTAACCCCATTATTATTCGATGTGGCAATTTGCATTTAACAATTTATTTACTCAATGTAGTTGTAACGCTTTATTTATTTTTCATTTATAGAAGAAGAGATATAGATTGGCTATAGCATGTTTGCCTATTAGAATTCTTAGTAATTATAACCCCGCCTAATTATAACATTCATAGTGTAAGATCCTACCCACTGTTACCAGTACGAGTAGCAGTGTGAACGTGTGATGACCTGCTTAGTAGTTAATGAACTGAGCAATAAAGATGCTTGTGTTTCAACCTGTGTGAGTTTGAGCTCTTTACAAGTACTCACAAAGGTAGGACAGTAGAAGTCTCAAGAAATATTGCTTCCTCAGATGAGGGGAAAGAACACTGGTTAATTAAACAAGAGTCCTGATATTTCACTGCACTGTATAGTGTCTAAAAGGTAGTATCTATATTGTGAGATTCCATTTCTGGATGATATCAAACAGTCAAGGGAGACTTCAAAAGCACGAGGCAGATGCTAGTCTTTAGCAACTTCCATAGCTGCTGGGATTCTTCAGTAAGTGTCTACTTTTAAGTTTCTGGAAACCTGACAATAAAACTAACATTTTTGCAACTTTTAATGTTGTTTCACATAAATGAACATCTCTACTATGGGAAAAAATATGTTTGGCGTATTCTTTTAGAGAATTTAATTTATTTTTTCCAGGTTGCCTATTGTATTCAGTCACATCCGTCATATATTTATGATGAACAACACTGCAAAATTGAACTGATTTAAGAATATAAAATCAAAATTTTGGCACAGTCTTTCAAAATATAGAGTATCTTCCTCAAATAAACCACCAAAAAAAATAATTATTTTTCAGTCTAACGCAATGATTTCAAACCTTAGTAACAGTTTACTTCCGAAGATCCAGCAAGAATGGTAACCTTCACATAACTTTTCACCTACTTCCTCTAAAACAATATTAACTTCAGATGAATAGGCAGAGATGCCAACCCTAAATTTAATAGTTCAACATTTTTGGAATTTTTACAAAACATTAACACAACCCCAATATTTGATCCGTAACAAATGGGAAGTTAAAATGCATTTCTCTAATAACAGCCGTAACATACTACGCCAACATTCTTGGGGTCTGTTGCTTACGGCAAAGGCTAAAGATTTGGCCTCAACTTTTTACAAGCACATGGTGCAGATAACCAGCGGGAACTGCCGGCGGATGGGTAAAAATATGGTGCGTAGATCTCTCACATGCGCACTTCTCAAGGTTGTCGGCGGTTTTCTGTTTCTCTGCGCCTGCGCACTGTTCTTTTATATTGGTGGGGAATAAAATATGGGGGTGGGGGGGAGATTAAATGCCCGGTGATGGGGCTCAATGAGGGATTACGTGAAGACCCCGCCAGCACACATGCGCGACATTCTTCAAAGCAGTGGTGTGAAATCACAGATACCAGAGTAAGATATAGTAAGATAAGAGAGAACTTTATATACCAGTTGACCTTTATAATAGAGGGTTTGGGAGCGGAGGGCACGTAATCCCTCATCGTAACTCCTCATAAAATAAAGATCAAACTTCAAAATGGTAAGTTCTCATTTAATCTTACTATTTTACTTCGGAGTCACGTGAGTGACTACGTGAAGATTTCAAAGCTCTGTGATTTCATGCCCTGGAACGAGTCCATGCTTACACACAGCCATGCTATGATGTAACGTATTTCAGACATGAAACTGTGCTGAAAAACAAAAAGGTATTTATTTCATACCTAAAATAATAATGCCCCTACATTGGGTAATCATGAAACAGAACTTAAAATTTTCCCTGCAAATGTCTCGGGAGTGGCCACGGGTTTCTTATAGAAGCGCTGAAAAGTCCGTTCATTGCTCCAACACGCTGTTGCAAGGATGTGGTCCATTGGAACTTCCATCATCCTTGCCGCCGATGTGGATGCAGCCCTGGTGGAGTAGGATTTGAAAACATTAGTATCCACCCCTGCTGCACCCAATACCACCCTTAACCATCTGGAAATGGTTTGTACTGTGACCTTATGGTAAGGGCATTTGTGGCCAATAAGTAAAGCCCTCTCCGTGCCCCTGAGACTCTTGGTGACCTCTATATATCGCAATATATATGTCACGATGCAGAGCCGACAATCTGCAGGATAGGCCAGAAATTCTAATTTTTGGCCAGTGGATCTGGGTCTATCCTGTTTAAGTAACCCCTGTATTAGGAAAGTTATCTTGTCTTTTTTAATGTACATGGCGTCCATACTTAATTTATGTAGGGACTGGACCCGTTGTTCTGTTACAAGTGCCATTAACATAACCATTTTATGGGTTAATTTATCCAGTGTGAGCCCCGATATAGGTGTCCATCCTCGAAGCATAGTCAGCACTATGCTTATGTCCCATATATGGGTGTATCTGGGCCTGGGGGGATTAGAATTAAATATACCCCTCATCAGTTTAGATACCAGTGGGTGTGATCCCACAGCCAGGTGATTACACCCTCGCCCCAGATAATTGGACAGGGCACTAGGGGCACAATTAATGGCACTGTAGCTCAATCCTTCATCAAAATGGAGGGTAGCCAGGAACTCCAGCACTTCACTGATGGTGGCTGTGTCATATGAAGTGTTCGTTCTGGTGCAGAACACTTCCCATTTCTTCACTTATGTGAGATATTGTCTTCTGGTGGACACCCTGCACGACGCTGAAATGACATTTATTGTCCTGTCGGAGAGTCCATAGTCCAGAAATGGCCTGTTCAGAATCTGCAACCCAACAGGTTAATTCGGTCATGACACGGATGACTTTCCCCTGTCACAGGGTGTACCAAAAGGCTTGGATGTTCATTGATCCGAATGCAGGGTTCTGCGGCCATATTTTGTACTACTGGGAACCATGGTTGGGTAGGCCAGTCGGGAACAACCAGGATACCCGAAGTGGTGTCTTGTTTGACTTTTTTGTAAGACCCGACTGATGAGGCAGAAGTGGGGAAAAGCATAGAAAAACAAATCCCAACAATATAGCGAGAAAGCATCCATCGCTACTGCCCCAGGGTCTGGTTCCCAAGCAACATATGTTGGTAGTTGGTGATTTAATCTGGATGCAAAAAGGTCGATATCTGGTGTCCCATACCGTTCTATAATATCGGCAAACACTTTCCGATCCAACATCCATTCGGTGTTGTCGTTGAATTTGCGTGACCTGGTGTACTGTATTTAGCTTACCTGGAAGGTAAGTGGCTGAGATCCATATATTCCTTTCCAGACACCAGTGCCAGATATTATTAACCAATTTATCACATGATATCGACTTTATTCCACCCATATGATTAATGTATGCCACCACAGTGGTATTATCAACCTGTAATCGTACATGCAAATGGTGCATGTCTGAGCAGTAGGCCCGGAGTCCATGAAATGCTCCCAGCATTTTTAGATAATTAATCCCTAGTGCTCCAAACAGGGTTAATTCTTGTGCACTCCATCTGCCACCACAACTAGAGGTGGTATTAGTTGCTCCCCAACGTTTTGCACTGGCATCAGTCTGTAAAGTAACCATGGGATTCATAATAGTGATGGGGTTAGAACAATGCTGAATATTGTCTATCCACCAATTTAACTCTAATTTAGCTTCCCCTGGTAGTTCCATAGGCCTATCAAAATGGCCTGCATGAGTTTTAAGAGCTAATATTTTTGCTCTTTGTAGATTTTGGTAATGGAGTGGTCCAAATTGTGCTGCTGGAAATGCAGCCACTAGTTTCCCAATCACTCTGACTACTTGCCGAATGGATGGTTTTCTGATGCTAGTGAGGCTTTTACATGCTTCCATCAAGTCTGCCACTTTGTTTGGTGGCAAGGTGATAGACATTTGAACAGAATCGATAGTGAACCCCAAATAATCCATGGTAGTCGAGGGTCTCAATTTTGATTTATCTGGATGAATGAGCTACACCCGACCGGTAAGGTTTAAAATCCAGCGCGGGGCTTGTTTTTTCAGAGGCCCACAGGAGCCGTTGGAAGAGAAAGAGGGGGAGGAGCGACACCCGACCGGTAAGGTTTAAAATACAGCGCGGGGCTTGTTTTTTCAGAGGCCCACAGGAGCCGTTGGAAGATGAGGAGGGGGAGGAGCGACACCCGACCGGTAAGCTTTAAAATCAAGCGCGGGGCTTGTTTTTTCAGAGGCCCACAGGAGCTTGCCGAAATCCATAACATTCCATTTGGGGAAGTGTTTTTTTTTTTTGTTTGTTTTTGTTTTTTTGAGGAAGCCGCTGATTGGTGGGAAGTGGACCAGCTGATTGGCAGTCAGATCCCAGCAGTTTGTTGTGTACTTTATATTGTATCCTGTGTAAGGGGGGCAGTATGAAGGCCAGAGCAGTGTACTGTTCTGGATGTCAGATGTGGGAGGTCAGGGAATCTGATAGCCCTCCAGACATCCACATCTGCGCCAGGTGTGTTGAGATGGGGCTCCTAAAGGACTGTGTTAGGAACCTGGAGCAGCAGCTCGATGACCTACGTCTGGTCAGGGAGAGTGAGGAGGTCATAGAGAGGAGCTACAGGGAGGTAGTCACTCCCAAAACACAGGAGGCAGACAAGTGGGTCACAGTTAGGAAGGGCAAGGGGCAGAGGCAGGGGCTAGAGAGTACCCCTGTGACCGTACACCTGGAAAATAGGTACTCGGGTTTGAGTACGATTGGAGGGGACAGCCTAGCTGGGGGCAGCAACAGCGGCCGGGCCTCCGGCACAGAGACCGGCCCTGATGCTCAGAAGGGTAGCAAAAAGAGGAGGGCAATTGTAATAGGGGACTCTATAGTTAGGGGGTCGGATAGGCGATTCTGTGGACGCAGTCGGGAGACCCGGATGGTGGTTTGCCTCCCTAGTGCCAGGGTCTCGCATGTGTCAGAACGTGTCCAAAAGATTCTGATAAGGGAGGGAGAGGAGCCTGATGTTGTGGTATACATAGGTACCAATGACATAGGCAGAAAAAGTGACGAGGTCCTGAAGGGAGAATTTAGGGAGTTGGGGGGAAAGTTAAGGAGAAGGACCAAAAGGGTAACAATTTCAGGATTACTGCCTGTGCCGCGTGACAGTGATAGTAGGAATGAAATGAGGTGGAGGATAAATGCGTGGCTGAGGGACTGGTGCAGTGGGCAGGGATTCAAGTTTCTTGATCACTGGGACCTCTTTTGGGGAAGGCATGATCTGTACACAAAGGACGGGTTGCACTTGAGCCCGAGGGGACCAATATCCTGGCAGGGAGATTTGCAAAGGCTATTGGGGAGACTTTAAACTAGAAAGGCTGGGGGGAGGGACTCGGGTAGAGGGGGCTTGGGGTCAGGGTGTGGGGCAAGAGGCAGAGAAGGGAAGCACTCGGATCCAAAATGTAGGCGAGAAAGATGAAAAAGATAATAGACAGAGAATAAGGGATGGTGGGTTTCTAAAATGTGTATATTTTAATGCTAGGAGCATTGTAAGTAAGGTGGACGAACTTAGAGCCTGGATTGACACCTGGAAATATGATGTTGTGGCAATCAGTGAAACATGGTTGCAGGAGGGCTGTGATTGGAAACTAAATATTCCAGGATTTCGTTGCTTCAGGTGTGATAGAATTGGAGGGACCAGAGGGGGAGGTGTTGCATTGCTTGTCAGAGAAGATATTACAGCAGTGCTTTGGCAGGATAGATTAGAGGGCTCGTCTAGGGAGGCTATTTGGGTGGAACTGAGAAGTGGGAACGGTGTAGCAACACTTTTAGGGGTGTATTATAGACCGCCAAATGGGGAGCGTGAATTGGAAGAGCAAATATGTAAGGAGATGGCAGATATTAGTAGTAAGCACAAGGTAGTGATTGTGGGAGATTTCAATTTTCCAAAAATAAACTGGGAAACACATTCTGTAAATGGGCTGGATGGTTTGGAGTTTGTAAAAAGTGTGCAGGATAGTTTTTTTGCAGCAGTACATAGAGGTATCGACCAGAGAAGGGGCAGTGCTGGACCTCCTGTTAGGAAATGAGGCAGGTCAGGTGACGGAGGTATGCGTCGGTGAGCACTTCGGGACCAGTGATCACAATACCATTAGTTTCAATATAATTATGGAGAGAGTCAGAACTGGACCTAGGGTGGAGATTTTTGATTGGAGAAAGGCTAACTTTGAGGGAATGCGTAAGGATTTTAAAGGAGTGAATTGGGACACTTTGTTTCATGGGAAGGATGTAGAAGAGAAATGGAGGACATTTAAAGGGGAAATTGTAAGAGTACAGAATCTTTATGTCCCTGATAGGTTGAAAGGAAATAGTAAAAATTGGAAAGAGCCATGGTTTTCAATGGAAATTGGACACTTGTTTCGAAAAAAGAGAGATATCTACAATAATTAATAGGAGGCATGGAGTAAATGAGGTGCTAGAGGAGTATAAAGAATGTAAAAAGAATCTTAAGAAAGAAATTAGGAAGGCTAAAAGAAGATATGAGGTTGCTTTGGCAAGAAAGGTGAAAGTAAACCCAAAGGGTTTCTAGAGCTATATTAATAGCAAAAGGATAACGAGGGATAAAATTGGACCATTAGAGAACCAGAATGGACAGCTATCTGCAGAGCCAAAATAGATGGGGGAGATATTGAACAATTTATTTTCTTCGGTATTCACCAAGGAGAAGGATATTGAACTCTGTGAGTTAAGGGAAAAAGTAGAGTAGCTATGGAAACTATGAGATTCAAAGAGGAGGAAGTACTGACACTTTTGAAAAATATAAAAGTGGATAAGTCTCCAGGTCCAGACAGGATATTCCCTAGGACATTGAGGGAAGTTAGTGTAGAAATAGCAGGAGCTATGACAGAAATATTTCAAATGTCATTAGAAACGGGAATAGTGCCGGAGGATTGGCGTACTGCGCATGTTGTTCCATTGTTTAAAAAGGGTGCAAAGAATAAACCTAGCAATTATAGACCTATTAGTTTGACGTCAGTGGTGGGCAAATTAATGGAAAGGATACTTAGAGATAATATATATAAGCATCTGGATAAACAGGGTCTGATCAGGAACAGTCAACATGGATTTGTGCCTGGAAGGTCATGTTTGACAAACCTTCTTGAATTTTTTGAAGCGGTAACTAGGGAAATTGATGAGGGTAAAGCAGTGGATGTTGTCTCTATGGATTTCAGTAAGGCCTTTGACAAGGTTCCCCTTGGAAGGTTGGTTAAGAAGGTTCAATCTTTGGGTGTTAATGGCAGAGTAGCAAGATGGATTCAACAGTGGCTGAATGGGAGATGTGAGAGAGTAATGGTGGATGGCTGTTTGTCAGGTTGGAAGCCGGTGACCAGTGGGGTGCGTCAGGGATCTGTGTTGGGTCCACTGTTGTTTGTCATGTACATCAATGATCTGGATGATGGGGTGGAAAATTGGATAAGTAAGTATGCAGATGATACTAAGATAGGTGGTGTTGTGGATAATGAAGTCGATTTTCAAAGTCTACAGAGAGATTTGGGCCATTTGGAAATGTGGGCTGAAAGATGGCAGATGGAGTTTAATGCTGATAAGTGTGAAGTGCTACATCTTGGCAGGACAAATCAAAATAGACCGTACATGGTAAATGGTAGGGAATTGAGGAATGCTGTGGAACAGAGGGATCTAGGAATAACTGTGCATAGTTCCCTGAAGGTGGAATTGCATGTAGGTAGGGTGGTAAGGAAAGCCTTTGGTGTGCTGGCCTTTATAAATCAGAGCATTGAATATAGGAGTAGGGAAGTAATGTTAAAATTGTACAAGGCATTGGTAAGACCAATTCTGGAGTATGGTGTACAATTTTGGTCGCCTAGTTATAGGAAGGATGTCAACAAAATAGAGAGAGTACAGAGGAGATTTACAAGAATGTTGCCAGGGTTCCAGCAACTATGTTACAGAGAAAGGTTGAACAAGTTAGGTCTTTATTCTTTGGAGCGCAGAAGGTTAAGGGGGGACTTGATTGAGGTCTTTAAAATGATGAAAGGGATAGACAGAGTTGACGTGGATACGTTTTTCCCATTGAGGGTAGGGAAGATTCAAACAAGAGGGCATGACATGAGAATTAAGGGACAGAGGTTTCGGGGTAACGTGAGGGGGAACTTCTTTACTCAGAGGGTGGTGGCTGTGTGGAATGAGCTTCCAGCAGAAGTGGTGGAGGCAGGATCGATTTTAACATTTAAGAGTAAGGTGGATAGGTATATGGACGTGAAGGGAATGGAGGGGTATGGTGTGAGTGCAGGTAGATGGGACTAGGGGAAAACAAATGGTCGGCACGGACTGGAAGGGCCGAGAGGGCCTGTTTCCGTGCTGTAATTGTTATATGGTTATATGGTTATGATAAATCCCAGCTTTTGAAAAAGATGATTTGTGGCTGATACTGCCAATGTAGCCAACTCTAAATTTTCCCCTACAATGAGAATATCACCAAGGTAGGCCATAACAATATGGTTTTGTTTCATTTGAGGCCAAAGCTGGTTTTAACAATTTGGTAAACAACCTGGGTGCCGATGATAAACCGTTGGGTAAGGCCTTACACTGCCAAAGCTGTCCCATCCAGACAAATTTCAGATATTTCCGATGATCCTTGTGTATTGGTACTGAATAGTATGCATCTTTTAGATCGATGCAAGCCATGTAGTACCTGTTAGAGATTAGCTGTTTGGCTGTGACAAACGTGTCCATTTTGAAATGGGCATACTGAACGGAAGTATTCAGTTCGGTCAAATCTATAATTATGCCGCATCCGCCGTCTTTTTTGTTTTTAGTAAAAATGTTTGATACGAACTCTTGAGATTCTCTGTTTGTCTTCTCAATTACCCCTTTTACGTTTAATCTTAAAAGTTCAGCATGGCCTTCTGTCCTTTCTTTTTGTGAAAGTATAAACTTCCGGCTAGGTGAATGCTGAACTGGGATGGGGAGTTCGTAAACAAATAAAATTTTATATCCCTGAATACTTCCGAGTATGTAAGGATCAGAAGTACACGTGCTCCACACATGACGAAACAAGTGCAACCGTCCCCCAACCCGTGATGAGTCTAGACATGCAATGTTTTCGAGGCAACCAGACCCACCTACCTCCATGGTTACCGGCGGTGCTGTGTTGGCTGTCTCTGTTGCTTCTTGTTCTGTTGTGTTGCTGCGGTGTGGGGATGGCGCATTTTCCAAGAAGGCCGGGCTGGGCCATGGTCTAAAAAAGACCATTGTGCAGGTGGGCCGGCCTTCGAGCTTTCACCACCAGATGGTCTCATGTTGTAGCGGTGCCTGGTGGTTGTGTAGGGGTGCTGCCGCCGCTGATATAAGATTTTGGAGGTGTTCGGCACCTTTATCATGCCGATTGCCTTGGCCTCCTCATCCAGGTCTTTAACCTGCTTAGGGAGGTTGTCCCCAAACAGCAATGTGCACTGCTGGGCCTGCATAATCCCGCAAACTTGGGATTGAGTGCAGGTTTTATGATGCTCTTCCTGTAGCTGTTGATTTCAAACAGCGTATTGCACAGGAGTGCTAGAGTGTGTTGTAGCTCTTCAGGCATCTCAACCCCATCGACATTCCTGGCTACTGCTGTAATCCCAGCAGCCAGCAGTTTGAGGATTCTTTGGAGTTTCACCTCCTGGCTCCTTATGGTCGGGCTCATGTTGCCCCAAATGGGGTTGTTGACAGCAGGTACATTAAGAGAAATACAATTCTCTGGCGCAAGGTATTTTTCTGCCATGTTGTTAATTGCTTGTTCCTGCAGCTGGTTAGTTGCCATATATTAATACTGGCAACACAGCTTGGGATGCAATGGCAGTCCTTTTTGGGTGGGCATAGCAAATTTGTTGACTATACCCAATAGTTCTTCTTGCGGCACCCCTAACACAGGTGAGTCTTCAGCCATGATGATTTCTGACCCCCAATTCTGACCCCCAATGCTCCCCTGCGAAGAGGGTGAGACATTTGGCAGTCCTTGATAGGAAGCTGCCGTGGGTCTGCGAAGAGACCCACTGTGACTCTGCCCCTGCATAAGCAGGTCACGCTAGAGCAATTGCTCCACCATCCGCTCCATGCGGGAAAGACGCCCGCCGTCACTAACCGCGAACGGGGTGTCCTCAAGGTCCGGACCCAGCCGAGTCTACGGACCTGGCCGACTTCCGGGTGGTTTTGCCGCCGGATTGCGGCGCACCTGCGGTCTGTTGCGGTGAGAGGTCGGGAGCTGCTGGAAGCACCTGCAGCTCTGGGGATTCGGCACGCTGCTGGCTGGCTTCCACAGCAGCGATTTTTGCCGCTGCTCTCCTCGATTTCCTGGACTCCATGCTGTTCTCTTGGCTGTGAAAACACACACACAGAGTCTTTCCCAGAATGGTAAGTACTTACCTCCGGTTGTCTTTTAAACTTACGCTGGAGGAGCGACGCTTCCTCCCGACTGTCGCTTCCGCAATGCGTTCGACGATATGTCGCGCATGCGTGCTGGCAGGGTCTTCACGTAGTCACTCACGTGACTCCGAAGTAAAATTGATAATTATGGTCATTGTTATATTATTTTATACATTATGAGCATAAATTACTCATGTGACGGATATAATTCAGCACGGTGGAGATGATCAAGTTTGGGAGCGTCACGTGATGGAGATGACTAAAACTATCTTGAGGGCTAGGGTTCGGGCTAGGGCTGGGGCTGCAGTTAGAGCTCGGGTTGAGCTGCGGCTAGGGTTGGGGCTGGGGCTGGGGGGGCTGGGGCTAGGGTTGGGTCTGGGGCTGCGGCTGAGGCTGGGGTTGGGGCTGAGGCTGGGGTTGGGGCTGAGGCTGGGGCTGAGGCTGGGGTTGGGGCTGAGGCTGGGGCTGGGGATGGGGTTGGGGCTGGGGTTGGGGTTGGGGATGGGGTTGGGTCTGGGGTTGGGGCTCGGGTTGGGGCTGGGGTTGGGGCTGGGGCTGGGGCTGGGGCTAGGGTAGGGGCTAGGGTTGGGGCTAGGATTGGGGGTTGGGGCTGGGGCTGGGGTTAGGGCTAGGGCTGGGGCTAGGGCTGGGGTTGGGGCTAGGGTTGGGGCTAGGGTTGGGGCTTGGGTTGGGGCTTGGGTTGGGGCTTGGGTTGGGGCTTGGGTTGGGGCTTGGGTTGGGGCTGGTGTTAGGGCTGGGGCTGGGGCTGGTGCTGGGGCTGGTGCTGGGGCTGGGGCTGGGGCTGGGGTTGGGGCTGGGGCTGGGGCTGGGGCTGGGGCTGGGGCTGGGGCTAGGGCTACGCCTAGGATTAGGATTAGGGTTGCGGCTGGGGCTTGGGTTGGGGTTAGGGCTAGGGCTAGGGCTAGGGCTGAGGTTGCGGCTGGGGTTGGGGTTGGGGCTGGGGCCGGCCGGTGGGTGGGAGGGCATTGAACACCAGAAAAAAAAAATACACTTTATTCATTTAGGGTTTAATCTTTATTTATGAGGATTATGTTTATTAATAATATAGAAAAAGAAGAAATGGGATAGAATTGTGGAATATCCACAATTTTGCATCAAAATAGCGGGACACCAAAGTAGACGCTTACTGAAGAATCACCCTGCTACATCAGGAGTACTCACAATGTACCCAAATCACTACGTGCTCTGAGCCAAACAATTTGCTTAAAGTCAAATAGCTGAGCTTGAAATTGATGGTAGAGGAAGTTGGCTTACCATCGTGGCATGGAAGAAGCAACTTTAAAAGAAAAGAAAGAACTTGCATTAACTTAGCAACCTTCACAGCTGCAGGAGCTGACAATCCTGGAAGTACTTTTGAAGTGCAGTCACTTTTACAACATTTGTTTAAGGGTTAGCTGCACAGCTCCATGGCTCCTCTGGAGGTTGATTTGCAGAAGATTGGAGGCCTGCAACCAGCTCTCCTGAACGTGCACCCAAGGATCATCCTTTGTTGGGTCTTGTTTGAAAGAGGATCACAAAGGCATAAACGGAAAAATGAGACTGTTGTGCTTATCATATTTTTTGAGCATGCACCGTTATAAAAAGAAAAGAACAAGCAAGCAATAGCTCACTCTGGTGGGTCAACTTAACTCAGCATAAAAATTATCTTTGCAGTCCTGCCAAGCAGAAGAGTGGTAAACCCATGGACAGCTTATTGTATTCCCCTTGGTGTGTGTGATCAGATTTTTAAGCGATTCTTTAATTCTCATCCCACGTAGCTCGAAGGAATTTTTCAAATGTTTTCCAAAAGACATTAAGCATCTTCCTGATCAACACTGTAATAGTCTGCTCACCCATAGTGTAGGTAATGAGGGAAAAAAAAGTGTGTGTCTTGTATTGAGGTGTTGGTCCAAACACAGTGGTAGCACAGCCCTATTGGAATGAAGGCCCAGTGTGTGAGCCTCACTACAGAAACATGAGCGTGTATTCCTGCTGAAACTGTGTAGTTTTAGTTTAGTTTAGTTGAGTGATACAGCATGGAAACAGACCCTTCGGCACACGAGTCCGTTCTGACCAGCAATCCCCGCACACAAACACTAAATAACAATTTATTGTTATACCAAGCCAATTAGCCTACAAACCTGTACGTCTTTGGAGTGTGGTAGAAAACCAGAGCACCCGGAGAAAAACCCACGTAGATTATGGGAAAAATGTAAAAACTGTACAGATAGCACCCTTAATCAGGATTGAACCTGGGTCTCTGGTGCTGTAAGGCAGAAACTCTGCTGCAGCTATTAATTCTAAAGTGCTGGGTGCTGTAGGCATATGTAAAACATCCCCAATGACCAAGGTTTGCATATATATCTCAACCAACATCACTAAAAAAGATTTGTCTAGAAATTGGATTGCAGAATGCAATTCAGATTTAATGAAAATAAAATAGCAAAATATGGGGACTTACTAACGTTGCACAAAGCCTATGATTTTCCTCTCAGCTACTTTGCCCATTGGACGTGGGCAATACTATCTTAAGGCATGCAAAGTAGACTGGGTGCTGTTTAAAGGATTTTCCTGTGGATGTGCAGGCCTTTCTTTCATGTAGGCCTGGCCTGTGATGCTTGCCTTCACAATACTGGTGAAGCCTCAGCTACTGGAAGTGAGCTGATCCTCGGCTACAGAGTCCAGAGCAGAAAAGCCAACTGAAGGCAAATGAACCATCCTACAACAACTAGAGATCAGTCCTGAATGACTATCTACCTCTTTGGAGACCCTCGGACCACCTTTGATCGGACTTTGCAGGACCTTATCATGTATCTGTACACTGTAGACTGCTTCTTTCCCGTATTGTTTATCTGCTGACTGGTTAGAACGCGACAAAAGCTGTTCACTGTGACAATAAACTAAACAAAATCAAACTCGCCTCTACCACAAAGCTCTAGCAGCTGACCTTCAGCATGACTATGCGACATCCCTCTGGCCCTCCTAGCCCAACAGCTCATCTGGCACAGCCACCTAAAATCCGTGGAACCCAAACCCATTTCTGATCCCATCTGTAGAATACAAGGGGAAGTATGCTCTTTCTGCAAGTTGCTGGGTGATATTCCTCTTGCTAACACACGGAGGAGACTGATCGTGTACAGCAATATCTAATAGTATTTACACCCCTGCTATGTCCACACATGAGGTCTGTGTCAGCCACCCATGTGGCATACAGCACGCACACCTCACACAAAAGTCTACAAAAAATAAGAGCAGGGGTAGGTTACCTGGACCCTCAAGCCTATCACACAATTCAACATGATCATGGCCTTTCTATCTGGCCTCAACTCCTCATCTGTGCCAGATCAAAATGGCCATGAATTCTCCAACCATTCAAGAATGTATTGTATTTTTAGTTTTTTTTTTAGTTTAGAAATTCAGCACAGAAATAGGCCCTTCAGACCACCGAGTACATGCCGACCAGCAATCCCACACATTAACACTATATCCTAGTCACACACTAAGGACAATTTTACAATTATACCAAGCCAACTAACCTTCAGACCTGTACGTCTTTGGAGATTGGATGGAAAACGGAGAATTGGGATCTCTGGCACTACAAGGCAGCAACTCTACCAGAGAGACATAAAATGCTGGAGTAACTCAACGGGTCAGGCAGCATCACTGGAGCAAAGGAATAGGTGACGTTTCAGGTCGACACCCTTCTTCAGACTCAATTTCCTGTTATTTCATGTTGTTATTGATAAAGCTGTTATTGTAATTAGGAATCCAATGTGCACAAATTGGTAGGTTATGCATCCTACAGTACTAGCATGAAAACCCTTGCAAATTACTTGATTATCTCTAAAGCACTTCAGAGCATCTTAAAACTGTGAAAGACAATTTTATAACTTCAAGTTCTTTCTTTTGACTAAGCTTGCAAGTCCAATAGAGCATTGATTGCTAATGCAGAGCTGATACAGTAACAAAGAAGAACAAGAGAATAATAAATTGAAAATTAAAGCTAGCTAAAGGACAAATTAAAAAATGCAGAAATGGTGGAAGGGAGTGAAAAAAATGTTAAGACTCAAAGAAATAAGAATTGCAAACCACAAAAGAATAGCAGTAAATTTTAGAGCAATCCAACACTTGACATATTATTTTTAACACTATATGTAAATGTTAACCATATGTCGATATTTAATGAATTACAAATTAATCCAATTACCTATTTCAGAGTTTTTTTTCGCCAGAAAAAATTCATATTTTTACACATTCAATGAGATGGTAGAAAGGATCAGAAAGTAAAATATTTTAAGGTTCGTGCTTCAATAATAAATAAATAGTAAAGGATAAATAGATTACCGAAAAAGGGCACTTAACTCTTGATCATGAACCCCTATTCAGTTTAGTTCCAGTTGATCTATCTCGGAATCATACTAGTTCACTTACTATCAATATCCATATACAACAAAAATCTATTCATGTTAGGTTGGTAGGTAAGAAAAAGCTCCCATTATTTTAAATTGAAAGCACATTGGGAAAGAATGATTCAAAAGAGATGACATGGACTACATGGAAGAGCAGGGAAGTAGACATTTGGTATGTTTGCATTCATATCACCCAGTAGCTGCAGAAGGACCATACTTTCCAATGCTGAGGCACTGACTATAAGAGTCAGGAAATCATGAAGCAGCTTTGTAGGACTTTGGTTAGGCCGTATCTGGAGTATTGCGTGCAGTTCTGGTCACCCCAATACAGGAAGGATATGGAGGTTTTGGAAAAGGTGAAGAGGAGGTTTACCAGAAAGAATAAACTCATCCCACCCAAACCACCCCCTCCCCAGGTACCTTCCCCTGCAACCACAGGAGAACCAACACCTATCCCTAGACCTCCTCCCTCGACTCTGACCAGGGACCACAACAGTCCATTCAGGTTAGGCAGATATTCACGCACCTCCTCCAACCACATCTACTGTATTTGTTGTTCCAGTTGTGGACTCTTCTACATTGACAAGACCATACGTAGATAGGGCGATCATTTCGCTGAACATCTTTGCGCAATCCGCCTAGACCTACCTGATCTCCAGGTTGCTAAACACTTTAATTTCCCTTCCCATTCCCACACTGACCTTTTTGTCCTAGGTTACCTCCTTTGTCAGAGTGAGGCTAAACGCAAATTGGAGGAATAGCATCTCATACTTTACTTGGGCAGCTTACAACCCAATGGTATGAATATTGAAGATAGACACAAAATGCTTTTGTAACTCAGCAGGACAGGCAGCATCACTGGAGAGAAGGAATGGGTGACGTTTTGGGTCAAGAACCTTCTTCAGACCAAATCAATGAATATTGATTTTGCTAACTTCAAGTAACCCCTGCATTCCCTTTCTCTCCATCCCTCCCCCACCCTAATCGCACCAGCTTCTCGTTTACACCCAGGAAACAGCTAAAAATGTCCTTCATGTGTCCTTTATCATCGTTACTTTTATGCATATGTTTCATTCATTGTACTACTGTACAGTGGCTTGCAAAAGTATTCATACACCTTGAACATTTTCACATCTTGTCACGTTACAACCACAAACGTAAATGTATTTCATTAGGATTGTATGTGATAGACCAACACAAGTGGAATGAAAATGATACATGGTTTCCAAATTTTATTACAAATAAAAAACTGGAGAGCGTCTGTGAAAAGCAATTTTCAAGTCTTGCCAGAGATTCTCAATTGGATTTAGGTCTGGAATTTGACTGGGCCATTCTAACACATGAATATGCTTTGATCTAAACCATTCCATTGTCGCTCTGGCTGTATGTTTAGGGTCGTTGTCCTGCTGGAAGGTGAACCTCCGCCCCAGTCTCAAGTCTTTTGCAGACTCTAACAGGTTTTCTTCCAAGATTGCCCTGTATTTGGCTCCATCCATCTTCTCATCAACACTGACCAGCTTCCCTGTCCCTGCTGAAGAAAAGCATCCCCACAGCTTGATGCTGCCACCACCATGTTTCACAGTGGGGATGGTGTGTTCAGGGTGATGTGCAGTGTTAGTTTTCCGCCACACATAGCGTTTTGCATTTAGGCCAAAAACTTCAATTTTGGTCTCATCAGACCAGAGCACCTTCCTCCACATGTTTGCTGTGTCCCCCACATGGTTTGTGGCAAACTGCAAACGGGACTTTGTTTCAACAATGGCTTTCTTCTTGCCACTCTTCCATAAAGGCTCGATTTGTGGAGTGCACGACTAATAGTTGTCCTGTGGACAGATTCTCCCACCTGAGCTGTGGATCTCTGCAGCTCCTCCAGAGTTACCATGGGCCTCTTGGCTGCTTCTCTGATCAATGCTCTCCTTGCCCAGCCTGTCAGTTTAGGTGGGCGGCGCTGTCTTGGTAGGTTTGCAGTTGTGCCATACTCTTTCCATTTTCAGATGATGGATTGAACAGTGCTCCGTGAGATGTTCAAAGCTTGGGATATTTTTTCATAACCTAACCCTGCTTTAAACTTCTCCACAACTTTATCCCTGACCTGTCTAGTGTGTTCCTTGGGCTTCATGATGCTGTTTGTTCACTAATGTTCTTTAACAAACCTCTGGGGCCTTCACAGAACAACTGTATTTATACTGAGATTAGATTACACACAAGTGGACTCTATTTACTAATTAGGTGACTTCTGAAGGCATTTGGTTGCACTGGTTTTTATTTAGGGGTATCAGAGTAAAGGGGGCTGAATACTTTTGCACGTCACACTTTTCAGTTTTATGTTTGTAAAAAAATGTGAAAACCATGTATCATTTTCCTTCCACTTCACAGTTATGCACCACTTTGTGTTGGTCTATCACATAAAATCCCAATAAAATACATTTATGTTTGTGGTTGTAACGTGACAAAATGTGGAAAAGTTCAAGGGGTATGAAAACTTTTGCAAGCCACTGTATATCTCTCTACAACATTGTCTGTATCTCCCATTTCCCTTTCCTGTGACTTTCAGTCTGAAGATGGGTCTCAATAGACAATAGACAATAGGTGCAGGAGTAGGCCATTCGGCCCTTCGAGACAGTACCGCCATTCAATGCGATTATGGCTGATCATCCCCAATCAGTACCCCGTTCCTGCCTTCTCCCCATATCCCCTGACTCTGCTATTTTTAAGAGCCCTATCTAGTTCTCTCTTGAAAGCATCCAGAGAACCCGACTCCACCGCCCTCTGAGGCAGAGAATTCCACACTCACCACTTTCTGTGAGAAAAAGTGTTTCCTCGTCTCCGTTCTAAAAAGTGTCTCCTCGTCTCCGTTTGGTCTCAACCCGAAATGCCATCCATTCTTTCTCTCCAGAGACGCTGCCTGTCCCGCTGAGTTACTCCAGTATTTTGTGTCTATCTTCGGTTTAAACCAGCATCTGAGGTTCCTTCCCACACAGTTAGAATGTGAAACTTGTTACCACATGGTGTGATTGAGATGAATAGCACTAATGCATTTAAAGGGAAGCAATTTATGGAAAATAATGTAGTCAAAAGATATTGTGATAGCTATATGTAAAAGTACTTTTGGAGAAACATGTGGAGCATAAAACACTGACATAGACGAGTTCAGCAAAATGGACTGTACCTTGGTTAGTTAGTTAGATACAGCATGGAAACCCATCTAGTTCACATCAATTGTCGATCAGCTGTTCACACATATTCTATGTTATCCCACTTTCTCATCCATTCCCTACACACTAGGAGTAATTTGCAGTGCACAATTAACCCACAAACACGCATATCACGCACATCTTCGTGATATGGAAGGAAACCGGAGCACCCGGAGGAAACTCACAGGGAAAAGGTGCAAACTCCATTCAAAGAGAACCCATGGTCTGGATCAAACCTGTGTCTCAAACCTGGTTAAATTTCAATTGCCATTTCTTGGTTCACCTTTCTAACTAATTGGCCCACCTAGTTCATGCTGGCCAAGTTAGCAAGCTGTGTTAGTCCCATTTGCCTGCATTTGGACCATGGCCCTCTAAACCTTTTCTGGCCAAATGTATCTTAAAAATCATAATTGCATCGACTTCTATGGCTTCTTCTGACAGTTCATTCCAAATATGGATGCCCTCAAGAATGAAAAAGTTGCCCCTGAGGTTCCTTTTAAATCTCTCTCCTCTCACCTTAAGCCTATGCCTTCTGGTTTAGAATCCTCTACTCTGAGCAAAAGACTGAGCATTCTCTCCAACCATGTCCTCATGGTCTTGTACACCTCATTAAGGTCCCCTCTCAGCCTTCTATGCTCCAAAGAAAAATGTCTCAGCCTATCTAACCTCTCCCAATAACTTGAGCCTCCAAGCCCAGGTGAGTCGCTCGGTTGGCTTTACCATTACTGTGTAGCTGCCCTGGTTTGACAAACAAAATGGCAACACACAACACTTGTCAGAATTTAATTCCATTTGCCATTCCTTGGCACACCTTCCCAAATGATCTAGATCCTGTCGTGAATATAGATATCTTTCCTCACTGTCCACTATACCACCGATTTTGGTGGCAAATTTACTCACAAGGTTAACTACATTGTCATGCAAGTCATAAGTGTAGATATCAAACAGCAATGGACACAGCTGTGGCCTCTGCGGCACTTCACTGGTCACAGGTCTGCAAGCAGATAAACGAACCCTCCACTACTACTCTTTGACCACCATTGTCTTAAAACGATTACTCAGCCTCTAATTAAAATTTCTCAAAACTGCAGGCGATGTTGTGAAAGTTTATTCATTCGAACACTAATGTGCATTTGGAACCTTTGGACTCAATATTCTGTACTGAGAATGGTTTGTTTTAAAACCAATACATGGTAATGGGCAAGGAGCAAATAACACACAGATGGACATCTTACAAGATTAAAACAGTTGGGTTTGTGGTCACATTTTACGGATGAGTACACTGCAATTTAACAAATATTTAGCCCAGAAGGGCTTGTCTTCATAAGTTAACTCAGATGGAAAAGTCAGTTTTACAAATCAGGAAAACTAAACAGTTAAAACCCACATTTAATTTGGAAAATGCCTCCGCCTCCCCCCCCCCCCCCCCCCTCCGCCTCCCCCCCCCCCCCCCCCCCCCCCCCCCCCACATTCTTAACTTTTAGCTGTGGAGACACAATAAACTGCAGATGCTGGAATCTGGAGTAAAAAAGCAAACTGCTAGAAGAACTCAGCGGGTCAGTCAGCATATGTGAAGGCAAAGGGATCGTCAATGTTTCATGTTAACATTCTGCCTCTTATTGAATGGCAGAGCTGATTGGTTGAACTGAATGAAGATTATCTTCAAAGAGCTCACCCAATTTGAATTTGAACAAGAGGAGACTGCATTGCGGTCACTGAATACAGTACAATAGACTGGAAGAACTGCAAGTGAGCAGCTGCTTCATCTGGAAAGACTGTTTTGGCCCCCTAGATAATGGAAAGGAAAAAGGTGAAACGACACTTGTTGCACCTCCTCCAGTTACATGAAGAATTGCTGTAAGGCATTAAGCGTTGTGATGCTCATAGTTCAAGATTATAGATGCGGCTATTTAAAGATAGGCGTCTTTTTGCAAGAAGCATCATGGACATCGCGGACCCCCTTGCCGGGGGTCATCGGAGAAGCACTCCGACCGCTGTCCTGCGACCTACAACATCTTGGAGCCTCGGTCTGTGGAGCTTCTGGCGGCAGGCGTGGAGCGGACTATACTTTACCATCGTGGAGCGAGCGATCTCTTGCCGGGGGTCGCCAGAGAAGAGCTCCGACATCTGGAAGCCGTAATTCTCCGGTAAGGTGGTGGCCGATTAGGTAGGTATGTTACAAAACTTACCTTCAGCGGTGCTGCAGTTCTGCCGCTGGCCGTGTGCGCAACTTTGGCGCCTTTAGGGGGGGGGGGGGGGGCAGGGTTAAAATGCGGTTTTTCCCTTGCCACCGGAACTATATTTTGTCGGAGTGCGAGCCATTTTTGGAGATTCGTTCCGACTGCCGGTAAGTTAATTTTTTTTTTTTTAAATCGCCCGACTATTTTAGCTCTGCAGTTAAATAAACAATAGCTCCTAACGCCGTGAACGCTGACAACGGGGACCAATTTTACATAGGGGACAGGTAAGTGAAAGCTGTTTATTTTTTCATATAAACCTGCTTGTTTAGGTGACTTTAATCAATATTTCATGTTGCGAAACGGTGATTTATTCCCCATATCGGCAGTGTTTTCCCTGCCGATATTGGGTTTAAATTCACCGCAACCGCAACTTTCCAATACATCGCGTTCCAGAAAATCTCACTCGCAAGCTGTTAAAATGCCCATTAATTTATGGGCATTAAACACTAAATTCCTTCAATTTGGCCTATAAATTCATAACAATGAGATTTAAAAATGTTATATTGTGAATTCTTGTGTGAATGGTATTTGGACACTTAGGCTTTTAAAAAAATGTTAATATTTTCTTAAGAAATGGATAGATGTTTAGATCTAGTAATTGAATTTTGTAATTAGCTACAATTGGGTAACTAACTAATTATTTGCTTTAATTTCAGGTCATCCAAGTAAGATTGTTTCATATTAGTTTCAGAATGCTTCAATCTATAATAACTTAAAATTATTTTCAGTTCTCTTAATTTTTAAGAAAGTTATGGGCTTTTGACTGTCCTTGATCACAACTTTTGTGTTAAGACAATGGAAAGGCAATGGGGAACAAGATGCTAATTTCCGAGTATGAAAATGGCCATAACTGTTTTAATACTGAAGATATGAAAGTGAATTAGGTGTCAAATTAAACTTCTTTGTATGCTTTATCTGATGGGATAAATTGCAGACTTGATTTTTTAAATCTCAAAATTTTGTAACATTGCTAGATTAGGGGCTCCAGGCCGCCTGGTGTGGTCGACCAGTCCCACGTCGGAGTTCTGACCATCCCGACTATAGGACTTGAACATTGGGTCATCCATAGTGGCGAATACGCAGGGTCCGGGCCACAACCACGGGTGAACAAGGGAGGAGGAGGAGGAGGACTGTCTGAACTGTATTGCCTTCCACCACAGTGAAGAATTCTGTGGTGGTTGTCTGTGTTGAATTATGTTGCGTATTGTGTCCTTTTTTAATTGTAATGCTGCATGATAAATTACATTTCATTGCACCTTATGGTGCATGTGACAAATAAAGTTGAACTTGAACTTGCATGGAACAGTTTTTGTTTTATTCCTTTCTGGATCAACAGCCTGAAATCTTTTTTTGGTTTACAAATGGTTTATTTCGTTCTGCTTTCTGCACATAATGAAATCAAAAATGTCATTATTTTAGCTGCCAATTTTCACCCTGTGCTCACCTTCAGATGATCAATGAGACCCTTCCTTTGTTCTTTCTGGATATCTCCATCACCATCCCAGGAGATAGGACAACAACAAAAATGGATTACAAACCCACAAACCCATCAGCTACCATGATTCTACTTCCTCCCAACCTGCCTCATGTAAGGACTATTCCAATCTTCCAATTGTCCCGCCTCTGCCTTGTTAACTTTGATGATGAGACTTTCCACACGGATGCTTCTGTAGTCTTTGATCTTTCGGAAACAGTAGTTCCACTCAACCATAGTGGACAGAGCACTTGATCATATCTCATCTATTCAGCTCTCAAGCCCTCTCCTCCTGAACAAGGATAGAGTTCCCCTAATCCTCACTTTCTATCCCAGGTGACTACATTCATTGAGCATCCTTCTCAATTTCTGCAATGTACAACAAGATTCCCACCTCAACTTCAAACTTAAAAACTGTTTCAGATTTATTCTAGAACTACTTTTCCGTTTTAGCATTGATTATTTTAAAAGTGATGGTTAGGAGAAAGCATTTTATTAAGCCCCTTTTCATAACTTTCAAAATGCCTTCAATGTGTGCCATGGGCTGAAAACCCTAATGTAAGATTTGGCCCAGAAACATTGATCATTCCTTTCCACCCACAGACGCTGCTCGACCCACTGAGTTCCTTCAGAAGATGGATTTTTGTTATTAAAATGTGGTTGCTCGTAGAGTGTCTGGCGACATAATTTTGACATAATTTCCCGGCACAAGCCCGAAGAGCCCATTACTTGCACATGTACGACAAGCAAGTCGCAGGGACTTGTTGAACTTGTGATGTGCTGCAATTTGACCTGGAAATCACCACATTTGCATTCCCCTCCAAAAGAGACCAATTTCCACATGCTTTATATTGGAGCAAAAGGGCTGTTCATAAACATTTCTACCCTCCCAATGCCTGGATTGATTTTAAAATGCCTTAATTAGATCAACCTCAATATGTAAAATGCAAGGGAATACTGGTCTAGTAAATGCAATCCTTAGTCTGTTCATGAAAAGTAATGAAAATTGTGACTGTGCTTGGGACTGGAGGCTCCTCGAGGTCTGGAGCTCAAATCACTTCACACATTATGAATACTGAGCAAAACTAGGATAGTTGAATCTGGATTTTATCCTGCCAACTTCCCCAGTGGAATAATCATATAAGCAGCCAATTCCCCATGAAACAGTCAATTTCCCCAGTGAAAAGAGACTGTGCCGGTGGCACGCATTGAAAGTTGTGATAAAGCGCTTAATAAAATGCTTTCTCACTGTCTAAACAATCAGTGCTGGAAGGAAAAATGGAGTACCAGAATACTGCATTTAAAAGACACTTGGACAGGTATGTGGTTAGCAACGGTTTAGACAGACCGTGACAATAAACTAAACTAAATTAAACTACGATGCGAGTCAAATGCAAACAAATGGGACTAGCTCAGATTGGGCATCTTGGTCAGCACGGACAAGTTGGGCCCAGGGTCTGTTTCCGTGCTGTATGGCCTCTATGACTAATTAATCTGAAACAATTTTTCAAGTTTAAAGTTGAGATGGGAAAGTGTTAGCAATGTGGCCTCATTATATCCCATTCAAAGTCACACAATGGAGGGTCCTTTAAATTGTCTCTGAATCTTATTATGAAATTAGTGGAAAAGCGAAACAGTATTGAACAACACAGGACCTGCTGGCCCAATCATTCCCAACTGAATTTTCCTCTATCATAATATCATAAGTATAGATATTCACCTCTGAATGCACCATGTTAAATTTAATTCTCAACTTCTTAGCAAATAAAGCCCTCCATGACTGCAAGCAGCAAGATCTAGAGACAATTTGGGCATGGTGTCTAAGTGCCCAGGTCAAGGGCAGCAAGAGCATGGGAACACCACCACCTTCATACTCCAACCTGATTTGGGAATATACCACTGGTTCTTTGTTGCCACTGGGTCTAAATCCTGGAACACTGCTCAACAGCATTATGGAAATAATGACTATAGCAGGTCAAGAAAGCAGCCAACCAGCATCTACTGAAGAGCAAGCAGAGATGAGCAATAATGGAAGGTCTTCCTTTCAACAACTTTATATTGAAAATGTAATAAATTAAAGTACAAAGAACTAAAGGTAAGTTTATTACTGCCTTGTAACTAGTGTTGCTTCTGCAGTGTTCATCACTCCGTTCTAGAAACATTGCACATAAGCCAAGGTGCTGCTGATAAAAGCAACTCTTTTCCAAAGGGCTTCAAAATCAAAGACCAACTGATGAAATTGGGGAATAGAAACATAGAAACATAGAAATTAGGTGCAGGAGTAGGCCATTCAGCCCTTCGAGCCTGCACCGCCATTCAATATGATCATGGCTGACTTTCGTGACTTTCATTTGAGCAATTTTGTTAGCCGGTTAATTACCGAGCAAAATTGGCTCTGACACATAAGTTATAAAAGAAAGACTTGGACACATTAAGAGCTCTGCAAAACTCAGGATTATCAAAGCACTTCAGTACCATTGTAGTATTATTGAAGTATAGTCACTGCCCAAATAGAGGAAATACTAAAGACAACGTACACACAGAGCAAGGATCCACAAAGAATAATGAGATAATGGCCAGATCATCTGGTTGTTGGTGATGTCTGAGGGGTAAATAATATTGAGGATGCCAGAAGGAATGTTCCCCATCATCTTTGAAGGACTAGCACAGCATCTTTTCCGTCCAACTGAATGAACAGATGCAGCCTCACTTGATCATAACTCAGCCTCCAACAATACAACAAGGTAATGCACTTCGACACAAAATGCTGAAGCAGGTCAGGCAGCATTCCCAGAGAACATGGATAGAAGACATTTCGGATCAGAACCCTTCTTCAGACTGAAACCCAGCTTTTTTGTGTCCATCTTTGAAGGTAGATAATTCTCCTGGGCCTGATCAGATATACCCGAGGACACTATGGGAAACTGGAGAAGAAATTGCAGGAGTCCTTGCCGAGATATATGAATCATCATTAGACACAGATGATGTGCCAGATGGCTGGGGGGAGGCGACATCTGTTTTTTTTTAATTCAGGAAGGGCTGCAGGTAAAGCCTTGGAACCACAGGCCAGTAAGCCTAACTTCTGTGGTGGAAAGTTATTAGAGAATTGGTATGAGGTACAACAATGGAACACGGTATTGCACTTCAAGACTCAAAATGTCTCCCCAGTACAATCAGACTTAAGAATAGTCCCGATCTGAAACGTCACCTATCCATGTCCTACAGAGATGCTGTGTGAGCTACTGAATTACTCCAGCACTTTGTGTTTTCTTTTCGATTTCTTTTCAACTGATAGTTCTTGACCTGCTGCGTATTTCCAGCATTTCCTGATTTTAATCGTAACTAAATTCATCGGTGAATGTATTGGCTAATGATCGTCTTCAAAAGTGCTGCATTAATGAGTTACTTCTTCCGATTAATCTCAGTTGGGAGTTAACGCATGGACAGGACCGTGTGATAAAATTACTGAGGTAGAACTTGAATCCATTTATTCACTCGCAGGATTTAGGGATTGACAGCAAGGCTGATGTTTATTGCCCTTCACTAACTGGATATTTCACAGGGCAATTGGGTCAACCACATCGCTGTGAGTCTGGAATCACGTTCGGAGAAAGAGAGGCAGGAATGACAGATTTCTATCTGAAAAGAATGTTTGTGAACCAGTCTGTTCTTTCATGATAATCTGGTGGTTTCACGAACAACGTTGCAGACATGAGCCATTTTATGTCCAGATTTTTTTAATTAACTAAATTTAAATCATACAGCTGCTAAAGTAAGACTTGAATTCTGGATCATTAGTCCAGACTCCTAAATTAACCACTAAGCAACTGTACCCAATTCCAGGACCTGTTGACTTAGAGGAAAGAGCACAGGCCACTGAGCAATTTTGGGTAAGTATTGAAAGTATCCAAACAATATGGATATTGGTGGTGCAACAGACAGTTGATACAAAGGCATAATGATACATGATGATACAAAGGCAGATGATACATATTTTGCAAGTGTGTGCTGAGGATACGCAACGGACTCTGAAGAGTGTATCCCCCAGCACGTTGACTCCAATTCTTGTAATGGATCTTCCGATACTCATGCACAGATGAAGACTTTCAGTTCATTTAAGTAAATCTAAGGTTGTTTTTTCTTTGTGATAAAAACTCCACACTTGGCACACCCAACTGGAAAATGTAGGCATCATAAATCATTTTCTGATAAATTGATCAGTTGCCAAAAGAAAGATCGTAATTTTGCTTTAAAACAAACTGAAGAAAATATAAAGACGAATGAACCAAAACCAGGTGTAAGCCATACAGTCCCTTGAGTGTACTGCACCATTCAGTGAAGTCATTGTTGATCCAATTCTTTTCCCTTGGACTTAGTTTAGACTTTAGATTTTAGAGTTTAATCACGGAAACAGTCCCTTTTGCCCATCTATTTCCCGCCGACCAGCGATCTCCTCGAACACTAACTCCATCCTCCACACTAGGAATATTTTTTTAAACAATTTTTACCAAAGACAATTAGCCTACAAACTTGTACGCCTTTAGACTGCGGGAGGAAACCGGAGCACCCAGTGAAAACCCACGCTGTCACAGGGAGAATGTGCAAACTCCATACAGACAGTACCCGTAGTCAGAATCTAAGCCGAGTCTCTGGTACTGTAAGGCAGCAATTCTACCACTGCACCAACCTCAGTCTTCAATGTAAATATTAGTTGAGTTATATTTTGTTATAACTAATAATTTCCAAATGTAAAATGCTGCCCGTTAGGCTTACACAAAATTTTGATTTTGATTTTCTGTGCAAAAATAAAATGGTGTGTTGGCAATATATTTTACAAAGTTGATGGTACATGGTACAGAGACTAATATCCATTCATGCTTGTAAGGGGCTGATCAGTGACATGACCAGGCCACACATAGGGGAGAACCACCAGAATTAGTAAGAATGTAAGGGAACCACTGAAGTGACATTCAATGTACAATATCATTGGCTTTACAAATATAGTTGCAATTTATTGCCGAAAATAAAAGTTAAACATTTGCTTAACTCTGTCTTATATTCAGAAGTTACCAATTTTTCCAAACAATTAAAGCCTAATGAATCAGGAATAACAACTGTAAATTTCAAAATACACTCATCAACTGGCCATTATCTACTCTTTAGTAGTTTTTATTTCAAATATTTGCAATTTCATGCATAAATGTTCATCTGGTCAACCCCAAATAGTTAAACATATTTGTTGAGATTGTGCCATTTGCTCTAGTCGTTTCAGCCTGACATCTATCTTCTCAATCATTTATAATCTAGTATATCTCAATGGGATCTCTCTCATTCTTCTAAACTCCACCACGCATCGGCCTCAATCTTTATCACAGAGCAAACCCCTTATCCCAAGATTCAGTCTTGTGAATTTCAGTTCAGCTTTGTAATTCTCTCTGCTTGGTTTCTGCAGTAGGCAATGTAACTCTATACAATTCAATATGCACAGTAAGTCAATTAACAATCTCTTTATCATTGAAAAAAATAAAATGGATGTGATTAATACTTTAAATTACAACAGGCACCTTTAGAAGTTGCACGACTTAGACCCAGACCCAGACACATTGAACAAAACACCAAAGATAGACACAAAATGCTGGAGTAACTCAGCGGGACAGGCAGCATCTCTGGAGAGAAGGAATGAGTGACGTTTCGGGTCAAGACCCTTCTTCAGACTGATGAAAACAAAACAAAACACCAAGTTGTGGAGGAACTCAGTGAGTAGATTGAACATTGGACATTAACCACCTCCCCTCAATTCATTTCTATTTATAAATTTAGATCTTCTCAGTATTTTAAACTTATTTAGATTAAATGGTTTACCTGATAAAAGCACACAAATCATATATTTACGACAAGTTTCTGAGTGCATAACAGAATAGGAACTCTGGAGTGGCTCGCTAAATGAAATAGTCTTGTTTTAATGTACCCAGAATATAGAGAGAGGCTGAATGAGGTGATGCTGAAAGCTACTTATTCTGTCCGTTTCAAGCATTTCGAAGAAGAGATAAAGGAGACCTAGAAAATGTGCGGACCTTGAACATGTCAAGATAAAGGGCGCTTGAGTACACACAGACCCTGAGCAGTTCTGATAAGTGGGTCAAGGAATCTGAATACCAAATCCAAAAAAAGAGGGTTTTAATGAGAAGCAGAAAATAAAGTAATCTGGATTTGCACTTGAATTTAGGGACATGCTGCAGGGCTAAAGAAAAAACAGTAGACCCAATCCAAGAGTTGCAACCTCCAACTAAAACAAGGAACACATAATATTCTGAAAACATAATTTGTAGATTATAGCTCAATCATTGAAAAGATTGAAATTTGGCTGAGCTGAATAAAGGATTATTGGCAACCAATTGGTGCTAGTTCAAACAGATCTCAACACTCCTTTCCTTCCACTCTCCCACTGCCCAGTTTACTCAAGGGCACGCATGAAAAATGTTGGGACCTTTCCACTCCAGAGATGTGGGACAGGAGAATGATGAAAATTGCGGACAGAGTCTTAAAGCATTTTCACCCTCAGCTGCTCCAGAGGTAAATAATGGGGAAAGCAGGAGATGGAGTCAGGCAGCCATTAAACATCTCACCATGTTTTAAACTTAGTTCAGGTGAAATGATTCTATGAAAATCCCATTGCTAAAATTATGCCCAGGCTTAAAATGTTTTTAAATTTTTTTTTTAACATCTTTATTTATTAGAGGTACCGTAAGTTACATCAGTGTACATCCCTTATATAGTATTACAATCATTGTACCCCTTAATTTTTTTAAGACTTTAGAAAAGAGAGAAAAGAGAGAGAAAAGAGAGAGAAATAACAGCAAAGAAAGTAGAAGAGTGAAAAAGAGATGTGAAAGTGAAAAAGCATGACAGAGGGAAAGGAAACCCTTGAAGAGTTAGAGACCAGAGATTAAGAGATAGAAAAAGGGAAAGAAAGAGAAGGAAAGAAGAAAAGCCAGTTACTTTATTATAAACATCTTGCAAAAGGAGTCTACCAACTCGACAGTTTTTCTTCCCCCTTTACCAAGACCCGACACCGGTACTTTTTTGAGGTATTCTTGCACCTTATCCTTGTAGTAGATATATAAATGCAGACCACGTCTTATAGAAACAGTCTGATTTTCCTGCTAGTCGGAGTCTCATATCTTCAAAGTGTAGTGTTTTGAACATAGTTGAAATCCACATATTGGTATAGGGGTATTTTTCCAGAATTTTAAGATTAGCTTTTTTCCAGTTATTAAGCCATATTCAAATAGAGTCTTTTGAAACACATTTAATTCAGGGCTATCTTCTGATGTCCCGAAGATAATCCAGTCTGCTTTTGAAGTTAGTTTTATTTTAAATACTTTTGTGAAAATTTCAAAAATTTCAGTCCAAAATGTTTGAATTTTTGTACAAAAGACAAATAAGTGTGCTATATTAGCTTCTTGACATTGACATTTATCACATATAGGTGAGACGTTGGGAAAAAGTTTACTTATTTTAGTTCTGAATAGTATAATCTGTGTAAGATTTTAAATTGTATTAAGGTGTGTCTTACATTAATTGAACATTTATGCACATTTAATAAATATTCTTCCCACCTTTCTTTGGGAATTTTTATACTTAATTATTTTTCCTAGTCTCTCCTGATACCTTCTGTTGTTGGTATTGCTGCGTTTAGAATAATATTATATATATATATATATATATTAGGTTTGCTGATTCTGCCTTTGTATTCATTACTTCTTCCAGTAAATCTGGAGACATATTGTGATAATCTTGTGCGTATTTTTTCAGATAGTCACAGATTTGGAAATATTTAAAATACTGATTGTTTCCCAAATTGTATTTTAGTTGTACATGTTTAAATGATAATAGTTTTCCCATTTCATACACATCTCCGAAGATTTTAATTCCAGCTCTTTCCCACTGTATAAATGCTTTATCTATAGTTGAAGGTTTAAATGAGGGGTTTTTACCGATAGGAGATAAGAGAGATAAATTTCTTAATTTTAAATTGTGTTTTATTTGTTTCCAAATTCTAATTGTACTGTATATAATTGGATTATTGTTGTAATTTATATTATTCATCGATATTGGAGAGAGAAGGATTGCTCCAATAATGTAAGGAGAGCAATCCTCTTTCTCCATAATCGTCCAATCTGGTTGCTGGGGAGAGTTATCCAGCAATTGGATCATGTTTCTAATATTTACAGACCAGTAGTAATACATAAAGTTGGGGAGTGCTAATCCCCCTACTACTTTGGGTTTATTCAGATGAGCTCTTTGTATTCTGTGGGATTTATAATCCAGTTCAGTTTTGTGATATCCAGTTCAGTTTTTTTTTACTTTTTGGGTAAATATATTGCAATAGATTGGAACAGGTATAAAATTTGTGGTAGAAAAATCATTTTTATGGCATTTATTCGGCCTATTAAGGACATCGGCAGCGTTTTCCAAAATTGAATCAAGTTATATAGTTTCTTAAGTAGAGGGTTATAATTTTCGTCAAACATATCTTGATATCTTCTAGTAATTTTGATGCCGAAGTATTGAAATTTGTCCGTAGCTATTTTGAAAGGAAACTGTAAAAGATGTCTTTCGGTTTTATTGGCATGATTTCACTTTTATTCCAATTTATTCTATATCCTGAGAATGATCCGAAGTCCAGGCTTAAAAAATTAAGGTGGAAATTTGTTGGAAAATGGAAACTTGAGTTCATTTCACGCAGACTCACCTCACCACTTTATTCCACAGGGAATTTTAACCTAAGTTTGTGCAAAAAACTGGATGTGAGACCAATATTGGTGTGTAACCTTGCCTAACATCATGCTCCATGGTTGAGTTTTGATTAATTGGATGTACTTTATTAAAATAGAGACTATAAATTTGGTGTTAAATAATTATTTCATACAGCTCACAGCAAACAGGTCTATCATCAATGAAAACGATCAGCCATGACCTTATGAAAATGATCAGCCATGATCCTATTGAATGGCGGTGCAGGCTCGAAGGGCCGAATGGCCTACTTCTGCACCTAATTTCTATGATTCTATGATTTTATGATCAACAATAGCATATATTTATATCATGTTTTTAAGGTGGCAAAGAGATGCTAATGATTTTCTGACCCCAATCTTAAAAGGAGTCATTTGGACAAGTGAGTAGTGTTGACTTGACTCTTGTTGGAGTATTGAGAGTTGGGAAAACATAGAAATTTTAAAAGGTTGCACTAATATTGTTTGGTGCAGGTTTTATATATACTGAACATTTTTGTTGTTGTTTATTATGGTGTTTACTGCGTACTATGTTTATATATTTCTGTTGTGCTGCTGCAAGTAAGAATTTCATTGTTCCGTTTTGAAACGTGACAATAAACCCTCTTGACTCTTCTCTTGAGGTTGAGCGGGGTGAGACCATGGACAGTTCCGGACACAACCTTGTGAATGTGTAAAATCAACGGGTGGCAATACTTGTCAATGAGGAGGAGGTTGCTGGATGTGCGGGTTCAGTGATCAGCTGATGTATAAGGTATGTGTGAACTGGTAGGAGTGGGTACTATCACAGTGATGCAGGGTGTTGTCCTGTGGAGTGGATCAGAGTGAGAATGGCACAGGCTCTTCACCATCTATGCCACAGCAGGCAGGAAACTTACTTTGCATGTGGCCACTTCTTAGCAGAGGTGTTCTAGGAAAACATCCCCCGGTCTCTTTCAAAATATTCCCAACTTCTGCCGGTGTTACAGGCAGTATGACTGTGGCGATCCTCCTAGTTTGCGGGTGTTAATTGTCTTGCCACTGTGAGGCGATGAACGTGACATTTGGCTCTTGCGTTGTGCTCAGCAGAGAGCAAGATCAGGCAAGGAATGAAATGGGCAGAAGACATGAGCCAGTTGTGTTCTGGATTGGGTTCAATGGGGACTCATTAATCAATAAAATGAACTTCTCCTGCAGCAGTGAGGTCCACTGTTGGCGCTATTATTTCCAAAGCTTATATTTGAATTGCAGCTGGGTCAATTTGTCTTATTGATTTTATTTTATTTTGAACTCAAATTCAAATCACCAGATCCTGGCACTAGTTTGACAAAGTTGCTCAAATTGTGAAAGAAAACAGACAGCTGGTCAATCAAACTTTAACTAAAAAACCTTCAGCATCCTTATCTTGAGAATGTAAGTGGTGATTTGCAACTGGAAAAAGTTTGCGTAAAATCTAGTACTTTAGAAGCTATACTAAGATGTAATGTATAAATTCATTTGCAGGATAAATGTAAAATGTAATTATTGTGGCCTTGTCAAACATAAGGTTTAGCACCACACGCTACGAATCCCAGTTGTGGAGACACTGGTATCGCTGTCTAGTTGTAGGACATTGATCATTCTTTTTTATTCTGGATTTTAATTCATGTATTGTGTTTTTTTAATATATAATTTATGATGTTTTTATGTGATATACTAAGATTTTATATGTATTTTATGATATTTTTATATGCAATGTATTTTTTATATAATGTTGTCCCTTGCCTGGACCTTGTGTCCGAAATAAAGTTTATAAAATAAAAAAATTAAGAAAGTGAAGTAACTTCAGCTAAGAAATTAATGCAACGTCTATGTCTACAAGCAGGCATGAAGTCAAAAAGATATCGAAGAGATTTTTCTGGACCATTTTGCTGGAATTATGCTTGTGAAGATATATTTTACTATTTAATTGCTCGATTTCCTGACATTGTATGACTCAAGATTACTGCAAAGATAAAAGGGAAATGATAATTCTATGATGGAATTACAAGTGTTTTTGTCAAATAATCTGAAACCTTGACATTTCATTAACTGTTTATGAATATTTAAAATATTTTAGTCTTAAAAAAATTACCTTAAAGATTTTATCCTGAAACTTCATGTTTTTGTGTTTGCAAGCAATTAGCTCAGTGAATAGATATCAATAAATGAATTCATAAATTGCGAATACCCGCATAGAGTATAATTAATAGTGGAATAGACATCTATCTCCACATTCAGTGGTGAAACATAAATACAAATATTTTAGAATTTGATATGCATATACATATTTGGTAGATGGATATATTCCTAAATATTATTAGAAACTCTTACAATTGATGCCGTGTATCCACATATTGATCAATTTGACAAGTTAACATCGCTTTAAGTTTCTTCTCCCTTTACAAGGCAATGATCCCAAATCTGACTACTTTTAAAAAGTCTCGGATCTTTTAACGCTCAACGTCCTTGTGATACATGGTTCAATTCTCAGCAAGGTTTACCAGTACCTCTCTGTGGATATTTTACAGAGAAAAAAACACACAAAAAAAGGCGAATTTGAGCGATCGCTACCCGATTGACATCAATCGTTTGACTTTAAGGACAGAAAAAAAAAAGAATCGTTTCACGGCCGACCGGCGACTTTTGCGATACTCACTGTTTCTGGATCGGTTTCCTCCGTTTTCTGCCCGCGTACATACACTCTCCGAGGGGGATCATGGCTTTGGCCCCTGCCAAACAGTTACAGGTGTTAGTTACGTTAGTCAACTGCAGTCCGGTTCACTCCACTCTTTGCTCGCCCCACCTTCTGCCTCCCTGTACCCGCCACGGTGCAGTCACAACCCATTAACTTGAACCTCTCCCAAACAGATTACTACCACCGCGTCAAGAGTATCCATCTGCCGCCGCTTCAAACTTTCATAGCTGTTGTCTACCCCGAGCTTGTTCGGGGATGCAACCCAGCCTCCCGCTAAATCAGATGCGTTTCGGGAAACAGATAATGAAATTGGCTATAAAAAAAACGTCAATACATTTTGCGGAGGTGATATTGCATCTGGAATAACACGTTGAACTCCCAGACCCTACCTGCTGGATGGAGTCCACCGCCCTGACCTCTGCACTTAACCATCTCCAGGGTGCGATCGACTTACCTGACCCCAGGCAAGTGTTGAGTGTTGGCGGAGCTTCGAGTGGCCGATATTTCGTGCTGCTGCTGTCACTCTGCAACTCCCGCTCACCAGTTCACACTGAACACACACGCGCGTATCTACACATCTGCTCAATGTTGATGCTCATCGTCGTGAGGTTTACATTTGTGTGTAGTGAAGGTTTTGCCGCACTAAATAGCCCAACGATGCGAGCCCTCACTTCCTTATATTTCAGGTGCCGGATCCTATTCAATGTCATCCGAAGCTTTGCACGCAATGTCATCCACAACTCTAAGCCAGTGGTGAGTAGAGAGCGAGAGAGAGAGAGAGATCAGCGCACACACGCCACTGAAACTAAACTCACCAGACATTGAGAGAACCAGCAACAGCAGCCCGATTTATCTTTTTTTTTCAGACTTTCCTGATTTGCAAATTGTATTGGAACAAATAATATGTTCAATGTTATTGGATGACTCCGAGTTTGGATCGATGCCAACTTCCCACACATCTTTCCAACAACGGCATATTAAAATATTTTATCCGATGTATTGGTAGTGGAGCAAGTGTCTGAAGAAGGGTCTCGAGACCCGAAACGTTGCCTATCTCCTTCGCTCCTTAGATGCTGCTGCACCCGCTGAGTTTCTCCAGCTTTTTGTGTAACTAACAAAAAAACTTAATGCTCACCATACTGTAACATCTACTTGGAGTGCATTCGCCCAAATACCCCCACCCCACCACCCCACCACCCCCATCCCCGTATATAGGAGGACGAGGGGGAGACCTGATAGAAGTAAATGTAGGGAGAGATAGATCTGCCATGACATTGGCGCAGTAGGCTTGATGGGCCGAATGGCCTGATTCTGTTCTGAACACTTCTGAACTTATAAAGTGTGAGAGGCATAGATAAGGTAGACAGTCAGAATATGTTTGCCAGTGTGGAAATGTCAATGATTAGAGAGCATTTAAGTTCGAGTGGGGCAAAGTGTAAAGGGAATGTGCAGGGCAAGTTTTACCCAGAGAGTGGTGGGTGCCTGGAACTCACTCCCAGATTTTGGACTTTATTTTCAGGAACATGTTTTTTTTTTTTGTATACATGCTACCATCTCCCTTAATATCTCCTTTTGATTTGTAATACAGTTTGTCTCCAGCATAGCATGTGAGAAATGTGAGCAATGTTCCCCACTTAAATACACAGAGTACTGTGAATTCGGAGTACTGTTCTGGTCATCCAGTTATATGATCAATGTCATTAAGTTGGAAAGGGTGCAGAAGAGATTCACTGGGCTCACAGGTTTGAGTTATAGGGAGAGGTTGGATAGGCGGGGACCTTTCATTTGGAGTGTAGGAGGCTAATGCCCCTGTCCCACTTAGGAAACCTGAACAGAAACCTCTGTAGACTTTGCGCCCCACCCAAGGTTTCCGTGCGGTTCCCGGAGGTTCCTGGAGGTTCCCTGAGGTTTTTGTCAGTCTCCCTAATGGTCGAAAGTGGTTTCCATTTTAAAAATAGGTAATTTTTTAGTCAAAGCTGGTTGCGATGCTAGTTGAAGGTGGTTGCCAGAGGACAAAAACCTCCGGGAACCGCACGGAAACCTTGGGTGGGGCGCAAAGTCTCCAGAGGTTTCCGTTCAGGTTTCCTAAGTGGGACGGGGGCATAAGGGGTCACCTTATTGAGGTGTAGAAGATCATGAGGGATGGGGATAAAGTGAACACTCACAGTCTTTTCCCCTGGGTGGACGATTCTAAAACAAGAGAGCTTAGGCTTAGGGTGAGAGGGGAGAGATTCAAGAGGGACGGAAGGGGGCAACGTTTTTACTCATAAGTCAATTTCTTGAACAAACTACCAGAAGAAATCATAGGAGTGGAGACAATTATGACTTTTAAAATATATTTGGACATTTATGTAAATTGGAAGGGTTTAGAGAGCTGTGGGCTAAATGTAGGCAAATGGAACTAGCCCAGTGTGGCAACTTAGTCGGCACGGACAAGGTGTGCCAAGGCGCTTGTTTCCGTGCTGTATAGGTCTAGAGTCATTGAGTCATGCAGCACAGAAACAGACCCTTCAGCCCAATTCGTCCATGCCAACCAAGATGCTCCATCTCAGCTAGTCCCATTTGGCCAAAATCCCTCCAATCCTTTCTGGTCAATGACTCCATCCCTACTGCTGGTCAATGACTCCATCCCTTTCCCCTCTCAATGTCTGAGGCTGAATTGGGTGGATCCACTAGTTAATCTAAGCTAGGTTTCCAAGTACAAACATTGTCCGATTATTCTTTGTTTTGCATACCATTCACAAGGTATGCAAAGATTTGCCACGTATAGGGCGTTGACACAGTCACAAAGTACTCATTATAGGCCACAATGGTCCCTCTTTGTTCTCAGCAGCCCCCACGCTGGGTCCCCCTTCGTTCGTGGCGCCCCCCCCCCCCCCCCCCCCCATGCTAAGGGGTCCTTATAGAAATTCATAAGCAGTATAAAAAACATAAACAATATTTTCATGGCTTCTTAAACAATGTTTCCAGACAGACATTGGTCTTTGATACATCTAATTTGTAAACCTCATTTCTATACAAGGTTCTGGACAACAGTGCCCTCTGCTGGATAGATATCTTCTTGCAATTGGATGAATTCAAATTAGAGTCATAAATGTTGTTTGATTATAATGTATTGGCAAACATGTCCTTCCTCTCCTCTCTGGTTAAACAAGTTATCCTTTTGCTCTGTAACTATCATCTAAATATCAGCGAGGAGGCATATTTTATTGGTTCCAAAAGTAAATATCTCACCATTACAACCGTAGATTGTTTCTTAATTACTTCAGAGTTTTTGTCTCCACCTCTTTAACTGAAAGTTACTTCAGGTATCAATCACTGTTTGTGTTTGTGGTTCGCACGCAACAAAAGCTTCTCACTGTACATCAGTACACATAACAATAAACCAAATAAATAAATAAAAAGCTAAATTGGTTTTATATTTTCATAAACAAATTTGTGACTAAATCTTGAGCGAAACTAAAATTGCTGGAGGAACTCAGGGGGTTCTGGAGGAAGTGGACAAATGATGTTTCAGTTTGGGATCCTTCTTCTGAATTATGGGGTCTGAAGAAGGTGCCAGACCTGAAACATCGTCTGTAGATTACAATAGACAATAGACAATAGGTGCAGGAGTAGGCCATTTGGCTCTTTGTGCCAGCACCGCCATTCAATGTGATCATGGCTGATCATCAGTACCCCGTTCCTGCCTTCTCCGCTATTTTTAAGAACCCTATCTAGCTCCCTCTTGAAAGCATCCAGAAAACCTGCCTCCACCACCCTCTGAGGCAGAGAATTCCACAGACTCACCACTCTCTGTGAAAAAAAGTGTTTCCTCGTCTCCGCTCTAAATGGCTTACTCCTTATTCTTAAACTGTGGCCCGTGGTTCTGGACTCCCCCAACATCGGGAACATGTTTCCTGCCTCTAGTGTGTCCAAGCCCTTAACAGTCTAATATGTTTAGATTCTCTTTAGATTCTGGAGTAGTTCCTGAGGATTGGAGGGTAGCTAATGTAACCCCACTTTTTAAAAAGGGAGGGAGGGAGAAAACGGGGAATTACAGACCAGTTAGTCTAACATCGGTAGTGGGGAAACTGCTAGAGTCAATTATTAAAGATGGGATAGCAGCGCATTTGGAAAGTGGTGAAAGCATTGGACAAAGTCAGCATGGATTTACGAAGGGTAAATCATGTCTGACGAATCTTATTGAATTTTTTGAGGATGTAACTAGTAGAGTGGATAAGGGAGAAGCAGTGGATGTGTTGTATCTGGACTTTCAGAAGGCTTTCGACAAGGTCCCACACAAGAGATTGGTATACAAACTTAAAGCACACGGTATTGGTGGTTCAGTATTGATGTGGATAGAGAACTGGCTGGCAGACAGGAAGCAAAGAGTAGGAGTGAACGGGTCCTTTTCTGGATGGCAGACAGTGACTAGTGGGGTGCCGCAAGGCTCAGTGCTGGGACCCCAGCTATTTACAATTTACATTAATGATTTGGACGAGGGAATTAAATGCAACATCTCGAAGTTTGCGGATGACACGAAGCTGGGGGGCAGTGTTAGCTGTGAGGAGGATGCTAGGAGGCTGCAGGATGACTTGGATAGACTGGGTGAGTGGGCAAATGCATGGCAGATGCAGTATAATGTGGATAAATGTGAGGTTATCCACTTTGGTGGCAAAAAACAGGAAGGTAGACTATTATTTGAATGGTGACCGATTAGGAAAAGGGGAGATGCAGCGAGACCTGGGTGTCATGGTACACCAGTCATTGAAAGTAGGCATGCAGGTGCAGCAAGCTGTGAAGAAAGCCAATGGTATGTTGGCATTCATAGCAAAACGGATTTGAGTACAAGAGCAGGGAGGTTCTACTGCAGTTGTACAGGGTCTTGGTGAAGGCCACACCTGGAGTATTGCGTACAGTTTTGGTCTCCTAATCTGAGGAAAGACATTCTTGCCATAGAGGGAGTACAGAGAAGGTTCACCAGACTGATTCCTGGGATGGCACGACTTCCATATGAAGAAAGACTGGATAGACTTGGCTTGTACTCGCTGGAATTTAGAAGATTGAGGGGTGATCTCATAGAGACTTACAAAATTCTTAAGGGGTTGGACAGGCTAGATGCAGGAAGATTGTTCCCGATTTGGGGAAGTCCAGGACAAGGGGTCACAGTTTAAGGGTAAGGGGGAAGTCTTTTAGGACCGAGATGAGAAAATCGTTTTTCACACAGAGAGTGGTGAATCTGTGGAATTCTCTGCCACAGAAGGTAGTTGAGGCCAGTTCGTTGGCCATATTTAAGAGGGAGATGGATGTGGCCCTTGTGGCTGAAGGGATCAGGGGGTATGGAGAGAAGGCAGGTACAGGATACTGAGTTGGATGATCAGCCATGATCATATTGAATGGCGGTGCAGGCTCGAAGGGCCGAATGGCCTGCTCCTGCACCTAATTTCTATGTTTCTATGTTTCTATGTTTCAATGAGATCCCCTCTCATCCTTCTGAACTCCAGAGTGTACAAGCCCAGCTGCTCCATTCTCTCAGCATATGACAGTCCGGCCATCCCGGAAATTAACCTTATAAACCTACGCTGCACTCCCTCAATAGCAAGAATGTTCTTCCTCAAATTAGGGGACCAAAACTGCACAATACTCCAGGTGGGGTCTCACTAGGGCTCTGTACAACTGCAGAAGGACCTCTTTGCTCTTATATTCGATTCCTCTTGTAATAAAGGCCAACATGCCATTTGCTTTCTTCACTGCCGGCTGTACCTGCATGCTTACTATCATAGACTGATGTACAAGGACCCCCAGATCCCGTTGTACTTCCCCTTTTCCCTACTTGACGCCATTTAGATAGTAATCTGTCTTCCTGTTTTTGCTACCAAAGTGGATAACCTCACATTTATCCACATTAAACGTAATCTGCCATGCATCTGCCCACTCCCCCAACCTGTCCAAGTCACCCTGCATTCTCATAGCATCCTCCTCACAGTTCACACTGCCACCCAGCTTTGTGTCATCTGCAAATTTGCTAATGTTATTTTGAACTTCTTCCACAGTTGCTGCCAGACACGATGAGTTCCTCCAGTACTTTGTGTTTTGCTCAAGATTCAGCCATCTACGCAGTTTCGGGCATCTCCATTGCGACCAAATATCATTCTTCTGCAATTGCAGTTTACATTTACACTGATGCAAAATAAATGGATTACTTCAAGTATCCATTTATTTTGCATCAATATAAAATTAAACTGCAATTGCAGAAGAATGATATTCTGGGGCCTCTACTTCGAGGTGAATATTAGCCATGCAAATATTGATTTTGATGAAACAGGTTTGGGGGGATTTGATCAGTCAGCTTTATTATATGGCAATGGAATAAGTTTGCATTTCTCTGGTCCAAGAATTTAGTTTGAAATGATGTAACGGCTCCGTATCCTGGGGTTGCAGGATACAGAGCCACTGCAAAACTGAAATACAGTGTGGAAACAGGCCCTTCGGCCCACTGAGTCCGCACCGACCAGCGATCCCCCCACATTAACACTATCCTACACCCACTAGGGACAATTTACACATACACCAAGCCAATTAGCCTACATACGTATTTGGAGTGTGGGAGGAAACCAAGGATCTCAATGAAAACCCACGTGGTCATAGGGAGAACGTAAAAACTCCGTACAGACAGCACTCTTAGTCATGATCGAACCCAGGTCTCCGGCGCTGCAAGTGCTGTAAAGCAGAAACTCTACCGCTAAGCCACCGTGTCTCCCCGCTCATACTCCAGGGAGTACAAGCTTGGTTTACATATCTCACAATCTAAACTGTGAGATCCTGGCAATAACCAAGCGACTTGTGCTTCACTCCTTCCAGCTCCAATGCATCCTACACAAGGTGTGATGTCTATGTGAGTGCGTACACAGTGCTCCACTCTACATGCGGTCTGTCCAGGATTTCATGCAGCTGTTGGAAGAATTTAGGTTTTGTATAATAAATCCAATCATTCTTTCAAAATGTTGTCTTTATTTTTATTGAATCCAGACTGTACATTGTAGCGATGTCTGCACATTAATCTTTAAACCTATTTAGGTCTTCATTAATCTAGTTTGTTCACCATCTGTTTTATACTTGTATCTGATATTCATTTTGCTAAGATAGATGACTTCACATTTATGGATGCTGAAAGGTTTCTGGCTCAGTTTTGCCCATTTATATAATCGTTCAACAACTTTTTGTCCTGAATATATGCCTTATAATTTTTTTTGCAATGGTAAATGTGAATATTTTGATAACTGATGTATAACAAGGCATTAATGAACACACTGAATAATTCATGACTCCTGCCCATCAAAGCAGATCCTACTCACTTCCTTCTAGTTGGAACATATCACCATTTTCCTTAGTATCAGTATCTCCTGAACCAGATCCCCAACTTAAAGGACTGTCAAGTAGTTAGTTACTGAAAGAGCATGATCTTTGATGAGAAACAGCAACAGTTAAGGAAAGCAGTTGAATGCCTTCATTTACACAACTGAGAATAACCTTGCTAGTAACATGCCAGGGAAATAAATTAATATCTGTGAAAAATTGATTTGGAGAAATTAACGGAACTGAAAAGCAATGTTCTCAAGACTTCTTGATCTGCATGCTCAGGTCCTGGATGAGGTGGCTATGGAGTTGGTTGATGCGCAACTTGTCATATTGCAAAATTTCACCAGGTTTATATAATCTGGAAGGCAAATGTAACATAGAAGCATAGAAACATAGAAAATAGGTGCAGGAGGAGGCCTTTCAGCCCTTCGAACCAGCACCGCCATTCATTGTGATCATGGCTGATCGTCCCCAATCAATAACCCGTGCCTGCCTCCTCCCCATATCCCTTGATTCAACCAGCCCCTAGAGCTCTATCTAACTCTCTCTTAAATCCATCCTGTGATTTGGCCTCCACTGCCCTCTGTGGCAGGGAATTCCACAAATTCACAACTCTCTGGGTGAAAACGTTTTTTCTCACCTCGGTCTTAAATGGCCTCCCCTTTATTCTAAGACTGTGGCCCATTGGTTCTGGACTCGCCCAACATTGGGAACATTTTTCCTGCATCTAACTAGTCCAGTCCTTTTATAATTTTATATGTTTCTCTAAGATCCCCCCAGCTCATCCTTCTAAACTCCAGTGAATACAAGCCTAGTCTTTTCAATCTTTCCACATATGACAGTCCCGCCATCCCAGGGGTCAATCTCATGAACCTACATTGCACTGCCTCAATCACAAGGATGTGGAGACCAAAACTGTACACAATACTCTAGATGTGGTCTTACCAGAGCCCTATACAACTGCAGAAGAACTTTTCTACTCCTATACTGAAATCATCTTGTTATGAAGGCCAATATTCCATTAGCTTTCTTCACTGCCTGCTGTACCTGCACGCCAACTTTCAGTGACAAGGACACCCAGGTCTCGCTGTACCTCCCCCTTACCTAACCTAACACCATTGAGATAATAATCTGCCCCCTTGTTTTTGCCACCAAAGTGGGTAACCTCACATTTATCTATATTATACTGCATCTGCCACTCATCTGCCCACTCACTCAACCTGTCCAGGTCACCATGCAACCACCAAACATCCTCTTCACAGTTGACACTGCTACCCAGCTTTGTGTCATCTGCAAACTTTTCTAGTTAAGGCCAGTTCATTGGCTATATTTAAGAGTGAGTTGGATGTGGCCCTTGTGGCTAAGGGGATCAGAGGGTATGGAGAGAAGGCAGGTACGGGATACTGAGTTGGATGATCAGCCATGATCATATTGAATGGCGGTGCAGGCTCGAAGGGCTGAATGGCCTACTCCTGCACCTAATTTCTATGTTTCTATGTTTCTAAACTTGCTAGTGTTGCTCCTAATTCCCTCTTCCAAATCATTAATATATACGGTAAACAGTTGCGGCCCCAACACCGATCCTTGCGGCATTCCACTCGCCACTGCCTGCCATTCTGAAAAGGAACCGTTCACTCCTACTCTTTGCTTCCTGCCTGCCAACTAATTTTCTATCCACATCAACACCCTACCCCCAATACCATGTGCTCTCATTTCATGGCTCCCCTTCATCCATTTTGCGTGTCGCTTTCTCAGAAAATTCCAGAAGATTAGTCAAGCATGATTTTCCTTTCATAAATCCATGCAGACTTGGACTAATCCTTTTACTGCTATCCAAATGCTCCATTATTACCTCTTTAATGAATGACTCCAGCATCTTTCCCACCACCAAAGTCAGGCTAACTCGTCTGTAATTCTCTGTTTTCTCTCTCGCTCCTTTCTTGAAAAGTGGGATGACATTAGCTCTCCTCCAATCCACAGGAACTGATCCTGAATGTATTGAACATTGGAAAATAATCACCAATGTGTGCACTATTTCTAGAGCCACCTCCCTGAGGATGCAGACCATCAGGTCAAGGGGATTTATCATCCTTCAGTCCCATTAGCCTACCCAATACTATTTATCACCCAATGAAAATTTATTTCAGTTCCTCTACCCCCTTAGATCCTCTGTCCTCCAGTACTTCTGGGAGATTGTTTGTGTCTTCCTTAGTGAAGACAGATCCGAAGTACCTGTTTAACTCTTCTGCCATTTCCTTGTTCCCCATAATAATTTCACCCGCGTCTGCCTTCAAGGGACCCACATTTAACTTTGCTACTCTTTTTCCTTTAACATATCTAAAGAAGCTTTTAAGGTGCTTCTTTACATTCCTGGCCAACGTCCCCTCGTACTTCATCTTTTCAGCCTGTATTGCCCGTTTTGTTTCCTTCTGTTGTCCTATGAAAGTTTCCCAATCCTCTGGCTTCCGGCTACTCTTTGCTGTGTTATACATCTTTTATTTTAGTTTTATTCTATCCCTAACTTCTCCTGTCAGTCACGGTTGCCTCCTACTCCCCTTAAAATATTTAGGTATTTATGTAACTAAGACGTATACTTCTTTATTTAAATCAAATTTCCCACCCTTACTGAATAAACTAAACAAGGATATTCAATATTGGGAAGCACTCCCCATTTCAATGTTCGGTTGAATTAATGCTATAAAAATTATCTTTTTGCCGCAATTATTATACTTATTTCAGTCAATCCTGATATGTATTCCAAAATATATATTTTTTAAAGTAGACTCTACTATTACAAGTTTCATCTGCGATTATAAGAATCATAGAATAAGTAAAAAACATTTATGTAAATCAAAGATTAATGGAGGTTTAGCTCCACCAAATTTTCTGTTTTATTTTTGGGCAGTCCATATTAAAAACATGAATTTTTGGCTGGAAGAAATGGATGAACAACCAGACTGGTTAAGGATGGAAAAGGAGGACTGTTTACTTTTTGAAATCGGTTTGATTATGTTTGCACCAACAAAATTGCACAAAAAAACCTATAGGGAAAACCCTATAATACATAGTGGTACACGAATCTGGAAACAATTAAAAAATAATTGGATAATAACAGGATAATATACCAATCTGTCTCCCTATTGCAAACAATCCCTTATTCAAACCTTCCATGCTGGATAAGGTTTCACACAATGGAAAAATTAAAAAGATGGAACATCTTTATAAAAAAGGCACTTCTCTTTTATTTCAGGAGTTACAACAGATTTATGGAATACACTCAAATATTTTTTTTCGATATCTACAACTCGGAGATTATGTTAAATCAAATACACAAGATTATAGGAATAGGGAACCAGAAATCCTTGATGAATGTTTGAATAAGCATCCTAATATAGAAAAACTAACAATTTATATTTATAATATCCTTTTAGATAGCGAGGTACCATCGACAGAATCATATAGACATACATGGGAAAATGAATTAAGCCAACCCATAACGAAAGATATTTGGGACAAATGTTTACAATATATACATCAATGCTCTGTTAAATGCCAGACATGCTTTCCAGTTCCCCTCATAAAATTAAATGTCATTACTACAATGGGAAAAGCTTATACACTCTGTCTACATCAAAAGACCTCAATCAAAACAAAGAATAAAGACCTAAATTGTTCAACCTCTGTAACATAGTTGCTGGAACCCTGGCAACATTCTAGTATATCCTCTGTACTCTTCTATGACATCCTTCCTATAACTAGGTCCAAATTGTATCTGCAATAAATGTCAGCATCTAGAGGCTAACTTAACACATACTTTTGCAAATTGTATAAAATTTTAAAATTTCTTTATTGAGATTTTTAGAATAACTTCTGAATACTAAACTGGATCCGGACTCAAAACTAATAATACTTGGAATATCAGACCAAAGTTTAACACTTACAACAAGCCAAAGAAATTTCCTAGATTACAGTATAATAATCGGGAAGAAATGAATATTAAAATTTTGGAAAGGCCCTATAACCCCCACAATTAAAATGTGGATTATGGAAATGTCGGAGACCCTACACCTGGAAAGAATCTGATTTGCCTTAATGGACAAACAAGAACTCTTTGTTAGAATATGGTCTTCTTTCATCGATTATTTAAAAGGGTAGATTGGTTCGGCAGGGGAACCTAACTGAAACTTGGACTCAGGATCAGATGAAAAGTTATACTCTATAATGTATGATTGACGTACACAAAATACTTCTACCATAATATGTGTTTGCCAATTTATTGATTACCACTAATAAAAATATATTTAAAAAAAATAAATAAAATCTTACTTCCTTTTTAGAATGAAATGATCCTGCATCTTCCGGATTATGCCCAGAAATTCCTGCCATTGCTGTTCCACCGTCATTCCTGCTAGGATCCCTTTCCAGTCTACCCTGGCCAGCTCCCCTCTCATGCCTTCATAGTCCCCTTTGTTCAACTGCATCACTGACACTTCCGATTTCACCTTCTCCTTTTCAAATTGCAGATTAAAACTAATCATATTATGATCACTACCTCCAAGCGGTTACCTTGAGTTCTCTTATCAAATCTGGTTCATTGGACAACACTAAATCTTGAATTTCCTTTTCCCTGGTCAGCTCCATTACAAGCTGCTCTAAGAATCCATCTTGGAGGCATTCTACAAACTCTCTTTCTTGGGGTCCTGAACAAACCTTATTTTCCCAGAACCTGCATATTGAAATCCCCCATCACCACAGTGGCATTACATTTATTACAGGCCAGTTTTAACTCCTGCTGAAATTTACACCCTACAACCGGGCTACTATTTGGGGGTCTGTAGATAACACCAATTAGTGTCTTCTTGCCTCTGCAATTCCTCAACTCCACCCCCCCTCCTCTGCCCAACTGTCTGTACTTTCTATAGGATGTATAACACTGAATATTAAGTCCCCAGGCCCGATCCACCTGCAGCCACGTCTTGGTAATCCCCACAATGTCATATCTACCAACCTCTAACTGAGCCTCAAGCTCATCTACTTTACTTCTTACTGTGTGTAGCTCATAAAGGCAATAACGTACTGTGCCAGTGACCCAGATTCAACCTAATTTGCTATCTTATAGGTTTCCACTGAGCGCTCTGGTGTTCTCCCACATCCCAAGCCTATAAAGGTTGGCTGGTTAATTACTTTTAAGTTTGGTTATAGCGCACTTCAACTCCTACCTCAGCCAGTATCTGGACCCACCACAATTTGCCATAATGGGTTATGATCTCGCTGGCTCTCCACTGGACCACTTGGTCAATAAACGTACATACGTCCGGCTGTTGTTCATAAACTACAGCTCAGCATTGAACACCATCATCCCCATCCATATTTGTTACCAAGCTCAGAATACTGGATCTCTGTGCATCTCTTTACAACTGTATCATCAACTACCTCATCAACAGAACATAATGAGTACGAATTAGCAACAATATTTCCTCCTTGATAACTATCAGCACAGGCGCACCTCAAGCTGTGTGCTCCATTCCCTGCTCTACTCACTCTATACCCATAACCATGTAGCTAGACACAGTTCCAATCCCATCTTTAAATTAGCTGACACCAGTTGTTTGGCAAATATCAGATAATGAGTCATGGTGTAGGAGGGAGATCGATCATCTGATTGAATAGTGCCAGAACAACAGCCTTGCTCTCAATATCAGTAAAACCAAGGAACTGATTGTTGACTTTAGAAGGGTAAGGCCAAAGATCCACAAACATGTCTTTATCAACGTGTCAATGGTGGAGAGAGTCAACGCTTCAAGTGCATATCGCCAAAGATCTGTCCTGGACCCAGCAATCATAAAGAAAGCCCATCAATGCATCTATTTCTTTGTAAGATTGAGGAGATTTGGTATGTTGATGAATACTCTGTTGAACTTCTACAGGTATACAGTAGAAAACATATTGCCCAGTTGAATTATTGACAGGGGCAGTCCAAATGTCCATACCAAAGGAGATTACTCGATCTATCATGGGTTCTGACCTTCCCACCATCAAAGGGATCTATAAGTGGTGCTGTCTCAAAAAGGCAGCCAGCATGAACAAGGACCCATATCACCTTGGCAACACTCTCATTTCACTCTTGCCATTGGGAATGAAACTCCATAGAAGTCTGAAATCTGTAACGTTCAGGTTCAGGAACAACTTCTTTCCAGCAACCATCAGGCTATTGAACACTACAAACTCCAACTAAACTCTGAACTATGAACTGCCTGAATTGCACTAGGAACTGTGTTGTTTTTGCACTATATTGTTTTTTTAAATTTATGGGTTTAACAGAGGATTCAGCAAGAAAGGAGGTCCTTTAGCCCAACAATTCCATGCCATTCATTTACTTTAATCCTTAGTTGTAAACACTGCCCAGTCCATAATTGTCTCTGACCTCCCTACCATCGAGGGGATCTACCACAGTCGCTGCCTCAAAAAGGCTGGCAGCATCATCAAGGACCCACACCATCCTGGCCACACACTCATCTCTCCGCTGCCTTCATGCAGAAGGTACAGGAGCCTGAAATCTGCAACATCCAGGTTTAGGAACAGCTTCTTCCCCACATTAAACTCAAACAAAATCTGAACTTTAATTAGCCTATTGCACTTTACATATGCTTATTTATGTCTGTATATATATAAATATTCAATGGTATATGGACACACAGATCTATTCTGCATTTATTTATGCCTGCAATATTCTGTTGTGCTGAAGCAAAGCAAGAATATCATTGTCCTCTCTTGAATCTTGATTACACACATGCTTTGTCATTAAAGCCTTTCAATGCCCTGGTGAGACCACACCTGGAATATTGTATGCCATTTTGGTCCCCTAATTTGAGGGAGGACATTCTTGCTATTGAGGGAGTGCAGCATAGGTTATTTTCCGGGATGGCAGGACTGTCCTGAGAGAATGGAGCAGCTGGGCTTGTACACTCTGGAGTTTAGAAGGATGAGAGGGGATCTCATTGAAAAATATAAGATTGTTAAGGGTTTGGTCACACTAGAGGCAGGAATCATGTTCCCGATGTTGGGGGAGTCCAGAACCAGGGGCCACGGTTTAAGAATAAGGGGTAAGCCATTTAGAACGGAGATGAGGAAACACTTTTTCTCATAGAGAGTGGTGAGTCTGCGGAATTCTCTGCCTCCCTGTGGAGGCCGGTTCTCTGGATGCTTTCAAGAGAGAGACAGATAGGGCTCTTAAAAATAGCGGTCGGGATATGGGGAGAAGGCAGGAACGGGGTACTGATTGGGGATGATCAGCCATGATCACATTGAATGGTTGTGCTGACTCGAAGGGCCGAATGGCCTACTCCTACACCTATTGTCTATTGTCTATAATTGGACCACAGCTGGCAAACCATTCATATTGCCAATTGGGTAAACCATAAAGAAATGTAGTTGGTAAGCAAATCTTTTTGCACAGCATGGAATGCAAAAAAATGACTACAGGATGCAAATGCCAATGATGATGTTAATCAGAACTAGAAAAGCTAAATGTTGAATGATGACTTCTAGCTTGAAGGTCCCAGACACAGCAATATTTCCCATTTACCGCTGGGATGTTTTCCCCCGAATTTACTGCTGGTTGTGGGATTTTTTTTTTTTAAACCACAATTTAGCACTTTGTTTGAATGTTTCATATTTTAAAAAAAAGCTTTAACATGCATGACCCCAATCAAAATTTGCCCGCTGATGGTTCACTTAAAATTGGTGCTACCTGGACTAGAGAGGGCCATCCCCGACTGCACCTGGAGCAATGCTAGGCTGCCGGTCGCTGTGATTAACTCGTGTCTGACTTCACCCCCACCTGCCTGTCCGGTTCCCATCTCGGCGGCCGTGCACAGGGCAGGGGGGAGTCGCAGCGGCTGCTCCACGATGGTGAGTGGAGGGATCCCGCGGTTCACGCCCACGTGTGGGCGCATTTCGCGGACAGTGAGAGAGCGCAGCCCCGGAAAAAGTTTGTGGCGGTGGTGGGGGTGGACTGAGAGTGAGCGGCTGACAAGATGTTGGAGTATCTAGGTGGCACTGATGTGGATATTGCTGATGTAAAGCCACGTTCGCAGGAACTCGGCGTGACGGTGACTGAATTGGACTAGTTAGCATAACGTACGGGACTCCCATTCATCTCCCGTCCCAAACTCATTGCCTGCAATAGTTGTGACCGGCAGGTCGACACTTAGAGATTTAGTTTGGAGATGCAGCGTGGAAACGGGCCCCTCGACCCACCGACTCCACACTGACTGGTTCACACCAGTCCTATAGGGAGGTTTCCCGGCAGTCGGGTCACAACCCATGACCCGCACTGTTGCTACTCTACTCCAACTGGAGTACACGCCATAAACTGCAGGTAAGCACTTCCCAGTGTTTCCAGCGTAGCGGGCCCGTTAAAACCCTCGGAAAGTGCCAAATTCTGCGCTGTAAATAACGATGGAAATTACATATTTAGCCTACTTAAGAATTCCAAAAGTGAGGAGTAATGACGGTAGATAGAAGCGAGAGCTGAAGGAACAACAACAGCCAGAGTGCTTGGCGAACATTGGCCGTTTGCTCACTGCATTTCATCAACTAAGGCATTATTTGTGTTTTTTCTTGATTCCTTTGGCATCTAAAAAGTTTCCGAAGTGATAAATCTGGCTGTAAAATTTTTAAATCGCCCATGGTTCTCAAGTGGGTTTTTACATATACAAAGAAAACGCCTCTGAAACAAAATTTACAGCCAGATTTATCACTTCTTTCACTTTTTAGATACCAAAGGAATCAAGAAAAACCACAAATAATGCCTTACCGTTGATAAAATGCAGTGAAATTCCCAATATTTTCAATTCTGATATCTGCACGGCCAATGTTCACCAAGCACTTTAGCTGTTGTTGTCCCTTCAGCTCTCGCTTCTCTTTACCTTCATTTCGCTTCACTTTTGGAATTCTGAAGTTGGGTAGATGTCTCTCACGCTTACCCCGACTGCCACAATTTTTTACAGCGCAAAAATTCAACATTTTGGCGGTTTTTAACAGGTAGGAAAGTACGTGTTTCTTGCATTAATAACATATACCGGAAGTTACGGATGTCCTCCAGATGGATTGAGCAGCTCCGTGCATTAGGCCCTATGACCCAGTGACCTTACGTGCAACCCCCCTATGTTATTCCACTTTCGCATCCACTCCCCACACACAGGGGAGGGGTGAGTGAGGGGGCACTAAGAGCATGCAATTTATTAAATGAGCTTGGTGTTGAATGCTGCTGTACCTCACTGTTGACCCACGAAGAACTATCCAGTTAGTACTTTTTTTTTTCAATTTTAAGAACATTGTGATATGTAGCACAAAAAGAGGTGCCTTGGGTCAAATCTATTATTAAATCTACAGGTGTTTCCTACTGAATTATACAATTCTGTACGAATGCAATGGAGCATTTTTAAGGAATAAAATGTAAGGGGTTTGGAATGAGGGTCACTCCACAAGGATTTGAAGCACACTTTTATAGCCCTGTCCCACGGTGCGAGTTAATTCCAAGAGCTCTCCCGAGTTTAAAAAAAAAATCAAACCTGTGGTAAGCACGGAAAATGAACGTAGCGCGTACGTCAGAGCTCGCGGACGTCTCTTAGCGCTAACGGCAGGTACTCTGGAAGACTCGCTAATGGCAGGTAAGCATGGGAAGACTCGTGAAGATTTTTCAACATGATGAAAAATGTCCACAAGAGTCCCGAATACCGACGAGTGGCCATTACCGTAAATCTCCGAGTTCGAATCGGGGCAAACTCGGGAGACCTCTTGGAATGAACTCGTACCATGGGACAGGGGTTTTAATAAGGAATCCTTAGAGGGGACCATCCTTGTTGGATGAATCCTTGGTGGGGAGGAAATCCTAAAGAGGGGATGATTTGACTAGGACTTTTGCTTTGAAGCATCAAAGGCTGAGGTGCATAAAATTGGCATAGGTAGGTGATTAGCAATATTATTTTACCCATGGTAGGGGAGGCTAAACTCGAGGCATATATTTTAGGTGAGAGGGAAAAATTAAAAGGTACCGGAGGATAACCTCTTCACAGAGTGGGTGGTTGCATATATGGAAAGAGTTGCCAGAGGAGATGTTAGCAGTGGGTACAACTACAATATTTAAAGTACTCTTCGATAGTATATGGATAATATAGATTTGGAGGGATATTGGCCCAACATAGGGAAATGGGATTAGTTTGATTAAGCAACTTGGTCAGCATGGACAGGTTAGGCCGAAGGGCTAGTTACTGTGCTGTATTACTCTATAATAGTTTCCTTTTCTTTTCAGCCTATTGGGAAAAGTGCTAAAATGGTGCGGTTTATGGATCACCGGATGCGTTGCGTTCTACAGGACAGCCGTGTTTTCATTGGAACTTTAAAAGCTTTTGACCGGCATATGAACTTAATTCTTTGTGACTGTGATGAATTCAGAACATTGAAGTATGTATGTTTACAATTGTGCTTTTTCACAATTTGAAAAAAAAAGATTTGTTTTGACCTTAGTCTCTGTCACTTGTACACTGACTTTCATTATCCTGTTCATGAAACCACTGACCTGCCCCAACCCCATCCTGAAAAAAAGTTGTAAACTGCTGCCCATTAATGGAATGAAGCACAGAAATTAAGAGTGTGGAGATAGCTGGATTTTGTCATGTTACAGGAATAGGTGGGATTTGTGGAACTCCCAAAAACTGGTGGAGGTGTTTATTAATACATTAACATGTTCATTTCCCTTGCCTTTGCATGCGGAACCCAAAAGACACTCTTAGCATCTGTTGACAATATAATCATTGTCCTTATCTCGCCACATGCGGCAATCAAAACCAGTCAGCTGGTATCTGCTATTAAAGTCAGAGTGATTCAGTGTGGAAACAGCCCTTCGGTCCAACTCGCCCACACCGGCCAACAATGTCCCAGCTACGCTAGTCCCACTTGCCTGCGCTTTGGGCCATATCCCTCCAAACCTGTCCTATCCATGTGCCTGTCTAACTGTTTCTTAAACGATGGGATAGTTCCAGCGTCAACTACATCCTCTGGCAGCTTGTTCCATGCACCCACCACCCTTTGTGTGAAAAAGTTACCCCTCGGATTCCTGTTAAATCTTTTCCCCTTCACCTTGAACTTATGTCCTCTGGTCCACGATTCCCCTATTCAGGGCAAAAGACTGTGTACCTACCCAAACTATTCCTTTCATGATTTTGTATACCTCTATAAGATCTCCCCTCATCCTCCTGCGCTTCATGAAATAGAGACCCAGCCTACTCAAACACTCCCTAAAGCTCACACCCTCTAATCCTGGCAACATCCTCATTAGTCTTTTCTGAACCCTTTCAAGCTTGACATTATCTCTCCTATAACATGGTGCCCAGAACTGAACACACTATTCTAAATGTGGTCTCACCAATGTCTTATACAACTGTAACATGACCTCCCAACTTCTATACTCAATACTCTGACTGATGGACAATGTGCCAAAAGCCTCTTTGACCACATTATCTACCTGTGACTTGGAATCATAGAAAATAGGTGCAGGAGTAGGCCATTCGGCCCTTTGAGCCTGCACCGCCATTCAATATGATCATGGCTGATCATCCAACTCCGTATCCTGTACCTGCCTTCTCTCCATACCCCCTGATCCCTTTAGCCAGAAGGGCCACATCTAACTCCCTCTTAAGTATAGCCAATGAACTGGCCTCAACTACCTTCTGTGGCAGAGAATTCCACAGACTCATCACTCTCTGTGTGAAAAAAGATCTTCTCATCTCGGTCCTAAAAGACTTGAACTTCAAGGAACCATGCACCTGTACTCCTAGATCCCTCTGCTCTACAACACTTCCCAGAGGCCTACCATTTACTGTGTAGGTCCTGCCCTTGTTCGATATCCCAAAATGCAACACCTCACGATTCTCTGTATTCCATCAACCATTCCTCTGCCCACCTGGCCAATTGATCCAGATCCTGCCACAATTGTTCACAACCATCTTCACTATCTGCAAAACCACTAACTTTAGTATCATCAGCAAACTTGCTAATCTTGCCCTGTATGTTCTCATCCAAATCATTGATGTAGATGACAAACAGTAATGGGGCCCAGCACTGAACCCTGAGGCACACCACTGTCACAAGCATCCAGTCTGATAAACAACCTTCCACCATTACCTTCTGCTTCCTTCCACAGAACCAATTTGTTATCCATTCAGCTCTCTCTCATTGGATCCCATGCGATCTAATCTTCTAGAGCAGCCTACCATGAGGAACCTTGTCGAACACCTTACTGAAGTCCATGTACACAACATCTACAGCTATTCCCTCATCAAATTTTTTAGTCACTACTTCAAAAACATCAATCAGATTTGTGAGACATGACCTCCCATGTACAAAACTACACTGACTGCCTAATCACGAGGTTAATTCACGGGACTGTCATATGTTGATAGATTGGAGCGGCTTGGCTTGTATACTCTGGAATTTAGAAGGATGAGAGAGGATCTTATTGAAACATATAAGATTATTAAGGATTTGGACATGCTAGAGGCAGGAAACATGTTCCCAATGTTGGGGGAGTCCAGAACCAGGGGCCATAGTTTAAGAATAAATGATGAGCCATGGAGAACAGAGATAAGGAAAATCTTTTTCACACAGATTTGTGAGTGTGTGGATTTCTCTGCCTCGGTGGTGAGGGCTCATTCTCTGGATGCTTTCAAGCGAAAGTTAGAGCTCTTATGGATAGTGGAGTTAAGGGATATGGAGAGAAGGTAGGAACGGGGTACTGATTGTGGATGATCAGCCATGATCACATTGATTGGCGGTGCTGGCTCAAAGGGCTGAATGGCCTACTCCTGCACCTGTTGTCTATTGTCTATTATCAGCCCTTGCCCAGCCTAGCTGTATATCCTATCCATCAGAATACTCTCCAGTAACTTACCAACTAGAACTCACCGGCCTATAGTTCCAAGCATTTTCGCCGCAGCCCTTCTTGAAAAGAGGTACAACACTTGCCACCCTCCAGTCATCCGGCACCTCTCCGGTACTTAACGACAACTTGTAACTTCCCGCAATTTCCTCTAGTTTCCCACAATGCCCTCGTATGTATCAGATCAGGCCCTGGAGATTTGTCTACCTTCAAACACGACAGTACCTTCAGTACGTCTTCGACAGTAACCCTGACTGCTCTCAAGACGCTTTCAATGACTGCTCCAATTTCCTCCATCCTACTGTCTTTCTTCTCAGTAAATACACAGGACAAATACTCATTTAGGACCTTGCCCATCACCTGTGACTCCACACAAAGGTGACTGCTTTGATTCCTGAGAGGTCCCACACTCTCTCCAGTTACCCTTTTCCCAGTTATGTATTTTTTAAAATCTTTTGGGATTGTCCTTAATTCTACCCGACAGAGCTATCTCCTGGCCCCTTTTTGCCCTTCTGATTTTCTTTTTTTAGTTTACTCCTTAGTTCCCGAAACTCCTGCAAGGATGCACTTGATCCCAACTGCCTATACCTATCCATGTGTCCTTGTTTTGATTAATGTTTCAATTTCCCTCATCAGCCAAGCTTCCTTACGTTTGCCTTATTTGCCTTCACTCTAACAGGGACGTTACACATCCTGAGCTTTCTTCAGTACACTTTTAAAAACATCCCACTTGGCCGATGTTCCGTTCTCCTCTAATAACTTGCTCCAGTCAAATAGAGTGAGACCTTCTCTCGTACCCTCAAAGTTGGCCTTACCCCAGTTGAGCATTTTAACATGTGGACCCTCTCTGTCCCTATCCATAATGATCTTAAACCTAATCGAACTATGGTCACTGGTCCCAAAATGCTCCTCCACACACACTTCATTAACTTGCCTTTCCCAATTTCCCAATACGAGATCTAGTGTTGTCCTCTCGCACGTGGGAGCCTTCACATACTGCTTCAGAAAACTCTCCTGAACACTTTTGAGGAATTGCACTCCATCTGAACCCTTCATGCCATGATTTTCCTTGTCTATGTTGGGAAAGTTAAAATCCCCTACTACAACAACCTTATTTGACCTGCAGCTGTCTGCAAAATCACGGCACATTCGTTCTTCTAATTCCTGTTGACTATACGGGGGTCTGTAGTTCACCCCCAATAAGGTGATCATCCCTTTCTTGTTCCTCAGCTCCACACATATTCTCACTAGATGAACCATCCGTAATGTCACAGCCATGACATTGTTCTTAACCAACAATTCAAACCCCCTCTCCCACCTCTTTTTCCCTCACCCCTGTCTCTCCTGAAGTTCCTGTACCCTGGAACATTGAGCTGCCACTCCTTAACCAGGTTTCAGGTCCTGGTTATTAACGCATTTATTTCCTTATCTATGTACCAAGACCTTATCTATGTTAAGCCAAGACCCAAAAAGTCATGATCCAGTGTCAAATTATTAACATACTAAGCATGCTTACCTTTGGTAGACACGAAAAGCTGTAGTAACTCAGTAGGACAGGCAGCATTTCTGGATAAAAGGAATGGGTGACGTTTTGGGTGGAGTCTTCTTCAGTCTGAATCTGAGTTACTCCAGCTTTTTGTGTCTATCTTTGGTTTAAACCAGCATCTGCAGTTCCTTCTTACACATGCTTACCTTTATACTTGTTGCAAGCGGAAACAAAAGGTTGCAACTTTTGTACAATGTAGAAGTAAAGCACAATTCCTGTAACATATCAATCTCCCTCACATCTGTACTTCCTCAGTTGTTATCTTTTTTGGTGTATAAATGTCTTGCTGTACCGGCTTACAGTGGCCTCCATAATGTTTGGGGCAAAGACCCATCATTTATTTGCCTCTGTACTCCACAATTTGAGATTTGTAATTTTTAAAAAATCACATGTGGTTAAAGTGCACATTGTCAGATTTTATTAAAGGGCATTTTCATACATTTTGGTTTCACCATGTAGAAATTACAGCTGTGTTTGTTTATACATTGTCCGCCCCATTTCAATGTCGTATAAATGAAGGTAGTCATGTTTAGTATTTTGTAGCATATCCTTAGCATGCAATGATTACTTGAAGACTGCGATTCATGGACATCACCAGTTGCTGGGTGTCTTCTCTGGTGATGCTCTGCCAGGCCTGTATTGCAGCCATCTTTAGCTTATGTTTGTTTTGGGGGCTCGTCCCCTTCAGTTTTCTCTTCAGCATATAAAAGGCATGGTCAATTGGGTTCAGACCGGGTGATTGACTTGGCCACTCAAGAATTGACAATTTTGTAGCTTTGAAAAACTCCTTTGTTGCTTTAGCAGTATGTTTGGGATCATTGTTTTGTGTAGAATGAACCACTGGCCAATGAGTTTTGAGGCATTTGTTTGAACTTGAGCAGAAAGGATGTGTCTATACACTTCAGAATTCATTATGCTACTACCATCAGCAGTTGTATCATCAATGAAGATAAGTGAGCTAGTTCCATCAGCAGCCATACATGCCCAGGCCATAACACCCCTACCACCGTGTTTCACAGATGAGGTGCTTTGCTTTGGATCTTGGGCAATTCCTTCTCTCCTCCATAATTTGCTCTTGCCATCACTCTGATATAAGTTAATCTTCATCTCACCTGTCCACAAGACCTTTTTCCAGAACTGTGGTTGCTCCTTTAAGTATTTCTTGGCAAACTGTAACCTGGCCATCCTATTTTTGCAACTAACCAGTGGTTTGCATCTTGCAGTGTAGCCCTTGTATTTTTGTTCATGAAGTCTTCTGCGGACAGTGGTCATTGACAAATCCACACCTGACTCCTGAAGAGTGTTTCTGATCTGTCAGACAGGTTTTTGGGGATTTTTCTTAATTATAGAGATAATTCTGTCATCAGCTGTGGAGGTCTTCCTTGGCCTGCCAGTCCCTTTGTGATTAGTAAGTTAACCAGTGCTCTTTTTCTTCTTAACAACATTTCAAATAGTTGATTTTGGTAAGCCTAAGGTTTGGCTGATGTCCCTAACAGTTTTATTTTGTTTCTCAGTCTCATAATGGCTTCTTTGACTTTCATTGGCACAAATTTGGTCCTTATGTTGATAAACAGCAATACAAGTTTCCAAAGGCGATGGAAAGACTAGGTGCTGAGAGCTCTCTTATACCTGCATTAAGGAGGTATTTAAACACACCTGAGCAATTACAAACACGTGTGAAGCCATGTGTCCCAAATATTATGGTGCCCTGAAATGGGGGGACTATGTATACACACTACTATAATTTCTGCATGGTGAAACCCAAATGTATAAAAATTACCTTTATTAAAATCTGACAATGTGCACTTTAACCATATGGTTTTTTTTTCTATTACAAATCTAAAATTGTGAAGTGCAGAGGCAAATAAATAAATGACGGGCCTTTGCCCCAAACATTTTGTATCTTACTCCTTGTGCAAGTAAAATAAAAACTGCTGATGGTTAATCAAATCATCCACGATGAAGGGTCTTGACCCAAAAAGTTGCCCATTCCTTCTCTCCAGAGATGCTTCCTGTCCCGCTGAGTTACTCCAGCTTTTTGTGTTTATCTTCAATCTTATTGAAGGGCTTTGCTTCCACAGATTAAAAGTAAACAAGTGTGAGAGTTAAGAATATATTCTCCATGTAATTCCTTTTCAGCTACTTGATATCAAAGATTTGATTTGTTGCGTGTGTGTGTACAATTAAATGCTCCTTAATTTAAAAGTTGTGAATTAAATTTTTGTTATTGCATTTTTCTTCCTATCTAATGACTGGATTGGTGTAGATCAAAGAATTCCAAGCAGGGAGAACGAGAAGAAAGAAGGGCGCTTGGACTTGTGTTGCTTCGAGGAGAGACACTTGTAACAATGACTGTGGAAGGGCCTCCTGTGAGAGAGGTAAGTGTTGTCTATAGTTGATTTTTTTCAATCCCTTTAATTAGATCTTTTGCAAGAAAAAAGCTAGAAGCTTTTTCTTTAAATGGATGTTTTTTCTAGATGTTTTTTCCTCTATGTTTTTTCTTCAAATAACCCGAATAATATAATTTGCAAAGAAATAGATGTCAGTGAGTTTTCTGGGTGAAACTAGACATTGGGTGAAACCTTGGTAGTGTAATAGATGTTTTGGACGATGCAAGCCTTTGGTCCTCAGCATGAAGTCCAATCCTTGTCTACTTGCATCATTCCAATCTTTTGCATCTGAAATTATACTGTCTTTTCATAATCATGATGCCATATTTGATCCAATGACAACCATCAATCAGGCCTTAATTTCTGCTGGGAAAGATAGCAAGTGCTGGTGTAACTTGGTTGATCAGGCAGCATCTCAGCAGATCTTGAATAAGTAATGTTTCGAGTTGGGACTCTTTCATTCACTCACTTATTTGTAATTTCATTCAATTGCCATGATTCTAATATCTACAAATTCCTTTCCCAAGGTTATCTGTAATTCTACCTCTTTCTTTCTTAATTAATCTCTGGCCAAATTATTGATAATTTCCCTTGCTAGCTTGAAGAAACAAAGAACTGCAGATGCTGATTTATACCAAAGACAGACAAATGTGCTGGAGTACCTCAGCGGGTCAGGGCAGCATCTCTTGAGAAAAAGGATAGCTTTTTGTTTTCATGAGAGATGCTGCCTGACCTGATGAGTTACTCCAGCACTTTGTGTCTATCCCCAGGTAACTCATTATGTGGCTTACTGCAGGGCTGCCAACATTAGTTGAGAGTGAGAAATTGCGAGAGACCGAGGGAGCGTAGTGACTGAGCGGGGGGGAGAGGGTGGAGAAAACGCTGGTGGGTGTTGTGTACAGGCCACCTAACAGTAGCAGAGAAGTTGGGGATGGTATCAAACAGGAAATTAGAAATGCGTGCGACAAAGGCAAAACAGTTATAATGGGTGACTTCAATCTACATATAGATTGGGTTAATCAAATTGGCAGGGGTGCTGAGGAAGAGGATTTTTTGGAATGTATGCGGGATAGTTATCTAAATCAACATGTACAGGAACCAACGAGAGAGCAGGCTATTTTAGACTGGGTTTTGAGTAATGAGGAAGGGGTAATTAGCCGTCTTGTTTACGTGCCCCCTTGGGCAAGAGTGACCATAATATGGTTGAGTTCTTCATTAGGATGGAGAGTGACATTGTTAATTCAGAAACAATGGTTCTGAACTTAAAGAAAGGTAACTTTGAGGGTATGAGACGTGAATTGGCCAAGATTGACTGGCAATTAATTCTAAAAGGGTTGACGGTGGATATACAATGGAAGACATTTAAAGACTGCATGGATGAACTACAAAAATTGTTCATCCCAGTTTGGCAAAAGAATAAATCGGGGAAGGTAGTGCATCCGTGGATAACAAGGGAAATCAGGGATAGTATCAAAGCAAAGGATGATGCGTACAAAGTAGCCAGAAAAAGCAGCATACCAGAGGACTGGGAGAAATTCAGAGACCAGCAGAGGAGGACAAAGGGCTTAATTAGGAAAGGAAAAATAGATTATGAAAGAAAACTGCAGGAACATAAAAACTGACTGCAAAAGTTTTTATAGATATGTGAAGAGAAAGAGGTTAGTTAAAACAAATGTAGGTCCCTTGCAGTCAGAAACAGGTGAGTTGATCATGGGGAACAAGGATATGGCGGACCAATTGAATAACTACTTTGGTTCCGTCTTCACTAAGGAAGACATAAATAATCTGCCTGAAATAGCAGGGGACTGTGGGTCAAAGGAGGAATTGAGTGAAATCCAGGTCAGTCGGGAAGTGGGTGTTGGGTAAATTGAATAGATTAAAGGCCGATAAATCCCCAGGGCCAGATAGGCTGCATCCCAGAGTACTTAAGGAAGTAGCTCAGGAAATAGTGGATGCATTAGTGATAATCTTTCAAAACTCTTTAGATTCTGGAGTAGTTCCTGAGGATTGGCGGGTAGCAAATGTAACCCCTCTTTTTAAGAAGGGAGGGAGAGAGAAAACGGGGAATTACAGATCAGTTAGTCTAAACATCGGTAGTGGGGAAACTGCTAGAGTCAGTTATTAAAGATGGGATAGCAGCACATTTGGAAAGTGGTGAAATCATTGGACAAAGTCAGCATGGATTTACAAAAGGTAAATCATGTCTGACGAATCTTGTGGAATTTTTCGAGGATGTAACTAGTAGCGTGGATAAGGGAGAACCAGTGGATGTGGTATATCTGGACTTCCAGAAGGCTTTCGACAAGGTCCCACATAAGAGATTAGTATACAAACTTAAAGCATACGGTATTAGGGGTTCAGTATTGATGTGGATAGAGAACTGGCTGGCAAACAGGAAGCAAAGAGTAGGAGTAAACGGGTCCTTTTCACAATGGCAGGCAGTAACTAGTGGGGTACCGCAGGGCTCAGTGCTGGGACCCCAGCTATTTACAATATATATTAATGATCTGGATGAGGGAATTGAAGGCAATATCTCCAAGTTTGCGGATGACACTAAGCTGGGGGGCAGTGTTCGCTGTGAGGAGGATGCTAGGAGACTGCAAGGTGACTTGGATAGGCTGGGTGAGTGGGCAAATGTTTGGCAGATGCAGTATAATGTGGATAAATGTGAGGTTATCCACTTTGGTGGCAAAAACAGGAAAGCAGACTATTATTTAAATGGTGGCCGATTAGGAAAAGGGGAGATGCAGCGAGACCTGGGTGTCATGGTACACCAGTCATTGAAAGTAGGCATGCAGGTGCAGCAGGCAGTGAAAAAAGCGAATGGTATGTTAGCTTTCATAGCAAAAGGATTTGAGTACAGGAGCAGGGAGGTTCTACTTCAGTTGTACAGGGTCTTGGTGAGACCACACCTGGAGTATTGCGTGCAGTTTTGGTCTCCAAATCTGAGGAAGAACATTATTGCCATAGAGGGAGTGCAGAGAAGGTTCACCAGACTGATTCTGGGATGTCAGGACTGTCTTATGAAGAAAGACTGGATAACTCGGTTTATACTCTCTGGAATTTAGGAGATTAAGAGGGGATCTTATAGAAACTTACAAAATTCTTAAGGGGTTGGACAGGCTAGATGCAGGAAGATTGTTCCCGATGTTGGGGAAGTCCAGGACAAGGGTCACAGCTTAAGGATAAGGGGAAATCCTTTAAGACCGAGATGAGAAAGACTTTCTTCACACAGAGAGTGGTGAGTCTCTGGAACTCTCTGCCACAGAGGGTAGTTGAGGCCAGTTCATTGGTTATATTTAAGAGTGAGTTGGATGTGGCCCTTGTGGCTAAGGGGATCAGAGGGTATGGAGAGAAGGCAGGTACGGGATACTGAGTTGGATGATCAGCCATGATCATATTGAATGGCGGTGCAGGCTCGAAGGGCTGAATGGCCTACTCCTGCACCTAATTTCTATGTTTCTATGTTTCTAGGACACCACCTCCCATGGTACAGAGCTTTTGCATTTTTCAGCTTGAAATTGTGCAATCTGGTGCATACTGTAGCGAGTCTTTTAACTTGGACTTGAATGCAATATTTATGCTTTAAATTGGATTAGCTATGAATAAGGTTAGGCTAAATTACATTCCACAGTAGAGCTAGGCTCTGATCAACAGGTGCAGCACATGAATGATCTTAGTGTATTCATGTGTGGAAATCAGATTATAATCAAGCACTTGGCCCATGTTGACCAACCTGAGTCTCACTGCACACCTGGTACTACTCCTGACCCTGTCTCCAGTTGCATACCTACTCTGATTCCTGCCCCTGAGTCTAGACTTACACCTGGCCCCCTATTCAACTTTGATCATAGCTGCTTACCTGCTTAGGTTCCCAGTGCTGAACACTCCCATTGTCCCAGCTTTGACTGCACACCCAGTACTATTCCAGACCTTGACTCTGGATGCACACTTGGCCTTGCTCCTAGCCCATCTGCACTAACAATATATCTGGCCCACACATAAAGATCCATATCTGACCCCCTGGACTTGACCTATTGCGTTCAAGTCCACAGGTGCTTATCTAATGCGGTAATCTTTTATGGGGCACTTCATGGACTAAATTTTGTACAGCAAAATTTGGAACATCACTTGGCTTCCTTGTTATCTAACATTTTTTTTAAAGAAGAAACTGCAGATGCTGGAGAATCGAGGGTACACAAAAAGATGGAGAAACTCAGCGGGTGCAGCAGCATCTAAGGAGCGAAGGAGATAGGCGACGTTTCGGGTCGAGACCCTTCTTCAGACTGGTCAGGGATCAGGGAAACGAGAGATATAGACGGTGATGTGGAGAGATAAGGAACAATGAGTGAAAGATATGCAAAAAAGTATCGGTGATAAAGGGAACAAGCCATTGTAAGCTGTTTGTGGTGTGAAAATGAGAAGCTGGTGCGACTGGGGTGGGGGAGGGAGATAGAGATAGAGGGAATGCCAGGGCCCGAGGGCTGAGGGAGAGGTGGGAAGGGGAGGAGACAGCAAGGGTTAACAGAATTGAGAAAATTCAATATTCAAGCCCAAAGGATGCAGACTCCCCAAGCGGAATATGAGGTGCTGTTCCTCCAGCTTGCGGTGTTGCTCACTCTGGCTGTGGAGGAGGCCCAGGACCGAGAGGTCGGATGTGGAATGGGAGGGGGAGTTGAAGTGCTGAGCCACCGGGAGGTCGGGTTGGTTATTGCGGACCGAGCGGAGGTGTTCGGCGAAGCGATCGCCAAGCCTCCGCTTGGTCTCACCGATATAGATCATCTGGCATCTGGAGCAGCGGATGCTGTAGATGAGGTTGGAGGAGGTGCAGGTGATCCTCTGTCGGACCTGGAAGGACTGCTTGGGTCCCTGAAAGTTCTCCCACCCTGCTTCCTGTAAGGACTCCATCCCCTATTCCTCCGTCTACGCCGCATCTGCTCCCAGGATGAGGTGTTCCACACCAGGTCATCACAAATGGCCTAATTCTTCAGAGAACGGGGATTCCCCTCCCCCACTATTGATGGGCTGGGAAACGATGAGGTCGGAGGCTCGGGGGGGGTAGGGAGCCGGAGCTGATGAAGTCGGTTATGGTGCTCGAGATGGTGGCCTGGTGTTCGTCAGTGGGGTCATGGTCCAGGGGTAAGTAGGAGGAGGTGTCCGAGAGTTGGCGCGCGGCCTCCGCTTTGTAGAGATCAACGCGCCAGACTACCACGGCACCTCCCTTGTCGGCGGGTTTGATAACCCAGTCTGGGTTGTTACGGAGTGAGTCGATGGCAGTACGTTCAGGGCTGGAGAGATTGGAGTGAGACAGGGGGGTGGAGAAGTCGAGGCGGTTGATGTCCCGACGGCAGTTCTGGATAAATAGTTCTACAGCCGGAAGGCTACGAGGGGGGGTCCAAGTGGAGGCGGTGCGTGGGAGACAGGAAAAGGGATCATCAGTGGGGGCGAGGGCTTCTTCCCGTGGAAGAACGCTGTGAGGCGGAGGCGACGGTAGAAGAGCTCCAAGTCGTGGTGGGCGCGGAACTCATTGAGGTGGGGACGGAGTGGGACAAAGGTGAGACCTCTGCTGAGGACAGACCGTTCGATGTCGGAGAGGGGGAGGTCCGGGGGGATGGTGAACACGCGGCAAGGATGGGGGTTGTGGCCGGAGGAAGGCAGGTGAGTGGACTGAGGACGGAGCGTTATGTGGTGGGGGGGTGGTCAGGGGGTGGGGGGGGGGTATGGGGGCTGTGGTGTGGGTGGGGAAGAGCAGGGGTTACATGGTAGGGGGGGGGATGGGGAAGACCTAGTGGAATAGCCACTAAGGTTACTGGGGCTGGGGAGACGGGCACTAGGACCCAGTGCCATTAAAGACAGTGGTGTCTTGAACATTTAACCCTTGATAGAGGGTTAAAATGATAGAGGTTAACCCTTACTGTCTCCTCCCCTTCCCACCTCTCCCTCAGCCCTCGGGCCCTGGCATTCCCTCTATCTCTATAATCCCTCCCCCACCCCAGTCGCACCAGCTTCTCATTTTCACACCACAAACAGCTTACAATGGCTTGTTCCCTTTATCACCGATACTTTTTTGCATATCTTTCACTCATTGTTCCTTATCTCTCCACATCACCGTCTATATCTCTCGTTTCCCTGATCCCTGACCAGTCTGAAGAAGGGTCTCGACCCGAAATGTCGCCTATCTCCTTCGCTCCTTAGATGCTGCTGCACCCGCTGAGTTTCTCCAGCTTTTTGTGTACCCTTGTTATCTAACATGCTAGTTACTGTTTAAAATAAGACATCAATTGGTTGAACACAATTTCTCATCAATAAAATTATACTCACTCAGTGTTCTATTACCATTTCCTTCATTTTCCTAACAAACTATCCGGAAGTCACTTTCAACCCCAATATTTTCTGTATTTTGCCGTCTTCCTCTCAGCTGGGACTTTTCCAAAATGCAAAGTCCAATAACAATATATATTTAAGCAATAATATTCTATTTAATGTGATCTTGAGAGTACGCAATATTTTCTGTGGTATTCATAACACAACATCGATTTTAAAAAAAATTGTTTTGATTGCAGCTACCAACATGTATACATTATTATATTACAGTTAATATGTACCGAGGGCAAATTTTTGTTCCAATGCTCACCATTCCCAATTACTTTTACATTGAAATGAGTGAATCCAAGTCATAAATGGCATCAGAAAAATAAATCCTCTGGAATGGATGATATTCATTACGTGGTTGGTTGGAGTCAATATCAGTGCAATTACTATATTAAACTATGAATCTTCAGATGTCCTGGTTCAAGCTAAAACTAAAGACAAATAATAACCTCCTCACATATTCCCCTGCAAGTATCCCTGTCACTCCCGTAAAGATGCCCCTTCTTTGAACAACTCTTAAACATCGCATCTGAATCAGTTTCCATATGATTACACTCCTTGAGGATGTCCATCTATGTGTTCAATTAATAAAACAATGAGATTGGGGACATTTCTATTCAACCTGTCAAATGAATTAGGGGGTGGGGTGTGGGGGGGGGGGGGGGGGAGTTAGAAATAGTCAGTGAGGTAAACAAACATAATAGTTGAGTGGCAAATGACAATAGTGCGACCTTCCCAATATTTAACTGAAGGAAATGATGGGTTATCGGGGCTGTATGTTGTGACAGACATCCTGACACCTTGCATGTCATTTTAATATTATACTTATCCCATCCTCCTGGATATTCTGGATTTATAAATTGCAGTTTTGCCAACTAATTACAAATCAGGTTAATTACAAATCAATAACATTAGCCAACTCTGAAACACAAAGCGCTGAGCATTGGGATCCGAACATCACAGACAACTGGCCTCAGTTCCCCGCTTACATCTGCCAGTGCTCTCCGTCTGAACCAGGGGCAGCGGAGCGTTTCTGAAAGTGGGGGGGGGGGGGGGGGGGGGGGGGGGGGGGGGGGGGGGGGGGGGGGGGGGGGGGGGGGGGGGGGGGGCTGAGTGATCACTGGGATCACTCAGTCCCCCCACTGGATATAAACAGGACTGTGGATCCCCATCCTACTCCTTCCAAAGTCCACAATCAGTTCCTTGGTTTTGCTGGTGTTGAGGGCCAGGTTGTTGTGCTGGCACCATATGGACAGTTGCTCGATCTCTCTTCTGTACTCCGACTCATCCCCATCAGTGATACGTCCCACAACAGTGGTGTCGTCAGTGAACTTGATGATGGAGTTCGCACTATGACCGGCTAAGCAGTCATGAGTATAGAGTGAGTACAGCAGGGGGCTGAACACGCAGCCTTGAGGTGCTCCCGTGCTGATTGTTATCGAGTTTGACATATTTCCACCAATACGAACAGACTGTGGTCTGTGAATGAGGAAGTCGAGGATCCAATTGCAGAGGGATGCGCAGAGACCCAGTTCTGCGAGTTTGGTAACCAGCTTGGAGGGGATGATTGTGTTAAATGCCGAGCTGTAGTCAACGAATAACAGCCTGACATATGAAGTTTTGTTGTCCAAGTGGTCCAGAGCGGAGTGGAGAGCCAGCGAGATCGCGTCCATTGTTGATCTGTTGTGGCGGTAAGCGAACTGCAGTGGGTCCAGGCTTTTGTCGAGGTAGGAGTTGATTTTCGCCATGATCAACCTCTCAAAGCACTTCATCACCACAGGCGTTAGTGCCACAGGTCGATAGTCATTGAGGCACGTCACCTTGCTCTTCTTGGGCACCGGTATTATTGATGTCCTTTTGAAGCAGGTGGGAACCTCAGACTCTATAACATAAAAAATCATGTTTTAGTGCATTGTAAAAGTATGATTTAAATATTTTTTGCTTGAAGTAACTTTTTAAGGGGTAACTTTTTCCACACAAGCGGTGGTGGTATATGGAACAAGCTGCCAGAGGAAGGGTCTCGACCCGAAACGTCGCCTATCTCCTTCGCTCCTTAGATGCTGCTGCACCCGCTGAGTTTCTCCAGCATTTTGTGTAACCCTCGATTCTCCAGCATCTGCAGTTTCTTCGTTAACAAGTTGCCAGAGGAGGTAGTTGACTCGGGGACAATCGCAACATTTTAGAAACAGTTAAACTGATACATCGATAGGACAGGTTTGGAGGGATATGGACCAAAAGCAAGTAGTGTAGCTGGGACATGTTGGCAGGCGTGGGCAAGTTCGGCCGACGGGCCTGTTTTCACACTGTATCACTCTATGACTACATTATACCTCCACCATGCAAGAATGCTTCAAAATAAAGTGGTCAAGTTTTTTTGCCATATACTCAAGCATACAAACATTAAAAATATGTGCAAGAATAGGCCATTTGCCCCTTCGAGTCAGCACTGCCATTCAATATGATCATGGCTGTTCTTCTAAAATCAGTACATCTTTCCTGTTTTTTCCCCATATCCCTTGATTTCGCTAGCCCCAAGAGCTAAATGTTAGTCTCTCTTGAAAACATCCAGTGAATTGGCCTCCACTGCCTTTTGTGCCAGATAATTACACAGATTCACAACTCTCTGGGTGAAAAACATTTGTTCTCATCTCAGTCCTAAATGGCCCGGGATTCTTGCATTGAGGCTGCTGCATGGCCGGAGCAGCAGCGAGTGACTCGCCAGCCGGCAAACACTCGCCAGCCCCGGTTCCCGCCGCTGCCTCTGCTTCCATCCCTCCCTCCGCCCCGGCTCTCCTCAGAGAACAGCAGCACCTCTCGGAGATATTAAAACATGTCTATAGCCAAAAATGTCTCCCCGCCCCCCGGTTCCGTGGCCCATGTGAACACCTCTTTCCTGCTACTCGCGGCCTCGCTCAAACCGCTTCCCGCAAATCCTTAAATTCTCCCACGACACTCATTCACTGCCCAGTCCATGTCTTTCAAAGAAACATAGAAAATAGGTGCAGGAGGAGCCCATTCGGCCCTTCGAGCCAGCACCGCCATTCATTGTGATCATGGCTGATCGTCCCCAATCAATAACCCGTGCCTGCCTTCTCCCCAAATCCCTTGATTCCATGAGCCCCTAGAGATCTATCTAACTCTCTCTTAAATTCATCCAATGATTTGGCCTCCACTGTCCTCTGTAGCAGTGAATTCCATAAATTCACAACTCTCTGGGTGAAAAAGTTTTTCCTCACCTCAGTCTTAAATGGCCTCCCCTTTATTCTAAGACTGTAGCCCCTGGTTCTGGACTCGCCCAGCTTTTGGGAACATTTTTCCTGCATTTAGCTTGTCCAGTCCTTTTATAATTTTATATGTTTCTATAAGATCACCCCCCTCATCCTTCTAAACTCCAGTGAATTCAAGCCTAGTCTTTTCAATCTTTCCTCATATGACAGTCCCGCCATCCCAGGGATCAATCTTGTGAACCTACGCTGTACTGTCTCAATCACAAGGATGTACTTCATCAAATTAGGAGACCAAAACTGTACACAATACTCCAGGTGTAGTCTTACCAGAGCACTATATAGCTGCAGAAGAACCTCTTTACTCCTGTACTGAAATCCTCTTGTTACGAAGGCCAACATTCCATTAGCTTTCTTCACTGCCTGCTGTACCTACACACCAACTTTCAGTGACTGGTGTACAAGGACACCCAGTTATCACTGCACCTCCCCCTTACCTAACCTAAGGGGGAGGTGCAGTGAGATAATAATCTGCCCCCTTGTTTTTGCCGCCAAAGTAGATAACCTCACATTTATCTATATTATACTGCATCTGCCACGCATCTGCCCACTCGCTCAACCTGTCCAGGTCACCCTGCAACCTCCTAACATCCTCTTCACAGTTCACACTGCCACCCAGCTTTGTGTCATCTGCAAACTTGCTAGTGTTGCTCCTAATTCCCTCTTCCAAATCATTAATATATATGGTAAACAGTTGCAGCCCTAACACTGAGCCTTGCGGCACTCCACTTGCCACTGCCTGCCATTCTGAAAAGAATCCGTTCACTCCTACTCTTTACTTCCTGTTTGCCAACGAATTTTCTTTCCATGTCAACACCCTACTCCCAATACCATGTGCTCTAATTTTAGTCATCAGTCTCCCGTGCGGGACCTTATCAAAGGCTTTCTGAAAGTCTTGATGCACTACATCCACTGGCTTCCCTTCATCCATTTTACTTGTCACATCCTCAAACAATTCCAGAAGATTAGTCATAAATCCCTGTTGACTTGGACTAATCATTTTACTACTATGCAAATGCCCCATTATTACCTCTTTAATAATTGACTCCAGCATCTTTCCCACCACTGAAGTCAAGCTAACTGGTCTGTAATTTCCAGTTTTCTCTCTCGCTCCTTTCATGAAAAGTGGGATAACATTAGCTATCCTCCAGTCCACAGGAACAGATCTTGAATCTATTGAACATTGGAAAATGATCACCAATGCGTCCACTATTTCTAGAGCCACCTCCCTGAGGATCCTGGGATGCAGACCATCCGGCCCAGGGGATTTATCATCCTTCAGTCCCATTAGCCTACCCAATACTATTTCTCGCCTAATGAAATTTTCTTTCAGTTCCTCTACCCCCTTAGATTCTCTGTCCTCCAGTACATCTGGGAGATTGTTTGTGTCTTCCTTAGTGAAGACAGATCCAAAGTACCTATTCAACTCTTCCGCCATTTCCTTGTAACCATAATAATTTCACCCGTGTCTGCTTACAAGGGACCCACATTTGACTTTGCTACTCTTTTTCCCTTAGCATATCCAAAGAAGCTTTTACTGCCCTTCTTTATATTCCTGGCCAGCTTCCCCTCGTACTTCATCTTTTCAGCCCGTATTGCCCGTTTTGTTTCCTTCTGTTGTCCTATGAACATTTCCCAATCCTCTGGCCTCCGGCTGCTCTTTGCTGTGTTATACATCTTTTCTTTTAGTTTTATTCTATCCCTAACTTCTCTTGTCAGCCCCAGTTGCCTCCTACTCCCCTTAGAATCTTTCTTCCTTTTTGGAATGAAATGATCCTGCGTCTTCCGGATTATACCCAGAAATTCCTGCCATTGCTGTTCCACCATCATCCCTGCTAGGATCCCTTTCCAGTCTACCTTGGCCAGCTGCTCTCTCATACCTTCATAGTCCTCTTTGTTCAACTGCATCATTGACACTTCCGATTTAACCTTCTCCTTCTCAAATTGCAGATTAAAACGAATCATATGATCACTCCATCCAAGAGGTTCCTTTACCTCGAGTTCTGGTTCACTAGACAACACTAAATCCAGAATTGCCTGTAAATGTAAATTTGCATGGGGACATGGTTTGGAGGTGTGTGACGGATCGGTCAAATGAGAATAACCGAGAATAAGACTGCTGCTGTCTTTTCAACAGACTCGCACACAAGCAGTTTGTATTTGTTTTGAGTTTCTCGTTGATCACAGAATTTCTCACGACAGAGCGTGAGAAATTCTGTGATGAGCGTGAGAATTGGGCGAAATAACGCGAGTCTCACCCTCAGTGCGTGAGAGATGGCAGCTCTGTCACTGTGAAATTTCGGTTAGTAATACTCTGATGAAATGTTGCTAATTCACAAGTCTATATATGTATGTGATCTTTGTTTTCAATGCTTATTCGCAGGTTGGCATTTCCAGAGTTGCAGTTCATGGTTCAGGTGTTGGCAGAGCAGCAGAGAGAGGAATACCAGTCAGTATATCAATGATTCAGATACCTACAGGTCTAGCTGGACCAGTAAGAGGGGTCGGCGGTCCTTCACAAGAGGTAAGAGTAAATCGTGACAACAACCGTATTACATATTCGTCCTAAGATAGACACAAAAATCTGGAGTAACTCAGCGGGACAGGCAGCATTTCTGGAGAGAAGGAATGGGTGACGTTTTGGGTCGAGAGCCTTCAGTGGTTACGTATAAGGGAAACGAGAGATATAGATGAGGAATAAAGAACAATGAAAGATGTGCAAAAAAGTAACAATGATAAAGGAAATGGGCCATTGTAATCTGTTTGTAGGGTCAAAATGGGTGGGGGAGGGATAGATAGAGAGAGAGGGAATGCCGGAGCTACGTGAATTGAGTGAAATCAATATTCATACCACTGGGCTGTAAGCTGACCAAATGAAATATGAGATGCTGATCCCCTCATTTTCTCAACTAGTCAGATGGCAACTGAGTTCATGGATCTGTTGCAAGTTCTAACCAGCCACTGAATTCAAAAACAGAAGAAGTTAGGAATTATATCCTCCACTGCTGGATTTCATGAAGCGCAGAGTGACCGATTCATTGCCAATAATCTGTCAGCAAGTTGGAGACTTCTCAGCATGTGTCAAAGTCCTGAACTTGCTCGTGTTCACGCAGATGGGTGCAGGTTGCTCAGAGAGTCATAGAGTGTGGAAACAGGTCCCTCGGCACAACTTGCCCACACTGACCAACGTGTTCCCGCCACACTAGTTCAACCTGTCTGTGTTTGTCCCATATTCCTCTAAACCTTTCTTATCCATGCATCTGTCTAATTGTTCCTTAAAAGGTGCAATAGTCCCTGCCTCAGCTACAAACTCTGGCAACTCATTCCACACACACCACTGCCTTTTGTGTGAAAATGAGGCTTGCACCATGAGAAATTGTGACGGACAAGTTCTGGAGCCAATGTTTCAGTTCCGTAATCAATCTAATCAAAGCAAAAGTATCTATCAGCTGCAGTATTTTGTATTGGCATGGGATATATTGTTCATTTGAATATAATGTTACCAATTTTGCTCTACTTATTACATGTCAGACGGGGTATTTCCAAAATAGCCCAGGAGGGTGGGTGAAATTTAGTTTTGTCAGATCCCCAAAAGGAGCAGTCATATAATCAATTGCCAATTGTAAACATACACGTCTTTCTGTAAACTGCAATCATAACTCTTTTGGGTGCACTGAAACTGAATTTCACTGCATCTTAACTAATTCTATACTCGACATATAATTCACACTTTGGCAATCCACTCCAATATCATTCATAAATATTCAACATTCGCACTATTAATTTGCTAAAGGTAGAGTAACTCAGCGGGACAGGCAGCATCTCTGGAGAGAAGGAATGGGTGATGTTTCGGGTCGAGACCCGTCTTCAGATTTGCTAGTCTGTTTTTCAATGAAAACAAGGTTTGTGAGCAGGACGATAGACACAAAATGCTGGAGTAACTCAGGGGGTCGGGCAGCATCTCTGGAGAGAAGGAGTAGGTAGCGTTTCGGGTCAGAACCCTTGTTGAGGCTGAAGAAGCGAGCAAGAAGTTGTATTTCTATATTTGTATAAGGAATGAGCAAGAAATGTGTTGTAATATTAGGCACAACTTTCAAAATAAGAAGACATGTATAATACAGCTGTGGCTTACATTGCCAAATTATGAGGATAAATCATACATTGAACACACTATAATGTGTAAGAAGGAACTGCAGATGCTGGTTTAAACAGAAGATAGACACAAATAGGTGGTGTAACTCAGCGGGACAGGCAGCATCTCTGGAGAGAAGGAATGGGTGGTGTTTCGGGTCGAGACCATTCTTCAATGCCCTGTCTGCACTGACTGTGTCAAATGGTCAAGGGTTTGAGCCTTGCTCCAGCAATTGTATTCACTGCAGCAAATATCAGGATGAGTTATGCCATATGTAAGATGATACTACAGGTGTATTGAGACGTTAATTTGAATCACACATAGTGATCAAATGGCAGATGTGTACAGATTTGTGTTTCATCTCTGGTGACTATTTTGAATATTTTTAGTTTAGTATATTTATGGTCACGTGTACTGAGGTACAGTGAAAAGCCTTTGTCACGTGTTACCCAGCCAGCGGAAAGACAATACATGATTACATCGAGCTATGATACATGATAGAAACATTGATAATAAGTGCAGGAGGAAGCCATTTGTCCCTTCGCGCCAGCACCGCCATTCATTGTGATCATGGCTGATCATCCACAATCAATAACCCGTGCCTGCCTTCTCCCTATATCCCTTGATTCCGCTAGCCCCCTAGAGCTCTATCTAACTCTCTTTTAAATTCATCCATTGAATTGGCCTCTACTGCCCTCTGTGGCAGAGAATTCCATAAATTCACAACTCTCTTGGTGAAAATGTTTTTTCTCATCTCGGTTTGAAAATTATTTCCATTATTCTTAGACTGTGGCCCCTGGTTCAGGACTCCCCCAACATTGGGAACATTTTTCCTGCATCTAGCTTGTCCAATTCTTTTATAATTTTATATGTTTCTATAAGATTCCCCCTCATCCTTCTAAATGTGATAAGGAATAACATTTTGTGCAAAGTAAGGCCAGTAATGTCCATCAAAGATAGTCCAAGGTTCCCCAAAGGTAGATAGTAGTTCAGGACTGATCTCTGGTTATGTTAGGATGGTTCAGTTGCCTGATAACTGCTGGGTTAATTCCTGGGATGGCGCGACTGACATATGATGAAAGAATGGGTTGACTGGGCTTGGATTCACTGGAATTTAGAAGGATGAGAGGGGATTTTATAGAAACATGCAAAATTCATAAAAAGTGTGTAAGAAGAAACTGCTGATGCTGGTTCAAACCGAAGGAATGGGTGCCATTTTGGGTCGTGACCCTTCTTCAGACTGATTAGGGATAAAGGAAACGAGAGACATAGACAGTGATGTGGAGAGGTAAAGAACAATGAATGAAATGTGTGCAAAAAAGTAACAATGATAAAGGAAACTGGCCATTGAAAGCTGTTTGTAGGGTGAAAATGAGAAGCTAGTGTGACGGGTGAGGGAGGGATAGAGAGAGAGGGAATGGCGGGGCTACGTGGTGAGAGAAATCAATATTCATACCACTGGGCTGTAAGCTGCCCAAGCAACATATGAGATGTGTTCAAGGACTGGATAGGATAAATGCAAGAAAAAATGTCCTAATGTTGGGGGAAGTCCGGAACCATGGGTCACAGATTAAGAATAAGGGGTAGGTCATTTAGGACTGAGATGAGAAAAAACGTTTTCACCCAGGGAGTTGTGAATCTGTGGAATTCCCTGCCACAGAAGGCAGTGAAGGCCAATTCATTGGAAGTTCTCATGAGAGAGTTAGATTTAGCTCGTGGGGCTAAAGGAATTAAGGGATATGGGGAAAAGGCAGGAATGGAGTACTGAATATAGATGATCAGCCATGATCATATTGAATGGTGGTGCTGGCTCGAAGGGCTGAATGGCCTTCTCCTGCATCTATTTTTCTATGTTTTTTCTATGTTTCTATGGGAAGAAACTGTCCCTAGGAGAGGGGAGAAGGGGGAATGGCCAGGGTGCGACTTATCCTTGATTATGCTGCTGGCCTTGCCGAGGCAGTGTGACGTATAAATGGAGTCAATTGAAAAGAGGTTGGTTTGTGTGATGGTCTAGGCTGCATCCACAATTCTCTGCAATTTCTTGCTATCTTGGATGGAGCTGTTCCCAAACCAAGCTGTGATGTATCCTGATATGTACGGCGCGCCTGTAGAAGTTGGTGAGGGCTGTTGTGGACATGCTGAACTTCCTCAGCCTTCTCAGGAAGTAGAGGTTTTGGTGTGCCATGTCAGCTGTGGTTCAAGTCCTTGTCTCAAAGTCCAAAGTCTATTGGATTGTGTTGCCGAAAACCAAGGGTGGATTTGGTGCTTGCTTAAGGACACAATGTTTTCAGGTAAATTGCTAAATTGAGGCCCCAATCGGGTACCTATCGCATTTGGATGGTAACCTTTCAAGCTAATATTTTGAAGAGTGGGGAAGTTCTCACTAGTATCACTATTGCTCAGCCAACAATGCCATTATCTTATTGCTGTTTGTGAATCAATCCTATGCATAAATGGCACACATTGTTACAATGACTTTGAAAGGCACCCGTTGATTAAAGCTCTTTAATTATTTATGATTGTGAATGACGGTGTACAGTCTCTGTCTATAAGCCTGTCTTCTGGGAACGATTTAATATTTATTGATACCTTGTTCTCTGTGTTAGGTCATTCCTCTTGATGTAGGTTCTTGGGTGATTCTGTAGCTTTATTGCCTTGTGTTTATTTATTGTTTTAGGTAATGACACCTTGGGCTCGAGAACCTGCTCTTAGTTTTTCTGCTGCCCCTCAACCCCACATACTAATGAGAGGGGTCCCACCTCTTGTGAATCTTGTGGAAGCAAGACCAGGTGGGCACATGAGTATTTACCTGCCACATATGAGATGCACGAGACGCCAATATCAGTTTCTGGGCTTGATTGAAGGTGCATTGTGAATAGCTATGTTTTCAACTCATCATGTTTACAGATTCAAAGGTGGAACACATAATTTTCTTATTGCAGGCCCTGCCTGATCTCCATGTTGACACAAGGAAATGTTGATGCTGGAATCTTGCACAGACCACAAAGTGATGGCATAACTCCGTGGTTCAGGCAATATCTTTGGGTATTATCAGGAAATATCTATGGGTACATGATGTTTTGGGTCAAGACCCTTTTCCAGAGGGTCCTGACCCTTTTACCGAAGAAGGATGATGTCCTGGAAGGTTATCGATCCAAGTCCTCCTGAGATGCTGCCTGGCATCAACAAGTTCAGAACAGTGTTACCAAGTTTATTTGATCACCTATAACTTGATCAATAATGCCCAGTTTGAGTTTCACCTGGACTACTTGGTTTCTGACCCAAGTCCAAACATGGATCAAACAGATATATTCCAGAGGTGAATTGAGAATGACTACCCTTCATGTCAAATTAGTATTTGACCCAGTGTAACATTGAGCTGCCCTGGTAAAGCTGAACTTAATGAGAAATGAGGCAAAATCACTCCAGTGATTAGAATTGTACCTTGAAGAACTACAGTGTGGTTGGGGCAGGATTGAATATAGAAAAGGAAATATCTCTGATGGGATGCTGAGGATAAGCTGTTGAAAAAAATTGGCAATGGGTTAAAGAATGGTTAAACAGAGAGAGAACGTTAATAAAGTAGTGTAAAATCTGTGAAATGAGGATGGTTAACGAGAGGGTGGAATCTACATGAAATTAATTGGAGCTGGGGAGATCTACTATGGAATGAGATTTATAAATCCATGAATGATAGGAGCAGAATTGGCCCATTCAGCCCATCAAGTCTACGAAGCCAGTCAGTCATGGCTGATCTATCCCTCCTAACCCCAATCTCCTGTCTTCTACCCCATAACCCCTGACACCCATACTAATTAAGAATCTATCTACCTATCTCTGCCTGAAAAATATCCATTGAATTGGCTTCCGCACCCTTGTGTGGCAATGAATTCCACAGATTGACCACCCACTGACTAAAGAAATTCTCCTTCCTAAAGCAATGTCCTTTTATTCTGAGGCTATGATCTCTGGTCCTAGACTCTCCCACCAGTGGAACCTGTGGATGTGTTATATCTGGACTTTCAGAAGGCTTTCGACAAGGTCCCACATAAGAGATTAGCATACAAACTTAAAGCACACGGTATTGGGGGTTCAGTATTGATGTGGATAGAGAACTGGCTGGCAGACGGGAAGCAAAGAGTAGGAGTAAACGGGTCATTTTCAGAATGGCAGGCAGTGATTAGTGGGGTACCGCAAGCCTCAGTGTTGGGACCCCAGCTTTTTACAATATATATTAATGATCTGGATGAGGGAATTGAATGCAACATCTCCAAGTTTGCGGATGACACAAAGCTGGGGGGCAGTGCTAGCTGTGAGGAGGATGCTAGGAGGCTGCAAGGTGACTTGGATAGGTTGGGTGAGTGGGCAAATGCATGGCAGATGCAGTATAATGTGGATAAATGTGAGGTTATCCACTTTGGCGGCAAAAACAGGAGGGTAGACTATTATCTGAATGGTAACCGGTTAGGAAAAGGGGAGATGCAACGAGACCTGGGTGTCATGGTACACCAGTCATTGAAAGTAGGCATGCAGGTGCAGCAGGCTGCGAAGAAAGCGAATGGTATGTTGGCATTCATAGCAAAAGGATTTGAGTACAAGAGCAGGGAGGTTCTACTGCAGTTGTACAGGGTCTTGCTGAGGCAACACCTGGAGTATTGCGTACAGTTTTGGTCTCCTTGAGGAAAGACATTCTTGCCATAGAGGGAGTACAGAGAAGGTTCACCAGATTGATTCCTGGGATGGCAGCACTTCCATATGAAGAAAGACTGGATAGTCTCGGCTTGTACTCGCTGGAATTTAGAAGATTGTGGGGGGATCTTATAGAGACTTACAAAATTCTTAAATGGTTGGACAGGCTAGATTCAGGTAGATTGTTCCCGATGTTGGGGAACTCCAGAACAAGGGGTCACAGTTTAAGGATAAGGGGGAAGTCTTTTAGGACCGAGATGAGAAGATCATTTTTCACACAGTGGTGAGTCTGTGGAATTTTCTGCCACAGAAGGTAGTTGAGGCCAGTTCATTGGCTATATTTTAGAGGGAGTTAGATGTGGCCCTTGTGGCTAAATGGATCAGGGGGTATGGAGAGAAGACAGGTACAGGATACTGAGTTGGATGATCAGCCATTGACCGGCAGTGCAGGCTCGAAGGGCCGAATGGCCTACTCCTGCACCTATTTTCTATGATTCTATCCTCTCCACATCCACTCTGGCAAAAGCCTTTCACTATTTGGTAAGTTTCAATGAGGTTCTCCCCCCCCCCCCCCCCCCCCCCCCCCCCCCCCCCCCCCCAATCCTTTTAAACTCCAGCAAGTAGAGGCCCAGCACTGTCGAACGCTCATCATATGTTAACCCACTCATTCCTGGGATCATTCTCGTAAACTTCCTCGAGACCGTCTCCAGCGCCAGCACATCCATTGTCAGATATGAGGCCCAAAATATCTCTCAATACTCCAAATATGGTCTAACCAGTGCCTTATAAAACCTCAGCATCACATCCCCACATCCCTTTTTGTATTCTAGTCCTCTCGAGATAAATAATGTGCAAGTTTGGTCAACACCCTCCTAAAAACGAGGGAAAGAAAAACCACAGAGGTTGAATTACAAGATTGGTGATTTTTATTCCTAGCTGTGAGTTGGACAGTGATCGAAAATCAAAAAAACAAGTTGCTATAAATCTGAAATAAAAACTAACTGCTGAAAATATCAGCAGGTCAGGTGGCATTTATGGAAATAAAAATAGTTTGTTTCAGACCAAGTTCCCTTTGTCAGAATCCAGGTATATACATTTGTCCCATTTGTGATGTTCATCCTTGCTTTCTGTTTCCTTACTCGTCTTTGATAAGGTGTTCATCTACATTCACTTCCACAGTGTGCACTCTTGTGCTCTCTTTCCTTCACAGCTTTCCCCACCTTTTCTATATCTTTACGCTATTTTTCTCTTTCTCAGTTCTGACGAAGGGTCTTCAATCCAGAATGTTAACTGTTTCTCTTTCCACAGATGCTGCCTGATATGCTGAGTATTTTCAACATTTTCCATTTTTATTTTGATCATCAGCATCATTTTTTAATTACTAATTATCCTCAACTGCTTTTCCAACCATCCACAACAGCTTAATTAATGACCTTCCTTTCATCAAAAGATCTGAAGTGAAACATTTACTGATGTGTGTACGATGTTCTACTCCAAACACAAATTAATCAGTCCAATTCAGTTTAGTTTATTGTCACGTGTACCGAGGTACAGTGAAAAGCTTTTGTTGCATGCTATCCAGTCAGCAGAAAGACAATACTAGATTGCAATCGAGCCATTTACAGAGTATAGATACACGATAAGGGGATAATGTTTATTGCAAGGTAAAGCCAGCAAAGACCGATCAAGGTTAGTCCGAGGGTCACCAGTGAGGTGGATAGCAGCCTGATAGCAGCTGTCCTGAATTTGGAGGTGTGCGTATTCACACTTCTATTCCCATGCATAAGACACTATCAGGCATGGGTTAATGTGGCCAATACGTTTGTGCCATAAACGTAAGAAAATTAGAAAGAGGAGTAGCATTAGGTCAACTGGACCCTCAGGCCGCCTCCTTTATAATAAACTTGTGGCTGATCCATTCTTGGCCTCAACACCACATACGATGCCAAGCAATGACCATCCACAATTTTTATTTCTGCATTGAAACATCAGCTACTTTCTCCATAGAGGCAATGGTTCTATAAAAGGTAAAAAACCTCTAACTAAAAGGTTTGAGAGTAACATAGATCACACTGTTTGCCTGGTAGCACATGTACCTACATGTAAGTTTGGGGACTTTTTGTGACATTATGTAAAAACCAAAACATAAAATATATACTATTAATGATCAATGTCCATCCTTCATGCTGCAGGCTTTCTGGGTCTGCCACCTCCTGGCTTGAGATTTCCATCTGGAGTCTCAATGGGGATGCCTTCAGCCAGAGGAGTTCCCATGGGAATTCCGCCAGGAATTAGACCACCAATGTTGCCCAGGATGAGAGGTAAGTATCGAAATAGCATTGCACCTCGGGATATGTGGCTCTCTCCTGAATATCTTATTTGTTCCGAAGAGTTAGGAGGAGCTTCTTTTTGATTCCACTGATATGGTGTGCTGTTTGTTAGCATCCCTTTCTTCAGTAAATTGTACCCATTTTTTTTCTACTCGTTTCACTATTTGTCCCAGACTTAGTTCTGTTTAGAGATACAATGTGGAAACAGGCCCTTCGGTCCACCGAATCCGTGCCGACCCATACACTAGCACTGTCCTATGCGCAATCTTTATCAAAGCCAATTAACCTACAAACCTAAACGCCTTTGGAGTGTGGGAGGAAACCAGAACACCTAGGGAAAACTCATGCGGCCACGGGGAGAATGTGCAAACTCTGTATAGACAGCACCCGTAGTCAGGATCGACGTGGATCTCTGGCGCTATAAGGCAGCAACTCTACCGCTGCGCAACCATGCGGCCTTCTTGTTGGTGAACAAGGAAAGCACATTCAATGTCTCTTCCTTGTGTGTAACCCCTTTCCTATCAAAACTAACTTTGCCAGGTGAAAGAAGAGACATAATTCTTTGGTATGATATACTTCTGTTCCAGTTCCGTTCTCCAGTCTTTGAATGTGTTTTTATCTTTTGAAATTAGCACCCCCTTGCCTGCATCTCTCCAAATGTAACCTTCAGGATTACATTTCTGAAATTATTCCAAGTAAAGTTACAAATGGTTTTCTAAATAACTTCTGGATATTCCTTCTGGCTTTCTTGTGTTCTCTTTCACATTATTAAGTTCAGATGTTTTTTGGCTTTGGGTTTGGTTTTCTTGGTTGAGCGCTGATCCAGGTGTTACAGCACAGGTACTTTGTGTTTTAATTGTAGTTTAACTTCCATGTTACAGATCAATTGTGGTTCTTGCTTTGTTTCACTCTTGATTAACCATTTATGCTGCATCACTTAAGGTAGATGAAATGTATGAAATATTTTCTTTAGCTGTTCTACTTATTGTCGGCACAGACTGGAAGGGCCGAGAGGGCCTGTTTCCGTGCTGTAATTGTTATATGGTTACTTATCCAAACTTCTAAATTGTTCTTTAGAAAACAGAAATATATAGATGCTGCTACTCGTATTGTTACTGTGTTTAATATTGCACGGCTGTATTCACATAGGTCTATTGGTGTTCCCCCAGGTCTTCCTGGATCACAAACAAAACCTCCAAGGCCTTAGAAGAAGGGTCGAGGAACTTTTTGAACATTTACTCTACTGTGAACTGAATAATTCATGGAATTGGGTTATTTTAATTTACCCTTTACTTATGTGAGCTAGAGATTTTCCAAATGGGGGAAAAAAATCACCTGTCGGCAAAGATGTTTCCCATTAAGGAGAGACTAATGACCTTCCCGTTTTGTCTTCTGGTTCAATCAGCCATGATTTTTAAATCACAGTTTAGGTTTTCATTTATCAACGGCAGATTTCTGACAATTATGGGCAAAACATAATTGTTATAGCTTTACAAGAGTAATCATTCTCCAATTTTGATTTTTTTTAAACATGGCGTAGATTATGGTAAAAGAACCAGAGTAACAGTGTTCATTTCAACTGCATGCTTTGTCAGACTTCTAGAATGGAACAGTTACATTAGGGATCACCAAAGCCTGTATGAACCTTTGGGTATGATGTTGAAGGGTCAAGTTTTAATTTAATACCATTCCAAAGTACAAACCTGAAAGATACAAGTTCCATTTCCAAACTCTGTTGGAATCTCTGAAGAATGGCAAGAACGCTTGAATTGGTTTCAATGTATCTTGGTTAAATTGAAGTTCTTGTTTTCAGTTTCTTGTTGTATCTTCAATGGAATTAAATGACTATACTCAATTTCTCTCTGCAACTGTTACATTGTCAATAAAGTGGCATTGACTAAGGAAATGTTAATGCCTTGGAATCAGATTCTGGCTTGTCATACCATCCAGGAGAAAAAGGAAATAATTAGCATTAAATACATAAGTTTTGTTTTGACTCAGCAGGGTTGGGACAGTGCTAAACTCGGAGGGAAATCAACCCGAGTCACTAAAAAGCCAGGGTATAATCACCTTTTTTTGTTGTAAAATATTAAGTAGTTGGATGAATGGGCTCTGGAGTTTCCTTAATTTGGTTGGATCATTTTCCAAATATTTACCTTACAAAGCCCCCAAGCCGAAAGGGGCCATTCAAAAGCCAAAATGAAGAGGTTGTTGCTAAAGTTTATAAGGCAGTCAAAAATTAAAATGTTGCTATGTTTTTGCTTATTGAGGCCAAATATTTTCAAGCGACATTATCATTCCTGCCACAGGAATTCTCTGCCACAGAAGGTAGTTGAGGCCATATTTAAGAGGGAGTTGGATGTGGCCCTTGTGGCTGAAGGGATCAAGGGGTATGGAGAGAAGGCAGGTACAGGATATTGAGTTGGATGATCAGCCATGATCATATTGAATGGCGGTGCAGGCTCGAAGGGCCGAATGGCCTGCTCCTGCACCTAATTTCTATGTTTCTATCATGACTTATTCATAAGAACAGGATGCAACATCCCTGAATAAATGCATCTTGGTTCCATAAGAATCTGAAATATTCACCTATCCTTGTACCGTTACAATTTACACTAAATGTTATCTTGCATAGACTTTTACATTACATTACGTGGCTTTCACGCCAACCTTTTAGATTGAGTGGTGCCATCTGCATTATGCAAGGGTAAGCTGGGCGGATGAGCATAAACTGTGAGTATATAATTGCTGCATAATGACCAATACTTCAAATGGTTCATATTGCCATGTAACTTCCAAGCAGGAATCCAAATTACCTATCCTCAGTCCTTTATTTTTTTTTTCCACTGCAGTATCAAATATTGATATAGTTTCTGCCTCGATTATTGGAAATAAATTTAACAGCATAAATTCCTGAAAACAATTGGCCTCTTCTAGCCTCTTGTTGCTGTAGTTATATTACAGTTATATACTAGTCGAGATCATTAACTTCTCCCTATCCCGATCCCCGCACAAGCTCAATAAACATTCACGCTGACCTTGTATATCATACCTCAGAGGTGGAGTTTCTGAATAAGGAGAGGTGAAGGTTCTACCCTAGTGGGAGGATAATTGGAGATGTGTGTGTTAAAAACAAAGTGCTGGAGGAACTCGATGCGTCAAGCAGCATCTATAGAGGAAAATGAACAGACATCTGGGCGCAAAAAGCTGGAGTAACTCAGCAGGTCAGACAGTGTCTCTGGAGAAGGAATAGGTGACGTTCCAGGTTGAGGGCCCTCTTCAGACTGTCTTCTGAAGACGGACATTATGAAGAAGGCCCCTGACCTGAAATGACACTCATTCTTCCAGGAATTCTGACCCATTGAGTTTCACCAGCACTTTGTATTTTACTCAATTTTTCAACTTTTGTCACTGGGAGATGTTTATTGTTGGACGTTTCTTAGGGTATTTGAGGTGGCCCATTTCTGCTTTAATGTAGGTGATTGAAATTTAATGTCTTGTTAGAAGATTTTTGGGAATGGAAGCTCAATCATTCACGGGTTCTCAACTGTAAACTCTGTCAGTGCATTGAGCTGATAGCTGGCCATGAGGCTGTAGTGAAATTCTTGAAGCCCCATTCTCAGATTAGTTTATAGTGGCAACAGCTTGATGGTGATCCTTGGTGGCTCAAAATATTTGGTTATGCTATGGCTGAATGAAACTACCGACAGCCAAGCTTTACCACTATGGTTCAGTTACAGGGCTTCAAATCCGAGTTTTGAAGTTTAAGAACTTGTACAGCATGCAGTCAGAAGTGTGCTGGCAGCACTTGTCTCTGACTTTGAAAGTTGCCACTGTGATTATTGATGTCTGTGGTGTTGCCCTTCCCACTTCTAAAATAGATAAATGTTGGTCATAAACTCAGCTAGTACAGCAAGCAGTGTTGCCTTTGAGAGAACTGATCAGCCAATTGCAATGAAGAGTTCTCAGCAAACCAAGAAGGAAAAGTGCAATTTTCGACAACTCATTATCATTTTATGGAGGATAAAATAAACAATGGAGTGTACATGTGGTCAAGGTATAAGTTGAAATCTAGCTGTAGATTGATCTTGTCAGTCCTTTAATGCAATTATAATTTCCATGTATAAAATTATGTAATGAAGCATTTTAAGGCCACAGTTGAGCATTAATTAATGCATAAACAAAATTCACTTTTATGCTACAGAGCATATTCTGGTTCGGATATTTCACAAGATTGGTTAATTGAGTTTTCTTTTGGTAGCCGTGCAACAACCTGTGCAAGAGCACTGAATCAATGTCGGTATTTTATGCCTTATCAAACTCTGCAGAAATTCTGTAGCCGGCCAGTTTGTGATACAATGTTGCCAATTTGTTCTATTCTCACGCACTCCTCCCCAATCACCACTTCACTCCTAATTACAGTCTGCAAAGACTGGGCCTTCCACCACAACCCACCCCCTCCTTGCTGCCCAACATCAGTCTGGCCACTTCTCCATAGAAATTGAGGAGGTGAATAGGCTATTCAGGAGACGCAGCCGGAAATCTACAGGGTTGGACAATGTTTCCCCCCCTCTACCCTCAAGCTCTGTGCCAAACAACTGGCACCAGTCCACACAGACATTTTCAATCAGTCCCTGCAAATCTGCACTGGCTCTGCCTGCTTCGACGTCTTCACTATTGTTCCTGTACCCAAAAAGGCCAAGGATTACTGTCCTTAATGACTACAGGCCTGCCATTGACCTCTGTAAACATGAAAACCCTTGAAAGACGTGCTGGCCCACCTGAAAAGTATCACAAACCCCTGCTGGGCCCCCTGCAGTTTGCATACCGGGCCAAAAGATCAGTGGATGACGCAGTCGACCGAGGCCTGTACTTCATCCTCCAGCACCTAGACAGCCAGGGACCTATGTAAGGATTCTGTACCATTCAGCACCATTGTGCCAGAGCTACTACACCCTAAACACTCCCAGCTGACTGTGCCTGAACCCCTCTGTCAGTAGATTACCAACTTCCTGACAGGAAGCAGCATGTGAGGCTGGGAAAGCACATCACGGACCCGCTGACCCTCAGCATAGGACAACCGCAAAGCTGCGTACTCTTCTCCCCCCCCCCCCCCCCCCCCCCCCCCCCCCCCCCCCCCCTTTACTCTCTCTACACCTATGACTGCACCTCCACAGACTCCTCTGTCAAGCTTCTCAAGTTTGCGGACAACACAACCTTGATTGGACTGATCCAGGATGGGGAGGAATCTGCACATAGACAGGAAGTGACACAGCTAGCATCCTGGTGCCATAGCAACAACCTGGGACTCAATGCTCTTTGATTGTAGACTTTGGGAGAGCTCCCCCTTCCCCCCCCCTCACCATTAACAACACCACAGTCACAACTGTGGAGTAATTTAAGTTCCTTGGAACAATCATCTCCAGGGACCTTAAATGGGAGGCCACCATCGACTCCACAGTCATAAAGGTACAACAGAAGATGTACTTCCTGCGGCAGCTGAGGAAACACAACCTACCACAGGCAATGATGGTCCAGTTTTACACTACCATCATAATGTCTGTCCTCACCTTCTCTATCATGGTCTGGTTTGGCTCAGCCACCAAACATGACATCCGGAAGTGGCAGCGCATCGTCCGATCAGCTGAGATGGTTGTTGGCTGCAACCTTCCCCCCATTGACGAAATGCACACTGCACAGGCCAGGAAGTGAGCGGGTAAGATCATCTCTGACCCCTCTCACCTTGGCCACAAACTCTTTGAAGCACTTCCCTCTTGGAGGCGACTCAGGACCGTCAAAGCTGCCACAGCCAGATATACAGCTTCTTCCAACGAGCAGTAGCTCTACTCAACGGCCAAAAGTCTGTAGCCTCTTTTTACCCTGGTACTTTATTTTTACGTTTAAATTATAATGTTGTAGCGAAACCTGGTGGTTGCTCTAGTTAGTCAAACCCTCGGATTGGCTGCACGGTGGGGGGGGGGGGGGGGGGGGGGGGGGGGGGGGGGGGGGGGGGGGGGGGGGGGGGGTAAACATTTGCAGGCCTTTTATGGTGTTGTAGCTTTCTAGCGCCACACTTGTGGAAGTAGCATTGTGCTTTTGGCTGAATTACTGATTCGAGTAAATTCATTGTTTTTACGTTCCGAAATAAAACAAGTTAATTCACTCAGTTTCTCGACTCGCCAAAATGTTTTATTTTTAATTGTCTGATGTATATTGGGTTTTTACCATGTGCGAGCAAAGCACCTGTTGTGTACGATAATTCACCGGGTTCAGACAACCGAGTGGTTCGATTCACTAGGTAATTTATTACACGACTAAATAAGGCACATACACTCACGTATACCCAAAATATCCCCGAACGCACTCGCAAGCCCCGAGTACACAGCAGAGTACATCGCACGATGTTTTTACATACATTCACATATCCCCGTACACACTCACAAACACGTCAGAGCACGCCACAGGATGTTTCTGTTCTCGATCACTTTGCACCGCTTGCGACACGGTCCACGGCTGAGGTTCTCTCACCGAAAGGGCGCCCAACTCCATCCTTGGCATTTCTTATCAGAGAAGACCATGTCACTGCCCCCCTCCCCTAGCCAATCATAAACCCCCTCCCTGTCTACACCATTTCTGCGCTACTAGCAGCAGAGGGCGCGGGTGGGCTACCCAACTATTGCTGTTGTGTGTTGTTCACCAACACTATGCTTTCCCATAGAATGGCCTGAGAAAGGCTGCGTTCCCAGGCGATGCGAGTCCCCACGCTTGGGCAGGTGCAGAAAATACCTCCCACGGCCTGGAAAACAGTGTGTTTGAATCTTGTTTTCAAGGGGCTGTGGAATGTATGGCTGATAATTTTGCTAATAACACCATTTCACATTTTAGCCGAAATTGTCTGTTTAACCCTTACAATCTACTCCACCCCTTGGAGTCATCAGCCTACATTTGCAGCACTCCATCTAACTACATGTTACTGAGTATACAAACAATAATAATCAACAGTCAGTATAATGGTTCAATCTCTATCAATGTGAGGTGAATATGTGTCAAATTAACTAATCGTACCATAATGGCGTGCGTTGTGTGTTCTTTCAGACACCGATGTTTCTATGCAATCAAAGCTTATCTCAATGGCCTTGCAAGCATCCCGATGATTTACTGACTCCTTTTAATCAGTCCAAGCATGCAAAGTGGTGTTTCAAACATAATTTCACCTCGCGTTAACCCCATACACCCCAAATCCCATTACATTCGGTCCTCAGGCTCACGACCACACCTCCACCCTCTTGGCACTCCTCTCGCGGCAGTAGGGAAGCACAGAATTGCAGGATATTATGCCAGCTACTGCTAAAATAAGCCCACTCACCAGCCATTGCATAATATGCCCCCAAGACCACCAATTCCACCATGCGCTCTCCATGGCCTCGTTGTGCAACTATTTACCAACTTTATTCACAACCTCAACCTGTTGTTGCAAGGGGCCACGAGGTTTGTAATGTTTTCACTGGCATCCGGTATGTAAGAGTCTGGTTTCTCCGCCGACTTAGATCTTTCGGAGCAAGTAGACAAATCATTTTGTTATTTTTTTTACCGCTGTGATAATGAGTGTTTTGCAATACTGTAAGATTACATGGTGCAATAGTTTGTCTGCTCCTACAAAATCAAACCTGCTCCCACAATTTAAAAATCTGCTCAAAGATTGTAGGTCAACCGCTTCAGAAGTTGTATGACTCATCCTACATGTTAAGGATGGCCAACAATATTTCTTCTGACCCCAACCACGTTCTGAACAGTGAGTACAATTTGTTACCATCAAACCGGAGATATAGGGATCAAAAATTTATAAAGGTTCGACTGAAGCACACTTTTGTGCACCAGTCAATCCTCGATCTAAATACGGCGCTTAATCCCAGATCAAATGCACGCTGATGGGCCTCAAATGTTGTCTTCTGTTATTGTAATGTTGTGTTGATTGTATGTATTTTTGGGTCCTGTCTTGATGTCTTAATGTATGACTTTTCAAGTCTCTTTTATCTTTTATGTGATGCTGTAAATGGAACTGCGGCGATGCAAAACAAATTTCAGACTTTGTTCTGACAATAAAGTAATATCGTATTGTAAGTGCAGCATTCTCTCCCTATGATGGTACAAGTCCCCCCCCACATCCCCTTCTCGACTAGTAGGAAGTCTAGGGCCATGCGATTCTGCAAGGCGACCGTTCATTTGGTTTTGGCACTCAACAAAAGCCTGTCCTGCCTTCACTGGCCCCAGAGTGGTCCTATTGTCACTGTGATGTGGGACATGTGCATATACCCAGCATGAAGTTTTAAAGAAGGAACTGCAGATGCTGGAGAATCAAGGGTTACACAAAAAGCTGGAGAAACTCAGCGGGTGCAGCAGCATCTAAGGAGCGAAGGAGATAGGCGACGTTTCGGGTCGAGACCCTTCTTCAGACTGGTCAGGGATCAGGGAAACGAGAGATATAGACGGTGATGTGGAGAGATAAGGAACAATGAATGAAAGATATGCAAAAAAGTATCGGTGATAAAGGGAACAAGCCAGGAGACAGCAAGGGTTAACAGAATTGAGAAAATTCAATATTCAAGCCCAAAGGATGCAGACTCCCCAAAGCGGAATATGAGGTGCGGTGTTGTAATCAAAGTGGAATACAACACCGCAAGCTGGAGGAACAGCACCTCATATTCCGCTTGGGGAGTCTGCATCTTTTGGGCTTGAATATTGAATTTTCTCAATTCTGTTAACCCTTGCTGTCTCCTCCCCTTCCCACCTCTCCCTCAGCCCTCGGGCCCTGGCATTCCCTCTATCTCCATCTCCCTCCCCCACCCCAGTCGCACCAGCTTCTCATTTTCACACCACAAACAGCTTACAATGGCTTGTTCCCTTTATCACCGATACTTTTTTGCATATCTTTCACTCATTGTTCCTTATCTCTCCACATCACCGTCTATATCTCTCGTTTCCCTGATCCCTGACCAGTCTGAAGAAGGGTCTCGACCCGAAACGTCGCCTATCTCCTTCGCTCCTTAGATGCTGCTGCACCCGCTGAGTTTCTCCAGCTTTTTGTGTACCCAGCATGAAGTGTTCACACTCAGTTTACATAGGTAGATATGTGTTGATTCCGTGCAGACAGGCAGCCAGCACTGCCAGAAGTATCAGCCCACACCATCGTCCAGTATACATGATTCGCCTAGAGAAACTTAGAAAAATAGTTGCAGGAGTAGGCCATTCGGCCCTTCGAGCCAGCACCGCCATTCAATATGATCATGGGAAAATCATCTAAAATCAGTGCCCTGATCCTGCTTTTTCCCCTTATCCCTTGATTCCTTTAGCCCCAAGAGCTAAATTTAACTCTCTCTTGAAAGCATCCAGTGAATTGGCCTCCACTGCCTTCTGTGGCAGAGAATTCCACAGATTCACAACTCTGGGTGAAAAGATTTTTCCTCATCTCAGTCCGAAATGGCCTACTCCTTATTCTTAAACTGTGACCCCTGGTTCTGGACTCTCCACCATCGGAAACATTTTTCTAGCCTGTCCAATCCTTTAAGAATGTTATATGTTTCAATAAGATCCCCTCTTATCCTTCTAAACTCCATATGCAAGAAGAAGAAGATCATATGTCAGACCCGCCATCCCAGGATTTAACCTGATGAACCTACACTGCACTCCCTCAATAGCAATAATGTTCTTGCTCAAATTAGGAGACCAAAATTGCACACAATACTCCAAGTACAGTCTCACCAGGGCTCTGTACAACTGTAGTAGAACTTCCTTGCTCCTAAACTCAAATCCTCTCGCAATGAAGGCCAACATGCCTTCTTCACCTTTCTTCACTGCCTGCTGTACCTGCATGCTTACTTTCAGAGACTGATGTACATGCACACCCAGGCCTTGTTGCACCTCCCCTTTTCCGAATCTGACACCATTCATATAATAATCTGCCTTCCTGTTCTTGCCAGCAAAGTGGATAATCTAACATTTATCCAGATTATACTGCTTCTTCCATGCATCTGCCCACTCTGACCTTTCCAAGTCACCCTGCAGCCTCATAGCATCTTCATCGCAGCTCGGACTGCCACTCAGCTTTGTGTCATCCGCAAACTTGGAGATGTCACATTTATTTCCCTCATCTAAATCGTTAATGTATATTGTAAATAACTGGGGTCCCAACACCGAACCTTGCGGCACTAGTCACTGCCTGCCATTCTGAAAAGGTCCTGTTAATTCCTACTCTTTGCTTCCTGTCTGCCAACCAGTTTTCTATTCATGTCAATTCTCTACCCCCCAATACCATGTGCTCTAATTTTGCACACTAATCTCTTGCGTGGGACCTTGTCAAAGGCTTTTTAAAAGTCCAGAACAGCACATCCACTGGCTCTCCTTTGTCCATTCTACTTGTTACAACCTCAAAAAAACCCAGAAGATTAGTCAAGCATGATTTCCCCTACATAAATCCTTGCTGATTTTGACCGATCCTGTCACTGCTTTCCAAATGTGCTGCGATAACATCTTTAATAATTGACTCGAGCATCTTCCCCAATACAGATGTAAGGCTAACTGGTCTATAATACCCCATTTTCTCTCTTCCTCCTTTCTTAAAAAGTGGAGTTACATTGGCTACCCTCCAGGCTGTAATGTATTCATGCATATTCATGTATATGTTAATGAGTTGGTGTTGTATATAAGTGGGGAATGTTGGGTAATAAATCTCTCTTGTGATCCAGGCAGCCTGCGTGTAAGTTGTTATTCATTCTGCTGTCTGGAATATAACAAAATTGGCGATGAGGATGGGATAGAGTTTGTGAACTCATCCTTTAAATACAGTGCAGGAGTGTTTTGCAACACGCAGTATTGTTTAACAGTTTAAACAGTAGATGCAGAGTTGTGTCGCAGTTGTTTGTGAGCTGGACATGAGAGGCCTGCAGATTCTTCTATGCAGGGGACTGTAGTTTAAAACATCAGCTGTATAAGTCGGTGAGTTTGTCAGGCTATCTCTCTGTTATGTCTACATAGCAAGATGTCGTCCTTCGGATTGTTACACATTTTAAAGAACAAGGGGCCACAGTTTAAGAATAAGGAGTAAACCATTTAGGACGGAGACGAGGAAACACTTTTTCTCACAGAGTGGTGAGTGTGGAATTCTCTGCCTCAGAGGGTGGTGGAGGCAGGTTCTCTGGATGTTTTCTTTTTTTTTCTTTTTTTTCTTCTTTTTTAAAATTTTTGTTAGAAGTACAGTAATGTGGTACCTAAGTACCTGATACATACATACACGTTCCCATTCTTGTACAATTTCTTATTTTTAATTTAATAATAAAGATCAGTGATGGAAAAAGGAAAATAAAGAGTATCGAGATAGACAAGAGAGTAGAAACAAATAGCGAGAGAGACAGAGCAGAGATAAGAAGCTAAGGAGATTAAAAAAGAAAAGAGAAAATGGAAAGAAAATAAATTAGGAGAGATATACCTATTTAATATCTTTATCCATCCGTCATCCGATTCTGAACCATTTAATTTCTAAGGTTATGTTATGTTACACCATATGTTTGCAAAAAGTCGATAAAAGGAGACCAAATCTTTAAGAATTGGTCTACTTTGCCTAGTAGGAGGAATCTCATTTCTTCAAGATGTAGCGTTTCCGACATATATGAAATCCACATTTTGAACGTTGGCGTGGATGCGTTTTTCCAAAATTTAAGTATATGTTTTTTTGCTGTTATTAAACCATAATTAAAGAGAGCTCCTTGGAACGTAGTTAATTTACGTCCCTCTTCCATTGATCCGAAGATAATCAGTTCTGTATTGGGGTTCAATTTTGTGTTGAATAGTTTTGTAAAAGTTCCAAAGATTTTGTTCCAAAATTAATGAAGTTTTGTACAGGAGACAAAGGAATGTGCTATAGTGGCATTTTGAGTTAGACATTTGTCACAAATGGGGGACACATTTGGAAATATTTTATTCAATCTAGTTTTCGAGTAATATAATCTATGTAAAATTTTAAATTGAATTAAGTTATGCCTTACATTAATCGAACATTTATGTACATATAAAAGGTTTTTTCCCACAGTCTTTTGGGATTTTTATCAATAACTCTTGTTCCCAGTCCCTTCTAATTGCCTCTGTCATTGGTGTTTCTATATTTAACATTATATGATATAAGTAAGATATTAAATTGCTTGATTCTGCCTTTCTGTTCATTCCTTCCTCTAATAAATCTGAGGTTAGAGTTTGATATCCTTGTATATATTTTTTCAAATAATCTTGAATTTGAAGGTATTTGAAATGTTGGTTACTTTTCAGATTATATTTTAGTAGTAGTTGTTGGAATGATAGAAGTTTTCCCATTTCATACATATCTCCAATCATTTTATTTCCTATTCTTTCCCATTGGATAAACGTTTTATCAATAATAGATGGTTTGAATGAGGGATTGTTAACTATTGGGGAAAGAAGCAATAAGTTTCTTAATTTTAAAGTTAATTTTATTTATTTCCAAATTCGTATTATGCTGTGGAAAATTGGATTCTTATATATTATATTGTTCAGTTTCATCGGGGAAAGAAGAATCACTCCTATATTATAGGGGGGAACAATCCTCTTTCTCCATTCTTATCCAATCTACTTGTTGGCAGAACTGTCCAACCAGTAAATTATATTTTTAATATTCACTGCCCAATAGTAGTACAGCAAATATGGGAGTGTCAGTCCCCCTAATTCTTTAGATTTACATAGATGTTTTCTTTGAATTCTATGTGATTTATAGTCCCATATGAAGTTTGTAATATCAGTCTAGTTTTTTTTAAAGTTTTTTTTGGTAAATATATTGGTACTGATTGAAATAGGTACAGTATTTGTGGTAAAAAGATCATTTTAATAGCATTTATTCTGTCTATTAAGGACATTGGCAGTGTTTTCCAGAATTTAATCAACCCATTCAATTTAGTTAATAAAGGCATATACAGTGGCTTGCAAAAGGTTTCATACCCCTTGAACTTTTCCACATTTTGTCGTGTTACAACCACATAGATGAGTTGAGATCACAATTTGCATGCCATGATTTACCAGAAGAACTTATTTCTGATAATGAGCCTCAGTTTCGTTCAAAACAGTTCAAAGAGTTTGTGCAGTGGAATGGTGTAAAACACACACTTGTTTCCCCATACCATCCAGCCTCCAACGGGGCAGCCGATAGGTCTGTTAGAGTTGTCAAAGATGCTCTCAAGAAACACATTTTGCGGGGATGTTCAAAGCTCAGCATGAAACATCGTTTGGCTAGTTTCTTGCTGAAGTACAGAACCACACCACACACAACAACAGGTTACTCACCAGCAGAACTGTTGATGCAGAGAAGGCTAAGAATACGCCTAAGTCTCGTTCAACACAATTTGGCCTTGAGAGTTGAACAAAAACAATTAAGTCAGAAACACCATTTTGACTCCCACAAAAAGGAGAGGTACTTCAAGCCAGATGATCAGGTTCGTTTTCTCAGTCCTCCCAATAAGTCCAGTCGAGACAAATGGGATGTTGGGAAAATAGTGGAAGTGTGTGGAACAAAAAGATACTTAGTTGAAGTTGGAGATAGGATCAAAAGTGTTCATGCCGATCAAATGATTCCAGCCAAAGATGAACCAAAAACTGAGCATGGAGTCCTAATCCCCGAGTTATTATCTGAAAGTGGGTTGTAAGAGATCACTGTGATTGAAACACAAAGTTTAGTCAGTACAGACAAAGAAACCTGTCGAAATCAGGGTACTAAAACAGAGCCAAACAAGCCTATAGTTGAGTCAACACCTAAACCTATTACACCTGTTACTGTTGGACGATCAGGCAGGATCCGTAAACCAGTAGTCAGATTAGGTTTTAAAATTAAGTAACTCGCTGTCTAGGTAGAATGAAAATGTGTAAATATGCAAATTAAATATATTGTGTTATTTAAGATTTAATGAACACAACAAGAAAGTTGTAACTGTACTTAGATTTAATACTTCAAAAAAGAGAGAGTACTGTAATGTATTCATGCATATGCTAATGAGTTGGTGTTGTATATAAGTAGGGAATGTTGGGTAATAAATCTCTCTTGTGATCCAGGCAGCCTGCGTGTAAGTTGTTAATCATTCTGCCATCCGGAATATAACACAGTCCGCAGGAACTGATCCAGAATCGATAGATCATTGGAAAATGATCACCAATGCATCCACGATTTCTAGGGCCACTTCCTTGAGTACTCTGAGATGCAGAACATCAGGCCCTGGGGATTTATCTGCCTTCAATCCTAACAATTTACCTAACGCCATTTACTGACTCGTGGTTGGTCTGGGAATAGAGGGTGGAACAGGATCACTATCGCCTGGTTAAGCGCTGGAAAGATTGACATATAGGTTTATCCTCCCCTGTCACCATAAGCCACCTCGTATTGCCCTGTGCTGCAGCAATGACTTCCCTCTTTTAGGGGGTTCTCCACCAGGGACTGAAACCCACGCGGCGTCATCTGGCTGGACTGCAACAGCCAGATGTCGGCTCATGGGTGTGTCCCCGCCACAGGTTGCTGGTTCAAGTTGTTTACTGCTTGCCGTAACACAAGGGCCCACCCCTTAAGCGTGTGGGAGGGAGTTTGTGTACGTATCTGCTCTTTTAGTAAGATCATTCCATATGCTCCACCGCCCCTGCTGTTTGCGGGTAATACGGGATGTGGAGGGTCCACTGCACCCCATTTTCAGCTGCCCGCTGTTGAACTTTGGTACCGGTAAAGTGGGACGCGTTGTCAGATTAAACCTTCCATGGGGGATCATGCACAGCCATTAGCTTGTGCAGACCATGTATCTCCCACCTCTGGGCCAGCCACTGTGTCATCCATACAGCCATACCGTTGGCAACTGCCCAGGAGTCGTTTTTATAGCATTTATTCTGTCTATTAAGGACATTGGCAGTGTTTTCCAGAATTTAATCAACCCATTCAGTTTAGTTAATAAAGGCATATACAGTGGCTTGCAAAAGGTTTCATACCCCTTGAACCTTTCCACATTTTGTCATGTTACAACCACATAGATGAGTTGAGATCAAATTTTGCATGCCATGATTTACCAGAAGAACTTGTTTCTGATAATGGGCTTCAGTTTCGTTCAAAACAGTTCAAAGAGTTCGTGCAGCGGAATGGTATGAAACACACACTTGTTTCCCCATACCAACCAGCCTCCAACGGGGCAGCCGATAGGTCTGTTAGAGTTGTCAAAGATGCTCTCAAGAAACACATTTTTTGTGGGGATGTTCAAAGCTCAGCATGAAACATCGTTTGGCTAGTTTCTTGCTGAAGTACAGAACCACACCACACACAACAACAGGTTACTCATCAGCAGAGCTGTTGATGCAGAGAAGGCTAAGAATACGCCTAAGTCTAGTTCAACCCAATTTGGCCTTGTACAGTTGGACTGGAGTATTGTCATTGGGCGAAGGAGGAGTGGCCGTCACAAGCTCGGCCAGTTGGCTCAAGCCGCCAATGCCAGAGTCTCATCGCACCTTGCCAGAGGTAGGCTGGAGGGCAGCCACCTACCAGATGGCCATACCTGCAACCCAACGACTAGAGCCTTCGGTAGACCATGCCTGTGGTTGTTCGTCAGGGGAGAGGGCAGAAAATGGGACCCCCCCAAGCATTGGGGGAGGCAGGGGGTGGGTCGGGCTCAGGTACTGGGTCACCTCCTGAGGAGAGGGCCATGATCGTCGGCAGACTTAACCCACGTCAAATTGGCAAGTGAGGGCGCATATCCACTGTCCCACACGGCGTAAGGTGTTCGACAACAAGGAGGGCCAAGTAACATGCAAACAACTGCTGTTCAAAGGGCGAGATCAGGCAATATCTTTGTCCAGAAGCCGAGAGGGGCTCGCCTTTTTTTTTTTCAAAATAGACTTTATTCAGGTAATAAATATATACAATGAACCGTGCAAAAAATTCATCTGACTTTTTTGGAGGCTATACAAAACATTCAATTCTGTTTACATACATTGCTCAAATTTCACATGTTTATCCAGCACCCTTGCTACTCATGTGGCACACTGGCAAGGAATCCCTTCCCTTATTTTGAGGAGCATCTCCACCACACCCTGCCGCCCATGTCCAGCAACGGAAGGAACCTAGACTGTGGTCCTCCGAGAGGGGCTTGCCATCCGTCATGCTTTTCCCACAGACTCCATTCCACCGCACCTCACGAGCAGTAGCCGACGCCTGCAACTCAAAAGGGGCATTCTCCCACTGTAAAGCAAGTGGGAGCGCCTGTTCCAGCATCCCCTTAGACATCTACAAGGACGCCTGCCGGTCAGCAACCCATTCAAAGACGGCCTTTTCCCGGGTCACGTGGTAGAGGGGGTAAAGCAGCATGGTAAGGTGGGGGATGTGATGTCGCCAATATCCCAAAAAGTCAATGAAGCGCTGAGCCTCCTGTTTTGTCCGGGGGACCTCAGCGGTGAGAATCTTGTTTTGGGCCTTTCCTGGGATGTCCCTGTGGCTGGCGTGTCACTGAATACCCAAAAAGACAACACTTTGGGCCGGGTCCTGGACCTTAGCTTGATGAACTGCCCGCAAACGGGATTTAAGGTGTAGAAGAAGGGAGTCAAGGGCCTCTGCCGCAATCTCTTCACATCACGAGTGCCCTGCAGTAAAATGTGATCAATGTGGTGGGACACAGCGACCCCATCGAGGAGGGTAACGGGCATAAGGCCTAGTGTCGCCCGGTCGATCGAGGGCCGCCGAGAAAACCCGCCGGGGACCCTGGCCACACCCCTAGTCTAGGGGGACCGGCGCGGTCCATCCCCAGGGGCTCTCTCTCGTCTTGGGCAGTGTTTTCTTCATTCTGCCCATGATTTCCCCTTTTTCTCACAATGTATTTTCCAAATGCCACAGAGGGTGCTGGTCGGAACGCCATCTATCTGTTCCTTATCCACCAAGTTAGATAGAGCTCTTACAGCTCTTAAAGATAGCAGAGTCAAGGGATATGGGAAGAAGGCAGGAACGGGATACTGATTGTGGATGATCAGCAATGATCATAATGAATGCTGATGCTGGCTCGAAAGGTCGAATGGCCTATTCCTGCACCTATTGTCTATTGTCACTCCAGCTCGGAGGAGGGCCAAAAACAGTTCCTTTCTGGACAGATGCTCCTTAGTTCTGTCTTAGCTTAGGAATTGGATGCATCAATTCTTCTCATGTTGCCTCAAACAGGCGTGGTCAGTCAAATGGCCCAAACCCTCTAGTGTAGCAGCTTCCAAACGTTTCAGCATGAGGTCCACATTATATATTTGGCACATTTTTGCGGGCCATAGGAAAAAATAAAGAAATGTCAGTTTTATAAATTTAATGAAAGAGAGCGAGAGTGAGCGAGAGCTAGAGAGAGATAGATAGGGCAGAGAGAGATAGGGCAGAGAGAGATAGGGCATGAGAGAGAGATAGGGCAGAGAGAGAGAGGCAAAAAGAGAGGCAGATAGAGAGAGGCAGGGAGAGGGGCAGAGAGAGGGGGGGGGCAGAGACGGTGAGAGGGCAGAGAGATAGTGCAGAGAGAGAGAGGAAGAGAGAGGGCTGAGAGAGATAGAGGTCAGAGAATGAGGGCAGAGAGAGAGAGGGCAGTAAGAGAGAGGGCAGTAAGAGAGAGGGCAGAGGGAAAGAGAGAGATCGGGCAGAGAGAGAGGCAAAGAGAGAGAGAGAGAGGCAGAGAGGAGAGGCAGAGACAGAGAGGGAGAGACAGAGGCATAAAGAGAGAGGGAGAGAGGGCAGGCAGAGAGAGAGAGAGGAGGTGTGAGATGAAGGAGAGGGGGTGAGAGAGAGAGGAGAGGGGGGGAGAGAGAGGAGAGAGAGAGCAGAGAGCACTTTATAACGCTGCAGCTGAACAGCCCCCCCCCCCCCCCCACCTCCATTGCACCCTTCTTCACGGCGGGCCTTTGATGTCTCGGCTCTGTCAACTCTGACCGACTTGGTAACAGCACTAAGAGCAGCTCCGGGCCACCGTGCTCCCTGGCTCGATGCCTAACTGACGCGCTCTGTCCTGCGCTGAGCATGCTGCGGCAGGATAAAATCTCCTGGCAGGACCGGAAGTGGCCCGCGGGCCATAGTTTGGAGACCCCTGCTCTGGTGCATTGATGGCTGTCCCTATAGATTCCTTAACTGCCGGTCCCAGGAGCGGGAGTACCATCCAAAGATCATCGAGCTCCGCCCTGATGCGAGATGTCGCAGTCTTAACCAAATAAGAAAGGAGGGAGGCAGTAAGGTCACAGTCCTCAGAACTCTCATAATTCCAATCTTTTTAAAGAACGGCGGGAAAGAGAAAACAGCGAATTATAGACCAGTTAGCCTGACATCAGTGGTGGGGAAGATGCTGGAGTCAATTATAAAAGATGAAATAGCCACACATTTGGATAGCAGTAACAGGATCGGTCCGAGTCAGCGTGGATTTACAAAGGGGAAATCATGCTTGACTAATCTTCTGGAATTTTTTGAAGATGTAACTAGGAAAATGGACAAGGGAGAGCTAGTGGATGCAGTGTACCTGGAATTTCAGAAAGCATTTGATAAGGTCCCACATAGGAGATTAGTGGGCAAAATTAGGGCACATGGTATTGGGGGTAGAGTGCTGACATGGATAGAGAAGTGGTTGGCTGACAGGAAACAAAGAATAGGGTTTAACGGGCCCCTTTCAGAATGGCAGGAGTGACTAGTGGGGTTCTGCAAGGCACGGCGCTGGGACCGCAGCTATTTACAATATACATCAATGATTTGGATGCAGGTACAGCAGGCAGTGAAGTTAGCGAATGGCATGTTGGCCAAGAGGAATCGAACATAGGAGCAAAGAGGTCCTTCTGCAGTTGTACAGAGCCCTAGTGAGACCACACCTGGAGTATTGTGTGCAGTTTTGGTCCCCTAATATGAGGAAGGACATTCTTGCGATTGAGGGAGTGCAGTGTAGGTTTACAAGGTTAATTCCTGGGATGGTGGGACTGTCATATGCTGAGAGAATGGAGCAGCTGGGCTTGTACACTCTGGAGTTTAGAAGGATGAGAGGGTATCTCATTGAAATAAGATTGTTAAGGGTTTGGACATGCTAGAGGCAGGAAACATGTTGGTGGAGTCCAGAACCAGGGGCCGCAGTTTGAGAATAAGGAGTAGGCCATTTAGAACGGAGACGAGGAAACACTTTTTCTCACAGAGGGTGGTGAGTGTGGAATTCTCTGCCTCAGAGGGCGGTGGAGGCAGGTTTTCTGGATGCTTTCAAGAGAGAGCTAGATAGGGCTCTAAAGATAGCGGAGTCATGGGATATGGGGAGAAGGCAGGAACAGGGTACTGATTGGGGATGATCAGCCATGATCACATTGAATGGCGGTGCTGGCTCGAAGGGCCAAATGGCCTACTCCTGCACCTGTTGTCTATTGTCAGTCGTCATCGTACAAGGACATAATCAGGGCCCATTGCCTCAATACCACTGCCCCTCCTCGGCTGGGGACCATGGGGGGGGGGGGGGGGGGGGGAGGGGAGGTGTGCGTAGGTCTGTCGGTGGGGGAAGGTAGGGACCCTGATTCACTGCCTGTTTCCTGCTGTGGTTATCATACCAGATGTCCCCGTCGTTGGTATTAACATCCTCCCCCCCTTCATATCATTAGTGAACGGACTTTAATCGGGTCAACTTGTCAGTACGCGCGCTTAGCTGCCTCAGCTTGCTGGAGTCTGGCCAACTCACAAGTAGTGTCCACCGCCCGGTTTTCCATTTCAACTGCCTCTGATAGAGCCAATGGATGCTCTTTTAATTTATCAATTTTGTCTCTTAGGTTTTTTACTTCTTGTTCTTTTTGTTTACGATCCTCATGTTGAGATTTAACTATTGATAGTAACAGCCAGAATGCTCCTTTTCTTTGTGGCTCCCCTTTTCCTCGGGGAACCCGCTCTTCTTTAAACTGTGTCAAAATATAGGACAATATATTATGTCCAATTGTAACATTAGGATCGTTGTTTAGTGCATCGGACCTGTCAACTGAGCAATTAAGTTGGCCAAACTCGCAAACCCGTCAGTGTTATCTACCCACCCTGGAATTCGACAAGTTTCAGGCTCCACTGCTTTCTTGAACTTAAACATTATTTATTGCTATAGCCCCTGTCCCACATTCACAACCTAAATCGCGACCTCTGACGACCTTAAATGACCTTAAAAAAATCAAGGTCGCTGTAACCTGCGACCTCCTACGACCTTCCACGACTATGTTGAAGATCTCCCACGACTAATGAAGAACACCTCCTTCGACCTCCTTCGACTATGTTGAAGACTGGCTTCGACCATGTACGTTTTACTGCTGTTTGCAGCAGCCCTTTTGCTTCAGCAGCCTTTTAAGAAAGGCAGAGGGGAAGAGCAAGGGTGAAGAGGATGCACAAGGAGAGGTCTCAATGGGTGAATGGAGATGACGTGATGGACTGTCCCAGTACACCAGATGACTGGAAGAGAGTGGCTCTGGGCTTTGACAAAAGATGTAACTTTAAACACACAAGTGGAGCAGTGGATGGCAAGCATGCCATTCTTGTCCCTGTCCCTGTACCCCTCATTTTCCTTTTTGTACAGGAAGACATTCTGCTGGAACCATTCCTCAAGGTCCCCCTCCTGCTGCCTGGTGAAGGTGTAGGGCATAACCTTCCTCCAGCCCTCCCTCACCACCAATGGGGCATCTGCTTCTGATGCTGTGTCAGACACAGGAGAAAGGGCTGCATTGCTGCCTTCAAATGAGGCAGTGAAGGATGGGGTGGTGGTGGGGACATATACTACCACCCTCGTCTCCTCCAAGGGTCTCTCATGCAGGGCTACCTCCTCCTGCACTATCACCTCCTGTGGCATCACATCCTGCCACTTCTCCTCCTGGGTGGGCAACACCTGCAAGGCCGTTTTTTTTTTTAGGGTTGTGCCCTGCCCCTGCGCTGCTGCCTTTTACCCCGGAGCTATTACCTTTGACTGCCTCTGACCACCTACGACTACCTACAACTAGCATCACGACCTACTATGACCTACCTACGACCTACCTCCAAGTAAAATGTATCGATTTTTTCCACGCCGACCTGTCTTTTACTCGTGGACATTTTTTATCTGGCTAGAAAAAACCCCGCGAGCTACTTGATGCCACGAGTACGCGGAGACCGCTCACGAACATGAGGAAGACCTCTTATGACCTCCTATGACCTCGTGGCGACCATGCTGTGAGTATGAGTCAAGGGGAAACTCGGCAGAGGTCGTGAAAGTGGGACAGGGGCATTAGTGTACGTTATCTGAAACCTGCCGACTGTCCCAAGATTCAAGATTCAACAGAGTTTATTGTCATGTGTCCCAGAGAGGACAATGAAATTCTTTGATTCAGCAAAACAGAATATAGTAGGTATAAATAAATACAGAACAGAACTGATCAGTGTGACCATATACCAATGAATATATATATACACACATAAGTGAACAGATAAAGTGCAATGGGCTATTAATGATCAGAGTTTTGTTTGTTGAGTTTAATAGCCTGATGTCTGTGGGGAAGGGAGCTATTCCTGAACCTGGATGTTGCAGATTTCAGGCTCCTGTACCTTCTACCTGAAGGCAGCAGGGAGATGAGTGAGTGGCCAAGATGGTGTGGATCCTTGATGATGTGGAAGGGAATCAATTATATCATGTGCATCCTCCATTGAAAACCTACAGTCCTGCTTTGACTTCACTGAATGGAATGTGCTCAGGGAAGCAAGCACAAGCCTCCATGACTATACAGATACCGACCGTGACATCATATATCAGTTGTGAGGACAGTTGCATTCCCACCAGGACCCGGATCAGGTTCAACAACGACAGGCCTTGGTTTACAGCAGAACTCAGAACCGTCAGTCTAAAGATGAGGCCTACAGGAGCGGGGATGCAAACCTCTACAGACAGGCCAAGTACAAGCTGAGAAGAGGACTCAGAGCTGCCAAGTAAACATACTCAGAAGTTGAGGAGCAAGTTCTCAGCTAATGACTCATCTTCATTGTGGAAGGGCTTGCAAGAAATCACCAGCTACAAGTGAAAACCACCCCCGCTCCTTGGACAATCATCTTTTTTTTTTATATTTCAAAATATTCTTTATTCAAATGATAAATATATACAATACATTAACCTTGCGGAAAATCCATCCGACATTTTTGGAGGCTGTACAATAGATCAATACAGTTTAGACATTTCTTTCCCCCAAATTTCCACAAATCCGTCCCCCACTCGTGCCACAATGGCGTGGGATACCTTCCCTTATATTGAGGGATGTCTCCACCATACCGTACCCCCCATGTCCAGCAGCGGAAGGGCCTTAGACTGTGGCCCTCCCCCAACGAGCCTTGGCGTTGGCTGCACCGAGCTTCAGTGCGTCCCTCAGCACGTACTCCTGCAGTCTGCAGCGGGCCAGTCGGCAACATTCCCTGACGGACATCCCGCTCTGCTGGGTGCTCCTTGGACAATCATCAGCTGACCAATGACCTGAACGAGTTGTTTCTCCAGCATTTTTATCTACCTTCGATTTTCCAGTATCTGCAGTTACTTCTTAAAGCAGGGGTGAAAGACAGAAACATAACCCAGGTACCCCACTCCCCCACCCACTCCTCTCCAACCACCACTTCACACCTACTTACAGCCTGACTCCAGTCTGCAAAGACTGGGTGCTCCCCCACTACGCACCACCTCCTTGCTGCCCATCATCCATCTGGCCCAAAGATCCTATAGCAAATCAAGACAGTGCACTCCTGCGAAGACCAATGGGCTGACGTGTAGTACGCTAAGGAAGCGGAATGTCAGCCTTTCGTCAGCCATTTTAGTAAACCTGTCCTGATCCTTTGGTGTGATCAGCGTTACGGGGGAAGTTTGTGTGTGTGATATAGTGTTGGACCCTTTATTCATAATTCTGTTCATTCATAATTGTGCTATTTTTGGTTAATGATTAATATGTCATTAAATTATAATTAAATTGTAATTCTGTTAATTTTCCTTTTTTTAAGTTTAAAAAAAAATCTCTGTTTTAAATGGCTCATGTGCTGTGTTTGAGTTGATGTTTGTATTAAACTTGCACATTACATGGGTGGGAGGCGGGCCGCTGATCGGCGGTGAGCGCTGGCGGAGGCCGGGTTGGGGCGGGGGTGAGGAGCGGTGCTGGGCCGCAGCCTCGCAGCCTTGCCACCGGTCCCGCCGCAGCCACCGCCTCAGTGCCGTCGCTTCCAGAGATCTTGATGCTGTTTACAGCAGAGCAGTATGCAACACTAGTAGACGTAGACGCCATGGCCAGAGCAAAGATAGGAGTGCGGAAACGGAAGCCGGTTACGGAAATGGGGCCGAAGATTACCCATGAATCTGCCCGTGACCGTACTACCTCTTTTCCGTCGAGCGCACTATCTTGCTTTGCTATAGGATCTTTGGTCTGGCCACTTCTCCATCACTGACAATAGAAATCAAGGAGGTGAAAAAACTATTCAGGAGACAGAAAATCCGTAAATCTCCAGGACCGGACAATGTTTATCCCTCTGCTCTCAAGCTCTGTGCCGAACAAATGGCACCAGTCTGCACAGACATTTTCAATCGGTCCATGCAAACCTGCACTGTTCCTGCCTGCGTCAATGTCTTCACTATTGTTCCTGTACCCAAAAAACCAAGGATCACTGACCTTAATGACCACAGGCCTGTCGCATTGATCATGAAAACCCTTGATAGACACATGCTGGCCCACCTGAAAAGTATCACAAACCCCCTGCAGTTTTCATACCGGGCAAATTATTCAGTGGATGATGCAGTTAACCTAGGCCTGCACTTCATCCTCCAGCACCTAGACCACCAGGGGACCTATGCAAGGATTTTATTATTGGATTTTAGCTCTGCATTCAACACCATTGTGCTACAGCTACTCCACTCCAAACTCTCCCAGTTGACTGTGCCTGAACCCCTCTGGCAATGGATCACCAACTTCCTGACAGTCAGGAAGCAGCATGTGAGACTGGGAAAGCATATCTTGGACCCGCTGACCCTCAGCATAGGAGCATTGCAAGGCTGCGTACTCTCCCTTCTCCTTTACTCTCTCTATACCAACGACTGCACCTCCACAGAACCCTCTGTCAAGTTTCTCAAGTTTACGGATGACACAACCCTGATTGGACTGATGCAGGATGGGAAGGAATCTGCCTACAGACAGGAAACATAGAAACATAGAAAATAGGTGCAGGAGTAGGCCATTCGGCCCTTCGAGCCTGCACCGCCATTCAATATGATCATTGGCTGATTATCCAACTCAGTATCCCGAAGTGACACGGCTGGCATCCTGGTGCCATTGCAACAACCTGGAGCTCAATGCTCATAAGACTGGAATTGATTGTAGACTTTAGGACAGCTGCCTCTCTCCACGCCCCACTCACCATCAACAACACTACAGTCACATTTGTGGAATAATTTACGTTCCTCTGAATCATCACCTCCAGGGACCTTAAATGGGGGGCGACCATCTACTCCACAGTCAAAAGGGCCCAACAGTGGATGTACTTCCAGTGGCAGCTGAGGAAGCACAATCTGCCACAGGCAAAGATGGTCCAGTTTTACACTACCATCATAGAATCTGTCCTCACCTTCTCCATCATGGTCTGGGTTGGCTCAGCCACCAAGCATGACATCCGCATCGTTCGATCAGCCGAGAAAGTTGTTGGCTGCAACCGTCCCCCCACTGACGAACTGTACACTGCAAGGGCCAGGAAGCAAGCGTGTAAGATCATCTCTGACCCCTCTCACGCTGGCCACGACCTCTTTGAAGTACTTCCCTCTGGGAGGCAACATCGGACTATCAAAGCCGCCACAACAAAACATAAAAACAGCTTTAATTGCATGAGCAGTAGTTCTACTCAACAGCCAAACGTTTGTAGCCTATTTTTACACTGGTATTTTACTTTCACATGGTTAAATTATGTTTTATTTTTAATTGTCTGCTGTATATCGTGTTTTTATCCTTGCGAGCAAAGCACCAAAGCACCAATCCTTGTAGGTATGTATACATACTTGGCTAATAAATTGTATTCAATTCAATTCAATTCAATGTGGAGATTTTGGAGAGGGTGCAGATGAGGTCTGCCTGAATGCTGCCTGGATCAGAGGGTATTAGGTATTGGAAAGGTAGAAGAAAGTTGGATTGTTATCTCTGGGGCATTGGAAATTAAGGGGAGGTCTGATCGAAGTATGTAAAATCATGAGACGCGTAGATAGGGGAGACATTTAAACATTTTCCAGAGGGAGTTTGGTGTGGCATAGAAGTGGCCGGGAATGGACAGTGTGGTGGTGGGGGTGGCGGTGTTAGTGGTGGCAGGCACAGTTGGGACTTCGGCATGGTGCAAGGATGGCGTCGGCAGCCCGGCCTGGCAGCAAAGGTGGGTAGGTCAGTCTGCTATAACCAAAATCTATTATAAAGAGGTCCATTAAGGATGAGGAAGGGGTGGAAGATTGCAACCTTCACGTGGTCCGCCCTGTTTCGACCAATGCAATCAACTGAACGTGCACAAACAGAAGATCAAATAGAACAAGTTGTCCTACAACTTTAGGCTGAGCATGCCACACGAAAGAAGACGAAGAAGAAGGATGAGGAAGGGCATTTTTGCTATCGAGGGAGTGCAGCGTAGGTTCACCAGGTTAATTCCCGAGATGGCTGGACTGAAATATGAGGAAGGAATGGGTTTGTATTCACTGGAATTTAGAAGGATGAGAGGGAATCTTATAGAAACATAAAAAATTCTTAAGGGATTCAATAGGCGATGCAGGTAAAATGTTCCCCATGTCAGGGGAGTCCAGAACCAGGGGGTCACAGTTTAAGAATAAGCGGTGGGCCATTTAGGACTGAGATGAGGAAAAATGTTTTCACCTAGAGTTGTGAACCTGTGGCATTCTTTGCCACAGAAGGCAGTGGAGGCTAATTCACTGGAGGTTAAGAGAGAGTTAGATTTAGCTCTTGGGGCTAACGGAATCAAGGGATATGGGGAAAAAGTAGGAACGGGGTACTGATTTTGGATGATCAGCCATGATCATATTGAATGGCGGTGCTGGCTCGAAGGGCTGATTGGCCTATTGCACCTATTTTAAATACATTAATTAATTAAAATTAGTTTACTGCAGTATTATGATTTGACTGGATAGCATGCAAAATAAATTTTTCTTTTTTTTTTTTTTTTTTTTTTTAATTTATTTATTATAGAAACAAAATAATAACAGAGTACATTATTTTACTATAGTAAAAAATACATAATATTAATGATCAATTCATACTATTAATATTATTTGTATTGTTCTTAATTATAAATTTCAAGGTATATATTTTATATAACTAAAAATACATGATACTAATAATACATTTATAATATTAGCAATATACACATACTATTAATACTATTTATTTTATCTCTAATTTTAAGTATAATGCTAAATATTATGTGATTAATAATATGAGATATTAGTAAAACTTTTATAATATTCATTATATTTTCGTAAAGTTAACAATATTTGTGTTATTATATAATTGAAAATACACAATTTTATATAATTAAAAATATAAGATACTAATTAATATTCTCATGAGATTAATAATATTTGTATTCGTACCAGTATTAAGAGATTAAGATCATTTGTTTCTATACTATTTTCTAGTTTTTTAATATAGATAAAAGAAAATAGAAAATAGAATAAAGAATAAGAAAGGTTTGATGGAGAATAGAATATTCGTCATTAATTCGCCCTTAAAGATATATTCATGAATTATTATATATATTTCTTCATCCATTCAAATATCCAGGCCCCAGTCAGGTCCTCGCGCCGAACCGTTATGACCCTGTAAATATTTAATATACGGAGCCCAAATCCTTCTGAAGAGGTCTAACCCATCTATAAGGATAAGCCTCAATCTCTCCAAATGGAGTGTCTCCGACATTTCTATATTCCACATTTTGATTGTTGGGAATGCAGGGCCTTTCCAAAATTTTAATATTAATTTTTTCCCAATTATTAGACAGTAGTCAATAAAAGTTCTTTGATTCATTGTTATTAATTGGTCAGTTTCAAATATTCCAAGTATAATTAACTTTGGGTCAGGAGTCATACTTATATTGACAACATTCGAAATTATCTTAAATATTTCATTCCAGTATTCTACAATTTTTATACAGTTAGTAAATGAATGTGACAAATTTGCTTCTGAAATTTGACATTTATCACATGTAGGAGATATCTTTGGGAAAATGTAATGTAATTTAGATTTAGAATAATGTAATCTATGAAGTATTTTAAACTGTATAAGGGAATGTTTAGTATTTAACGAACAGTGATGTATATGTTGTAGACTTTCATCCCATATTTCTGGTCTTATTATTTGACCTAATTCCTTTTCCCAAGACTCTCTATATGTTTCTGTTGATGGGGTATCATTTTCCAATAGAATATTATATATATATGATATTTTTTCATTTATTCAAGCATTCATCTAAAATTTCTGTCTTTCTCTTTCTAAATTCTTGTATATTTGCAGAAGCATAATTTCGAATTTGTAAATATCTAAAATATTCTTTATTGTGTAGCCCATAAATTTGTTGTAACTCTTGAAATGAAAGAAAAATATTTTCCTTATAAAGATCACCCATCTTAGAAATTCCTTTATTTTTCCATTGTAAAAAAGCCTTATCCAACATTGAAGGTTTAAACACAAAATTATTGGCAATTGTAAGACCTAATGGTATAGATTTTAGTTTTAATGCTTTCTTTATTTGTTTCCAGATGCGGATTCCATTTTCTATTATCGGATTTTCATTATAAACTTTCTTAGCTACATTAGTGTTAGCAAATATTATAGAGCTAATTTCAAATGGAGAGGCAATCTTCTTTTTCCATATTTAACCAATTTGGTTTATTATCTAATTCTTCTATCCAAAAATTCATATTTTTAATATTAACTGCCCAGTAATAGAACATAAGATTTGGTAATGCTAATCCTCCGTTTATTTTAGATTTACATAAGTGTTTTTTATTTATTCTATGGCTCTTATAATCCCAGATAAAGTTAGTAATTATGGAGTCTACTTTTTAAAAAAAATTTTTGGGAAGATATATCGGAGTTAATTGAAATAAATATAATAATTGTGGGAGAAAAATCATTTTTATTGCATTAATTTTACCTATCATTGAAATAGGTAAACTTTTCCAGTATAAAATGTTCTTATTTAATTTATGCAATAATGGAGGGAAATTAAATTTAAATAAAGAGTCAAATCTTTTTGTAACAAAAATTCCAAGATATTTAATATTTTCATTTGTTATCTTAAAAGGAAATTGTTGTAATATATGTAAATTCTTCAGCGTTATTGGCATAAGTTCACTTTTATTCCAATTAATACTATATCCTGAAAGTGATCCAAATTCCGTTATTAGTTTTAACAAATTTCGGATACTTATTTCTGGCTCAGTAATATAAAGTAATACATCATCCGCATATAAGGAGATTTTATTCTTAGTATCTTTAGTATCATATCCATATATTTCCGGGTGTAGTCTCACCCTCTGGGCAAGAGGTTCTATTGCTAATGCAAACAATAAAGGTGATAGAGGACAACCTTGTCTACAACCTCGAGATAAATTAAATTTAGTTGATAACATTCGATTTGTTGTTATTCTAGCTATTGGGTTTGCATATAGTAATTTAATCCAAGTAATAAACTCCTCCCCCAGTTTAAAAGCTTCCATCACCGAAAATAAATAAGGCCATTCTACTTGGTCAAAAGCTTTTTCTGCATCAAGCGAAATGACTACTAAATCTTTTTTATCACCTCTTTTCGAATATATAATATTGAACAACCGTCTTAGGTTGTATGTAGAGTATCTTTTTGGTATAAATCCTGTTTGGTCGGGATGGATTAGTTCGTTAACGACTGAACTCAGTCTTTTTGCTAATATTTTTGTTAATATCTTTTGATCTGTATTTAATAGAGCTATTGCTCTATATGATCCTGGTTCATCCAAATCTTTATTTATTTTAGGTATGTGTTATAATAGATTCATTCAACGTATCTGGTAATTTCTGTTGTGCATGTATCTGTTCATATAATGATTTCAGGTATGGAACCATATAATCATGAAATATTTTATAAAATTCCGAACCTATACCATCGGGTCCCGGTGTTTTACCGTTTTTTAATGATCTAATAGATTCTTCAATTTCATTTATTGAAATATCAGCCTTTAATAATTCTCTGTTTTGTAAATCTAGTCCTTTCAGATTACATTTTTTTAAGAATGCATCTATTTCTATTTTATTTACTGTTGCTTTAGCAGTGTATAAATTTTTATAATATTGCTTAAATCTTTCATTAATATCTTTAGGTTGTATTAATAATTCACCGTTTTGTGATTTAATCCTATGTATGATTTTTTCCGCTTCAATTTTCCTTAGTTGTCGAGCCAATAATTTTTGGGGTTTATCCCCAAATTCAAACTGTAATTGTTTAGTGTGTTGATAAAATTTTATCACTTGATCCGTATATATTTTGTTTAATTTATATTTCAATGTTACAATTTTATTATGTAATATTATATCTGGTTTTGTTGCATTCTGTATATCTAATTGTTTAATCTCCTTTTCTAAATCTTGTTGTTCTTTCCGAATCTTTTTGTTATGGAATGCTTGTGAAGAGATCATGATTCCCCGAAGAAATGCTTTAAATGTTTCCCATAATAAAGAACGGGATATCTCTGGTTGATCATTTATTTCAAAAAAAATCTTAATTTGAGTTATGATATATTCCTGGTTGGCTTTATTTTTTAAAATTTGTGGGTTAAGTTTCCACTGTCCTGAGTTTTCTATTTTACCATTGATTTTAATTTTAAATGTTAATGGCGCATGATCTGAGATTATAATATTATCATATTTAGATTAATAAGTAAGTGAAATAAGTTTTGCATCCACCAAAAAATAATCTATTCTTGAATAAGTTTTATGTACTGGAGAGTAAAAAGAATATTCTCGTCCCGTAGGGTTTTCTGTTCTCCAAACATCTTTAATATTGGTCGTTTGCATGTATGCATTTAATAAATCACTAGAATGTGATTTAATTTTCCTTTGTTTTATAGATCTGTCTAAATAGGGATCCAATGTACAGTTAAAATCTCCTCCAATTATCACATTATATTGTGTTAATTCCGGGATATTGTTAAATACTTTCTTAAAAAACAATGGGCTATCAAAATTTGGTCCATATATATTAACAAAAATCATTTTTTCTGTATTTAATTCTCCTATCACAATAATGTATCTACCATCTTTATCAGCTATGGTTGATGTATGTTTAAATAAAATGCCTTTACGAAATAATATTGCTACGCCTCTTGATTTATGTGTAAAAGAAGAATGATATATTTTATCTATCCATTTAGCTTTCAACCTGTTTTCCGCATCTTTTTTTAAGTGAGTTTCTTGAATATAAATTACATCAGCTTTAATTGCCTTTAAATGTGCCAATACTTTTCCTCTCTTTATCGGTTCATTAATACCTTTAACATTCCAACTGCAAAACGTTAATCCCTCATTCCCCATATTTCTTTTTAAGTCTTGCATTTTAAATTTGTAGAGATCTAATAGAGTCTAAGGATCAGCGCGATAGACCCAACCCTACACCTGAACCTTGAATAGATGAATTTTAAATCACTTTTTTTGTCCCTCACGAATATATCTCCATTGGTACAATATCTTACTCCATTCAAACCGAGAAATACAATAGATATGAAAGATAAATAAAGGATAGATTAAAGTGTTATGTGTAAAGAAGGAAAGAACTACATCTGGAATAGATGTAGTTTGTGTTAGCCATATTAACATGACTATCCATCTAATGACTTCCGTCATTGATGTTGTTAACTAGGCCAGCTCCTAGATTTGGGGAATTATTATTCCATAGCAATATTTTAACGGGGGTATAATATTAAGGGAAAAAGAAAAGGGGGTGGTAATAGAAAAAGGAAGGGGAAAAGGATAGGATTAATCCTGTAAAAATATCTATATCTAAAGAAGACTTAAAAATCTAAGTAATATTAAACATATCAAATATAAATGCTATATAAAAAAGAAAAATAACATACAATTAAGTCAATTCAAAAAAGGAAAATCAGTTGTTAATTATTAGTAATAATGATTAGTAATAGTGAACAATCTTAATTAATAAAAAGAAAGGGAACAATAATCCTAATAATAAAACTACGTTGTGATCTTAAAGTATATGTTATTTATTATGTTAGTTATATGTTAGGACTAATTATCAATTATCAATATCTAGATAACAATTTCGGATCTCATTTTATTCCTCTCCATTCCGTTCGGCATTGTCCATTCCATCAAGTCCAATGTTATCTTGTAGAATCTCAGTGAGTGTTAAGAGTCCATGTTGGATATTTAAAAGTAATAAGAGTAGTAAAAGTCAATATATTTGCTTGTAGATACTCTTCAGGTCTTGAACTGTTGGGCAAATTCCAAAGCAGCTGCTGGGGTTTTAAAGAAGTGTTCGGCGTTGTTATAAGAAACTCTTAGGATAGCTGGATATAATTCAAACCGTATCTCAAGTTTCCTACTCCCCTCATAAGACCTTTGGCTTCATTAAATGCTTTCCGTTTCCTGGCGACCTCTGGTGGATAGTCTCGATAGATACTAATCCTTTGGCCTTCGAATGTCAAGCCTTTGATTCCTGAAGCTTTTCGCATAATCTCATCCAGTACAAAGTCATATTGTACCTTTAAAATCATTTGTCTCGGAGGAGCCCCTGGTCTGGTCTGGCGTCTGCTGACTCTGTGAGCACGAGCTAGTAAAGGCACTTCATCCAGAGATAGTACTTCTTTGAGTAATTTAGCAGTGAATTCTCGAGGGCCGTCGATATTCTCTCGACCCTCAGGAATCCCCGCAATCCTCAGGTTTTGCCTTCTCTGATGCCCTTCTAGCTCAGTACATTTCTCTGTTGTTTTAGTCAGCAGGTTCATTAGGCGTTCATTTTCTGTAATCAGCTGCGCTGTAGTCACAACATTCTTCTCAGCTATTTGTTCAAGGTTCCTTATTCCAGCCATCTGGTGTTGCTGTACTTCTTCAATAGGATTAATCCTATTATGGAAGTCCTTTTTAAGCTTTTCAAGCTTTTTGTCCACCTTTTTTTCCATATCATTAAACATTTCAATAAATTCTTCCTTCAAATCCTCCGATAATTTCTTGACCTTTTTTTCAATGATTGACTTTGTATCCCGTTGTAATTGGTTCAGTTGATTTTTCATCTGATTCAACTGAGTATCCATCTGAATATTCATTTGACTTATTTCTTCCTTTATATCCTTTATTTCTTCCTTTATTTCTTCCTTTAAGCCAGCCATCTGTTGAGAAATGAAAAGTTTTCAATTCCTCACCTTCCATTTTTGTCCCCGATTTTTTGGATACATCCTCCAGGGATCGAGTCCTACTCGACTCCGAGGCTTCAGCTGGGCCTTCTCCCGGTCTCTGCCGGGTTTATCGACCTTTCCCCTTGTCGGTAGGGCTCCGTGCCGTCGACATAGTTTGTCGCGCGCCTGATGACGTCACTCGGCACAGTCGGTGAAGAAACGGCAGGCAGTGTGCAGCAGACAGCCGGTAAGTCCTTTTAAACCCCCGTTTTCTCCGATTTTTTTGCGGAGCTGGCTGGCGCTATCCTCTAGGTCTCCATAGCGCCACCAGAATCTTTTCAATGTATGCTGGTACACATGACAATAATAAATCTAAACCATATAACCATATAACCATATAACAATTACAGCACGGAAACAGGCCCTCTCGGCCCTTCCAGTCCGTGCCGACCATTTGTTTTCCCCTAGTCCCATCTACCTGCACTCAGACCATACCCCTCCATTCCCTTCACGTCCATATACCTATCCACTTTACTCTTAAATGTTAAAATCGATCCTGCCTCTACCACTTCTGCTGGATGCTCATTCCACACAGCCACCACCCTCTGAGTAAAGAAGTTCCCCCTCACGTTACCCCGAAACCTCTGTCCCTTAATTCTCATGTCATGCCCTCTTGTTTGAATCTTCCCTACCCTCAATGGGAAAAACGTATCCACGTCAACTCTGTCTATCCCTTTCATCATTTTAAAGACCTCAATCAAGTCCCCCCTTAACCTTCTGCGCTCCAAAGAATAAAGACCTAACTTGTTCAACCTTTCTCTGTAACATAGTTGCTGGAACCCTGGCAACATTCTAGTAAATCTCCTCTGTACTCTCTCTATTTTGTTGACATCCTTCCTATAACTAGGCGACCAAAATTGTACACCATACTCCAGAATTGGTCTTACCAATGCCTTGTACAATTTTAACATTACTTCCCTACTCCTATATTCAATGCTCTGATTTATAAAGGCCTGCACACCAAAGGCTTTCTTTACCACCCTATCTACATGCGATTCCACCTTCAGGGAACTATGCACAGTTATTCCTAAATCCCTCTGTTCCACAGCATTCCTCAATTCCCTACCATTTACCATGTACGTCCTATTTTGATTTGTCCTGCCAAGATGTAGCACTTCACACTTATCAGCATTAAACTCCATCTGCCATCTTTCAGCCCACTTTTCCAAATGGCCCAAATCTCCCTGTAGATTTTGAAAATCTACTTCATTATCCACAACACCACCTATCTTAGTATCATCTGCATACTTACTTATCCAATTTTCCACCCCATCATCCAGATCATTGATGTACATGACAAACAACAGTGGACCCAACACAGATCCCTGAGGCACCCCACTGGTCACCGGCTTCCAACCTGACAAACAGCCATCCACCATTACTCTCTGACATCTCCCATTCAGCCACTGTTGAATCCATCTTGCTACTCCGCCATTAACACCCAAAGATTGAACCTTCTTAACTAACCTTCCATGGGGAACCTTGTCAAAGGCCTTACTGAAATCCATATAGACAACATCCACTGCTTTACCCTCATCAATTTCCCTAGTTACCGCTTCAAAAAATTCAAGAAGGTTTGTCAAACATGACCTTCCAGGCACAAATCCATGTTGACTGTTCCTGATCAGACCCTGTTTATCCAGATGCTTATATATATTATCTCTAAGTATCCTTTTTGTGTACCCCCAGCACACCAAAGGCTTTCTTTACCACCCTATCTACATGCGATTCCACCTTCAGGGAACTATGCACAGTTATTCCTAGATCTCTCTGTTCCACAGCATTCCTCAATTCCCTACCATTTACCATGTACGTCCTATTTTGATTTGTCCTGCCAAGATGTAGCACTTCACACTTATCAGCATTAAACTCCATCTGCCATCTTTCTGCCCACTTTTCCAAATGGCCCAAATCTCTCTGTAGACTTTGAAAATCTACTTCATTATCCACAACACCACCTATCTTAGTATCATCTGCATACTTACTTATCCAATTTTCCACCCCATCATCCAGATCATTGATGTACATGACAAACAACAGTGGACCCAACACAGATCCCTGAGGCACCCCACTGGTCACCGGCTTCCAACCTGACAAACAGCCATCCACCATTACTCTCTGACATCTCCCATTCAGCCACTGTTGAATCCATCTTGCTACTCCGCCATTAACACCCAAAGATTGAACCTTCTTAACCAACCTTCCATGGGGAACCTTGTCAAAGGCCTTTCTGAAATCCATATAGACAACATTCACTGCTTTACCCTCATCAATTTCCCTAGTTACCGCTTCAAAACCCTAACCTAAACCTTAATTCTTTTGTTTTGAAAGGCACATTTAATTAAGGGAAATCAGCATGAATTTGTGACGGGAAGATGCATTCTGATTAATGATAGGCTGCACAACATCTACAGCTTGGTGATTTACACCATCATCCCCTCTAAACTCATCAGCAAAATCATGGAACCGCATCTGTTTGACCTTATGCAATTGGATTTGTGACTTTCTGACCAAAAGATCATAACCACTTCCTCCTCAATGACCGTCAACACAAATGCACTGCAAGTTTGTGTGCTCAATCCCCTGGTCTACACTGTCTATACACATGACTTTGCCGCTAGACACAGCTCCCCTGTAAATTTGCCAACTATACCACTGTGGGTGGAATAAATAACAAGTAACATGTGTCAGAATACAAGGAGATTGAAAATCTGATTGAATGGTGCCAGAACAACAATAGACAATTGACAATAGGTGCAGGAGTAGGTCATTTGGCCCTTCGAGCCAGCACCGCCATTCAATGTGATTATGGCTGATCATCCCCAATCAGTACTGCGATCCTGCCTTCTCCCCATATCCCCTGACTGCTATTTTTAAGAGCCCTATCTAGCTCTCTCTTGAAAGCATCACGAGAACCTGCCTCCACCACCCTCTGAGGCAGAGAATTCCACAGACTCACCATGCTCTGTGAGAAAAAGTGTTTCCTCATCTCCATTCTAAATGGCTTACTCTTTATTCTTAAACTGTGGCCCCTGGTTCTGGACTCCCCCAACATCGGGAACATGTTTCCTGCCTCTAGTGTGTCCAAGCCCTTAACAATCTTATATGTTTCAATGAGATCCCCTCTCATCCTTCTAAATTCCCGAGTGTACAAGCCCAGCTGCTCCATTCTCTCAGGATATGACAGTCCCGCCATCCCGGGAACTAACCTTGTAAACCTACGCTGCACTCCCTCAATAGCAAGAATGTCCTTCCTCAAATTAGGGGACCAAAACTGCACACAATACTCCAGGTGTGATCTCACTAGGGCTCTGTACAACTGCAGAAGGACCTCTTTACTCCTTTATTCAATTCCTCTTGTTATTGTATTGTATTGTATTGTATATCTTTATTATTATTTTTCCTGAGTACTTACATACCCAGAGGAAACGAAAAAACATTTCTCAACCAGTGTCCATTCAGTGTGCGGTAAAAAATAAATAGAAATAAAAATAAAAAATACATATATCATGAGTTCCAATCGGCAGCGGCACGTCAATGGCTCTTTGATGATGGAGATGGCTCTGCTGATACATCTCTTCCTGTATATGTCCAGCAGGAAAGGGAGTGGAGCACCAATAATCCTGCTGGCGGTCTTCACAATCCTGTCCAGTTGGTGCCGTTCGTATGCCTTGCAGTTCCCGAACCTGAAAGTGATGCCGTAGGTTAATGTGCTCTCGATTGTCCCCCAATAAAAAGTTCGTAGGTGTGCAGTGGGGAGATCTGCTTATAAAGGCCAACATGCCATTCGCTTTCTTCACTGCCAATCTTACTTCTTACGTCCCGACCCAAAGCATCACCTACCTATGTTCTACAGAAATGCTGCCTGGCCCACTGAGTTACTTCAGCGCTTGTGTCCTTTTTTTTTATGTAAACCAGAAACCAGTTCCTCGTCTCTATATTTAAACAGTACTTGTTACTTGAAGAGCCTTGCCCCATAGCCAACTGGCATGGGAGGTTGGATTCAGCTAATCTGCATCATTTTTCAACAGATGGGGTGATGGTCTGTAGTATCATAAACTGTCTATGATTTAAGATTAAAACATTTCCTCGGCTGACGTGTGGAGCAGAGGGCACTCTACGATCATAAACAGGCAAAGTCTAGTTTCACCGCACCAACTTTATAGACGGTTCTCGCTGAATGTCTACTCTTAGCTACCAAAGTGTGAGATAAGGGACAGGCCAATGGAATTGATGTGCAAAAACAAAATACACAAAGTGTTGTAGTCATTCAGCGGGTCTCTGCAGAACATAGATAGCAGATGTTTTGGGTCGGGACTTTACAGAATGGTTTATATTATTTTAAGGGGCCGTTTATTTTTTTTTCACACATTCTCCTTTCTGTTCACTGTCGTTAGTTAATTTCAATGTATCATCAGTTTGGCGTGGCTAGTCGGATAGATTACGGGAAAAGTTAGGTTTCGTTTCCGAAGTTGCTAAGCACAGCCCCTCTCGTCACCACGTGTATTATTGGCCGCCGGTGTAAAGGACGTCAGCTCAGTTTGCCGGCATAGAGTAGAATCGAAACTGGTCAGAGGAGGATATAAGCGTGTGAGCGGATGATAGCTCAGTTTACTGATGCTGCTACAGTCTACGCGGACGGCTGCGTGACCAGGTGAGAATTAACCGCTCAGTCTGCGTTTTCCCTAGTTCTGCTATAGAAAATAGGTGCAGGAGTAGTCCATTCTCCCCTTCGAGCCAGCACCGCCATTCAATATGATCATGGCTGGCCGATCATCCCCAATCAGTACCCCCGTTCCGACGTGTTCCCCATATCCCTTGAACGCCCAAGTGCCATTCCTATAATTCATCATCTAAAATTCCCTCCACGCATTGTACATGGAGCGGAGAGCGCCTGGTATGCAAGAAATTGCTTCGGGTTTTTTTTTGTCGAAATTGAATATACAAAAACAAGAGTCGAATAACTGATACAATGTTTTATTAATCGGAACCGAATATGTGAATTATATTTGATGGTTATATAAAATGCTGGCTTGGATTTGGTGGCGAGCGGCGTAGAGATAGATGTTTGCTGTCTGCCGATGACTTCCAGGTAAAGACGCTCTCAAAAAATACAATCAATCTGGCATCAATGTTACTTGTCCCGATACCCGCACATCAGCGAGCAAACAAACACAGCCCCTATTGCTTATTGGCAGACTATAAACTAGGAAGCAGGGCGTAAATTGTCTAGACTTTTAATGATTTTATAGAAAGCGAAATAAAAATATAATTTATATATATAAATTATAAATAAAATTATTACAATTATATATAACATTATAATTAAAAGCTATATTTAAAAATAATATTGTTTTTTACATAACTGAATTGGGGAGTGTCACTTCGCACTTTAAATAAAAGTAATTTTAAAGAAGATGAATTTATTCCATGGAAATAAACTCAGTTGCACCTTACGCCGAGATCCCTTGGGGTTGTGCAAGGAGGTGGGGCGAATTGAACCTGGCATCAAAAAAACACTGTGTTAAAGAAGGAATTGCAGATGCTGGAGAATCGAGGGTTACACAAAAAGCTGGAGAAGCTCAGCGGGTGCAGCAACATCTAAGGAGCGAAGGAGATAGGCGACGCTTCGGGTCGAGACCCTTCTTCAGACTGTCTGAAAATCCAAAAACACTGCCTCACTAAACGCAGCAACGCTTCCCTGTGCTGATGTGATGCAAGGTATCGCTGATAGCGGTCGGTGCGTGAATTGCTCATGAGCGGATGCGTGCACTTCCCACCAGTCAAATTCCACAGAATCACCAATTGCTTCACCGACGTTACAACTAAAGACACAAGGGTTACAACGATACTAGGGTAGGCCAGCGAGCCACTTGAACCACTCAACGGCTTATTTTTGTGCCATTTAGATCTCAAATTGTACGTCTGGTGAAAGAGCCTTTTTTTAAAAATAATATAATGATGATATCTATTGTCACTTGTTCCTAAGTACAGTGAAATTCTTTTTTTTTGTATACGAAGTACACAAAATAGTTGCTACAAAGGCGCTGACAAAGTTGCAATGTATTCACCCCCCCACCCACCCCACATAGTTTCAAGCGCCCCACCACCACACCGGGTCCCCTTCAGTTCTCGGCGGCCCTTCACACCCGGCCCCCCTTAGTTCTGTGTCCCCCACGTCGGATCCCCATTCAGTTCCCAGTATCTCCCACGCCGGGTCCCCCTTTGTTCTCAGCGATGCAGCCCGTCCACCTCGGCCTGACCTCAAGACTCTGTCCTCGGCCTGACTCCGCCCTCGTGATTTTGATTGACTATTTGCTAAATAGTGTTTACTGTTCACTGGACCGTGCAAAATTCTCCACGGCTTGCTGATGGAAATATGACTAATAAATTAACATTAGTCACAATGTGATATAAATAGAAACAACCCAACACACCAAATGATTTTGATTGGTGCAGAGTCAAGAACTGAGGAGGTTCTTGGCTTGATCTCCATTTTGAAACAACGTTCAGCTCCTGATTGAATTCCTTTTTTAGTTTGGGTTTCCAGCAGGGAAGGGGGCCCTTTGGACCACTAAGCCCATGCAGACTATCAATCACCCATTTACACTAGTTATAAATGTGTTTTTCATTTTTTTCATCCATTCATATTAAGAGCAATTTCACAGAGGCCAATTATCATCCAAATGTAGATGTATTTGGGATGCAGAAGGAAACCCATGCAGTCACAGGAAGAATGTTCAAATTAGATTATGGCCAGTATGTAGGTATGTATCTTGGTTCCACTTTGCTCCATAATCCTTAACCTGCAAAAAAAACAAATGACTGTAATTTTGTTAAAGTCAGTTCACTCGGAACCCACCAAATGTAAATATGAGATAGACGAAAATGCTGGAGAAACTCAGCGGGTGACGCAGCATCTATGGAGCGAAGGAAATAGGCAACGTTTCGGGTCGAGACCCTTCTTCAGAAGATGTAATTCAGAAGAAGGGTCTCGACCCGAAACATTGCCTATTAAAAATGAGCAAGATTGCTGTTCTGGCACCATTCAATCTGATTATCAATCTCCCTCCTGTACTCTGACATCGTTACCTGCAACTCGTCCAACAATAGTGGTATCATTTGAAAATGGCATTGAAGCTGTACAATCATAGGTTTGGAGAGAATAGAGCAGGGGACTGAATACACAACATAGAAACATGGAAACATAGAAAATAGGTGCAGGAGGAGGACATTCGGCCCTTCGAGCCAATATGATCATGGCTGATCGTCCACTATCAATAACCCGTGCCTGCCTTCTCCCCATATCCCTTGACTCCACTAGCCCCGAGAGCTCTATCCAACTCTCTCTTAAATCCATCCAGTGATTTGACCTCCACTGCCGTCTGTGGCAGCGAATTCCATAAATTCACAACTCTCTGGGTAAAACCTTGAGGTGCTCCTGATTTGACAGTGATCGAGGAGGAAGGGGTATTACCAATTTGTCTGAGGTCTGCCGATGAGGATGCTAAAGATCCAGTTGCATAGTTGCGAGCGGAAACCCAGTTCACTGAGTTTGATAAGTTTAACGGGGAAGTTGAACACTGAGCTATACTAGATGAGCAGCAGCACTTTTTGTCCAAATGATCAGTGCAGAATGGAGAGTTAGCGAGATTGCATCCCCCTATTGATCTGTTGTTGTGGTGGTAGGTGAATTGTAATGGGCCCAGGTCCTTATTCATGGCTCTGGCGGAATAAAAATTGTGATGTGACTAAATTTATAACTAATAAGTTCTTGCTAAGCATAAGTTATGAAATGGGAAAAATAATAATAAAAATTCTCAACAGGTCAGGCAGAATCTGTGGAGAGAGAAAGTGACTCAACATTTCCGATCTAGAGAAGTGTGAATGTAAGTATATTTTAAGTTGTGAATGAAGAGAATGTTTGTGATCGGGCAGAGACCAAGATTGTCAAGGTAACAATTACCAGCAGTTAGAGACCAGGAGAAAAATAAATCCAAGGAACAAAATGAAACTGAAATATCCAGCAACATTATGACGAGAGGAGACATGATGAGCTGGTTACTTGAAATTGGTAATGAACCCCCGGAGCTAGATGGAAGACGGTGATATTGTTGGAGCAGTGTAAGAGGCCAAACACACAGCGATCGGTGATCAAAGTGGGAATAGGATAGAAAACTAAAGTAACAAGCAACTGGACTCTCAGTTACCTCACAATCGCCTGAGGTTCAGTTACACCATTTAATTCCACCGTTCTGCATTTGCGGGTCTAATATGCTTACTCTTGTTACTATTTATATTTAGGCAATAATAAGTCAATGGAAATGAAAATTGGTTATTACAACAGACAGCCGATTCAACATTGTATTGTCCCAAAGACCAAAATAATATCTATTATGTATTAAATCATTGATTCTGAGTCCAGGCGGCACAGGACCTTTGGCTCACCATCTCCAGGCCAATCATCAAGTATTCATTTTGCTTCCATTTATTAGGACGTGGTCTGTCGCCTTCTATGCCATGGCGATTCAGGTGCTCATCCAGATACTCTTTAAATGCTGTGATGGTACCTGCCTTCACCACCTTTCAGATAGTGCATTTCAGATTGCAACCATACTCTGCATGAAGACTTTTTCGTATATCTCCTCTAACCCTGTTACTCGTTTAAACCGGCCCCCACTAATTTTAGATATCTGTTATGAGGGATTGATTCTCATTATCCACCTTACTTCTGACTCTCAGAATTTAGTCCACCAGTATTAGATCTTTTCTCAGCTTCCCCAACTCCAAAGAAAGCAAACTGAGTGTATCCAGTCTCTCCTCGTAACTAATTTGCATTGTCTCAGGGGACTTTCTTCGTTTCTGCTTTGTTGAGCATGACACAGATCAGCTGCTTGTTTTCCTAATTCTTTAGTTTGTTTTGCGATCGGTAGCAATGTGGATTCTCAGAAAATAACATTGCAAGACGGAAAGTTATATTACAGAATTGCATCTATTTCTGTAATATAACACAAAAGCAAAATTGAGTAAATGATGAAAAATTGTGGAAGAGCCCAGCAGGTCAGCAACATTTGTGGGAACGCCATCAAAGTTAATATCTCTAGCCAATAATCTTTAATTTGAACTGAAAAAAGTTAGAAAAACACCTGTGTGCAAGCAAGTAAAAGACTTGGATGCCTTACAGTGTTAAAGGCATTAGATGAAGTGTAATTTTTAACTTGTTGGAAAATTGTTTTTATCTTTTACAGAAACAGACAATGGACCGTGATAAATACCTACTATCTATGCTATCCAAGCTGGATCTGCAGGAGGCATGCAAAGGCCCAAAAAGGACAGGTAAATTGTTCTGTCAGAATCCTCATGTCAGCTTCAGATCATGTTTTGCGATGGAGGTGGAGATATTTTCAATAAAGAGTGAAGTTAGACTGCAGAATATTTTAGGAAATCTTAAAATATCTCCAAGTATGTTTAGAGTTTCTCAAAGGCGCCCACAGAATGCAAGTTAAACCTCTTGTTACAGTGGTGGAGAAGGTGACTCAATGCTGCAAGATGATGGTTAGGGAGGTGCGGTCAGGGACTGTGAGGTATATGGGTGTTTCCGTAAATAAGGGTACCAACCTATGACATGTGTGGCCAAATTTGAAAGCTATTAGATCATAATGAAACATTTGTTTTTTAGAAGCTTAATTTGTATATTTCATGAAATCAATAATGAATTTTAAGTTTGAATTCATGCTTTTCACTTTTTGAGTATCTTGTGCAATGTGGACAACCATAGTTTATTGTGTAAATGGGGAACCAAACTGAATCACTGTTGATAGGATAACGTTTCGACAGAAGAGTTATGACAATGCAAGGACTATTTTCACAATGCTACAAGATGTCAATCAGAAAAATTAACATCTAAAAAAACCTGCTTTGGACTCGTGTGGATGGATATTAGTTATTTAATTGCAAAATAAAAAAATAAAGTGATCTTTCTGGTATAAATCAGCCTAAGGCTGCATGGAAAAATGTCAAAAAAAAAGGCAAGAAAACAAAGGGACATATCTGATATTTCTCTTTGTAAAAACAGATTTATTTATTTTTGCTTCACCTCATTATTTTGGCTATACACCATGATTTATACTACTTAAAATAGGAAATGAAACAATGGGGATATTACATAAAAAATAGGAAAATAATCTGAGAGTTTGGAGACTTTCAGTTTCACTACTGGAGTGCTGTATTTATGGAAACACCCATATCTGAAGAAGATTTTGTGTGTGTTGTCTACGGCAGGTGTTCTGTGATATTGAATCCAGATTAAGTTGAACAATGCTCTTTTTTGTATCACAACTGTTCACACATGTGTGTTTAACCACATCTGGAGGATCAGTAGATTTGATCTTCATCATGTGACAATACCAAGGGAAATATTGGGAACAGCACCAAATATTATACTCTACAGCCTTTTTCCAATCACACTGGATCCTTATGATCCAGGTGTTCTCTGCATAATCAAGAACGAGTCGCACCCTGGCCACTCCCTCTTCTCTCATCTACCATCGGGGCAAAAGTGTGAAAACGCACACCTCCAGGTTCAGAGACAGTTTCTTCTCAGCTGTTATCAGGCAAATGAACGATCCTACCACAACTAGAGAGCAGACCTGAACAGCTATCTACCTCATTGGAGACCCTCGGACTACCTTTGATCAGACTTTACTGGCTTTATTTTGCACTAAACATTATTCATGTTATTCCCTTCATGCATCTATACACTGTGAATGGCTCGATTGTAATCATGCATAGTTTTTCTGTTGACTAGTTAACCTGCAACAAAAGCTTTCCACTATACATTAGTTCACGTGACACTAAACTTAACAAAATGTGGACCAGTAACTGCCAGCCCCCTGCAATGATACTGTACCACCCTGGGTGCACTTCTGAGCGCCACATCACAGTGCCGCACTGCCCCTCCCTCAATACCAGCCTTCACAGGCAGCCTATCTGCACTGAGCCATGAGCAATGCGTTGTTGAGGGAGTGTCGGTGGAGGGAAGGGGATTTGTGTCAATTTTCGCAGCACAGCAGGGAGGCACACTAGTGAGGATAGGAATTTGAGCCAGGATGCTGGTGCAGCAGCATTAAGGCTGCAGCCTGAGTAGATATATTTTTTGTTGTACCTAGTAAGTGTTCAGGCGAAAGAGCACTGTTGCAAATAAGCACCTTGCCGGGTAGACCAAAGGTAGACCTTGAGCACCAGGGTACCAAATGATTTTGTCCAGTTGACCCTCCAATAACTGATAAAAACCAAGTAATTCATCTTTAGCTGTGAGTAAAATTCTGATAATGATCAAATTATTTAATGAAAAGAGTTAGTGTATCATGTTGAAGACCCTTTGTCAGAATCATGAAAGTGAGCAAACAAGTTTTAATTTGTAGTGAAAATAGCGGGAGGGATGGAGAGGACAAAGAATATTTCTGATGAGTGCGGACAGAGTTGTCAAGGAGAATTGCTGTTTATGAACCTGATGGCTCCAAAATCACACATTACAGTAATCTTGCCGTCATCCCATCAGAGATTAACTGTTTGTCCGATCTATCCATTTTACAACTTGCAACGGACTAATTTATCATTATTTTTCTATTGTGGATGAAAGGGATTTAACCTGAAAAGATATCACAGCTTCACTTTCCACAGACACTGCATGAAATGCTGTGGTTTCCAGCATTTTCTGTGTTTAATTTCCAATTCATTTAATAATTTGTTTCTTAGTTGTCAAAACGGGGTGGGAGATTGCAAGCTTCACGTGGTCCACCCTGTTTCGACGAATGCAATCAACCTGGCATGCACAATCAATTAAGATCAAATGGAACAAGTTGTCCTACAACTTTAGGCTGTGCACGCCATACGCAAGAAGAAGAAGAAGTTGTCAAAACGTAGCACGCTTCAGCCCACAAACATGTAGATATTATTTTCAGCTTGATAGGTCTCATCTTTTGTTTACATGTGAATTGTTAAAAGTATTCAGTTGGCAATTTTAAAAACCCAAGACATTGTCAATCTTTTAAACTTTTTTTCTCTAATGTCAGGGTCATCTTCCCAGGGCAGAAGAGTGTAAAACGGAAGAGCACCAGTTTAAGGAATGAGAGGAGAGATTATGTTTGCCACAGAGAGGATAGTGAATAGACATAGAAGCAGAAACCTCTCATTGCATCAGCAGAGAGGAAAGATATGTTTAAAATCAAGAACAATATAATTAATTTATAATCTAAAAAAAAATTGGGAAAAGTAATGCCCCTGTCCCACTTCGGAAACCTGAACGGAAACCTCTGGAGGCTTTGCGCCCCACCCAAGGTTTCCGTGTGGTTCCCGGAGGTTTTTGTCAGTCTCCCTAATGGTTGAAAGTGGTTTCCGTTTTAAAAATCGGTGATTTTTTAATCTAAGCCGGTTGCGATGCTAGTTGAAGGTGGTTGCCGGAGGACAAAAACCTGGAACCGCATGGAAACCTTGGGTGGGGCGCAAAGTCTCCAGAGGTTTCCGTTCAGGTTTCCTAAGTGGGGCATAACATTGCACGCTTGATACAATCTACTTGCAGACACAGCAATACTTTTTTGTTTATCAGATTTTTAATCATCAAACTGTTGCATTTGATGAGCAAAGGTTGGTCTTGAGTTTGTATCTTTGTGTAAAGTGAGTTGACAACCCAATTTCCAACTCTCCTAGTTTTATGTTTCCATTGATTTCAATGTGAAGAATGTACTGAAGCTACTTCTAATAATTACATTCCACTATCACACAAAAGCTAGATATATGTTTTATCCCGGTCCTTTTCAAACAGTTTGAATTAGGAAATAAATAGTTGCTTACTATGCCACTGTCGGACATAACAAGTCAAATCTCGTATTGTTTTAGGTTCCCAAGTCCAAAAGGTGCAGCCACCTGGAAGCCAAATGAGAAGACCTAATCATTCAACCAGCAAACAGGCAAGTCAGCAACATTCAAAAGACCAAAAGTCTGGGAATAAACAGGCTCCTTCGGCATTTAAAGCAGCTGAAAGCCACTCCAAACCTGCAAACAAGGCTCATAATCATCCTACAGTCCACCATGCGCATCAAGCTCCTGGAGGTGCCAGGAACCAAAGAAAACCCCCCCATTTAAAAAGTGGTCCAAAAGAAGCACAGGAAGAAAGTGTTCGGCCAAAATCAACAGGTAAGACTACAGTCTGTTGCATGTGGGGAAAATTAATGATTCAGAGTGACAAATTAGTAATTTATTGCATTAAAGATGAGATCATAATTCCCTTCATCCTGATTATGCATTTGTCAACAACACTTAAAGATGGCACACTAGTGCAGTGATAGATTTGCTGCCTTACAGCGCCAGAGGCCCGGGTTCGATCTTGACTACGGGTGTTTACATCTTGGCAGGACAAGTGCTACATCTTGGTAGGACAAATCAAAATAGGACGTACATGGTAAATGGTAGGGAATTGAGGAATGCTGTGGAACAGAGGGATCTAGGAATAACTGTGCATAGTTCCCTGAAGGTGGAATCGCATGTAGATAGGGTGGTAAAGAAAGCCTTTGGTGTGCTGGCCTTTATAAATCAGAGCATTGAATATAGGAGTAGGGAAGTAATGTTAAAATTGTACAAGGCATTGGTAAGACCAATTCTGGAGTATGGTGTACAATTTTGGTCGCCTAGTTATAGGAAGGATGTCAACAAAATAGAGAGAGTACAGAGGAGATTTATTAGAATGTTTCCAGGGTTCCAGCAACTATGTTACAGAGAAAGGTTGAACAAGTTAGGTCTTCATTCTTTGGAGCGCAGAAGGTTAAGGGGGGACTTGATTGAGGTCTTTAAAATGATGAAAGGGATAGACAGAGTTGACGTGGATACGTTTTTCCCATTGAGGGTAGGGAAGATTCAAACAAGAGGGCATGACATGAGAATTAAGGGACAGAAGATTTCGGGGTAACGTGAGGGGGAACTTCTTTACTCAGAGGGTGGTGGCTGTGTGGAATGAGCTTCCAGCAGAAGTGGTGGAGGCAGGATCGATTTTAACATTTAAGAGTAAAGTGGATAGGTATATGGACGTGAAGGGAATGGAGGGGTATGGTCTGAGTGCAGGTAGATGGGACTAGGGGAAAACAAATGGTCGGCACGGACTGGAAGGGCCGAGAGGGCCTGTTTCCGTGCTGTAATTGTTATATGGTTATATGGTTTTTTGTTCGTTCTTCCCGTGACCTGGGTGGATTATCCCCGGTTTCTTCCCACATTCAAAAAGTACAGGTTTGTAGGCTAATTAGCTTAGTATAATTGTAAATTGTCCCTAATATATAAAGGACAGTGTTGGTGTATGGGGATCGCTGGAGAACGCAGACTCACTCGGTATACCAATATATCTTCCATGCTGTATGTCTAAACTAAACTAAACCAAAAAATACACTTTGTACACCAAGATCGCAATGTAAATATTGGACAAAAGGGTTCAGCACACTTCAGATCCTGTGGACCTCTTCAGCAAGTTGACCTCACTCTAGACTCTTATAGTTCTCCCTTCTATGCCTGAAGACTGGAAATGTTTTGGCTATTTTCCTGAATGCTTTGCCTTTCTGCACATTCAGCAACATTCCCCACTTCCTTTAATTTGTTTTTCAATCCTTGTTTTCCCACCGCTCCGGCTGCTGACTTGCTTTATTTTGTTTTAGTTATTTGGCACTTTTTGTCTGTGGCACCCTGAGTTTTGGCTGAGCTCCACACACTTCCAAAGATATGGGAGAGGAACCAATGTCAATATGGCAGTATCAGCTGGACCGTTGTTCCATCTGTACTTTGGAGGTTTTATCTTCAATTCAATTCCTCAATTTAACACTTTCCTTGCTAGATTTCCATTGGCACATGATGAGTCTTGCAAATGTATTTACATGTTTTGATTAAGTATTCTATTTAATAGAGTCAATGTGAATTACTGAAAAAATTGAACGAAGATTTGATAAATCGTGTGCATCAGAAGTTGGTGTTTATGCTCTTAAACCATTGCTGTACACCTGTCATCACCAACATCCTGAATCAAATATAATTTGTTTCATTCAGCATTAACCATAATCTGTGGCATGTTATAACAGGAGAGAAAGATAAACATTTTAAAACAACCAATCTGGAAACTCAAAAGTAATGAGATGATCTTAAACCTAAAATGCAAAATGTCTTCAAACTAGGACGGCACAGTGGCACAACCTTGTAGTGTCAGACCCGGGTTTGATGCTGACTACGAATGCTGTCTGTACGGAGTTCATGCATTCTCTCCGTGACCGCGTGGGTTTTCTTCGGGTACTCCGCACACGGTTTCCTCCCACACTCCAAGGACGTACAGGTTTTTAGGTTAATTGGCTTTGGTTTAAAAAAAAATGTAAATTACCACTAGTATGTAGGATAGGCTGGTGAGCTTAACATCTGTAGTTGGAAAGTTACCAGAGAGTATTCTGAGGGATAGGTTATACAGGCATTTGGATGGGCAGCGGCTGATTAAGGATAGTCAACACTGTAGGTGGAAGGTCGTGTCTCAGGCAATTTTTGATTTTTTTGAAGACATGACCAAAGTGGTAGATGAGGGCAGAGCTGTAGATGTTGTGTACATGGATTTCAGTAAGGCATTTGACAAGGTTCTGCATGGTAGGCTGCTCTGGAATGTTAGGTCGCATGGCATCAAAGGAGAAATAGCTGAATGGTTTGTAAATTGTCTCCATGGAAGGAAGCAGATGGTGATGGTGGAAGGTTGCTTCTCGGACTGGAGGCCTGTGACTAGTGGTGTGCCTTGGGCGTTTGGTGCTGAGGTCGTTGCTGTTTGTCATTGACATCAATAATTTGGATCAGAACACACAGGGCAAGTTTGCATGTTAATACAAAAGTGGGTGGTTTTGCAGATATTGAAGATGGTTGTGAAAGATTGCAGCAGGATCTGGATTGATTGGTCAGATGGGCTGAGGAATGGTTGATGGAATTTAATACAGAGAAGTGTGAGGTGTTGCATTTTGGGATGTCTAACAAGTGCAGGACCTACACGGTAAATGGTAGGCCTCTGGGGGGTGTTGTAGAGCAGAGGGATCTAGGAGTACAGGTGCATGGTTCCTTCAAGGCTGAGTCACAGGTAGATAAGGTGGTCAAAAAGGCTTTTGGCCTTCATCAGTCAGAGTATAGACGTTGGGAGGTCATGTTGCAGTTGTATAAGCCTTTGGTGAGACAGCATTTAGAATATTGTGTTCGGTTCTGGGCACCATGTTATAGGAAAGATATTGTCAAGTTTAAAAAGGTTCAGAAAAGATTTACGAGGATTATGCCAGGACCAGAGGGTGTGAGCTATAGGGAGAGGTTGAGTAGGCTGGGTCTCTATTCCTTGGAGCACAGGTGAGGGGTGATCTTATAGAAGTGTACAAAATCACGAGAGGAATAGATCGGGTTGATGCACAGAGTCTTTTGCCAAGAGTAGGGGAATCGAGGACCAGAGGACATGGGTTCAAGGTGAAGGGGAAAAGATTTAATAGGAATCTGAGGGGTAGCCTTTTCACGCAAAGGGTGGTGGATGTATGGAACAAGCTGCCAGACGGGGAAGTTGGAGGCAGGGACTATCCCAACATTTAAGAAACAATTAGACAGGTACATGGATAGGACAGGTCTGGAGGGATATGTATGGGTCAAATGTGTGGGCAAGTTGGGCTGAAGAATCACTCTTGCGACAATGATAGTGTATGGGGTGATCGCTGATCGGCAGGGCCTGAGTGTAAGGTGGGCTGAAGGGCCTGTTTCTGCACTGTATCTCCGAAGTCTGAACAATTTTGTCTAGCACCAATATTGCTTATCTAAGTAAAATATGAGAACACAAGAGTTATTAACATGGTTTTAGAACCAGTTGCTATCTTGCAGGAGATCTCCCTCCATGCAGTGATGTGCTTTAGTGAACCCCTTCTCTCTGTATTGTTGCCAGTGTCTTACTGAAGGGATCAGCCTGACATTTTGTGAAAAGTGGGGTTTTTCTTTCCTGTTTTTATTCAGGCCAATATGGGAGAAAATGAGTAAACCATTCAAACCCTCAAGCCTTTGTTTGCCATTTAGTCAGAATTTGGTTGATCTGTGCCTTAACTCTGTTTACCCCATTCCTCTGTACCAGCTGGTGTCCTTATCAGCCTAAAATAAGTCTTAACAATCGTGCATGAAATTTTCATTTACTAACAATATTCAGGGTTGAGTGGGTCTCCAGACTTCAATGCTCTTTTGACACCACCAATGTCGTCCTTTTCAGGTAGTGTTTCTAAAGGGAGGACAAACTGAAATAGTCCCCCAGAAGGCCCTTCTTTCCCATGTAATAAACTATCTCTTTCTCTTTGAAACTTCAGGACCAAAAGGCGGGCAGCACCCGAGGCAGCCTCAGCAGCTGTCCAAACATGTGCAAAAAAGGTCTGAGACTATCTGTGTGAAGGACAGAATCAAGCACCGTGATCAGTCTGAACCTTGCAGGAGAAATCCCATGATTTATGGAAGTCAACCTAACCTGTTTGATATTGCCAGAGAAAGTAATACCGTGAATGGAACACAAAAGCAGCAGAGACCTCGAGGTTAGAGAAGCCATGCAATGTATCTTGGAAGTCTGAGCGTGGGGAATATCTGTGGGGTAATTTAAAATGATGATCCTTTTTGACATAAATTATAAAGTTATAATTCGTTCATGGGAGAATATAATTGGGAATGCTAGAAGTTTATTGAGCATCAATAATTAGTCCTGAAGTAAGAAGCAATTAAGAGTAAACTGTGCGTGGATCTTGGGCTTGCAAGTAGGCCAGACTGGGTAAGAATGGCAGATTTCCTTCTCTAATGGAATTTGGTGCAACAGAGAAATGTTTACAACAATCCAATTGTTTCATGGTTACCATTCATGTGACTGGCTACTTTTTATTACAACTCCTGTTCCTGGATCAATGGCTTATAACTCTGGATGCCAACCAGTTTAAAACTAGGGACTGGCAGAGCATCTTTCATGACTTGGGACATGGTGACAAAGGTACACCTCAAAATCTCAAGAAAATGACAGGTAATTCTTCTATAAGGAGTGGTTCCATCGTGCTAAATGAATGTAGCACGATTGATAAATACTACTTGTATTACGCAGACCAAATTGGTTATAACTTGATTTCTATCAGAATCCAGGGAACCACTTAAAAGTTACTTTGCAAATTGACAATCGGGAGAAAAGCTGCCTTGGGGAATAAACAGTACAGAAGGAAAAAAACTGGTTACATGTAATTTCCCTACTGTAAGCAAACATCTGTGCCTCTTAAGATCATAGGCTGCTGGTTTCACTGTTGATGACAATTAACACACGCAATGATACTACAATAAACAATATAACATAGAATTAGGGGGTTGGACAGGCTAGATGCAGGAAGATGTTGGGGAGGTCCAGAACAAGGGGTCACAGTCTAAGGATAAGGGGGAATTCCTTTAGGACTAAGATGAAGAAAACATATTCCACACAGAGTGGTGAGTCTCTGGAATTCTCTGCCACAGAAGGTAGTTGAGGCCAGTTCATTGGCTATATTTAAGAGGGAGTTAGATGTGGCCCTTGTGGCTAAAGGGATCAGGGGGTATGGAGAGAAGGCAGGTACAGGATACTGAGTTGGATGATCAGCCATGATCATATTGAATGGCGGTGCAGGCTCAAAGGGCCGAATGGCCTGCTCCTGCACCTATTTTCTATGTTTCTATGTCTTAAATATTTTTAGCTTGCTGCAATAAAAATAAACTTAAAGCTATTAAAAAAACCCTTTTAGACAATAATTCATTAACTATGAGTTATTTTTAAGTGGAAAAATGTCTAATTATCAAGCAAAGACTACCACAATTTTTTTTTTTCCTCTTAAGTGACAATGTCATGAATTTTATGTTCCATTTATGCTCTGACCTGAACAGATAATCAGTCTAAAAGTTAGATTTGGTCACATCATCTTTTATTTCTGCTGTTTCACTGAACTGTTATGGCCTTATGGTACAGACAGTGCTATCACTTAGGAAACCAACATTAAATTGAGAGTCGACATGAAGTTGAAAGTCAATGTTAAATTGATTTGGACGAGAGGATTGAAGGCTTTGTGGCCAAGTTTGCGGATAATACGAAAATAGGTGGGAGGGCAGGTAGTGCAGAGAAAGCAGGGACTGCAGAAGGTCTTGGGCAGGTTGGGAGAGTGGGCAGAGAAACGGCAGATGGAATATAGTGCAGTAAGGTGTAGAGTCATGCATTTCGGTAATCGGAATAAAGGCATAGACTTTTTTATAAATGGGGAGAGAATCCTGAAATAGGAAGTGCAAAGGGACTTGGGGGTGCTGGTACAGGATTCCCAGAAAGTTAATCTGAAGTCGAATCAGAAGTAAATAAAGCAAACTCAATGATCGCATTTCTTTCAAGAGGGCTTGCATATTAAAACAAGGATGTCATGTTGAGATTCTGTTAGTGCTGGTAAGGCTGCATTAGAATATTGTGAGCAATATTCGGCACCATATCTGAGGTATGTGCTGGCTTTGGAGAGGGTCCAGAGGAGGTTTACAACAATGATCTCGGGAATGAGTCGGTTAACCCTATGATGAGCGTTTGTCGGCACTGGGCCTGTACTCGCTGGAGTTTAGAGTAATGAGGGGGACATCATTGAAACATACAGAATAGCGAAAGGCTTGGATAGAGTGGATGTGGAGAGGATGTTTCCACTAGCGGGAGAATTAAAGGACGTTCTTTTAGGAAGGAGATGAGGAGAAATTTCTTTAGTCAGAGGGTGGTGAAACTGTGGAATCCTTGCCACAGAAGGCTGTGCAGGCTAAGCCAGTGGATATTTTTAAGGCAGGGATAGATAGATAGATTCTTGATTAGTACAGGTGTCCGAGGTTATGGGGAGAAGGCTGGAGAATTGGGTTAGGAGGGAGAGATAGATCAGCCATGATTGGATAGCGGTGTAGATTTGATGGTCTGAATGGCCTAATTCTAGTCCTGTGACTTATGACCTTATGAGAGCTCGATTCTGTTGCCATTTCAAAGAAGTAATGCATTGAGGTAAATCTTATGGTGACTTCTACAATGGATGTGCTGATGGGTATGGCCATGAGTGGGCAAGTGAGGTTGTTCGTGCAGCCTTTGACTCAGTAGAATATTGGCCATGGGACTTTCTTGCTGTTTATTAGGAGTCTTCCTGGCACCAAATAGAGCAGCATGCACCTCAAGTTATTCCAGCTTTCTGACTGGGAAATCCATGCCACTGATTCCAGCTTTGTGCCCATGAAATCTGTGCCAGTTACTGAGCCCAGGGAAATCCAGCTGGTGAATGTGCACTGAGTGAGTGAGTCCATTGAACCTTTGATGGGAAAGAAAGATCTTTATTTCATTTTACTAAGTTAATCTAATTGTTTACTTGTGTGAGTTTACTCTTTCAACTTTTGGGGGAAATCAGGACATCTCCTCACCAGAGGAGGTAGTTGAGGCTGGGACTATCCCAACGTTTAATAAGCAGTTAGACAGGTACATGGATACGACAGGTTTGGAGGGATATGTACCAAGCTCAGGCTGGTGGGACGTGTAGCTGGGACATCCACAATAGAAGTTGGACTGAAGGGCCTGTTTCCACACTATCACTCTATGATGTGCTATCCAAAGGTCTTTTATTGTCGCATGTACCAATTAAGGTACAGTTATACATATTTTGTATCTGGTTACACCAGGATAGGTTGTGGCCGAAGGTTTCTTGAAACACATGTCCATATTGTGAAGATGTTCCCAGAATAGGGTGGCACGGTGGCACATCAGTAGAGTTGCTGCCTTACAGCGCCAGAGACACTGGTTCAATACTGACTACAGATGCTTGTCTGTATGGCGTTTCTATGTGCTCCCTGTGCCCTAGATAATTCTCCTCTGCCTGCACACGATCCATGTCCCCTCCAATCCCTGCATTTACTTGTGCTTTTATCTGAAAGCTGTTCAAACTGTTGCATCTGCAAAGGTTCCTTCCAGTCACAGGTGTTTCTGACGCTACAACCGGACGATTCACCCTCCACGACTTGAGCGCTTCCTCCCCAACACCTCAACACCCACTCACTCGTTCACCGGCATGAATCCAATACCCCCTCCCCATCCAATTCTGCCGTCACTGGAGCCTCGACGATCTACGATGCAGAAGGGCGTTTGGCCCAATGGCTGGCCCAAAGAAAAACAATATTCATACTAATTCCCCGTCACAGCCTTGCCGCAAGCCGTCGGTTGGTTACGGCTCTTCAAGTGCTCGCCCAAGCATCTATTCCATGGGTGAGGCTCATGTGGAAGGAGAAGAATTAGGCCATTTGGCCCACCGTGTCTACTCCGTCATTCAATCATGGCTAACCTATCTTTTCCTCCTAACCCCGTTCTCCTGCCCTCTCCCCATAACCCCCGACACCCGTACCAATCAAGACTATCTGTCTCTGCCTTAAAAATATCCATTGACATGGCCTCCAGAGCCTACTGTGGCAATGAATTCCACAGATTCACCACCCTCTGACTAAAGAAATTCCTCCTCATCTCCTTCCTGAAGGAACATCCTTTAATTCTGTGACTGTGACCTCTAGTCCTAGACTCTCCCACTAGTGGAAACGTCCTCTGCACATCCACTCTATCCAGACCTTTCACTATTCAGGTCAGTGGGCTGCAGACACTTCCCCACCAGCCCCAGTCTACCAGCACTCTCAAGGTGAAAATAAATGCTTCCACAACAGTAGCGATACTGCTTCACAGCACTGGAGACCCAGGTTCGATCCTGACTATGGGTGCTGTCTGTGCGGAGTTTGCACGTTCTCCCCGTGACAGCATGGTTCTTTCCAGAGAGCTCCGGTTTCCTCCCACAAAGGTGTACAGGTTTGTAGGCTAATTTGGCTTTGGTTAAATTGTCCCTAGTGTGTAGGTAGTGCTGGTGTACGGGGTGATCGCTGGTCGGCGTCGACGTGGTGGGCCGAAGGGCCTGCTTCCGCGCTGTATCTCTAAACTAAACTAAAATTCCTTTCTTATCCCATTACCTATATTCTTAGAATAAAGGGGAGGTCATTTAAGACTGAGGTGAGAACGAAGTTGTGAATTTATGGAATTCCCTGCCACAGAGGGCAGTGGAGGCCAAGTCACTGGATGGATTTAAGAGAGAGTTAGACAGAGCTCTAGGCACTAGTGGAGTCGAGGGATTTGGGAAGAAGGCAGGCACGGGTTATTGATAGCGGACGATCAGCCATGATCACAATGAATGGTGGTGCTGGCTCAAAGGGCCGAATGGCCTCCTCCTGCACCTATTTTCAATGTCCAGGTTTGTAGGTTTGGTATAAATGTAACATTTGTCCATAGTGTGTGAAAGATAGAGTTAATGTGCAGGGATTGCTGGTCAGTGCGGACCCGGTGGGCCGAAGGGCCTGTTTCCACGCTGTGCCTCTAAACTAATATTGACGGGCAGGGAAATTTGACATTGTGAATTAGCTTGGTGAAGTAATGATGACAACTCCTTGTGACTTGGAGGAAAACTTTGAAACGCTGGACTCATGCAGCCAATTGTTGCGTGTTGACCAATCAACGGAAAGTCAATACATAATTACAAGCGTGACATTCACAGTGTACAAATGCATGATAAGGTAACAAAGTTTAATGCAAGATAAAGCCAGCAAAGTCCAATTAAAGATAGTCTGAGAGTCTCGAATGAGGTAGATAGTAGTTCAGGACTGCTCTCTAGTTGTGGTTGAATGGTTCAGTCCTGTTTCCCCGAGTGATAGAATTCACAGATTTAGCCTAATAATCCTCGGTGAATTGCTGCATTGCATCATGTAGATTTTACGCTTGCTTCACCGATAGGAGAGAGTGGATTTTTAAAATGGTGAATGTGCTGTCAGTTGAGTGGACTGTTTCTCTCCAAATAGACATGTTGAGCATTGTGGCTTACTAAAGACTACAAATATTGGTGAATGTAAAATATTTTGACTTTCTCTTTAATGTTGTAATTATAGGGAGACAGCCTTTCCGTCAGGGAAAGGGGAAGAATTACTTTCAGATTACTTCTGAAAATGATTCACAGCAACATCACCAACGCTCGTGGACTCCATGGAAACGTGGAAACCCTCATCAGCGCCAAGACACTAAACCTGCTGCTAAGGAATCCCGTAAACCTAATCATCTTGAGCCGGCAACTCTGGACAATGAAGAACTCATGCAGCTGGAAGCAATGGCTCCAGTGGACATTGTAATAAAGTTGGCCTCTCCAATAAGTGGGCTCAAAGAATTCTTAATGCAGGAAAATACTGAAAAAAACTTGATCGCATCCTTTCTGAAAATTCTTAGTGCGACATTCAATTGCAAATCCAACCGGCACAGTTTGCATTATCTGCTGGAGCTAATCAAGAAATCCACGTTTCTGAAAATCACCCTGCCAACATTCATCATGAGTGCTAAGACGGAAGTCTTGCCGGAGGCACATTTGGATACTTCTAGATATCTTGGTTATACATTGGAGTTGCTCTGTCAGTTGATCACTGTCTATCCTGCAAGCGCTTTTGTGGATGTGTCTGTTCTAGCTACGTTAGTGCAATCCACGTCTAACTACCTGCAATCTATTGGCTTCCCTGTCTCGGAGGAAACTGGGAAGAGCTTGGAGAACCTGCACCAGATGGTTGCTTTTTTGCAGAAGAGACAGCAAGATGGGAACTTGAAGTCGGATACCTACACCTACTTTGTGAAACCTGAGGGGAATGAATTTAGACACATTTCAATATACCCGACCTATGATGACATCCATTTAATCGACAAGCCTTTTGTGAGACCAAATATAATAAATGAAGAATATCCAGACACTGCCACATACCTGGACATACAATTTCGCCTGCTCCGTGAAGACTTTGTTCGGCCTCTGAGGGAGGGTATTTCCACCTTGTTGAGCTGTAACCAAAAGAATTTGCGGAAACAAAAAATAGATGACATCAGAATTTATTTTAATGCCCGAGTCCTGGGTCCACTGTGTACGCATACCGGTGTCTTCTATCGGGTTAAATTTAATGAGAAATTGTTAGGGTCTGTTTTGTGGGAGAGCTCCAAGCGGCTACTGTATGGGTCTTTTCTTTGTCTCTCCAAAGATAACTTTGAAACAATGCTGTTTGCAACAGTGGAACATAGAAATGTTCAGGAACTGAGGAACGGGATTGTCACACTCCGCTTCACGGAAGGTAGTCGGCTGGACTTGGTGGACGTAAAATCGACTGATTCTTTTCTGATGGTTGAAACAACTGCATACTTTGAAGCCTATCGCCATGTTCTAGAAGGTTTTAAACAGATCAGAGAAGACGAGATACCCTTTCAGAAGTACATAGTTCAGTGCCAGACTAATATTGCAGCACCAAAATATCTAAAACACACTTATCAAAACTACACCCTGGAACCTTTGTCCTTCAGTAAGAATTTCAATGTATTTGACTTTGCAAAATGGCCCTCTAAGAAGAGATTACAATTTGATGACTCGCAAATCCTTGCTGTGCAGACAGCTTTAACCAAAGAGCTTGCTATCATCCAGGGGCCCCCAGGAACAGGTAAAGTTGACTTGAACTCTTCGCTTTGAATATAGTCAAAGAATTTTAAAACGCCCTTCACTTTCTCCGCAGGTATTTAAGTGTTTCATTATTGTGTCATTATTGCTGCTTGAGAAGCAGCAAGCTCCAACTAGTGAGCACTGAGGTAAAACAGTTTCCATTAGTTTATTCACTCATATCTGTGCACCCTTGTATTATTTCCTCTGTGCTAGCTCCTAATGCATCTCTTTGCAAGCATATGCTAAACAAAGAGCAAGATTAGCAACTAGTCGTGCAGCGTGGAAACAGATGTTTTGGCCCAATTTGCCCACACCGACCAACATGCCCCATCTACACTTGACACTAAACCTACTCTATCCATTGTGCCTGTACACATGTCTCTTAAATGTTATGATAGCGCCTGTTCCCATCAGATAGCCACCCTTCATATTTTTTATACCTGATCCCCCTGCTGAGAAAATCAGGCTTGAGGCAGGAAAACAACCTTAGCCTACGTTTTAACTACCAAATCATTTGAAAAAATATTTTCGTTTATTAATGACATGATTCTCACCTTGCAGGAAAGACATTTTTGGGACTGAAAATTGTCAGCGTTCTCCTGTCCAACATAGATATTTGGCAGTCCTATACTGGTTCCCCTATACTGGTGGTCTGCTACACAAATCATGCATTGGATCAGTTTTTGGAAGGTTAGTAGGTTTAATATATACTAGACTAAGTGGGGCCCGTTGGGTCCCAGTCGCAAGGGACGCCTGATCCCCCAACGCAACCCGTTCCCCAATGCAATATTCCACCATGGTGTGGGAGAGGGTTGGTGCTGGGGAGGGGGGATTGTATGTTTGGGTGAGGTGTGTGTGGGGGTGGAACGGGGAGGGGTGAGGGGGGTTCTGTGGGGAGGAGGGGGGGGGGGGACGACTCCACTCAGCAGCCACTGGCCGCAGCACCACACAGCACCTCCCTGCTCCACTCAGCGGCTGCCCCGACTGCACTCAGCGGCTGCCCCGACTCCACACAACTGCTGCCCCGACTCCACTCTTGCGGACTCAATCAGCATGGCTTGTGGACTGAGCCCCGCCTCCAGGACTTTATTCTCTTTGTCCCGGTGATTGACAGCGGGTGCCGGAAGAGTCGTTGCCTTCATGGTGATCGACAGGCGAGAAGACCAATCTGCTGATCTCACGATTTTTTTTAAACAGTCTCAACTTTTGTAATAGTCCACTGATCGGAACAAAATTTGGTGCGCTTGGAGCAGAGGAGAACGGTGAGTAAGGTGGCGAAAAAATCTTAGTGATATAGGGTACCATTTTTGCGCAAATTAAAAAAAAACGCAAACTGGAAGAGGACAAGATGAGAGTTTTAGTAACAGCAACAATTTAATTAAGCATGTATTTTTCACCATCATAGTGCAGCAAAATGTGTAGATGATCAATTCCAGAACTTGTCATCTACCAGCTCATAAGAAAGTGCTAATGTAACTATATTGTTATTTTAGGAATCAGCGCCTTTCTGGAAACTGGGCTGGTCAGAGTTGGAGGAAGGAGCGACAGTAAAATTCTAGCCGAATTTACTATGCACGCGTTAAGAAAGCAGAATTCCTTCAGGAAAAGTCTCCCCAAGTATATGAAATGCATGTATCCTATGGTAGGTTTGATACGGAAATGTTTACACTTGTACTTATTTTAGTGAAGAAATTAAATAGCTAAAATGAAACTGAATTTCAGAAGAGGAGTGTATAGTACAGTGTGTGGAGAGATTTTGATATTGTAGAATCTTGCTGCACAGGTTGAAACCATTCAGCCATTGTGCTAGTGTTGGCTTTTGGAAAGTGATATTCAATTAGTCCTAATCTTTTCCTTCTTACTCCTCCAAGTATATTTCATTTTTGAGTGTTTATCCAATGTTCTTGCCATTGTTGTTTTCAAATCTTTTTGCAGCTTTAAAAAAATATGTCCATTTGTGAGTTAAAGCATTTCACTGTACCTTGGTACGCATGACAATAAATTCTATTATCCTTGATTCTTCGGTCAGTTATATATTAATATCTCCTGGATTCAGACCTAGCTTATTTCTGCTTTTATATGCTTTGACGACCATTCCAATGGTTTACAAATTATTGGGCAGGATTAATGTTCATTTAGAAAGGCAAAGAATATTTGGGGATGGTCAGCTATTTGTTGAGGGAACATGTGAACCTGACTAACTTGTTTGTATTTTTTTTTTTCTTTGGAGCAGAGTAAGCTAAGGGGTGATGTAAATGAGGTGCATAATATTATAAGGAGTCTTGAAAGAATAACTGGGAAGAACGTATTCCCTCAACAGTAGGAACAAAAACCAGAAGGCAGAGATTTAACATCATTGTTAGAAGTACAAGAGAACAATGTTTTCATCCATACAGTGGGGGAACATTTAAGGGCATTTTAAATACGGAAAGGATTTCTGCCTCTTTATTACCCTTTCAAGCAGTCAATACTTCACCATCACCACTGTATGGGGTTATGGTCAAGAATTGTCCGCTTGAAAGAGTAATACAAGCAGAAATACTTCCCATATTTAAAGTGCACTTAAATTGTATTTGATTTTAAAGATGGGATTAAGGTTGAGTTAATTAGTTTTCATTTGGAAGAGGCATAATGGGCCAAATGGCCTCTCAAATATTCTATGCTTCTGTTATTTACCTCCTTTCTTGATGACTGGTGGAATTGCATGGGCATTAAAGTCATTGGCATTTCGGAAAGAATGGGAAAAGCACATTGCACGTTATGATCCAAATGTCTTCACCTCAGAAATCCTTTATTCTTGCAGCTGATTGAAGAAAGAGAAGCGATCCAGCTGAAAATTGAATCATTAGCTGTGTCTTTGGAAGCAAGTGCAAAGGGAGTCCTTAAGTTATCCATCTTAACGGAATACATTCAACCGAATCACTTGAAGAGTCTACAGGTGAGAATACTGTTTCCCGATTTAGACCTTCATATACGAGCAGGAATATCATTCGCGTTACCAGGAGACAAATATTACTGCCTATCCTCTACCACATATTTCCCATTATCATTCACCTTCTCCCTTCATACTTTGCGCCATTTTTCTTCCCCGTCACTCTTTAGTCATGTCAGAATTCACTCCGCACTTTTTAATCCACACCAGATTCTCCACTATATGTTTTTCCAACAAACCAGCCAAGATAACTCAAAATAACTCAAAACTATGAGTCCAACTATTTATTGATCAAGTTATTGACTTCTTGTGAAGTCACAGAGTTAGAAAATCAAACCTCAAGAAATTGTACCTAAATCACAATTGGGAATTGTGCAGCTTCTAAACTTAGAAGCTGCTGGGCATCTCTGAAGTGTATGTCCAAAGTGTACATTTCACATTCGGAAGGTAGACAAAAATGCTGGAGAAACTCAGCGGGTGCGGTAGCATCTATGGAGCGAAGGAATAGGCGACGTTTCAGGTTAAAACCCTTCTTCAGACCCGAAACGTTGCCTATTCCTTCGCTCCATAGATGCTGCCTCACTCGCTGAATTTCTCCAGCACTTTTGTCCACCTTAGATTTTTTTTCAGCATCTGCAGTTCTTTCTTAAACATTTCACATTCTGATGTTGCTTGGGTAAAGTTCATTTATACATCCAAGATAAGGTAATAAGGTATTTAATGAAAGCATGCCGAAGCAGGAATATTGAGGTCTGGTTCTGACTAATTTAAAAGTGACTCAATTTCACCTACTTTAGTTTATTTTAGAGATATAGCACGGAAACAGGCCCTTCTGCCCACCGAGTCCATGCCGACCAGCGATCACCCAGTACACTAACACTATCCAACACACTAGGAACAATTTACAATTCTTACCAAAGCCAATTAACCTACAAACGTATACGTCTTTGGAGTGTGGGAGGAAACTGGAGCGCCCAGAAAAAAAACAACGTGGTCATGGGGGGGGGAATGTACAAACTCCGTACAGGCAGCAATCGTGGTCAGGATTGAACCCAGGTCTCTGGTGCTGCGCCACCGTGCCATCGCTGGTTCTACGGTTGAGCATCCAAGGCTTTGATCATCTGTCAAATGAGGTGTCTTTCAAGCCTTTGTCTTAGTTTGCTTCCATAGCTTGCGCTAAGAATATTCTTTAGATTGAACCTCGGACTATTACTGTCTTCTTGTACCCTAGCCCAGACTTCCACCGCTACACAATCATGTGTTCTACTCCTCTAATATGTCCTTTCTCCTGACAGTGCCCATTTCCTTAATCTCCTCCTAGTCCAATCCTCCATCGTCACATGCTGCTCCTGACCCCTCAACCCAACATCACTGCTTCTGGGGTTGAGGTCACCCCTTGGCCTACCTGATATCTTCTGCTAGCCCTGCAATGCTAAAGAAAGATATTTTGCAACTTTTATTATGGGCAATACCTGTCCATGGCAGGTAATGTCATGATAGAACATTGTGACCAGGATGTCTAACACAATAAAGTGGGTGTAGCACCCCCACCAGAGTGGCATAAGGAAATTCTGGGTCACTTGCTCCCTTTGGACATTGTGCTAAGTTTTGATTGTATCATCCTGCAAACTGACTTTTACATGTACATTTCCTCCTGTTCAAATCTCTGGCCATTCAGGGCCAACAAGTTGTAATTTTTCATTCAAAATATACATTACTAATCTCATTGTTAAAAACATCTCTGACACCTTACTGTTCATCCTTGTTGTTAAACTAATCTTGCTCACTTGTTTGATGGTAATTAGCTGTCTCAGGGCCATCTATCTAGCTCTGTTGGTATTTGGATGTTAATCTACGGCGATGTGATTATGTAAGATGCTTCTAAGATGGCACCCAACCCAGGTGACTATTTCTGTGCTAGTCACTGAAGTGGATCTGCAACCACACATTACAATCGATCCACTCTTTTAAATCTCCACTCCGACAGCCACGTTGCTTACTTTCTCTGATCTTCTCAATCTCCTCTCAGATTTCTCGGACTATCATTGATCTTTACTGGATTTATCTTGCAATAAATGTTATTCACTTACCATGCATTTGTACACTGTGGATGGCTCAATTGTAATCATGTATTGCCTTTCTGCTGATTGAGTAGCATGCAACAAAAGCTTTTCGCTGTACCTCGGTACACGTGACAATAAACTGAACTGAACCCTTTGGAGAAAGAAAGGATCTAAAGCCAATTTCACTAAATGACATTTGCAGTGAAAATATTTGTTAATGAATGGCACACTGGCTCAGCAGGTAGTGCTGTGGCTTATAGGTCAAGCCATGGAGTTTGATACTGACCTCGGGAGCTGTTGTTTGTGTGGTGTTTGTATGTTTTCTCTGTGACCATGTGGGGAAGAGCACCTGTGTGGCACAGCTGGTAGAGTTGCTGCCTCAGAGCCAGAGACCCGGGTTCCATCCTGACCTTGGGTGCTGTTTGTGTGGAGTTTACACGTTCTCCCGGTGACCGCGCTGGTTTCCTTCCATATCCCAAAAATGTGTGTAGGTTAATTTGCCTAATGCGTAAGGAAAGTGGAATAACATGGAAATAGTGTGAACGGGTGGTCGGCAGGGACTCTGTGCCTATTTCACGCTGTAATACTAAACTAAACTAAAACTAATTGACTGAGGTAAATTGTCCCTGGTGTTCGAGTGTGGTAGGAAAATCAAAGTGGAGTTGATGGGCATGTGAGAGAGAATAGGTTAGAGGAAAATAAGTGTGGAGTGGGGTGGATGTGAATGCTCTGAGAGCCAGCATGGACCCAATGGCCTCCCAACTCGGGGGGGGGGGGGGGGGGGGGGGGGGGAAATGAAAGGAAAATTAAGTGTAGATGCATGTTAACATAAGGAGATGATTTATGTTTTAAGGTGGGCTCTCAATATAATCCATCGAAGAGACATGATATTCTGGAATGGTTAAATTTGACCTCAGCACACGAATTTTATTTCGCAACCAATGTGACACAGTCCAAAGAAGAGGACTGGGATGAGACTGCCTCAAGTGTTACTGAGGGAGACCTAGGTAAATAGAACATCCAACTTTTAACAAGATTGTAATTCTGATCAAAATACAACTTAAAACAATATTGTTTCTAGAATTTTAAGTAGAAAAATGTTAGTCACAGAAGTTAATGAAACTCTTAAAATGCATTTAATATAAACATGTCTCCTGAGTACATTTTATCTCTGTTAGCTTTGTTGTTACCTTCTCCCAGCAAACAATGATCTATTCTACATTTTCCTTGATCTCATCCCTTGTCCTGTTTTCATGCCTTATGCATCCCCCGACATCAGTCTGAAGACCCAAAATGTCACCCATTCCTTTTCTGCCTGTCCTGCTGAGTTACTCCAGCATTTGTCTACAATTTAAGCCAGCATCTGCAGTTCCTTCCTGCACATAAACATCTCTCAATGTTGTTTTCTCCTCGGTTAGTGAACTTTATTTCAGTTTTATCAAATAATTTGCTTTCCCAACTAAAAGTTTGATCCTGCTAAATTTTGCTAATTGCAGGAAACCTCAGTGACCTGATTGAAGAGGGGGTTGACGATGATGAGCTGATTAAGGTGACTGTGGAGGCAGAACTGATACAAGCGGAGAGAATGATTGATGAGGATGACCTGCAGAAACAACTTCAAAATGCACGTGCACGCCGGGCTGCGATGGAAAACCAATTTCTGGCATTCAATCCCAAAGAGGATGCACCCTCGTTTAAATCCCAGTCTAAGAACCAATATGGTGGTGAATGGCAGGTATGATTTTTAGATTCATTTGTAGGTCGTGGACATTGCCAAACAGCTGACACTGCTTGGCCATACAATGTTGCACTTTAAGGAAAGTCAAGTGGAGGGAGAGGCTACATATGCTCTCTAGAGTTATATATATATATATAGTTATAACCAACTATAATTAGCTACATTAGCAACTGTAACAGCAAATTAGTATAAATACTCGTTATAGTTAGCAATTATCCAATGTTGTTAGTGTTATACTCTGGGAAAGGAGGCAGGCAAGTTCAGCATAGTGAGTTCAAACACAAAAGGACAAAAAGTGCTGGAGTAACTCAGCAGGTCAGGCAGCATCTCTGGGGAACATGGATAAGTGACGTTTCGGGACGAGGTCCTTCTTCAAATGAGATAACATGAGAATCAGTTTTAGTACTGCAGGGCAAATAGATATTTCCCAGGATAACAATGAAATGGCCGAGAGAGCTGTGTGGGCCAGCATTTGTGGCCATAGGACTGCCTGGCGGTGAAGGTTGGTAGGTCCGCCCTAGAAGCGACCGGAGTGGCAGTGCGGGCCGAGAGTAGCATTGACTGCCCGGTCTGGAAGGGGTCAGGGAGGCAGTCTGGCCTGGCAGAGAAGCTTTGCAGATCCATCCTCTAACTGAAATCTGCTACAAGGATGTCCGTAATAACAAGGGTTTACTGTACAGTCTTCTTTGAATGAATAGCATGCAAACATAAGCTTTGCATTGTTTCTCCGTATACGTGATAATAATAAGATAAACTAAATGTGTGGCCATTGTTTGACAAAATGATCACCTCACAGTCCCATTTATCTGTTTTGTAAAGGTCTCCAAAGAAAGCATGGCTAAAATGAAAAGAATGATAAAGCACCAGTTGCAACTCACCGACATCATGTCAGAAAATGAAGCCACACCAAGAGTCAATATCTGGGATCTTGACCTGCTTGATCGCTGGCGACTGTACAGGTTTGATCATTTAGTTTAGTAGAGATACAGCGCAGAAATAGTCCCTTCATCCCACCGAGTCTGCACTGAACAGCGATCCCCGTCCACTAGCACTATCCAACACACTAGGAACTGTTTACAATCTTTACCGAAGCCAATTATCCTACAAACCTGGAAGGATACCGGAAAATCCTGGGGAAAACCCACGGGGAGAACATACAAACTCGGTACAGACAGTACCCGTAGTCAGGATTGAATGCAGGTTTCTGGTGCTATAATGTAGCAACTCTATCAGTAGGGTAGAGGTAAGGTAGAAACTCTACCACTGCGACTCTAAACTAAAAAATTATGTTTCTGCTAGAGATGATCTGATAATATTTTGCCTCAAAATATTTACTTGAGTTTAATTTGTTCTCTTTGACCAAGTAATGAATGTCCTATGAAGACTTATAACCATATAACCATATAACAATTACAGCATAGTACTTGATCAACAACTTTTAAAAATGCATATATTATAAATCTGAAATAAAAACGGAATACTGGAAATAGTTTAAATAGATTTTCCCCAACCCCGTATAAAAGATTCTCAACCTTATCTATTCCCCTCATTGACTTATACACCTCTATATTGATTACCCATCAGCCACTTGTGCACCAACGAATAACGTCCTATCTTATTTCTATACTGGTGATTAAGTTTGACGGTTGTTACCTTAATGGCTTTCCTCTACGTATTACTTGTTTTTTAATTTACTCCCCAAGCAGAGAGGAGAGGGAGGCAGAGTTGATGTTTCACATCAATGTTTTGATAGTAACAAAGCTATAATGGCTTGGAATAAGATTTTGTTTCATTCATGGAATGCAGATGCAGCTGGCAATGTCAGCATTTCTGACATCCCCCAGTGTCCCTGAGCAGGTGGTTGTGATAGACAGGGTGGTACAGTGTGGAAACAGGCACTTCTGCCCAACTTGCCCACACTGGCCAGCATGTCCCACCTGCTTGTGTTTGGCCTATATCCCTCCAAACCTGTCTGATCCATGTATCAGTCTAACTGTTTCTTAAACATTGGGATAGTCCCTGCCTCAACTCCTCCTCATGCAGCTCGTTCCATACACCCACCACCCTTTGTGAGGAAAAAGTTACCTATCAGATTCGTATTAATCCCTTCCCCTGCACCTTAAACATAAGTCCTCTGGTCTGCGATTCACCTACTCTTGGCAAGAGACCCTATACCTTTACAACTGAGTGGCTTGTTAGTTTATTTTGGAGTTAGTCCCATGGCTATCTATTGGGTCAGACGTCGTGTGTAAGTCAGATTGGCAAAGAACAATACATTTTTCTTCCTAAATGACATCTATTTATATACTTATAAAAGGCTCATCTTGTATGTATGTGTGTGCGTGCATATGTGTGTTTCCGTATGTGTTTTTCTACGTTCGTCAAAACGCTACCCACTGCAGTTGAAAATTTTACAGGTTATTTCTCACATTAACCCAGTCGACGCAATAAACAGGCTCCCTTCACATTTCACGCTATATTTCACAAGTTATTCGTGATTAAAGTTTAACAATAAAGCCAAAAACGCTTCACAGACGGCTTTTTTCCAGGAGCTTCCAATGATGATGTCACAATGCCACTCTCAGTGCACCAATCACAATGGCCTCTCAAGCTGCCAAGTGCCACACCATCGCTCCCCTCCCCCTGGATTATTCACAGCCCCTGCCCCCTCCCCCCCGCTGCCTCACACCATGGCACCCAACATCATCAAAGACCCACACTATCCTGGCCACACACTCATTTCACCATTGCCATCGGGAAGAAGGTACAGGAGCCTGAAAACTAACGTCCAGGTTCAGGAACAGCTTCTTCGCTACAGCCAAGCAAGAAGTGGGGATGATTGCCCCCATAAATTCCATAATTTTCATGGGGGGGGTGTTTGGCTCCGGAGGGCGCTTGTCTCCGGGGTGAGCTCCGACTCTCTTCCCCCCCCCCCCCCCCCCCTGGTCTAGTAGACCAATGAAAATCATGGTCTCAGTTACTTCAAAGAAATCCTGTACCAAATTCTAATTGCATCATGAGGGCCATTTTTAATCCAAGCAGATAGAAAAAGAACTCTTCAGTAAATGAAGCAGTCCACGAATATATTGCTCAACCGAGTTCCTTGTAAAAGGTAAATAATACAGAGAACTTATTGCATCTTACAGTGTGACACTATTTGGAAAGGTAGTACTCTTATTTACTTCCATGTGCCGGACAGTCGGAAATCTGGAAATCATATGCCCCCCCCAATATTGGTTCTACGTCCCGTTGCATATCAGAAATGTTACTTAACATAGTAAAGTGGTGTGATGGCACAAATTTCAAATTCATGCCTGTGAACTAGGGCAGTGCTCATCAGTTATAGCTGTCTGGATATTGGTGTGATGGGGTGATCTTGTTGTAGGTTGTGGTTGTCAAAGTACCAAGCTAAAATCAAATATGGAATATTGAAGTATGAGCAGGAATACCAGGAAATCGTCAATCGTCTTGCTGAGCTGAGAACCCAAGAAGAAATAATGATACTCCGACAGTCAAAAGTTGTTGGAATGACCACCACAGGTACACACAGCTTGTTCTAAGTTCTGGATTGCTTGTTTTTTGGATATTATAAATGGAATTCTTAATTTGTTTCCTTTATTATTTGCCTTGCAATGCAGAAAAATGCATCTATCATTTAAGGTTATTTTGATGTGATATTTTGTTTTCTCCCTCAAAGGACATCATAGACAATGCTATATTTTAACACCCTTCACTTTCCATTATTTAAATGTAATGAGGAGTAGGTCAGTTTTTTAATTGAGTTGATCTTTGACTGCCATTTGTGTGTTGGAAATATTTCTGACTAATTGTCTCCAAGTCTTACTGAAGGGTGTTTACCACTTAATTATCTGTAGATTTGCAAGCGGAACCTAACACTGTGCACTCAGCCATAGAGTTGCAGTGTCATATACAGCAGGGAAACGCCCTTCAGACCAACTTGTCCATCCCATCCAAGCTGCCCCATCTCAGCCAGTCCCATTTGCCTGTGTTTGCCACATATCCCTCTAAACATTTCCAATCAATGTACCTGTCCAAGTGTCTTTTACAAGCTGTTATAATACCTGTCTCAACTACCTCGTCTGGCAGCTTCTTCCATATACCCACCACTGTATGAGTTAAAAATGATGTCCCTCAGGTTCCTATTAAATCTTCCCTCTCTCACCTTAAACCTATGTCCTCTGATTCTTGGTTTCCCCTAACCTGGGTAAAAGATTCTGTGCATCAACCCCAGGCACGTGCCGTGAGTAATTACTCAGGGTAGGCACTCAATCGGCTTTTTAAAAAAAAAATTAAACCGCGCATGTGCAGATTGTTCTCTCCGTAAAAATAAAAATAAAAGCAGTAACAATTCAAGTTGCCTAAGGCTGCCTAGTCTCCTTTATTCTGAATTACTGAATGGGTGGGGGGGGTGAAGATTGATGGCAGGTGGAGAGATGGTGGGAAAAACGGGAGTACAGAGAAAAGTTGGATCAGTTGTCATTTAATTGAATGACAACACTTGTTCAAGGGTCCAATTGGGGGGAGGATTCCTTTCACAGCGTGTGGCGAGTCTGTGCCAGGGGTAAAGTTGCGGGGAGACCAGAGTGTTGAGAAGGAGGGGGTCGGGAATAATGCCAGTAACTCACTCACCTCTGCCGCAGCTCTCTGGGCGCGAATTCACGCACTGTAGCCGGGGATAGAAGCAGCTCGGGGAGCTGCGAGCAGCCGCCGGGACCCGACAGCAGAACTGGCCGCCACTTCAGCGCCTTCTGCCGGCCCGCTCGCCTCTGGGAGTGCTCTCCGTCTGAACACCTCTCACCTGCCACTCGCCGACTTCGCTTATGTCAGCGGCTTCCTGCAAATCCTTAAATTCCCACAGCCGAGTAACCTCAATCGCGCTGTTGGAATTTAAGGATTTGCGGGACATGAGTGAGGCCAGCGAGCGGCAGGAGAGAGGTTTTTAGACTGAGAGCTGCCAGAGGTGAGCGGGGACTGGCAGAAGGCGCTGAGGCACTGAGGTGGCGGCCAGTTCTGCTGTCATGGCGCTCACAGCCACCCGAGCTGCTTCGTTCCCCCGTGCAAGGAGGGTCACAAGTGACATTATCCCGATCCCCTCCCTCACAACATTCGTGCCCTCCCCACAACTTTACCCCGGGCCAGACTCCCCAAACGCTGTGAAAGTAGCTCTCCCCCCCACCCCTACACCCTGGGAAATACAGTATTCAAAAACATCACAAAGAAATGTACTTACCACATCATTGGTACACGATCTCCATTCTTCTCTCTCCGTTTCCTAAGATACACTTAAAATAATGCCAATCCATATTTGAAAACCCCATCAAGGAACTAGCGCTGCAAAGGCAGAATTTCTGCTGCCTTCAGCCCCGATTGAAAGTGACGGCTTCAGGCAGCGCTGACGGCACGTGGGCTGCACAGAGCTTCACGTGTTACAAGCGCTGCGGATAAAAGGCACTGAGAATTATGCCTACCTAAGAGATCGATCTCTTGCATAGGCATAATTCTCCCATGCCTTTACTATTTATATTTAGTTATTACCATGTTATAATTTTAGTCAGGGCCTACCCTGACGGCATGTGCCTGATCAACCCTATCTATTCCCCTCATGATCTAATACACCTCTATATTAATTGCCCATCAGCCCCCTGTGCACCAAGGGATGAAGTCTGTACTGGTGTATTAAGTTTGACGGTTGTTGTCTTAAAGGCTTTCCTCTATGTATTACTTTTTTTTTAATTTTAGGTGACTTTGGGCAGAACTCTCCCTGATGATCAGTTTCATAATCCCTTATAATTTGACAATTGAAAATAGCATCAGTGGTAATTTGACATAACTGTTGTACTATCCTCAACTTGCTCATTCTATTCCTGCTGTGTGACCATGATCAGTCAGCATATGATTAATATGGTAAAGTATCTCTTTTCAAAATACAGCTGTTTTTAAAATACATCATGTGATTGAGTGCCCCACAGCATCTTGGAATATGAGATTTGGTAACTTTTAATAATTTCAGCTTGTTCGTGCTGAAGAACTATACCCACACGAAGGAAATTATTTCCACCACTCCTCTGAATGGACAGAGATTAAAGGTGAAGGTAGACACAAAATGCTGGAGTAACTCAGCGGGACAGGCAGCATCTCTGGAGAGAAGGAAAGGGTGACGTTTTGGGTCGAGACCCATCTTCAGACTGGTGTATTAAAGCAATGTCCACTGTTTTCTTTTGAAGGGGCTGCAAAATACAGAAATCTGCTGCAAGATATTCAACCAAAGATTGTTATTGTAGAGGAGGCGGCTGAAGTCCTGGAAGCCCACATAATCACCACTCTCAGCTCTGCCTGTGAACATCTCATTTTAATTGGTGACCATCAGCAGGTAGGAATTATTGTGGTTAAGGCCCACCTGTCCAACCGATCAAGATCCTGCTGCAATTCTTCACAACCATCTTCACTATCTACAATAGATAGTCTTACAGTGTGGATATAGGCACTTCAGCCCAATTTGCCCACACCGGCCAACATGTCCCATCTACACTAGTCCCACCTGCCTGCATTTGGCCCATATCCCTCTAAACCCATCCTATCCATGTACCTGTCTAACTTTCTCTCTGGCAGCTCGTTCCATACACCTACCACCCTTTGTGTGAAAAAGCTAACCCTCCGATGCCTATTAAATCTTTCCCCTCTCACCTTCAACTCAAGTCCTCTGGTTCTTGATTCCCCTACTCAGACCCTCGAGTTCTGGCAACATGCTCATAAATCTTCTCTGCATCCTTTCCAGCCTGACAACATCTCTCCTATAACATGGTGCCCAAAACTCAACATAATACTCGGGACTATGAATGTACTAAGCAATTACTACAGAGTCCTTTACCCACAGTTGGGGAATCGAGAACCCGAGGACATAGGTATGAGGGGTGGAAGATTTAATAGGAGTTTGAGGGGCAACTTTTTTTTTAAACAAAGGGTGCTAGGTATGTGGAATGAGCCGCTGAAGAAGATAGTTGAGCAGGTACTATCACAGTATTTGTGACTTTTGACAATGCTGGTGTTCACTTTAGAATTGTGTTGAAGATTATCCCTAGATTTGTGCTCCAGGTTCTGGAATGCATCCAGGATAACCACCTGGTGGCGCCACAGAGGCTGGAATGGGAGAAACTTTTTTTAATTTCTCACCTCGACGGAGATGCGTTTTCTTTCCCTATCGTATCTTCATCCGCACTGTGGCCTAACTTCGAGGAGCTGGCAGCCTCTTGCTGGGGTTCAACTTTGGGAGCTCCAAACGCGGGAGCCTGAAGGACTGGCTCAGGACGGGACGGAGAATCTGTGGAATTCTCTGCCACAGAAGGCAGTGGAGGCCAATTCACTGGATGTGTTCAAGAGAGAGTTAGGTTTAACTCTTAGGGTTAACGGAATTAAGGATATGGGCAGAAAGCAGGAACCGGGTATTGATTTTGGATGATCAGCCATGATCATAATGAATGGCGGTGCCGGCTCGAAGGGCCAAATGGCCTCCTCCTGCACCTATCGTCTATGGTGGGTCTGGCGGTCCCTGTCGGGGATTGATTATGGAGCTCACAGTCCCAGGTTAGGGACCAGCTTCGGGAGCTCCAACCGCAGGAGCTTCGACCGCCCTAACGCGGGAACTTCGATCGCTCTGACTGCGGATGGTTCGACTGCCCCGTCCGCGGGAGAATAAAGAGTGAAGAAGATTAGACCTTATTGGCTTCCATCACAGCGAGGAATGTGGGGAATCCGGTGTGGTGGATGTTTATGTTAACTTTTATGTACTTGTCTTGCTGCTTTTTTTAGTATGACTGTATGGTAAATTGAGTTTCAGTGTACCTTAATTGGTACACGTGACAATAAAATACCTTTGAATCTTTGAACATACAAGCTGCTGACTGCAGCGCTATGACAGCTGGCACTCTGCTGGTGTTCAGTTCCATTTAGTTTATTGTCACGTGTACTGAGGTACAGTGAAAATGTTGTGTTGCGTGCTAACTAGCCAGTGGAAAGATAATACATGATTACAATCAAGCCTTTTACAGTGCCCAGACACATGATAAGAGAATATCGTGTAGTACCGGGTAAAACCAGTAAAGTCCGATCAAGGACAGTCTTCGGGTACACAATGAGATGTTGCTATAGTAGTAGAGATTTAAAAATGTGGAGCAATTGTTCGGGGGTTATGGGGAGAAGACAGGAGAATGGATTTAAGAGGGAGAGATAGATCAGCCATGATTGAATGGTGGAGTAGACTTGATGGGCTGAATGGCTTTTCTGCTCCTATCACATGACCTAATGATTGTAATATGTGATTATAGATCTGCTTCTGTGGCTAGCACACAACTAGTCGCCTGGGTTTGGCACCATTTTGCAAGCGCACACCAGTCCTTCCTTGGAGTTCATGCTACTTCACTCACATGCTTCAATTCTCCCCTGGCCTACCCTACAAATTGAAACTGCACCGCATATTGAACATCGGGTGACTCGCTGCTTTGCCGTCTTTTATTTTTAGCTTCGCCCAAGTGCAACAGTGTATGAACTGGCAAGAAAGTTCAACTTGGAAGTCTCCTTATTTGAGCGGCTGATACGAATGGATGTGCCTTTTGTTCGACTTGATTACCAAGTGAGTTTCTCATGATGGCAGTTTTTGATGTATGGCAATTAAGCTAATATATTTGAATTCAGCCTTGTGCTAAATGTTTGCTTCCCCCCTCGCTATTAATCTATTCTGTTGATAAGTCTTTCTTCCATTAACTATCCTTGCCATATTTTCTATTTGAAAGGGGGTCTGGGAGGGATTGTAGCAGGGGATGAGTGGGTGGGGAACAGTGGAGATACATTGAGTCAAACAATTTAATAAAGTGCCATGTAACAAATCAAAATTGTGCTGGCCTGTTATAAAATAGCAGGGTTATTTCTTACTTGAGTCAAAGGATGCTTTTAAAGCAGAAAATGCAGGTCAAGCAATGTCTGTGGAAAGATAAACTGGTTTTAATGAGTCAGGTCAATGGTTCTTTATCAGAGCTGAAAAAGTTAGAAAACAAGTTAGTTTTAAGTTGTGTGTTCTCACTTCTCCAGAGTTCCTTCCTACACAAGAGTTTTAAGTTGCAGAGTGGAGAGGGGTGGATAGAGCTGACAGAATGATTCTGAAATGTTCAATGCACAAGCTTTTAATCTTTAAATCGCAACAGCTTTGTTTTAGTTTCCCCTCATCCTTTTTTATTGATTTATGCATGTCAGCATTTTTTTTTTTAATTCTTGCCTTATCTCCCTGTTCAGCATCGAATGCGCCCTGAAATCGCAACACTGATAACACCACACATCTATGACAAACTGAAAAACACTGAGTCTGTGAAGAAGTATGAAAACATTAAGGTATTTTTATGTTATTCTAATATGCTAAAATAGTTAGGATTTGAGTTGCTGTGCGCTGTTAACCTCCTCAAGCATATAAAAAAAAAGGATGTGTTTAATTTTCCACATCATGATGCAAGTCCCCGCAAAACCCCCCCATCCCCTCATCTGCATCTACATATCACTTGCCAGGTTTGACCCGACCCTACTCTTCCATTTTTCTCCCCCCTACTACAATCAGTCTGAAGAAGGCTTCTGACCCGAAATGTCTTTTATCCATAATCGCCTGAGATGCTGCATGGCCTGCCGAGTTACTCCAAAACTTAGTATCTTTTTTTGTTGAACCACCCAGCATGTGCAGTTCCTTGTGTCCCAACTTTATTTTGTGTATTCTGATTCTGAGAGGTCGGGTCCAGAGAATTGAGCATCAAATCCCCATTAAGACTGCAGAGCAGAATCAAACGGGGTTCTGTAATGACATCTCCTGGATGAGATGTTATAGTCCTATTATATGAGTTGAAAACCTTTTTTCTTACCTCTGATTAAAATGTATCTATTGCCAATCTCTATTTATTACATTAGTTTTGAGATGCAGCATAGAAGCAGACCCATGCAGGGAGAACATGCAAACTCCATACAGACTGCATCAGAGGTCAGGATCGTGTCTGGGTCTCGGGTGCTGAGACAGCTGCTATGCCACTGTGTCAATTGGTCGATACAGAATTTGTAATATGCTTAAGAAAGACTAAGTAAGCTCTACCTGGGATGGTTTCATTAAACTGAATTGGAATTGAAAGGATTTACTTGTCTGGGTAATGAGCTCCTTGAGGCGAGCTTTGCCTGACGACTTGCAACAGGATTTACAGCACACTCATTTCATTATGTTGTGCTGAAGGCTAACATTTAATTTTGCAGCAGAGGTAGATCATTTGGTCCATTTTACCCATGTCAACTCTTTGAAAGAACTTTGAATTTTCCTGGAACCCTGAACATATTCCCTTTAAGTCTGCATTTGATTATTTTTTAAATGTTATTATTGCATCTACTTTTGTCATGTCGAACAATGTCCCGAATCCTATCATCGTGTGGACCATAAAAATATTTAAAACTATCCGCACTTGTTCATAGGTTAGTGCAGAATAAGAACATTTGGACCATCAAGTCTACTCCACCATTCAATCATGGCTGATCTCTCTCTTCCTCCTAACCCTCTCCTGCCTTCTCCATCTTAACCCTATTTTCCTGCCTACTGTGGTTTTAGTGAAAACAGTTTCTGCATGATTATTGTATCAACCTTTCACATTTTTAACCCGTCCGTTACATTTTCCCTTATTATTCGCATTTCAAAGAACAACCCAAGCTTCTATTGTGGCTCATCCTGTTGAGTGACAAACTATTTTGACCTGAGATGTTTCATAATTTCTTCATTGTGGGCCATAATCCTGGATGTCCCTGACTAAGAGAACCTTTGGATTATCTTCAATACCTGACCAGCAACTTCAAGATCTTGGATTCAAGATTGAGTCTTGGATTTGAATTATTTTTTTTCGATGTCACCCATTTATTGTGAATAAAAAATCTTTTTAATCCATGTTACCTTTCTCGTAAATCTCCTTTGGATCCTCCCTGCAGTCTTTGTTTTGTTAATGGGTTATAGCTAAAAATGCAGACGGATGAATCTATCCACATAACCAAATACAAATGGTAATCAGTCTGAAGAAGGGTACTGACCCAAGCTGTCATCTGCCCATTCCCTCTCCAGATGCTACTTGACCTCGCTGAGTTTCTCCAGCTCATTGTGCTTTGCCCAAAATTTTAATCCCTCCTTATTATCAATATTCCTTAACTCTGTGTTTTGTTTTCAATCAGGGAATCTCCACAAACCTCTACTTCATTGAACACCAGGAGCCAGAAGATAAAATCAAGGAAGGAAAAAGCTTCCAAAATTCACATGAAGCGCACTTTGTCAAGTTACTTTGCGGATATTTCATCCAGCAGGAGTATAAACCATCACAGATAACCATCCTTACCACCTACTCTGGTCAGCTGTTCTGCTTGAAGAAAATAATGCCCAAAAATATATTTGATGGAGTCAAGGTCTGCGTGGTGGACAAGTATCAAGGAGAAGAAAACGACATTGTGATTCTGTCTCTCGTTCGAAGCAACAAGCAGGGCGTGGTAGGGTTCCTGCGGATACCGAATCGAGTCTGCGTGGCTCTGTCACGGGCAAAGAAGGGCTTCTACTGCATAGGCAACATGGGCATGCTGGCGAAGCAGGTCCCCCTGTGGGCAAACATTGTGAGGACGCTGCGTGAGAACAACAACATCGGCCCCTCGCTGCGGCTGTGCTGCCAGAACCACCCGGGAACAGATGCGCTGGTGTCCTCGGCTGAGGATTTCAGCCAGGTTCCCCAAGGCGGGTGCCTGGTGCCCTGTGATTTCAGCTTGAAGTGCGGCCACAAGTGCACTTTACCCTGCCACCCGTTTGACCCCAAGCATGAGGAGTACCGGTGCCCGGGACCTTGTCCGGTCAAGTGCACAGTGGGTCACCCCTGCCACAAACCTTGCTGGCAGCCCTGCGGCAATTGCAAGGTGAAGGTGGAGCAGGTCATCCCTAGGTGTGGTCACCAACAGCAGGTCCCCTGCTATATGGATCCAAAGGACTTCTGTTGCCAGGAGCCCTGCGAGCGGACCCTGGACTGCAGCCACCGATGCCTGCGCAGGTGCGGGGAAGATTGCACTGTGAAGTGCCCCAGCAGGGTCGAACTGGTACAGCCATGTGGCCATAAGAGAATGGTGCAGTGTCACCAGCGGGAGGAGGCTGAGGCCGAGCCCTGCCTCGCGATCTGTGGGGCGCCGCTGTCCTGCGATCATCCCTGCGCAGCCCACTGCTTCGAATGCAGTGGCCTGCCGTTCCATGCGGTTTGCACCGTTCCCTGCGTCCGCCCACTGCCCTGTTCCCACCCGTGCACCGCCATCTGCGGCAGTGCTTGCCCTCCCTGCGCACAGCCCTGCGGCAACCGCTGCCCGCACGGCAGGTGCCCGAACAGCTGCGGCGCGCCTTGCCAATCCTGCCGGGAGCCCTGCATCTGGGCCTGCCCCCATGCCAAGTGCACCCGGCTGTGCCATGAGCCCTGTGACCGGGCGCCTTGCGACCTGCCCTGCGACCTGACGCTCGACTGTGGCCACCCCTGCATCGGCCTGTGTGGAGAGCCCTGCCCCGATAGGTGTCGCGTGTGCCACGTGGAGGAGGTCACTGAGATATTCTTTGGTGGGGAAGACGACCCCGAAACCAGGTTCCTGCAGCTGCAAGACTGCCGGCACATTTTTGCAGTGAAAGAGTTTGATACGTTGATGCAACAGTCAGAAGCCGACGACTCCTCAGCATCGAAGCTCCATCTTTGCCCCAAATGCTTGACCCCAATCCATAACAATGTCCGCTACGGGACCGCCATTAAGAATGTTCTGGCTGAGATTGAGCGTCGCAAAGTCAAGATCATGGGAGATGAGGAAGAGCTCAGATGCCGCAGGGCATGCCTTGAAAAGTTTCTGGAAGAAAAGGAAGAATTAAATGAATATTATCTTGAGGAAAGCCTGGGTCTACAATTTCAGCTACACGAATCCAATATAAGTCTGCATAAGCTGTCCACCCTTGGGCATAAGATTAACCTCCTATCCAAAGTAGCCAATCTGAAATCCAAAGGAAAAGAGCTGGGTGTTTCTCATAGAAGTAGGATGCAAGTCAAAATTAACCGGTTAGTAAAGAAGATTACAAAGAACGGATCTGAGTTCACCAGTCAAGAGCTTGAAGACATCGAAAGAGAGATCACCAAACTGACACAACAGAACAAACTATACTTAATTCAAAATTCAATCCCAAAGCAATGGGATCCATTTGATTCACCGCCGCAGCCATTCTTGAAACCCCCACCATCTCTTACAGGAGATGCAAAGTACAAAGAACAATGGAAGCTAGAACAAATTAACAGATTGATGAGTAAATATGCTGATCTGATATGATGCATCCCAACTTGAGTCCGACTCAGCCACTTGGACGAATTAAACATTTTATAACATCCGGAGACATCTGGTTCAGCAAGTGTTCAATTGTAATTCTGGGATTCATGGGGAGAAGTTGCAGCTTTGTAGATGGAAACCTCCAGAATTGCCTCTGAGAATGAGGTTTCAGGCTGCCAATGGAGGTGGAGGGAGCAAAGATCTGCTGAATTTGCTTAATCTCTCAAGTGGGTTGAGCAAATCTGTGTGCTTGTCTGTGATGCTGCAAAGTAATTAAAGGACAACCAATTGTGGGTTAATTGTCAGCCATTTTGCATTAAACATAGAACAGTACAACACAGGAACTGGTCCTTTGACTCACAATGATCTAATCTGCCTGTACATGTTACATATCCCTCTATTCCTTGCACTTCTCAAAAGCTTCTTGAAAAACCAGTATCTTATCTACTTCCACCACCACCCCTGGCAATGTGTTCCACTCCCCAAACCCCCCCCCCCCCCCCTCCCCCATTCTGTGTTTTAAAAAAAACGAGCACTACGCATCTCCATTAAATTTTCCCCTTCTCACCTAATAGCTATATTCTTTAGTCTTTGACCACTCTAGAACAAAGGTTATGACTGTCTACCCAATCTATCATAATTTTATATTCTTCTATCGTTCCCCCTCAAACTCGGACTCCCATCCATCCAAGTTTCTCCCTGTAGCCGAAACCCTCTAATCCAGGCAGCAACTGGTAAAAAATAGTGCAAGATTGAAGCAATAACGTACCACTTAATTGTTTATTAGTAATACTCGCGTGCAAAATGTCATCCGAATTAAAGCACTTTGCTGACAATACATGTTCAATTTTTAGCTGTTCAATTGGTGGATTGGCTGCCTATTTTTCTTTCTTTTTTGATATTCAGCATCACTGACTGAGAATGTGATGAAATAAAATGTCACTTCATATACAGAAGATATTTTGAGTTTTCGATGTGCAAATGTAACAAGCCTTCAGACAATTTCTCTTCCAATTTTGTAATTTTGCAAAAAATGTGCCTTTCTGTTTGAAAGATCCATGTGCTCAGTTTAAAGTTAAAATATAATTGATGTATAATTCAGGTTTTTCAGGTGCCGTAATAAAGCATTGATATAATACTCTTGAGCGAAGTTCTGCATTTTCAATGTAGAATAGGCTTACAGTGCCCTCCATAATGTTTGTGACAAAGACCTGTCATTTATTTATTTACCTCTGTACTGCACAATTTGAGATTAGTAATAGAGAAAAATCACATGTGGTTAAAGTGCACAGTCAGATTTTAACAAAGGCCATTTTTATACATTTTGGTTTCACCATGTAGAAATTACAGCAGTGTTCATTCAAAGTGTCTCCCCCCCATCCCCCTCATTTCATGGCACCATAATGTATGAGACGCAGCAATGTAATGTAAATGAAAGTAGTCATGTTTAGTATTTTCTTGCATATCCTTTGCAAGCAATGACTGCTTGAAGTCTGCGATTCATGGACATCACCAGTTGTCTTATGTGGTGATGTTCCGCCGGGCACGTATTGCAGCCATCTCTAGCTTATGCTTGTTTTCAAATTCAAATCTATTTGTCACATGCACCATAAGGTGCAGTGAAATGTAATTTACCATGCAGCGTTACAATTAAAAAAGGACATAATAGACAAAAGGTGCAGGAGTAGGCCACTCGGCCCTTCGAGCCAGCAACGCCATTCAATGTGATCATGGCTGATCACCCCCAATCAGTACCCTGTTCCTGCCTTCTCCCCATATCCCCTGACTCTGCTATTTTTAAGAGCCCTATCTAGCTCTCTCTTGAAAGCATCCAGAGAACCTGCCTCCACCACCCTCTGAGGCAGAGAATTCCACAGACTCACCACTGTGAGAAAAGGTGTTTCCTCGTCTCCGTTCTAAATGGCTTACTCCTTATTCTTAAACTGTGGCCCCTGGTTCTGGACTCCCCCAACATCGGGAACATGTTTCCTGCCTCTAGCGTGTCCAAACCCTTAACAATCTTATGTTTCAATGAGATATCCTCTCATCCTTCTAAACTCCAGTGTACAAGCCCAACTGCTCCATGCTCTCAGCATATGACAAAGTGGATAACCTCACATTTATCTGCATTAAACCTCATCTGCCATGCATCTGCCCACTCCACCAACCTATCCAAGTCACCCTGCATTCTCGTAGCATCCTCCTCACAGTTCACACTGCCACCCAGCTCTGTATCATCTGCAAATTTGCTAATGTTACTTTGAATCCCTTCATCCAAATAATTGATGTACATTGTAAATAGCTGCTGTCCCAGCACCGTGCCTTGCGGTACCCCATTAGTCACTGCCTACCATTCTGAAAGGGACACGTTAATCCCTACTCTTTGTTTCCTGTCTACCAACCACTTCTGGGATAACATTAGCTACCCTCCAATCCACAAGAACTTATCCTGAGTCTATAGAACATCACCAATGCATCCACGATTTCTAGAGCCACGTCCTTAAGTACCCTGGGATGCAGACCAACAGGCTGTGAGGGACAGGATGATTAAACCACCACCGTCCTTGAGAAGGGAACATTGTATGAAAACAGGAGGAGATTGCTCATGCAGCTGTAACTGCAAGAAACTGGCTACTAGGCTAAAGGGGATTAAATAGGTTAGGTGAATAACTACTGCGCTTGCTTAATGAGGTAAATGAATATTGCTCATACGCTCCTGAACGGGAAACTGCTAATTACCATGAACATGCGATGTATGATCTGGGAGGTACCCTGGGCAGTACAGGAAGAGTGTGCACCTCAGCGCTCCGATTGGAAGGAGCCAGAAGAGGAGGCTGATTCAATGTAATTATGTTGTATAAGGGGGGAATATTTTCTTGACCTCGGTTTGGAGAGGCACCCAACTCTGCAGACTCGTAAATAAACGCATTTCTTGTTTCTCTGGCACCGTGATTGTGAGTACCTAAATTACATCTCACAAGCTTGGGGGCTCGTCCGGGATCGCCACTTCGGCCGCTCGGCGGAGGTACGGAAGGAAGGGAAGGTGCACCCTGCTGATTTCAGCAGTCTCTGTTCTCCTTGCTTGCCGTCAGCGGTTTGAGCGAGTGATATCCGGACAAGAGACTCGGGGAAACAAGAGGGAATCCGGAGTAAGGAAGGGATCAATCGAGCAATTCCTGTGCACAGGACCCGGGTAAGAAAATGGACTATTAAGTATTACTCGGGCGATTAGGTTCTGTCAGACGAGGAAGGTCGGACAGGATGGGTAATCAATGTGTTAAGAATAATGTCCCGGGTGATGTTGAGAAAAAGGGATCTGAGGAAGAAGGTCCTAGCATTCCGTCCGATAGTCCGTTGGGGCAAATGTTGCAATCTTGGAGAGAAGGGAACACCGGGGGTAAAAATAAGGAAACTATGATCAAGTTTTGTTATTTTGAGTGGCCAAAGGAACCAATAAGTGGGAGTCTGGTGGCCGAAACTGGGGTCTGATGAGGATTGGGTACGGAAGACACTGAATGTATTTATCAACTCAAAAAGTTCACCTAGACTGGAGAATGATTACGTGGGTTGTTGGGTTCCCCAGGTCCGTGTACTAAAGATGTCAGACAAACAAAACCCCCATACTCCCCAATGGGACCCTTTGGAACACCTGCCACCACCATACTCGGTCCCGTCAGTCCCGCCGCTCCCCGCTCACCTACCGTCTGGAGCGGCGGGACCGGGAGCAGGGGGACAGGGAGCAGGAGGACAGGGGAAGGCAGTAGAAGATCGTGCTGGGGGAATAACGGGTCCTCCAGTAACCCGTAGCCAAACCAGACAAACCCCGGTCCAGGTCAGTGTCATGAGTATGGTAACGAAACCAGACACTACAACTGCATTCCCCTTATGCGAGGTCCCCCTGGGTGGAGCAGGTGGGGGATTAGGATTTGTAAATGTTCTCCTAACTAGTACAGAGGTTAGGAACTTTAAAAAGGAGATGAAAAATCTGCTGGGGGATCCCTTGGGGTTGGCAGAACAATTCGACCAGTTCTTGGGCCCAAACACATATACATGGGACGAACTGATGTCCATTCTGGGAAATCTGTTCACCTCCGAGGAGAGACGTCTTGGACTTCCGACTAGCCGGAATTCAAATCTGGGAGGGACAGCAGGCAACGGGTGAGAATGCTATAAGGGGGGAAGAGAAGTACCCGATTGCCTTGCCAAATTGGTACAAATTAACTGAAGACGGCCGGAGAAACATGAGGGATCTCCGGGAAATCACAATAAAGGGAATAAGGGAGGCAGTGCCTAAGGGACAAAACTTTGAGCGAACCTTTGAGAACCAGCAGACAAAAGACGAGGCCCCTGCAGCCTTCCTACAAAGGCTAAGAAAGAACAATCAGTAATATTCAGGGATTGACCCGGACTCAGATGTCGGGCAACAACTACTAAGGGTGAATTTCGTAACTAAATCCTGGCCCGATGTCCGAAAGATGATAGAGAAAATAGAGGATTGGAATGAGAAACTGTTGAACCAATTATTAACGGAGGCACAGAAAGTATATGTGCGGCGGTATGATGAGAAACAGAAGGGAAAAGCCAAAATAATGATGCAGGCGGTAAAGCAAGTGGTGGGGCAGGAACGAGGGGATGATAGACGAAGGGAGACCTATCGAGGGATGGGAAAGGGAAAGGGCAGAATGGGAGGAGAGACGTGGGTCATGATCGGGCATGGAAAACAGGACCTTCCAGGTGCTATCACTGCAATGAGGAAGGACACTTCAAAAGAGAATGTCCTAAATTGAGGAGGGAAGTTCAGTCTTATGCCCTGATGGAAGAGGAATAGGGAGGCCAGGGGTTCCCCTCCTTGGGGTTAACAGGACACAAACGGGAACCCCTGGTAAATTTAAAAATCGGACCCCAAGGAGAAGACACAGTGTTCACGGTGGATTCAGGGGCCGAGAGATCAAGTGTGACCCGGATACCTGAGGGAATGGTGACGGGGGGAGGGCAGGTGAAGATTTCTGGAGTAGGAGGGAAAGTAATGACGGCCCCGGAGATAGAAGGAGTAAAAGTCAAATATGAAAATAGGGAAGCGGTGGAAGATTTAATTCTAGTCCCACAGGCCGGGGTAAACTTAATGGAACGGGATCTGCAGATCCAGTTGGGAATAGGGACTGCGCCGGTGGAAGGGCGGATAGTAGTCCAACTATGTAGACTGAAAGAAGAGGATGAGCAGATGATCGATGACCAGGTCTGGGCTAAGGAAGGGAATAGAGGGGTACGAAGCAGTATGAGTTAGGCAATACCCCATTTCCACTGAGGGCCAAAAAGGACTCCAACCCATTATCGAAAATTTATTAAAAGAGGGAGTATTAGAAAGTTGCATGTCCCCTTATAACACCCCGATCTTACCTGTACGGAAGACGGACGGAACATTCCGGCTTGTGCAGGACCTCCGAGAACTAAATAAGGTGGTCCAGACTAGACATCCGGTGGTCCCCAACCCATACACAATCATGGGAAGAATACATAGAAACATAGAAATTAGGTGCAGACGTAGGCCATTCGGCCCTTCGAGCCTGCACCACCATTCAATATGATCATGGCTGATCATCCAACTCAGTATCCCGTACCTGCCTTCTCTCCATACCCTCTGATCTCCTTAGCCACAAGGGCCACATCTAACTCACTCTTAAATATAGCCAATGAACTGGCCTCAACTACCCTCTGTGGCAGAGAGTTCCAGAGACTCGCCACTCTCTGTGTGAAAAAAGTCTTTCTCATCTCGGTCTTAAAGGATTTCCCCCTTATCCTTAAGCTGTGACCCCTTGTCCTGGACTTCCCCAACATCAGGAACAATCTTCCTGCATCTAGCCTGTCCAACCCCTTAAGAATTTTGTAAGTTTCTATAAGATCCCCTCTCAATCTCCTAAATTCCAGAGAGCATAAACCGAGTCTATCCAGTCCTTCTTCATAAGACAGTCCTGACATCCCTGGAATCAGTCTGGTGAACCTTCTCTGCACTCCCTCTATGGCAATAATGTCCTTCCTCAGATTTGGAGACCAAAACTGTATGCAATACTCCAGGTGTGGTCTCACCAAGACCCTGTACGACTGAAGTAGAACCTTCCTGCTCCTATACTCAAATCCTTTTGCTATGAAAGCTAACATACCATTCGCTTTTGTCACTGCCTGCTGCACCTGCATGCCTACTTTCAATGACTGGTGTACCATGACACCCAGGTCTCGCTGCATCTCCCCTTTTCCTAATTGGCCACCATTTAAATAATAGTCTGCTTTCCTGTTTTTGCCACCAAAGTGGATAACCTCACATTTATCCACATTATACTGCATCTGCCAAACATTTGCCCACTCACCCAGCCTATCCAAGTCACCTTGCAGTCTCCTAGCATCCTCCTCACAGCTAACACTGCCCCCCAGCTTAGTGTCATCCGCAAACTTGGAGATATTGCCTTCAATTCCCTCATCCAGATCATTAATATATATTGTAAATAGCTGGGGTCCCAGCACTGAGCCCTGCGGTACCTCACTAGTCACTGCCTGCCATTGTGAAAAGGACCCGTTTACTCCTACTCTTTGCTTCCTGTTTGCCAGCCAGTTCTCTACCCACATCAATACTGAACCCCTAGTGCCGTATGCTTTAAGTTTGTATACTAATCTCTTATGTGGGACCTTGTCGAAAGCCTTCTGGAAGTCCAGATATACCACATCCACTGGTTCTCCCTTATCCACGCTACTAGTTACATCCTCGAAAAATTCCACAAGATTCGTCAGACATGATTTACCTTTTGTAAATCCATGCTGACTTTGTCCAATGATTTCACCACTTTCCAAACGTGCTGCTATCCCATCTTTAATAACTGACTCTAGCAGTTTCCCCACTACCGATGTTAGACTAACTGGTCTGTAATTCCCCGTTTTCTCTCTCCCTCCCTTCTTAAAAAGAGGGGTTACATTTGCTACCCGCCAATCCTCAGGAACTACTCCAGAATCTAAAGAGTTTTGAAAGATTATCACTAATGCATCCACTATTTCCTGAGCTACTTCCTTAAGTACTCTGGGATGCAGCCTATCTGGCCCTGGGGACTAATCGGCCTTTAATCTATTCAATTTACCCAACACCACTTCCCGACTATCCTGGATTTCACTCAATTCCTCCTTTGACCCGCGGTCCCCTGCTATTTCCGGCAGATTATTTATGTCTTCCTTAGTGAAGACGGAACCAAAGTAGTTATTCAATTGGTTCGCCATATCCTTGTTCCCCATGATCAACTCACCTGTTTCTGACTGCAAGGGACCTACATTTGTTTTAACTAATCTCTTTCTCTTCACATATCTATAAAAACGTTTGCAGTCAGTTTTTATGTTCCCTGCCAGTTTTCTTTCATAATCTATTTTTTCTTTCCTAATTAAGCCTTTAGTCCTCCTCTGCTGGTCTCTGAATTTCTCCCAGTCCTCTGGTATGCTGCTTTTTCTGGCTACTTTGTACGCATCATCCTTTGCTTTGATACTATCCCTGATTTCCCTTGTTATTCACGGATGCACTACCTTCCCCAATTTATTCTTTTGTCAAACTGGGATGAACAATTTTTGTAGTTCATCCATGCAGTCTTTAAATGTCTTCCATTGTATATCCATCGTCAACCCTTTTAGAATTAATTGCCAGTCAATCTTGGCCAATTCACGTCTCATACCCTCAAAGTTACCTTTCTTTAAGTTCAGAACCATTGTTTCAGAATTAACAATGTCACTCTCCATCCTAATGAAGAACTCGACCATATTATGGTCACTCTTGCCCAAGGGGGCACGTACAACAAGACGGCTAACTACCCCTTCCTCATTACTCAAAACCCAGTCTAAAATAGCCTGCTCTCTCGTTGGTTCCTCTACATGTTGATTTAGATAACTATCCCGCATACATTCCAAAAAATCCTCGTCCTCAGCACCCCTGCCAATTTGATTCACCCAATCTATATGTAGATTGAAGTCACCCATTATAACTGTTTTGCCTCTGTCGCACGCATTTCTAATTTCCTGTTTGATACCATACTCAACTTCACTGCTACTGTCAGGTGGCCTGTACACAACACCCACCAGCGTTTTCTGCCCCTTAGTGTTTTGCAGCTCTACCCATACCGATTCCACATCCTTCAAGCTAATGTCCTTCCTTTCCATTGCGTTAATCTCCTCTCTAACCAGCAACGCTACCCCACCTCCTTTTCCTTTCTCTCTATCCCTCCTGAAAATTGAATATCCCTGGATGTTCAGCTCCCAGCCTTGGTCACCCTGGAGCTATGTCTCCGTGATCCCAACTATATCATAATCATTAATAGCTATCTGCACGTTCAACTCGTCCACCTTATTACGAATACTCCTTGCATTGAGACACAAAGCCATCAGGCTTGTCTTTACAACGCTCTTACCCCTTATACAATTATGCTGAAAAGGGGCCCTCTTTGATTTTTGCCCTGGTTTTGTCTGCGGCCACTTTTACTTTTCACCTTGCTACCTATTGCTTCTACCCTCATTTTACACCCACCTGCCTCTCTGCTCTTGTACCCATCCCCCTGCCACATTAGTTTAAATCCTCCCCGACAGCACTAGCAAACACTCCCCCAAGGACATTGGTTCCATTCCAGCCCAGGTGCAGACCGTCCTGTTTGTACTGGTCCCACCTCCCCCAGAACTGGTCCCAGTGCCCTAAAAAATTGAATCCCTCCCCCTTGCACCAATTTTCAAGCCACGTATTCATCTGCAATATCCTCCTATTTCTACTCTGACTGGCCCGTGGTACTGGTAGTAATTCAGAGATTATTACCTTTGAGGTCCTACTTTTAAGTTTATCTCCTAGCTCCCTAAATTCACCTTGTAGGACCTCATCCCTTTTTTTACCTATATCATTGGTGCCAATATGCACCACGACAACTGGCTGTTCACCCTCCCCCTCCAGAATGTTCTGCAGCCGTTCAGTGACATCCCCGACCCTTGCACCAGGGAGGCAACATACCATCCTGGAGTCTCGTTTGCGGCCGCAGAAACGACTATCTATTCCCCTGACAATTGAATCCCCTATTACTATTGCCCTGCCCCTCTTTTTTCCCTCCTCATGTGCCGCAGAGCCACCCATGGTGCCATGAACCTGGCTGCTGCTGCATTCCCCTGATGAGCCATCTCCCTCAACATTATCCAAAATGGTATACCTGTTTATGAGGGAGATGACCGCAGGGGACTCCTGCACTACCTGCCTACTGCTTTGCTGGCTATTGGCCACCCGTTCCCTTTTTGTCCTCTTACCTTTTGCCTGCGGTGCGACCAACTCGCTGTACGTGCTATCCACGACTTTCTCCGCATGGTGGATGCTCCAGTATGAATCCAGCCGCAGTTCCAATCGTTCAATGCGGTCTGCCAGGAGCTGCAGCTGGACACACTTCCTGCAAACGTAGTCACCAGGGACACCGACCATATCCCTGATCTCCCACATGTTGCAGGCTGAATAAACCACGGGGCCGATCTCTACTGACATATCCTACTCCCAATTTGCTCTGTATTAAATATTAAAAAACACAAAAACTTATCCTTTAAACTTTACTAATAAATACTGAATCCTTAACTTCCAGAATCCTTAAACCTGAAGGCAGAAATGTAAAATTGTAAACCCGGGGTTGCACCCAATCAGCTGCTTCCTCAGGTCCTCTTCCACCAATCAGAGGCTTCACCAGATTCCTTCTTTGGAAGTGAGATGGAACGTTGCCGATTTGGTTATACTCACAGCTCCAGGTACTCCCCCCTCTCGCACCAACGGCTCCCTGGGCCTCTGTGAAAGCAAGCCCCGCGATGTGTTTTATACTCACAGCTCCAGGTACTCCCCCCTCTCTCACCAACGGCTCCCTGGGCCTCTGTGAAAGCAAGCCCCGCGATGTGTTTTATACTCACAGCTCCAGGTACTCCCCCCTCTCGCACCAACGGCTCCCTGGGCCTCATTACCCCCCAGTCATAAGTGGTTCAGTGTGGTAGATTTAAAAGATGCATTCTGGAGTTGTCCCTTGGCTGAGGAAAGCCGAGACTTGTTTGCCTTTGAATGGGAAAGCCCAGCAAGTAGAAGAAAGCAACAGTACCGCTGGAAAGTGCTTCCTCAGGGATTCACAGAATCCCCAAATCTGTTCGGCCAAATGTTGGAACAGGTGTTAGAGGAATACCCAGGTCCCTCCCCCAGATCCAGCTTTTGCAGTATGTGGACGACCTCCTGATCTCTGGAAAAGGAGAGGAGGAGGAGCGAGATGCCACTATAACCTTACTAAATTTCCTGGGAGAAAATGGACTGAGGGTGTCAAGGAATAAACTTCACTTTGTGGAACAAGAGGTGAAGTACTTGGGCCAGCTGATTAGCGGGGGAAAACAAAGAATAAATCCTGAGAGAATTGCAGGAATCACAGGTTTGCCGGCGCCCCGGAATAAAAGGGAAATCAGAAGATTTCTGGGATTAATTGGATACTGTAGACTTTGGATTAACGACTACGCCAGACAGGTCTGGTTCTTGTATGACAAGCTAGGGGATGAGAAAGATAAAGTGGAATGGGACAAAGGAACAGCAGGAATTCTAACAGCTGAAAAATAGCTTGATAACCGCCCCTGTCTTAGCCTTGCCTTCAATCAACCAGCCCTTCCATTTGTTTGAAAATGCAGAAAACGGGATAGCCTTGGGGGTATTGACTCAGAAAAGAGGAGGAAACTGCCAACCTGTGGCAATTTTATCAAAGATATTGGATCCAGTGTCACGGGGATGGTCTGTTTGCATACAGGCAGTGGCAGCCACAGCGATCCTAGTAGAGGAGAGCAGGAAGTTGACCTTTGGGGGGGCCTTGGTAGTCTCCACCCCACACACAGTAAAAACATTATTGACACAGAAGTCTAGTAGATGGTTGACAGACTCAAGGATACTGATATATGAGGTTATCCTGATGGAAAAGGATGATTTGACAATAATTACGGACAAAAACTTAAACCCCTCTCAGTTCCTATACTCGTCAGAGGAAAAAGAAGGGGAGACAGGGAACCCAGAGCATGATTGTAGCGAAATAATAGAATTACAGACCAAGAGAAGACCTGGAAGAATGGCCTCTGGCCGAGGGAAGCCGATGGTTCATAGATGGGAAAAGACACAGTGGATACACCATAATTGACGGGTACACGTTAAGTGATATAGAATCCGGACGATTACCTGGGAGCTGGTCAGCTCAGCCTTGTGAGCTCTATGCCCTGATGCGGGCATTGGAGTTACTTGAAGGCAAGGAGGGCACCATATATACCGATTCCAAATATGGCTTTGGAGTGGTACATACCTTTGGAAAGATTTGGAAGGAAAGGGGAATGATAACAGCAAGGGGGAAAGAGTTGGCACATGAACAGTTGATTGAGAAAACCTTGCAAGCCAGAACAGATAGCAGTAGTGCATGTAGCGGGACACCAGAGAGGAAATTCGCCAGAGGCCAGGGGAAACAGAGCCGCTGGCGAGGTGGAAAAACAGATAGCATTGCAGGGGACGGTAAAGCTGATGTCCCCAATAGCCCTTAGGGAGAGGGTAGAGAAGGTACCTGCGTTCTCCAAAATTGATGTAGATAGGATGCACGAGGTGGGAGTGAAAATGACAGAAGATGGCCGGTGGTGGAAACCGGATGGGAAACAATTGCTGAATAAAGAAGTTATCAGAGAAATGTTAGGAAGATTACATTCCCAATCACACTGGGGGGCTCGGGCACTATGTGATACTCTCCTACGTACGTATGCCTGCAGAGGGATATACACTCTGGCTAAGCAAGCAGTCTCAAGCTGTGTGATCTGTCAAAAGGTAAACAAAAAAGAGATGAGGGCTGTGCCAGGAGGAGGGCAGCAGTTAGCCATCAGGCCATTCCAGAGAATACAGGTAGATTTTATCGTACTCCCCAGGATACAGAGATGGAAATACCTCCTAGGAGTGGTAGATCACTTTACCCATTGGGTGGAAGCATTTCCCACGGTAAATGCCACTGCTCAGGCTGTAGCCAAAATTCTATTGGAACAAACAATCCCGCGTTATGGAATCATCGAATCCCTCGATTCAGATCGAGGAACCCATTTCGCCTCAAAGGTCCATTTGCTCATGTGTGATACCCTGGGAATAAAATGGAAGTTGCATACTCCTTGGCATCCACAAAGCTCGGGAAGGGTGGAAAGAATGAATGCCACCCTGAAGGCACAAATTACCAAATTGATTGGAGGAAACTAGACTGCCCTGGACCAAGTGCTTACTGATAGCCTTGCTCAGGATTCGAATCGCTCCACGGAAGGATATAGCAGAATCCCCTTACAAAATGCTATTTGGGTTACCCTATCTGGGAAAGATAGAAGGAATACCCACCATAGAGGGCAGTGATGTATTCTTGAGGAAATATTTACTGGCAGTATCTCGCTCTCTTACAGAATTAAAAACCAAGGGACTGCTGGCACAGAGTCCTCCTCTCGACTTTCCAATCCACTCGGTAAAAGCGGAGGGCTGGGTTCTTGTAAAATCGTGGAAGGAAGAGAAGCTGCAACCCCGCTGGACTGGTCCATATTTGGTACTATTGACCACGGAAACATCAGTGCGGGCAAAGGAAAAAGGGTGGACACACGCAGGGCGAATAAAGGGACCAGTCGAACCTCCACCTCTGGCTGAGGAGGATTGGACAGTAAGACAAGGGAAGAAACCACTGACTCTGATCTTCGAGAAAGAACGATTGGTCTAAAAGAGTAAAATGCAGTGTTTGGCACTTGTACTAACAATGATGGTCACTGTAAGTAAATGTATGAACGGCTGTGATAAATGTTACCACCCCATCAGGTATGGCGGGCAAACCAGAAGGTCCTTTACCTATCATTCTCATGTGAACGATGCCTGTTATGATCATAGAACCAGAATCCGTTGTAAGGAGGGGGTGGGGGGGGGGGGGGGGGGGTAGAATATTACCTAGTGCAGAATTTGGGGTACACAGGAATGAGGATGTATGTCCCCTGTCCCAGGGGAGAGAGATGGCTTTGTTTATGGAAAGACGGGCAATGGGGGATAGATTCCATATTGGTGAGAGAATCTATGGACAAGGAAAGAGAAGTATTAATAAAAAGGATACAGGAGAAAAAGGTAACTCAGCCAGCCACAACTAAGAAACCTCAAATATATGCATCCTTGTATGAAGAAATACAGAAGCATATAGAGATTCCTGAAGTGGGAAAGAATATTTTCGTGGGTCTGGCTACCCGGATTGTTCAGACTTTGGATGTTAAGGACTGCTGGGTTTGTGGAGGACCTCTTATGAGTTCCCGATGGCTTTGGAGGGGATCAATTGTTGAAATATGGGGCCTATTGGGATGGAACATCATGGAAGGAAAAGATTGAGGGCTCCAGGAGTGGCTCTTGGCTGACACCCCAGTAGGGACGGAATAGCTCGACCAAGAGCCCCGGGGAAGAAGGAAGTCGGCATCAGTCCTTGTCAACGCATCCTAACCCTGTGGGAGATCCAGACATGGACATGGCGGCCTGAAGAATCTAAATGGTATCTGGCCGAAGAAAACGGGGGAAACTGCACCATCATCACCCCAGTCCAAGGCAAGACCGACAACGAGAGCCAAATCTGGAACTGCACAGGAAACAACCCATATCAAGGGGTTCCAGTCCTACGGGACCTCTGGGAAAGTAACACGGTTAGTGGACCTGCTCCAGAGGGATTACTCTGGATCTGTGGACATAAGGCCTATTCAGTAGTTCCGGAAAAATGGAGTGGAACGTATTTTATTGGTTTGGTGCAGCCAGGATTCTTTTTGTTGCCAGCTGATGGAGGACGAATGTTGGGAACGCCGGTGTTTGATGATCTACAACGGACGAAAAGAGAGCTAGAGATAGGAACCTGGGAGAATAATGAGTGGCCTCCGGCCCGAATCATCTCACATTATGGGCCGGCCACCTGGGCACAGGATGGTTCCTGGGGATATCGTACATGCTGAGCCGAATAATATGATTACAGGCTGTATTAGAGGTAATCACTAATCGAACGGCTGTAGCACTAGAGATGCTGGTGAAGCAGCAAACACAGATGAGAACAGCAATATACCAAAATCGGTTAGCCCTGGATTACATCCTAGCCGAAGAAGGAGGGTGATGTGGAAAATTCAACCTCTCTAATTGTTGCCTGAATATTGTTGACAGTGGACAGGCAGTAATGGGCATATCATAGAAACATAGAAACATAGAAATTAGGTGCAGGAGTAGGCCATTCGGCCCTTCGAGCCTGCACCGTCATTCAATATGACCATGGCTGATCATCCAACTCAGTATCCCGTACCTGCCTTCTCTCCATACCCCCTGATCCCTTCAGCCACAAGGGCCACATCCAACTCCCTCTTAAATATGGCCAACGAACTGGCCTCAACTACCTTCTGTGGCAGAGAATTCCACAGATTCAGCACTCTCTGTGTGAAAAATATCAGAAGGAATCCGGAAATTGGCACATGTTCCAGTACAAAAGTGGAATTCGATTATGGGTACTGGACGGTGGGATTCCCTCCTGGGAGGATCATGGTGGAGAACGGTGGGACTCGTGATCCTATGTGCGCTGGCTGGGTTGATCTTTATCCCCTGTTGTATACTTTGTTTTAGAGAGCTTATAACCAGGAGCATGTCAGATGCACGCTGTAGTGGTGCCTATGGGAACGAAGGGGGAAGTACAGAAAATAATGATAATGAGACCAGGGAAGGTTCTAGATCGACAGAAAGAGGAAATTAGGAGGATGTTACTTTAATCGGAGCAGGGGTTTGAAATTGGGGGTTAATCAAGTAATGTGTATCAAAAGAAAAAGGGTGGATTGTGAGGGACAGGATGATCTAAACCACCACCGTCCTTGAGAAGGGAACATTGTATGAAAACAGGAGGAGATTGCTGATGCAGCTGTAACTGCAAGAAACTGGCTACTAGGCTAAAGGGGATTAAATAGGTTAGGTGAATAACTACTGCGCTTGCTTAATGAGGTAAATGAATATTGCTTATACGCCCCTGATCGGGAAACTGCTAATTACCATGAACATGCGATGTATGATCTGGGAGGTAACCTGGGCGGTACAGGAAGAGTGTGCACCTCCGATTGGAAGGAGCCAGAAGGGGAGGCTGATTCAATGTAATTGTGTTGTATAAGAGGGGAATATTTTCTCGACCTCGGGTGTGTCTCGGTTTGGAGAGGCACCCAACTCTGCAGACTCGTAAATAAACGCATTTCTTGTTTCCACGACTTTGTCTCTGGCACTGTGATTGTGAGCACCTAAATTACATCTCACAAGGCCCTGGGGATTTATCAGCCTTTGGTCCCATCAGTCTATCCAACACCATTTCCTGCCTAATGTGGATTTCCTTCAGTTCCTCTGTCACCCCAGGTCCTCTGGCCACTACTATATCAGGAAGATTGTTTGTGTCCTGCTTAGTGAAGACAGATCCAAAATACCTGTTCAACTCATCTGCCATTTCCTTGTTCCCCATAATAAATTCACCTCTTGCGGTCTTCAAGGGTCCAACTTTGGTCTTAACTAATTTTTTCCTCTTCAATACCTAAAGAAGCTTTTACTATCCTGCTTTATATCCTTGGCTAGCTTTCCTTCGTACCTCATCTTTTCTCCCTGTATTGTATTTTTGGTTATCTTCTGTTGTTCTTTAAACATTACCCAATCCTCTTGCTTCCCGCTCATCTTTGCTATGTTGTACTTCTTCGCTTTAATTTTTATACTGTCCCTGACGTCCCTTGTCAGCCATGGTCGTCCCTTTCTCCCCTTGGAATCTTTCTTCCTCCTAGGAATGAACTGCCATCAGCAGTTGTCGTTCAAGTTCACATTTATTGTCACATGCACCTCGAAGGTACAGTGATATTTGACATACCATTCAGCCATACTAAGTGTAAACACAATACACACATAAAACAAAATTTAACATAAACATCCACCACGGTGGAATCAACATTCCTCACTGTGATGGAGGCAATAAAGTTCAGTCATCTTTCTCCGATGTCCAGGCCCTTTCGTCGGGATGATTGAAACTCCGACGTCGGGATGGATTGGAACACTAAGTCAAATGTGGGTCCCTCGAAGTCAAATGTGGGTCCGTTGAAGGCAGACACGGGTGAAATTATTATGGGGAACAAGGAAATGGCAGAAGAGTTGAACAGGTACTTCGGATCTGTCTTCACTAAGGAAGACACAAACAATCATCCAGATGTACTGGAGGACATAGGATCTAAGGGGGTAGAGGAACTGAAAGAAATTTTCATTAGGCGAGAAATAATTATTGTGTAGACTAATGGGACTGAAGGATGATAAATCCCCTGGGCCTGATGATCTGCATCCCAGGGTCCGCAGGGAGATGGCTCTAGAAATAGTGGGTGCATTAGTGATCATTTTCCAATGTTCAATAGATTCAGGATCAGTTCCTGTGGACTGGAGGATAGCTAATGTTATCCCACTTTTCAAGTAAGGAGCGAGAGAGAAAACGGGGTATTACAGAACAGTTAGCCTGATTTCGGTGGTGGGAAAGATGCTGGAGTCAATTATTAAAGAGGTAATAATGGGGCATTTGGATAGCAGTAATAGGATTAGTCCAAGTCAGCATGGATTTATGAAAGGAAAATCATGCTTGACTAGTCTGGAATTTTTTGAGGATGTGACAAGTAAAATGGATGAAGGGGAGCCAGTGGATGTAGTGTATCTAGACCTTCAGAAAGCCTTTGATAAGGTCCCGCACAGGAGACTGGTGACTAAAATTAGAGCACATGGTATTGGGGGTAGGGTGTTAACATGGATAGAAAATTGGTTGGCAGACAGGAAGCAAAGAGTAGGAGTGAACGGGTCCTTTTCAGAATGGCAGGCAGTGGCGAGTGGAGTGCTGCAAGGTGTTGGGGCCGCAACTGTTTACCATATATATTAATGATTTGGAAGAGGGAATTAGGAGCAACACTAGCGAGTTTATGGATGACACAAAGCTGGGTGGCAGTGTGAACTGTGAAGAGGATGTTAGGAGGTTGCAGGGTGACCTGGACAGGTTGAGTGAGTGGGCAGATACGTGTCAGATGCAGTATAATATAGATAAATGTGAGGTTATCCACTTTGGCAGCAAAATCAAGGGGGCAGATTTATTATCTCAATGGGGTTAGGTTAGGTAAGGGGGAGGTACAGCAAGACCTGAGTGTCCTTGTACACCGGTCACTGAAAGTTGGCTTACAGGTACAGCAGGCAGTGAAGAAAGCTAATGGAATGTGGCCTTCATAACAAGAGGATTTCAGTATAGGAGTAAAGAGATTCTTATGCAGTTGTATATGGCTCTGGTAAGACCACATCTGAAGTATTGTGTACAATTTGTGTCTCCTAATTTGAGGAAGGATATCCTTGTGATTGAGGCAGTGCTGCGTAGGTTCATGAGATTGATCCATGGGATGGCGGGATTGTCGTATGAGGAAAGATTGAAAAAACTAGGCTTGTATTCACTGGAGTTTAGAAGAAGGAGGGGGATCTTATAGAAACATATAAAATTATAAAAGGACTGGACAAGCTAGTTGCAGGAAATATTTTCCCAATGTTGGGCGAGTCCAGAACTGGGGGCCACAGTCTTAGAATAAAGGGGAGGCCATTTAAGACTGAGGTGAGAAAAAACATTTTCACCCAGAGAGCTGTGAATTTGTGGAATTTGTGGGAGGCCAAATCACTGGATGGATTTAAGAGAGAGATAGATAGAGCTCTCGGGGCTAGTGAAATCAAGGGATATGTGGAGAAGGCAGGCACGGGTTATTGATTGTCGACGATCAGCCATGATCACAATGAATGGCTGGCCCGGAGGGTCCTGCCCCTATTTTCAATGTTTCTACTCCATGTTGGAGCTCCTGAGTCAGCCACATCTTACCCAAAACTGCGAGATTCACGGTGTTGAAGTCTACAGCCCCCACGGTCGGAGCGCTTCTGATGATCCTCGGCAAAGGATCCCCGGCTCCGGGATGGTAAGTCTGCGCCGCGCTCGCAGCTTGAAGCTCCGGGCCGGTCTCCAGGAAAGGCCGCACCATCCAAGTTGTTAGGCTGCGGGGGCGGGGGGGGGGGGGGGGGGGGGGGGGGGTGGTGGAGATACGAAAGGGAGAAAATCACAATTCCATTGAGTGACTTTAAAAAAAAGTTTCCCCCTATCCCCCCCTCCTCCCCCCACATAAACTAACCAAGAAACATTGAAACATACATTTAAGACATACTTAAAATAATAAAAACAAAAGGGACGCGACAGACTGTTGGCGAGGTGGCCATTTCGGGCACCACCGTAAAGTATCATCAATTAAGATAAATGAGCCAGTTCCTTCAGCAGCCATACATGCCCTGGCTATAACACTCCCACCACCGTGTTTCACAGATGAGGTGGTATGCTTTGGATCTTGGGCAGTTCCTTCTCTCCTCCATACTTTGCTCTTGCCATATAAATTAATCTTTGTTTCATCTGTCCACAAGACTTTTTTTCCAGAACTGTGGTTGCTCTTTTAAGTACTTCTTGGCAAACTAATCTGGCCATCCTCTTTTTGCAGCTAACCAGTGGTTTGCATCTTGCAGTGTAGCCTCTGTATTTCGGTTTTTGAAGTAACTGCGGACAGCGGTCATTGACAAATCAACACCTGACTCCTGAAGAGTGTTTCTGATCTGTCGGACAAGTGTATGGGGATTTTTCTTTATTATAGAGAGAATTCTTCTGCCATCAGCTGTGGAGGTCTTCCTTGGCCTGTCAGTCCCTTTGCGATCAGTAAGCTCACCAGTGCTCTCTTTCTTCTTAATGATATGCCAAACAATTGATTTTGGTAAGCTTAAGGTTTGGCTGATGTCTCTCACAGTTTTATTCTTGTTTCTCAGTCTCATCATGGCTTCTTTGACTCTATTGGCACAACTTTGGTCCTCATGTTGATAAACAGCAATTAAAGTTTCCAAAGGTGATGAAAAGACTGCAGGAAAGACTAGGCGCTGAGAGCTCTCTTATACCTGCATTAAGGAGGCAATTAAACACGCTTGAGCAATTGCATACACTTGTGAAGCCATGTGTCCCAAACATTATGATGCCCTGAAATGAGGGGCTGTGTATCAGCACTGCTGTAATTTTTACATGGTGAAAAAAATGTTCCCAATGTTGGGCGAGTCCAGAACCATGGGCCACAGTCTTAGAATAAAGGGGAGGCCATTTAAGACTGAGGTGAGAAAAAAACTTTTTCACATAGTGAGTTGTGAATTTGTGGAATTCCCTGCCACAGAGGGCAGTGGAGGCCAAATCACTGGATGGATTTAAGAGAGAGTTAGATAGAGCTCTAGGGGCTTGTGAAATCAAGGGATATGGGGAGAAGCAGGCACGGGTTATTGATTGGGGACGATCAGCCATGATCACAATGAATGGCGGTGCTGGCTCGAAGGGCCGAATGGCCTCCTCCTGCACCTATTTTTTCTATGAAACCAAAATGTATAAAATTTGACTTTATTAAAATCTGACAATGTGATTTTTTTATTACAAATCTCAAATTGTGGAGTACAGAGGCAAATAAATAAATGATGGGTCTTTGTCCCAAACATTATGGAGAGAACTGTGAGGCTTCGGCGAACATAGCATGGCGACACAGTGGTAGAGATGCTGTCTTATGGGCCTGTCCCACTTAGGCGATTTTTTGGGTGATTTTTTTCAGGCGACTACCGCAAAAATTTGTGGACAATTTTTTGTCGACAGTGACGACAATTTTTGCTGTCATAGGTTGACGTAGGTGTTGTCGTAGATGCTGTCGTAGGTTGTCGCCAGGTGCCGTAGGTGAATTCCATTAAAATTAGTCCCTGGCAGTCGCCTAAAGAGTCGCCTAAGTGGGACAGGCCCATAACAGTGCGAGATTCAGGTTCAATCCTGACTACCGGCGCTTGTCTGTATGGAGTTTGTACATTCTCTCCATGACCTGCGTAGTTTTTCTACAGGATCTCCTGGTTTCCTCCCATACTCAAAAGACATACAGGTTTGTAGGTTAATTGGCTTGTTATGATTGTAAATTGTCCCTAGTGTGTGCAGGATAGCATTTGTGTGCAGGGGGGTCACTGGTAGGCGCAGACTTGGTGGGTTGAAGGGCCTGTTTCCGCCTGTATCTCTACACTAAACTAAATATTTTATTCAATCCAAAAGAAATATATGGGTGGTACATGACCTCTGGTTCCATCCAGATCTGGGATGCTGTCAGTATGGAACTTGTACATTCTTCCTGCGACCATGTGGGTTTCCTCCGAGTGCTCAGGTTTTGTTTCACATCCAAAAGAAGTGCAGGTTTGAAAGGTTAGTTGGCCTTTGTTTAAAATAAAAATCCCCTATTATGTCAGGTGTGGGTATGAAGGTGAGATAACGTAATACTAGAGAAATAATCAGATTTACTAGAATGTTGCCAGGGATCAAGCAACTATGTTACAGAGAAAGGTTGAACAAGTTAGGTCTTTATTCTTTGGAGCGCAGAAGGTTAAGGGGGGACTTGATTGAGGTCTTTAAAATGATGAAAGGGATAGACAAAGAGTTGACGTGGATAAGCTTTTCCCATTGAGGGTAGGGAAGATTCAAACAAGAGGGCATGACATGAGAATTAAGGGACAGAAGTTTAGGGGTAATGTGAGGGGGAACTTCTTTACTCAGAGGGTGGTGGCTGTGTGGAATGAGCTTCCAGCAGAAGTGGTGGAGGCAGGATGGTTTTTAACATTTAAAAGTAAAGTGGATAGGTATATGGACGTGAAGGGAATGGAGGGGTATGGTCTGAGTGCAGGTAGATGGGACTAGGGGAAAACAAATGGTCGGCACGGACTGGAAGGGCCGAGAGGGCCTGTTTCCGTGCTGTAATTGTTATATGGTTATATGGTTATAATGCTGGAGTAACTCAGCGGGTCAGGCAGCATCCCAGGAGATCATAGATCCCCAGCTAGTCCCTAGCTGTTTCTCGCCTGCAGACACCACCAACCTCTGCACAAGAATGCAGATTTCTGCGGACGCCCCTTTTCTGCCGCTCCCGAATCGCCCTGTTGTTTGGTAGCACCTGCCACCTAACCCCTGCACCATGTGCTGCCGGCCAGGCAGAGGTTGAAATGTGCTTTCCAAAGCAGGTTTAGCACTCTACTCATTATCCTCACCAATTTCACCTGTGGTCCATGGAATATTGCAGAAAGGTGCCCTAGTAGAGAGAACCATATGCAAGTTTGCATTGACCAGTGGCATGTCTGAGTGGAGTTAAGAAGGTAGATTGAGGGGTTCGGGTAAAATGCTCTTTAGGATAGGATGGATGTAAACATGTCATCATACAACTTCTCAGTAATTAATAAATTAATTCAATAAAGTATCATTCATTCGTACAACTCCTCGTGGCTCTGAACCCAATACTGAATCCTGCAGTAATTCAGCACTTTCAGTATTACCGTAGGCTTCTCCATCCTGTCACTAAGAGAGATGTCCTAATGGATCCTCACTGCAATCAGCACATCAGACAGGAAGACATCGATGAGTGTTGAGGTGGGGATGGAGTGGTGAACCGTCCTTGGCCCATCTCCTATCCCCCATCTCCCATTGACAATGCTAGTCGCAAGGATGGTCATAAAATCTCCTGCTACATTGAAGCCCTTCTAAATGTAAACACAAGGATCTGCAGATGCTGATTTACCAAACAAAACTCCGCGGGTTAGGCAGCATCTATGGAGGACATAGATTGGTGAAGTTTCCAAGTCAGGACCCTTCTTCAAACTATACGTGCTGTAATTAACACATACATTTGAGTCACTCCCGCTCTTAATTGTTTGAGAACTCAAAACATACAGCTTTCCAAAGCAGATGAGATAAAGCCGCTTAATCAGGCCGCCCTGCAAAAAATGTTGTTTCATCTAGCTGAGCGCCAACACCAAGAAGGTAAGACGTTTTTTTTAAAACGTATGTTTTTCTGGAATAATTCTACGGTTCAGGCAGCATCTCTGGAGAACATGGATAGGCACTGTTTGGGGTCTTGATGCCTTCTTCAGACTGTTCAGAAGAACAGTTTGTTCTACTGCTTTAATGTTCAAACGCAAGACCCTTCATTGTCTTCTGCTGTGTGAATGTATCAATAATACTGTATCTTCCCAACCATAGGTTTCTTTATGTTCACCTTCAAACGTTCATATAATATAATTTGCTGAATAAATTAATCAAAAGAATGCAATAATATTTAAAGAGTTTCCAGAGAGCGCTGTCTCAGAGGCTACAAAAAAATGTAGTAATGTCTTGCTCTTCAAGGTGTCACGATTTTACTTAAATTAAACTCTGTATTCACAAAGAGCTATTTCCTACAGCAGCTGCAGTTAAATGAAATGCAAATAAGACAAAAGGAGAAATCTTCGGTTAGAAACATAAAAAATAGGTGCAGGAGGAGGCCATTCGGCCCTTCAAGCCAGCTCCGCCATTCATTGTGATCATGGCTGATCGTCCCCAATCAATAATAATAATAATAATAATAATATCTTTTATTGTCATTACACATAAGTGCAACGAGATTTGGTTTGCAACTTCCATCTGATGCCATAACTTAAACGACTAATAAAATTTAGGTTTAGATAACCCGACAACAAGGTTTGTAAAAAGAACATTAGAACAGTAAAACAGTCAAAACAGACTAAAGTGCAGATGTGTCTGTGCGACGTGACCATCCGAGGGAGACAGTCCATGGGGGTGGGGGGCACTCAGCACGTCCGGTTCAGAGCCGCTATAGCTCTGGGAATGAAGCTGTTCCTGAGTCCGGAGGTGCGGGCGTATAACCCGTGCCTGACTTCTCCCCATATCCCTTTATTCCACTAGCCCCTAGAGCTCTATCTAACTATCTCTTAAATCCATCCAGTGATTTGGCCTCCACTGCCCTCTGTGGCAGGGAATTCCACAAATACACAACTCTCTGAGTGAAAACGTTTTTTCTCAGCTCAGTCTTAAATGGCCTCCCCTTTATTCTAAGACTGTGGCCCCTGGTTCTGCACTCGCCCAACATTGGGAACATTTTCCCTGTATCTAGCTTGTCCAGTCCTTTTATAATTTTATATGTTTTTATAAGATCCCCCTCATCCTTCTAAACTCATGAATACAAGCCTAGTCTTTTCAATCTTTCCTCATATGACAGTCCCGCCATCCCACGGATCAATCTTGTGATCCTACGCTGCACTGCCTCGATCACAAGGATATCCTTCCTCAAATTAGGAGACCAAAACTGTACACAATACTCCAGATGTGGTCTTACCAGAGCCCTATACAACTGCAGAAGAATCTCTCTTCTCCTATACTGAATCCCTCTTGTTATGAAGACCAACATTCCATTAGCTTTCTTCACTGCCTGCTGTACTTGCACACCAACTTTCAGTGTACAAGGACACCCAGGTCTCATTGTACCTCTCCCTTACCTAACCTAACCCCATTGAGATAATAATCTGGCCCCTTGTTTTTGCCACCAAAGTGGATAACCTCACATTTATCTATATTATACTGCATCTGCCACGCATCTGCCCACTCACTCAACCTGTCCAGGTCACCCTGCAACCTCCTAACATCCTCTTCACAGTTCACACTGCCACCCAGCTTTGTGTCTTCCGCAAACTTGCTAGTGTTCCTCCTAATTCCCTCTTCCAAATCATTAATATATATGGTAATTAGTTGCGGCCCCAACACCGAGCCTTGCGGCACTCCACTCGCCACTGCCTGCCATTCTGAAAACGACCCGTTCACTCCTACTCTTTGCTTCCTGTCTGCCAAACAATTTTCTATTCTTGTCAACACCCTACCCCTAATACCATGTGCTCTAATTTCAGTCACCAATCTCCCGTGCGGGACCTTATCAAAGGCTTTCTGAAAGTCTAGATACACTACATCCACTGGCTGCCTTTCATCAATTTTACTTGACACATTCTCACAAAATTCCAGAAGATTAGTCAAGCATGATTTTCCTTTCATAAATTCATGCTGACTTGGACTAATCCTATTACTGCTATCCAAATGCCCCATTATTACCTCTTTAATAATTGACTCCAGCATCTTTCCCACCACCGAAGTCAGGCTGACTGGTCTGTAATTCCCCGTTTTCTCTCTCGCTCATTACTTGAAAAGTGGGATAACATTAGCTATCCTCCAATCCACAGGGACTGATCCTGAATCTATTGAACATTGGAAAATGATCACCAATGCACCCACTATTTCTAAAGCCACCTCCCCGAGGACCCTGGGATGCATTCCATCAGGTCCCGGGGATTTATCATCCTTCAGTCCCATTAGCCTACCCAATACTATTTCTCGTCTAAATAACATTTCTTCAGTTCCTTGACCCCCTTAGATCCTCTGTCCTCCAGTACTTCTGGGAGATTGTTTGTGTCTTCCTTAGTGAAGACAGATTCGAAGTACCTGTTCAACTCTTCTGCCATTTCCTTGTTACCCATAATAATTTCACCCGTGTCTGCCTTCAAGGGACCCACATTTGACTTTGCTACTCTTTTACCCTTAACATATCTAAAGAAGCTTTTACTGTCCTTCTTTATATTCCTGGCCAGCTTCCCTTCATACTTCATCTTTTCAGCCCGTATTGCCTGTTTTGTTTCCTTCTGTTGTCCTATGAAAGTTTCCCAATCTTCTTGGCTTCCGGCTACTCTTTGCTGTGTTATACATCTTTTCTTTTAGTTTTATTCTATCCCTAACTTCTCTCGTCAGCCACGGTTGCCTCCTACTCCCCTTAGAATCTTTCTTTCTTTTTGGAATGAAATGATCCTGCGTCTTCCGGATTATGCCCAGAAATTCCTGCCATTGGTGTTCCACCATCATTCCTGCTAGTATCCCCTTCCAGTCTACCTTGGCCAGCTCCTCTCTCACGCCTTCGTAATCCCCTTGATTTCAGTGAGTATACTTTGGGTGCCTAGAGCAACACTTGGGTAAGAAAGGTAAGCAGCAGGAATTGTCATTGCAACTGATTGTGATTAAGGACTCCTTTGACCATGGGTTACAGTGTATTTCTTGTCTCTTCCACAGTAGTGTTTCAAAGAACATTGAGGGGTGGACAAAAGTTAAGTGTGTCTATATTTTTCACAAGTTAAGCAGCTACTGAAAGATACTTGCTGAATCAAATATAGGTTTAGCTATTTTCAGAATGTTGGGGAATGCCAGCTGCCACATCTTGTCGAGAATTTCTCAAACCAATGAGAAGAATTTATGCAAAAAACATCCAAATAAACAGATGTATCTCGCTAGGCATTCTCTTACCGGTAAATCAAGTTCAAGTTCGTGAGTTTATTGTCATGTGTCCCTGATAGGACAATGAAATTCTTGCTTTGCTTCAGCACACAGAACATAGTATGCATTTACTACAAAACAGATCAGTGTGTCCATATATCATTATACAAATATATACACACATGAATAAATAAACTGATAAAGTGCAAATAACACATAATGGGTTATTAATAATCAGAGTTTTGTCCGAGCCAGGTTTAATAGCCTGATGGCTGTGGGGAAGTAGCTATTCCTGAACCTGGTTGTTGCAGTCTTCAGGCACCTGTACCGTCTACCTGAAGGTAGCAGGGAGATGAGTGTGTGGCCAGGATGGTGTGGGTCCTTGATGATACTGCCAGCCTTTTTGAGGCAGCGACTGCGATAAATCCCCTCGATGGAAGGAAGGTCAGAGCCGATGATGGACTGGGCAGTGCTTACTACTTTTTGAAGTCTATTCTTCTCCAGGGCACTCAAGTTACTGAACCAAGCCACGATGCAACCGGTCAGCATGCTCTCTACTGTGCACCTGTAGAAGTTAGAGAGAATCCTCCTTGACAAACCGACTCTCCGTAATCTTCTCAGGAAGTAGAGGAGCTGATGTGCTTTATTGATAATTGCATCTGTGTTCTCGGACCAGGAAAGATCTTCAAAGATGGGCACGCCCAGGAATTTGAAGCTCTTGACCCTTTCAACGTTGATATAAACGGGACTGTGGGTCCCCATCCTCCTCCTTCCAAAGTCCACAATCAGTTCCTTGGTTTCGCTGGTGTTGAGGGCCAGGTTATTGTGCTGGCACCATATGGACAGTTGCTCGATCTCTCTTCTATACTCTGACTCATCCCCATCAGTGATAGGTCCAACAACAGTGGTGTCATCAGCGAACTTGATGACGGAGTTCGCACTGTGTCCGGCTACGCAGTCATGAGTATAGAGTGAGTGCAGCAGCGGGCTGAGCACGCAGCCTTGAGGTGCTCCCGTGTTGATTGTTATCGAAGCTGACACATTTCCACCAATATGAATAGACTATGGTCTGTGAATGAGGAAGTCGAGGATCCAATTACAGAGGGATGCGCAGAGACCCAGTTCTGCGAGTTTGGTAACCAGCTTGGAGGGGATGATTGTGTTAAATGCCGAGCTGTAATCGATGAATAATAGCCTCACATATGAGTTTTTGTTGTCCAAGTGATCCAGAGCGGAGTGGAGAGCCAGTGAGATCACATCCACTGTTGATCTGTTGTGGTGGTAAGCGAACTGCAATGGGCCCAGGTTTTTGTTGAGGTAGGAGTTGATTTGCTCCAAGATCAACATCTCAAAGCATTTCATCACCACAGGCATTAATGCCACCGGTCGATAATCATTGAGGCATGTCACCTTACTCTTCTTGGGCACTGGTATAATTGATAATTAATGATCACATATTCAGAGTGAAACAGAATGTACACATTAGTTTATTGGGTGTAATGAAATTACCTGAAGCTCAGTGTAAGGAGTATGAATAGTTTCAGATTCATACTGTGTGGAAATAGGTTATTCAGCCCAACTTGCCCACATTGACCAACATTCCCCATCTACACTAGTCCTACTCACCTGTGATGGGCCACATCATTCTAAATCCATTATAACCATTCTGTAATCAAAAGCAGAATTGTGAAAGGTTCTAATGCAAATATCAAGAAGTGCAAAGGAATATTAAAGTATAACAGAATAATCAATAAGGTAGAGTAAAGAGTAAGAATATATCATAACATCTCTGGGAATGGATGGAAGTCTGGCTTTCAAGATCCAGTATCTTTTCTCAGAAGGTAGATGAGAGAAAAGGGGTGACAGGCTTCCTTGATGATACTTCCAACTTCTCTAATAGAAACATACCATGAAGATGGACTAGATGGAAGGAATTTATGAACATGTGATGGAATGTACCATGTTCACCACTCCCTGCACGTTCAGTTGTTCAAGAGATGATCAGTGACAAACCTAGCTGAGATGCATTCCATTAGAATACTTTCAATAGTGCATTTACAGATGTCGTGACCGGTGTACAAGGACACCCAGCTCCACTCTCATGCCATTTTTTAATCCCCTTTGTTCAACTGCATTAATGCCACTTCCGATTTAACCTTCTCCTTCTCAAATTGCAGATTAAAACTAATCATATGATGATCACTACCTCCAAGCAGTTCCTTTACCTCGAGTTCTCTTATCAAGATGTTTGAGAAAATCCCCGCAGGCATGCTGAATCTTAACAGGTAGCTAAGAAGGTAAATGCACTGCGCTTTTCCTGGTCACTGCATCAGTGTGAAGAGACCAGGTTAAGGGGCTCTCCCACTGTACGAGCTAATTCAAGAGCTCTCCCGAGTTTTGAAGAAAATCAAACTCGTGTTAAGCATGTAGAATGTACATAGCGGTACGTCGGAGCTCGGGACGTCTCCTAGAGGCTCGTAACGCTAAAGGCAGGTACTCGGGAAATGCGGTAAGCTCGGGAAGACTCATGAAGATTTTTCAACATGTTGAAAAATGTCCACGAGAGCCCCGAGTACCTACGAGCGGCTATTACTGTAATTCTCCGAGTTTGAATTAGGGGAAACTCGGGAGAACTCTTAAATTCGCTCGTACAGTGGAACAGCCCCATTAAGTTGCTGGTGATATAGCTAACTAGGAAAATGGACAGTGGATGTGGACTTTCAGAAAGCCTTTGATAAGGTCCCACATAAGAGATTAGTGGGCAAAATTAGAGTACACGATACTAACATTGATAGAAAAATGGGTGGCAGACAGGAAACAAAGAGCAGGGATTAACGGGTCCCTTTCAGAATGGAAGGCAGTGACTAGTGGGGTACTGCAAGGCTCAGTGCTGAGACCACAGCTATTTACAAAATACATTAATGATTTAGATGAAGGGATTAAAAGTATCATTAGCAAATTTGCAGATGACACAAAGCTGGGTGGCAGTGTGAACTGTGAGGAGGTTGTTATGGGGATGCAGGATGACTTGGACAGGTTGAGTGAGTGGGCAGATGCATGGCAGATGCTGTTTAATGTGAATAAATGTGAGGTTATCCACTTTGGTGGCAAGAACAGGAAGGCAGATTATTATCTGAATGGTGTCAAATTAGGAAATGGGGAAGTAGATTTAATTTCCCTGTATGCAAATTGCAGGGGATCTAGATTGTTGAGAAAACAGGTGCAAATGAGGGCCATTAATATAGCAGGAAAATATAATATTAATATAGCAGCAGCATAAACATGAGCAGTTAGTCATCCCACATGACATCCCACCTATTCAACCACCTGAATTCAACCTGGACACCAGCCCTCCGAAATGGAAAGAGGTAGAGAACACTGTCCGGCGAGCAAGAGCAGCATCAGCTCCGGGGCCAAACGAGTACCATACAAGCTCTACAAGCTGCAGGAGAACATCAAGTGGGCCCGAATGAAAATCAAACCAAGTAAATCTCGAAGCATCTCCATAGTTAAGGGGGTGCTTAGAGACACAAGGTTCTGCATCGGTGACGACCCAATACCAACAGTGTCTGAGCAGCCAGTAAAAAGCCTGGGCAGATGGTACAACGCAAGTCTCAAGGACAAAGAGCAGGTGCAACAACTAAGGCAAGAAATTGTCAACGGCCTGGAGATCATCAATCAGACCCTACTGCCTGGGAAACTGAAGCTCTGGGGCCCACAGTTTGGACTCCTTCCTTGGACAATGTGGCCACTGACCGTTTATGAAGCCCCAATAACAACTGTGGAGAAGATGGAGCGAACCATAACTTCATACGCGAAGAAATGGCTCGGTGTCCCATGATGTCTAACTAACATCGGCCTCTATGGCAAAGGGGTCCTGGAACTACCTCTCACTAGTCTAACAGAGGAATACAAGTGTTCCAAAGTAAGACTCCAGATGACACTGAGGGACTCTAGAGACAAGACCATCAGTGCTGTTGCGCCGCCCCTAGTAACCGGCCGGAAGTGGACACCATCTGATGCAGTACAGCAAGCTTCATCAGCCCTGAGGCACAAAGACGTCGTGGGGCAAGTGCAGCAGGGAAGAGGAGGCTTTGGCCTTACGACAAGCAAACCAACTTGGCGAAAGGCCACAACATCAGAGCGGAGGACATTGGTGGTTGAGGAGGTGCGGCAACAGGAGGAGGCCGCAAGAAGTGCAAAGGCGGTCTCGCTTGCCAAACAGGGGCAATGGATGCAGTGGGAAGGTGTGGAGCGGAGGAAGATCAGCTGGAAAGAACTATAGGAAATGGAATCAAGCAAGATCAGCTTCATCATCATCAGAGCGACATACAACGTGCTTCCATCACCAAAGAACCTCAATCAGTGGTACGGCGAGGATCCAACCTGTGCCCTCTGCCCAACTCCAGCGACCCTCAAACACATCATGGTAGGCTGCAAGACCAGCCTCACGCAAGGGAGATACACGTGGCGGCATAATCAGGTATTAAAAAGCCTGGCAACAGCCCTTGAGAACAGGCGGTGTGCGACCAACTCCTTGCCTCCGAGAGCAAGCAACCCCTCTCACTTAAGGGCGACAACCTTTGTCCGAGGAGGACAGAAAACACCTAAACATCCTTCCAACAGATCAGAAGAAGGAAACCTATGCAGGGCCTGTGACTGGAGGATGCTGGCGGACATTGGCCGACAACTAATCTTTCCACCTGAAATTGCTTCAACCAACCTCAGGCCAGACTTGGTGTTCTGGTCCCCTTCACAGAAGACTGCTTACATCATAGAGCTCACAGTTCCATGGGGAGAACTCTGTTGTGGAGGCCTATGAGCATAAGAAGCTGTGCTACGCAGAGCTTGCAGCAGAGGCAACGCAGCGTGGCTGGAACATCAAAGTCTATCCAGTTGAAGTGGGATGCAGAGGATTTGTTGCATCATCTACCATCAGACTGCTGAAGGAGCTTGGAATCCACGGTCAGGCTCTGCAGAAGACCATAAGATCACTCTCAGACGCGGCTGAAAGAAGCAGCTGTTGGATTTGGCTCAAGCGGAAAGACCCATGCTGGGCCCCAAGTACGTCATGGTGAATCTTTGAGGCAGTTTGACATGGGACACGCTCTGAGGGGTAATCATCCTGCAGCGGGCTGCCCTTGTGGAGGGTGTATAGTGTTAAAAGGCCGAAACACCCAGTGATGCAAGGGTACACTACTGATGATGTGTCCTGTGCCCAACTGTCCTGAAGGTTACCCAGGCCAAGATATACGTATACGTATTCCACCCCCCCCCCCCCCCCGCTGATGTTGAGCATCTACCACTCTCAGCAATCAATGAATGTCGTGAAATGCTCCCCACCGACTGGCACAAGGGAGTTCTTAACATCTTGTCCTGTGTATTTGATTCTAATCACATTTTCATGTTGCGAGAAGGGGACAAAAAAAAAGTATGAACCGGCAGTATTTTTCATGCCGACTTCAGCGTAAACCGCAACGTTCTAATCCACCGCATTCCACTAAAACCCACTAGCAACACTAAATTCCTTCCATTTGGCCTATAAATTCATGAAAATGAGATTTTAAAATCGTTGTATTGTGGATTATTGTGTGAATGTTATTTGGACACTTAGGCAATTTAAAAATGTTTATCATTTCTTAAGAAATTGATAGATGTTTAGATCTAGTAATTGAATTTTGTAATTAGCTACAATTAGATAACTAACTAATTATATGCTTTAATTTCAGGTCATCCAAATAATATTGTTTCATATTTGTTTCAGAATGGTTCAATCTCTAATAACTGAACATTTCATTGAGTTCTCTTTATTCTTAAGAAAGTTATGGGCTTTTGACTGTCCTAGATCACAGCTTTTGTGTTAAGTCAATGGAAAGGCAATGGGGAACAAGATGCTAATTTCCAAGTATGAAAATGGCCATAACTTTTTTAATACTGAAGATATGAAAGTGAATTAGATGTCAAATTAAACTTCTTTTTATGCTTTATCTGATGGGATAAATTGCAGACTTGATTTTTTAAATCCCAAAATTTTGTAACATTGCTAATTAATGGTCTTTTAAAACGCTACACTTTGGTCAACATTAGAGTTGCTGAGAGGTAGTAATGGAGACAGTTCTCATTATTTTTCCTGGAACTAGATGACGGTGGTTTCCTTGGAGCCAATGGGGACAGAAGACTGCTGGAGTGAGAGGATGAAGATGTTAGTGAAGACTGTTGCCAATTACATAGAAACATAGAAAATAGGTGCAGGAGCAGGCCATTCGGCCCTTCGAGCCAGCAACGCCATTCATTGTGATCATGGCTGATCGTCCGCTATCAATAACCCGTGCCTGCCTTCTCCCCATATCCCTTGACTCCACTGCCCCCTAGAGCTCTATCTAACTCTCTCTTAAATCCATCCGGTGATTTGGCCTCCACTGCCCTCTGTGGCAGGGAATTCCATAAATTCACAACTCTCTGGGTGAAAACGTTTTTTCTCACGTCCGTCTTAGACCTCCCCATTATTCTAAGACTGTGGCCCCTGGTTCTGGACTCGCCCAACATTGGGAACATTTTTCCTGCATCTAGCTTGTTCAGTCTTTTTATAATTTTATATGTTTCTATAAGATCCCACCTCATCCTTCTAAACTCCAGTGAATACAAGCCTAGTCTTTTCAATCTTTCCTTATATGACAGTCCCGCCATCCCAGGGATCAATCTCGTGAACCTACTCTGTACTGCCGCAATCACAAGGATGTCTTTCCTATTGATTGGAGCACCATTTCAGAACCCATCCAGAGATTCCATCCAGGCTTGCAACTTTCTAAAAAAATTCCCCTTGTAAAAGCAGGAATATTGTCTCACATATACCATATACCATATTGTCTCACATATACCATAATACCATATGACATAGGAGCAGAATTGGCCATTCAGCCCATCGAGTCTACTCTGCCATTCAATCATGGCCGATCGATTTTTCCCTCTCAGGCCCATTCTCCTGCATTCTCTCCGTAACTTTTGTCAACCTTGCTAATCAAGAACCTAGCAAGGGCCCTAGCCTTTTGAACCAGTATCTTGTGCGCAATTTTATCAAAGGCCTTGATTGAAGGTGCATGACAAATTTGTTCACCTGCTCCTCATGAACCAGATTTGCATCTTTTCCTGCATAACGCAAGCCAAAATATAATTGATGAGATTTATGGATCCGGTCCACTTTTCCTACATTCAGGCACACACACCAGTAAGCATTAAATGTATGGAAGATATACACAAAACGCTGGAGTAACTCAACGGGTCAGGCAGCATCTCTGGAGAAAAGAAATAGGTGACGTTTCAGGTCTGAAACCTTCGTCACCTATTCCTTTTCTTCAGAAATGCCATCTGACCTGCTGAGTTATTCAGGCATTTTGTCTCTATCTTCGGTATAAACCACCACATGCAGTTCCTTCATGAGCATTAAATGTATCCTAAAATCTCTGCAGACAAATACAAAGTTCATAAGTCTCAATGAAAAACCGTAGATGCACAAAATCTGAAAAAATTGAAAATAGACAGCAGACATTAGGCGCAGGAGTAGGCCATTCGGCCCTTTGAGCCAGCACCGCCATTCAATGTGATCATGGCTGATCATCCACAATCAGTGAACGATCCTGCCTTCTCCCCATATCCTCTGACCCTGCTATCTTTAAGAGCCCTATCTAGTTCTCTCTTGAAAGTATCCAGAGAACCAGCCTCCACCGCCCTCTGAGGCAGAGAATTCCACAGACTCACAATTCTCTGTGAGAAAAAGTGTTTACTCATCTCCATTCTGAATGGCTTACCCCTTATTCTTAAACTGTGGCCCCTGGTTCTGGACTTCCCAACATAAGGAACATGTTTCCTGCCTCTAGCGTTTCGGAACCCTTAATAATCTTATATGTTTCAATAAGATTCCCTCTCATCCTTCTAAACCAGAGTATACAAGCCCAGCCGTTCTATTCTCTCAACATATGACAGTCCCGCCATCCCAGGAATTAACCTTGTAAACCTAAGCTGCACTCCCTCAATAGCAAGAAAGTCCTTCCTGGATCCAGGAAATGCCCAAAGGGTCGGGCAACATCTGTGAAAAGGGAAACTGAATTAAAATAGGAAGTTGAATACCCCTCATCAGAATAGTGAAAGAGAGAAGAACGTTAGTTTCATGATGCAGACAAGGTGGGGAATGGGTGGAAAGGAGACAGGGAGGATTTGTGATAGTGAAACCAGGGTTGCCATGGCAATACATTGCAGAGGCATTTTGTTCTAGGGGATATGAGGGTAGTTAGGATGGTTAGAAATGATATTATAGAAAATACAATAAAATATTGCAGGTGTGTGTAACATGACTAGCAGGACAGGCCAGAGGAACACTAAGACACTATCACTGATGGACAACTTGTAGCAGGTGATCAGTTCCCTTTACGGATGAAGATAATGAGTTACCTGATCTTGGAGAATTTAATATCGAGTGCAAATGGCTACAGTGTGCCCATGTGGAAAACAATACGTTGTTCTTCAAGCTAACACTGGCTTCATTAGAACATCAGAGGAGGCTAGATATAGTTAAGTAAGAGTGGAAGTGGGAGTGAGTTGGGGAATGAAAGTTGAAGGCAACAGGAAGCTGTATGCCAATTTTGGAAACTAAATGCCCGTGTTTTGCAGAGGATCTAGGGTGTCGGAGGAACTGAAGGAAATTCACATTAGTCAGGAAATGGCGCTGGGTAGACTGATAGGCCTAAAGGTTGATAAATCCCCAGGGCCTGGTCTACATCCCAGGGTACTCGAGGAGGTGGCTCTAGAAATTGTGGTTGCATTGGTGATCATTTCCCAATGTTCTATAGATTCTGGATCAGTTCCTATGGATTTTGGGGTAGCTAATGTTTTCCTGCTTTTCAAGAAAGGAGGGAGAGACAAAGCAGGGAATTATAGACCAGTTAGCCTGACTTGGTGGTGGGGAAGATGCTGGAGTCAATTAGCAAAGATGTAATAGCAGCGCATTTGGTTAGTAGTAACAGGATCAGTCCAATTCAGCATGGAGTTACGAAGGTGAAATCATGGTGGACAAATCTGGAATTTTTTGAGGATGACACAAGTAAAATGGACAATGGAGAGCCAGTGGATGTAGTGTACCTGGATTTTCAGAGCGTCTTTGATTAGGTCCCACACTGGAGATTAGTGGGCAAAATTAGAGCACATGGTATTGGTGGTAGGGTATTGACATGGATAGAAAATTGGTTGGCAGACAGGAAACAAAGTGTAGGGATTAACGGGTCCCTTTCAGAATGACAGGCAGTGACTAGTGGGGTGCCACAAGGCTCGGTGCTGGGACCGCAGCTATTTACAATATACATTAATGATTTAGATGAAGGAATTGAAAGCAACATTAGCAAATTTGCAGATGACACAACGCTGGATGCCAGTGTGAACCGTGAAGAGGTTGCTATGATGATGCAGGGTGACTTGGACAGGTTGGCTGAGTGGGTAGATGCATGGCAGATGCAGTATAATGTGGATAAATGTGAGGTTATCCACTTTAGTGGCAAGAACGGGAAGGCAGATTATTATCTGAATGGTGTCAGGTTAGCGAAAGGGGTACAACGAGACCTGGGTATCCTAGTAAATCAGTCACTGTTCCTACTAATACAACAGGGAGTGAAGAAAGCGAATGGCATGTTGGCCTTCATAACAAGAGGGGTTGAGTATAGGAGCAAAGAGGTCCTTCTGCAGTTGTACAGGGCCCTGGTGAGATCACACCTGGAGTATTGTGTGCAGTCTTGGCCTCTTAATTTGAGGAAGGACATTCTTGCTATTGAGGGAGTGCAGCGTAGGTTCACAAGGTTAATTTCCAGGATGGCGGGAGTATCAAATGAATAAATAATGGCTGGGCTTGTATTCATTGGAATTTAGAAAGATGAGAGGTAAGCCTTTTAGAACTGAGATGAGGAAAAACTTTCTTTCACAGAGAGTTGTGAAATTGTGGAATTCTCTGTTAAATTGAGCTCTTAGCTAAATTCTGCTGGCGGAATCAAGGGATATGGGGAGAAGGCTGGAACGTGGGGTTCTCATTGTGGATGATCAGCCATGATATTGAATGGCAGTGCTGGTTCGAAGGGCCGAATGGCCTACTCCTGCACCTATTGTCTAAGTATCTATGTAGCACTCACCCAATCTGTGTTTTGTTTCTCCAGCGTAGAGGAGACCTCATTGTGAACACTGAATGCAGTAAATGGGTGCTCTAAACATTTTCTTTTGCTAATTATCCAGCTCTTCTGGCCATTGGTCTGCCAATATCAAACCTTTACTCACTGTTAAGCCAGGGAATGTGGTAATATAATTTACTACAGCAATTTGCCTGAGCCTCCTGAATCTCTGAGTGTCCTTCACGGATAACCTACCACGACCCAAGGCTGACCTTAAATGTGGAATCCAGTTATTTTTGATCAGGAAAAGTCTGCTCAAATTCGAATTGGATGCAAAGTTTGCTCCCTGGGACTATGGTAATGTTTTCTTCCATCCACATGTTGAAAAGGCATTATCTAACCATTATTGTTGAGACATAAGAGACTGCAGATGCTGTGTAATATTGAGCAAGACTCAAGTGCTGGAGTTATTTAGTGGCAATATCCATGGTGGTCGGTCTCATCAGTGACAATGATGAGTCGGCGTACAGGATGGAGTTGGAGCTGCTCACACGATGGTGCAAATCCCACAACCTCATTCTCAACGTGGGAAAAACGAAGGAGATGGTGGTTGACTTCAGGAGGGCGGGAGAACAACGCCATACACCTCTGCACATCGATGGAGCTGATGTGGAAAGGGTCAGCAGTGTGAAGTTCCTAGGACTCCACCTGTCAGATGACCTGACGTCCACGACCAACACCACAGCACTGGTCAAGAGAGCCCAGCAGCGATTACACCCTCTCCGAAGACTACGGAAAGCAGGTCTCCCCACTGCACACCTACGAACTTTTTATAGGGGGACAATCGAGAGCACATTAACCTACGGCATCACCTCCTGGTTCGGGAGCTGCAAGGCGTACGAACGGCACCACCTGGACAGGATTGTGAAGACCGCCAGCAGGATTATTGGTGCTCCACTCCCTTTATTGCTGGACATATACAGGAAGAGATGTATCAGCAGAGCCATCTCCATCATCAAAGACCCCTACCACCCATCGCATCACATATTCTCCATCCTGCCATCTGGGAAGAGGTACAGGAGCATCAGCTGCAAAACCAGCAGGATGCTCCTCAGCTTCTTCCCGCAGGCAATTAGACTGATAAACGGACTTTGCCCCCTGCCAAAGTATCGCGCACCAAACACCAACCTGGACACACTGAAGCAGAGCCATTGTCGTGCCACTGCCGATCGGAACTCGTGATATATGTACTTTTATTTTCTATTTCTATTTATTTTTTACCACACACTGAATGGACACTGGTTGAGAAACGCTTTTTCGTTTTCTTCTGGGTATGCAAATTCACCATTCCTTCTCTCCGGAATGCTGCCTGTCCTGCTGAGTTACTCCAGCATTTTGCATCTACTGACTGTGAATGGATGCTGACTGGGCAATTGTTTCACTGAATACCTATGTCAGTCGGCCTTGGCATACTTGATCTACCAGTTACCAAATATTTTAACTCCTTTTCATCCCGTCCCTCGTCCTGCCTGTACCACTGTTGGGATCCATATATCCCTTTGTTATCATCTCTTCCACAGCCAACAATGGACCATTGTGGGCTCCACCTTTCCTTGGTCATCAATGCTGACTTTGGTTTGTTCTGAACCTTTCCTCCAGTTTGATGACCTCGAAAAGATCATCCACACATTTATCTCCTCCCGCCTAGATTACTGCAACTCCCTTTACACTGGCATCAGCCAATCTTCCCTGTCCCGCCTGCAACTGGCCCAAAACGCCGTAGCGAGTCTCCTGACGGGCACCCGAAAAAGGGACCACATCACCCCGATCCTGGCCTCTCTCCACTGGCTCCCTGTGCGGTTCCGAATAAATTTCAAGACCCTCCTCTTTGTCTACAAAGCCCTCAATGGGCTTGCACCCACCTACATTAAAAGTCTTCCCACCCACTACACCACCTCCAGGTCCCTCAGATCGGCCGACTTGGGGTTGCTGAATGTCCCGCAGTCTAGGCATAAGCTCAGGGGCGACCGACCGCGCCTTTGCGGTCGCAGCTCCTAGACTGTGGAACAGCATCCCCCTCCCCATTAGAACTGCCCCCTCCATCGACTCCTTTAAGTCTAGTCTAAAAACGTATCTGTTCTCCCAAGCCTTTCCTGACGTTCTCTGAGCGAGGGCTATTTGTATATATGTATGTAGCCTGCTTGTGTATACTACTCGTATAACAAATGTAAAGCACTTTGGTCAACGAGAGTTGTTTTTTAAATGTGCTATATAAATAAATGTGACGACTTTTCATACCTCCGGTATCCCTCTCCATTGGCTCACAGTCTGAACAAGGGTTTTGACCGGAAACATCACCTATTCCTGTTCTCCAGAGATGCTGCCAAACCCGCTGAGTTACTATTGGTTTGGGCCAGGACTCTTCTTCTGACTGATGGAAAAAGGTCCTGACCAGATTTGTCACCTGTCCATTCCCTCTATAGTTGCTGCCTTGATTAGTGTGGGTGTCAGGGGTTATGGGGGGAAGGCAAGATAATGGGGTTGGGAGGGATAGATAGATCAGACATGATTGAATGTCGAGTAGACTTAATGGGCCGAACGGTCTCCTTTTGCCCCTATCACTTATGAACTATGAATTTGACCCGCTGAGTCATCCAGCTCTGCATTATTGCCGAAGTTTATTGGGTACAAGAAGGAACTGCAGATGCTGGTTTAAACCGAAGAAGTTTAGACCCGAAACATCATCCATTCCTTCTCTCCAGAGATGAGTTTGCTCCAGCATACTGTGTCCATTTGTTGGTACAAATCGGCTTCCCCTCTTCTTCCATTATAACCGCAAATGCTTCAGCGTAAATTGCGGAGTCCAAATAAATAAATAAAAAAAGTGCCAGTTAGTCTTTAGTTGTGGTGCTGTTTATTGTTAATGTATTTGCAGCAAGGATGAATCTTTTGTTTCATTCATGTTATCCTGCGTGTTGTGGTGTCAGTAATAACAGTGGATTTTACACTCGGGTGCCTGCGGTGTGATAAACACAAGACAATGCTGTCCAGTAGGAGGGAGAAGGAAGGAAGGGGAATTCCCAACGAGAGACAGAGGGGATAAATGAGTGGAAGGCACCGCTCGACGTGTGGCGCTGTCGGTTGTATTTTCTGTTGGCAGAGGGGGCAGCTCCAGCTGTCGGCCCGGCTGCTGCTCGTTTTCTCCGCAGTTACCAGAGGCTCAGTCGCTCCGGGACCCGAGTTTGACCGAGTTTGCCCCGGTGAAGCTGCGGGACCCAGACTCCGGCCCCCTGTCGCCCACGGACCGGGAACTATCGCGGGTGGGACCTCGCCTCGCTTTGCCGGCTGAGAAAAGGACTTGAGGTGCGAGAGCAGCCCGCTGTGGGCTGCACAGCCGTAAGGGGCAGAGCGGAGGGAAGCGCGTTGAGTTGAGTTGCGTTTGCATTGATACAGCGTGGAAACAAGTCACTCCGGCCCTCCCTGTCCACGCCGCCCATCGATCACCCGTTCACACCAGCTCCATGTCATCCCACTTTCTCACCCACTCCCCACACACTAGGGGCTAGTTAACCGAAAAGCCTGGAGGTCTTTGGTATGTGGGAGAAAACTGGAGCACCCGGAGGAAACCCGCACAGTAAGTAAGTAGAACGTCCAAACTTCACACGGACAGCAACCCGTGGTCAGGATCGAACCTGGATCTTCAACGCTGTGAAGGCAGCAACACTCTGCTGCCCTTTCTGAGAGATATGGTGGAGGGGTGGGGGGTAGTGAAGAGAGAGAGAAAATGGATGTGGGCAGTGTGTGTGCCCAGAGTCAGGGATGTGGGTGCGAGTGGGAGTGATGGGCACAGAGCCTGTGCCTGGGTGCAGGGTAAGGAATGGTTTGCGTATGCCCAGGAGGTGTGTGTGTGTGTGTGTGGTCGGGGGAGCTGGGGTCGGGTGTATGTGCTGGAGGGAAGGGTGTATATGCGTGCTGGGAGGTGTTGGGAGTATGTGTGCCGGTGAGGGACTTGGGGGAGGGCGGTACACGTCGTGTGCCCGTGACAGTAGGGAATGAACCTTCTGAAACCTTCTGAATCGGCAGGGCACTACTCTGAATATCGGGGGTATATCGGGGTATGTGATCATTGAGGGGCTGGTGGTGAGGAGGGAAGGATGTATGAGCTGATGGGTCAGGTGTGGGGTCAATTCTTGTGCCCAGTGTGTGGAGGTGGCCCACCGATCAAATGTGCAAATTGATCTAATTTGGCCCATATCCTTCCAAACCCTTCCGATCCATATATAGAAACATAGACATAGAAAATAGGTGCAGGAGGAGGCCATTCGGCCCTTCGAGCCAGCACCGCCATTCATTGTGATCATGGCTGATCGTCCCCAATCAATAACCCGTGCCTGCCTTCTCCCCATATCCCTTTATTCCACGAGCCCCGAGTGCTCTAACTCTCTCTATCTGTCCAAACGTCTTTGGAAAGTTGTATTTGTATCCGTTTCTGAAATTTCCTCTAGCGACTCATTAAGGATACAGACTGCCTTCTGTGCAAAAAAACTGTGCTTGAGGTCTCTCTTGAGTCTCTCCTGTTTCAGCTTAAGCCTGCGTCTTCTATTTTTGGAATCCTTAACCGGGGAAGTTCACTCCATCCAGGTCCATGTCATGATCTTGTACACCTCACCAAGGACACAATTTGGCCTTCTATTTGCCAAATGTAAAGGTCCTAGCCTTTCCCTATAACTTAAGCCCACAAGTTCAAGTAGCATTCTGGTGCATATTTTCCACAGTTAGACAGGTACATAGATAAGACAGGTTTAGAGAGATATGGGCCAAACGCAGGCAGGTGGGACTACGGTAGCTGGGACATGTTGCCCGGTGTGGGCAAGTTGGGCTGGAGATGCTGTATGACTCTACGACATTATTACTGTTTCTGGGCGGCCAGAATTTCACACAGTACTCCTCCGTTTGTTATTTTACCAACAATTTATAGAGCTGCATCATGATGTTTCAACTTCTGTACTCAGTAGGCTTCACAATGAAGGCAAGCCGGCCAAATGTTTTCTTCACCACCCTGTTGCCTTACATACTAGTTTTAGCGAATTGTGCATTTGCATTCGTAGATCTCCCTGTTCCACAACACTTTCTAGGCCTCCACCATTTACTGTGCAGGTTCTGCCCTGGTTTGACATACCAAAGTGCAAAACTCATAATTGTCAGAATTATATTTCATCTGCCATTCTTTGGCCCATCTTGCCAGCTAATCTAAATGGTGCTGTAAACTTGGATATCCTTCCACGCTGAAGATAGACTCAAATTGCTGGAGTAACTCAGTGGGTCAGGCAGCATCTCTGGAGAAAAGGAATAAGTGATGTTTCAGGTCAAGACTCTTCTTCAGACTGCGAGTCAGGGAAAGGGAAACGGGAGATATAGAAGGTAAATAGAACAAATGAATGAAAGATATGCAAAAAGCAATGGAAAGGTGGAGCCCACAAAGGTGCACTGTTGGCCATGGGGTAGGTGATAATGAGTTAAGTATGATGACTAGGGTGGGGGAAGGATGGAGAGATAGAGGATATAAGGGTTATTTGAAGTTAGAGAAATCAATATTCATACCGCTGGGTTGTAAGTTGCCCAAGCAAAATATGAGGTGCGTTTGGCCTCACTTTGACAACGGAGAAAGTCCAAGACAGAACCCAAGACACCCTCTTACCACGTACTTACCCTGCAAACGCAGGAGGTGCAACAACTGTCCCTAGACTCTCCCTTGACTCTGTCCAGGGTCCCCAATAATCCTTTCAGGCGAGGCACAGGTTCACATGGGGCCTTTCCAAACGTAATCATTTCTATTCTTTGGAAAACCTTGTTCCTTGTATCCACAAGTATTTTTTGACTTTCTCCTCGTGGTATGGTGGTTACTACAAAGTTACATGGGGGTACTGATGTAGGAATTGCTTGGTGATGATTAGAATTGTGGGGCAGGCTTGACGTGCTGGTAGGGTATTTTCCTACATATCCGTTCTTAATGTTAATTAATTAAAGGTGAAAATGTTGTGGGGATCTCCTGAAGACATTGGAGCAACTTTAAAGCTGTGCGTTCCTTCTTGGCACTCCTCACGACATATAAATGTAAAACAGAATTATTCAGCTACATTTTGTTTAAGAAAGAACTGTAGATGCTGGAAAAATCGAAGGTAGACAAAACTGCTGAAGAAAGTCAGCGGGTTATTCAGCTACATCATATTCTTTAATGAAGGTAGATTCATAATCCCTCCAACATCCCCTCTTTGACAATGAGAATTTGTCAATGACTGGACTTGGAGCTGGATTATATAATATAATTTATTTGGGTCATATTATCATATAACAATTATCTAATCAACTGAAAGCTACCAGAAACATAAAAATAAGTTTTGGTCACATTCAAAACCATAAAGTTCCCCCTCTTTGTTCCTTCAACAAAGATAATCTGTTCCACGTCTTTTCATTTCGCTTTTTATACGCAGAATGGTAAAGGGAAAATGCAAAAAAAAACAGATGGTGATTAGTCCACACCTAACTATTGTGCTAACTTAAACTGAGAGGCAGGACATATTTCGATCACAGTACCATTAATGACTTGTGTAGGAAGGAACTGCAGATGCTGGTTTAAACCAAAGATAGACATAAAACGCTGGAGTAACTCTGCGGGTCAGGCAGCATCTTTGGAGAAATGGGATAGGTGACATTTCTCCAGAGATGCTGTCTGGCCCGCTGAGTTACTCCAACATTTTGTGTCTACTGTTAATGACTTGATGCTATACCATTTACTGGTGAATAATGCTATAAATTGAACTTTCCACCCAGACTGCATTTGTTTCTTTAAGTCTGTTCCAACAGATTTGGTGAGGGGTTAACATTCACGGGCCATTTGGACACTGTTGAATGCTACTCACTTGCGATGGTGGGTGGTCTGATGAAATAGCTTTGGGATATATTTGAGTCTGAGGAAGGGTCTCGACCGGAAACGTCGTCTATTCCTTCGCTCCATAGATGCTGCCCCACCCACTGAGTTTTTCCAGCATTTTTGTCTACGTGGGATATATTTTGTATCGTGAAAGGTTTTGGTCCATGATGACTGACTTACAGTTTCTGAAGCTACTGTTACGTATAGCTATATCAGTAAGGTATTAAGAGTTAAACACAAGGTAAAGTCATGTGTGGGCCAGGTCTTTAGCGACAAAGTAGATTTTTACAAGTCTAAAATCAAGTTTAGACCACAACTCATAAAGTTTTTAATTCACTTTGTACTCAGCATTTTCTGTATAATTTCATAACCCTAGACTGAAAGAAAACAATAGACATGCACACAACTATATTATCTATTGTAGAACTCATCTATTATAAGGTGGCAAGAGTGTTTAAGAAGGAACTGCAGATGCTGGAAAATCGAAGGTAGACAAAAATGCTGGAGAAACTCAGCGGGTGCAGCAGCATCTATGGAGCAAAGGAAATAGGCAACGTCTGAAGAAGGGTCTCGACCCGAAACGTTGCCCATTTTCTTCGCCCCAATAATGCTGCTGCACCCGCTGAGTTTCTCCAGCACTTTTGTCTACCTATTATAAGGTGGCACAGTGGTGCAGCGGCAGAGTTGCTGCCTTGCAGTGCCTGAGACCCGGGTTCGATCCTGGCGATGGCTGCTGTCTGAGTGGAGTTTGTACATTCTCCCCGTGACCGTGTGTGTTTTCTCCCGGTACCTCGATTTCATCTCGTATTCAAAAGGCATGCAGGGTTGTAGGTTAATTGGCTTCTATAAATTGTCCCTAGTGTGTGTTGGATAGACCAAGTGTACGGGTGATTACTGGTTGGCACAGACTCCGTAGGTTGAAGGGCCTGTTTCCATCCTGTAACTCTAAACTAAACTTGAGAAAAACACATTTATATGCAACCACTCGATGTGTGATTAAAAGTCAGTAGCTTTTTATTGGAATGAGTTTGATTGTTAAAAGTTAACTAAATCAAGGACTAATAGAAAATACAGGTTGTCAAGACTTTACGCGTCTATTGCATGAGGAAATTAAAGAGGAAATACACTCGCTGTAAAGGAAGTATCGTATTGCTTTATCGTGTGGGTGGAACAAGCTTTGCTGATTCAAATAGTTTGCCAGTAGAGTGTCACAGAGGGATACATAGACATGGAAATAGTTTATTATTTTGCAAGCAATAGCATTTTTCACATTTACTACACATCTACACCAGAATTTTATGCTTGGTGTACTGAAATTATTTTCCCCTCACAGTGTTGACTCTAGGCTAGGATTCTATTTCTTGGAGTGCAGGTGGCTGTGGGGTGATCTTCTAGACGTGTATAAATTCATGAGAGGAATAGATTGGGTAGAGGCACAGAGTCTCTTGCCCAGAGTAGGGGAATCAAGAACCAGAGGACATAGGTTTAAGGTGGGGGAGCAAAGATTTAATAGGAACCTGAGGCATAACTTTTTCACACAAAGGGTGATGTATGAATGAATGTATGTTGGTTGAGGTAGTTGAGGCAGGTACTTTTGCAATGTTTAATAAACTTCTAGGCAGTACATGGATAGGACAGGTTTAGAACGATACGGGCCAAACCCAGGCAGGTGGGACGAGAGTAGATGGGACATATTGGCCGGTGTAAGCGAGTTGCGCTGAAGGGCTTGTTTCCACGCTGTAGGACTCTATGACTCTAAGCAAATGATGGTGGAGAGCTCTTGAGCCGTCATGCTAAGAAACAAAACCACATCAATAAAGAGGCTGATGAAAGGTCAAGGAAGCAAGTCAAGAAAGACGATGCGTGAATCCTGACTAGGTTCCCATATCAATCAGATACCTTTACCGTTAGGCCATTTGGTTGGAATAAATGACCACTCTGCTTCCATTATCTCACAGAGGCTATCAAAAAAATGTATACAACTAGAAGTAAGATTTACAACAATCTAGCAAAAATCCTTTTGTCCAGCAACCCAGATATTCCTTAGGGGGTACACAAAAAGCTGGAGAAACTCAGCGGGTGCAACAGCATCTAAGGAGCGAAGGAGATAGGCAGTTGTGTGTGGGTGCAGGAGGTGACACCAAAGCAGTCGTCGATGTAACGGAGGTAGAGGTCGGGGAGGGGCCTTGGTACGCCGAGAACAAGGATTGTTCGACGTACCCAACAAAGAGGCAAGCGGAGCTGGGGCCCATGCGTGTGCCCATAGCTACGCCTTGTGTTTGGAGGAAATGGGGAGGAATCAAAAGAGAAATTGAGGGTGAGGACCAACTCTGCTAGGCGGAGGAGGGTGTCAGTGGACGGGTATGGGTAGCCAGATATTCCTTAGCTTCACATATTGTTGTCTCTTTCCATCCCACCTCCCCCCAAGCCCACATCTGCCATCAGAGTGAAATGTATCTATGAAGGTCCTGTTAATGTTACAGGCCGCCATATGTGTCCTGAAGTGTGTGCACCATTTAATGTTCAAATCCAGCTGGGGCATCCAGGAATGGAAAATAATGGCAGATTATGGTGCTTACTCCATGTTCATGGAATTTAATTTAGAAAAAAACACCTGCATCTGTCACACTGACAAACATAAAAAATGAAAGCAGAAATAGGCCATTTATCCCTTGCATTTCTAAATTTGCACCTTTTACTGCATTTTGAACATTAGTAGGATCACAGCTGATCTGTTTTCCCAACACCATCTTCCAGTATGAAACATGGCAAGACTGGGAATTATTATCCATTCCTATGTGCCCTTGAAACAATCATTGGAATAGTTGGTTACACAGAAAGCTGGAGAAACTCAGCGGGTGCAGCAGCACCTAAGGAGCAAAGGAGATAGGCGACGTTTCGGGTCGAGACCCTTCTTCAGACTGGTCAGGGATCAGGGAAACGAGATATATAGACGGTGATGTGGAGAGATAAAGAACAATGAATGAAAGATATGCAAAAAAGTATCGATGATAAAGGGATAAATGGCCATTGTAAGCTGTTTGTGGTGTGAAAATGAGAAGCTAGTGTGACTAGGGTGGGGGAGGGAGATAGAGATAGAGGGAATGCCAGGGCCCGAGGGCTGAGGGAGAGGTGGGAAGGGGAGGAGACAGCAAGGGTTAACAGAATTGAGAAAATTCAATGTTCAAGCCCAAAGGATGCAGACTCCCCAAGCGGAATATGAGGTGCTGTTCCTCCAACTTGCGGTGTTGCTCACTCTGGCCGTGGAGGAGGCCCAGGACCGAGAGGTCGATGTGGAATGGGAGGGGGAGTTGAAGTGCTGAGCCACCGGGAGGTCGGGTTGGTTTTTGCGGACCGAGCGGAGGTGTTCGGCGAAACGATCGCCAAGCCTCCGCTTGGTCTCACCGATATAGATCATCTGGCATCTGGAGCAGCGGATGCAGTAGATGAGGTTGGAGAAGGTGCAGGTGAACCTCTGTCGGACCTGGAAGGACTGCTTGGGTCCCTGAAAGGAGTGGAGGGGGGAGGTGAAGGGACAAGTGTTGCATTTCTTGCGGTTGCAAGGGAAAGTGCCCGGGGAAGGGGTAGAGCGGGAGGGGAGGGAAGAATTGCCAAGGGAGTTGCGGAGGGAGCGGTCTTTGCGGAAGGCAGACGGGGGAGATGGGAAGATGTGGCGGGTGGAGGGGTCACGTTGGAGATGGCGAAACTGGCGGAGGACTATGTGTTGTTTTTGCCGGCTGGTGGAGTGAAAGGTGAGGACCAGGGGGACTCTGCCCTGTTTGCGAGTGGGGGAATGGGGAGAGAGGGCAGTGTTGCGGGGTATGGAGGAGACCCTGGTGCGAGCCTCATCAATAGTGGGGGAGGGGAATCCCCGTTCTCTGAAGAATGAGGCCATTTGTGATGACCTGGTGTGGAACACCTCATCCTGGGAGCAGATGCGGCGTAGACGGAGGAATTGGGAATAGGATGGAGTCCTTACAGGAAGCAGGGTGGGAGGAAGAGTAGTCCAGCTAGCTGTGGGAGTCAGTTGGTTTGTAGTGGATGTCGGTTTAGGAGCGTATCACCTGCAATAGAGATGGTGAGGTCAAGGAATGGTAGGGAAGTGTCGGAAATGGTCCAAGTGTATTTGAGTGCCGGATGGAAGTTGGTGGTGAAATGAATGAAGTCAGTCAGTTGTGTGTGGGTGCAGGAGGTGACACCAAAGCAGTCGTCGATGTAACGGAGGTAGAGGTCGGGGATAGGGCCCTGGTACGCCGAGAACAAGGATTGTTCGACGTACCCGACAAAGAGGCAAGCGTAGCTGGGGCCCATGCGTGTGCCCATAGCTACGCCTTGTGTTTGGAGGAAATGGGAGGAATCAAAAGAGAAGTTATTGAGGGTGAGAACCAACTCTGCTAGGCGGAGGAGGGTGTCAGTGGACGGGTATGGGTTGCTCCTCTGGTCGAGGAAGAACCGGAGGGCTTTGAGACCGTCCTGGTGGGGGATGGAGGTGTAGAGTGACTGGACGTCCATGGTAAAGATGAGAGGATGGGGGCCTGGAGAATGGAATGCACGGAGCCGACGGAGAGTGTCTGAGGTGTCTTGAACATAGGTGGGGAGGGATTTAACAAAGGGGGATAGGATGGCGTCAAGGTATGTGGAAATGTGTTCGGTGGGGCACGAACAGGCAGAGACAATGGGTCTGCCAGGGCAGTCGGGTTTGTGGATTTTGGGGAGAAGGTAAAATCGGGCCGTGCGGGGCTGGGAAACGATGAGGTCGGAGGCTCGGGGGGGGGGGGGGGGGGGGGGGGGGTAGGGAGCCGGAGCTGATGAAGTCGGTTATGGTGCTCGAGATGGTGGCCTGGTGTTCGTCTGTGGGGTCATGGTCCAGGGGTAAGTAGGAGGAGGTGTCCGAGAGTTGGCGCGCGGCCTCCGCTTTGTAGAGATCGACGCGCCAGACTACCACGGCACCTCCATTGGAATAGTTGTATCAGAGGGGTCACACATAAAAAGCCATAGGGAATCATGAAAAGCAGCCAACATAATCAAAGACTTGTCCCACCACAGTCATTCCTCCTTCTCTCTGATCCTGTTAGGCAAAAGTACAGAAGCTTGACAGTGTGTACCACCGAACATAGGAACAGCTTCTGAACGGACCTTCCATAAGCTAGGGTACTGTCCAATTCACCTCTATCGATCGCGGACATTTGACCTTGTCTATGGAACTGATGTGTTACAATGCTGAGAACTATATTCTGCAGTCTGTACTTAAGTTTGAATTAATTGTACATGTATATAGTGTTATCATCCTTTGAGTAAAAAAAGTTACCCCAGCGATTTAATGGAGATCTGAGGGGTAACTTTTTTACACAAAGGGTAGCCGGCGTATGGAATGTGCTGCCAGAGGAGGCAGGTATTATCGCAACTTTTAAGAAACATTTAGATAGGTACAAGGGTGGAGTCTTAGAGTCATAGAGTGATAAGAGTGGAAACAGGCCCTTCGGCCCAACACGCCCACACTGGCCAATACTGTCCCAGCTATCCTAGTCCCACATGCCTGCGCTTGGTCCATAACCCTCCAAACCTGTATTATCCATGTACCTGACCAACTGTTTCTTAAACGATGGGATAGTCCCAGCCTCAACTACCTCCTCTGGCAGCTTGTTTCATACACCCACTACCCTCTGTGTGAAAGGGTTACCTCTCGGATTCCGATTAAATCTTTTCCCCTTCACCTTGAACCTATGTCCTCTGGTCCTCGATTCCCATATTCTGGGTAAAAGACTGTGCATCTAACCAATCTATTCATCTCATGATTTTGTATAACTCTATCCTCATCCTCCTACATTCCATGGAATAGAGACCCAGCCTACTTAACCTCTCCCTATAGCTCACACCCTCTAGTCCTGAGGATAGGCTTAGAGGGATATGGGCCAAAAGCAGGCAGGTGGGACTAGTTTAGATGGGGCATGTTGGTCAGCGTGGGCTATTTGGGCTGAAGGGCCTGTTTCCATGCTATATGAATATCTGATCTGATTGGATAGTCCACAAAACATAGCTTTTCATTGTACCTTGGTACACATGACGATAATAAACCTAACCTTAAAGGGCCTGTCCCACTGTGGCGACCTAATTGGCGAGTTTAGAAGCGTTTGCCCTCGACTCATACTCGCACAGCATGGTCGACACGAGGTCCTAGGAGGTCTTTGTAACTCTCCTTCATGTTCGAGCGTAGTTCCCGCGTACTCGAGGCCTCGGCTAGGTCGCAGCGTATTTTTCAACAAGCTGAAAAATGCCTGCGAGTGGAAAAAGGTCACCATGGAAAAAAAATCTATCTATTTTTTACTCATAGGTTTAGTCGAAGTAGGTCGTAGTAGGTCGGTATGTTATTCGTAGGTAATCGAGGGTTATCGAAGGTAATCGAAGGTAGTCGTAGATAGTCTTCAACATAGTTGAAGGGAGGTTGTCTTCACTCTCCACTATTCGGTGCCCAATTATCCCGAAGCTAGTCTTCAACATAGTCGAAGAAGGTCAAAGGAGGTCTTCTACATTGACGAAGGAGGTCTTCAACATGACACTTTCTTAAACTCTCCTAAACTCTTCTAAACTCGCCAATTTGGTCGCCGCAGTGGGACAGGCCCTTAAACTTAAACCTGATGTGAAGAAAGTTTGTAATTACACTTCTGTCAAAATATATTGGTTGACCATTACGTATACAGTGAAACATTTTTGTTTACATCCTATCCAATTAAACCCGATATTACTATACATGAGTACAATCAAGCCATGCATAAGTACAACAGATAGTGCAAAGAAAAACATTAGTGTGCATTTCTAAATGGAATAGAATTAAAAGATTTGGACGATTGTATTGGGTGATAGTAGATAATCTTCAGGGACCACGATGCAAAGAGTCGGCATGCCCTGGTACCAGCCTACAGTTTTTACTGCATTGGAACATTAGTAGTGGCACACTTCGGGGTGTGAAAGGGCTAGCAATGTTTACTGGAGTAATACAGATTTCCTTAATGTGCAAAAACCTATCAATCCCTGCAGGTTCGCTCCTCAGTGCTTCTAACAATTAATGCCCATTAATTTTCTTGTATGAACAAATGCTTGTCATCAGCTAGTTCAAAACTTATCTGCAAATGTTGCACTGGCAACATGCATGAAGTTAACAATTGGACACTCAAGTTCACTTCTATATCTATCTGATTCTTAAATGAAAGATGTGGATCATGTCTTTAAGTCAGGTTGGGAAGTTACCAATGTTGTGCCTCTATTTACGACGGGCTGCAGGGAAAAGCCTTGGAGCACTGGGCCAGTGAGTCTAACATCTGTGGTTGGAAAGTTACTAGAGGGTATTCTGAGGGATAAGATATACATGCATTTAGATGAAGAAGGGCTGATTAGGGATAGTCAGCATGGTTTTGTATGTGGAGGTCGTGTTTCACGATTGAGTTTTCTGTCGTTGGGACCAAAGAGGTCACATTTCTGTAAGTGGTCAAAAATGCTTTTGGCAAATCGGCCTTCATCAGTCATTGTATTGTGTATAGACATTGGGAGGTCATATTTCAGTTATATGACATTGGTGATGCCGCATTTAGAGTATTATGTTCAGTTCCGCGCACCATGTTATAGGAAATATATTGTTCGAGTTGGAACGGGTACAGAGATTTGTGAGGATGTTGCCAGGGCTCAAGGGCCTGAGTTATAGCGACAAGTTGAGTAGGTTAGGACTCTATTCCTTGCAGTGCAGTAGGATGAGGGGTGATCTTATAGAGGTGTACAAAATCATGAGAGGAATAGATCGGGTGCAGTTACAAAGTTCCTTGAAAGTGATAAGGTGGTTAAGAATGCTTTCGGCACATTGGTCTTCATCTGTCAGAGTAAGCTGGAAAGGGTACTGAGAAGATTTACGAGGATCTTGATAGGACTTATGGGCCTGAGCTATTGGGAGAGGTTGAGCAGGCTAGGTTTTATTCCTTAAGAGTGTAGGAGGATGAGGGGTGATTTGTTTTTTGATGTATATAAGATCATGGGAGGATTAGATAGGGTAAATGAACAGAATCTTTTACCGAGAGTAGGGGACACAAGAACCAGAGGACATTGGTTTAAGGTTGGGAAGGGAGATTTAATATGAACCTGAGGGGAAACCTTTTACACAAAGGGTGATGGGTATATGGAACGAGTTGCCGGAGGAGGTGGTTGAGGCAGTTGTTTATCACAATGTTTAAAAAACATTTGGACTGGTACGTGATTTAGAGAGATGAGGGGCAAACGTACAGTGGTGGGACTAGTGTCGATGAGGAATATTTGTCAGTGTATGCAACATGGGCTGAAGGGCCCGTTTCCACACTGAATGACACTATGATTCATGAAGATTAATTGTTATCTAAAATATTGTGTATTTTTTTAAATATTTTTGATAAAAAAGAAAAAAGTTTAAACTTTATGCACAATAGCACATTTGATATCAAATAAGAGTTCTATTTCTATAAAGTATTATGCTGATTGTTTAATTTGAAAATATAAAGGATCGTGTTATAGTATTAATCTGTAACTGGGTGAAGGGCAGAGAGAGATACAATGAGGCTGGCTTGTTGCCAGAGAGGCAGATATATTTTCACTTGGTAACTACATCATCGGAGCTTCAGTGTAATGCACAGTAAGCTGTGCCAAGAGTTTTTTTTGGAAGGCATCCATGGAAGTAACTGGGCACTGTTACAATTCAGTCATCATTTCCCGTAAATGGCTGCAACAGAAGCTTGGTGTTGTCGGTAAGGAAAAAAAACAAGGCAAGTAAGTGTAGGCTGCCGGAAAGTTTGTGTGTGTGTTGAAACGGCAGTGTAAGTAGAGGATTATTATAAACAATGCCAGTTTATAAATGTAATATCTCGGTGTCAGAGAATTGGCTGCTAGTAATAAGAACGTTTCAGTATTTAGTGCTGACCCCGGGAGAAAGTTTTAGACAAGGAGCTTTGAAGGACGGCCTACATGCTAGGCCTAATGTCTTCAGTGGGACAGACTCAGAATACAATACAATGTAATGTCCTGTGTAATCAAGAGAGAGGTTGTGAGTGAAATCAGATAGTGAGTTAATGAACAACTGTGTCAGGAGGAGCAAGAGATAATATGCCTATATCCATACCGACCCATGGCCCTCCCTAATCTCTGCATTCCTCCAAATCTGGCTTTTACTGTATTTCTTCGTAATGGTTACTTTTACTGAAACCCAGTTTTACCCCAGTATTAATCATTGTCTTCTGCAACATTGACCCTAACGCTCTGGAATTATCATGAACTGAGCTTTCATTCTTTTTCTCCTTTAGCAATAGTCTTTACAAACTAGAAACAAGGAACTGCAGATGGTGATTTACACAAAAGGACACAAAGTGTTGGAGTAATTCGGCGGGTCAGGCAGCATCTCTGGTGCACACGGACAGGTGAAGTGCAGTTTCTGGTCCGGACTGTTTGGGTTCACAACAGACCCATCGGTTCTGCATGCTCCTACCCCACTGAACTCACCTCCACAAAATTTGATTCCATACTATCCAGTCCCTTTCAACCTACATTGCCTCCTCTCTTCCAGATTTATTTGCTCCCCCCCCCCCTCCCCCCCCCCCCTCCCCCTCCCCCTACCCTCCCCTAGCACAATCAGTCTGAAGAAAAGTCCCAACCCAAAATGTCACCTGTCCATGTTCTCCACAGATGCTGCCTGACCTACCGAGTTACTCCAGGACTGTGTCATTATAAACTACTTTTGATTATGGTTTTGGCCCACACTGCTAATGTGTACAGTCAAAACAAGAGTCCGGAGATGCTGACATTCGAGCAAAAAATAAACTACTGGAGGAACTTGGGTGAGAAGAAGTTGAAGGGACTGGCAGCATCTCTTGAGAGAAACCGACCTCAGAGCTCCCAGTTGCAAACTACTTCCCTTCTCACAGGAGAGAAGAGGAATGTGCATACAATAGATGTACCGTGAAAAACTTTTGTTGTGTGCTAACCAATCAGCAGAAAGACTACACGATTACTATCAAGTCATTTGCAGAGCACAGATGCAAAATAAAGGGAATAACATGATGAACATTTAGTGCATAGTTAATGTAAGAAATGTTGCTGTGTAGAGAATTAAAAGTGTGGAGCGATTGTAATGTGTGATTGCAGATCCACATCTGTGACCAGCACATAGACATGGGTGGCACGGTGGCGCAGCGGCAGAGTTGCTGCCTTGCAGCTCTTGCAGCGCCAGAGACCGGGGTTCAATCCTGACTATGGTGCTAACTGTATGGAGTTTGTACATTCTCCCCGTGTCCGTGTGGGTTTTCTCCGAGATCTTTGGTTTCCTCCCACACTCCAAAGACATACAGGTTTGGTATAGGTATAAATGTAAATTGTCCCCAGCGTTTGTAGGATAGTGTTAGTGTGTGGAGATCGCTGGTCGGTGCGTAGTCCATGTGCCGAAAGGCCTGTTTCCACGATGTATCTCTAAACGAAACTAAACTAAACTAAACACACAGAGTCGCCTGAGGTGGGCATCAGATCCTTTGGTCAAGAATATTCTCACCGAACATGATGAAGACTCTTCATAATGTTCAGCATCAAAATAAATAATTAGATAACCAATGTAACATTGAAGTTTGAAGGTGTTTTATAAAAAACATTTGACATGCATAAAATTATATCCGACCCAAATGATGTGAACAGGAATGTGGGGCAAGTGCCCTGGAGGGTGTGCTTTAATGGTTAGGTATGTAGGAAGGAACTTCAGATGCTGGTTTAAACTGAAGATAGACACAAAAAGATGGAGTAACTCAGCGGGTCAGACATCATCTCTGGAGAAAAGGAATAGGTGATGTTTTGGGTCAAGGCCCTTGCTCAGACTGAGAGTTGAAGAGCAGAAGGAATCAGAGAGGGGGAGCAGCTAGAGAGGGTGTGGCAGAACTCTTGTCGGAGAGTGGAGGAGAGCATCTTGAAAGTAGGCATATCTTGAGGAGATTTCGCAGTGGCGCAGATGAGATGTGTAGGAAGGAATTGCAGAAGCTGGTTTAAACCGAAGATAGACACAAAAAGCTGGAGTAACTCAGCGGGCTGTGCTCCAACTTTCTGATTGGCTCAAGAGGATAAAATTGCAAAGTACTCCAGGTGTTGGCTCAGCAGGACCTTCCGAAATTGCATTGAGATATATATATCCTAGTGCTCAAATGCTCAAGCAATAATGATTCAATTATACTTTATTGTCACATGTACCTAACTACGGTGAGATTCTTTTTTTTGCATACAATACACAAAGAGTCGCCATGTTTCTAGTGCCTACAAAGTTACAAAGGTGCTCATTAGAGTCATGTTGATCCCTCTTTTATATTGGCGCCCCTACCCCCACCCCCGCTGAGTCCCTCTGTTCTCGGCGGCGTGGCCCGACCATCCGCTACGCAGCCCTTCCTCAGCCTGACCATCCTCCTCTGTCCGACTGCTCTCTCCCGTCCATGGCCCATCTGCCTCGGCCCTTCTTTGGCCCCAGAGAAAAATCCCAAATTGAGCCCTTTAGAGGGCCAGGTGTCGGGTTTACCTTCGCTCTGTTTCCCCCTCCCTCCCCCCCTCCCCCCCCCCCCCCCCCCCCTCTCTAACCCCCTGGCCTGGATCCTTTACTCAAACTCCAAGAAAAATGAACTGGGGTAAGTTCCAGTGGACTGACACAAAGTGCTGGAGCAACTCAGCCGGTTGGCAGCACCTCCGGAGAATAAGGATGAGAGACGCTTTGGATCGGGACCCCTCTTAAGTGTGAAAGGTCCAAGCTAGAAACACTACCCATCGCTCCTCCCCAGAGATGCTGTCCGACTTAGTAAAGAACAACATACCTCACTGCCTCCTGCACGTAAACTTTCGCTGACTTGTGTATAGAATGCCTAAGTCCCTTTAAACATGAACATTATCCAATCTCTGATTTTAAAAGTACTCTGCATTTGTTTTGTTTTTAATGTATTGAAGAATATAATCTCACATTTTTGACATTGTAATTATAATCAGCCTGTCTCTATCTTCTTGAAACCTCTTTACCTCCTTAGCACAGTCGCATTTGCGTTTACTTGGTAGCAAGCCTGGCATCACTCCCGGTACTTTGAAGAGGTGCTTCCAATAGTTTTGGTTTAGTTTATTGTCACATGTACAGAGGTACAGTGAAAAGCGTTTGTTGCGGGCTAACCAGTCAAATAATATGAGTATGAGTAATGTAGTCATATCATATCATATACTCATATCATCAAAGAGCTATAGATAAAGGTAATTTGTTGTGAAAACCATTGGACAGTTGCATAGACTGTCATCCACAACAGAATATAGCTGAGTGGAAAAGATCTGGTGGTAAGAACAACTGTTTCTATAGTCACAACTTGTCCATGTTTTAGTCTGTTCACATCAATCAAAGTGATGGCTGTGTGTATCTGTGTGTTTGTGGGTGTCTTCATTCTTTAAAAAGCTTTTAAACTAAAAACCATCAGAAAGCTAAGATCGGTGCATTTCTAATAACTTCTAATAGTTTCACCACAGAAACAACAGTGGATTCCTTTGTGGGTTTCAATACTGAAATAAATGGTTCCAATTTTGTGTATGCTCTTCAGTGACATGAGGTAATAGGATATTCTTAGCATTTATTCAGGATCTAATATTGGTTTGGTGTGAGTTCTAATTATAGAGAGTACAAGCTATGTTTTATAGTTAGCATGCTTTAGCATTTAATATTAACCAGCAGAGTACACTATTGAAAGGTTAGTGCTGTAGTTTCCCTACCAAATACAACACTGGCTCAAGATTATGTTCTTGTTAAATTTTACTGTGTGTATGCCTCATTGTTGTCTTCCTCTCAGCTAACAAACCATTCTACATTTCCTTCGCAACATCTGCCTTGATCTGTCGTTTTCACACCTTACCCTTTCATATCTCTAGACTCCCTCTCCCCTGACTCTCAGTCTGACAAAGGGTCTCATCCCAAAATGTCACCCATTCCTTCTCTCCAGAGATCTGCCTGTCCCACACAGTTACTCCAGCATTTTGCGTCTATCTTCTGTGTAAACCAGCATCTGCAGTTCCTTCCTACACACTTATAATCTTGTTTTCTTTTTAGATACAAGCTCAGTTATGCGGATGCTGTAGAACATGCGCCATAACCATTAGGGCCTGAGGCACTCGTTAACAATATTGAGAATAGTTGCTGGTGCATTTTGCACCTTGATTGATTGTCCAGGCTATCTTACACAGTGGAATTTTGCATACAATGAACAACTGATTCTCCAGACATTATTGTGTTAGAATTATTATATTAAGACATTAGGTGTGGCTCAGGTGACAACCTTCGCAGTTTTGAATTAGAAATTTATTGGTTTAGACCAATTCCAAAGACTTTATCATGGACAAATAAGTAAACGTGTGGTGTTGGTTGGTTAGTCATCTAAAATTGGTGAATTTAATGTTCACACTCTGTGGTTGTACGCTACCCAAGCGGAGTATGAGGTGCTGTTCCCCCCCCAGTTTGCATGTGGCTTCACTCTGGCAACGGAAGAGGCCCAGGACGGAAAGATCAATATGGGAAGGGGAGCTAAAATGGTTCACAACCAGAAGATCCAAGTGCCAGCATTTGGCGAAAAAAATCGCCTCGTCTAAAGGTCCAAATGCAATAGGTGTGGTTAGAGGAGGTGCATGTGATCCTCTGCCTCACCTGGAAGGGCTGCTGGGTCCCTGTTCAAGAAGGAACTGCAGATGCTGGAAAATCGAGGGTAGACAAAATTGCTGGAGAAACTCAGCGGGTGCGGCAGCATCTATGGAGCGAAGGAAATAGGCAACATTTCGGGCCGAAACCTTTCTTCAGACCTGGATGGATGTCTGAACCTGGACCTGATCTCTGGATGGATGTGAGGGAGGAGGTATAGGGACATCTGCTGCAGCTGCAGGGAAGGTACATGACAAGGGGGTGATTTGCATTGGAAGGGATGAGTGAACCAAGGAGTTGCGGAGGGAGCAGAATGAGCAGAAACCAGTGGGAGGTTGTTGGTAAAGTAAATGAAATCAATTAGTTCTGTACTGGAGGCAGAACTGATGCAGTTGTCGATGTAAAGGAATAGTGGAATGATGTGGAAAAATGTTTCATCCAGAAGATGGAAAAGCTTTGGAACTCGTGGTGAAAGCAAACCCTTTTACATGTAAACAGCAAGAGACAGCCGATGCTGGAAGCAGTATTTGGATGGGTACTTGAAGACTTGCAGGGTTACTTATCTGTTGCTGGAAGGTGGGATTAGCAGTTATTCAGCTAACATGGGGGCAGTATGTTGAATAGCCAACCATGCCTATTCAATCTCTCGTTTCTCTGATCCCTGACCAGTCTGAAGAAGGGTCTCAACCCGAAACATCGCCTATCTCCTTCGCTCCTTAGATGCTGCTGCACCCGCTGAGTTTCTCCAGCTTTTTGTGTACCCTCGATTCTCCAGCATCTGCAGTTCCTTCTTTAACACCTTTCATTTCTGAGTCAGCTTTGTATATGTAGAGGTTGAAGTTCATCATAGAAACTGGAAATGTGACATGTGTAGAAATCGAATGTTCGTTCAAGACACCAGCCTGGCTGTTGACTGTCTGTGGGGGATTGCCCAGGTTTGAAGTGTGAACAGTGCAAAACAGGATATTGGTCAATGCTGAAGTTCTGTTGTTTGTGAGCCTTTTGAAATGCAATTAAGAGCTGTGTATTTGTCCTGGAGGAGGCAGAAGTAATTTTAAAAGTCGTTCCTGTATAATATTAAGGCAACAGACAGTATTCTAAGGAATTTGTTTATTCAATGTAATCATTCCTCAGCTTCAGCTGCTCTGCAGCAAGTAAAGGAGAGATCATTCTGCCAGCGCACTTTGCTTCCTGTGCTGTCAAACCCACTTCCATGTTTTCATTAACTGCTGCTGTTGGCAATATATCACATTTGAGGAGGGGAGTGAAGGGGGCTTGGCGATTGTTGACCAGTTGGGAAGTATTGAGTTTCCCTTGACTGTGAAATTAAATGACCTCTATTGCACTCTTGCAGGGGGCCTTGTTTGGGCAGAGGAAAAGTATTGTATAATTTCATGAAGTTTAATTTATTTTAAGTCCAAGTTGGCTTCCCAGTCCCCAATGGAAAGGCTTTAGGAAATTGGCATCATTGAAGGTTCTAAGGACGCGTATAAATGGCCTGCTATAAATATAGACGAATGATTGTTAAGTTTGCAGATGGCACCGTGATTCTTGGGGTTGCGGACTGTGAGGAAGGCTGTCAAATTATACAGCGGGACTCGATCAGTTATAGATATGGGCGGGGAAATGCCGGGTGGACTTTAATTAGAGCAAGTGTGAGGTGTTGCACTTTGGGAGGTCGAATGTATCCAATTAATGGCACGACACTTAGCATGATAGAAGTAAAATAAAATTATGAGAGGCATAGATAGGATAGCCAGTCTGAACTTTTTTCCCAGGATGGAAATTTCAAATGAGGTGAGGGAGGCAAAGTTTAAAGGAGATGTAAGGGACAAGTTTATTTTACACGGACATGGTGAGTGCTGGAACACACTGCCAGGGGTGGTAGGGGAGGCAGATATGATAGTGGCATTTAAGAGACTTTTGGATAAGCACATGAATATGCAGGAATGAAGGGATATGGATTATATGCAGGCAGATAATGTTTGGTTGTGGCATGATGTTCGATGCAGACATTGTGGGCTGAAGGGCCTGTTCCTGCGCAGTATTGTTCTATGTAATCATGCATAACTGAGTAGCATAGATTTGCATTATCTAACCCATTATCGTGGGGGGAACACGTGGTCAACACGGTCACTAAAGCCAACCGGACACTAGGATTCCTTAGACGAAACTTCTGGTTCTGCTCAAAGGAAGTGAAAACCACAGCATAATTGGTTAGATCCTTCTGGAATACGCTTCATGCGCCTGGGACCCATACAAAACTGGTCATGTCAACAAACTAGAAGGGCTACAGGGGAAAGCAGCACGCTTTTGCATCGGGAACTACAATAGAGGTAGCAGAGTCACCCAGATGCTGTCCGACCTGGAATGGGAAATGCTGGAAACAAGAAGGGCAAGAAACAGACTAGCCATGTTGTACAAGATTCAAAAGGGGATTGTGGGCAGAACTGCAGATAGATACATAACATACTCAACAGAAAGGAGAACAAGAAAGGGAAATGATATCCCTAGATACATAACATACTCAACAGAAAGGAGAACAAGAAAGGGAAATGATATCCAAATAGAAGCCTCATTCGCCAGGACAGATATTTATAAGAACTCATTCTTTGTAAGAACCTTAAGGGAATGGAATAAACTAGACAACAATATAGTCAAATCACCTTCACTGGGCAGTTTTAGGGGGACACGAACAGCATGTTAGTGTGCACAACACATCCAAGTTGGCGATATGCAGAGTATTGCCCTGGCGACTACAAGTTCAGAAGGTTCATGGAGATATGGATGTGTGAAAAAGAGAGATCAAAGGGGCCGAAGTTCAAGGAAAATGTGGAATGTATCATTGTTGGCTGAGGGGAAGGTGACAACGAGGCATACAATCAGTAAAATTTAATCAGGAGGACAGTGAAAAAGGGCACAGTAGAGAGGTTTAGTAACGTGGTGTCAAGAAAACAAGCTCTTTCTCAATATCAGTAGGAGCTAGTCATCGACTCAAGTAAGCAGGGTGGAATACACGTTCTAAGTATCAATAACCACTAGCTTCAAATTCCTAGGTGTAAATATCACCACAAATTCAGAATTTTACATTCTCTGACTTTTCAGTTATTATCAGGGTAATTGATATCCCCCACTATAAAGGTCTTAGTTTTTCCAAACAGTTGTCGACAGATTTGTTTCTCTATCTCCTTCAGCTGGGGGTCTGTAGTCCCAATAGCAGTCAAACATTGTGGAGATGTGGATGGCCCATTTTTTTGGTGTGTTTTAGTTTTCTTGTGCAATTTGGTAGATAGTTTTACAGTAAACCCTCTTTATCACAGACTTCTTCTAAGGATGGTTACCACAAAGCTGGAGAAACTCCAGGCCGGGTGCAGGCAGTCTATGGAGCGAAGGAGATGGGCGACGTTTCGGGTCGAGGACCCCCATCTTCAGATTCTACCGGATTTTGGTTGTAGGCAGATGCAGTGGAAGTCAAGAGTCAAGAGAGTTTTATTGTTTGTGTCCCAGTTAGGACAATAACATTAATGAAATGAATGAAATGAGTGAATTGCTACCTTTATTGTCATTCAGACCTTTTTCTCCGCTCTGAATGAAATTTCGGGCTGGCGGATCATATAAGGAACAACACAAAACCACTACAATATACCCACATAAAAAAATCCAAACATCCACCACAGTGAGAGCACCAGTCACCTCTCAATGTGAGGGAGGCAAAAAGTTGTTGGGGCGGGGGGGTGGTGGTTATTTGTTGTTGGTCGGGGTAGGGTTGGTGTTGTTTTTGGGCTAGTCTTTGTCTCCTCGCTTGTCTCTTTGTCTCCTCCCTCCTTGGTTCCGTCCTATCGCTGAGGCGATCCCAGGCCTCCGATGTTGTGACCCCCTGCTGGGTGATTAAGTCAGTCGCGGAGTGAATCCAACGTACGTGAACGGGGCCAATTCAAAACTCCGCGGCCGGGGTGGTCTAGCTGCCGAAGCTGCCGCCCTCCAGTCAAGAGGACGCAGCCGCTGTTGCGGGTGGGGCTCTGGGAAAACAGGTCCCACACTGGACCTGCGAGCTCTCGGCGACGCCGTCCACTGGGACCGCGGCCGGGCCTAGGAAGCCGCGCCGGAAACGTCCAGAACGCTGCACAGCTCCATGTTCGGGCTTTGCCGCTACGGAGCGCCGCCACAGCTCCAGGTCGGGCCGCTGCCGTGCCTGCTGCCAAAACGCCGCCTCAGCGCCAAGTTGGGCGCTGCCGGAACGACCGTCACAGCTCCAGGTCGGCGTGCGGCTGCCAACATGCCGCCACAGCTCCAAGTTGGGCGCTGGGAGCCTTCACAGGCTCCAAGTCGGGCCGCTGCTGCTGCAGGTGGGCCACTGCCGCTACCGCCTGCGGACGCCCAAAGCCCGGGGCGTCAGCTCCCGCCATTAGGCCTCAGCGCAGCTGGAGACGGAGACAGGGGAAACGACAAGAAAAGGTCGCATCCCCCTGCATGCTGCAGGCACAACAGAATATGTAAACATAATACAGAACAGGCGATAAAAGTTTAGGGTGTCTATATTACCATAGCCAATCTCTACGTGTTGAACGTGCAGCTAGATATTAATGATTTTGATTATAGTTGGGATCACGGAGACATGGCTCCGGTGAGTAGGCTGGGAGGAACATCAGGGATATTCAATTTCAGTAGGATAGAGAGAAAGGAGAACAGGAGGTGGGGTAGCGTTGCTGTTAGAGAGGGGATTAACGCAATGGTAAGGAAGGACATTAGCATGGGAGGAGTGTGATTCAGTTGGGTTGAGTACAAAACATAAGGGGCAGGAAACCGTGGTGGGTGTTGTGTACAGGGTCTCCTAAACAGTGCCCCGTGCAGTTGGGATGGTCTAAACAGGAAATTGAAAATGCGTAGCGTACAAATGAAAACAGGTCTAATGGGGAATTCAATCTACATATAGATTGGGTGAATCACATTGGCAGGGGAGGGGTGTTGAGGGAGAGGATTATTTGGAATGTATTGCGGTTAGTATTCTAATCAACATGAGAGGAACCACGAGGGAGAGGTATTTTAGGACTGGGTTTTGAGTAATGAGGAATGGGTATAGCCGTCTTGGTTGTACGTGCCCCCGTAGGGGCAAGAGTGGACCATATATGTTGATTTCTCATTAGTGGAGAGTGACTTGTTACTTCAGAAACACATGGTTCTGCCTATAAGAAAGGTAACTTTGAGGGTATGAGACGTGAATTGGCCAAGCTTGATGGGCAATTAATTCTAAAAGGGTGTTGCGGGTGGATATACCATGGAAGACATATAAAGAATGCCAGGATGAATACAAAAATTGTTCAACCCAGTTTGGCAAAAGAATAAGCGGGGGAAGGGTAGTGCCTCAGTGGATCAAAGGAAAACAGGGATAGTATCAAAGAAAGGATGATGCGTAAAAGATAGCCAGAAAAGAGCATACCAGAGGACTGGGGAAGAATTCAGAGACCAGCAGAGGAGGACAGGCTTAATTAGGAAAGAAACGGAAAAATAGATTATGAAAGAAAATCTGCAGGGAACATACAATGACTGCAAAGTTTTATAGATTGTGAAGAGACAGGGTTAGTTTAAAAAAATGTAGGTCCCTTGCAGTCAGAAACGAGGTGAGAGTTCGATCATGGGAACAAGGCTATGCGGACCAATTGATAACTCCTTTGGTCCGTCTTCACTAAGGTAAGGACATACTATAATCTGCGGAAATCGCAGGGACCGTGAGTAACGGAGGATTGAGGTGAATCCAGGTCAGTCGGGACAGTGATTGTTGGGTGGTAAAATTGAATAGATTAAAGGCCGATAAATCCCCAGGGCCAGATAGGCTGCATCCAGAGTATTTAAGGAAGTAGCTCAGGAAATTAGTGGATGCATTAGTGATTAATCTTTCAAACTCTTTAGATTCTTGAGTCGTTGCCTGAGGGATTGGCGGGTCTCAAATGTAACCCCTTCTTTTTAAGAAGGGAGGGAGAGGAGAAAACGGGGGAATTACAGACCAGTTAGTTAACATCGGTAGTGGGGAAACTGCTAGAGTCAGTATTAATGATGGGATAGCGCCAGACAATTTGGAAAGTGGTGAATCATTGGACAAAGTCAGCATGGATTCACGAAAGTAAATCATGTATGACGTATCTTGTGGAATGTTGAGGATGTAACTAGTAGCGTGGATAAGGGAGAACCATGGATGTGGTATATCATCTGGACTTTCCAGAAGGCTTCGGACAAGGTCCACATAAGAGCTATGTTACAAACTTAATGCATACGGTATTAGGGGTTCAGTATTGATGGGGTTAGAGAAACTGGCTGGAAACAGGAGAAAGAGTCAGGAGTAAGGGTCCTTTTCACAATGGCAGCAGTGACTAGTGGGGTACGCAGGGCTCAGTGCTGGGACCCAGTATTTTACATTATATTAATGATCTGGATGAGGATGAAGGCAATATATCACCAAGTTTGGGATGACCTAAGCTGGGGGGCAGTGTTGCTGTGAGCGATGCTAGGAGACTCAAGGTGACTTGGATAGTGGGTGAGTGGCAAAATGTTGCAGATGCAGTCTAATGTGGATAAATGTGAGGTTATCACTTTGGTGGCCAAAACAGGAAAGCAGAATTTATTTAAAATGGTGCGCATTAGGGCAAGGGAGGGAGAGAGATGCAGGCAGAGGGGAGTCGGTCCACCAGTCATTGAAGTAGGCATGCAGGTGCAGAGGCAGTGAAAAAAGCGCAATGGTATGTTAGCTTTCATAGCAAAAAGGATATGAGTCAGGAGAGGGAGGTTTACTTCAGTTTGGACAGGGTCTTGGTGAGACCACACTGGTATTGCGTAAGGTTTTGGGCTCCAATTGAGGAAGGAATTATTGCCATAGAGGGAGGCAGAGAAGGTTCACCAGAAGATTCTGGGATGTCGGACTGTCTTATGAAAGAAAGACTGGCTAGACTCGGTTTATACTCTCTGGAATTTAGAGATTGAGAGGGGATCTTATAGAAAACGTACAAAAATTTTTAAGGGGTTTGTGACAGGCTAGATGCAAGGAAGATTGTTCCCGATGTGGGGGGCATGTCCTGGACAAGGGGTCAGCTTAAAGGAGACGGGGGAAAATTCCTTTAAGACGAGATGCGAAAGACTTTTTTTGCACACAGAGAGGATGAGAGTGGGCTCTGGAACTTCTGCACAGAAGGTAGTGAGGCCAGGTCACGTGGCTTATTTAAGAGTGAGTTGGAGTGGTCCTTGTGGCTAAGGGGATCAGAGGGTATGGAGAGATGGCAGGTACGGGATACTGAGTTGGATTGATCAGCCCTGCTATATTGAAGTCGGCCGGCTCGAAGTGCTGTCTAATCCCCTTTTTCCCCTGTTCCCCCTTTTTTTATCCCTTTTTCCTCCACCTTTTTTACTCTGCTGACCGAATTTCTAACCCGTTTCTATTGTTTCTATATCAATAAATAAACCGATTAAAGTGCACTAGTAATATTTGATGTTATTGTTTCAGAAGTTTGTTTGATTTTGTGTTTAATAGACTGTTGGTTGTGGGGTAGGAAGTTGTTCCTGAACCTGGATGTTCCAGATTTCAAGCTCCTGTACCTTCTTCCCGATGGAGAGATGAATGTGTGATCAGGGTGGTGTGGGTCTTTGATGATGTTGGCAGCCTTTTTGAGGCAGTGATTGCGATAGATCCCTTCGATGGTGGGGAGGTCAGAGCCGATGATGGACTGGGTAGTGGTCACAACCTTCTGCATTTTTTTCTGCTCCTGGACGTTCAAGTTGCCGAACCAAGCCACGATGCAGCCAGTCAGCATGCTCTCTACTGTGCACCTGTAAAAGTTCAAGAGAGTCCTCCCTGACATACCGACTCTCCGTAATCTTCTCAGGAAGTAGAGGCGCTGATTTGCCCACAGTAATCAGACACCACTGTCCATCTAAGAAGAAGGGTCTCGACCCGAAACGTCGCCTATCTCCTTCGCTCCTTAGATGCTGCTGCACCCGCTGAGTTTCTCCAGCCTTTTGTGTACCCCCCCTGTCCATCTAAGAACATGGGCTGCTAGTCACACTGCGGAGGTAATTGAATTTGACAAGTCATTGAAATTGACTAGCAATTGCTTCGATCGACACTTAACTCTATTAAACAATGTAACAAATAGCCTTTAGTATTTTTAACTTGAAGTAACAAGAATATATTTTTAGCTGTTAATAAGAATCAGCAAGTTAGTGTATTTGGAAGGAGAAACAGAGAGTTAACGTTTAACATTGATGCCCTTTCACCCTGAACTCTGGGCAGGCAGTCGGCCGGTCATGGGGGGTCTCACTTAGATCAGGACAGCGTTTTCTCACGCCACCACCCCAAAGCCCCTCAACAGCAGGGGCAGTGGTTATTAACAGACACCTTCCCTGCCTTTACCCCCCCCCCTGGTCTGTTATAATGGGGGTTTAGTGTAGAGCATATCTGACCATTCTTGAACTTTTATTTATTTTTTTAATCAATGTTGCCACCCTGGCCCCTCTTCAGTAACTCTTTTCTTCCTTACCTGTATAGCCTAGCCATTGCTGGGTCAATGGTCTTGACTAAGTTGTACTGCTCTGGGAAACCTTCTCCGCTATCAGTATTTACAACCAAATATTGAGTATAGAGCAATATGCTTCCAGGGGGCTTTCTCTCTAATTTTGTCTGTCTGGTAATCATCCACTCACTTTGTATCTGCATTCTTTTGAGCTGCTCACTAATTCCTGAAACATGTAAAAATGCACTCTGCCTCGTGGTCAACTGTGCCTTAAGCTACTAAACCTCATGTTTCAGGCTCCACTGATTAATGTTATGTCCTGAGTTCCTAAATGAGACAGGTCTAAGGTGCCCCATCATACCTCTCTTTAAAATCTCATTGCTTGTTTATTACAAGCAGCATAAAGTGCCAGAAAAGCACTTTCTCTCCCTGCTTCACCTAATTGTCCTATCACCACATCTCTGAGTGTACTCGTGTACTGATTATTGAAACCTCTTTATTCTTTGAACAAATTCCACAGGCCCATGTATCGATTGCTGGCTAACCGTAATTTTCCATATGGTCAGAAGCATGATTAACCGCTCTGTAATAAAAAAAGGTACTGCGATGCTGGGTATACCAAAGATAGACACAAATACTGGAGTAACTTGCGGGTCAGGCAGCATGTCTAGAGAAAGGATCAGGGACGTTGCGGAGGGTTGGGTCTTTCTTTAGGTGATGGAGCCTATTGGAAACCTGACTATCGTTGATCGGACTTACTGGGGATTTAATCTTGCGCTAACTTATTCATCACTTTATTTCCTTTATATGTATTGTACAATTGTAATCATGTATTGTTTTTCCGTGATTGGTTTTAGCACGCAAGAGAAGCTTTTATGATACCTCGATAATGTGACAATATACTAACACAACTCAACTCAATAATGTAGTAGGGAGAGAAGGTACAATACTGGACAGGAAAAAAAGGAGGACAAACCAGGGCGGCATAGATGTTCTCAGTGAGGAGGTTCCCTGATAGGCAGATTGCTGGATAGAGACAGCTGTGCACCCAAGAGGGATTTATAGTTGTAAACTGGAGAATTCATATTGTCTGGTTGTAACTTACCCAAGTGAAATATGAGGTGCTGTTCATCAAATTTGCTAGTGACCTCACTAACTTTGTGGTTAAATCTCTATGGTTCTATTACTATTTGAACTTCTATTGTCACATATATTATAGAATTAGTGGTTGTCAGCAGTATTAGTCACTTGACGTTAACACTTTGATATATTATGTTTTACGTAGATGTGCGATCTGGAATCCGATAAGGAACCCCTGTATTTCAGTGAAGAGCATGGCAGAGGAAGATGGTAGAAGCCTATGATTCCAGTGTCCAGGATGCAAAAATGGATGGAGCATGCCAACTTGGGTCCCAGCAGCAAATGCCATCCATTTCCGCTCACTCATTTACAAAGTTGTTGAAGTTTCACCGAGAAATCTTGGTGGGTCGTATCACAAACACAGAGTGCGTGCTGAATAACCTGCTGAAACACAAGTACATTTCCCGCGAGGAAGCAGAGCTATCGCAGCAGCAGCCAACACAAGCAGCTAAGGTAAGGATTCAATCACCCCTTGGCATTGCTCTGTGGAATTACTAGAATGTTGCCAGGGTTCCAGCAACTATGTTACAGAGAAAGGTTGAACAAGTTAGGTCTTTATTCTTTGGAGCGCAGAAGGTTAAGGGGGGACTTGATTGAGGTCTTTAAAATGATGAAAGGGATAGACAGAGTTGACGTGGATAAGCTTTTCCCATTGAGGGTAGGGAAGATTCAAACAAGAGGGCATGACATGAGAATTAAGGGACAGAAGTTTAGGGGTAACATGAGGGGGAACTTCTTTACTCAGAGGGTGGTGGCTGTGTGGAATGAGCTTCCAGCAGAGGTGGTGGAGGCAGGATCGATTTTAACATTTAAAAGAAAAGTGGATAGGTATATGGACGTGAAGGGAATGGAGGGGTATGGTCTGAGTGCAGGTAGATGGGACTAGGGGAAAACAAATGGTCGGCACGGACTGGAAGGGCCGAGAGGGCCTGTTTCCGTGCTGTAATTGTTATATGGTTATATGGATTAGAAACTTGTTTCATGTGAATGGATTTCTTTTAATCACTCGTGTCTATGGAAGAGTTGTGGTAGGATGTATTATCAGGGGGCATTGGGATTCTCCTGTCATTTACAAACCTCTAGGAAAGAACTGGGGTCTGGCAGTCCTGAGATGAGTTGTGTGAAAGCCTTGCGGAGTTTTGAGAGGCTCCGCAAGGCCAGCAGTATAATCACGGATGTCGCACCCTGGCCACTCCCTCTTCTCCCTTCTCTATTCGGACTAAAGGTATAGAAGTGTGAAAAAGCATGCCTCCAGATTCAGGGACAGCTGCTTCCCAGTTGTTATCAGGCAACTGAACCATCCTACTCCAACTAGAGAGCAGTCCTGAACTACTATCTCTCTCATCGGACTACCTTTGATTGGACTTTACTGGCTTTATTGTGCACTAAACGTTATTCTTTTACCCTGTATCTGTACACTGTGGATGGCTCGATTGTAATCATGTATATTCTTTCCGCTGACTGGTTAGCACGCAACAAAAGCTTTTCACTGTATCTCGGACAGTAAATTAAACTAAACTAAAAGGTTGGCATTTGGGAGAGAACTTTATCCAAGCCAGGCTGTGATTGGAAAGGAGATTCTTCAAGCAGTTTCTCAGAGAAGGTTGTAGGTATTTGCGAACACAACAGACAATGGCCAGGAGAGTGATATTTATTAGCATTGGATATTATGGAAACTATCTAGATTTTGGACATCGAGCAGAGATCATTACAGGACAATGAATTTGTAAGGACTCAAGTGAGTGGATAATCTTATAGTACTTAAAACTGGCATGCAAAACCCATGCACCTCCACTTCTCTGGGTAGCTTAATGTTGGACATAAACCAAAAATGAAAGTCGAAGTTTCATTCAGCAGGTTCCTGCAGAGCAAAGAACCTCTTGCACAATTAGTTAGATTGTGGCGGGACCTTCATACTGGCGCTGCAAGGGTGACCTGTGGGAGTCATGGCGACGAAAAACATACGGGCAGCCCATCAGTGGCAGTGGCACATGGGAAGGGGCCACTCCATGGCGCGACGTTGGGATGGGAGAGAGGGCGCCGACCCACTCCCGCAAGCGAATCAGCACTGATGTCGGGGGTTCCTGGGACCCATCAGCAGCAGGGACAAACTCCCCGGACGTGTCTATGCACCTTTGATTTCTGGCACGGGATGCATGCCCGAGCCCAGCGAGCGACCTGCTTCCGAAGTCCGTGCCACATAAACCTTGCGGACACCATAGCGACCATGGCCTGGATGGATGGGTAGGCAAGCCCATGGATCACCTCAAACGCACGACAGCGCCAGGCTGCCGGAACGATAGGCCTCGGCTGACCCGTGGATACGTAACAAAGGTTGGAACCCGAAGAACCCAACGGCACGTCCTCAAGCACCAAGGCAGAGATCGCGGTGCGGTATGCTGGCATCTCATCGTCCGCCAGCTGGGCCGCCGCCAGGTTAGGGTAATCTATTGCCGGTCCAAACTGTAGGCAGCTTCAGGGAGACCGCGTTGAGTTCGGCCTCGTCGGCCTTGTAGGAGGCAGCGGCAGAATGCTTTTTTTTTTAAATTTCCCTTCCAGGATTACACTCCTGGAAGGGAACATCTGGGGTCACCAATTGTGACGGGGACTGGCAGGTGTCCAGTCAAAATCTAGTCGGACACAAGTGTGTGCTCTAGACGTGTTTATTCTTCTGCAATACAGCTCCCTACTCCTCCGTTGACACGGGCGTTGCCGGGCCTTAAATAACAACTCAGATAACGACCCCGTGACTCGCGCCTCCCCCACCAAGACGCACTCTAGAGCCGATGGTTCGTCGTGACCTTGGGTTGCTATCAGGTGCCGCCACAAGATAACATTTTGCATAGAATTCACCCCAAAAATTAAAGGTAGAAACATCGCTAATTGCACATGCATAATGAGATTGGTAGTCATTTAAAATTGTCAAAGATCTTGAAATATTACTTTTAATAGAATCATAACATAGTAAAGATAAGGTTAGTAGAGAAACTTCGTCATGAAAAATATAACAATATCTCTTTCAACAAATTTTCAAAACTCTACTCGAGTTTGAAATTTAAAATGTTGGTAATTGGGAAGTTCAAAGGAAAATTAAAACAAAAGTTTTTTTGTTTAGAGTGAAATTTACATTCAATCCCAAATCCCATGTTTCTTGCGTCCCAAAGAAGTGATATCCAACCTTTCCAAACTGTCTGAATGAACATCCTCTGTAGAGTAAGTGTCCTCACCACAAACCCCTGGTGTTATCACTGGGTCCTGTTTGCAAAGAGTCAGGGATGTCTTGCAACGTCCCAAACACTACCAGCAGACCTGTTGCTGGAACAGGTAGCAAAGCGTCTTACAGAATGGAACAGGTCCTTCGGCCCAACTTGCCCACACCGATCAATATGTCCCATCTACACTAGACCCACCTGCTTGCATTTGGCCCATATCCCTCTAAACCTGTCCTATCCATGTACTTATCTAATTGTTTCTTAAACATTGAAAAGATTAGGCTTCACTGGAGTTTAAAGGATGAGAGGGGATCTTATACAAACATATAAATGTATAAAAGGACTGGACAAGCTAGACACAGGAAAAATATTCCCAATGTTGGGCGAGTCCACAACGAGGGGGGACAGTCTTAAAATAAAGGGGAGGCCATTTAAGACTGAGGTGAGAAAAAAACTTTTTCACCCAGAGAGTTGTGTATTTGTGGAATTCTCTGCCACAGAGGGCAGTGGAGGCCAAATCACTGGATGGATTTAAGAGAGAGTTAGATAGAGCTCCAGGGGCTGGTGGAATCAAGGGATATGGGGAGAAGGCAGGCACAGGTTATTGATTGGGGACGATCAGCCATGATCACAGTGAATGGCGGTGCTGGCTTGAAGGGCTGAATGGTCTCCTCCTGCACCTATTTTCTATGTTTCTATGTTTCTATTGCAATTGTCCCTGACTGAATTCCCTCCTCTGGCAGTTTGTTCCATGTACCCACCACCCTTTGTGTGTAAAAGTTACCCCTCGGATTTATATTAAATCTTTCCCCCTTCACCTTAAACCTATGTCCTCTGGTTCTCGATTCCCATACTCTGGGCAAGCGACTCTGTGCATCTTGAGTAGAGTTGTTTATTTTTATTTGTGGACTTTCTTATTAAATGAACTCCATATTACTAAACCCTCGCAGATTCTATGGAATGTTTGTTTTTCACTGGCCATCCATCTTATCCTCCTCTCCTCTCCCCTCTCCCCATGTTTTGATACCTTTGTTCTGGAAGATTTACTTTATTCAGTAATCAGCCTCCACAGCTCTGAGTTGGAGAATTCCAAAGACTTGCAATACACCGAGAGAAGAAATCTACCTCATCTCAATCGTAAATGGGAATGACCAGTTTTTCTTTCCCTTTTAAAGTACAGCTCAAAGACGTCTCCCTGGTAAAGGTCCCGTTGAATAAGGCACTAAATTATGTTCCATGTTGGGTTAAATTAGATAGAATCCAACTCCAACTAAGATCAAACACCCAGCATTGGTTTTCATTCTCCCAACTTGAGAAGAACACACCTCCTGTGATTAGTGTGACATTTTCCATTTCCCAGGCCAACCTAGATGCCTGATTCAGGGTGTTTTGTACTGTCAGTGCCTTTTTTAGGACTTGTTTGGATTCTGTCTATTTTCACCACATAGGAGTTGGATTCCTGGCAAACTGTCGTCTAAAGAAGGGTCTCGACCCGAAACGTCACCCATTCCTTCTCTCCGGAGATGCTGTCTGTCCCGCTGAATTACTCTGGTTTTTTGTGTCCATCTTCGGTTTAAACCAGCATCTGCAGTTACTTCCTTCACAAACTGTAACCTGCATTTTGTTTATTTATAGGTTCGACAAATATTGGATCTAGTTCAGAGCAAGGGAGAAGAAACGGCAGAATATTTCTTACACATTTTGTACCAAGCCAATGAGATTTACCCAGACCTCGGCCCATGGCTAAAAGATATACAGTATCAGCCGTCAGAACACATACAGGCTAAATCAGTCATTATTACAGACAATGGTAAGATTTTTTCATTGCATATCTGATAAATTAAAAAAATGTGTGTACTGTTACATTCATCCTTTTCCATTGTACACCACATGTCTATGTTATGATGTAAACAGGTTATGTTATTATTGGTTTATTAAGATTTGTTTGCTAGCTATCCTGACAAATCATATTATATATGAGTACAATCAATCCATACACAAGTACAAAATGTAGGGCAAAGAGAAAAATATCTTTCTGACAACCAATCGTAGTCATAACATTGACGTGTGATGAGCCCTTGATGTCAACGGAAAGACTCTAAATGATTACAATTGAGGCATCCACAGTGTATAAATATAGGATAAGGGATGAAGTCAGTCACTCATTCAAGTTGACTGCAGAATCCCTGCGGATCATAAGGTCATAAGTGATAGGAGCAGAATTAGGCCATTCAGCCCATCAAGTCTACCCCGCCATTCAATCATGGCTGATCTATCTCTCCCTCCTAACTCTATTCTCCTGCCTTCTCTTCATAGCCCTTGACACCCATACTATCACGAATCTATCTATCTCTGTCTTAAAAATGTCCATTCCTTCCACAGCCTTCTGTGGCAAAGATTTCCACAGCTTTACCACCCTCTAAAGAAATTCCTCCTCATCTCTTTCTAAATTCTGTGGCTATGACCTCTAGTCCTAGATTCTCGCACTGGACGGACCAGTCCACTGACTCAAAGCAGTCACATAGGATGTCATCTGATTCCACTGACCAGCTCTCTGTAATGATTCTCCTGCTTCAGTTTTTGTTTGTAGGCAGGGAGTAGAAATATAGCTTGGTGATCAGACATTCCGAAATATGGCTGAGGAACAGAGTGATAGGCGTGGTAAACTAAAATAGCTTAGTTTAATTTAGAGATACAGTGTGGAAACATGTCCTTTGGCCCACTAAGTCCACGCTGACGAGTGATCCCTGTGCGCTAGCACTATACCCACACACATGAGGGATAATTTACAATTATACCAAGCCAATTAGCCTACAAACCTGCACGTCTTTGGAGTGTGGGAGGAAACCGGAGCACCCAGATAAAACCCACATGGCCACAGGGAGAATGTACAAACTCCATACGGACAGCATCCGAGGTCAGGATTGAACCCGGGTCTCCGGCGTGTAAGGCAGCAGTTTTACTGTTGCATCACCGTGGCAACCAATGGCAACCAATGGTCCGTAATGATCTGTAGCAGTGGTCGAAAGGGCCCCTGGTGCGACAAGAGACGCGCTGATAGTACATTGGCAGTGCACCTCTGAGGTCAGCTTGTTTGATGTCCTCGGCTACAACGAGCAGGGCTTCAGGGTGTTTTGTCTCAGGGCTACTGGTAGTGGAGTACAGTTCATTCAGAGCAAGTTTGACGTCCACATGGGGAGGGATGTAGACTGCTGGCAGCACAGCTGAGGTGAATTCCATCGGCTAGTAGTAGGGACTGCACCTCACTATCAGATATTCCAGGTCCAGCATGGTCAAGTCTGTCTTACAAGCAAACTACTCATTTCATCATGTTGTACTGCTATTCATTTCCACGTAAGCCATTTGCATCCCTTCTTTTAATCTTCACAGATATATCCTTCACTAGTGCAAGAGTGTTATTCACTCCAACCTCAACATATAGTTGAGTTTCACCATTCCCAGCTCCATCAGTAACATTCTTGTCTGTACGGAATTCGTACGTTCTCCTCATGACCCGCGTGGGTTATCTCAGAGTTCACACTCCAAAGACATACAGGTTTGTAGGTCAATTGGTTTGGTATAAATGTAAAATTGTTCCTAGTGTGTGTAGAATAGTGTCAATGTGCGGGGATCGCAGGTCGGTGTGGACTCGGTGGGCCGATGGGGGATGTTTCCACGCTGTATCACTAAAACTAAACAAACAAATCGTTGTATCAATGATCTCCATCTTTGTTCTTCCCCACAAATTGAAATATTCTCTACATTTAGACACCTATTGTCATTTATTTCTCATGTTCCAATGGTGGATTTAAAATCTGTTATATTAACTATGCATTTTTTTTCTAGTCTTGCAGTACATTCAGAAAATCAGACAGGATCTACGGCAGGACACAAGGTTTGTCACCTCATATGTCAGGAAGGAAGATATCTTATTGGAGGACACATACACTGAGACTATTATGGAGGTAATCAACGCAGTCAATGAAATCAAGGGGACCATCACCCACTTGGAGGATTTGTTCAGTAACACCGAAATCATTAATGAGGATGCCGAAACTGTGTTTGTAACGGGTGACGCTGGAGTGGGAAAGACCATTCTCCTCCAGAGACTTCAGAACCTGTGGTCAAAGGGAGAGCTCTGTGCCGATATCAAGTTCTTCTTCAAGTTTAGATGCAGAATATTCAGCAGCTTCAAGGAGGAGGACAAAATCTCTCTGCAAGATCTCCTGTTCAAGTACAACTGTTACCCTGATAAAGACGCTGATGAGATATTCAGTTACATCCGACAACATCCAGCCACCGTTCTCTTCACACTGGACGGGTTTGATGAACTTCACATGGATGGTGACCTTAACGATATTCCTGACATCTCATCGCCCTTTGAGCCCACGCACCCTGTGGCCCTGTTGTTGAATCTACTCCGCGGAAAATTGTTAAAAGGCTCCATTAAATTGTTGACAGCGAGGACAGGCACAGACTTACCATTGAGGATGGTCAGAAAGAGAGTGACACTGAAGGGCTTTTCGAAGGAACATTTGCGGGGTTATTTGAAGAAATGTTTCAAAAGCAAGGCTGATCAAAGTCTAGTTCTGACCCAGCTGGAGGCCAACCCTCACCTGTGCAGCCTATGTTCAGTGCCTTTATTTTGTTGGATTATATTTAAATGCTACGAACACTTTCAGTCCACAAGTAGCTCTCAGCGGCTCTTGGATCACATTACGTTAACCGACATCTACCTGTTGATGTTGGAGGTATTCTTGAATCATTCTACCAAGCGGGGATTAAACAAGCAAAGCAATAGTCAAAAGGAGACTTTCAAAGCAAAGAAATGTGTGCTGATGCGTTTAGGAACATTAGCAAGGAGAGGAATTGAAAACAACAACTTCATCTTCAGTCAGGAGCAAATGACCGAGGCCAACATCTCTGAAGAAGATTTAAAATTGGGTTTCATCAAAACTGCGTGCCATTACGACGGATGTGGGAACCAGTCAACATACGAGTTTCTTCATTTAACCCTCCAGTCATTTTTCACCGCTTTTGTCTTGGTTGTAGATGAGGAAATCAGTGCCAGAGAAGCCATTAAGTTTTTTGCCAAATGTGACCGCCACATGAAAGTCAATACTCTTTTGTTACGTTGCATGGGATATAATATGAATCACAGAAAGGAAACATTTGAAACGAATGAGCACTTGCAGTTCACCACTCTTTTTCTTTGTGGGCTCTTGTCTAAAGCTAAAAGGGACTTGTTCAAACAGTTGTCCTCCACGGGCGGTGTCCAAAGGAAGCGCTCGGCACTTAAGACCTACCTTGCCGATCGCGTAAAGGCACACTTAAAAAATCTCCCTTCATCGCCATACCAAGGCTTTTGCAGAGTGCAAGTTTTGCCCCAGTTCATCTGGCTGGTGCGCTACATTTTTGAAACCCAGAGCGAAGCGGTAGCCAATCTTGCAGCAAAAGGGATTTGCGCTGATTATATCAAACTCACTTTCTGCAACGCCTTCTCTGCTGACTGCAGTGCAATTGCAAACATCTTGCGCCATCGTAAAATGTCGATTGCCCTTGAATTGGACAACAACAATATAAATGACTATGGAGTGAAAGAACTAATTCCCTGCTTCCATAAACTCACAGTGGTCAGGTACGTTTTCATTTATTCCATCAATTTTTCATGAATAGGTTGTACTTCCCTATTTTAAAGTATTTGTTGTGTGATTAAGATAGAAATTTGGGCCATTCAAAGACCTTGGGATGTTCCAAAGCACTTCAGTTCCAATGCACTGCTTCAGGTGAGGTGACAAAGGAGATTGATGATGGGAGGGCGGTGGATGTTGCCTACAAGGATTTTATTACGGCTTTTGATAAGGTCGGCTGATCCAGAAGATTCAGATGTATGGGATCCATGATAACTTGGTTGTCTGGCTTCTTCAGAGTAGGCAGAGGGTTGCAGTGGAAGAAAGATATTCTGATTACTATGAGGGACCTTATCAAAAGCTTTACTAAAATCCATATATACAGCATCCACCACCCTACCTTCATCAGTCTCTTTCATCACTGGTGGCACAGTGGCAAAGTGCCAGAGCTACTGCCTTACAGCGCCAGAGACCAGGATTCGATCCTGACTACGGGTGCTTGTCTGTACAGAGTTTGTACGTTCTCCCCGTGACCTGCGTGGGTTTTCTCTGAGATTTTCGGTTTCCTCCCACACTCCAAAGATGTACAGATTTGTAGGTTAATTGGCTTGGTATAATTGTAAATTGTCCCTATTGTTTGTAGGATATCGTTAATGTGCGGGGATCGCTGGTCAGTGTGGACTTTGTGGGCCAAAGGGCCTGTTTCCGCGCTGTATCTCAAAACTAAACTAAATGAAACCTCATCAAATCTCAATTGTTAGTGAGACATGATCTGCCACATACAAATCTGTGCTGCCCATCCATATTAAGCCCATTCTCTTCCAAATGGGAGTAAATCCTTGATACTTTGGGATATTTTGCTATTTTTACGTTAACATTCTGATCTGAAATGCCATCGGACATTCTTTGTTACGCGGACTAATTGTGCACAATTACCTCAAAGTTTAAAAATGGATTCTTAAGTCAAGATCTAACTATTCAATTAGTATAAGGTAGACAAAAATGCTGGAGAAACTCAGCGAGTGAAGAAGGGCCTTGACCTGAAACGTCACCAAGTCGTTTGCACCATAGATGCTGCCTCACATGCTGAGTTTCTCCAGCATTTTTGTCTACCTTCGATTTGTCCAGCATCTGCAGATTCTTTCTTAAACATTTAACTAGTATAAGTAAGCTAATGGAATGCATTTCAACCTGAAATAAACAAATGTTAATGTTCACCATATTATGTTGACTTATTTTAAGCTGGAAAGAGTGCAGAGAACATTTACTAGGATGTTGCCAGGATTTGAGCCTGAGCTATATAGAAAAGTTGGGCGGGCTAGGAATTTATTCCTATGGGTGCAGGAGACTGAGGGGTGGGTGATCTTATTGAGGTGTATAAAATCATGAGGAGAATAGATACGATGGATGCAAAGAGTCTTTTACCTAGGGTAGGAGCATCAACAACCAGAGGACATCGGTTTAAAGTCAGAAGAGGGAGATTTACTAGGAACCTTTTCACTCGTGATGGAACGAGCTGCCAGAAGAGGTTGTTGAGGCAAGTTAAACCAGCATTTAAAAGACACTAGGACATGTACATGGATAGGTACGTTTCAGAGGGATATGGGCTAAATGCGGGCAAATGGGACTACTTTAGATGGGGCATCTTCATTGGCATGTACGAGTTTGGCTGAAGAGCCTGTTTCCATACAGTACGTCTCCATTACATATGCTCATGCTTTGGTTCGGTTGCGCCCTTGCTCTCCTAACACACTTCGAAACCTCGTGTAAGGACGCAGGATATTGATTAGGTATTGATGAATGATATTTTGGGTGTGATATGCATTTGTAGTCTGTCTAATTTATCCTTTGTTGTTAAATGCAGGTTGAGTGTAAACCAAGTCACGGACGATGGAGTTAAAGTGCTGGCTGAAGAACTCACAAAATACAAAATTATAAAATTTCTTGGGTAAGTCACTAATAAAAGTATTGTGCACAATAAATGCACTTGTGCAATGTATGATTATGTGAATCATAGAAAATTCATGCAAAGTTGTTTAGATGACCTGATACAAGGCTGAAGGTAACTTACTGTTAAACTGGTTTAGAAGCAGCCATTGTGGTTGTCTAGATAGCCACACATCCTCTCCTTCTTCTGCCCGCCCTTAGACAAACAGTGACACACAGTTAGATCCTCTGTCTTATCCAAGCTGTTCTATACAACAGTGATAAATCATGATTTGTAATTATCACCACATTTCACCACATCTCACTACCCAAAACCATTTGATCTCCGAGTAGCAAAGAGTAGGATCTCCGAGTAGCAAAGAGTAGGAGTGAACAGGTCCTTTTCAGAATGGCAGGCAGTGGCGAGTGGAGTGCCGCAAGGCTCGGTGTTGGGGCTGATGATAATTGTAATTTAAAAGTTCGTGGCAATTTAAAGGCAGGGAGGGAGAAATTCCTCAGAGCAATCCTTTTCACCCTGAGGTGACTGAAACTAGATCATCTTGCCCTACTAATTATTTCAGAATCACCATCCTTCAGTCCATCGTGATCACTGCCGCAGGCATAAACAAGTCCAAGTTTTGTTTGAAGGAATTTGCTGAAGCAGCATCCACCTTTATCAGCATTATTTGAAACATTGAGTCCTACAGCACGAAAACCAGCTCTTTGGCACAACTCGTCCATGCTGACCCAATCTAAGCCAGCCCCATTTGGCCTTTATCCCTCTAAACCTTTCCTATCCATGTATCTGTTCAAGTGTCTTTTAAATGCTGTTATAGTACCTGCCTCAACTACCTCCTCTGACACCTCGTTCCATATACCCACCACCCTCTGAGTGAAAACGTTGCCCCTTAGGTTCCATTTATATCTTTCTCCTCTCATCTTAAAAGTATATCCTCTGTTTTTTAATTCCTGTATCCTGCGTATAGGACTCTGTGCATTCACGCCATGTATTCAGCATCTGCAGTTCCTTCCTACACACTAACTATTCCCCTCATGATTTTATACATTAGTAGAGATCCCATTCCATGAGTTTTATAAATTCACGCTTCCCCTGTATTATTCATTCTCTTGGACTGCTGGACATGAAACGTCTGTGATTGTTTAGATCTTTTAACCTGAATGCTCTGTCTGTGCAATAGTTTGCAGACACACAGCAGTCAGATGAACAGTCAGATGCACAGCAGTCCTTCATTTAATGCTATTGCTGCTTTGGCTGTAATGTGATCTAGAGTTTCCTGAAAGGCAGCATATAAATAAATGAGAGGCACAAGAAGCAGTAGATGCTGGAATCTGGAGCAGCATCTGTTGTGGGGGTGGGGAGGGAGGAGTTGTTGGCATCGACAATTTATTTTCCTTCCCACAGATGCTGGAGTTTAGAAGAATGAGTGGGGATCTTATTGAAACGTATAAGATTGTTAAGGGTTTGGACATGCTAGAGGCAGGAAACATGTTCCCGATGTTGGGGGAGTCCAGAACTAGGGGCCACAGTTTAAGAATAAGGGGTAAGCCATTTAGAACGGAGATGAGGAAACACTTTTTCTCACAGAGAGTGGTGAGTCTGTGGAATTCTCTGCCTCGGAGGGCGGTGGAGGCAGGTTCTCTGGATACTTTCAAGAGAGAGCTAGATAGGGCTCTTAAAGATAGCGGAGTCAGGGGATATGGGGAGACGGCAGGAACGGGGTACTGATTTGGGATGATCAGCCATGATCACATTGAATGGAGGTGCTGGCTCGAAGGGCCGAATGGCCTACTCCTGCACCTATTTTCTATGTTTCTATGTTTCTAACTCGAAAGGCCGACTGACCTTTATTTCAAGGGGAGACACGAGAAATGGAGATGCTGGAATCCTGAGCAAAAAACACTAGGTGCTGGCGTAACGCAGCAAGTCAGAAGGGTCTTGACCTGCAGAGATATTTCCTGACCCGCTGAGTTACTCAAGCACTTTGTGTTTTTTTTTAAATTTCAAGGGGGTAGGAATAGAATAGATATAAGTTGTGCTTCAATTGTTTACAAACCCTTTTGGGTAATTGGGTTATGCATGAAAGGCAGGGCAAATTGGTTTTGGAGAAGGTACAGCACAGATCCACCATAGTGACCCATGGGTTGAAAAGAGTAATGTTACTGAGCTGGTGATGTAGATTTGATTTGTATTCCCTTCAGTGCTGAATGCTGATGGATAATCCTATCAAGATGTTTAATCCAAGGGATAGATGCAGTATATATCGGTGTACATGAAAAGCCAGAGGACTTGGGATCATTATCCATGATTTATTTATTGCTTGCCCTTCAAAGTTTGCCTCTGGCCAGCATGATTATACACTGTGGGTTCCTCCTGCTGCTGTCAAAGACTGATGAATGTGATAATCAATTCAAAATACGCCTTTCAGAATTGTGGCCTGAATATAGAGATCGGTACGTTACGCAGATAGACACAAAAAGCTGGAGTAACTCAGCGGGTCAGACAGCATCTCTGGAGAAAAGGAATATGTGACGTTTGGGGTCAAGACCCTTCTTCAGACTGTGTCCTCTCTGAGGTACTCCAGGATTTTGTGCCTATCTTCGGTTCGAACCAGCATCTGCAGTTCTTTCCTACACAGTAAGCTACGTGGTACACTTAACTGAGTATCTCACATAAAACAGCAATGTTTTCATTTGAACTACAAATATTATCACTGAATACTTTATACTGAATTTTAATGAATGGTGCAAGGAAATATAAAGTAATGCAGAACTGTGACGAACTCTAAAGATATCCAAAGAACTGAAGACCAAAGTAGCAAAGGAAAGGAAATATTTATTGGATTATCTGTAAACATTCTAAGTGAGACACATTCACCCATGTCTACCTCATTAACTGTAAAATATGTAAATAAATATCCACTCAGTTGCATGTACGAGATGTTGCAGGACTTTATTTGAAAATTTATCTTCTGGGAGACCATTTATAAGATCCGGGATTTGGGGAGAGGTTGGGTGTGTCGTCAGTGTGTAAGCGACAGATATTGAAGCCAATATGACATGGGATTTGGCGTTGGTGGCTTTGCTGAAAGATCAGCAAGACCCGCCAGGCGTTGCCGAGCAGTGCGGACTGCAGCCATTACACTGGGCAAAAGGCCAGTCAACATTCCAGTAAACAACTGCTCGTATTTCAGGATGGATCCCTGAGAAGTGGCAGATTTCTGAGTGAGTGAGGGACTCTGTGGGAAGGAACAGAGTGTCTACAGCAGATTGGGTCTTGGTGGGGTGGGGCTCTCAAAAGCTTTTGATAGAATAAATTAATGCTCCAGCTTAATTTAGTGCAAAATAGGAATTATGTGAACGAAGCAATGCGCAATGAAAATCAGAAAATCTGCAAATGTTGAAATAAGAAAAACAAAATGTTTCAGAGGTCAGACAACAGCTTTGAAAAGGGAAAACATGTTACATTTCACAAATTATTGCTGTAGCATTTTGGGTTACTTGCAAATTAAAAAAAATGTTATAGAAACAAACAGAATATTATAAAAAACAACACTAACTGAAGATTTCATTTGCACCATTGAACCGTGGTAGAAAACCACTTTCTGAGATGCTGCTGATTAAATGTCTGACAGATTGAAATGCTGAATCTGGAACACTGACATGGTGACTGTAGTGTTTGTGTCTAGCACAAAGTAGGTGAAGGGGCATGTTGCAATGAGGATTCCTGCACTATGCAGGATACAAATAGATTCAGTGAACTGGACATTCAGTGAATTGGGTGAAAACTTGGCAGATAAATCGAATGTCACAAAGTGTGAAGTCATGCAATTCCGTTGGAAGAATTGAAAGTCAGCTTATTGCCTAAATGACAGAAAAACCGCAGATGAATGAATCTAGATGTTCTTGTGCATGAGTTACAAAATGTTAGTCGGCATTTGCAATGAGTCGTTAGGAAGACACATTACCTTTATGCAAGAGGGATGGAGTTTAGATATTTAGAATGTGTTGTTACGAATATGCAGGGCAATGATGCTGCCATGCCTGGTCTATGATGTTTGGGTGTAATGTGCCCTGTTTTGGTTCCTTTAAGAAAGGATATACAAAAAAAACTTCTGATATTCTGGCAGACTTCAGACATTGGTTATGGACTAGCAGATTTTCCGAGCGATTGGATGTTCTTAATATTAATACACTAATACGTTTCTTTTGGTTTTTTTTTTAATGTTACACTGTGTTATTATAAATTTCTCAAGGAACACAGCAGTTTTAAAAGAAGGCACAAGAGACTGCAGATGCTGGAATCTTGAGCAAAAATTAAACTTCTGGAGAAACTTAGTGGGTCAGGCAGCATCTGTGCAGGGAGATGAACAAATGACATTTCGAGTCAGGACCCGTTCTTAGATTAATAAGTTTAGTAATCTGTCACAGGAGCAGATTTAGGTCATTCGGCTATCGAGTCTACTCCACCATTCATTCGTGGCTGATCTACCTTTCTGTCTCAACACAATTCCTCTGCCTTCTCCTCATAACCCCTGACATCTTTACTAATCAAGAACTCGATGCTTTAAAAATAGAAGATATACAAAAAAAACAGGAGTAACTTAGAACAAATTAATGAAAGATATGCAAAAAAGTAACGATGATAAAAGAAACAGACAGACCATTATTAGCCATGGGCTAGTTGAAAACGAGTTAAAGATAATGAGACTCTAAAATACCGAATGACTTGGTGTCCACAGCCATCTATGGCGATGAATTTCACAGAATCGCCACCCTCTGGCTAAAGAAATTCCTCTATGTCTCCTTTGTAAAGGTATGTCCTTTTATTCTGGGGCTGAGTCCTGTGGTCTTAAGGGCCTGTCCCACTTGGTCGTCATTTGCGCGTCACGCAGATGGCGCGGGAAGATTTTGTACATCACAAATTCCTGCGATGCCGCGCGCGGCCGCGTGTCACTGCCTATGCCATCACGCACCATGCGCCCATAGTCACTGCCTATGCCATCACACACCATGCGCCCGTAGTGCGCACCATGCGCGCATCACGTGCGTGTCACGACGCACACGTCATGCGTCGTGTCACGTAAATTATGTCGCGTAAATTACGCGCAAATGACGGCCAAGTGGGACAGGCCCTTTAGACTCTCCCACTAGTGGAAACATCCTCTCCACATCCACTCTATCCAGGCCATTCATTATTTGTGGAGTGGAGCCTGCAATTTGAAAAGGAGCCTGGAAAACTGGGCTCTTGGTCAGGTAAAATAAGAGTGTGTGTAACAGTGCCCTAATGAGTCAGAATGGGGTGCAGGGACCATGGTCCTGATGAATTGAAAGGGAGTGTGAAATACCTGGTGAGTCAAGTGCTGAGCTAGTGGGACTTCAGAATAATTAGATAACAGATTATCCGAGGTTTATTCCACAGGCATTGAGGCTAGTCCAAATTAAATTCACTAGGCTATTTTCTGGAATGTGAGGGTTGTTATATCAGGAACAACTAAATTAGATCTATGTTATTTGGAGTTTGGAAAACTGAAAGGTGATGATATTAAAAAAGATAAGACAGATATTGAGGCTATGTAATAGGATAGAGGTCACTTAAGTTTCTACCAATGGGTGAGTCATTGGGCCACTAGTCTACTGAGTCAAAGGCTATGCTACAGGCTCACTTGTCCACTCACAGCCATACCCATCAGCACATCCATTGTGGATTCACCATATGGTTTACCTCAACGCGTTACTTCTTTGAAATCATGTAGCTCTCATAAGGTCATGTGATAGGAGTACAATTAGGCTATTTGGCCCATCAAGGTATTCAATCATGGTTGATCTATCTCTCCCTCCTAACCCCATTCTCCTGCTTTCTCCCCATAACTTCTGACAATTGTACTAATCAAGAATCTATCTATCTATCTCTGCCTTAAAAATATCCACTGACTTCGCCTCCACAGCATTCTGTGGGAAAGAATTCCACTGGTTCACCACCCTCTAATGAAATTTGTCCTCATCTTCCTCCTAAAAGAGTGTCCTTTAATTCTGAAGCAATTACCTCTAGTCCTAGACTCTCCAACTGGTGGAAACATCCTCTCCACATCCACTCTATCCAAGAGTCTTGAATGAGAGCACATGGATACACAGGCATTTCACACTGAAGGACATAGATTCACGCAGAGATTCACCACCCTTGCACAGGGTGCTGAATCTCTAGAATTTGTCGGATCTGAAGGGTTGTGGAGAAAATATTTAAAGAGGAAGTAGATAATTTTATTGAAACTTCACAGAATTGAGGGCTATGAGGAACTGAGGCATTGAAGAGCTGAGGCCTGAGGCAAATCAGTCTTGATGTTGAGTGGAGGGACAGGCTTGTGGGGCTGAGTAACTTATTCTCTCTCATATTATGCGCTGAACATTCCCCATCTGTACCGCACATCTAGAGGTCTATATCTATTTTTTTACCCCCATCCTAATTGTACTTTCTAAAATGTATTTTCTGATTGATGAATGTCCAAATTAAATACTGAGCATTGATTGCTAAATTAAAATTGGTACGCAACACAATACGGGTACATGGGTACATAGAACATGGGTACAGCTGCAAAGAGCAGGACAGCATAGCACAGAAGCAGTCCCTTTGGCCTACAATGCCCATGCAGAACATGATGTTAAGTTAAACTACTCTCCTTTGCCTGCGTGTGATCCATATCCCTTCATTCCCTGCATATCCACATTTTTATCTAAAAGCCTTTTAAATGCCACTTTTATGTCTGCGTTCACCACCACCCTAGCAGTGTGTTCCAGGCTCCCACCACCTACGTGTAAACATAAAAATAACTTACCCTACACATCTTCTTTAAACGTTGCATCTCTCACTTTATAGCTATCCCCTCTCTAGACTATAACATTTCAAGCATGTGTCTTTCCATGATGTCAAAATGTGGAGAGGACATTTCCACTGGTGGGAGAGTCTAGGGCCAGAGGCCGTAGCTTCAGAATAAAAGGAAGTAATTTTAGAAAGGAGATAAGGAGGAATTTTGTTGCCACAGAAGGCTGTGGAGGCCGTCAATGGATATTTCTAGGGCAGAGATTGACGGATTCTTGCTTAGTAGGGGTATCAAGGGGTATAAGGAGTAGGCAGAAGAATGGGGTTGAGTGGGAAAGATAAATCGGCTATGATTGAATAGTGGAGTAGACTTGATGGGCCAATTGGCCTAATTCTGCTCCTAGAACATGAAATTATGAAACACTAAATTATGTAATACTAAATCATTGTTATCATAAGGTCTTAATGGATAGGAGTAAAATTAGGCCATTCGGTCCATCAAGTCTACTCAGCCATTCAATCATGGCTGATCTATCTCTCCCTCATAACCCCATTCTCCTGCCTCCTCCTCATTACCTCTCACACCTGTGGTATTCAAGAATCTATCTATCTCTCCACTGACTTGACCTCCACTGCCTATTGTGGCAAAGAATTCCATAGATTCATCACCACTAGTGGAAACATCCTCTCCTCATCCACTCTATCTAAGCCTTTCAATATTCTGTATGTTTCAATGAGGTCCCCCCTCATTCGTCTAAACTCCAGCGAGTACAGGCCCAGTGCCGACAAACACTCATCATTGGTTAACCTACTCATTCCTGAGATAATTCTTGTAAACCTCCTCTGGACCCTCTCCAGAGCCAGCTCATCCTTCCTCAGATATGGTGCACAAAATTGCTCCCAATGTTCCAAATATGGCCTTACCAGCGGCTTATAGAACCTCAACATTACATTCCTGTTTTTGTATACAAGCCCTCTTGAAATAAATGCTTGCATTGAGTTTGCTTTCTGTAAATAAGCAATTCACAAACTCTTAAAGTGTGCAACATCTTTTAATGATAGCACAAGGTATTACATACATCCTCAAGCACTGCCTGCCGTTGTCAGTTTGCAGCCGGACAGGGGACCCAAAAGTGGAGAAGTGTTTCCGCTGCTTTCGGATCACCATCTCCGACGTGAGGGATGTCAGTAAATCCACTTCGAACCAGTTTGAGTACGAGTCGCCCAGGACAAGGTAGTGGTTACCACGCCACTCGAAAATGTCGGCAGCCAACGAGGACCAGGCCAAGGCAGGGGCGTGCTGTTGCAGCAGGGGCTGTCGCTGCTGGTGTGGAGCAAGACTGTTGCACGTGGAGCAGGCAAAAACTCGGTCTCGGATATATTTGGCCATTCCAGGCCAGTAGAATTGGCACTGAGCGTGGGCGAGTGTCGCATCAACCCCAGGGTGTCCGCTATGGGCTGCGCAATAGTAAAAGTCAAACAGGGAGGACGGGACTACAACTTTATGTCCCTTGACGATTACGTCATTCTGGAGCACCAGTTCGTCGCGGACCAGGAAGAAAGGCTGTGTTTCAGACGGCGCAGCGGAGCGCTTTGTAGGCCACCCTGCTTTAATCACAGAGGCAAGCTGCTGCAAAACTGGATCGGCGTGGATAGCGTGGTCGCCTGATGGCAGGCTTTAAGTCCTTCAGGTTGATACACATACGTATTTCGTTCTTGGCAACCATGGTGGAGACCCAATCGGTGGGATCGCTAACCGCTTCTAGCACCCCCTTTTCGACCATGTTGTTAAGCATCGCCTCGACCCTGTCTTTCATGGCGTGAGGCACCCTGTGAGGTGCGCGGACCACGGGTTGTATATTTGGGTCAATGGAAATATGGTATGTCAGTGGTAACTTTCCCAGGTCATCGTCGAACAGGTCCCGGTATTCTGCAACCGGGTTAAACGATAGTTGCACTTTGTGGACCGTGCGGTCGAAGGACACCAGGCAAAGATCTTGGCACGCACGGTTGCCCAGCAGGGTTACACAGTCAGAGTTCAAAACATAGAAAACCAGGTTTCTCGTGGCCTTTTGCAGCATGCAAGTTAAAGTGGCCCTCCCCGCAGGCCTTAGAATTTCTCCACCATAGGCGTGCAGGGTAGCATCGTCAGCAACCAGGGGATCATTATTACTTATCTTGTTAAAAAGATTTATTGACAAAGCGTTGACCTTCGCACCTGTGTCTAACTTTGCAAGGAAGGTTACATCATTGACAGTCACAGATACGGAGGGATCAGAGCGGTGGGCGGATGTCTGTAGGAGGGTAAACACATGCGAGTCCTCGGGAGGATTAATTGGATCTGCATCATAGGATTCAGCTATGTTGAGCTGTGAGTCATAACAGACATCAGATTGTCTCAGCATGTTTAGACTGGGTCTGGAAATCTGTACCTGTCTCCCACGGGAACGAAATAAACGACAGGCGGCAGAGAAGTGATTTAGCTTTTTACAAATATTACAGGCCTTGCCATAGGCGGGGCACGTCGACAGTCTGTGGTGCATGTAGTTATAGTTTGGACACCTTTTTTGGGGCACTTCACCAGGACCAGGGTTGGCACGCGGCAGAAAAGCATTGTTTTCCATCCGAGTCTGTGGTCTCCTAAACCCAACCAGGTTGACAGATTTATTGCCCGAGTCCCGGTGGTCATCTGGCAATACAACGACCTCAGACAATCTGCAGGCATGCATGGCTTTTTCCAATGTTAGATCCGGATCCCTGAGAAGCTCACATCGCAGCTTCTGGTCATGCATGCCAGTTACTAAAATGTCTCTAGTGAGCTGGTCTGTCATGTCACCAAAACGGCACCGCTGGGTGAGATGACGCAAATCAGCAATAAAACATTCAACAGGTTCATCCGGCAACTGTTTCCTTGTAAAGAACCGTGCCCTCTCTAGAATGCGGTTCGAGGGCAGGTCACAAATCTCCCTGAACTTACGTAGCAGGCAAGCGGGGTCACTGGCAGATTCTGCAGGAGTAGTCACCACGTTGTTGTCGTCCAGGACCGCTGGAGCGTAGGTGAAAGTTCTGGCTCTCTTCATGGCATCAGGTCCGACAAGGTCGAGTAGGAGGGAGGCTTTAAGGGAGTCAGGATCAGCGCGGTGTGCGACGTTGACAAAGTGTGTAAAATCAAATTCAAACGTGGCCCAGCGCTCAGAGATGTCAGCATCAAAGACAAGCTGCGCGGGCTTTCTGCACGAGTCTCTTGCCCTGAGACGTGGAATCAAGAACCAGAGGACATAGGTTTAAGATGAGTGGGAAAGATTTAATAGGTATAACTTTTTTAACTAATAGGGGTAACTTTTCACACAAAGGGTAGTATATGGATGGAATGAGGTGTCAGAGGAGGTAGTTGAGGCAGGTGCTATTGCAATATTTAAGAAATATTCAGACAGGTACATGGAAAGCACAGGTTTAGAGGGATATGGGCCAAACGCAGGCAGATGGCACTAGTGCAGATGGGACGTGTTGGCAGGTTGGGCCGAAGGGCGTGTTTCCATGCTGTAAGACGCTATAACTCGATGTAAAGGGTAGTTGCCGGTCAACATGGTCTCTGTGTGCTGATGGGCTTGGTTCTGCATTTTCTCAGTCTATGATTCTCTGAACTCCAGATGATATTGGAAGCAGATCTCAGCTCCTACGCTATTGGCATTTCATTCCCTGACATGTTTCTGCATGTTTACGTTTGTGAGCCTCATGAATCATACAAGAAAATGACGCTGCTCAGCGTACTTGGCTAAAGTATTGGCTGGATTAAATTGTTCCCTTTGTCTGTGGAAATCATTTGTGATTTAGAGCAATCAAGTCAACCAATTAGGAAGACATTTGGCAAACCCCAACAGCACAATCACATCTGATCAGTTGAAAATTTGGTAGTTTTTCTAAGTATAAAGAACAGCCTATCATGTTTCAGGTGTTGCCTTTGATGGTTGAAGTAGGTTAACAGGTTATTGAAGCTGAGTAACAGGTTTTTCTCCATCGCATACTCACTTGTTCTCTGTCCTCCTGCGTCACGCTAATTGGGCTGAATAGACCCTTGTCTTTCATTTGGGCAGCTGGGACAAATTCCACAATTTCAGACAACTTGCTTTTACTATTTCTATTTCTATTTCCATCTGAACAGGCAGTGCTGCTCCAAGGTGTTTCACCTCTAACACAAACTCGTTTTATTCTCTCTCCACCGACACTGCTGCTCTGTTGGGTATTTCCAGCATTCCGAAGAAGACATAGAGTGCTGGAGTAGCTCAGCGGGTCAGGCAACATCACGTGAGGACATGGTTAGGCAACATTTCGGATGGGGACCCTTCTTCAGAATGATTGTAAGGGTGGGGAGGGGGAAGAAAGCTGGAAGAGAGGAGGGGCAGGTCAAAGCCTGGCAGATAATAGGCTGACACAGGTGAGGGGGGGGGGGGGGGGGGGGGGGGGGGGGAATTATTTGGTAGGCAGATGGTTGGATAGGCCAGAGATGGAAAGATTGAAGGAATGTAGGTAGAAGGGGTAGGGGAGAAATAGGTGTGAATCCAGGTGGGGCATGGGAAGGGAGGGAAGAACGGACGTGGGGTTATGTAGGGGGTAGATGGGAAAGGGGGAGGTTCATTAAATCACATAAAATTGGCGAATTTTACATTTTTTTTACACATTTTTGCATTTACAGAAAAAGACACAAAGTGCTGGAGTAACTTAGCAGGTCAGGAAGCATTTCTGGAGAATATGGACAGGTGATGTTTTGGTGCAGAGCCTTATCCCAAAATGTCAGCTATCCATGTTCTCCAGAGATGCTAGAGCTACTCCAGCGCTTTGTGTCCTTTTGTGCATTAACCAGCGACTGCAGTTCATTGTTTTTACATTTTCAGCATTCTTTTGATTTCTGGCTTCAGCAGTGATTCCAACTTGTGATTCACAGTTCTAACATGTCCATTTGTTTTCTCTCTCGAAATGCCCTATTATCCACTAGATAGCTCCTTAAACAGCAGAATCACCTCAACAACCCAGTCAATTTTCCTTCTGGAAGTTGCAACAATTTTACCTGAGTATTTAAACACTATTTTCTCCATTATGTTACATGAAACAGGGTGATCATTGATTAAGTCTACAATTTGTCCCTGAAAGTGATCATTTAAAGAGCAATATATTTAGGGTTTTTTTCAATTTGCCCTATTATATATATATATATAATATATATATATATATATATATATTATATATATATATATATACAATCAATAATAAATAAGCACCTTAAAGTAATGGTATAATATTTTCAAAGTAAATGCATGCAACATTGACAACAATGATGAGGGAAGGATATGGGTGGAAGGGAACAGGGAAGGGGAAAGGGGGATGGGTGGATAAATAAAAGTGGGACTCAGGGATGGGAGATGAGCTAAGAAAGGAGGGGAAAGGAGAAGGGAGACTGTTGAGGTGGGAGATCTTGGGAAAATGTGTGCACACTGCAGGGAAGGGGAAAGACAGGGTATCTAGTAGGATATTACTTAAAATTGGAGAATTCAATATTCATAATGCTGGGTTATAAACTTTTCTCATCAGACTGAGAAAGGGTCTAAACCCAAAACGTCGCCTATTCCTTTTCCTGCAGAGATGCTGCCTAACCCGCTGAATTACCACAGCATTTTGTGTCTCACTTCGGTGAAAACCAGCATCTGCAGTTCTTTGTTACACAATGGTATTATAGTGTTTGCCCCACCGGTGTCATTAAACATGGCTGTTATTTTTCCAGCCTGTATTGGAATCAGATCACGGATGTTGGTGCCCAGGACGTTGCCCGTATCATTGAAGAATGTCCAAGTCTTCATACACTGAAGTAAGAAATACGTTAACAATTTATGTGAATTATTGCCACTGTATGCAATGTTAATAGTAACAGTGATATCAATTAATAGCAAAAGAAGATTGAAACAAGGGTATTTTTTCTTCTGTGAGAACATAAAACAACATAGAAGAATGATTAAAAAATATCATGTAATCCAAGTTCTCTGGAAAGTTGAAGGCCAATCAATTGAGAACTTGTGGCAGAATTTGAAAGAGGAACGACTAAAGTGAGGCAACATATCACTTGAACTGGTTAAAGTTTACCTACTCTTCACCTACGACTGCATACCTGTACATGGTACCAACACCAAGGATGCAGATGACACGACGGTGATTGGCCTCATCAGTGACAACGATGAGTCGGCCTACAGGGAGGAGGTTCAGCTCCTAACAGCATGGTGTGCCGACAATAACCTGGTCCACAACTCCAAGAAGACCAAGGAGCTCATTATGGACTTCAGGAGATCGAGAGGCTGCACGCACAACCCCATCCATATCAGCGGGACAGAGGTGGTACATGTCTCCAGCTTCAGGTTCCTGGGGGTCAACATCTCCCGATTACCTCTCCTGGACCCACAACACATCCTCGCTGATCAAGAAGGCTCACCAGCGTCTCTTCTTCCTGAGGAGACTTAGGAAGGTCCACCTGCCCCCCCTTGATTCTGGTGAACTTCTACCGCTGCACCATCGAGAGCATCCTTACCAACTGCATCACAGTATGGTATGGTAACTGCTCTGTCGCCAACCGGAAAGCTCTGCAGAGGGTGGTGAAGATCGCCCAACGCATCACCGGCTCTTCACTCCCCTCCACTGAGTCTGTCCATAGTAAATGATGCCTGCGCAGGGCGCACAGCATCGCCAGGGACAGCTCACACCACAACCATAGACTGTTTACCCTCCTCCCATCCGGGAGATGCTGCAGGTCCCTCCGCTGCCGGACTAGCAGGCTCAAGAACAGCTTCTTCCCTGCGGCTGTCACACTTCTCAACGCTGCACCTCAATGACTGCCTGTCCCCACCCCTCACCCCCCCCCCCCCCCCCCCCCTCACCCCCCGGACTATCCAATCACCAGCAAATTGCACGGATACCACTGCACATGTATAGATGTATATACTCATACTACTGCGCAATTACTTGTTTATTCGTAAGTTCGCCCTTCGGAGATACCAACTGCATTTCATTGTCTCTGTATTGTACGCTGCACAATGACAATTAAAGATTGAATTGAAAAAAAAAAGTAGCAGAACCCAACAATTGTGAGTGCCCGAAAGAGAAATAATCAGGGTGGGGGCAAGGATGAATGGAATTAATGTCAGTAACATACTGCCTAACCTGTTGAGTGCTTAAAGCCATTTTTGTTGGGGGGTTTTCAGGCATTTTTAATATTTTGCTTCCATATTATTATTAGAATGAATAATGGGGACATACAATGATGTGCTACATTGTGCCCTTGGGTATTCTGCTGATCAGTGAGATTGCGATTGGTCTATGATTACACTCCAAATGCCTGCTTTGACCTTTAATTTTACTTCGGAGTCACGTGAGTGACTACGTGAAGAAGAGCCCGCCTCACGCTGGTAACGGCATGACGTCGACGCTGACGGCGGAAGGTGGAGCTGCAGTAAGGAGCAGCTCCTCGCAGCGGTCGGAATGGGCCCGCAGGTAAGAACAGTAAAGTTGGGATTTCTTAGCGGGCGCTGGTAGGTCCAGCAGTATAGGAAATATATTAAATCAGGTCAGAGTCATATTAGTGCTGGATAAGCACAGATGATGAAGTAAACTTATATTCGCGGGTTAAATGCTTCCTGGGGTGAAAAATAAATATACGGGGAAAGCTAGTGCGGAGCCGGTTCCGATACCGGTGGCCGCAGATATACCCGTTAGCGAATTAATTTACAAAAATGATAACCACGGAGAGAAATGCTCCCGAATATGAAAAATGGAAAATAAAATAAAATAAAAAATCTGAGAGGCCCGTGGTTCTGATGACTCTGACATTGAAAAGTCCTCCAGATAAGTAAACTATGTGGAACTGATTATGGAGCATATGGAGAAAGTTCTCCAAATAATTATGAGACTAGGGTCAAAGTACCCTGAAGGTTCCTAAGATTAGCCCTGAGGGGTTTAATTATTCTGAATATGGCCATGGGCCTAATTGGAAGTTGGAACTCCGGACCCAGGATTTTGGGCCGGAAAGAAGTCTCATGGGATGAAATCCCAATTGATTTAGGGCTGCAGAAGGCAGACCCTGTTGATGGTGATTTGCATTTTGAAAGCACACCCACAAAATAAAAAATAAAAATAAAATGAAAAAAATATGAAAAGAGGCCAAAGATGCCTGGAATAGCAAAAGGTTTTGCTATATATGAAGGAAGTGGTGAGGCTATGGAAGAAATCCTAGCTGCCAACATATATATATGGTAATCTCACCAACTTCATGATTCTGTGATGATTGAAATATTAAAATTGCACAGCACAGGAAATTGTGCCTCATTGGAAGAGCCTACGGTTTATCCGTTAATATGGGCATCCATGACTCCAAATATGAGAGCGTCAAATAGTGAGGTTTAAAAATCCTCACAAATTATTCTGCTGCTATTATGGCTTTTGGGCAGATGAAAGGAAAACATAAAATAAAGACGCTATTGTGCAATTCTTTCTATGAAATTTTATATAATATAAAATGGCTATTTGGCCCATTTTTCACCCAAGGTTGCATACCTGTGTCGAGCAAGTGGTGTTTAAGCTCTTGGTTTATCTGTTTGGAGTAATCTGCCTTAACTTATTGAAATTGGATAAAAAGCTAAATATTTTAGCTGCATGAAACCTTCGTCTTTGGACGAAAAGGTATTTTCGCCCAGAAGGGGATTTGATATTGGAAAATAGAGGCAGAAATATGTCAAGGAAGTTTTATTGTATTGCACAACCAAATACTTACCCGAATTCAGGGGATAAGGAGACCACCACGCTCATATGCAGAGGAATTAAAGGACTTGTTCTCTGCTTAAAGAAACTGCGGATTAATCTCCAGTTAGAGGGAGATTACAAAAAGTTTATTAAGACTGGCTTACTATTATTTTTGATCAGTATATTACGAGCAGTTTCATTAACTACTATTACTTTTAAAAAAAGAGGTTAATCCTCCTGTACAGAATAAACCTGCTTATTGTTTTCGTGTTTTCTGCAATTGAAAAAGCAGAGATCTATGTTCACATTGCCTAATTATCTGGAAAAGAGGTAATGGAAAAGATTTTGAACACGAGCATAAAGTTGTCTTTAATGTTAGAAGGCATTACAGATGATGGTTGCAGAAGTATTCTGGACCTTACAGGTCTAAATAAGTTTGTAGAATACAAACATGTTCAAATGGAGACATTGAATACTGCAAAATATTTAATTCAGCAGGTTGTTATATGGCTAAGATTGATGAAAAGACGCCTATTATTCTGTACCTATGCATCAGGTTCGGTGGTACTTAAATTTTAATTGGTTGTGACAATTATGGCAGTTAAGCTTTGCCAAATGGACTGAGTTCAGCTTTTTACTCTTTACGAAACTGTTGAAACCAGTTTTAGCCCAATTAGAGCACAAAATGCACATCATTATGGCTTATCTCAATGACATTCTGGTCATTAGTGATTATCAGGGAGTCAGCTGAGGACTCAGTTTCAGTTACTAAAGCTTTTGTGGCAAGCTAAGGTTCTTAATTCATCTAATTAAGCCCCAGCTGCAGCCAGCACAAACAATTTACTTTTGGGGTTTGTAATTAACTCAGTGACTATGTTAATACCTTTACCAACAGATAAAGTCGATGATATTTTGGTAACTTGTCATTATCTCATTCAAAACCTTATCCTTCCATCCGAGAAATGGTGACAACCATTGGTGAATGCTAGCAGCATTTCCTGCAGTAGAATTTGGTTCATTACATTTATTGATATCTTCGAAGGAAGGTACAAGATACAAGCTCTCAAAGAGAAGGCAGGCCATTTGACAGGCCTATGTAATTAACAAAAGAAGCTGTATTGGAAATTTACAATGGTGGGTTAAAAAAGGAAAATGTCCCACAAGCTGCTAATAAATATTATGATTAAACAGCCTGAAATGGTTTTACATACAGATGCTAGTGCTCTCGGATGGGGGGCCACAGATTTATCCTCCAGTTGTGGAGGTAGATGGAAAACTGAAGAACAAGTGTTTCTCCAAGAGTATGGTATTAACTATTTGGAGTTATTGGGGGCCTTTTATGGGGCTTAAAGCATATTGTTGTGCTAAACAAGGTCTGCATGTGTTAATACAATTACACAATAAAACAGCTGTGATTTACATTAATCACATGGGGAGAGTTGGATCAGTATCATGTGATTGTCTGGTCAATGAGATATGGCAAATGGTGTATTGGTCGGCAGATATGGATTGCAGTAAGCTATACTCCAGGTAAAGACAATGTGGTAGCAGATGAAAGGTCCAGGATTTTTAAAGATAATACGGAATGGATGTTTAAGCCAGCAATATTTAAGAATATTGTTCGAACGATTTGGGTTGCCAGAAATTGATTTGTTTGCATCCAGGCTTAATCATCACTTGCCTCATTATGTGTCTTGGGAACACGATCCGGACGCAGTTGCAGTAGATGCATTTTTATTACACTGGGGAAAATGTTCTTTTATGCTTTTCCACCATTTGCTCTGATCCAGAGATGCTTGAAGAAAATAGAGCAAGATTCAGCTTCCGGATTGTTGGTAGTGCCAAATTGGCCAACTCAACCTTGGTTCCCAGTTATGCTGATATGATTAAAGAACCGTATATGCAGATTCTTAACTGTAGTGATATCTTGACTAATCCAGTAACAAATGAAGATTACCCATTATATGCATATATGAATTTGTTAATCTGCAGGTTTTGACCAGACCACTACAGGAACTGGGATTGTCGGACCAAACTTGACAGTTATTGGCGCATCATGGCGAGATAGCACACAGAAACAATATATGACACATATTAAGAAATGGGAAGAATTTTGCACACAGTCAAAATATTTCTGATGATTATGTGAATGTTACTCATGTTTTGGAATTCCTTGCCAATTTGCGCTTTGGCCAACATTTAAGTTACAGTGCCATTAACACTGCACGCAGTGCCTTGTCGTCCTATTTAGGACTTATGACTGGTGAGAAATCAATTGGGTCGCATCCATTAATATCACGATTCATGAAAGGAATTTTTCACATGAATCCGCCAAAACCTAGATATACAGAGATTTGGGATTGTGAGCATAGTACTTGCTCTACTTAGAGAATGGACGCCAATTGAAGGGTTGTCATTGGATAGGTAACATTGAAATTGGTCATGTTAATGTCACTGGTCTCAGCCCAAAGAGTGCAAACTTTACAAATGTTGCGTTTAGACTGTATGCATGTGACTACAGATAACGTTGTATTTCTATGTTTATGATCTGATCAAACAAAGTAGAACCAGGGAGATCTGGAACAAAGGTAACCTTTCAAGCTTTTTCATATTGAGCTTGCTTTGTGTGTGGTTAGACATTTGAAACCAATGTATTAAAGTGACGGACACTTTTCGAGGAAACGAAAAGACATTGCTGCTTACGCACAAAAAGCCACACACAAAAGCTTCAGTTCAAACTATCTCAAAATGGTTGAAAACAGGTGTTGGTTTTTAGCGGGAGTAGACACTGATGTCTTCAAATCTCACTCCACCAGGGCTGGCAGCTACGTCCGCGGCGAAGGGGCGGGACGTACCTCTCGAGCATATTTTTAAAAATCGCAGGGTGGAGTAAAGAAGAAACTTTTTCAAAGTTCTACAACAAACCTTTTCACACTATGACAAGTTTTGGACACGCGGTGTTGGGAGCACTATAATCACCTGCTTTGTTTGCTATTAATTACTATAATCAGTTGTGTAGTCACTGATATCTTTGTCACTTGGTAATCATTTTTCCCTCAAATATAAGGAGGGTATTATATGGTCTTTCAGCCATTAAAAAACTTAATTGTGAAAAGATCTAACATTTGTGTGCTTTCTCATGTATGTGTTTACTTAGCCGGACTGTCGTACGGATTAATTCTACGACATAAAAAACACAGAAAGCTTTAAAACTCTTCACGTAGTCACTCACGTGACTCCGAAGTAAATAGTAAGATTAAACGAGAACTCACCTGTTCGAAGTTTTGATCGTTATTTTACGAGGAGTTACGATGAGGGATTACGTGCCCTCCACTCCCACCCTCGTAAAATAAATGATCAAATGGTGGTTCTAAGTCTTTTTTATGAGCCTTACTATGTTACTCCGGCTTTGGTGTTCTGTGTTTTTCATGCCGTTGCTTTGAAGTATGCCGTTACCAGCGTGAGGCGGGCTCTTCTTCACGTAATCCCTCATCGTAACTCCTCGTAAAATAACGATCAAACTTCGAACAGGTGAGTTCTCGTTTAATCTTACATTTTATTTTTAGTTTAATTTAGAGATGCAGTCCGGAAACAAGCCCTTCGACCAGCGATCCCCGAATACCTACACACGTTAGGGACAATTTACAATGATACCAAGCCAATTAACCCACGAACCTGTAGGCCTTTGGAGTGCGGGAGAAAACCGGGGATCCCAGAGCAAACCCACACAGTCACGGGGAGAATGTACAAACTCCGTACGGACAGCATCCGTAGTCAGGATCGAACCCGGTTCGCTGGTGCTGTAAGGCAGCCACTCTACCACTGTGCCACCATGCCATCCTAACCTTTAATACTTTTCATTAACAGGTTTATTAGTCTTGCATTTGAAATTAAAAATTTACCTCAAATCATTTGTAAAGAGACTTGCAAATTTTCATCAAACTAGACTCAAGATTCAATTTAAATGTCACATGTACCAATTAAGGTACAATGAAATTTGAGTAACCATACCGCAGTACTAAGTAAAACGCTAAAATACACACAACACATAAAATAATGTTTAACATAAACATCACCACAGTTGAATCCACATTCCTCAGTGTGATGGAAGGCAAGAATGTTCAGTCGTCTTCCTCCTTTGTTCATCCGTGGTCGGGGCCTTTGAACGAGGCCGTTGCTGACGGTTCGCTGTACACGCCCTCTCGTCGGGATGATCGAAACTCCGGCGTCGGGACAGATTGGAACACTCCGCGGCATTGAGCTCCCGACTAAACTCACCTCCAATTCCTGGTGTTGGGATCCTCACTGTGTGCATTGCAGAGAGGAGGTTAATGTAGAAGTCTCAGGTTTGTTCCTGAGGTACAGTATATAATGTGCAATATATAATGTGAGAATTTCTTTCAATATTCCTTGTAGAATTGGGCTCAACAAACTAACAAGTGAAGGAGGGAAATTATTAGCACAAGCAATTAAGAAAAACAAGGGATTCAGAGACATTGGGTGAGTATAGAATATAATCTTAATCCTGATTCGCATGTTCACAAAATAGTTATGCATGAGGAAAACCACTTGACTTGTTTCCACCCAGAACAAACCTAAATTCTCCCCATTGTAGTAACAGAGTGATTATTTTTCTCTCCTCTCTAATTTTGTTTAGAAATGCAATCCACATGTTCATATATTCCACAAATGTAATCCACTAGTAGTGCAAAGAAGAATTCTTAAAGTAGAACTGAAGTGCAAATCTTTGGACTAATCTTACACAATGGTTGACAACAATTTTACAGATTTATCTTTTCTATATTGTGAATAGCTTAATCAGGCTACTCCTTGCTCAGCTTCTTCTGAGACAGAAACATCACATTTTTGCAAACCTTTCCCCCCCATATCACATGTTTTCATCTTCACAAATTACCCTTGTACCTTTTTTTCTCTGATTTCATCATTATGAAGCCTTCTTTAGATTGGAAACAGTACTTAAAGTTTGCACGACCATAACGTTACATAGGTTGACTGTGATTGCCTAGAAACTGACCCACTGTTCCTATTCTTTTTATGTGAAAATTACACATACAAGCTGCTTTTAGATCACATTAGATCACACCTGTCGTCACTTCAGAGTCAAATAGCAATGGTCAGATAATTGGTCTACTTGGCCTGTTACTTCGGTTCTGTTACTTTCAGGATTTGCAATTTGGTTTGGCTCAAAGGACTTGATCAACCACTGAGAACATGTATATTGGTTATTGCATGACAGATTTATTAAGTAATTTATATCCAGTACAAATAAATAAAGTATAGGAAGGAACTGCAGATACTGGTTTATGAACATTGACACAAAATGCTGGAGTAACTCAGCAGGACAGGCATAATCTCTGGAGAGAAGGAATGAGTTTTTTTTTCAAGATGATTGCAATTTCATGTTTCTTTTTTAAACCTCAGAGGATTTATTTATTTTTATTTTATTTTTTATTTGATCTTTATTTAACCAGGAGAAGTCTCATTGAGATTAAAAAGCTCTTTTACAAGAGAGTCCTGGCCAAGACAGGCAGCAGCACAGTTTCCCAGTTACAGACAATAATTTAAAAACAACAGAGAACATATAAATAGTCACAGTCATAACATCATCAAACAAAGCATGTACAGACAGAAGAGCCTGCTTCAACATTATTAAGAAGAGATTTAAATCTGTTTATAGAAACCAGCTCCTTAAGTTTCAGTTCATTTTGCAGCTGGTTCCATGCGAAGGGAGCAGCATAAATAAATGCCCCTTTCCCCAGTTCAGTACGGACATTAGGTACAGTTAGTACAGTCCTCAGAGTGGAGCTGATAAGTTCCTGTGCTTTTTCCAATTACATACTTCTGCAGGTATGAAGGAAGAATACCGAGGATAGTCTTATAAATAAGGATATGCCAATGATGGAGTCTGCGGGTGGACAGGGCAAACCATCCAATTTGAGCATACAAAGAGCGTGGTGCGTGAGGGTTTTAAAATTAGTAACAGATCTCAGTGCTCCGTGGTAGACCATGTCCAAAGACTGTAGGCATGTTGAAGATGCATTCATATATAAAACATCACCATAGTCCAACACAGACATAAACGTTGCAGCTACAAGTCTTTTTTTGGGCTTCAAAATAAAAACAAGATTTGTTTCTAAAGTAAAAACCTAATTTTAACTTTAGTTTTTTCACAAGTTGCTGGATATGAGATTTAAAAGAGAGAGAGTCATCAATTATAATTCCCAGATATTTATATTGAGACACAGATTCAACCACAGAGCCCTGCAAAGTGGTGATAGAAGGGAGGTCCGAGGGCTTTGATTTAGCTTTAGTGAACAGCATGAGCTTTGTCTTGTCAGCATTTAAAACAAGTTTTAAATCACACAGGTTACTTTGCACAGTGTTAAAAGCAGTTTGGAACTGACAGAGAGCCTGAGTTGGGGTAGACGCAGAGCAACATATCACTAAAAGTGAAAATTTGCGTTCGCTGCTTTATGATCAAGACTATTAATATAAATAGATAATAATAAAGGTCCTAGAACCGATCCCTGTGGCACACCCTTGGATACATTAAGAGAGCTAGAAGTAATACCTTCTGCTCGCACATACTGGGATCTGCCTGATAGATAGTTTTTAAACCAACAGACAGCTTGATCAGACAAACCCATGCTGCATAGTCTTTGTAACAATAAGGCATGATCCACAGTATCGAAAGTCTTTGATAAGTCAACGAAAAGGGTGTGCAGTGTTGCTTATTGTCGGAAAATTCAATAAAATCATTTACTACTTTTAAAGCAGCTGTTGAAGTACTATATTTTTTCCTAAAACCAGATTGAAATTCAGATAAAATACTGTTAGTTGATAAAAAGTCCATCAGTTGTTGGATTACAATAGATTCCAGCACCTTACTTAAAACAGACAGTTTGGAGATGGGCCCATAGTTGTTTAACACAGTGGAGTCCCCCCCTTTAAACAGTGGGAGAACAAAGGCAGATTTCCAAATAAGGGGAATTTCGTTTGTCTCCAGGGATAGATTAAAAAGATAAGTCAGAGGCAATGCAATAAAATCAGCGGGTAACTTTAGGAAGTAAGGCTCAAGGTTGTCGGGACCTGCCGATTTTTTTGTGTCTAAACATCTCAGGGCCTTATGCACCTCTGAAAGTGTAACAGCGTCAAAAGTAAAGGCTTGTCCCTCAAAAAAGCAACTACTATCAGAGCAAGCAGAGGAGCCTCGAGCTGTGTTTTGAGAGTTAAAAAGTGAACCAGAGGCAATGAAATGCTCATTAAAACAACCAAGCGTGTCGTCCTTTTCATAAATTTGAATAGCGTCTTTGACAATGCATGGAGGTAGCTCAATAACATTTTTATTTCCAGTTATTGATTTAATGGTTTTCCAGAATTTCAACGGATTGTTCAGGTTATTTGAAGTTTCAGTAAGGAAATGATCAGCTTTGGCTTTTCTAATTGCAACTGTGCTTGCATTTCGCAGCTGCCTAACCAGTCTGATCCAAGACCAGTGCTCCTGGCTTTAGACCATGCCACATTGCGCTCATGGAGTAAATTGGATAACTCTGACGTGAACCATGCATTATCCCTGCCCTTTTATTCTATATTTCCTAAAAGGAGCATGCTTGGTAACAATTTCAATAAAACCATCATAAAAGAATTTCCAGGCATTTTCAACATCAGGAATGACATTAATTTTCTCCCAGCCAAAGAGAAACAGGTCATGAAAAAATGCTTGCTCCACAAAATGTTTCATGTCCCGCTTAATGATGACACGCGGTTTGGTTTTAGGAACTTTTGTATTTCTTACTGTTGCAATGACACAGTGGTCACTGATGTCATTGGCAAAAACAGAAGCAGCAGAATATTTATGAGGAACATTAGTTAAGATAAGATCAATTAAAGAAGATTTTTACGGACATTTCGGATTAGGTCTAGTAGGACTGTCAACAATCTGAAAGAAATTAAACGAATCACAAAAATTCGTGACAATAACATCAACATCAGCATCAGTTGAATGAGCCCAGAACGAATCATATCCATTTTAGCAATCATACTGCGCACATTCAAATGGATGAAACCAAGTCCAGACCTTGATTTAAATTCAGCGGGGCTGTTAAAATTAACAGCACTCAGCAGAGCCTGGGCCTGGGTTAGGTTGAACATTCCCTGAAATCAGCAGCACAGAACAATTCTACACCTATAATCAGACCTTATAGATTTGCTTGAATTATCTTTTTTAATCTTTAAAAATATAAAAAAGTCACGAAAGCAGCTTGAAGGAATAATAAAGTTGTCTTGTAAGACCATCAAGCTGACCAGATGGGCCAAGTCCATAGATGTGGGGGGCAGAAGAGTCATAGGTGACAAACTAATGCCCAGCGGACTGCCAGAAGCGCACGTCCCCCAGCATGGTAAAACCGGTGTAGAGTTGACTGGACAGGAGTTTTCAATCCCGTGGGGGCTTCCCCTGGTGCCGCTCCAATTTAATAGAAAAGAGCAGCCACGAGCAGCGACATTGTACGTTGAGATCCCGAAAATCGAGGAGAAAAACAGCCAGACTAGTTCGCCTCAACCAACGACGCCACACAATTTTGCAGGGAGAGTCCTAAAAAAATCCGTTCCGTGGTTTCCCGACGGAATGATAATTCGAATGATTCGAACGATAATGCTCGCAGATGACTTACAGAAAAATCACTCAGTCACTCAGTCATATTTGTAAAACAAATATGTAAAACAAACAGGCACAGTTTGAGACAGGTGGAGACGTGTGCCGCCATCTTGGATCCTAAAATAACATAAATGAAGGTAAATAACTGCCGTTCCTATTCTTGGGTTCGGGCCTTGAGTTGGGTCGACCAGCCTCGGGCCAGATTTCTCAGGCTGTTACTCACGGCCTTGTGGAGCTGCAGCAAACTCAGGGTCCCTCTAGCACAGCACACACCCGACTCTCTCTCTCTCTCTCTCTCTCTCTCTCTCTCTCTCTCTCTCCTCCTTCCACAGCGGCAAGAGGAGGCGCGCCTCCAGCGGGGCCCTCTCCCGCCCGCCGCTCCCCAGCTCTCTCTCTCTCTCCGCTCCCAGCCCCGGTCGGCACCTCGGCCTGGCCTGCCCGCCCCGTCGGACGGAGCAGCGGAACGGACCGCCGGGAGGCTTGGTGGGCGTCTCGGGCGTCGCGGCTGACTTAGACCCCCTTGGTGTTATCCCTTCAGCCTTTGAAGGTCGTCTCCAGTCTTCACCTCCTCAAGAGGTCTGCACTGTTTTCACTGCTCGGCGCCGCCGTGCCCCCGGGCACCCCCCCTTCTGCTGGTGGTGCTGGTGGTGCTAGTGCTGCCGCAGTTGTTGCCGCTGCCCGCAGTGATGGGGGGGGGGGGGGAGAGCACTGGAGCCGCCACTGATGCTGCTGATATCAGTAAAACATTGAATATGAGTTGTAACCAATCCTTTTTTTTAATAATATTTTTATTAGAAGTAATCCATCATAACAACGGTATAACAACTTTTCAAATACACAACCAACTTATTTCAATAAGTATACGGATGTTACAAATAATTCTTATAAACTTCTATTTTTTAGAAAGTAGAAAAAGAAAAGAATAGATTTTAATCAATAAGAATGGTGATTAAATAATAATTTTGATTATATAGAGAGAGAAAGAGAAGAGAAAACAAGGAAAAAAAGAAAAAAAAATTATAGTATATATTATTCATCTTAATAGTGAATAACACAATTTCAAATAACGATATCAATAGAGACATGCATACAAATCCAAAAAAAATAATAAAATATTTTCATCTAATCCTGCCGGGTACCCATTGAGTTGTGATGCCAAGAACAGCTACCCCTTCAAATATTCTATAGATGGAGATCATATCTGTTCAAAGAGTTCGTATTTGTCCATTAGGACAAATCAGATTCTTTCCAAATGCAATGTCTCCAACATTTCCACTGTCCACATTTTAATTGTGGGGGATAATGTTCCCTTCCAAAATTTCATTATTAATTTTTTCCCTATTATCAAACAGTAATCCAAGAAATTTATTTGGTTTACTGTTAATATTAGATTTGAATCCGGAACTCCTAATTTTATTAATTTTGGATCTGGGTCCAGTTTAATTTTTAGAACTTCAGAGATAACTCTAAAGATTTCTGTCCAATAATAGTTGAGTTTTATACATGTTACAAAACAATGCGTTAAGTTAGCTTCCAAGTTCTGACATTTATCACAAATAGAAGAAATGTTAGGATAAATTCTATTTAATTTCATTTTTGAATAATGTAATCTGTGTAATACCTTAAATTGTATCAATATATGTCTAGCATTTAATGAGCAACGATATATGCATTGCTGGCTTTCTTCCCAAGTTTTCTTCGTTATAGATAAACCTATTTCATTTTCCCATGTTTGTCGATATATTTCCGAAGTTGGGATTTCCCTATCCAAGATAGTATTGTATATATACACTATTAATTTTTCTGTACTTGCGTGTTTATTAAACAATTCATCTAATAATCCTGGTTTTCTATTTTTATAGTCTTGCTTATTTGACATAGTATAATTTCTAATTTGTAAATACCTAAATATGTTATTTGACTACAATCCATAGATATCTTGTAACTCTTGAAATGAAAGAAATTTTCCTTTCTTGTAAAGGTGTTCTATCCTTTTAATTCCTATATCATTCCAGTGTCTAAACCTTTTGTCCAATACAGAGGGCCTAAACAAAGGATTATTCATAATTGGCAAACAAAGTGACAAATTATCCATATGTAGGGTCTTAACTATTTGTTTCCAAATACGTCTATTGCTATGAATTATAGGGTTATCACCATACGTTTTTTTTTGTACTTCCCTTGGTGCAAAAAGAATCGAATCTACATCAAAAGGCAAACAGTCTTCCTTTTCCATCTTTAGCCAGCTTGGCTCATAATCTAAATTTACCAATCAAAAATTAATATTTTTAATCTGAACTGCCCAGAAATAATATAAGAAATTTGGTAGTGCTAGTCCATCATTTATTTTAGATTTACATAGATGTTTTTTATTTATTCTATGATTTTTATAGTCCCAAATAAAACTATTAACCAAAGTATCTATTTTTTTAAAAAACATTTTAGGGAGATATAAATGGATGGCTTGAAATAAATATAACAATTGTGGCAAAAAAAATCATTTTTATAGCATTTATTCTACCGATCATTGAAATAGGTAGTGTTTTCCAATATAAAATATTTTTTTTTTAGTTTATTTAACAATTGAAGGTAATTATATTTAAATAGACAGTTATAGGATTTAGATACATTAATTCCTAGATATTTAAATTTGTCCGTGACTATTTTAAGTGGGAATTGTTCTCATATATTTAATTTTATTCCAGTTATAGGCATAATTTCACTTTTATTCCAGTTAATTCTATACCCAGAAAATGTGCCAAACTTAGTTATAACATTAAGTAGATTAGGAATACTAATGTCCGGTTTTGTGATATAAATTAAGATGTCATCTGCGTATAGAGATATTTTATTAGTTGTAGTTTTGGTATTATATCCATATATTTCTGGTTCTGATCTAATCATTTCGGCTAATGGTTCTATTACCAGAGCAAATAGTAATGGTGATAACGGGCATGGCATCCTTGTCTACAACCCCTAAAGAGATTAAATTTTGCTGATATCATTTGATTTGTTAATATTCTTGCAGTTGGATTCGAGTATATGATCTTTACCCATTTGGAAAATCTATCCCCAATTGAAATTTCTGCAATATTTTAAATATGGCCATTCAACCTGGTCAAATGCTTTTTCAGCATCTAAGGATATGACAGCTAGTTCAATATCATTCACTCTTTTTGAGTATATGATATTGAATAGACGTCTCAGATTATAAAATGAATAGCGTTTTGGGATGAAACCTGTTTGGTCATGATGTATTAAGTTATTAATCACTAAACTTAGCCTCCGAGATAAAATTTTAGTTAGTATTTTTTGATCAGTGTTTAAAAGAGCTATTGCTCTGTATGACCCAGGATCTTCCAAATCTTTATCAGCTTTAGGAATCAGTGTAATTGTAGATTAATTTAATGATTCTGGTAACTTTCCTTGTTCATAAGCATATTTATATATTATATGTAAACGTGGAGAGATCAGATCATAAAACTTCTTATAAAATTCAACACTTAAGTCATCAGGGCCTGCGGCTTTTCTGTTATTTAATGATCCAATTGATTCTTCAATATCTTTTACTGATATATCAGCATTTAACAAGTCTCTACCTTCCTGATCCAAACTATTAATATGACATTCTTGTAGGAATGTTTCCATTCCATCTGGTTGTCCTGCTAGTTTAGATGAGTAAAGATTTTGATAATATTGTAAAAATGTATCATTGATATCTTTTGGTAAAGTCAATATTTCTCCTTGTTCAGATCTAATTTTATGTATCATTTTCTCCTCATCTAATTTTCTAAGCTGGCATGCCAGTAATTTTTGTGATTTATCCCCAAATTCAAAGTGTACTTGTTTAGTCTGTTGAAAAAGTTTAATAATCTGATTTGAATATATTTTATTTAGCTTATATTTTAATGATGCAATTTTATTACTTAGCCCCTTTGAAGGGGATATTGCATTTTCAATATCTAATTGTTTTATTTCATTTTCCAACTTTTGAGTCTTTCGATTTTCCTTATTAAAGTATGCGTGTGCTGATATTATCGCACCACGCATAAATGCTTTAAATGTATCCCAAAGCAGTGATGGTGAAATTCCAGGTTTGTCATTAGTTTCAAAAAATAGTTTAATCTGTTTTACCAAGTAATCATAACAAGCCTTATCATTTAATATTTGGCGGTTGAGTCTCCAGTTAGAGGTTTTAATAGTTATGTCTTTTAATTTTATCTTAAATGTTAATGGAGCATGATCCGAGATAATAATATTATGATATTTTGAGTCAAACGTAAATGGGATTAGTTTTGAATCTATTAAAAAATAGTCTATCCTTGAATAGGTTCCAAATACAGGGGAAAAAAAAGAATATTCTCGACCAGATGAGTTATCTGTTCTCCAGATATCCTTAACATTTGCTGTGTTAATAAAATAATTTATAAGTGTACTTGACTTAGAAGTGGTTTTCCTTTTCATTGATGATCTATCTAAATAATTATCTAAGGTACGATTAAAATCACCTCTAATTATTAGATTATGTTGAGTAGATATAGGGATATTGTTAAATATTTTCTTGAAGAATAATCGCTTATCAAAATTAGGACCATATATATTCATAAGGATTACTTTTTTAGAATGTAATTCACCTGTAATTATTATATATCTACCCTCAATATCTTCTATTATTGAGCTTTGTTTAAAAGGTATACCTTTACGAATAATTATTGCTACCCCTTTAGATTTATGTGTAAATGAAGAGTGATATACTTTGGAAATCCATTTTGCTGTTAATCTATACTGCGCGTCTTTTTTAAAATGTGTCTCTTGGAGAAAAATAATATCAGATTTCAATCTATTTAATTGAGCTAAAACCTTACTTCTTTTAATTGATTCATTAATTCCCTAAACATTCCAACTACAGAAGGTGATTCCATCACCCCCAATCCTAGTATTTATGTCATACATGTTATTATTAAGGTGGTTTATAATGGAGTAGATGTCTCAACTCATCTAACCCAATCCTATACCCAATCATCAGATCGATGAAATTTAATTTCTGTATCATTGTCTTATACACACGTCTCTTTGAACTAACTATATAATAACAATCATACTTAAATCCATATAATATATAATATGAAATAAAATACATAATATAAAAGTAATAATAAAAAATGTGAGTAAAGTAAGTGATGTTAGTAAAGTGTAAGGGGAAAAAAAAAGTGACTACAACTATAATTAGTGTAGTTAGTATTAGTGTAGGCTATTAATCCTCGGACTTCCGTGAAAAAAAATGTTAATAATTCCAGCTCCGTTTTTGCCTTAAGGGCTATATATGTCGGGGTGGGGTATTAAATTTATATACTTAATAATTAATTAATAATACTACTGTCATAGCATTATATTAGGAGAGCTAACATACATTTTTAAGGGGTAGGTAATACAAAACTATATTTTTTAATAATCCATCCATCCCTCCTTAACCCCAAGATAAAGTCCATGTCCATTGTTCCTCCTCCTTCCCTGCGGGTCCTCCTTCAGTGTGAATCTTCCTCCTTTTCTGTGGATGGGCAGTATCATCAGGTAAGTGATCAATAATATTCAGTATTGTTCATCTTCATCTACTTCTTCCTCTACTTCTTCCTCTCCCAGTTTCTTCTGAATGTTTTGAGCGAATTCAAGAGCTTCTGTATGTTTGGTGAAGTGGTGCTCCTTGTTATCATAGGTTACTCTTAATGTTGCCGGGTACATCAGGCCATATCTCAGATTCTTTATGTTCTCAGGATACGTCTTGTTTCTGTAAATAAAGATCTTCTCTTGGCCACTTCCGCAGGGTAATCCCTGAAGATACTGATGTTGTCTCCCTCATATTTGAGATTTTTCTTACGTATTATTATCTTCATCATATCTTCAAAAACATGATCGTAAGCCACCTTCACAATCATCTGTCTTGGGGGAACATCCCTCCTAGGGGTACGTCTCAATGCCCTGTGTGCTCGGCCCAGCAGAGGTTCTCGGTCCAAGTTCAGAATATCTTTTAGGAGTTTTGTAGCAAATTTTCGAGGGTCTTGATATCCCTCTTGGCCTTCACTCAATCCAACAATACGCAGATTCTGACGCCTTTGATGTCCCTCCAAGTCAATGCATTTCTCAGTTATTTTGTGTAATAACTCTGATAAACGCTTGTTCTCGGCAAGACTCTTCTCGGCTGATTCAGTCAATTCTTTTATTACGTCATTTTGTTGGTTAAGTGAGGTTTTAATAGGTTCTAACTTGGTATCCAGCAGCAACTCACCAGTTTTACGGTTTACGTCATCCAACTGTTGTTGCAAATCAGTACCCGCTTTATCTTTCCATTCGTCCATCATAGTCTTTACAGTAGTTATAACTTCTTTTTTGAACTCTTCTTTCAAATTTTCATGATACACCAACATATCATTTCTTAGTCTTTATTTCCTCTTTATATTCTTTTTTCATATCCTTAAGCATTTGTTTTAGCTCACCCATAATAATTTTTTTGAGGTCATCCATCTTTAAAATATCTTCCTGGGAGGCACTCAAACTCGAGCCCGCGGCTCCAGTGAGGCCTACTTCCTTTTTCACAGGCTTTTTCACTTGGTGGGGGGGGGGAGCGATGCATCGACATTTTCTTGGTAAAGTCGCGCGCCTGATGACGACACGCACCTTTTTAACATTACCGGAGCCGTTCACACCCGTTCTCCTCTGGTGAGTAGCTTCAGTTAACCTCTTTTACCCCTGTTTTTAATACAATTTTTAGCGGAGCTGAATGGCACAAGTTCCACTCACTCCATAGCACCACCGGAAGTCCTAGTTGTAACCAATCCTATTACAACTTTTGTAGATTGAGCTATTTCTATTCATCCCTGTTTGCTTTACACGGACCAAGTTACTCTTTGAATGGGAGCCTCACTAATTGTGAAATATTTTCTTGCAAACATGGTTTACCTCAGTGACATGGTGTTTTAATTAATTCAACCCTTCCTTTAATCTTTGCCCTTAAATCAATAATCTTTATCTAATTGATTGTTTCAAGTATTCATTTGTATGTTCCTTGTACAGGTTTTGTGCATGGTTATGTCTCTGCTTACATAACACCTTCTTCTAATGCTTCTAACGCCTTCTTCAGTCTGCAAATATTCAACATATTTCTGTTTCAACATATTCCTTATGGTTAGTGTGGGAAGGAACTGCAGATAGATGCTGGTTTAAACTGAAGATTGACACAAAAAGCTGGAGTAACTCAGCGGGACAGGCAGCATCTCTGGAGGGAAGGAATGGGTGACGTTTCCCCAAACTAGTCATCATGCTATTCTTCTGTATTTGATTAAACAATCTTTATAACACTGTTGAAGCAATGACATCAGTACACGAAACATATCAGAAGCACTGTTTTAAAAGATCTTGCTCTTTTTTACTTCTTGCATATGCACAATCCTCTTAGCATGCCTCTACCTGCACTCTATCACGTCAGTATCCTGTACACTGCAGCCACACCCGCAGCTGCACCCGCAGGCATCTCTGTACTTGCGTCAATATTATAGACTACCACGCAGTGGATCTCTCTGTGCTGATCACACCCCTTTTCCTTTCTCAAATGAACTGTTAGCTGAATGCAAAAAATTACAGCCCCGTTGAACAGTTTGCAAAGCATTGGGGCCACTAAAAACATGGGAGTCAATCAAACCAGTTCATTGCAAAGGATTGGGTAAGGACTAGATATAAAGGCAGGTGCTGTTCTCCCTCATCTCCACTGTAACCTTTCCTGCAATTGTAGAAGGGTTGCCCTGGTTTAAAGTTTAGTTTATTGTCAAGTGTACCGAGGTGTAGTGAAAAGCTGTTGTGTGCTTTGCAGTCAGTGGAAAGACATTAAATGATTACATGATGAAAGGTTTTTCATGTGCTGACCTATTCCCAGCAGCAGTACAGAAATGATGTGTCATGTATATAGAACTCCCAAATGGCCTCTGTGCATGTCTGATTTGAGTCCATGAAAATGTTTGATAAATATAATAATTTATCCTTGGGCCTGTGTGCAGCACATTTTTCGAGGTAACTGTCCTCTGACATTGCATTTTTTTAATTATTTTGGTTAGACGTTGTCAGACCAGTCGATTGGGACCAACCTTTCTTAGTTTGTGCCCTTCTACTTTGTGTGTTTTTTCCCTAGAAGTTTCTGTTCAGCTGTGATTTGTTGAGTGGAATATAGACCAACGGTTTGACTATCATGGAAATTGGAATTGGAGTTGAGTCATTCATGCTTGCACTCCTGATCAAACAGACTCTGGGATTTACTCCGTTTTATGTTTGCTGGAGATGTGTCCAACAAAACACTCAGCTGGAACTTCATCAGCTGCCCTTACAGGCACACATGCTGCTAAGGGATGGCAACACTGATTGCTGCTATTGAAGAGCACCACTTTGGATATTGACACTGCGCTGATGAGCCCAGGTAACAATGAGGGAATGGAAAGGTTAGTTGATCCTCATGATACAGAGACGTTTAGGAGAAGACTTGTGGATAATTGCTCTTGAAGCAGTGTGCACTGTATCAAATCAGCTCGTGTGGTTGCCATTTATTTCAAGAGGACTAAAATCTAAAAATAGAGATGTAATGCTGAGGCATTATATGCACAGATCAGACCACATTTGGAGTATAGTGAGCAGTTTTGGGCCCCATATCTGAGGAAGGATGTGCTGGTGTTGGAGAGGGTCCAGAGGATGTTTACTAGAATGATCCCAGGCATGATTGGGTTAACATATGATGAGCATTTGACAGCACTGGGCCTGTACTCACTAGAGTTTAGAAGGATGAGGGGAGACCTCATTGACACTTACTGAATAGTGAAAGGCCTGGATAGAGCGGATGTGGAGAGGATGTTTCCACTAGTGGGAGAGTCTATGGACCAGAGGCCACAGCCTCAGAATAAAAGGATGTACCTTTTAAAAAGGAGATAAGGAGGAATTTCTTTAGTCACAGGGTGGTGAATCTATGGAATTAATTGCCACAGACAGCTGTGGAGGCCAACTCAAGGATATTTTTATAGTGGAGAATGACATATTCTTGATTAGTCAGGGGTGTCAGGGGTTATGCGGAGAAGACAGGAGATTGGGGTTGAGGGGGAAGGATAGATAAACATGAATGAATGGCGGTGTAGACTCGATGGGCCGACTGGCCTTATTATGTGACTAAGATTTATGAACTTATGAACTGCTCAGAATGGACCTATATATGGTGATCCTACATTATTCTCATTTTTGCCTACACCGGCCAACATGTCCCATCCTCACCAATCCCACCTGCTAGCGTTTGGTCCATATCCCTCTAAATCTGTCCTATCCATGTACCTGTCTAAATGCTTCCTAAATGTTGCGATAGTCCCTGCCACAACTACCTCCTCCGGCAGCTTCTCCACTTAGAAATCCAGTTAACAGTGCGGCTCCCAGTAAACCCGGAATAGAAATCAACCTTGGCGATTGCCCTGGTTTGGCTCATGTGATGTGTGGAAGGTGTTTTTGCAAGTCTGTGTCATCCATGGTGAGGAGTGCTAGGTTTAGACACCTGTACATTGTAAATCAGTTTTGCTTCTAGTAAATTGGATCAAAATACATGGGAAGCTCAGTTTTCAGTGTGAGCAATGTACAAAATGAGCTACCAGCCTGCAGAGTACTGTATAGCTGTCTGTGAGCTTTTGTTCACCATTGGTAAAAGCTGATTCGGTGAGTCAGCAGCAAGTGAGGTTTTTCAGATCAATTTTTTTGAAAATCTCACATACATTTTAGGCATTGTAATATTGTTGACATTGTTTGGGTGAATTTGATGCTGGATACACAGTGCTAACCAACCTAAATCTTTCTAAAAAAATAACCACAACTTGCACAACTGGTGCAACAACATCCAGAAACACGATGTTCATGTTTATCACGTCTAATGAGGTTGAACAGGCAAATTACCCGGCCAGAGTCTTTTAATTATACAAATGTAGCTCAATTAACCATCTTCACACCATCCATTTTGAAAAAGAAATGTGGAAGTATTTTCTGCTTATTTTCCATTATTCAATGTGGTTTATTGTACCAGCTTGCAACTTGTGACTGACTTTAACTTTTCCCCATTAAACCACCTCTCTTTGTGGAGTACCAAGTTGAGAGCATGTAATCTCACTATGTTATCAAATTCAAGTTATGAAGTCAATTTTATACTTAATAAATCTTTCAATGATTGGGATGGGAATTCTTGTACTTGCCCATTATCAGAAATTCCTGAGGTAGATATAGAAAAGCGTGGTGTAAACGAACTTGCCATCAGTCTTAAACCCAGTGTCATTTATTGAAACAGAGGGCAAACTCACATTTATTTAGAGCCTTCCAAGATTATCCAACATGCTTTCAAATGTGAAAAAAATGCAATTAAAGTATAGTCTCTGAGAAAACATTACAGCAAATTTGTGTGTTGTAAGATGCCAAAAATCCTAATGAAATTCATCTATTTTTGCTGTTTTTGAACGTTATATTGGGTTGTGCAGTAAAATAGTGCTGTGGGATTTTTCACTCCCATCTGGAGAGAATGCCCAGCTCCCACATTATTGTAGCAATCATTTAATGCTTGCTCAAATCTATGAGTAGATGTTTTGCCTTAAAACCACCGGAAATTGATGGGAGAGTGAATCATATCAGCTATAAGACATGGCACTAAGACATAGAAGCAGTATTAGGCCCTTCAGCCCATTGTCTGCTTTGCCATTCGATCACGACTGATCTATTTTCCCCACTCAACCCCATTCTCCTGCCTTCTGCCTGTAACCTTTGATGCACTTTCTAATCAAGAACCTATCAATCTCCACTTTAAAAATACCCAATATTTTGGCCTTCACAGCCATCTGCGGCAATGAATTCCACAGATTTGTCACCCACTGGCAAAATAAATCCTCCATTTCCATTCTAAGGCACGTCCTTTCATTTAAGGCTATGCCCTCTGGTCCTACACTCTCCCACTACAGGAAGTATCCTCTCCACACCCACTCTACAGAGGCCTTTCATTATTCAGTAGGTTTCAATGAGCAACCTTCAGATCTCCATTGATAATTTTGACAGCTATCTTGAATCTTTCTTTTCTGAGCTTCTTGTCACTGGAAACACTTTCTCCTGTTTATTCCAGCAGCACATTTTGTAACTTTGAATATTAACCTGCTTAAGTATCTCTGTTCCATGGAAAACAAGCCCAGCTTTCTGACAGTCTTCACATAACATCTGTACCTCACCCCTAGCACCATTGCAGCAAATTACCTCTGCATCCTTACCAGATGTGGTGGGTGATTTGGACAGAATTTTCCATCTGAAGCTTAAGCAGCAATTTGCAATGAAATACAATCCTCTAGCATTAAAAAAACAGCTTAAGAAGTTGTACGTGTAGATAAGGCACCATTATGACCACCGTCTCTGGCTTCTTCTTGTATCTCTAAGTGGTTTGTACTCACAATGATTTTCTGATTCTGTGTTCCGAGTCGGACAAGGCATAAGCCTTGTAGAAGCCAGATACTTGAGAAAAAGTGCTGGAGTAACTCAGCAGGTCAGGTAGCACTCTGAGGAAGGGTCCCGGACTGAAACATCACCTATCCACATTCTCAAGGTGTTGCCTGACCTGCAGCAATTGTCTATTGAAATTAACAAGCAAGCACTTCTCTTCATAAGACGGCATTCAACATTTTATGTCCTATCAATAGAAGTGATTTTCAATTTCGATGACCACCCACAGTTAAAGTAGCAACTGTGTTCGTTAAGAGACAATGGGGTGACATGGAAATAGTATCCCCCTCCCCCTCCCACACACATATAGCTTATCTTATGTTTGTGAATTTCCAGAGTAACCTTTAATTTGTTCTCTGGATCCTAATATCTAATTTGTGTTATGGAAATACGTGTTATGACAGAACTACCTGCATTTCACGAGAAATATTTGAAACCTGCTTGGAATGATATACCTAAAGGTATACTATTGTCTAGAACTGAAAAGGTTACTTTGTTTGCTTGGTTTGAACGTGCAATGATTGTCATTCATGAATTGAATTACAGAATGTGGGGGAACCAGATTGGAGATTTGGGTGCTGTAGCTTTTGCTGAAGCATTAAGGAATCATCCTTCGATACAGGAAATCAGGTAATTACATTCCTTGTGACGTCTTCGTGACTTAAACTGGTCATCAGGGCTCGTACGGTCCTTGAAAGTCCTGGAATTTGAAACTGCTTTTCAAGGACTTGAAAGTTTCAAAGATTTATCATAGGTCCCTGAAAGTCCTTGAAAACTTGTTAATAAAAGTATTAATTCATGCAGTAATGTGGTGTTTTTTCATCATTTATAATGTGCAACAAGCAAGTAAAATGTGTTATTTTGTGGTACAATTTAAAAAAAAAATATATATAAACTAAGGGTAAACAGGCAAGAAAACGGTGTCATTTCAAGGTAGAATTATATTTTATAAAATTGAATAAGGGGGGGCGCAGCCCCTTGGAACCCTACCATGGGGCAATGCACACTGGACCACCATCTCTCTTCCTCTTTTTTCAGTTTTTTCCTGTCTCATGCCTGGTGACTACGGAGGTCAGTGCGACAGATCTGTAGTCATTAAGACCAGTAATGCTTGTATTTTTGGTTACAGGGACAATAGTGGAGACTTTGAAGCAGACAGGGACAGTACAGGTTTGCAGGGTTGAAAAGCAAAGTTTTCCATTATCATGGTTTCAGATTGAACAACTAAGAGATGAGAAAATGGACCATCAGTGCTCTATTGAAGTACGAATATAGATAAGTTAACCATCTGGTTTATAATTATTACGTAGTTTAGTGTTCGTTCTGAGCAACCTGGATTGACTGATCACCTTCTCAGATATCCCTGAAGATCAGTGTCTGTACATCAGAGCACACAAGTAACACAACAGAAAACAAGGTCTCAACTCCAAATTCCAATGGGCATTTGGCAATAATTCAAGCTACATCAATGGTTCATAACTTAGAAGGAACTTTGAGTTGAAAGTTGATTTTTCTGCTGTGTTCTTTATACCAGAGGTGTGCAATACATGATTTTCAATCAAATCTGAGATGGTGACCAGCCAACCTTCTTACTTACTTTTATTTGGTACAGAATCAAATCATCCAATACCAAGCAATATAGAAGTCGCCGATAAACCATCAATGTTTGCTGGATTTTGGTCATTGATATGGGATTGTTGGACCTTGAAAGTCCTTGAATTTATAGCTGTACCAAGTGTACGAACCCTGGGTTACATAGATTGCAAGCCAATACCTTATTGTAAAGATGATCAGATGTCACTGAGTCGCCTGTTCCATCCAGATTTATTGCTCAGAAATGTGTGCTGAGAATCCAAAACTTCTTTTGGGCTCACTGAGAACTAGAGAGGTGATGAAACAGCACATCGCTAGTCGTCCTTGGAGGCTTAAGCATCATTTAGTTGAGAAAAGGTCTCCCCTGCTTTTCTAAGGTACACTTGTCATTTATAAACACTAATGGAACCAAGTTTGTCTCAATGGTTGTGCATACTGTGAGTGAGAAGGCATGAATAAGGGTTTCTTCACGTCTGAAGAAGGGTTTTGGCCCGAAACGTTGCATATCTCCTTGGCTCCATAGATGCTGCTGCACCCGCTGAGTTTCTCCAGCATTTTGTGTGCCCCAGGCATGAATACAAGGCTTTCTCTATGGACTTGAGCACAGTGCATGGTGATACGGAGTCCAAGGCCCTTGCTCCCCACTAGCGTGAGTGTAAATGATCCAATGAAGTTATTTTAAGAACTCTCCCTGTTATTTTGACCAATGTTTACTCAATCCTCACCTTAAAACAAATGATTTGCCTATAATCTTATTTCTGTTAAGAGGCATTGATGTAAATTCATGAGAGGAACTGTTTGGGTAAATGCACAGAGTCTCTTGCCCAGAGTAGGTAAATCGAGGACCAGAGGACATAGGTTTAAGGTGAAGGGGAGAAGATTTAATAGGAATCCGAGGGGTAACTTTTTCACACAAAGGGTGGTAGGTGTATGGAACAAGCTGCCATAGGAGGTAGTTGAGGCAGATACGATCCCAAAGTTTAAGAAGAAGTTATACAGGTACAGGGATAGGACAGTCATGGTGGCGCAGCGGTAGAGTTGCTGCCTTACAACGAATGCAGCGCTGGAGACCCAGGTTCGATCCCGATTACGGGTGCTGTCTGTACGGAGTTTGTATGTTCACCCCATAACCTGCGTGGGTTTCTTCCGAGATCTTCGGTTTCCTCCCACAGTCCAAAGGCTTGGTAAATGTAGAATTTGTCCCTAGTAGGATAGTGTTAATGTGCGGGGATCGCTGGTCGGCGTGAACCCAGTGAGCTGAAGGGCCTGTTTCCGTGCTGTATCTCTAAAGTAAACAAAAACTTAAAAGAGAGGTTTGGAAGGATATGTATGGGCCAAATGTGGGCAGGTGGGACTAGTGTAGAGCCTGTTTTTCCACGCTGGATCACTCGATGACTCCCTTAAAGAGCATGTAAGTATAGGTGAGGACATTAATGAATGTTTTAATGTAAGTTTGTGATGGGGAGGTTTATGGAAATATTTCCAGAACTTGGTGCTTGGCAACTGAAAGCATTGTCAATATTGAGGATAGAGGGAAGCATGAGTTTATTGCCTATGTATAGCACTGGAGGTGGTTACAGAGATAGTAAGAATAGAAATTTAAGAATAGAATTTTGAAATTAGCTATTAGTTCTCAAATGTCTCAACAAATATTTGATTGGTGAATAACAGCTTTTTTTCCCCTCAAGAGACAGATTTTAAGAAGCTTAATTTTGAGTTGGGAGAGTAGAGGAAAGAAGAAAGAAAAGACTGGACCCTTTCCCACACCCCCCCCAACCCCCCCCCCCCCAATCACCACTTAGCACCCAATTGCCTGACCGCAGAAGACTGCAGCCTCGTCCACTACACACCCCCTCCGTGCTGCACAACATCACTTCTCCAACATCAACAATAAAAATAAAGGAGGTGGAGAGACTGTTCAGAAGACAGAAAAGCCGGAAATCTCCAGGACCTGACAATGTTTCCCCCTCTAGCTCATTCATTCATTCATTCATTCTTTCATTCATTCATTTAGGAAGAGAATCGTGGGCCAAAGTACCGGTTCTTGTGCGATTTTTGTCTAGGATCTCATTCCAGAGCTTCTGTTCTAAGCAGCTGAAGGCAAGGTTTGGAAGTCTAAGATGAGGCAAATTGGACTGTTTCTTCATTACACCGTGCAAGTTAAGATTCTCAAGCTGCAACATTCTTTGCTATGTCCTAACAATGTCTATTGTCCTTTTATCTAGTTTGGCAGCCAATGGCATTTCCACAGTGGGTGGTAAAAGCTTGGCAGCAGCGCTGAAAGACAACAGTTCTCTGGAGATATTTTGGTAAGAATAGTCTTTGCACCAGAACATCTGGTGAAGAGCAACATTCAGAGTCCTAGAGTCATACCCAATGGAAGTACGGAACAGGCCCTTTGGCCCAACTCCAACATGACTGCCAATATGCCCCATCGAAGCTAGTCCAATTTGACCGTGCTTAGCCCACATACCTCTAAATCTATTTGCCACAACTATCTCCTCTGGCAGCTCGTTCCATATGCCCACACCCTCACTGCGGAAAAAGTTGTCCCGCAGGTTCTTATTAAATCTTTGCTCTCTCACCGTAAACGTATGTCTTCTTGTTTTTAATTCCCCTGGGTAAAAGACTGTACAGTCACCCTATCTATTCCTCTCATAATTTTATACACCTCTATAAGACCATGCCTCGGCCTCCCGTGCTCCAAGTAATAAAATCCTAGCCTGCCCTATAACTAATAGCTTAGTACCACAAATCCCGGCAACATTTTTGTAAATCTTCTCTGCAAAAGGAGGAAGCTTGACTGAACTTTATTATCTTCCATCACAGTGAGAAATGTTGATTCCACTGCGGTGGATGTTTATGTTAAATTCGATTGTGTATTGTGTTATTTTTATTCGTAAGGCTGTATGGTAACTTAAATGTCACTGTACTGATTGGTGCATATGACAATAAATGTGAACTTGAACGAGCTATTTCAAGCTTCTCTTTCACTCATTCCTACAGCAAAATCCTTCCCATAGCAATTTCAATAATGCTTCAATGCAGTACCACAAAACTACTTTGGGCTTCTAAGCAGCACATCAATATAGATTTGTAATTACGAAGCACATATTAACCTCCAGAATGCCCCAAAACACTTCAAAGCCATCTAAGTACTTTCATAAAGTGCATCCTCTAATATAAAGTGGGAAATGCAGTTGCTAATTTGCAGACAATAACAATGATGGATATATGACTGGATGATCAGATAAGAACGTGGACTAGGATGTGCAAAGTCTACACAAAAGAGAACAAGTAGTAAGCATGGGAAGATATATAGAGCAATTATAGACAGTTCCCCCTGTTGGTTCCGGCTATCCATTACTATATCTACCGTGGCTTGCAAAAGTATTCATACCCCTTGAACTTTTCCACATTTTGTCACGTTACAACCACAAACGTAAATGTATTTTATTGGGATTTTATGTGATAGACCAACACAAAGTGGCGCATAATTGTGAAGTGGAAGGAAAATGATACATGGTTTTCAAATTGTTTTACAAATAAAAAACTGAAAAGTGTGGCGTGCAAAAGTATTCAGCCCCCTTTACTCTGATACCCCTAAATAAAATCCAGTGCAACCAATTGCCTTCAGAAGTCACCTAATTAGTAAATAGAGTCCACTTGTGTGTAATCTAATCTCAGTATAAATACAGCTGTTCTGTGAAAACCTCAGAGGTTTGTTAGAGAACATTAGTGAACAAACCATGTTCCTTGGGCATCATGAAGCCCAAGGAACACACCAGACAGGTCAGGGATAAAGTTGTGGAGAAGTTGAAAGCAGGGTTAGGTTATAAAAAAATATCCCAAGCTTTGAACATCTCACGGAGCACTGTTCAATCCATCATCCGAAATGGAAAGAGTATGGCACAACTGCAAACCTACCATGACATGGCCGTCCACCTAAACTGACAGGCCGGGCAAGGAGAGCATTGATCAGAGAAGCAGCCAAGAGGCCCATGGTAACTCTGGAGGAGCTGCAGAGATCCACAGCTCAGGTGGGAGAATCTGTCCACAGGACAACTATTAGTCATGCACTCCACAAATCGTCCTTTATGGAAGAGTGGCAAGAAGAAAGCCATTGTTGAAACAAAGCCATAAGAAGTCCCATTTGCAGTTTGCCACAAGGCATGTGGGGGACATAGCAAACATGTAGAGGAAGGTGCTCTGATGAGACCAAAATTGAAGTTTTTGGCCTAAATGCAAAATGCTATGTGGTGGAAAACTAACACTGCACATCACCCTGAACACACCATCCCCACTGGGAAACATGGTGGTGGCAGCATCATGCTGTGGGGGTGCATTTCTTCAGCAGGGACAGGGATGCTGGTCAGAGTTCATGGGAAGATGGATGGAGCCAAATAGAGGGCAATCTTGGAAGAAAACCTGTTAAAGTCTGCAAAAGACTTGAGACTGGGACGGAGGTTCACTTTCCAGCAGGACAACGACCCTAAACATACAGCCAGAGCTACAAAGGAATGGTTTAGATGAAAGCATATTCATGTGTTAGAATGGCCCAGTCAAAGTCCAGACCTAAATCCAATTGAGAATCTCTGACAAGATTTGAAAATTGCTGTTCACAGACGCTCTCCATCCAATCTGACTGAGCTTGAGCTATTTTGCAAAGAAGAACGGGCAAACATTTCAGTCTCTAGATGTGCAAAGCTGGTAGACACATATCCCAAAAGACTTGCAGCTGTAATTGCAGCTGTAATTGCAGCGAAAGGTGGTTCTACAAAGTATTGACTCAGGGGGGCAGAATACTTTTGCACGCCACACTTTTCGGTTTTTTATTTGTAATTTGTAATTGAAACCATGTGTCATTTCCTTCCACTTCACAATTATGCACCACTTTGTGTTGGTCTATCACATAAAATCCCAATAAAATACATTTACGTTTGTGGTTGTAACGTGACAAAATGTGGAAAAGTTCAAGGGGTAGGAATACTTTTGCAAGCCACTAGTATATCTATATCATTCTTATCTATATATATTTTCCCTTTGTTGGTATAGTGTTTCTAGAATTTATCTTACAACTCTCGTTTACTGTGCAAGAATAACAATCAACTTAAGAAACTTTTTGATGTTTTCTTTTGTAAATTAGGCTGACTGAAAATCAGTTGACTGATGAAGCAGCAATCATGTTTGCCGAAGCAGTCAGGGTAAACAAAAAACTGCTTCACTTATGGTAAGTGTCAAGATGGATGACATGTGTTGTTGCTGTTTGGGAGTCAGGGGTCATGGCTGGACCTTGCATCCATGCCAACATACCTGTGCTTTCCCTGGAGTTCACATGACCTCCAGCTATTCATACTGTATCTGTATACATTATAGGAGCAGAATTAGGCCATTCGGCTCATCAAGTCCAATCTGCCATTCAATCATGTTTGGTCTATCTTTCGCTTTCACTGCCATTTCCCAGCCTTCCCCGCATAACCCCTGACACCCGTCCTAATCAAGAATCTTGATTGGGCCTTTCACTATTCGGTAGGTTTCAATTAGGTCTCCCCTCATCCTTCTAAGCTCCACTGAGTACAGGCCCAATGTCAAGTGCTCACCATATATTCACCCAATAATTCCTGGGATCAGTCTCGTAAACCTCCAGTCAAATGCCTTTTTTGAAGTTTCCAAAATTTTACACTTAAAAATTTTTTAAAAATTAAAAAAAATTAATGACATATTTCTCATTGCTTGACTTTGGCAGATTACATTTTGATTCCAGAGTCTCGGTGACTATCTGAGTTCAGGCAGCCATTGGTGAAGATAGTGTTGGAACATCAATTTCAGTGAGTTGCAGGGCTGGGGAGGTTACAGTGATAGAGAGGGGAGGGAGTGCATGGGTGTAAGTGAGCAACTCTTCGGAGCTTCTAAGATGAATGTCAGTGGACTTTCCTTGACCACAGATTCAGTGGCTAAGCCTTAGACTAATTTTCTAGCATTCATGATGCAATATCCTACTAGATCTCTCACATGCCCATTAGCACTATTCTCTCACATGCCCATTAGCACTCCCTGCATCTCATATCAGCCACCTCTACTGGGGACAATTTACAGTGGCTAGTTAAACATAAAAACATGGAAAATAGGTGCAGGAGTAGGCTATTCGGTCCTTCGAGTCAGCACCGTCATTCAATATGATCATGGCCGATCAACTAAAATCAGTACCCAGTTCCTGCTTTCTCCCCATATCCCTTAATTCCATTAGCCCTAAGAGCTATATCTAACTCTCTCTTGAATTTCTCCACCTGGGAGGAAACTAGGGACATGGGAGGAAATAAAACATAGGAATAAATGAGCAAAAGCTACACGGCCGCAGAGATCAGGAATGAGCCGGGTCACTGGTGCTGAGAGGAGGCAGCACAATCTGCTGCCCTGCAGGTGGCGTTATGAGTGGATTTGAACAGCCTTATCGATGCAACTGCACACCCAGCCAATCTGCCATGTACACTGCCTGTCAAACCTAGCACTCAAAAGTGAAGTGCATAATTCAATGAGATAATAAGATATGTTGTATTTTTACAGGCTGATAAACAACAAAATCACAGCGGTAGGAGCAAACTATCTCCTGGAGGCACTCAATGAAAATACAACAATTCAAGAGATATGGTAAGCAAAATCTCACTGTCTGGAAACGTGTGGGGAGATGGAAAGTGGGATGGCATGGCGTTGGAATGGAAGGGTGATCGGAAGTCAGAGTGGACGCGGTGGGCCAAAAGGCCCATTTCCATGCAGTATCTCTAAACTCAACTACGAAGCTGCACAATTACACCCACACCTCCCGATTTTCACTTTAACCTTACAACATATTTTTAATTCAAGCATAAATCTAATTCCCAGATTATCCAGTATGTCATCCCTTTGAAGCTGTGATGACTGAAAATGAAGTGCCTGCTCCTGTGCAAAGCTGTTTTAGAAACATATTGGTAGAAAAATATTTGAAAGACAGCACATTAATTGACTGGAATCAAGCTTTAAAGCACATGACTAGATCCAGAGTAGACATGCTTCACTGTGGTACTGATCTTAAGCAATCTGCCTTGCAGCACTAAAATGATCTTTTGGAAATAATAATCTATGATAAACGGTTTTGCAACTGGAATGTCATAATATGTTATGTGAAACATTTGTTCGTCTGAGTTAGAAGGTTCTGGGATCAAAATGTTGATTCAGAGTGTCTGTGATTGGAAATGAGGGCTCTGGTTTGACCACCGGGTGGCGCCAGCAACGGCTGCCTCACCAACAGTCTATCTGTCCATACCTTCTTGTTGTTTGTTTGTATGTGTTAAATATATGTTTTAGTGGTCTTTAACTTGTTTTATGTGGGGGATGGGGTTGCGGGAAACTTTTTCTAATCTCTTACCGCGACGGAAATGCAATTTTTTTTCCGTATCATATCTCCGTCCACACTGCGACCTAACATTAAGGAGTGGGCGGCCTTTGCTGGAGACCGACTTTGGGAGATCCACCGCAGGTGCCAGAGGACTTACCATGATGGAGCCCGCGATCCCTTTGCCAGGGATCGACCACTGGTCAGAGACCGACTTTGGGAACTCCAAGACGCGGGGGCGTCAACCGCCGGCTGCAGGAGGTTCGATCGCCCCGACTGCGGATCGTTCGACTACCCCAACCACGGGAGAATAAAGAGGAAGAAGATTAGACTTTATTGCCTTCCATCACAGCGAGAAACGTGGGGAATCTGCTGTGGTGGATGTTTATGTTGACTTTTAAGTAGTTGTATGTCTTGGTGCTTTTGTTTAGTATGGCTGTATGGTAATTCGAATTTCACTGTACCTTAATTGGTACACGTGACAAGAAACTGACCTTGAAACCTTGAGACCTTGAAACCTTGAAATGTGATGTAATGCTGTATAAGACGCTGGTTAAGGCCGCATTTGGAATATTGTGAGAAATTTTGGGCACCATATCTGAGGAAGGATGTGCTGGGTCTGGAGAGGGTCCAGCGGAGGTTTACAAGAATGATTCCAGGAATGAGTAGGTTAACGTATGATAAGTGTTTGTCGGCGCTGGGCCTGTAATCGTTGGAGTTTAGACGAATGAGGGGGTACATCGATGAAACATATAGAATAGTGAAAGGCTTGGATAGAGTGGATGTGGAGAGGATGTTTCCAATGGTGGGAGAGTCTAGGACGAGATCATAACAGAATAAAAGGACGTTTTTTTAGAAAGGAGATGAGGAGAAATTTCTTAAGTCAGAGGGTGGTGAATCAGTGGAATTCTTTGCCACACAAGGCTGTGGAGGCCGTCAGTGGATATTTTTAAGGCAGAGATAGATAGATTCTTGATCAGAGGTTATGGAAAGAAGGCAGGAGAATGGGGTTAGGAGGGAGAGATAGATCAACAATGATTGAATGGCGGAGTAAACTTGATAGGCCGAATGTCCTAATTCTACTTTATGACCTTATGACATGAACTTTGCATTGCCTTGTCCGGTCTTCCCATGTTAAGCCCATAAAAATTGGCTTTTTGGAGAACTAACCAGCCTTTCAGCTGAAGTAAAGATCAATATTTCAATCAGACTGTTAGTAAAATCACGTCCTTCCATTCATTCACATTCTTCTCTGCAGAAAAGTGATGGGGATATAACTGATTCAATTCCTCAATCCTCTCATCTATGTTGAAATTTGTGCATCCTTTAGAACTTAGTACAGAGAAGTGTGAGGTGTTACATTTTGTGACGTCCAACGAGGGCAGGACCTACACAGTGAATGGTAGGCCGCTGGGGAGTGTTGTGGAGCAGAGGGATCTAGCAGTGCAGGTGCATGGTTCCTTGAAGGTCGAGTCGCACGTAGATAAGGTGGTCAAAAAGGCTTTTGGCACATTGGCCTTCATCTGTCATATTGAGTATATAAGTTGGGAGGTCATGTTGCAGTTGTGTAAGTTGTTGGTGAGACCACATTAAAAATATTGTGTTCAGTTCTGTGCACCATGTTGTAGGAAAGATAATTTCAAGCTTGAAAGGGATCAGAAAAGATTTACGAGGATGTTGCCAGGACTAGAGGGTGTGAGTTATAGGGAGAGGCTGAGTAGGCTGGGTCTCTATTCCTTAGAGCGCAGGAGGATGAGGGGTGATCTTATAGAGGTGTACAAAATCGTGAGAGGAATAGATCGGGTCGATACCAGAGACTCTTGCCCAGAGTTGGGGAATTGAGGACCAGAGGACATACAGTGGCTTGGAAAGGTTTTCATACCCCTTGAACTTTTCCACATTTTGTCACGTTACAACCACAAACGTAAATGTATTTTATTGGGATTTTATGTGATAGACCAACACAAAGTGGCGCATAATTGTGAAGTGGAAGGAAAATGATACATGGTTTCCAAATTTTATTACAAATAAAAAACTGAAAAGTGTGGCATGCAAAAGTATTCTGCCCCCCCTGAGTCAATACTTTGTAGAACCACCTTTCCCTGCAATTACAGCTGCAAGTCTTTTGGGGTATGTCTCTACCAGCTTTGCACATCTAGAGACTGAAATTTTTGCCCATTCTTCTTTGCAAAATAGCTCAAGCTCAGTCAGATTGGATGGAGAGCGTCTGTGAACAGCAATTTTCAAGTCTTGCCAGAGATTCTCAATTGGATTTAGGTCTGGAATTTGACTGGGCCATTCTAACACATGAATATGCTTTGATCTAAACCATTCCATTGTAGCTCTGGCTGTATGTTTAGGGTCGTTGTCCTGCTGGAAGGTGAACACCGCCCCAGTCTCAAGTCTTTTGCAGACTCTAACAGGTTTTCTTCCAAGATTGCCCTCTATTTGGCTCCATCCATCTTCCCATCAACTCTGACCAGCTTCCATGTCCCTGCTGAAGAAAAACATCCCCACTGCATGATGCTGCCACCATCATGTTTCACATTGGGGATGGTGTGTTCAGGGTGATGTGCAGTGTTAGTTTTCCGCCACAAATAGCGTTTTGCATTTAGGCCAAAAACTTCAATTTTGGTCTCATCAGACTAGAGCACCTTTCTCCACATGTTTGTTGTGTCCCCCACATGGCATGTGGCAAACTGCAAATGGGACTTCTTATGGTCTTGTTTCAACAATGGCTTTCTTCTTGCCACTCTTCCATAAAGGCCCAATTTGTGGAGTGCATGACTAATAGTTGTCCTGTGGAAAGATTCTCCCACCTGAGCTGTGGATCTCTGCAGCTCCTCCAGAGTTACCATGAGCCTCTTGGCTGCTTCTCTGATCAATGCTCTCTTTGCCCGGCCTGTCAGTTTAGGTGGACGACCATGTCTTGGTAGGTTTGCAGTTGTGCCATACTCTTTCCATTTTCGGATGATGGATTGAACAGTGCTCCGTGAGATGTTCAAAGCTTTGGATATTTTTTTTATAACCTAACCCTGCTTTAAACTTCTCCACAACTTTATCCCTGACCTGTCTGGTGTGTTCCTTGGGCTTCATGATACTGTTTGTTCACTAATGTTCTCTAACAAACCTCTGAGGCCTTCACAGAACAGCTGTATTTATTCTGAGATTAGATTACCACAAGTGGACTCTATTTACTAATTAGGTGACTTCTGAAGGCAATTGGTTGCACTGGATTTTATTTAGGGGTATCAGAGTAAAGGGGGCTGAATACTTTTGCACGCCACACTTTTCAGTTTTTTATTTGAAAAAAAAATTGAAAACCATGTATCATTTTCCTTCCACTTCACAATTATGCGCCACTTTGTATTGGTCTATCATATAAAATCCCAATAAAATACATTTACGTTTGTGGTTGTAATGTGAAAAAATGTGGAAAAGTTCAAGGGGTATGAAGACTTTTGCAAGCCACTGTAGGTTCAAGATGAAGGGGAAAAGATTTAATAGGAATCCGAGGGGTAACTTTTTCACACAGGGTGGTGGGTGTATGGAACAAGCTGCCAGAGGAGGTAGTTGAAGCTGGGGCTATCCCATCGTTTAAGAAACATTTAGAAAGGTACATGGGTAGGACAAGTTTAGAGGGATATGGACCAAGCACAGGCAGGTGGGACTAATATAGCTGGGTCATGTTGGCCGGTGTGGGCGAGTTGGGCCGAAGGGCCTGTTTCCACACTATGATTCTGTGACTCTATAACTGTGTACAAAAATGAATTTCACTGTAATCGGTACATGGCATAAATGAAGTACCATGCCATACCATAATATAAGTAATGTAAATCTGTGCCCTTTTATAAAGAAATGGGACTTTATGCGTGTCAGGACTAGGCTATAATGTGTCCTAATTCGTTCTTAACCAGCTTATCTGTCTGTCCCTTTCTACTTCATTGTTTTTTTAGTATGTGTTAAATGGATGTTTTTAGTGTTCTTTAGCTTGTTTTATGTGGGGGGTGAAAGTGGGAGAGGGGGTTGGGGAAAACGTTTTCTAATCTCTTACATCGATGGAGATGCGATTTTTTCCGCATCGTATCTCCGTCCACACTGCTGCCTAACATCGATGAGTTGGCGGCCTTTGCTGGAGACCACATTTGAGAGCTCCACCACGGGAGCCTATGGGACTTTAACATTGTGGAGCCCATGATCCCTTTGCCAGCGATCAACCTCTGAGCTCTACCGCGGGAGCCTGTGGACCTTAACATCGTGGAGCTCGCGTCTCTGGTCAGAGACCTGCTTCGGGAACTCCAAGCCGCAGGCGCTTCGACTGCCCCTTCGTGGGAGTTTCGACCGCCCCGACGCAGGAGCTTCAATCACCCCGACACGGGTGCTTTGATTGCCCCGACGCGGGTGCTTTGATCGCCAGCTGAGGGAGCTTCGATTGCCCCGACGGATGGTTTGACTGCCCCGACTGCGGGAGAAAAATTAGGGAAGAATATTAGACTTTATTGCCTTCCATCTTAGTGAGGAATGTGGGGAATCCGTTGTGGTGGATGTTAACGTATATGTAGGTGTGTGTCTCGTTGCTTTTTTAGTATGACTGTATGGTAATTGGCATATCACTATACCTTGATTGGTACACATAACAATACAGGACCTTTGCAACCTTTTTGAAACCTTTGAATGACTCAGTTCCTCAATCCCTCATCTTTGTTGAAATTTGAGCATTGTTTTAGTAAAATAAACAGTGTAAATCTGTTTGAATGTAAGAATGGTACTTCGTCCATGTCTGGAGTAGGCTTTAACTTGTCCTAATTTTTTTCCTAAACAGCTTGAACGGCAATACCATATCTGCTGAAGAAGCCAAAACATTTGGAAATGAAAAACGGTTTATACTGTGAATGCCTTTTCACATGTGATTAATGTACTGGAGGTTTCAAGCGAAATGACACAGGAAAACTTCGTCATTGGCAATTTTTTTAGGAACGTTTGAAGTTTTTGGATGTGTTCATAACTCTAAAGAGACCGACTGTGCTGCAAAATGGCAGTATTTTCTACTTTTCCCAAGGCTTCATTGCAGAGGCATCAATAGACATATGAAGCTGCCAATGGGTATTAGTCCTCCATCAGTGATTCATATGGTAGGTGCACCTCTCACTGTACACGGGGGTTACGTGCTTGAAAAGCAACATGTAATTCAAAAATGCCCAAAATAAACATATATGTGACTATGCTGTCAGCAGTAAATTTGAGTGCTTTATTCCAAAAATACGCTAGTGTAAATCAAACTTTGGTATTAAAGGAACAAGCACATTATTTCAAAAACACATTAATGAAACGGAAGTAAAACACAAGGTGCCTGTATTCTGAAGTAGCACGAATTGGAATTTCCATCACTGAGATACATGCAGGCAACCAAACGTTTGTAATAATTTATGTTGGTTTATGGTACGATATTATGGTGTTTTATGAAAGAAATTTCAGGGAATGTATTTAAGTTTGTAGTTCTTTCCAATAACTGCAGTTTATTCTTGATCTCCGTTATTAATACGAGCCCTAAAAGATTAATTTACAAGAAAAGTGATCTGATCCAAAGCTTGGTTCAATTGCGAACACAATCCACTTGTCATCAGTAATCAGTTGATTCCACTTTCCAAATCATATTTTCTTGCTTAGATATTTTGAAATGGAAGCAATTTTTTGGGCAGTGCTTTTGCCAGGTATTCCAAGATTGTGTCTGTCGATGACATTTCTAAAGGAACATATCAGCTTCCAGAGAGGATCAGATAATGGAGCCTTGGTGACTGAGAAGAGGAAATATCAGTATATTTTTCACTTTCACCACCAGCCTAGGCACTCACACCCCACGTATTGGAACTCACACCGCATGTCTAAGGCACTCAAATGAAAATAAAAATTATGTTGTTTTAATCTAAAACATTATCTGGCCTGAATCCAAATGACCCATACGTGCATGACGCATAATCCAGCCCGTTATTGTTTGGAAGATATAATATAAAAGCTTGAGGCAAGGATGTACTGTATGTTTCTTGTGAGATGTACAGTCAAACAATTTGCACCCAAGTGTTTCATATCTTGAAGTGCTTTAACTAGACACCCTTCCAATTTTGCTCCCCTTTGGTAATGATCAGATAATCTCATGAGCCCAGAAAGAAGGCATGTGAACATTGTAGGAGAAATATCCATAAAATTGAATGAAAAACCTCAGGTTGGGATCCATTCTGCAGAATATTACAGATATCCTGCAATACATGTTTGTGGAAATGTAGCTGGAGTTACTTGCACAACTAGATGGATGGTGTGAAACTTTGAAGTACAAGGCAGTGGGTGACATAGACAAGGGGCATGGGTGGAATGGAAGAATGTTAGGGGACTGAAATTGGAGAAAATGACTTTTGTTTGAGATCCACACAAAGTAGGTTCAATATCCTTTGTTCCACATTGTGACTTCAAGAGAGAGTTAGATTTAGCTCTTGGGGTTAAAGGAATCAAGGGATATGGGGAAAAAGCAGGAACGGGCTACTGATTTTGGATGATCAGCCATGATCATATTGAAGGGCGGTGCTGGCTCGAAGGGCCAAATGGCCTACTCCTGCACCTATTTACTATGTTTCTATGACTCTGTTTTGATGTGCCAAAGGATAGGACACTTCACAAATCAGCTTCAGAACGCACAGGAGATTTCTTAATTGGAATATATTTTTTGGTTGAAACTGCATATCTGATATCTTCAGCTGGAACTTCACTCCAATTGCAGATCAAAACTTCACTCCAATTGCAGATCAAAACAATTGCAGATCAAAACAAACCATCAGTGCATGCCCACAACGAACGAGACTTGGACAATATGTGTGATTCAGCTGATAACTGACAAGTAACATTCAAGCCACCTAAGTTTAGTTTTGAGATACAGCGTGGTATCCAGCCATTCTGTCCACCAAGTCCGCACCGACAAGCAATCCCTGTACACTAGTACTATCCTACACACTAAAGACAATTTATAATTTTTACCAAACCCAATTAACCTACAAACCTGTACACCTTCGGAGTGTGGGAGGAAACCGGAGAACCCGGGGAAAACCCACACGGTCACGGGGAGAATGTACAAGTTCCGTTGAGACAGCACCCGTGGTCAGAATCGAATCTGGGTCTCTGGTGCTGTAAGGCAGCAACTCTACTGCTGTGCCATCATGCCACCCCAAAAAGTCAACGCAGAACACTTCCACCAAGGAACTATTGCTGCTCAGGGCCAAGCCTGGCTTTGGTGAACTGGAAGAGAAATAATGGCCCTCTGATCAGTGTCCGCACGGTGGTCATGGTGAAATGGAAGTAGCTGGTTGAATTGGAGATTGGAGTAGCTGAGCAGATATAAGGATCTAATAGAAAGGTCATGGCATGTAGGGGAATGCAGGAAGGAGGTCACTCGCTGAAATACTTGGGCCAGGAGAGATCAGACATTGAGAGATCAGGTAAATGGCCGAAGACTCGAACCTGTGGTCTGAGGAGAAGATAAGTGATGGAGAATCCAGGCCTGTGTCGGAGTGGAAGGAGGTTGAACATAAGTATCAATGAGTGAATCTGGCCATGGGGGTTGGGCAGAGAAGTCATCTGTGGAGATCAGAGATGGAGACTGGTCAGGAGAGAAGACTGTTGAGGGAAATGATTACTCTGGTGCCAATTCCTAGTGACCATTCATATTGCATCCACAAGGTCCTCTCCCCACGACAGCAATTGTAAGAACGAATAAAAATTCACAAATTGTCTTTCTATGGTTCTTTATTTCTTGTCATTGTCCCAAATTAGTAATGAGAGCTTCAAAATATTATTGACGATGCAGGTCATTAAAGCTGAGCAACATGCTGTGTTTCAGACAGCATCTGTACCTTTGATAAACTTCACTAACCATCAGCCTCATCTGCAATACCATTTTGCGTGTTCGGATAACATGACCTCTGGCATGATCAGGTAGAAGCCTAAATCTTTTCAATGTACGCAAAGCTCGCACAAGAAATGAAACGAATACTAAACAGTTTGTAAATAACATAAAGTGATATTTCATATACTTTTATATATGGACCGGCTAGATGCAGGAAGATTGTTCCCGATGTTGGGGAAGTCCAGGACAAGGGGTCACAGCTTAAGGATAAGGGGGAAATCCTTTAAGACCGAGATGAGAAAGACTTTCTTCACACAGAGAGTGGTGAGTCTCTGGAACTCTCTGCCACAGAGGGTAGTTGAGGCCAGTTCATTGGCTATATTTAAGAGTGAGTTGGATGTGGCCCTTGTGGCTAAGGGGATCAGAGGGTATGGAGAGAAGGCAGGTACGGGATACTGAGTTGGATGATCAGCCATGATCATATTGAATGGCGGTGCAGGCTCGAAGGGCTGAATGGCCTACTCCTGCACCTAATTTCTATGTTTCTATGTTTCTATATCATATGATATGTTATATACTTGCACGCTTCCTGCCTGCAGAACTTTACTGTCTGTTGTTAGTTTTATGTTTATGTAGCAGTTCTTTCTATTATAAAGGCTATTATAATTCCTGAGTCCATGTTTACAGTGAAAATTTCCAGTATAAAGTAATCAATCTGCACAGCACAGCCCAGCCAGTAGGAGTCAGTGCTACTTAATTCAACAACTCTCAGTAATGGATAAAGGAATTCAAAATCATAATCATAAAGAGGCAGAAGAGTTGTTATATTTTTTTATAAACTGGTTATTCTTTGCACGTGATATTAGAATATCACATGCAAAAGCAATAGCACAGATTTGTAAAAAAAGTTGCATTTCCACCGTCAGTAATCTCATGTAGCTCTCCTGGTGTTTTTTGTACTGGAAATATGAATTTATGCCTAGGTTTACCACTGGCTTTTGAGGGATTTTATTATTACATTTTTATCACACATTTACTGGAACCACAGTTGCCCTGTTCTTGCATTAAAGTCTTACAATGGTGATTATTTATTATTATAGATTATAGAGTTGTACAGCAAAGAAACAGGCCCTTAGGCCCATCATGTTCAAAAATCGGGTACCAATCTAGACTAAACCCATATACCAGCACTTGGTCAGCAGTTTACTATGCCTTCACAATTTAAGGGCTTATACAAATAATTTTTATATGTGAGAGTACCTATCTCCACCACCAATTCAAGTAATTTCCAACCACACTCTGGATGAGAAAGTTCTTCCTTGGGATCCCTCTAAATCTCTTCCTCACCCTAAATCGATGTACTCTAATTTTAGATTCCACTGCCATGTGGAAAGGTATACTTCTATCTATCTTGTGCCCCTCTTAATTTTATATATCTCTGTTAGTTCTCCTGGACAGATAAATCCCCAGGGCTTGATGGTCTGCATCCCAGAGTTCTCAACGAGGTGGACCTAGAAATCGTGGATGCATTGGTGATCATTTTCCAATGTTCTCTGGATCAGTTCCTGTGGACTGGAGGGTAGCCAATGTAACCCCACTTTTTAAGAAAGGAGGGAGAGGGAAAACGGTGAATTATAGACCAGTCAGCCTACATCGGTAGTGGGGAAGATGCTTGAGTCGATTGTTAAAGATGTTATATCAGCAGATTTGAAAAGCAGCGACAGGATCGGTCAAAATCAGCATAGATTTATGATGTGGAAATCATGCTTGACTAATTTGGAATTTTTTGAGCTTGTAACAAGTAGAATGGGCAAGGGAGAGGCAGTGGATGTGGTATATCTGGACTTTCAAAAAGCCTTTGACAAGATGATCAATCAATCAATCAATCAATCAAAGACTTTATTGTCATTCAAAAATACACCAATAAATGCAAGTCTGAATGAAATTTTGTTGCATCTGGCTCACCATGCATAGGTGAGTTATTCTCATCCGGCGCAGAAAGTGCAACTGTTGCTGCGCTCTCTTAAGTAAGGATGTGATGTTTTGTGACCAGGTCAGACTGTTTGTGATCTGCACCCCCAGGCAGGCACGGAACTCGCTGTCATGGGGGACAGGGGGGACCCATTTTTTGGCGGCCGCGCGCGCATGCGCACACACACACACACACACACACACGCGCACACACACACACACACACACGCACGCGCGGCTTCGGTGGCTCAATCCAGTGCTAAATGCAGCTCAACTCTGCCTGTCTCGCCGGGTTAACCTACAGCCCTGACTGGATTGACGGGACACCAGCGCTGCTTCTCCACGCTGACGGTAAGCCTGGGCCATATTTCCCGCAAGCCCAGGCAGGTTCACCTGGCGGGACAGGCAGAGTTAGCTGGGTTTAGCGCTGCTTCTCTGCGCTGGCTGTGGGCCTGGGGGTGCCGCGCCCGTCTGACCCCCGACCTCTCTGGCCACACGTGGGGTGGGGGGGTGGCACTTGGGTGGGGACGGGACAGCGCCAGAGACCCGGCCGGGATCGGTCCTGGCTGTGGATGAGGCGCAGGTCTGTGCCATGTCTCCCTCCTCCAATCACCACACTCAATCCTCAGTCCCACCCCCCCCCCCCACTCCAATCATCATGTCCCGCCCCCATTGCCTGCTGACCGACATCTCTTTTGTCCGATCGGCGCCCTCGATCAGCAGTCCCACCTCCACTGTCTCGCGGAAAGCGGAGATTTTAAAATCCGGATGACAAAAACTTGGGGGGGGTGTCCCCCACTTCTCAAAACATGAGAAAACCCCCGGGTTTTCCACCCCTGCCCCCAGGAACTTAGTGCTACTGACCAACTCCACATCAATGTCATTAATGTGTAGTGGTGTATGACTGTGCCGGTTTCTCCTGAAGGCAACGATGACCTCCTTTGTGTTAACGAAGAAACTGCAGATGCTGGAGAATCGAGGGTACACAAAAAGCTGGAGAAACTCAGCGGGTGCAGCAACATCTAAAGAGCGAAGGAGATAGGCGACGTTTCGGGTCGAGACCCTTCTTCATACCTCCTTTGTTTTGTCAACATTCAGGATCAGATTGTTTGTGTTGCACCAGTCCACCAGTTGTTTCACCTCCTCCCTGTAAGCCAGTTCATTGTGGTCTCAGATAAGGCCCACCACTGTTGTGTCATCTGCGTACTTCATGATGTGGTTTGTACTAAACCTGGCACAACAGTCGTGGGTCATCAGGGTAAACAGCAGTGGATTCAGGACACAGCCCTGAGGGGAGCCGGTGCTCAGAGAGATGAGTAGACAATTTTCTATGGAGCGAAGGAAATAGGCTGTTCCTTCGCACCATAGATGCTGCTGCACCCGCTGAGTTTCTCCAGCATTTTTGTGTACGCTCAGAGAGATGATGTTGTAGGTATTGTTTTCAACCCGCATTGACTGGGGTCTGTCAATGAGGAAGTCCAGTAGCCAGTTACACAAGGGGGATGCTGAGGCCCAATGGACCCAGTTTGCTTACCAAGTGCTGAGGGATAATTGTGTTGAACGCTGAACTAAAGTCCACGAACAGCATTAGCACATGTGTTCTCCTCTAGATGTTCCAGGCTCAGATGGAGTACGTAGGATATAGCGTCCTCTGTGGAGCGGTTTGGCCTGTAAGCAAACTGGGACGGGTCAACTGTGGAGGGAAGTCTGGCGGTAATATGGTCCCTGACCAGCCTCTCGAAGCACTTCATCATTATGGGAGTGAGTGCAAAATTAGAGCACATGGTATTGGGGGTGGAGTATTGACATGAATAGGGAACTGGTTGGCAGACAGGAAGCAAAGAGTAGGAATTAACGGGTCCTTTTCAGAATGGCAGGCAGTGACTAGTGGGGTGCCGCAAGGCTCGGTGCTGGGATCCCAGTTATTTACAATATATATTAACGATTGAGACGAGGGAATTAAATGTGACTCCTCCAAGTTTGCGAATGACACAAAGCTGGCTGGCAGTGTGAGCTGCGATGAGGATGCTATGAGGCTGCAGGGTGACTTGGACAGGTTGGGTGAGTGGGCAGATGCATGGCAGATGCAGTATAATGTGGATAAATGTGAGGTTATCCACTTCGGTGGCAAGAACAGGAAAGCAGATTAATATCTGAATGGTGTCAGATTAGGAAAAGGGGAGATGCAATGAGACCTGGGTATGCTTGTCATCAGTCACATTCTATCTGTCCCGCCCACTCCCCTGACATCAGTCTGATGAAGGGTCTCGACCCGAAACACCACCCATTTCATCTCTCCAGAGATGCTGCCTGTCCCACTGAGTTAGAAACATAGAAACATAGAAAATAGGTGCAAGAGGAGGCCATTCGGCCCTTCGAGCCAGCACCGCCATTCATTGTGATCATGGCTGATCGTCCGCTATCAATAACCCATGCCTGCCTTCTCCCCATATCCCTTGACTCCTCTAGCCCCTAGAGCTCTATCCAACTCTCTCTTAAATCCATCCAGTGATTTGGCCTCCACTGCCCTCTGTGGCAGGGAATTCCATAAATTCACAACTCTCTGGGTAAAAAAGTTTTTTCTCAGCTCACTTAAATGACCTCCCCTTTATTCTTAGACTGTGCCCCCTGGTTCTGGACTCACCCAACATTGGGAACATTTTTCCTGCATCTTGCTTGTCCAGTCCTTTTATAATTTTATATGTTTCTATAAGATCCCCCTCATCCTTCTAAACTCCAGTGAATACAAGCCTAGTCTTTTCAATCTTTCCTCATATGACAGTCCCACCATCCCAGGGATCAATCTCATGAACCTACGCTGCACTGCCTCAATCACAAGGATGTCCTTCCTCAAATTAGGAGACCAAAACTGTACACAATACTCCAGATGTGGTCTCACCAGAGCCCTATACAACTGCAGAAGAACCTCTTTACTCCTGCGCCGAAATCCTCTTGTTATGAAGGCCAACATTCCATCAGCTTTCTTCACTGCCTGCTGTACCTGCACGCCAACTTTCAGTGACTGGTGTGCAAGGACACCCAGGTCTTGCTGTACCTCCCCCTTACCTAACCTAACCCCATTGAGACCACATCTGGAGTATTGAGTTACTCCAGCATTTTGTGTCTACCTTCGATTTAAACCAGCATCTGCAGCTCTTTCATACACTGAAAGTAAGTGTGCAGGTACAGCAGGCAGTGAAGAAAGCTAATGGCATGTTGACCTTCAATGCGAGAGGATTTGAGTTTAGAAGCAAGGAGGTCCTACTGCAGTTGTACAGGGCCCTGGTGAGACCAAACTGGAGTATTGTGTGCAATTTTTGTCTCCTAATTTGAGGAAGGACATTATTGCTATTGAGGGAGTGCAGCATTGGTTCACCTGGTTAATTCCCGGGATAGTGGGACTGACATATGATGAAAGAATGGGTCGCATGGGCTTGTATTTACTGAAATTTAGAAGGATGAGAGGCTATCTTATAGAAATATATAATTCAGAGGATTGGACAGGGTAGATGCAGAAAAAATGTTCCCGATGTTGGTCACAGTTTAAGAATAAGGGGTAGTCCATTTAGGACTGAGATGAGGAAAAACGTTTTCATCCAGAGAGTTGTGAATCTGTGGAGTTCTCTGCCACAGAAGACAGTGGAAGCCAATTCACTGGATGTTTTCAAGAGATAGTTAGATTTAGCTCTTCGGGCTAATGGAATCCAGGGATATGGGGAAAAATCCGGAATGGGGTACTGATTTTAGATGATCAGCCATGATCATATTGAATGTCAGTGCTGGCTCGAAGGGCCGAATGGCGTACTCCTGCACCTATTTTTCTATGTTTTGTATGTTTCAGCCTCCTCTGCACCTAGGAAATGCGGCATGGTGGCATAATGGTAGAGTTGCTGACTTACAGTGCCAGAGACCCGGGTTCGATCCTGACTGTGGGTGCTGTCTGTATGGGGTTTGTACAATTTCCCTGTAACCGCCTTGGTTTTCTCCGGGTGCTCCGGATTCCTCCCACACTCCAAAGACGTACAGGTTTGTAGGTTAATTGGCTTCAGTTTTACAAAAAAAATTAAGATTGTCCCCAGTGTGCAGGATAGTGCTAGTGAATGGGGTGATCGCTGGCTGGCGTGAACTCAGTGGGCTCAAGGGCCTGTTTCCTCACTGTCTCTCCAAAAAATCCGAAAGCAAAACCAGCCTATTCAGTCACTCCCTAGTAAACGTCCAGGCCATGTACCATCCTGGTGAATCTCCTATGCACACTCTCCAATGCAGTTACATTCTTCTTGTCGTGAGACAACCAAAACTGTACAGTATTCCAGCAAAACCTCCCTGTATTTATATTCATTCATAGCTCCAGCTAAGAATGAAATAATCGAGATGAAGAAAGACTTTCTTCACACAGAGAGTGGTGAGTCTCTGGAACTCTCTGCCACAGGCCAGTTCATTGGCTATTTTAAGAGTGAGTTGGATGTGGCCCTTGTGGCTTCAGAGGGTATGGAGAGAAGGCAGGTACGGGATACTGAGTTGGATGATCAGCCATGATCATATTGAATGGCGGTGCAGGCTCTGAATGGCCTACTCCTGCACCTAATTTCCTAGCTCCAGCTAATAAACACAAGTCTCCCATTTACCTTCTTTACTACTTTTTCCACCTGTGTGTTCCTTTTCCTTTTGGTCTTACCATTTATCATGTATAACTCCTATTGGTTCATCACCGTCTCTGGAGAAAAAGAATAGGTGATGTTTCGGGTCGGGACTCTTCTTCAGACTGGCAAGGAGTCGCGACCCAAAACATCACCCATCCTTTTTCTCCAGAGATGCTGCCTGACCCCTGAGTTACTCCAATACTTTGTGTCTATCTTTGGTATAAACCGGCATCTGCAGTTCTTTGTTTCTATTTAAAGTATTGCATTCTCTGTTAAAGTTATGTACACTCACGGGAATTGGAGGATAACGCACATTATATTCGGGATCAAACATTTATCCTCCAGCGATCAGTGATTTGATATAATTTCAACCACGCTGACACTCCAACGATGTACTATTTACAAAATGACATCACTTTTATGACGACATTTTGTAAATAGCATTTACTATGTCGGGAAATCATGTCACAGCTCCGCGTGCATGTAACGGGAAACTCTCGCGCTGCCACGGCTACAGCGCCACCTCTCGTCTCGACAAGTGCAGTGACTCCAACTCTGCCGCTTTCGTCAAGGTAAGCAATTATTCTTGTAAATGTTTGTAGCCTTATTTCGAGTTTCTGGTTTAAACTATGGGCCTCGGTGCCTCCAAATAGTACTATTCACAGTGGTACTATTTTGGAGGCACCTCTGCCCATAGTTTAACCAGAAACTCTCAAGCCCATACTATTCCTCAGGCTATTGTATTAAACTGCTATTCGTTTATATTTGACAATATCACCTCCTTACTTCTCTGGTTTGTTCAGTTTTCGATCATCATTTTCTGCTCCTTTCCTGCTGGTTTTGCTGAGTTGTTCACTTTCTTCACTTTCTCTGTGGCCGGCGATGTGGCGGCCACAGAGCAAGACCTCTGAGTGGTGCTGCGTAGAGCTGCTGCTTTACAGGGCCAGAGACCTGGGTTTGATCCTGAATTAGGCCATTCAGCCCATCCAGCCTGCTTCACCATTTGATCATGGCTGTTCTATTTTTCTCTCTCAATTCCATTCTTTGGCCTTCTCCCCTTTGACGCCATTAATAATCAAGAATTACCTAGTAAATATGCATGGGAAAGGAGGGAGGGACCATGGACAAAGGTGTAATGCTGAGGCTCTATAAGGCTGGTCAGGCCGCATTTGGAGTATTGTGAGCAAATTTGGGCCCCATATATGAGGAAGGATGTGGCAGTTCTGGAGAGGGTCCAGACGAGGTTTACAAGAATGATTCCAGGAAAGGGTGGGTTCGCATACAATGAGCGTTTGACAGCATTGGGCCTCGACTCGCTGGAGTTTAGAAGATTGAGGGGGGACCTCATTGAAACGTACCGAATAATGAAAGGCATACATATAGCGGATGTGGAAAGGATGTTTCCACTGGTAGGAGAGTCTAGGACAAGAGGTCATTGCCTCAGAATTAGAGGAGAAAGGAGATGAGAAGGAACTTCTTTCATCAGAGGGTGGCGAATCTGTGGGACTCATTGCCACAGATGGCTGTGGAGTCCAAGTCAGAGGATATTTTTAAGGCAGCAATAGACAAATTATTGATTAGAACGGATGTCAATGCTTATGGGGAGAAGGCAGGAAAATGGAGAGATGCAGAGATCAGCCATGATTGAATGGCGGAGTAGACTCGATGGGTCGAATTACCTAATTCTAATGTGAACTAGTGTGAACTTCTGTAAGTTTGCTTTAGGTAGATTAAGTGATGTTGACCATCTCTTGGTTTAGAATCAGTCACAGGCTACAGCCTAGCTTTTGGCCAGAATTGGCCAGAGGCATGCAGGGTAACTGAAGATAACAATGCAAGTTTTCTTATTATATTTTGTATCCCTTTGCATCCCAAGCTATAACTGATAACCCAAGCAAAATGTCAATAGTCAGAAACTGATCTTTGTTCTTCAAAGACAATGTTTGTTGGGAAATGCAAAACTTTTGTTAACTTACAACCTGTTTTTCAAAGACAAAAAGCAGTTTCAAGTTGCACAACCTCATGCAGTTGCATTAATGATTTGGTGTTAATTTAGTTTGTATAACTATAGCATCTGAACTTGTGACCTTGGTGCAGATTCACACATCCTGTCAAACTGCAGACAGTGACGTTGATATAAGGAACAGTTTCCCCTTTGGCGAGCACAGTTTTTTTCCCTTTAGAAATTGTTCTGCTTTATTCAATGTTGGATTTAAAGCATGAAGAACTGGGATTTATCGAATGCCGCATAACCGACAGAAGGCCGAAATCAACGGTAAGACATTTCAGATGCTTCGTTAGATCTACAACTTTTACTGGAACTAGAGCTAGAACTATTAGTTTTAAGATAGTTTTGGATAAGACGGGACAGGTCCAAGAGTTAAAACTCAGAATCTGAGCAAGGACAACTTTGATGTTATTAAACACAAAGTTGCTCAAGTTAATTGGAATAGATTGTTTGCGGGGAAATGAACGCCCAGAAAGTGGGGTGCTTTGAAAAGTGCTCAGGAAATGCATGTTCATGTTAGAGTGAAGGGCAGTGCAGATGGGTGTGAGGAAACATGGATGACAAAACTGGGCCTGTCCTCGCTGAGGCTCTGGTCAGGAAAAAGGAGGCACAGGACGGCTACAGGCAACTGGAATCAAGTCTACCCTTGGAGGAGATTTAGGAGCTGAGGAGCATATTTAAGAAGGAAATCAGAAGGGCAAAATGAGGGGGGAGAAAGCTCTGGCAGATAATATTAAGGGAAATCCAAAGAGAATTTATGTACATTAATGGAAAGAGGGTGACTAGAGAGAAAAACAGGTCCCTGAGAAAACCAAAGCGGTATTCTCTGCGTGGAACTGCAGGAGATGGTCAAGAGTCCTCAATGTGTATTTTTCCTCTGTTTTTACTGTGGAGAAAGGGGTAAAAACTGGGGAACTTGGCACAGTTAATGAAAGTGTCTTGAGGACAGTCAGTATTGCTGTCTGTCGAAGAGGTGCTAAATGTCGTGCCATATGTAGGTAGACAAAGCTCCCTTGCCTGATTCAGATATACCCAAGGACACTTTGGGAAGCAAGAGAAGAAATTGTGTGTGTGGCATTGCAGATAGCGAAGATGGTTATCAAAAATCACAGCTGGATCTTGATCAGTTGAACAAGTGGGTAGTGGAGTGGTTATTGGAGTTTAATGCAGATCTATGCGAGTTGTTTCATTTTGTTGAAATCAAACCTGGACAAGACCTTCACAGCAAATTACAAGGCTCTGTTGTAGAGCAGAGGGATGTAGGAGTTCAGGTACATAGCATTCATTAGTCACAGCCCATAGGTTCATAAGGCATAGGATCAGAATTAGGCCATTCGGCCCATCATGTCTACTCTTTCCCTCAACCCCATTCTCCTGTCTTCTCCTCATAACCTTTACACCCTTACTAATCAAGAATTTGTCAATTGCCACTTTAAAAATACTCAATGACTTGGCCTCCACAGATGTCTGTGGCAATGAATTCCACATATTCACCACCCTCTGACTACAGAAATTCCTCCTCACCTCCTTTCTTAAGGTGCGTCCATTTATTCTGAGACTGTGCCCTCTGGTCCCAGAGTTTCCCACTAGTGGAAACATCCTCTCCATATCCACTCTATCCAGGCCTTTCCCTATTCGGTGAGTTTCAATGATGTTCCCTCTCATCCTTCTAAACTCCAGCGAGTACAGGCCCAGTGCTGTCAAACGTTCATCATATGACAATCCAATCACCCCTGGATCATTCTCTCCAACGATAGCATGCCCTCTCTCAGATATGGGGCCCAAAACTGCTCACTATACGCCAACTGTGGTTTGACCAGTGCCTTACAAAGCCTCATATTATATCCCTGTTTTTATATTCTAGTCCTCTCAAAATAAATGCTAACATTGCATTTGGTTTCCTTACTACCGATTCAACTCGCAAATTAACCTTTTGGGAATCCTGCACCAGCACTCCCTAGTCCCTTTGCACCACCAATTTCTGAATCCCCTCCCTATTTAGTAAATAGTCAATGCAGTTATTCCTACTACCAAATGCATGACTGCACACTTTGCTACACTGTGTTCCATCTGCCACTTCTTTACCCACTCTCCCAACCTGTGCAAGCATTCTACAGAGTCCCTGCTTCCTCTCCACATGCCCCTCCACTTACCTTCGTATCATCTGCAGATTTGGCCACAAAACCTTCAATTCACTCATCCAAATCAGGGTATTGAGTATGGAAGTAGAAACAATGAACTTCAGATGCTGGTTTACCAAGAAAAGACACAAAAGATACTTCATGCCTGAAGAATGGTCCCAAAGTGTCACCTATCCATGGTCTCCAGGGATGTTGCCGCAACTCCTTGTGGAATGAGCTTCAACTAGCTCCTCTGGCAGCTCGTTCCATAAAAAAGTTACGCCTCAGATGCTCATTAAATCTTTCCCCCCCTCACCTTAAACCTATATTCTCGATTTCCCCAACTCTGGGCAAGACACTCTGTGCGTCTACCCGAGCTATTCCTCTCATTATTATACACACCTCTATATGATCACCCCTCATCTTCCTGCGCTCCAAGGAATAGAGTCCCAGCTTGCTCAGCCTCTCCCCCAGCCCAGGCCCTAGGGTCCTGGCAACATTCTTGTAAATCGTCTGTGTACCATATCTGACATTAGGCCAAAATTCAAATTTCGAGAGATTTGTAATGAAAACCATTGAGTTCAATATTGAAAAACTGCGTAGAATTTGTCCAGCATTGCTGGAGAAATTGAGCAATCACTGACAGTAAGATTTTTTTCAAAGCTTTACTGGAACTGCAACTCACTAAGCATTCGTTGAAGTGTGGAGTTTAAGAAAGTTAAGAGAAAGAAAGGAACTGTATAAAAAACCTACAGCTTTTTTGTTCCCCAAATATTGTGATTCTGAAAGTCTATATATGTTTGGTGAAGAAAGAATTAGCAATGGAGAATGCTAGGTAAACGTTGTATTATTTAATATTTCCCTCTCAATTGGTTGAGTTGGTGGTTAAAAAATTAATTAATTGTTCAGTATTCTTAATGGTATTACTACTTAATTAATGTGACCAAAAAAAGTAACCACTCATTCGTGTCATTTTGTGAATAGAAGATTGATGTCCAGTCATCTCGCAGAGTCTTGTTATCCATCAAAAGTAATTCATTTTGGAAAAAACTTTCAGTGCAATTTGCATTATTTACTAGTTCGGTCAAGTCAAGGATGGCATTGAAAGGTTAAAGATTTTTTTCTTCTAAATTTCTCCAAGTTTTGTTGCTAGTTCCTTGGGTCTCCAGGTTTACCAGAATGCTGCCTGGATTCGCAGTTTGGAACATTTGTGACTTTATTTCAATTTCTGACCTACTTCTCTGGGTAGGAACAGAAATTGGAAGGAGTGATGGGACGAGTGGTCATGACCAGTGGGTTTCAAGAGAAGACAGTCAGGCATCTAATGAGGACAGTGATCACAACCCCATGTGTTAAGATTGTTTTGAACGGAGAAGGCAGGAGCTTGCGGGAAGGTACTAAATTGGAGTAAGGCATAAAAGAACGTTATTAAGGTTGGAGCTCAGGAGGGTAAGGCAGCAGGAAATGAAAGAATATGATGAAGCGTATGGACTGAACTGTAGTTATTTCAATGCAAGGAGCATTGTGAGAAAAGCAGATGAATTTAGAGCCTGGATCAGTGCTTGGACAACTGTGATGTTGTGGCCATTGCAGAAACGTGGTTGCGAGAGGGACACTACTGGCAGCTCAATGTTCCAGGATTTTGAGGTTTCAGACATGATAGAGAGGGAGGGAAGAGGCAGAGGAATTTCTCTGCTAATCATGGGACTGTCACAGCAACACTCCGAGGACATGCTGGGTAGTTCGATATGGGTGGAGCTTAAATAGTAGGATTGTTTTGACTATGGCAAAGGCTGGGCTTTGCGGGAAGGTACTAAATTGGAGTAAGGCAAATTAGAATGTCATTAGGTAGGGGCTCAGGAAAGTACATTGGGAGATGTTTAGTTAGTTCAGAGATACAACATGGAAACAGGCACCAAATCCATGCCAACTTTTGATCATTTAATCAACAATAATTCTACATTATCCCACTATGGCATATCTTTCAGTAAATTAGCAGCCTAGCCGCTATTTGGATGAGAATGGTTGAAGGGGGTGTCTTCTAAACGCATGCAAGCTCACTCACAGAGACCTTCAGAGCTTCTTCTCTGATATGACTTCTAAACTTTTGATGAATAAATGCTTTATTGTTGCTAGAAAACAGTAAGATACATCCAGGTTTCTTCCGACTCGTTACTCCAATCTTCTTCGAACTCCAGATTACTTTAGACATTAGAAAACTCCTCGTGTCTCTGTAACACTGGCAAGAACCGCATGATCCCGCATGATCTCACATGATCTCCTTTAGATCTCCCGTGGCCCCGCATGGCCCGTATGGCTCGCATGGCAGAAGGGTCAAACTTCCCATCGGCTCTCCAAACTAATCTAAAAACTAAACTTCTGCGCAAGCATATAAGCTTCAAACACGCCAAAAAACACGTCATAAATCCCACCCGCAATATAACGGGCAATCTAAAATTTAAAGGCACATGCCATCATCAGTGACATGCAAAACAGGCCAAATGGCCACTACTTACAGGCCCCTAATTGTTCCAAATACATAACGAGGCAATTATTAATAAACATTAAAAAAAAGTGGCCATAAAGGCTATACATACATCAAAATCAAAAGTCCTCCCTCCACCACCTCCAGTTTAAATTCCATTTGGAATATTTTGAATGACCAAGAAACCAAGAACCAAGAATGCTCTCTCCATTGGCAGATCGTGTCTGTCCAAATCCAACTCTCTGGTTTCTTTGGCTCTGTCATCTAGTGGAATGCTTTCACAATTATTGCTATCCCTCTTCAAAAGTATAAATCCTCCCTTACTGCAAAGAGAAGTCAAATGTTCTACTGGTAGAATTGCTTCTGCTCAGTAGGCCTAGATTTTAAGCAATCATCCTTGTGGAAATTATTCTTCAAAGAGATTCTTCTTTCATGAAATTTACTCTTCTCGCCAAACTTGCGTTTCAAAGTCTGGGTATGTTGCTCTGTCATACGACGATTATTTGGCAAATTAACACTTTCTTGTTTGAAAGGTTAAAGCCCTGTCTCACAGTGCGAGTTGACCCATGAGTGACCCGAGTGACAGACTCGTGGTTGTGTACAAGATTCCAAGTTTAGGTTCAAGAGTTTAACCAAGTTCCCACAGGTATGACTAAGATTGCTGTTTACTTGTCATTTCTGTGATGTTCCAAGTTCGTCTCCAGAGTTACCAAGTTCCTCTCCCGTTACTCTTGAGCCAACAACGTCTACCGACGTGTTGAAAAATCATCACATTGTAAAAATGATGTCATGCTTTTTTGTTACACACTATAAAAAGCCTCCCTTGTTTAAATTGGCTCATTTGGAAACATGTCTGCAAGAAGGCTATTGGAGTCCAGGATGGTGATGTTTTTTGTTCGAGTGCTGTATGCAGCAGCCCTTTATGTGATGCAAGGACGCTTGTGTAATGAAGGCAGAAGGGTGAGAGTAAAGAGGAAAATTAAGAAGAGGTCTCAGTGGGTGAAGCCCCTCTTTTAAAGGAGATATCTCTTTGGACAGTATGAAAAGCTGCTTAATGTGCTGTGCGAAGAGGATAAATCTGCATTTAAACATTTTGTCAGAATTTCACCTGAGCTCTTTAATGAGCTGAAGACTAACGTGGGACCTCTGCTGATGAAACATGACATGGTTAAGGAAAGGCACTGGAACCAGGCCTGCGCCTAGCCATCACCCTCCACTACTTGGCTTCAGGTGATTCTTACAAAAGTCTCTCGTACAACTTTCTGGTTGCCCACAACACCATCAGTGGGATTGTCCGAGAGACCTGTGAGGCCATTATCGATTTTTATGCAGCTGATGTGATGGACTGCCCCAGTACACCAGATGCGTGGAAGAGAGTAGCGCTGGGGTTTGAAAACAGATGGAACTTTACACACACATGTGGGGCTCTGGATGGCAAGCATGTGGCCATTCGTTGTCCACCCAATGGTGGCTCAAATTATTTTAATTACTAAAAATTCCATTCTATTGTGCTGTTAGCTGTGGTGGATTCTAACTACAACTTCCAGTATGTGGATGTGGGCACACCTGGAAGTGTCGCTGATGGCAGGATTTGGAGAGCGACCTGGCTTGGGCAGAAAATGGAAAATGGAACAGCAGGCATGCCTGATCCCGAACCTCTGCCAGGAGAAGACAGCCCAGACATTCCTTATTCAATGGTTGCTGATGATGCCTTTGCACTAAGGCCCTGGATGATGAAGCCATACCCACACAGACATTTGACAAGGGTCCAGAGGATCTTTAATTACAGGCTGTCCAGGGCTAGGAGGGTTGTAGAAAATGTTTTTGGTATCCTGGCAAACAGATTTAGATGCTTGCTCAAAACTATGGAACAGGAGCCCAAGAACATCGAGACTGTTGTATTTGCAGCATGTGTTCTGCACAACCTGATCCGTATCAGAGGTGCAGCTGCAGGATCAGCAACAGCCGTGCAGGACGGTGACTTAGTGGACAGTCAAACAGGGAGAATAACACCAGCTGCGTGGAGGAGTGGTGCAAACAACGCAACTTTGGTGCCACTGCAGTGTTTTCGAGGTAACACGGGGACCAACAGTGCAAAAGAGCAGAGAGACCATCTCTGCTCATACTATAATTCAGAGTTGGGCAGTGTGCCGTGGCAGGACTGCTTATTTTGAGGGGCAGCCGACCACAGGAGAACCCACATGCAGACAAATCCAGTTATTTTCATGTTTAGTTTTAATCCTGCTGACTTTTCTTTATTTAATTTTAAGTGTGGATTTATTTTTTCATTTTAGTGCAAGTAATTTCATTGCATCTGTCTTTCCTTTAAAAAGTGGCTATTATGCATCTGCTTATCTGATGGTAGATCTCAAAACCTGCCACAGTGCATTGCATTGTCTCTTTTATTGCCTTAAATTCGGCTTGTGCTCCATTTATCAGGTGGAATAGAGTATATACTCGAAATACTTATTTGTGCTTCATTTGTTGATTTGCATGTTTGAGAAGCCCTTTTTCAGACCACTGTATTGTTTGCTGTGGTGCTCCTTTTCCCAATATGTTTTTTATATTGAACAAGATGTCTTTATATTGAACAAGATGAATAAAGACTTAGTTTCACATTCACCGTGCTGTTTGTCTTATTTTATGTTTTACTGAGAAGTGACACTGTCAAACATTTAAAAAGCACAGCATATGAGGCACATGAATCAAGATGTGAATATATTTTGCCACTTCCTCTATTTTGTGTTTTATGATGAAAGGAATATTACATTCAAGTGGGGGAGTGCTTGCTAGTGCTGTCAGGGAGGATTTAAACTAATGTGGCAGGGGGATGGGAGCATGAGCAGAGGGACAGAGTTATGTAAAATGAGGGTAGAAGCAATAGGTAGCAAGGTGAAAAGTAAAAGTGTCAGGCAGAAAAATCCAGGGCAAAAATCAAAAAGGGCCACTTTTCAACATAATTGTATAAGGGGTAAGAGTGTTGTAAAAACAAGCCTGAAGGCTTTGTGTCTCAATGCAAGGAGCATTCGTAATAAGGTGGATGAGTTGAATGTGCAGATAGTTATTAATGAATATGATATTGTTGGGATCATTGAGACATGGCTCCAGGGTCTGGGAGCTGAACATCCAGCGATATTTAATATTCAGGAGGGATGGACAGAAAGGAAAAGGAGGTGGAGTAGCGTTGCTGGTTAGAGAGGAGATTAACGCAATAGAAAGGAAGGACATTAGCTTGGAGGATGTGGAATCGATATGGGTAGAGCTGCGAAACACTAAGGGGCAGAAAACGCTAGTGGGAGTTGTGTACAGGCCACCTAACAGTAGTAGTGGAGTTGGGGATGGCATCAAACATGAAATTAGAAATGCATGCAACAAAGGTAAAACAGTTATAATGGGTGACTTCATTCTACATATAGATTGGGTGAATCAAATTGGCAGGGGTGCTGAGGAAGAAGATTTCGTGGAATGTATGCGGGATAGTTTTCTAAACCAACATGTCGAGGAACCAATGAGAGAGCAGGCTATTCTAGACTGGGTACTGAATAATGAGGAAGGGTTAGTTAGCAGTCTTGTTGTGCGTGGCCCCTTGGGCAAGAGTGATCATAATATGGTTGAGTTCTTTAGGATGGAGAGTGACGTTGTTAATTCAGAAACAAGGATTCTGAACTTAAAGAAAGGTAACTTTGAGGGTATGAGACGTGAATTGGCCAAGATAGACTGGCAATTGATTCTTAAAGGGTTGACGGTGGATATGCAATGGAAGGCATTTAAAGACTGCATGGATGAACTACAACAATTGTTCATCCCAGTTTGGCAAAATAATAAATCAGGGAAGGTAGTGCATCCGTGGATAACAAGGGAAATCAGGGATAGTATCAAAACTAAAGATGAAGCATACAAATTAGCCAGAAAAAGCAGCCTACCAGAGGACTAGGAGAAATTCAGAGTCCAGCAGAGGAGGACAAAGTGCTTAATTAGGAAAGGGAAAATAGATTATGAAAGAAAACTGGCAGGGAACATAAAAATGGACTGCAAATGTTTTTATAGATATGTGAAGAGAAAAAGACTTTGGTTCTGTCTTTAGTTAAAACCGGGGGTCAAATGTAGGTCCCTTGCAGTCTGATAATTTTTCAAAACTCTTTGTGAGTAGCTCCTGAGGATTGAATCATAAAAAGGGAGGGAGAGAGGGGGAACAAGACCAGTTCGGTAACATCGGTAGAAAATGCCAATTATTAAAGATGGGATAGCAGCACATTTGGAAAGTGGTGAAATCATTGGACAAAGTCAGCATGGATTTATGAAACGGTAAATCATGTCTGACAAGGTCTTATAGAATTTTTCGAGGATGTAACTAGTAGAGTGGATAAGGGAGAACCTGTGGATGTGTTATATCTGGACTTTCAGAAGGCTTTCGACAAGGTCCCACATAAGAGATTAGCATACAAACTTAAAGCACACGGTATTGATGTGGATAGAGAACTGGCTAGCAGACAGGGAGCAAAGAGTAGGAGTAAATGGGTCATTTTCAGAATGGCAGGCAGTGACTAGTGGGGTACCGCAAGGCTCAGTGCCGGGACCCCAGCTATTTACAATATATTATTGATCTGGATGAGGGAATTGAATGCAACATCTCCAAGTTTGCGGATGACACGAAGCTGGGGGGCAGTGTTAGCTGTGAGGAGGATGCTAGGAGGCTGCAAGGTGACTTGGATAGGTTGGGTGAGTGGGCAAATGCATGGCAGATGCAGTATAATGTGGATAAATGTGAAGTTATCCACTTTGGCGGCAAAACCAGGAGTGTAGACTATTATCTGAATGGTGACCGATTAGGAAAAGGGGAGATGCAACGAGACCTGGGTGTCATGGTACACCAATCATTGAAAGTAGGCATGCAGGTGCAGCAGGCTGTGAAGAAAGCGAATGGTATGTTGGCATTCATAGCAAAAGGATTACAAGAGCAGGGAGGTTCTACTGCAGTTGTACAGGGTCTTGGTGAGGCCACACCTGGAGTATTGTGTACAGTTTTGGTCTCCTAATCTGAGGAAAGACATTCTTGCCATAGAGGGAGTACAGAGAAGGTTCACCAGACTGATTCCTGGGATGGCAGGGCTTCCATATGAAGAAAGACTGGATAGACTCGGCTTGTACTTGCTGGAATTTAGGAGATTGAGGGGGGATCTTATAGAGACTTACAAAATTCTTAAGGGGTTGGACAGGCTAGATTCAGGAAGATTGTTCCCAATGTTGGGGAACTCCAGAACAAGGGATCACAGTTTAAGGATAAGGGGGAAGTCTTTTAGGACCGAGATGAGAAGATCATTTTTCACACAGAGAGTGGTGAGTCTGTGGAATTCTCTGCCACAGAAGGTAGTTGAGGCCAGTTCATTGGCTATATTTAAGAGGGAGTTAGATGTGGCCCTTGTGGCTAAAGGGATCAGGGGGTCTGGAGTATGGTATACAATTTTGGTCGCCTAGTTATAGGAAGGATGTCAACAAAATAGAGAGAGTACAGAGGAGATTTACTAGAATGTTGCCAGGGTTCCAGCAACTATGTTACAGAGAAAGGTTGAACAAGTTAGGTCTTTATTCTTTGGAGCGCAGAAGGTTAAGGGGGGACTTGATTGAGGTCTTTAAAATGATGAAAGGGATAGACAGAGTTGACGTGGATACGTTTTTCCCATTGAGGGTAGGGAAGATTCAAACAAGAGGGCATGACATGAGAATTAAGGGACAGAGGTTTCGGGGTAACGTGAGGGGAACTTCTTTACTCAGAGGGTGGTGGCTGTGTGGAATCAGCTTCCAGCATAAGTGGTGGAGGCAGGATCGATTTTAACATTTAAGACTAAAGTGGATAGGTATATGGACGTGAAGGGAATGGAGGGGTATGGTCTGAGTGCAGGTAGATGGGACTAGGGGAAAACAAATGGTCGGCACGGACTGGAAGGGCCGAGAGGGCCTGTTTCCGTGCTGTAATTGTTATATGGTTATATGGTTATATGGAGAGAAGGCAGGTACAGGATAGTGAGTTGGATGATCAGCCATGATCATATTGAATGGCGGTGCAGGCTCGAAGGGCCGAATGGCCTACTCCTGCACCTATTTTCTATGATTCTATGATTCTATGATTCTATAAGTCATGAGACTTTGTAGTGATATTAAAATGAAGACTTCCAGACATCAATTTTATCTTGATAAGAAAGAACTCTCTTTTATTGTGCATTGAAGTAAACAAACAGTGACAATCAACCGGATGAGTAAAAAGCTTTTCAACACCTTAAGCTATTAGAAAAGGGAGGGTACACAAAAGGCTGGAGAAACTCAGCGGGTGCAGCAGCATCTAAGAAGCGAAGGAGATAGGCAACGTTTCGGGCCGAAACCCTTCTTCAGACTGATGGGAAGCGGGGGGGGGGGGGGGGGGGGGGGGGAGAAGAAAGGAAAAAGGAGGAGGAGGAGCCCGAGTGCTGAGGGAGAGGTGGGAAGGGGAGGAGACAGCAAGGGTTAGCAGAATTGAGAAAATTCAATGTTCAAGCCAAGAGGATGCAGACTCCCCAAGCGGAATATGAGGTGCTGTTCCTCCAATTTGCGGTGTTGCACACTCTGGCCGTGGAGGAGGTCCAGGACATAGAGGTCGGATATGGAATGGGAGGGGGAGTTGAAGTGCTGAGCCACCGGGAGGTCGGGTTGGTTATTGCTGACCGAGTGGAGGTGTTCGGCGAAACGATCGCCAAGCCTCGCTTTGTCTCACCGATATAAATCAGCTGGCATCTAGAGCAGCGGATGCAGTAGATGAGGTTGGAGGAGGTGCAGGTGAACCTCTGTCAGACCTGGAAGGACTGCTTGGGTCCCTGAAAGGAGTGGAGGGGGGAGGTAAAGGGACAAGTGTAGCATCTCTTGCGGTTGCAAGGGAAAGTGCCCGGGGAAGGGGTGGAACGGGAGGGATGGGAAGAATTGACAAGGGAGTTGCGGAGGGAGCGGTCTTTGCGGAAGGCAGGCAGGGGGCGAGATGGGAAGATGTGGCGAGTGGTGGGGTCACGTTGGAGGTGGCGAAACTGGCGGAGGACTATGTGTTGTATGCGCCGGCTGGTGGGGTGAAAGGTGAGGACCAGGGGGACTCTGCCCTCGTTGCGAGTGGGGGAATGGGGAGAGAGGGCAGTGTTGCGGGGTATGGAGGAGACCCTGGTGCGAGCTTCATCTATAGTGGGGGAGGGGAATCCCCGTTCTCTGAAGAATGAGGACATTTGTGATGACCTGGTGTGGAACACCTCATCCTGGGAGCAGATACGGCATAGACGGAGGAATTGGGAATAGGGGATGGAGTTCTTACAGGAAGCAGGGTGGGAGGAAGACTAATCCAGGTAGCCGTGGGAGTCAGTTGGTTTGTAGTGGATGTCGGTCAGGAGTGTATCCCCTGCAATGGAGATGGTGAGGTCAAGGAATGGTAGGGAAGTGTCGGAAATGGTCCAGGTGTATTTGAGTGCCGGATGGAAGTTGGTGGTGAAATGGATGAAGTCAGTCAGTTGTGTGTGGGTGCAGGAGGTGACACCAAAGCAGTCGTCGATGTAACGGAGGTAGAGGTCGGGGATGGGGCCCTGGTACGCCGAGAACAAGGATTGTTCGACGTACCCAACAAAGAGGCAAGCGTAGCTGGGGCCCATGCGTGTGCCCATAGCTACGCCTTGTGTTTGGAGGAAATGGGAGGAATCGAAAGAGAAGTTATTGAGGGTAAGGACCAACTCTGCTAGGCAGAGGATGGTGTCAGTGGACGGGTATGGGTTGCTCCTCTGGTCGAGGAAGAACCGGAGGGCTTTGAGACCATCCTGGTGGGGGATGGAGGTGTAGAGTGACTGGACGTCCATGGTGAAGATGAGAGGATGGGGGCCTGGAGAATGGAATGCGCGGAGACGACGGAGAGTGTCTGAGGTGTCTTGAACATAGGTGGGGAGGGATTTATCCAAGGGGGATAGGATGGAGTCAAGGTATGTGGTAATGTGTTCGGTGGGGCACGAACAGGCAGAGACAATGGGTCTGCCAGGGCAGTTAGGTATGTGGATTTTGGGGAGAAGGTAAAATCGGGCCGTGCGGGGCTGGGAAACGATGAGGTTGGAGGCTCAGGGGTGCAGGAAGCCGGAGTTGATGAAGTCGGTTATGGTGCTCGAGATGGTGGCCTGGTGCTCGTCAGTGGGGTCATGGTCCAGGGGTAAGTAGGAGGAGGTGTCCGAGAGTGGGCACGTGGCCTCCGCTTTGTAGAGATCGACGCGCCAGACTACCACGGCACCTCCCTTGTCGGCGGGTTTGATAACCCAGTCTGGGTTGTTACGGAGTGAGTCGATGGCAGTACGTTCGGGGGGGGAGAGATTGGAGTGAGACAGGGGAGTGAAGAAGTAGAGGTGGTTGATGTCCCAACGGCAGTTCTGGATAAAGAGTTCTAAAGCCGGAGTGCCACGATGGGGGTCCACGAGGAGGGGGTACGTTGGAGACAGGAAAAGGGATCATCAGTGGGGGGCGAGGACTTCTTCCCGTGGAAGAACGCTGTGAGGCGGAGGCGACGGTAGAAGAGCTCCAAGTCATGGTGGGCACGGAACTCATTGAGGTGGGGACGGAGGGGGACAAAGGTAAGACCTCTGTTGAGGACCGATCTTTCGGTGTCGGAGAGGGGGGGGGGGTCCGGGGGGATGGTGAACACGCGGCAAGGATGGGGGTTGTGGCCAGAGGAAGGCAGGAAGGCGACGTGCACAAGCTATTAGAAAAAGTGGGAGTATCCAAAAGAGACTAAAAAATGCTCAAACAGACAAAAGACAACCTAAACATACAGATAAGAATCAACATCAGATGGATAACGGAACTAATCTCCCAGTTCACTGTGCCCCTCTGTCCCTTCATCAAATGGTGACTCTGCTCCACTTAGATTGCAATGCAGCTCTTGCAGGGGGTGGAAGATTGCAACCTTCACGTGGTCCGCCCTGTTTCGACTAATGCAATCAACTCGACGTGCACAAACGGAAGATCAAATAGAAATAGTTGTCCAACAACTTTAGGCTGTGCACGCCACACGAAAGAAGAAGAAGCAGCTCTTGCAGCAAGCTGCAGCTCTGTATAACTGAGTGGTGATGGGGTGTGTCTCTGAAAAATAAGTTTGAAGTACATGTGAAAACTTTTTCACAGACCATAAAAAGGTGCAATTGGGTTACTTAAGAATTAAATGTTTGGATCTTTAGTTTGGTGTGAGTGCATTATGTTAAGCAGATGTCTCAAATTGTTAAATGATTGTCTCTTAGGGATAAACCCCATTTGATCCGGATGTATTAATTTACTGGCATACTTACTTAATCTTTTTGCTAATATTTTTGCTAATATTTTTTGATCTGAAGTTAACAACACAATAGCTCTATAAGATCCAGGTTCTTCCTCATCTTTATCTTTCTTAAGTATTAATGTAATCGTAGATTCTGCTAATGTATCAGGTAATATTTGTTCTCTGAAAGCGTGTGTGTACATTTTCTGTAGACGAGGACTAAATATATCGTAAAAGCTTTTATAGAATTCATTACTGAATCCGTCGGTACCTGGTGTTTTTCCATTTTTTAATGAGAATATTGTTTCTTCTATTTCCTTATTTGAGATTTGTGCTCCCAATTCCCCTTGTTCCTGTAGTTCTAGTTTGGGAAGATTACAATTATCCAGAAACTCAGTGACTTTGTTGGTGGCCGTTGTTGTTTTGGATGTATACAAATTCTCATAAAAGTGCACAAATCTTTTATTAACTTCATTCGGTATTGTTAATACTTCCCCTCTATCTGATCAAATCTCGCAATTATTTCGCTGGATGCAGAGAAAGCATTCGATCAGGTTGAATGGAAGTATATGGTTAAGGTAGTGCAAAAATTTCAACGGAGAGAATTTCATTCAATGGATTAAATTAATATATAATAAGCCAATGGCCAGAATATTAACTAATAATATTTTATCCACGGAATTTCAAGGGGTAATAGACAAGGTTGTTCATTATCACCATTGTTATTTGCCCTCATAATTGAACCACTAGCGGAAAATATTAGAACTCATCCGAATATCCATGGATATAAGACAAAATATTAAAACAATAAAATATCATTATACGCTGATGATGTACTTTTGTATATCACAAAGCCTCATATCACTATACCCAACATTTTAAATTTAATTGACGATTTCGGTTCATTTTCAGGTTATAGAATAAACTCGAATAAAAGTGAAATCATGTCAATAAAACCGAAAGATTCTACACATCTCGTACAATTTCCTTTTAAAATAGCTGTGGAAAAATTTAAATACTTGGGTATTGAAATTACTAGAAGATATCAAGACATGTTTAAAGCAAACTATAACCCTGTACTTAAGAAACTACATAATTTAATTAAATTCTGGAAAACGCTTCCCATGTCCTTAATAGGTCAAATAAACGCCATAAAAATGATTTTTCTTCCACAAATTCTATACTTGTTCCAATCAATCCCATTATATCTACCCAAAAAGGTTTTAAAAAATTGGACTCAGATATTACAAATGTCATTTGGGATTATAAATTCCACAGAATACAAAGACCACACCTGAATAAACCCAAAGTAGTAGGGGGATTAGCACTCCCTAATTTTATGTGTTATTATTGGTCGGTAAATATTAGAAATATGATTCAATTGTTGGATAATTCTCTTCATCAACCGGAATGGATCATTATGGAGAAAGAGGACTGCTCCCCCTTTAATATTGGTGCGATCCTTCTTTCACCAATGACGGTGAATAATACAAACTACAACAAAAACCCAATTATACATAGTACAATCAGAATTTGGAAACAAATAAAATACAATTAAAAATTAAGAAACTTATCTCTCCTATCTCCTATTGCTAAAAACCCTCTGTTTAAACCCTCAATTATAGACAAAGCATTTATACAATGGGAAAGAGCAGGAATTAAAACTTTGGGAGATTTGTATGATATGGGAAAACTATTATCATTTAAACAATTACAACTAAAATATAATCTGTGTAACAATCAGTATTTTAAATATTTCCAAATATGTGATTATCTGAAAAAACATGCACAAGAATTTCACAAAATGCCATTAGACTTACTAGATGAAGTAATGAATATAAAGGCGGAATCAGCAAATTTAATTTCATATATATATAATATTATACTAAATGCAGTAATACCAACAACGGAAGGTATCAGAGGTGAGTGGGAAAACGAACTAAGCATAAAAATTTCCAATGAAAGGTGGAAAGAATACTTATTAAATGTGCACAAATGCTCAATTAACGTGAGACGCACTTTAATACAATTTAAAATTTTACACAGTTTATACTACTCAAAAACTAAATTAAATACATTTTTCCCTAACGTTTCACCAATTTGTGATAAATGCTAGTGTCAAGAAGCTACTATAGCACACTCATTCATCTTCTGTACAAAAATTCAAAGGTTTTGGATTGAAATCTTTGAAATTTTCACAAAACTGTTTAAAATAAAAATGACACCAAAGCCAGAATGGATTAATTTCGGAATGACAGAAGGTAGTTCGGAATTAAATGTGTATCAAAAGAATCTATTTGATTACAGATAAATAATAGGAAAAAAGCTAATCTTAAAATTCTGGAAAAATGCTCCGACACCAACATTAAATATGTGGATTTCAACTATGTTTGAAACATTACATCTGGAAGATATGAGACTCCGCCTGGCAGGAAAATCAGATTGTTTCTATCAGACGTGGTCTTCATTTATAAAATTGCTACAAGGATAGGGTGCGGGAGTACCTCGGGCCTTGGCAGGGGGGGATGAAAAACTATCGAGTTCGTGAATTCCTTTTGCGTGATATATATAATATAGTAACAGGCCTTTTTTTTGTCTTTCTTTTTTCCTTTTCTTTTCTAGGGTCTATCTCTTAACCCCCTTTCTCTAATTCTTTGACCATGGTTTTTTTTTCTCCTTTGGCACGCTCTTTCACTTTCACAACTCTTTTCACCTACTTCACTCTCTTTCTTTCTATTCTTTTTCTTTAAAAGCCAAAAAATTATGGGGTACAATGATTGTAACAATATATATGTGATGTACATTGATGTATTTGCCTCTAATAAATAAAAATATTTAAAAAAAATAAAAAAAAGAATTAAATGTTAACTTTATGATAATGTTTTATGTCTTTTTGGATGAGTCATGTGCTTTTCTTGCATCTCATTAACATCGCTCATGGATGTGGATTAATTTAATGTCCCTATGCGGTTGCGAATCTCAATTTTTAAAACTTCAATCCGACACAAGATAATTGTATACCTGTGCTGCCTGGTATTGTGGCTGTGCCCCCATTGCAAACTGTCCTCCCTGTTGCCTCGCTGAATGCTTTTTAATTAGCGAATAATATATTAGTCGAACTCAATGCATTAAAAAAAAAATCACTGATGACTTCAGTGGCAGAGAACAACACTGATTAAAGCATATGTTTTTTAATACCTGATCAAAGAGGTATTTTGCATAGGCTGTATTTCGGACGAGGCTGTACATGCATGGGACGTGACGCCACAGGTGCACATGCTGTCCTTAACTGCACAGACAACAACACACATTAAATCAACGTGATTGTCTCATGTGAGAAATAAAGATTTTTAACAGAAATTATGAAAGAAGTGAAGAAAATCAAGATGTCATATTTACCTTTTGCTCTCGGAAATTCACTGCCAGATTGAACAAAGACAATGAAAATCCCCACTCTTGCTCAGTTATATTTTCGGTCATCACCGCGAGACAAAACTGCCAGAGTTTATTCATATACTCGGTTGGTGACATTTCACTGCGTGCATCTCTCAATAATCCAACCCCGTCTCTTACAAGGTCAGTGAGCTGAAACATAAGAACCCATGTCAGATAAGAGCAAAATGGTGGATGGATGCATTGTGCAATGGAAATTGAAATGTGCAGAAACTCTATGTACTTACACCACTCATGTTCTCTGCACCTCTCCTTTCTTCAGCACCTCCAGGTGTGGTACCGCCAATGTTGCTCTCCTGCGACATCTGCCTCCTGGAGTGCTGTTGGCTGATGGATAGTCGCGGCGTAGACGTCCCATCCAGAGGATCATCCAACACCTGCTCACTGCTCTGTTGTTGCTGGAGGAATTAAATGAAAACATTTAGACAATGTGTCCAGAGCCTCATGACTGTAAAACTTTGTCGTAATAAGTACCTTGTTTGCGCTAGTTCTGGTCACCACACGCTCAATATGGCTTGATAAGAAACGCCACTTTTCCTCAATCCACTTGTTTTTCTCTGTTAGTCTGCTGCCAACAGACCCCGTCTTTGTGCCAAGTGTGGTGACCTTTCCGTAGATGGTCCTCTGCTGTAGTTGTTCATCTGCATTACAGGACAGTGGTGGGATTAAATAGAACTTCTAGCATAGGATGTCTTCCAAGAGATGAAAAGTAGCAGAGAGTAAACAGACATGTACCTGAAAGCCATTAAGGCCTGTAAAATTGTTGCCCTGTTTTAATAGCCTGTCCTCCGCATATTTAATGTGGTATTTCTTGGAGACAGGATTCAAAGTTCAAAACAAACAGCCTTTTTTAAGACAAGCATTACATGTGTTAATTGCCTATCCTCACGCATATTTAATTTTATGGGCTTTTGGAGACAGGATTCAAACTTCAAACACACAACCTGTGAAAGTTGTCTACAACTTATAACTTTACAGCTGCAGGGCACAGATCTACTAGAGAAGTTGAATTTTACGGAAAATATAGAACTTTTACATCAATAACACTGCAAATTTTTCAATCATGGATAAAATAAAATAGTTTACCTGCTGATGTCATAATATGTCATAATGTACTCACATGTGCACCCAGAATACTCCGTTGCCTTTTTCTCAAACAGAGCACGCTTCTTGTCCCTATTACGATAATCCTCTCTGGATTTATCATAGAGGATATAATTTGCCTGATACCACTCCACAAGGGGGTATCACCGTAGAGTTGGAGGGAAGGGGGTATCGGGTCTCGACCCGAAACGTCGCCTATCTCCTTCGCTCCTTAGATGCTGCTGCACCCGCTGAGTTTCTCCAGCCTTTTGTGTACCACTCCACAAGGTCTCCCTCTTGCTGCCTGTTGAAGTAATAGGGTTTCACTTTATTCCATCTTCCCTTACTGAATGGGGCATCCATGTCTGAGGCTATTTCACACACAACTACCTGGGAGGCAATCTGAACATTTTCAAACTCCCTGTTCCCCTGCTCCAAGGAAACAGGCAGTGTTGCCTCCTCTTGTGGCATCTCCTGTTGAATCTCCTGTTGCCTCTCCTCCTGCCTCTCCTCCTCCTCCTGTATGATCAAAGCCTTCATGGCAGTTTTTTTGTAAGGCTCTGCTCTTCCCTTTTGTTTCACTTTTCTTGGAGCCATCTCTAGCAAGCTTCTTGTCAAAAAGATTCACCAGCAATGAGGTGAAACGTCCTCGATTGACCCAGGTCACGTGCTGATGTTGAAATCACCTTTTTTTTTAACTAACCTTTTTTTTCCTCTGTCCAGCTGCCGAGTTCAGAGTACCCACGAGTTAACACGGTAGACTCACGAGTCACTAAAGTAAACTCACGGGCCACTACGTTATTACAACGAGTTTAAATGTTTCAATTTTTAACGTGAACAGTAAATTTGACTCGTGGAAAACTTTAAAACGTTTGAATTTTTTCAAGAGTTAACAAGTTTCACGGGTACCTGCCATTAGCGCCACGAGTCGCTAAGATGCACGCGCAAGTTCCGACGTTCCCGCTACGTTAATTGTACGTGATTACCGCGAGTGAAAACTCGGGGTCACTCGTCGGTCGACTCGCACCGTGAGACAGGGGTCTAAGTCCCCACAACAGTGTCCGTCAGTTTTCACTGAGTAATTCATAACATCCATGAACTTCAATTCTTCTCTCAACATCTCTTCAGATGGCTTGCTAGTACTTTCTTTAGAGTCATGATTGTATGGCTTCATCACCGGCTTTTCTAATTCATCAGTAGACATTTGATTGACAGCAATGGCAGGACAGTTCATCTAATTTTCGATTTTGTGGTTCCTTTTCAAGGAGCCATAGATAACCCGTCCAAGTCGGGTTTTCGTAGCATACTGTCCTTCACCTTGGCTCCTAACAATCTGTATAGGTTCCAAAACCTTCAAAACATTCATTCCGATAAGTAGATCAACACTAGAATCTATTTCAGATATCTTGACATCCTTCAGGTAAGAGCATTGCTTTAATTCTTCATGTCTTGGTATATTTTGATGACCAACAGGCATAATTCTATGTGTAAACACTTCAGATATCGATATTAAATTATCTCCATCCAAACTGGATATCTCCATACTCGTAATGCAATGACTCATGCTCTCTTTATCTTTATTCATGGTACGGAATCGAATCTTAGTATCTTCTCCTGTGATATTCAGCCTTCTCGTCAGGCTTTCTGTTCAAAAGGTAGTCGAACTTCCATGATCCAGGAAAGCATATGTTTGCAACACTGCGTTCGTCTTGCTGTTCCTTACTTGCACTGGTAAGATAGAAAAATTACGAGCTTCAACCCCGACCCCAATATGAGCAGATACTTGAGGCGAGGCGATAGCATTTCTAGTGGTTGACTTCTCGCCCTCTTCTGTTTGTTCCGGCTCTTCTTCTTCTATTTGCTCTGGTATTTCATCATCCGTTTGTTCCAGTTCTTCTTCCCGGTGCTCTGGTAGCTCTTCTTCAATGTGAAGTGCTTCAGGATGATATTGATTGCATTCATAACAAATTATAGGACTCTTACAGTCTCTCACCATATGTCCTTTTTTCAAACATCCAAAACAGATTCCCTTCTCTTTCAAGAAATCCATCTTGTCTTCATATTCTTTCATCTTGAATCTTTGACACCATCTTATGGTGTGACCAACTTCATCACATAACAAACAAAATACTATTTGCTTGCTAGTAGACACCTTTCCTTTTCTTTCATCTGTCTTTTCAACAGATACGATCGTGATAGCAAAACTACTTCTCTTAGGTTGAGTTCTTTCTTCGGTTTTGGAAAAGGTAGAACCTTTATAAGTTGCAAGTGGTCTGCGATCTTCCATAGTTCCGTGGAATGAGTCTGACATGTACCGTACTTCTTTGTCCAAGAATTCCACCAGGTCTGGTAGCCTGGCTACTCGGTTCCTCTCATCTCATATTTTGCCTGCTTCATCTCTCCACTTTTCTCTTATTCTTCTGGGCAACTTCTCATATTACTTGCATGATTCATTTCCTCCATGTAGCCGAGATTTTTCATCGAGCTGCAACATTCTCTCAGAAATATTGCATAATCACTCAATTTTTCCACATCTTCTGGCTTAATTTCTTTCCAAGCATGGGCCTTCTCAATGTATGCATTCGCAATCCTCTGTTCATCACCAAAACATTATTTTAGTAATCTTCTCGCCTTTCTATAGCCCTGGTTGCCTGACTCCATCTGACAACTTTCTACAAGTACCTTCACACTTCCACTTGTGTACTTCACCAGGAATCGTAAGCGCTCTTTTTCATCCTTAAGTTTCGTCTCCAATACCTCCTCTTTCATACTTCAAAGTATCTCCACCATACGTAGGAATTTCTACTGGTGGTAGAATGAGAGAGGTATTTTGTCAAGCTATGATCTCGTTGAATTCAGATTGTCTATTCAACAGTGCCAATAATCCATCCTGATAACTCTGTCTTGGCTCCATATGTTCATAAACAGACCTTTGTGATTCAAACTGGCTTGCTCGAGCCTGTGCCCCAGGCCTCGAAAAAGCGTGGTCCGCTATTGGTTTGTCTCGAGCATCCACAGAGGCTCCAATAGTAATTGGTTTCGATCTAGCACTCATTTGCTGAGATGCAGTTTTACCCATCTTCCTCTTTTCCAATGGGTTTTCAAAGCCTAGAAATCTGGTGGACCTTGACTGTGGAATTGATCCAACTGCCAATTCACTTTGAGAAGTTTTTCTTCTTGGTCCAGAGCTCATCGTCCTCGATGATCTAGAGCTGCATCTTGACCCCTAACTTTCCAGTATGTCCTTCCTGGCTTTGGCTATCGCCATCTTTGTATCTAAATCCAGTTGTTCCTGCTGTCGAATCATCTGTTCCTCTTGTCGCGTTATCTCTCGCTCCATCTCTTCTTGACGCCGCGCCATCTCATGCGCCATCTCATCTTGCTGTCGCGTCATCTCTTGTTTTTTCTTCATGGCATCCGCTTCTATTGAGAGCGCTTCTAACTCAGCGTTTGTTCCCAATTGAGCAGAAGCCCTCGAAACCGAACTGACTGAAGAACCAGATCTATGTCTTGATCCTCGCGAAGATATATTGGAGACATTACCTCGTCGTCTAAATTCATCTCCATTCTGGCACCTTGTTGCTTTGCACTTCCAGCTACTAAGCTTGTAACTTGTGACATAATTTCAGATAACCACTTCTCTGCCTTTTTCTTGAAACCATTGAATATCTTCTTCGTGTCCTCATCCCACTGGGTATGTCTTCTGCGCTCTTCCCAAGACAGCATTGAACACAGCAGTACATTCTGTTTTTGCCAACCTCCTGGTAGAGGTTCCATAGTTGGCTCATATTATATTTCACCTTGATCACGTTCTGTTCTGATTCAATTAGTTTCTTCTGTGTATCAATTAATCTGGTCACCTGCAACCATAATTCATTTCTCTCTTTCTCGGTTTCTCTCCAGCAGGCAGCATGTGAAATATCTGTTTCTTCAGGTTGTCTGGGTCTATCTTCATCACCACATGGTTCATCTGCCATAGCTCCTTCTTCCTCTTCTAATTCCATCATTTTAAAGAGGTCTTGGCAGATTGCCAAATCTTTTAATTAATCGAACAAAAGTCTCTGCTAGTAGCTGTGGCTTGTTTTGTCAACAATTTCTTTCAAAACCAAAACATACTGAGAATGTAGAGAACGTCTCTCTAATTCCAGGTGCAAAAAGAATTATGCTAATTCAAATGGAATGTTCTTATCACAGGACTCAAAACAATCCAAGGTCGGTCTGCTTTCCCCAGACAAGCTGGAGAAAACACCTTCTGTGTTCTGTTACAGAAGTCTTTTAATAAAGCTGTGATTTTAATTCAAAGAGTAATAATCGATTCGTACTCACAAATCCAGTGATACGTCTTCAGATAAGTCTCGATGCTGTCGATAGACCTCAAGGCCCTTCTCTGGCCGAGATCTTTATCTTCAGTTCCTCCTTCCTCCAGTTTCTTCTGGCTAAAATCTCTCAGTGAATTTTAGCCAATCTTTTGTCCTCTTCTCTGGGACTTGTAAATTCTTCTTCTTCAGTTCCACGACTGGAACCAGTCTTCTTTGGCTGTGCCTCTCCGAGGTCTTAGACTGGTCGTCCTTCTTCGATTTAATCTTCTGTCCCACTCTCTGGGACTCGTATTTAACCCCCCTGCCGGAGGTTCCCTTCTAGTTAATGTAGCGGCAGATTATCATATATTTCATGTAATTAGCACCCTAGCCGCTATTTGGATGAGAATGGTTGAAGGGGGTGTCTTCTAAACGCATGCAAGCTCACTCACAGAGACCTTCAGAGCTTCTTCTCTGATATGACTTAAAAACTCACTTTTGATGAATAAATACTTTATTGTCACTAGAAAACAGTAAGATGCATCCAAGTTTCTTCCGACTCGTTACTACAATCTTCTTCGAACTCCAGCTTATTACTTTAGACATTAGAAAACTCCTCGTGTCTCTGTAACACTGACAAGATCCGCATGATCTCACATGATCTCCTTTAGATCTTCCGTGGACCCCGCATGGCCCGCATGGCTCGCATGGCAGAAGGGTCAACCTTCCCCATCGGCTCTCCAAACTAATCTAAAAACTAAACTTCTGCGCTAGCATCTAAGCTCCAAACACACCAAAAAAACACGTCATAAATCCCACCCACAATATAACGAGCAGTCTAAAATTTAAAGGCGCATGCCATCATCAGTGACATGCAAAATAGGCCAAATGGCCACTACATACCGTCCCCTAATTGTTCCGAATACATAATGAGGCAATTACTAATAAACATTAAAAAAAGTGGCCATAAAGGCTATACATACATTAAAATCAAAAGGTCAGGGAATAAAACCCTGAGTCTCCTCCTCAGGAAATCAAACCCCGGTCTACCGCGTGACAGGCGGGGATACTAATCACTATACTAATGAGGAAAAAATAGCATGCACTATATATCTGCAAACCGAATTCTTCATCGACCTACGTCATAAATCCCACCCACAATATAACGGGCAGTCTAAAATTTTAAGGCACATGCATCATCAGTGACATGCAAAACAGGCCAAATGGCCACTACATTATTAACATCATACTTATGGGCGCCTTTCAAAGACTCTCAAGGACGCCTTAAAAAATTTAATAATCAGATTACAAACCATATAGGCAGAATAAAACAAAAAACAAAAAATAGTAGGGCCAACACACAATCCAAAGAGGGAACAGCGACAGCTAAACGGGCCAGCGTTCACGCTCCCTTCCGGCAGCCATCTTGGGGACAAAACAAACAAAACACCTTTTAACATTGAACATCCACCACAGTGACTCCTGCACACTCCTCACTGTGGTGGAGGGTGAAATATAGTTCAAGTCCTTCAGCAGGAAAAGCATGAACAGGGTACTGATTTTAGATGATCAGCAATGATCATATTGCATGCTGGCTTGAAGGGCCGAATAGCCTACTCCTGCCCCTACTTTTCTATGTTTCCATGATCTTTTTCTCATTGACCACATACTACCTGTATGCAATCATCACCACCTACACGTGATGTGATACTTTGGTAAGTTAGTACATCAATCACTAAGATTCCCTTTTGCTATGTTTATCATCACAATATTGTTCAGACCCTTTTACTCTGTGACTCAGTGAAGTGAGAATGTGAATGAACAATGATTAATATTCTGTGGTCAATCTACTCGTGAAGTGATATCACTGACCATTCTAACTTTTGTTTTCGATAGAAAAGCTTAGGGTTGAACCCAAATACATTACTATGGAGCAGCGTGCAGCTCTTACAAACCGAGCCTCCTCATACCTTGATCTTCTCACAGTACATCGGGTGGAGCTGGTCAACGGAATTAAAAACACCGACTGCATCTTGGATAACTTGCTGCATACTGGGTACTTCACGTCTGAAGATATGGAGTTCGTACAGCAGAGTGTTACTCGGCATGAGAAGGTACGGCCAGCCGGAAACCTTGCTTTTCACGAAACTGCCTTATTTCGGAAAGTTATTGGGTCACCATGCTCATTGTAGAAAAGTCAATGCTGAAGTCAATGCGGTGTGGATTTCATGACCAATACCATCTCAGAAGCGTCACCCCAGCGACCAAAATCACTTGCAAGTCATTAAATACCTATGTACATTCTATACAGTACAATCATAGTTAAAATTGTAGACCACAGCAAAGTAACATTGGTCTGACTCACCATTGCTGACCAAAATGCCTATCTACACTAATCCCATTTTTCTGAATTTAGCCATACCGCTTGATTACTTTGTTTCTTCTAAACCTGTCCAAATTTTTTTTTTAATGCAGTGAATAAACCTGCCACCTCTGGTAGGTTGTTCCAGATAACCACTGCTCTGTGAAAAACCTTACCACCGAAATCTTAAAATATTTCTCCTCATGTTAAACCACATCTTCTAATTTTAGATGACCCTACCCTTTGAACAAGCCCATGATGAGCTATCATCTCTATGGCTCTCATAATTTTATAACAACTCTCTATACATTGATGCTGAAGGTCCCTGTCATTAACTGTAGATGTCTCGCCATTATTAGTTGAACCAAAATGCATAACCTCACTCTCGACTGCATTAAATTCCATGTGCCACTGCTCTGCCCAATTTTCCTGCTAATCCGTGTCCTTCTGTATCCTTGGGCACCCAGCTTCAATATCTACAACTCCATCAATGTTCACATCACCAATAAACTTAAACCTCAGACATTTCAACCAAGCCATTGGTTTCAGACTTCTAATCGGAAAAGTACCCCTCCACCACTACAATCTACCTCGGACTACCAAGTCAATTTTGGATTCAGTTTGCCAAAATACCTTGGATCCCTTGTTCCCTAAATTTCTGGATCAGCCTGTTGTGCGGGACCTTGTCAAAAACATTGCTAAAGTCCGCATCTACCATCTGCCTTCATTAATTTTTCCAGTAACTTCCTCAAAAAACTCTAATTTGTGAGGCAGAGTTTTCCATGCACAAACCATGCTGTCTTCCCTGACGTTTCGGGTAGAGACCCTATTTTAGACTCCCTCTGGTTTTAGTGTTTTTAGTTTAATTAGTCCCTGCCTTTCCAAGCGATTGTAAATCCTATCCCTGGGAATATTTTTTTCAGTATTTGCCCTACTTCTGCTGTAAAGCGTACCGGCCTGTGCTTATTTTTACTGTCCTTCTTGAATATGGGAACAGCATTCGCTCCCCTCCAGTCTTCTAGTAACTCTGCCACGGTTAAAGATGATGTTAAAAATCACCATCAGAGCCCCAGCAATCTTTCCCTTTTCTTCCTATCATATCCCAAGATAGATAGTTGTCAGTTTCTTGAAGTATGTCTACCTTAAGGCGCATCAATAACTCGGCGCTTCCTCTTTCATAATAAACAATGTTCCAATTATCGAGGTGAATGCTCTCCAACTTTCCATCCTCCCCATGGTGAATGCTGATGCAAAGTATTCATTCAGGACACCACACGTATTCCGTAGCTGCACAAGAAGACACCCCTATTCATCTCTGAAGGGGCCTACTGTTTCCCTACCTATCTTGCTGCTAACATATTTATAAAATGTTGTAGATTTCTTCTTAACTCTGGTGGCCAGGGCCATTTCATGTCCTCAAGGGCCAATATGTGTAGAGAAGCACAAAATCTATAATGTTCAGTTCAGGCAGATATTTTTCACCTCCTTTAACGAACTGGCTTCTACCCTCAAGCAAACCGTTCTTGTTGAGGCTAAAATGTCCATTCGCTGGATGCTACTTAGACATGGAAAACAATTAAATGTAGGTACGTTTGTTTTTTATTTCATGTGTACTTTAGGTGCGTAAAATATTGGATATCACAATGGCTAAAGGAGAAGATTGTGCAGAGTACGTTGTATTTATTCTTTACTCTGCCAAAGGAATTTACTCAGATTTTCAGCCTTGGTTGAAAGAAATTGATTACAGCCCACCAGAGCACATGCTGAGAGAACCAGTACTGATTACAGATACAGGTAAGTGAGTTCTTCACAAACACATTTGGCTGCGATGTTCATCAAATGTTCCTGGTCTGCTAATTAATTCAGCAGTTACTGCATACCTTTAGTTGCCTTGAGCCATTCCAATGTGTGATTGTTCAGATGTCTGAATGTCATTAGTCCATCGTGTTATAGCATGTGATGGATATCAACACTCCATTGTGAAAACCCTAAAATACTCACGGTAGGCAGTACAAATTAAAAAGGATAATTGTCTTCTCTACAGAAGCATTTCCTTCCAGGCCATTCTAGTGTTACACGGTAGATACACATATCATTTTTGTTACGTTAAAAGGAATTATAATTAAAAACAGCTATTTTGGAAACAGGCCCTTCGACCCACTGAGTCTGCGCTGACCAGCGATTCCCGCACCTTAACACCATCCTACACACGCTTGGGACAATTTACATTTATACAAAGCTAATTACCCTATAAACCTGTACTACTTTGGATTGTGGGAAGAAACCAAAGATCTTGGAAAAAACCCACACAGGTCAGGGGGAGAATGTACAAACTCCGTACAGGCTGCCCCGATGGTCAGGATTGAACCCGGGTCTCTGAAGCTGTAAGGCAGCAACTCTACCGCTGTGCCACCGTGCCATGATTGGTGTCTTTACAGGTTGAGTCGGTAGTAAGGATGTGCAATGTTAGCATTCATTTCGAGAGGACTAAAATGTAAAAGTCAGGATGTAATGCTAAGGCTTTATAAGGCCACGTTTGGAATATTATGAAGATAGACACAAAATGCTGGAGTAACTCAGCGGGTTAGACAGCATCTCTGGAGAAAAGGAATAGGTGACGTTTCGAGTCGGGATCCTTCTTCAGACTGAGAGTCAGGGGAGAGGGAAACTAGAGGCAGAGCTATCTCTTGTCTCCCTTCACCCCTCATCATTACCTGGTTTCAAATTTCTTCACAGGATGAATCCAGTGTTGTCAAATACTTTGATTATCTTGGACAGTTAAATTAAATTGCCTTTTGTTCAATCTTGTGCATTCATTAGATTATAGACCAAGTCGATGCTATATGATGCCGTTATTTATACTCTGTTTAATCCAGTGAAACATAATAGTATTTCCGCCAATATTGTCTCGGGGTCATAGTGAGAGGCGGCACACTGGTGCAGTGGTAGAATTGCTGCCTTAGGGCACCAGAAACTCGAGTTTGATCCTGACTACGAGTGCTGTCTGTACGGAGTTTGTACGTTCTCCCCATGACCGTGTGGGCTTCCTCCAGGTGCTCCGTTTTCCTCCCACACTCCAAAGATGTACAGATTTGTAGGTTTGGTAAAATTGGTAAAATTTGCTTTGGTAAAATTGTCCCTAGTATGTAGGATAGTGCTAGTGTACGAGGAGGACTCAATGGACCCAAGGGCCTGTTTCCACGCTGTATCTCTAAAGTCTAAATTCTAAAGTCTCCAGGGGTGCAGTGGCCAAATTGAATTAATTGGTACTTGAAAAGTTTATTTCACTACACTGTGGCGGCACTTGGTAGTAGGCCGCGGGAAGAGTGAACCCTCGGCTCTGGAGGGAGGAGTTAGGTGGCTCGGTGTGAGAGGCGCAGGTCACGGGGTTGACCCTTAGGGGTATTTAAGGTCGGGCAACGCCCGTGCCCATTTGAAGAGTAGGGAGCTGTATCTTACCGATTAAAACACGCCTCAAGCTCTCAACGTGTCCGCTTAGTTTTTGGCTGGACTCCTGCGAGTCCCCGCTATAACACCATATTTATCCTTTGATTATTAGAAAATACATTGATAATTATTTGCCTATATCTTTCCCAACAATGAAAGTAGACGGATGGTTGCCAGACATAAAAACAGCTTTATTCCACTCTGATCAATAACCAAAGATCTGTAGAAACATAGAAACATAAAAAATAGGTGCAGGAGGAGGCCATTCAGCCCTTCGAGCCAGCACCGCCATTCATTGTGATCATGGCTGATCGTCCCCTATCAATAACCCGTGCTTGCCTTCTCCCCATATCCCTTGATAACACTAGCCCCTAGAGCTCTATCTAACTCTCTCTTAAATCCATCCAGTGACTTGGCCTCCACTGCCCTCTGTGACAGGGAATCACTGCCTACTGTACCTGTAAGCCAACTTTCAGTGACCGGTGTACAAGGACGCCCAGGTCTCGCTGCACCTCCCCCTTACCTAACCTAACCCCATTGAGATAATAATCTGCCCCCTTGTTTTTGCCGCCAAAGTGGATAACCTCACATTTATCTATATTATACTGCATCTGCCATGCATCTGCCCATTCACTCAACCTGTCCAGGTCAACTTGCAACCTCCTAACATCCTCTTCACAGTTCACACTGCCACCCAGCTTTGTGTCATCCGCAAACTTGCTAGTGTTTCTCCTAATTCCCTCTTCCAAATCATTAATATATATGGTAAACAGTTGCGGCCCCAGCACCGAGCCTTGCGGCACTCCACTCGCCACTGCCTGCCATTCTGAAAAAGACCCGTTCACTCCTACTCTTTGCTTCCGGTCTGCCAACCAATTTTCTATCCATGTCAACACCCTACCGCCAATGTCAACACCCTACCTGTAGCCTCCTTTTGCTCTGGTATTTTACTTAATTCACATGTTTAATCGATAATGTTTTATTATTAATGTTTAATGTTTTATGTGTTTTTCCTAACTGTCACTGTATGTCATGTTGTCACTTGTGGGCGGAGCACCAAGGCAAATTCCTTGTATGTGAATACTTGGCCAGTAAACGTGTTCATTCATTAATTCATTCATTATATAATTTTGTATGTGTTCAGTATATAATTTTCAGTATTTCATAGAGCTGTACAGCACGGAAACAGGAGTTTTGGCTGAAATTGAACTTGCCAACAAAGTTGTCATACTGGACTTGTCCCACGAGCCCTCATTTAGCTCATTGCCCTCTAAATTCTCCCTATCCATAAATTTATCCAAACATCTTTTAAAAGTTGGAATTATATCCACTTTTGTAACTTCCTCAGGTTGCTCATTTCAGATAGGGACTACCCTTTGAGTGAAAAAGTTGCTCCTGAGGTCCCTCTTAAATATTTATCTTATTTATCTTATTTATTTATTTCTTAATGAAATCACCATTATATTTGCATCTAAGTGCAACAAGATTCAAGAGGCTCAAGTCCCCTGAGTTATTGGATAACCCTATAACCTGCTCTAGTTTAGATGGTTATATTACTATTAGTAGCCAGATGAATCTTGGAACAATTAAGTTTTGAAATCTAAGCCAAAATATTATGTTTCTGCACTAAAATGATTATACAATACTTTGGATTACAATGAGTATATGTAAGCTCAAGACAATTACAATGAATGACAACAATAAACCTTTCTACATGTGCATGTAATTCAATGTATGTCTTTCAGTCTGTCAGTACATTGAGAAGCTCCGTAGTGCAGTGCAACAAGATACCAGGTTCACTTCATCCTACACCGAGAAGGAGGATATTCTGTTTGATGACATTTACACTGAGACTATTATGGAGTTAATCAACGCAGTCAATGAAACCAAAGGGAACATCACCCACTTGGAGGATTTGTTCAGTGACACTGGAATCATAAACAAAGAAGTTGAAACTGTGTTTGTAACGGGTGACGCTGGAATGGGAAAGACCATTCTCCTCCAGAGACTTCAGAACTTGTGGGCAAAGGGAGAGCTCTGTGCCGATATCAAGTTCTTCTTCAAGTTTAGATGCAGAATGTTCAGCAACTTTGAGGAGGAGGAGAAAATCTCTCTGCGAGATCTTCTGTTCAAGTACAACTGTTACCCTGATAAAGACGCTGATGAGATATTCAGTTACATACGACAACATCCAGCCACCGTTCTCTTCACACTGGACGGGTTTGATGAAATGAATGTGGACCTTAATGATATCCCCGATATCTCATCGCCCTTCGAGCCCACACACCCTGTAGCCCTGGTGTTGAACCTTCTCAGAGGAAAGTTGTTAAAGGGATCTATAAAACTATTGACAGCGAGAACAGGCACAGATTTACCATTAAGGATGGTGAGAAAGAGAGTAATACTGAAGGGCTTTTCTAAGGAACATTGGCAGGCTTATTTGAAAAAGTCTTTCAAAAACAAGGGCGATCAAACTTTAATTCTGACCCAGCTGGAGGCCAACCCTCACCTGTGTAGTCTATGTTCAGTGCCATTGTTGTGCTGGATTATATTTAAATGCTACGAACACGTTCTGTTCGCAAGTAGTTCCCAGTCTTTGTCAAATTCAATTACACTGACTGATATCTACCTGGTTATGGTTGAGGTTTTCCTTAATCATAATTCCCAGGACAATCTGCACAGGAGCAATGACAGGAGCCAGCTAAACGTGTTCAGGAGAAGGAAAGATGCCCTAATGCGGATCGGTAAATTAGCCTTAAAGGGCACTGAAAACAATGATTTGGTGCTCAACCAGGAGAAAATTGAAGGAGCTAACATTTGTGAAGAGGACTTACAGTTGGGTTTCATTAAAACCACAGGCCAATATAATGGACGTGGGAACCAAACAACATATGAATATATTCACGTAACTGTTCAATGTTTTTTTGCTGCATTTTCACTCCTCCTAGATGACAAAATCAGTCCAGAAGAGCTTCTGGCGTCATTTAGCGATGGTAATGCACCAAGATCCTCATCTCGTACAATCAATAAATTGGTTGTGGTCTTCTCGAGCCTGAAGAGGGAATCCTCCACAAATGACATCAAGTCATTCCGCGAATCTCTGCAGTTTACCTTGCTCTTCCTTTGTGGCTTGTTGTCTGACAGTAATATCAATCTGATGCAAAGCCTTGCATCCCCTTTAGTCATTAAGAAAAAGCAGGCAGTGCTAACATCCTACCTGTTTAGCAGCATGAAAACGCATTTGAAAGGCCTTCCTCGACTGAAGCTCGAAGATGGCAGCCACCGAGTGCACGTACTACCACGTTTCATATGGTTGATTCGTTACATATTCCAAATGCAGAATCGAGCGGCAGGCAAAATGGCAGCCAAATATATCAGTGCTGACTATATAAAGCTGAATTTTTGCAATGTTTCGTCTGTGGACTGTAGTGCCCTTACATTCATCTTGAGGCACATCCTGAGACCACTGGCCCTGGAGCTGGACAACAACAACATCAATGATTATGGTGTGGAGCAACTGGCCTCCTGTTTCAGTCAGCTCACTGTCCTCAGGTAATGCCAGCTGCCAGATATGGCACTTATCTGCCCTTACAAAATAGAATCATGGTTCTCCTAATTAGACTGCAGTATTAAAAAACATAGAAAATAAGTGCAGAAGTAGGCCATTTGGCCCCTCGAGCCAACACCGCCATTCAATATAATCGTGGCTAATCATCCAAAATCAGTACCCTGTTCCTGCCTTCTCCCCATACCCCTTGATTCTGTTAGCCCTAAGAGCTATATCTAAATCTCTGTTATTGTTATACTGGAAAGTAAAATTCACCAATTCCATCAGATTTAGGTTTGACCTTTTAGATGTACTTGTTAGAACTCTGGTCCCTGAATACAAAGTCCATTGAAATAATCCCACGGGACAACTTTGATCAGTAAAATGATCCCACTATTTTGACTAATTAGTACGGGTGTCAGGGGTTATGGGGATACTCGGTTAATTCGCAGGATGGCGGGACTGTCATATCCTGAGAGAATGGAGGGGCTGGGCTTGTATACTCTGGAATTTAGAAGGATGAGAGTGGATCTTATTGAAACATATAAGATTATTAAGGATTTGGACACGCTAGAGGCAGGAAACATGTTCCCGATGTTGGGGGAGTCCAGGACCAGGGGCCACAGTTTAAGAATAACGGGTAAGCCATTTAGAATGGACAGGGAAACACTTTTTCTCACAGAGATGTGAGTCTATGGAATTCTCTGCCTCAGAGTGCGGTGGAGGCCGGTTCTCTGGATACTTTCAAGAGAGAGCTTGATAGGGGTCTTAAAGATAGCAGAGTCAGGGGATATGGGGAGAAGGCAGGAACGGGGTACTGATTGTGGATGGTCAGACATGATCACATTGAATGGCGGTGCTGACTCGATGGGCCGAATGGCCTACTTCTGCATCTATTGTCTATTGTCTATTGAGAAGGCAGGAGAATGGTGTTTAGAAGGAAAGATAGATCAACCATGGTTGAATGGCAGACGATGGCTGAATGGCCTAATATTGCTCCTATAACTTATGAACCAATTATTTACTCATGAACGACACCACTCAGAGATAAGCCATTCAGTGCAATGTGGCAGTTTTTCCATTGCTAAAAGACAAAGTGCTGGAGTAACTCAATGGGTTAGGTAACATCTCTGGAGAACATCGGTGATGTTCTGGGTTGGGACCCTTCTTAAGACCGGCGAAGACTGACGAAGGATCCCAACCCAAATATCATCAATCCTTGTTCTCCAGAGATGCTATCTGGCTTGCTGAGTTACTCCAGCACTTTGTCTGGTTTTGTAAACCAGCATCTGCAATTCCTTGTTTCTAGCTTTCCCAGAGTGTTCAGATCTCTCTGGTGATCCTATGGAAGGAGTTAAAAATAGTTAGTAATGATTAAACAGAATGTTAAATCAATTTTAAAATGCATTAGACTACCGTTAATTAAATAAAAACATTTTAAAAATCAGTTTTTTAAAATGAATATTAGTGGCCTCTTCCAAGTGAATGGGAATATACTGGACAGATCACCAATGACTGGTATGAAGCTGAGGGGCCAGATTTGGAGTATGCCAGGACCCTCTGCTATACAGTTTATGGAACCTTCCAGGACCCAATAGTGAACCCTATGAAAGAGTGAGAAGGTACATCTGACTTCTAACATGTTCCCACCTTATCCAAGGTCAGGAAGGATCTGATATATGAAATTACTGGATAGTACCCAG